>BTCW01000014.1:5012500-6262500 GCA_033239725.1 Echinochloa phyllopogon | reverse complement strand
ACAAAATTTATTAACTTTGATAATTCCAAATATATACACCGCAATACGTAATATTAATAAAACTAATCGTATGTCTTAGATGTTGGTAGGTTTTTTATATAGATTTGATCAAGATTAAATAAGATTGAGTTACAACAAAATTGAATGGCTACTACGTAGTACTTTAGAACGAAAGAGGCATTTGACATATTTTGTTTGCACGATATCGAATGAACAAAGCAGCATAAATGATGGAACTCTTCGCACAACGGAAAAAGGTTGGTATATATATCATATGCAATCCTAGCACAACTTCGTCATCTAAGTCCGTTTGATTTCTTCCAATAACTTGATATGCTAACATTTCATACGCGCCTCACACGCGTTCGAAAATACTATGTCAAAACCACCTCATTCTATGGAGCACGCCAAAACTTTGGTAGGACAAGAACGTAGTGGAATAAGTGAGTGTGGCACAATGCGGTTGGTGAGCTTTGGGTGCCAATAAACATGTCTTAGGGATGTCTTAGGGGTCAATCAGATGCTCGTTGTGTGTTTATCGGCTTGTTATCCAGGTTACAACTAAGATGACAATAACGGGTTGCATTTATTTTACTATAGCTTGATACCTTATATTCAAACGAAAATCTCTCATAAAATATGAGCGTGATTAATAAAACTTTTCAAGAACATTATATTTTATGTACAATTGAGTCTACTGAAGTTATATATTTGATTTCAAAAGAATAATAATATATAGACCCGAATATCATACCTATATTTTGTCAAAATTTGTCTTGGTAATTGACTCAAACGTTTTGGTTCTCTAGAGTGCACAAAATATGGCTTGGTTACATACCAAACAATACACTTAAAACTGATTTTGGTTATGCATAAGTTGTTTTGAAACTATTATTATGCAAAAAAAAGGATAGACTTTTTTTGTGTATGCAACCAAATAGATTGGGTGGCTGGGTTTCTTTTAACATCAATCTGGCATCAACTCGTTTCGTGCCTTTGTCTAGCTCTGGTATACTCATACAGATCTACGAGGTAGTATAATTGTAACATGCATATTTTAGCTGAATTCAATCCAATTTCAGCTGGTTTTTTGTACAACAGGGTGACTGGGTGAGTTCCAACTTCCAAGATCGTATTCCTACTAATCTTGTATCAAAATACTAGTATGACTCAAAAAAAATCTTATATAAAAAAATCTAATGTAAAAAAAAATCCTAGTCCTAGCGAAACAGTTCGCGCACTGGGCGCTGTCCTCGATTCGTGGCACCACCGCGGGACCGAGGCAGCGGATCGCCCCGGCCGCGGCGGCTGTCCCTCCGGCTCCGGCGGGGTCTGGAGAAGCGAGGACGTCGGCCAAACAGGATCTTCGAGGCAGCACCGTCGCCGGCGGCCGACCGGCGGATATGGGGACGCGGGATTTTGCGCGCGCGCACCACGTGACGTTCTTCGATGCCATGGCCACCGAGCTCCCCGGGGACTACGCCTCGCAGGAGGTCAACCACCTCACCCTCGCCTACTTCGCCGTTGGCGGCCTCTCGCTCCTCCGGGAGCTCGACCGGGTAAGATCCCGCCCGCTCCGCGGCGACGCGTCCTCTATATCGATCCGCTTGAAGAATCACGCGAAGGTTTAAATATTCCGTAATTTTATTCTTCGAGTGATTGGTGATGTTCTGGATGCGCCTGCGTGCAAAAATTGGATCTTGGTTATACTTGGCAGGGGCGTCCTCCGGTTGTTTTGACCGCAGTTAGTGTAACTTGTATGCAAACAACATAGATCTAGGCAGCAGCAGATATGTGCATTCGGAAATCTAGATAGGTATGTATACCACTATCCTCCTGAACATACAATTTTCTTGGAAATTAGCTTTTAGATGGTAGGCTGGTTAGGAAGGCGGTACTTAGGACAAGGAGGTAGAAGAGGAACATCCAAAGCTTGTGAGTTGTAACAAAAAGAAAGATGAAAGAATTGTAGCTCTCTTTGTAATTCCATTAAATTTCATTAAATTGGGTCAGTGAGTACAAGTAAGCACTATTAATAAATTAGTTGAACAATTCATACTGTGCAATTAGTTCGTAATGATAAATGCAGGAAGTTGCAAGTATAGCGATAAATGCAGGGGGTTATGGAGACAGCGGAATAGTACTTATATGGATGGATGGATGGCTGGGTGGACTTCTCAATGTTTTCGAAGGCTTCTATGAGTGATGTTTACATCTGTCCTGTTAGTTAACTAGTCTATTCGAGGTGGTTACGGCCTTACAGGTGTCTGAGACTATGGGATACTGTATAACTCCTCTTGACATGTACATGCCATAACTATGTTCACCATGATTTTTTTCATGAGAAATACGCGCACGCGATTTCTGTCTTTAAGAAAAAGGGAGCCCACCTGATGTTAACGTGGTAGCAGCATAGTGGTGCAAGTGCCCTTAATTCCGATCTTGTAGCCTGAATTTTCTCTATCTCTGTCTGTCTAGTCAGTGCCAGTTGTCTAAATGCTTTGTACAGTTGAGTGCTGCTTAGATGGTTACCAATTAAGTTTATCCTAATCAATTTTGATTGCTTATGTGAAGTAATAGCCTCAGATTTGGCATATTCTGCTGAAGGAGCGAAATGTAGCCTGTAGGCTGTAGCACTCTTTTGGTACCTTGACTCTTCAGTAAGAAGCAATGTAATGAACAGACTCATTGAGAAGTTGTGCATCTGCCTTTTCTCTTTAGGTTAACAAGGATGAAATAACGAGATGGGTTTTGTCTTTCCAAGTTCACCCTGAGGCACATGGTGATGAGGATAATGGTAAGTTTCCTTGATAATTCTTTTTTAAGAAAACTACCATGATATCAAAGACTTGTATTTCCAGCTGTAATATTCTCATGATGTAACAAGTCGTATGTTTCTAGGGCTGTTTTATGGATTCTGTGGTTCTAAGTCAACTCAATTTCCTTTGCCTAATGTGAAGGTATGGGTGGCTAATGTTTGTACACTTTCACATTTATGTGTTGATAGTTTTTTTAAAAGAATCTTAAAGCATGCTCTGTTGCAGGATCCTTGCCACAATGGTAGTCATCTTGCAAGCACTTATTCTGCCCTCGCTATATTGAAGAATGTAGGCTACGATCTAGCAAATATTGATAGCAAGGCACTTTTATCATCTATGAAAAAACTCCAACAACCAGATGGAAGGTAGGGATTTAGCTTTGGTTAGTCAATTGGCCCCAGAAGTTCTATACTTCCACATCTGCTTACATTACTAAGATAATAGCTTCACCTATCTTACATTATATTTTATATTTTTTGTAATATCCTGCAGTTGGTTCACATCTGTGATTGTATTTAAGTTTCAGGAACATATATGTTTGCTACCTTTTTCCTATACTGCACTTAAATTTTATCTGCACCTAAATCGTGTTCACTTATTCATACATACTTCACGTTAGTATAAATGTCACCTTTACGTCTTTGTACTTTTGACCTTAGCTTCTTTTCAGGCAGAATTTTAAGATGCTATGATCTGAGTAAATGCACGCCGTCTATAGATGGTTCTTGTCTGTGCATGTGATCTCGCTTATCAACCTTTTGGTTGGTTGTTAGTCAAAGCCTAGGAGGCCTCCGTTTAATGAACAACATATGTTTAATACATTGGCTTAGTTGACAAGCATCTTTTTTTTTAGCTTCATGCCTATTCATATTGGTGCGGAAACGGACCTGCGCTTTGTGTACTGTGCAGGTGAGGAGCACTGTCCTTTGTTTACGTTAGTTTGAATCTTTCGTTGATATGACTTAGCACATATGATCTGTCTTTTCAGCTGCAATCTGCTCAATGCTAGATGACTGGACAGGAATGGACAAGTTAAAGGCAAAGGAATACATTCTTAACTGCCAGGTCGAACTTTTGAAAATTTAGAGCGTACCACATTTGGCATTGAGATAGCAAAGCCCATGCAACTGCAGTGCCTAATTCTTGTTGCTATCATATGCAGTCATACGATGGAGGCTTTGGCATGGTTCCTGGTTCCGAATCTCATGGTAAGCAATTCAATTTGACATTTAGATGTGTTGCTTTACCTACTTTGTTTGTCAGTGACATTTAGAGGTTACTTTTGATTATATGGCAACTGAGTTCGATATTTGCTTGCTACTTTGCAATGGGTTTGGATTCTCATTGTTTGTCTTTGTGTTAGTGAGTCAGGTGGAGGAACTTTTTGTGCTGTTGCAGCTCTCCATCTAATGGGCTTTCTTCATGCCGATTTGGCATCTAACTTGAGAGATTCTTCCTCTATTAACATACACATGCTCCTCGAGTGGTGTCTTCAGGTTCAACTTGTTCCAAATTACATCTCTGCAATTATCCGTCAAAATTTCCCTCTTACGTGATTTATAGCAATATAAGACATTTCTTATCTACTATGTAAACATACATTATTTTCTTTAACCATGGTGAAGAAAGAAATAGAAAAATAATAATGGCAAAAGAAGCGATGAAACACTAATAATTACTGGATTGCCTTTACCACTGTTGAACCTTACAAAGTGATTGCACTATTTTGTGCAGAGGCAAGTGACTGATGGAGGATTCCAAGGGAGAACAAACAAGCCCAGTGATACCTGCTATGCTTTTTGGTAAGTATATTTATCCCATGTGTGTACTACTTATCTGACAAGCAACAAGAGCCATGGCTAATTTTCTTGCTCCCTTCACTTGACAGGGTTGGTGGTGTCCTGAAGATCATCGGCGCTTACCATTTGCTCAATCATTGTGCTCTTCGAGGGTTTTTGCTGACCTGCCAATCACCTGTAATGACCTAACATCTTCTGCTAAGTTACATTCTCAATTGATCAGGTTGCCTATTTATTTTCCTGACTTAGTCTTTGTTTGATGGCATAACAGTATGGGGGCTTTACAAAATTTCCACATAATCGGATCCCAGACATCTACCATTCTTACTATGGCCTGGCTGCCCTTTCCTTGTTGGAAGAGGAAGGGCTCGAGCCCCTCTGCGTTGAACTGGGGATCCTCTCCACTGCATTGTAGAAAACCACATTTCTACAGAATCCAATTAATCTACATTGTTTTGGAAAGACAAGTGTTGCAATATAGTTTGCATACAAGCTATACAGCTGGAATTTGGTATGTTTCTTTATCAGTATGCTTCTTTGGATGGGAAGATCATGTAACATTAGTTTTTTTAGATGTCATGTAACATTAGTTTGGGTGTTCTAAAGATGTGTGATAGCTTGGTTGTAAAGAAGTGCAATGGTTGGCTGTCATCTTGCCGGTTGGTTGAGCTAATTGTTGTCAGTTGAGTTAGCTGAACGGTTTTATTATCACTTGGAAAGCTACTCGCATGGTTGATGTTTCTGGTGCATCCGTTTGGCATAACTATATGACTTGCGAGTACCGACGTGGACAGCTTTATATAGCAATAGTTCATCACTGCACAATAATAATAAAAGAATCAACTGGAACCCTGGATCAAAACAAATACCAGTTTGATCACAAGGTTACCGTGATATGATTCACAAAGATTGGTGACTGGCAATGAACGATAATAAAGAAAATATAAAATTTTTCTTGCATCGCTGAAAAACGGAAGAAAATAGAAAGGGCATGTTCATTGTATTGCTGCTCTATGCTTGTGTATCAGAGCTCTGCTGCTTCACAAATCACACGGACGGAATTGGCGCGGGCGGCGGCGGGCAGTTACGCAGTTGCAGCGGCAATAACTTCCCCCGCTGCCCACCGGCTCACCTGTCCTCCATCGGCCCCGATCCAATCCCCAATTGAATTCCAATTCAATCCGACCAGTGGTTGGCCCGCCGCTGCCAGATCGAATCGAATTCCCCTGTCCGTGCAGCCCACCGCCACTAGAAGCCAGTTGAGCGCTTTCAAAAAAAAAAGAAGCCAGTTGAGCGCCCCCCCGTCAGAGTAGCCAGGCAAAAATCCCAGCGTCTTGTTTTCCTCCTCACTGCGGCTCCGGCGATGGCGGGCGTCGGCTCGGCGCTGCGGCGGATCTACCTCTCCGTCTACAACTGGGTCGTCTTCTACGGATGGTCCGTTGCTCCCGCCCGCCTGCTCCTCCTCTTCTTGGTTCCTGACGGATCTTCCGTTTCTTGCTTCATTGGTTGCTTATTGGTTTGATTCGGGGTGTTTCTTGGATCTCGGGGGTCTTGCAGGGCTCAGGTTCTGTACCACGCGGTGCTGACGCTGCGGGAGAGCGGGCACGAGGGTGTCTACGCCGCCGTCGAGCGGCCGCTGCAGTTCGCGCAGACCGCCGCCGTCATGGAGGTCTGTCTTTTTTTTTCTTCACCTTTCTTTATTTTCCTTCCATTTTCATTCACTGGTGCACTCCAGTTCTTGCTCTGCCACAGTAAAGCTGTAAACTTGCACAATTGAAGGTCTTTGTTTAGTTCATTAGGTTGTAGTCTGGTTCTACTCTATCCATGATTACTGCTGTGAACTTTGGGTAATGATACATGCAAGATTCTCTTGGGGTTCTGCATATTTATGTTAGTAGAGATATTACTTAAGTCTGTAGCAAAATACTATGGTGATTCAGCTTTAGTGATTTGGTTTTACTGTCCTAGATGAACTCTCTGAAATTTCTTCCTTCTAGTGCCGTAGTACATTCAGTGTTTGTTTTCCTCCCTCATTTTTATTTATTGGTGCAATTCAGTTCTTCTATGTCACGGTAAAAGTGTGTATCTTTGTTCAACTCATAAAAGTGTACATAGTTTTCTAGTTGGATTACTGCTGTATGCTGTGAAGTTGAATGTTACATAAAATTCTCTTGTGGTTAGTCAGGAAGAACTGAAAATTAACAAAACTATGTGTACATACCACTTAGAGCCATAGCAATATACCACAATGGTTCACCTTTAGTGATATGCATCTGATATGCTAGACAAACCTTGTGAAATTTCTTCTAGTGGTGTAGTTCAAAATTCATATTTCCTTTAAAAAAATATTCCCATATAAAGATTATGAGGTACTAACTAAACTTTTTGTGTTTCTCTGGTGGTGGCCATACTGGTAGTTCAGATCCTTCATGGTCTTGTAGGTAAGAAATTGTTCTTTCTCCTTGGTGCATATGTACACCTTTACTGGTAGTCATATTGGCAGTTTCTTAAAACGCTTTGATAGTCAGTATCATACAAGTTATCTTCCGGATAGTTTCCTAGGAGTATTAGATTTATAGAAAAACAATGCTATATTCACTCTTGGTGGTATCTGTTCTTGTTGATATCTGTTCAGTATTGTGAGAAGGTCAGCTTTTTTATAGGACTGGTGAGGTCTCCGGTCTCGGCAACACTTCCCCAAATTGGATCTAGGTTGTTCCTTACATGGGGCGTCCTGTGGAGTTTTCCTGAGGTATAGTCTACTAGCAAGTGTTCATGTTTCTTATATGACATATCCATTCTTTAGGAAGATATAACACATGTCTTATTTAGTTCATGAACTTTAGAATTCCTGTTCGTGAATTTGGACCGTAAGTTAGATAATGTTTCTAATAATAGTTGTTTTTCTAGGACCTTGAATTATGACAATGATCTATCCAGGTTTGAAAACATTTGCTAGAAATAGAGCACATGTGCTAGATGATGTTGTGACTTTTAGGACTAGTAATTCGACATTAGCCAATTCTGTAGGTTTTATGTCTTATATAATGGTATTTATAAGGAAAAAGTCTAGATCACCCCCTCACCTATGGGGTTGGACTACATAACCCCCCAACCTATGAAATAGTCTATATCACCCCTGAAGTTTCCAAAATCGGTCAAATTACCCCCTAAAGAAATTTTAAAAAATCATAGTAAATCACAGAAAAATCATAAAATGGAAAATCCAATTGTGTTGGAATTCAAATGAGTATATATACACAGTGAACATATAATATGAATATTATATGCTTCAGTACATTTTTTGCTGTAGCTTTAGATCTATGTTTTTCTTCATAGCTGCAAAAAAATGTACTGAAGCATATCATAGCATATCATATTATATGTTCACTGTGTAGATATAGTCATTTGCGGTCCAACACAATTGAATTTTCCCTTTTATGATTTTCCTGTGATTTACTATGATTTTTCAAAATTGCTTTAGGGGTAATTTGACAGGTTTTGGAAAGTTCAGGGGTGGTATAGACCGTTTCATAGGTTAGGGGGTTACGTAGTCCAACCCTCATAGGTGAGGGGGTGATATAGACTTTTTCCTATTTATAACATTTATAAGTGAGCATTGTACTAGTGGCATGATAGAGCTGATGTGCAAGTATATTAAGAAAGGATAAATATTACTCTTATCTTTTGCATCCGTATTTCGATTTTTTATCAAAAGTAAACACTCACCTGATTTCTTTTGACTATATGAACCTTTTTGCAGACCCAGTCTCACATGCTTGTCACTAGCCTAGTCATAAGCTGGTCAATCACTGAGGTACTTATGACTTGATGTGGTTCTTCAAAGTACTCATTTCAAACTCACAAATCAGAATGCAACACTTAAGTGCATGATGCTGAAACCTAAATAGTAGTACTTTTTTTTCACTATTTTCTGCATTTTAGAGTAAGCTCACGAGAAACTGTTGTTTCCTGTAGATCATTAGATACTCCTTCTTTGGTATGAAAGAGGCATTCGGATTTGCACCTTCATGGCTCTTATGGCTCAGGTTGGTACTTGTCCAGAAAAAAAGCATCTCATAGTTTGCTCCATTTTTAGAGAGCAATTTACTGTATCATTAATTTTTTTCTATAAAGTGTCTTGTTTCATTTGTGTTTTATGGTTGCTTGCAGGTACAGCACCTTTATGGTATTATATCCTACCGGTATCTCCAGTGAGGTTGGCCTGATCTATACCGCATTGCCATACATGAAGGTAAATGAGAAAAGAAACATGAAATCTCTATATTGTTCATCTTATAACAGTCACCACCTTTAACTGCTCTATTTATTTATTTATTGACAATTAATTTTAGGCATCGGAGAAATACTGCTTTAGGATGCCGAACAAATGGAACTTCTCGTATGATTACTCCTATACATCTATTCTTGCCCTCATGATCTATATCCCAGGTAACCCTTCCCTCCTCGACCGAGCTCTCGTTTGTTATCACTATTCTATGCAATTAGGGTCTCACAAAAAGGTGCAATTTTTATTTTGGCTGCAGGAAGCCCGCACATGTTCTCCTACATGCTCTCTCAGCGCAAGAAGGCCCTGTCGAAGGCGAAGGCTGCGTAGTGCTGCTCAAAGAGCTTCGTGGACTGCATTGTGTGATGTCCCAATGTGCCTAATGGCTCTGAGTTTCCAACTCTTTCAGTAGCAGCAGTGTTTGGGGATTGCTAGCATGGAACTCATCTCGTGAATTGCCCAATTGATACGTGCTCTACCAATGATTGTATCAGCTATTGCATGTTTAATTAAGTTATTGTTGATCCAAAATCGCCCATAATTAACCGGGTGAATTTCCATGTTGATTTGGTGCCTTTATTCCGATTAATGCTAATCCCGCATACATGTGGATATGTGATCTGCCGTTGTACTGTGTCACTCAGATTTAGGGGCGTGTTTTTTCACCCCGTTTGACGGTATTAAATAAAGTCAGTTTACAGAACTATCTTTACAACCCGGGTTAATTCACGAGACAAATCTAATGAGGTCTCTGACCGCACGATTAGAGGATGGTTACTATAGCATCGTTGTAGTAAATTATGGACTAATTAGGCTCGTTAGATTCGTCGCGCAAAGTTACACTCATCCCTAAAAAGATTTTATAAATAGATTTTATTTAATACTTCATGCATGTAAGATTTCATTTGAAAAATTTTATGCGGGAAGGAAAGAAACACGGCCACAACCATATATATGATTTGTCCAGTGTCCACGAACTTTCCCATCTTGTGGCAGTAGCATCTATCTGCTGCCTTTTTTAGCGAACATTTTTTGTAGACTCCAGACGTATCATTTGGCACTTGAATGGATATGAATTGCATTCACGTTACCACTTGGGCCTCTCAGTCCACCTCTCCAACTTTCTCTGCTCCCAGCCAGGAAAAAGTCCTATTTACCTCCCTGGATACAAGACCGAGTTCGCGAAACCACCCTATACATGAAAACTGGGTGAACTACCTCCCTCAACTTTCAAAACCGTTCGCTTTGCCTCCTTGCCGTGGTTTTAAGCGGTTTTAAAAGTGGTTTTTCCCTTTTCAATTAAAAATAAATCTCATAAATATTTATTAAACCATAAAAAATATTCCTAAGCTTCTAAAAATTCTGAGAAAAATTCTAGAGATGGAACGAGACACAATAAATCTAAATAAAATATTTAAACTAGTGAAAATATCAATAAAATTTTCTAAAATTTAGATTTAGCTCCAGCAAAATAGAAAATATATACAAAAAATTAATATATATATATTAAAATATTTAAATCTATATCTAATTGCGTCTTAAATACTTTCCACAATAAAAACATAAGATGAAGCCGACATGAATACACTTATCGTAAATGCATAAATGCATTCAACATTAATATATGTTGCATTTACGATGGTTGAATGCATTTACGATGAATGTGTTCATACTGGCTTCATTTTATGTTTTTATTGAGAAAAGTATTCAAGATACATTTAGAAAATTTTATGTGTGTTTAAGTTTTTGGATATATTTCCATTTTTCTAGAATTACATTTAAAATTTAGAAAATTTTGTAGTCATTTTCACTAGTTTTAAATATTTTATTTAGACTTTTTGCATCTCAATCCATCTCTAAGATTTTTCTCATAATTTTTAGAAGCTTAGGAATATTTTTTGTGGTTTAATAAATATTTACGAGATTTAAAAAGGTAAAACCACCTTGAAAACCGCTTAAAACCACAGAAAGGAGGCAAAGCGAACGGTTTTGAAAGTTGAGGGAGGTATTTCACCCGGTTTTCATGTCTAGGGTAGTTTCGCGAACTCGGTCTTGTATCCAGGGAGGTAAATAGGACTTTTTCCTCCCAGCCACATACACCCAGTGAAGGTCCTTGTTTGGTTTTGGTAATTGAGTGACAACTAAGGTGGACTAATATGTGTTTAAATGAAATATATAGGTGATTAGTCCACAGGTGATTATGTGATGAAGGAGCTCATTGCATATGGGACATGACATGGAGTCATGTGACTAAGTGGAGAAGATCAAGACAAGACTTGGTTTGATGGACCGGTTGCAAGTGTGAAGGGCAAGTTAGAGGCTAAGCACTGGACCGCGTGGCGGGATGCTTGAGCAATGACTTGGCGCCGATGGACCATTGCAACGGTGAAAAGCAAGTGGAGTCAAGATCGTTGAACCAATATGTCTCATGATGATATGAAGTGGATCATATCATTTGTGATGATGTTGGTGCATGTGTTGCATCAACATGGGAGAAGGTGGAATGGAATGCGCAAGGTAAAGGTATAATCAATAGGCATTTCATTTAACCGGTCATAGGTGAGTAGAGAAGTTTATGACCGGATTTAGGATAGATGGCCGTACTATCAAGAGGGGCAAACTTGTTTGCATATCGGTCATCTAGTGCCACTTGAGAGATCTAACTTTGCGATGTTGCTAAGATCGAGTGGCGTGGTGAAGAGAGTGAAAACCCCTTTGAGAAATGTTTGTGAAAATGCTAACTCACTCACACATAAGATGGTACACTTATGGAGTTGGCACATTTGCAAAGCGGTTGATGAAATTGGTTGATGGCCATGGGTTGTGGTGATCTTGGTATACAATTCTGCTTTGATCCAAAGTGTTTTGGATCAAGAATTCAGTTGGGTTAGATAGCCCTCTGAATGAGCTTTCCATAGAGTCCAAGATCACCAAATTTGGACATCGGAGCTAAAAGTTATGGGCGTTTTTGAATGGCGGACGGTCCGGGAATGCACCGTGGACGGTCTGAGGTAGCCGTTAGAGCTCGGGAAAAGTGTGTAACGGCTAGTTTTCCCCTCCCCTCTATAAATAGAAGGGTGCCCGGGCCTTTGAGGGGGTTGAGCACCTTGGGAATGTGTTTCCCATGGTTGTGCTTGCCTTGGGAGTCCACTAACTCACTTGTTCATGCGAGATTGCGAATCTATTGCGAGTGGGTGCGAATCTAGTGCGTTGCTTTGAGAGATTGCATTGAGTGGCACTAGGTGTTCGTGTTGTAAGCCGGTTTGCTTGTTACTCTTGGAGGTTGCCACCTCCTAGACGGCTTGGTGGATTGAGGCTCCGTTGAAGCACGCAAGGAGATTGTGCGGTGCTCCGGAGAAGGAATTGTGAGGGGGATTGTGCTCACCCCGCGGGGATCGCGAAGAGCAACTCTAGTGGAGCGTGTCATTGAGTTACCTCACTTGTGATTGGTGTCTTGGTGTGCCCTGGAGTGGCCAGCGGCTTGCGAGCTTTGCCCAATAACCATCGAGGTGTTGGTCGACACAACGAGGACTAGCTTGGTGGCAAACAAGTGAACCTCGGGATAAAAATCACCGTGTCAACTTGTCTACTCTTCTCGGTGGTTTGCACTTCTTGATCACAAGCATTGTATTTACATCTTATATATCTCGTGCTTGTGTGGTTGCTCTTACAATTAGTTGGCATGTGTAGCTTGCTAGTTGTTTTCTTGCTTGTGTAGCTAGAAGTAGTGATCTTGTGACTAATTAGCTTGTGTAGCTTAATTAGTATCCTTGCTTAGTTTGTGTAGCTAAGTAATTTGAGCCTTTGGATTGAACTTGTGTAGTCTTATCCATTGAGCATTTCTAGTGAGCTTAGAAGCTTTGTGCTTTTGCTTACTAGTTGTGTAGGAGCTCCCCGGTGTGCGAAGTACTAGCGGCATAGGTTTGTGTGACCTTGCTCCTAGAATTGATTAGGTGAGCTCATGCTAGCTTCGCACCTTCTTGATTATTTGGGATCTTTTATAAGGTGCTAGTGAACATAGATAGAGGGGTGTAGTCTTGGATAGACCGATAGTTTTAATTCCGCTGTTGATTCGGTTAGCCGGCACGATAATTTTTAGAAAGGACTATTCACCCCCCTCTAGTCCGCCATCTCGACCCTACAAGTGGTATCAGAGCCGAGGTCTCTCTTTTGTGGTCTTTACCGACCCGAGAGGATGGCGAACTACGGGCTAGATGTTGATTGTCCACACATTTTCGATGGCACACACTTTACACTATGGAAAAATTGGATGACATGCAATTTTAAGTTCATTAGTCCTCAAATTTGGTGGATTGTCAATGTTGGATTTTCTCATCCAATTGATGAAAATAATGCAATTCTTGCACAAGATAAATGCTTACAACTTAATTATCTAGCTATTGATATCATGCATAGTTCTTTGGATAAGTGCATATTTTGGGAGATTGCTAACATGCAGAATACTCATGAGATTTGGATTTATCTTAATGAGAAGTATGGGTCAATCTCCGGTGATGATAATAATGATGATGAGCCCAAGGGAGAGGCTCATGAGGATGTTGAGCATGACCACAACTTGGTGATTGTGGAAGATTGCTCCACCTCATGGCCAAGTGATGATGATGATATTCATTCTACCACAAGATCACTTGCCAAGATTGTTGAAGGCCAAAACTCAAGTGATGCAAGTAATATTTCTACTCCAAGCACACTTGATGTTGATGAGGATGATTCATGCTCGAGCTATGAGAGTGATAATGCTACCACAAGCTCTCCAACACCACTACATTGCCTCATGTCACAAGGTAACACAAATGTATCAAGTTGCAATTTAATTGGTCATGATTCATATGATGAGCTTGTTAGTAGACTTGCTAGCATGAATATTGCTTTAGAAAATGAGATGGCTAAAACAAGTAAATTGCAAGATGAAAACTCATTTCTAAAGACCACATGTGAACAACAAAAGCATCTACTTCATGTCATTACTTGTTCACATGATGAGCTAAAAATGGCTCATGAGGAACTTAGTGTTGCTCATGATAATTTGGTACAAGATCATGCTTTTCTCACTAAGAAACTTTCCAATGAAAAGATTAAAACTAGTGAGAGTTCATCACTTGGGTCAAATGATCAATCACGTAATGTTGCTAACCCTTGTGATGTAGAGAAGAAGCATATATCCACCTCTTGTCATGATTTATTGAATATGCCATATTCTTCACATATAAATGTTTGTTCTACTTCCATATCTTGTGAGACTAACATTTTAAAGGAGAACAATGAGCTCAAAAATAAAGTGAAGAATTTGAGCAACAAGTTAGAAAGCAAGAGCAAGGGCAACAACAAGAAGATGCAAGAAGAAAAGAGATCTTACATCATGTGCTATCGGTGCCATGATGTGGGACATCTTGCAAAGTTTTGCCCAACCAAGAAGCCTCAAGTTGACCCAAAATCAAAACCTCAAAAGAAAGTTCAAGTCAACCATCAAGATGATGATTTGAGGTTGAAGAGGAAGAAGACTAGAAGAGGTGGTAAAGCAAGAGTAAAGCATCAAATTTCTAAGAAAGCCACCCAAATGATGAGCAAAAGTCAAGATGAAAAATATTATGCTCAAATCAAGTGCAAAGATATGAGACACTTTGCCTCGAAGTGTCCCACCAAGCTTGAGAAAAAGATTCAAGCAAATTCTAAGAGGCAAGGCAATGAGAAGCAACACATGAGCAAGGAAGAAAAGGCTCAGTCAAAGAGAGTTTGCTACTCATGCCGGGAAAGGGGACACATGGCTAATTCATGTCCCCTAGGTAACAATTCTAAGCCTATTTCAATTGTTGATGATATTATGCTTAGAAAGGATGTCAATGGTACCTCATTGGTTGTGATTGCAAAACATCCCACTACTCATGCTAAGGCAATGCCAAAGTATGTTGCTCCTAACTTGAGAGGACCCAAACTAGTTTGGGTACCATCAAAAAGTGGATGAATGTGTGTAGGTACCATGGCATTGGAGGCTTGACTCAATTGAATTCATTTTGTTCATCATATGATTGAGTGAAGTAATGAAACTTAATTCTATTCCATCCCAATGCCAAGTCAAGAAAGTGAAGTCAAAATGTGCTACAACATACAAGTGCATATTATCAAGTTGTGGTGATTTATTGGATATAATTGAAGGCTTGCAAAATATTTGAGTTGAAGCTTGCTATGGGCTGATCATGATCTACCAAGGTATATTCTTTGTTGATCTAATTCATTTGGGTGCATATGAGTTGATTGAATTTCCAATATCTATGCAAATGTTGCTTGCTATGAGATGTTTGAATGGATTAAATGATTAGTACTCAAATTTGGATTGATTTGATGGATAAGTTCATAAGATAACTTTTAGTAAGTGGACTGAATGGATATATCTTGTGATAGTATTCAATCAAGTTGATATCAAGTTTGATTCAATTTGAAGAAGTATAGCTTAAGTTTAGAAACTTGTTCTATATTGCAAAAATTGAGCTAGCTGTGATGATAGCCATGTTTGAGTGATCAAATCTATTTGGATTGGCTTGAAATTTGGTATACATGCTCTACACATATGATTTTAGTTGCTGCGAAATCCCATGAGTATTGGATAAAAGATACTTTGGTTTTCGAGTGGATCTTGTCAACACAAGTGCAGCAGTTTTCAGCATGTAGATGTTTGAGAAATCTGAAATCTGGTAGTAATTGAGATGTCAAATGAAGTTCAAATCTTTATAGCTGCAAGATGACTTAGTGAAGCACATCTCCACCAAATTTCGTGATCATTGGAGCTATACATTGGGAGTTATGGATTATCCTTTAAAGTGTACAGAATCTACCTTAAAAGTGACAATCATTGGATAAATCAAGTCACTTTGATTGAAAGGTCCTCAAGTTGGAATAATGGTTATAAGAAATTGGGGAACCTATGTTTGGTTTAGAGGAGAGCTAGAAGCATGGAATAAATGAGTACAAGGTCATTGGATTGCGGAGTGCATTTGGCACACATTTGGTACTCAAGTTGAAAATCAAGACCAAGCTCAAGATAATGATGGAGTTTAAGTTCTAGTGATTATTGGAGATCATTTGGTAGAAAGAAAACATTCAATGAAGAACTCAAAGTTACTCTTCAAGATAAGTTCTTCACCTAGATCAATCATTCAATTCAAGTGAGTGTCTAGAATGGTTTTTGGAGTAGTCACTTCTCCCTTGAGAGGGGCGAGCCGCCAAATGGTGGGATTGATAAGCACGGTGCTTGGAAGGCCAACATGGAAGTGGTGATCTAAGGGCATTCAAGATGTTTATTTGAATCAATCAAAAGGGTTGATCAAGAAAGCAAGCAACACCCAAAAGAGAGTTAGCAATGGGATTTCAAGTGGTATTCTAAATAGTTCTCTCATGCAAGCATTCATCAAAAGAAGAAGCAAGCCAACCACAACATGAAGAATGCACTTAATCATTAGTGGTTCTCAATTCATATGGGTGAATGATGAAATTCAACTTGGTATTAATTGATCTTCACCAAGCTATTAATTGGACTTCATATTGCTATTATGGAGATAAATTGGAATCTTATTGACTATCCTCTACTCCAATATATCAAATGTATCATTGTAATGTGCATTGATCATTTTTCATCCCTTACTAGTATGTGGTTAGTGCATATAGTACATGCTTATAGGATCATGCATTACAAATGAAGTTTTGACATTCATAGCCTACCACTATTGCTTGAATGATTATTTGATCTAGTGGTAAGTGTATGAGTTTGTTCATGAGCTAGTAAACCCAAGTACTTGATATATTTTGGATTGCCTATGAGTGACAAGCATTACCTTGATAAGATAATCACTTCATGCTTGTCGGAAGCTTAGAAAGGTTTTGAACCAAATTTGAAAAGCTTAGGCAAATCAATTTGTTCAAGTCCAAGTTAAGAAGCTCATGGGAACAATCTAGTTCAAGAACAAGACAACAATGCAAATGGTTATCAAGTTTCATCCTTCTAGTGGTTTCATAAAAAAAATGCTCTCCTTGGTCACTTGGTTGATTGCACTATCTTTCCCTACAAGAGAATTGATGTTACTTATCTTGTATCTAAGTAAGTGTTAGTGGGAGTGGTAATTAAGCTTGAAAATCTTAGACTTAGACCTCTCCTAGAACTATGAGATTGATCATGAGGAAGGAAAGATGGATTGGACTTGCTTGAAAATCCTCAAATGCACTTTCACCAAAGAATGGAAATATGGATACTATTTGTGAAGCATTATTGGAATGTCATAAACTATATCATGTCCTTGATCAAGTCAAAAAGAGGGTTCAATGGTCCTTGTGAGGTTCATCATGAACTTTATAAATCATTCTTCAAGTGGTATTTCTTCAGTGGTACGTTATGAATTGGTATTCCTTCATGTGGTATTTCTTGGGATTTCTTCAAGTAGTATACTTTCAATTTCTATTCAAAATTGGTGTCTATATCAAGATTGCAAGTGATATCCTACAAATTGGTACAAGTTTACAAGTGATCCTCAACTTTAAGTGATCATCATGAGAAGAATGCATCTCTCACATATAAGAGCTCAAGTTGATCAAGTTGAATGACCAAATATTTAACATGAGAAGGTGCCCCACATACCGGTATCAAGGTCAAAAGATCCTTCATGAGACATTCCAAGAAAACTATAAGTGGTATCTTTCCTTTGGCATCCAACAAATGACATCATTTCTACATATGTGATAGTGTCCATCAAAAATTAAGATTCGAGTATCACATAAAGGGGAGAGAGTATCACCCAACCCTTAGTGTCAAATGAGCATACCTTTATGGAAATTGATGACAAAGGGGGAGAGAGTGGTACAAAGATATGAAATATTACAAAAGATGGAATGAGAATGAGAGTGGTATAATGAAATGAGAGTGAAGGATATGAAATATTGGTGCCACTATGAATTTGGACATGGACTTGGACATAGTCAAGAAAGAGCAAAAAGGATCATAATTCTTGGACAAAGGAAAGCACACAAGTAGGGGGAGCAAGCTCATGAACTTGATTGATTGCATTTGATATGTGCATATTCATGTGCTTGCTTGCATTTTTGCATAAGTTCTAAATTCAATATGCATGCTTGAATTGTGAATGCTAGTTATAGGATTTGGATGATTAAATGTCAACTAGCATTCATATGTTGGTAGCTAGATATGTTTTATTTTTCATATACACCTAGAACCTTGCCTATAATGTTGATGACATGAGGTATCTAGTGTGTTTCTTGTGATATCTAGCTAATCATGATGCTAAGGATGGTCTTTAATATGCAAGCTTAATTGGTATCACGCTACAAAGGTTTATCCTATATACCTTAGCATCATCATGTAGTGTTAACTTTCCCAAAATTTCATATCTATGCATATGTGCAAGCTTAAAAACAAAACTTTTGAGCACATATGTAGGGGGAGTTATCACTACCTATTCGGATTTTATGGTGCTTATCCAAATTCTAACATAAAGCTTAAATGTTGGATAAGGAGCATAAAATCTAAAGAAAATTAATTTCCATATCTTTGTAAAGTTGTCATCAATTACCAAAAAGGGGGAGATTGAAGGTCCTTGTTTGGTTTTGTTAATTGAGTGACAATTTAGGTGGACTAATATGTGTTTAAGTGAAATACACAGGTGATTAGTCCACAGGTGATTATGTGATGAAGGAGCTCATTGCATATGGGACATGACATGGAGTCATGTGACTAAGTGGAGAAGATCAAGACAAGACTTGGTTTGATGGACCGGTTGCAAGTGTGAAGGGCAAGTTAGAGGCTAAGCATTGGACCGCGTGGCGGGATGCTTGAGCAATGACTTGGCGCCGATGGACCGTTGCAACGGTGAAAAACAAGTGGAGTCAAGATCGTTGAACCAATATGTCTCATGATGATATGAAGTGGATCATATCATTTGTGATGATGTTGGTGCATGTGTTGCATCAACATGGGAGAAGGTGGAATGGAATGCGCAAGGCAAAGGTATAATCAATAGGCATTTCATTTAACCGGTCATAGGTGAGTAGAGAAGTTTATGACCGGATTTAGGATAGATGGTCGTACTATTAAGAGGGGCAAACTTGTTTGCATATCGGTCATCTAGTGCCACTTGAGAGATCTAACTTTGCGATGTTGCTAAGATCGAGTGGCGTGGTGAAGA
This sequence comes from Echinochloa phyllopogon, assembly GCA_033239725.1. Classification (NCBI taxonomy): domain Eukaryota; kingdom Viridiplantae; phylum Streptophyta; class Magnoliopsida; order Poales; family Poaceae; genus Echinochloa; species Echinochloa phyllopogon. Next base: position 6,243,389 of record BTCW01000014.1, on the reverse strand, counting down.
GAGTGAAAACCCCTTTGAGAAATGTTTGTGAAAATGCTAACTCACTCACACATAAGATGGTACACTTATGGAGTTGGCACATTTGCAAAGCGGTTGATGAAATTGGTTGATGGCCATGGGTTGTGGTGATCTTGGTATACAATTCTGCTTTGATCCAAAGTGTTTTGGATCAAGAATTCAGTTGGGTTGGATATCCCTCTGAATGAGCTTTCCATAGAGTCCAAGATCACCTAATTTGGACATCGGAGCTAAATGTTATGGGCGTTTTACCGAGTGTCGACTGTGCTGAAAATGGAGTGGCGGACGGTCCGCGGTTACTGCGGACGGTCCGCGAATACTGCGGACGGTCCGCGAAACAGTCCGTAAAATCGCCCGGTTTTACCAGAAGGTTCGGGGGTTTGTGATCTAGGGGGTCGGACGGTCCGCGGGTGACTGCGGACGGTCCGCGGATGACGAGTTTTTGACCGTTTGGATCTCAACGGCTAGTTTTTTGAATGACGGACGGTCCGGGAATGCACCGCGGACGGTCCGAGGTAGCCGTTAGAGCTCGGGAAAAGTGTTTAACGGCTAGTTTTCACCTCTCCTCTATAAATAGAAGGGTGCCCGGGCCTTTGAGGGGGTTGAGCACCTTGGGAATGTGTTTCCCATGGTTGTGCTTGCCTTGGGAGTCCACTAACTCACTTGTTCATGCGGGATTGCGAATCTATTGCGAGTGGGTGCGAATCTAGTGCATTGCTTTGAGAGATTGCATTGAGTGGCACTAGGTGTTCGTGTTGTAAGCCGGTTTGCTTGTTACTCTTGGAGGTTGCCACCTCCTAGACGGCTTGGTGGATTGAGGCTCCGTTGAAGCACGCAAGGAGATTGTGCTCACCCCGCGGGGATCGCGAAGAGCAACTCTAGTGGAGTGTGTCATTGAGTTACCTCACTTGTGAGTGGTGTCTTGGTGTGCCCGGGAGTGGCCAGCGGCTTGCGAGCTTTGTCCAAGAACCATCGAGGTGTTGGTCGACACAACGAGGACTAGCTTGGTGGCAAACAAGTGAACCTCGGGATAAAAATCACCGTGTCAACTTGTCTACTCTTCTCGGTGGTTTGCACTTCTTGATCACAAGCATTGTATTTACATCTTATATATCTCGTGCTTGTGTGGTTGCTCTTACAATTAGTTGGCATGTGTAGCTTGCTAGTTGTCTTCTTGCTTGTGTAGCTAGAAGTAGTGATCTTGTGACTAATTAGCTTGTGTAGCTTAATTAGTATCCTTGCTTAGTTTGTGTAGCTAAGTAATTTGAGCCTTTGGATTGAACTTGTGTAGTCTTATCCATTGAGCATTTCTAGTGAGCTTAGGAGCTTTGTGCTTTTGCTTACTAGTTGTGTAGGAGCTCCCCGGTGTGCGAAGTACTAGCGGCATAGGTTTGTGTGACCTTGCTCCTAGAATTGATTAGGTGAGCTCATGCTAGCTTCGCACCTTCTTGCTTATTTGGGATCTTTTATAAGGTGCTAGTGAACATAGATAGAGGGGTGTAGTCTTGGATAGACCGATAGTTTTAATTCCGCTGTTGATTCGGTTAGCCGGCGCGATAATTTTTAGAAAGGACTATTCACCCCCCTCTAGTCCGCCATCTCGACCCTACACCCAGGCCCTGGCAGATCGGCCCAGCCCATCTGCTAATATCTGCAGCTTCTATCCCCCGCCGCCGCGCTCCTCGCCGGAAAGAGTACAAGCACGATGGCCACAGGTACGATGGCCTCGCTGCGCAAATCTGTGACCGCCAACCTGCAGTCTAACCTCTGAACTGAGAATAATGTGTTCTGAATCGAATTGACTACTACTGGATGACGGGGAAAAAATCCTTATTTAGGATGTGATGGTGAGGGCCAGTCTGGTTTGCTCGGTATTATTACCTAAGGATTGCCTACGAGAGAAATTTCAAGAATTAACACCAAATTCGTGAGCCTTTCAAGATTTGCCACCCTGACCCGTATGTCATTGACTCAGGATGACCCCACGTGTCATTGTGATATGGATGGAAAATCTTGAAATGCTTGCGAATTGAGTCCCAAATATCTGATGTTTATTTCTCAGGTTTCCATGGAGTCAGGATTGGCCTCAGGGTCACCGACTACTTACATGTCTCAAACCACATCAAAATTTCAATGGAGTTCAGTGTTCAGTTGTACACCATACAGTTACAATCTTAGGAAGTAATTTTTCCATGGAATTATTTTGTTTGGTGTTGTTGTAAGTGCGTTTGTTTCGGTTGGCAAATCATGCAACACTATCTTGGATAATGTGGTTCGAAAGAAAAACAGGAGAAGCATAAGCTTTCTAGCGTAAGCCTAGCTGTCTTCTTTCCTGTGAATTAGTCATAGTTGTAAATTCCATTCCGGTACCGGCCGGAATGGCCGGAATGCCCCGTTCCAGTGCCTAAACCGGTATAGAAGGACTGAAATCCCGTACCGGGTCAAATACCGGTCAATACCGGGTCAATACCGGTCAATACCGGTCAATACCGGCCAATACCGGTCAATACCGGGTCAAACGCCTGTTCCGCTCATTTTGGTACCGGGCTAAAACCAAATGACGCCTCGTTCAATATGTGAGTTTGGTAAAAATGTCAGTGTGATGAAGCGTAATTATGCCGTAAGTATATATTTATATGAATATTTATGTATATGTACATTCATATATTTTTAATATAATAAAGTCCGGAACGGTACACCGGTATCGGCCGGTACCGGAACGTTCCAGGAGAAAAACGGAATGACCTCCAGAATGGAATTTACAAGTATGGAATTAGTTGTTCACACTAGAGTTTATTGCTTCCAGAGCTATTGGTTGGCCCTCTTCCTGTTACCCCTTAACTACATAACTGGTGACAACTGATGTCAACAGGGTCTTAGTGCACACACACCATCACATGCTTTTCAGCTGATTCTTTGGTGGCACAGTGGCATCTATGCACGTTTTATTTTCTTTGGGAATGCAGGATAACCAGCCTGAGTTTTGAGTCAAACTTAAAACGTATATTTTTCTTTATGTGTAAAAAAAGAGGGCATACTATTAACCCTTCTAACCAGTAACCGCAAGTTTTTTTTTGAAGAACTCAGTAACCACAATTTATCATGTGACTTTATACATATTGGTGTCTGATGAAAGACCATACAAATAAAGGAAAGAAGTTCTTTAGAGAGAGAAATTGTGTACGTGCTCCCTGTTGTCCGAGGAGGGAATTCACTGGTCACAAAAATCACAAGTCATGATTGCATTTAGTGGGAGTGGTCCGTGGTGGGCAGTAGCTGCCATAGCCAAGATGCTGAAAGTTTTTTAAGGCATATGATTCACATTGTTACATGGAGTAAGGGAGAACCACCCAAGACAAAGCCACCACTATAAAACCATGGAGATCCTGAGTGTCTTCCTCCTCACTGCAACTCTTCAATGGCGGGTGGTGGCTCAGTGGTTCAGCGACTCTATCTCTCCGTGTACAACTGGGTTATCTTCTTTGGATGGTCAGATGCTGTCTCCACTGTTCTTTGGTTCCAAACTGAGTTCCTGCTTGCATTTTGATTTTTGAACATGACATCTCTTATATTGGACTTGAGCTTCTTGTCAGATTGATCGGGATTTTTGGATTTTTGATCTTGCAGGGCGCATGTTCTGTACTACACAATATTGACATTGTTGACCAGAGGGCATGAGACCGTCTATAATGCTGTCGAGCAGCCGCTGCTGTTGGCGCAGAGTGCCGCTTTCATTGAGGTAAAATCTTGGTGCAGTTGTATAATTTGGTCAAGATCCTAATGCAATTCGAGGAAGGTGGCAATATAGAATTCCAAACTATCTTATTGTTCATTACAAAAAGGACCTAATTCTTTGAGTGGCCTTTCAAGAAACTTTATTGTGCTCATCCATTTTAGTCATGTATTTTGTAGTTTCTATATTTTTTGCAATGTGTAATAAAGATTTTGTGTTTCCCTGTTGATGGCATTGCTGCTAGTACAGATTCTTCATGCTATTATAGGTAAGAACTGCTTCTCTCTTTCAGTTATGTTATTTCCACTACCCTTGTCAATCTTGAAAGTTGTAGTGCACCTGTCTGGAAAGGGATAAAAAAATCTGATTGAGTTTTTAAAAAAATAGTAAGCTCCTGCTTAGTGGAAACTGTAGTAAAAAAAATACTCCCTCCGTCCCACAATATAAGTATTTCTTGATTTCTGCGCATCACGTTTGACCGTTCGTCTTATTCAAAAAATTTATAAAAATATAAAAACAATTATGATATACTTAAAATATATACTATGATAAAACATGTCATAACAAAATAAATAATATTTTCATAATTTTTTTGAATAAGATGAACAGTCAAACGTGAAAAGAAAAAGTCAACGAATTCTTATATTATGGGATGGAGGGAGTACTTTACATTTAGGATCTTCTGGATATTTTTGTTCTCAGTTTATGCATATACTGAACTGTACATGGTATTTGGTAAAAAGATCCCTTTAGGTGCACACATAACAAAAAGGTTAATGTACTTTCAATGAATGCATACATCTTGAACGTGCACTGAAATTTGTGTCCCCTTTTTTGTTAGCCTACTTTCCAACCATACCAAATTTTATCATAAAAACCAAAGCCTTACACATGATGAGGAGTAGATTCTAATTTTGAGAAAGTGTCATGTTAAACTCAACTACTGTTCCCAAACAATATTTTTTTTAACTCATGTGGTTTACTGGTTTCTATTCTTTTACTCACTACTATGAAACGATGAACTACTTTAAGGGTTAGTGAGATCTCCTATCGCTGCAACTCTTCCACAACTTGCCGGGAGGTTGTTTGTTATCTGGGGCATCTTGTGGAGCTTTCCTGAGGTATCATTGGCGCGTCATTATGACGTCTCAAACATTTCATATGGATATATTTGTTTTATTATGAGCTTAAGAACAAATTATCGACTTGAAAGTACTCTAAATATAAAATAAGAGATTAGGTGATGCTGCAACTCTTAAAGCTGGATGATCGATTGTTTTTGTAAAACTGCATGATGGGTTATTTTTACTCTGGCTGATCATTGTGCATGTGCGTATTGCAGACACATTCCCACATTTTCGTTACTTCCTTGGTCCTAAGCTGGTCCATAACTGAGGTATATTTTAGATCTAATACGTTTTCTGCATCATAAATTTATAGTGCAATATAATTGCATCAATCTTTCTTCTTAATGAAATGGTGTTCTTGAGATTCCTCAGAGTAAAAAATATAAGAAAACTAGAGCATTGAAATTCTTGTTGTGATCTTAGTCTCAGGTTTGTAGTTTTTTTCTCATGGAACATATATAATCTTACTAGCTAAGCAAAGAATTTTATATTCAGTGACCAAAGATTGTATAGGTAATTCATACAGGAGAGTATGTTCGTAAGCATATGCCATATACCCATAGACTTAAACTCCGAGTACAACGTTTTCAGCACCCCAGAGTGCTATAATTTTCCATTTGTGAGACTAATGCAGCGCCCAAGATAATGTCATAAAACTTCAGGTATGTTGCATTCGTTTTGTTTCCTCAGAGTAAAAAATATAAGCAAACTAGAGCATTGAAATTCTTGTGCTGATCTTAGTCTCAGGTTTGTAGTGTTTTCATCATGACGGATATTTAATCTTATGTAACGTTTGTTGATTCTTTACAGGTCATAAGATACTCTTTCTTTGGCATGAAGGAGGCATTTGGAATTATACCTTCCTGGCACCTATGGCTTAGGTTGGCACTTGTTCCCTATAAAGCTTTACTATTTCAAAGTTAAAAAGGAAACTTATTTCCTTTTCAGCATTCTCTTGCAAAACAGTGTCTTGCTTTATTATTGTTCTTTCACTAATTGTTTATAGGTATAGTACGTTTTTGGTGTTCTATCCTATTGGTCTTGTTAGTGAGCTTGGCTTAATCTACGCTGCCCTGCCTTCTATGAAGGTAACTCGGATAACTGAAAACAAGGATCGGCTCGATGAGACAATGACATTACTCAAATGATAACAATCTCTATCTCCTTTTTCTCATACTGTGCAGGAATCTGGAAGATACTGCTTCAGGATGCCCAACATGTGGAATTTCTCATTCGAATACTACTATTTTTGTGTTCTTTTGTCCGGCCTCTACATTCCAGGTACCAAGATCTGACAATTTTACTTCATTTTGGCATTGTAAAAACGTTGGGTCTGAAAAAACACTTTGTTGTTTCGTTTTGATGACTCTTAGGATTTCCATACTTGTTTCGTTATATGCTCAACCAACGGAAGAAAGCCTTGTCAAAGGCAAAAGTTGTATAATACTTCATTCGGGCTTCCTAGTTCTGGTGGATGATGATTCACGTTTGCAACTTCGTCTTCAGTAGAAGTCTACAGACAGGGGAATGCTAGAACACTACTCTTATTTGCCAACAGTGTTTGGTTGTAACAAGGAACAATGAATCGTTAACTTGTCTATGGGTAAATTAAAATAAAGCCAGGTAAGGATTTGAATCGTCTTTAACTCGATTTTGATTCCTCTTCGTCTCGAATTTGGTTGCATGTTTAATTTCTTATGTACAATTCCGCCTAGTTCCTTCTAATAGGTTGGTTGAATCTCTTGCTGCATGCCTGCATGCCCAGGTTTTTTCAAAAAAAAATCTTAACAAAAATCTCATGCAAATGGAGTGACATTTGCTGAATAATTAGAGGAAGGGGAGGTTGATCGAATCAGTTAGGAAAGGGACCAATCGCGTATCTGCACCCTGAAGTGTATAGTAGGCTTTACAGATTGTCCTCCCCGTCTGGTGACACCAGCCACGGCCCACGGGCATGTATAATCGCCACTTATCATACGACTTCGTACAGATTGGCATCTGATGATAAAGAAAACAAAACAGAAGTAATACTGTTTATAATTAGATAAAGTAGTTGTAGGCATATGGCACCTGCTGTCCGGGGGAATTTTTGCTAGTCAAATGGTTGGATTTAGCGGGGTTGGTGGCTGGCGAGAAGTGTAGCAACAGTAATTGCTACTTGGCACTAACCAATCGAGATGCTGATAGTTGTTTGATGCATGTAATTCATGTATGCTATTAGTTCAAAGCCACCACAATAAAGCCATAGCGCTCTATTCGTTTGGCTGATGGCTGGTGCTGATTTGTGCTGAGAGAAAAATATTGTTGGCTCGCTGGTGAGAGATGGCTGACGCTGATTTATGCTGAGAGAAAAATACTGTTGACTGGTGCTGATAAGCCATGCGAATGGGACGCTCACATGAGCATCTTCCTCTCTTCAACTCTTCAATGGCAGACGACAGATCAATGGCTCACCGGCTCTACCTTTCCGTGAACAACTCGGTTTAACATGAGCTTTAGCCGTCCTAGAGTAACCAGTGTATCTCGAAGGATGCACTCAACGCCTCACGCTTGCTGCAAGCTTCTTCAGAGCAAGCTTGCAGACCAAAAAATATCGATTAGATTCTCCATGGGTAAACAGAAACAAAATTATATAAGTGGATACTGTTGCTAACATATTTGTAGGCGTCGATGCTCTGCTTTCTGAATCAGGTCTAATTATCTTTTTTTTCAAAGAAAAAAAGATAAGAGCTTCTGTAAATGGAGTCACTTGCTCTGAATAGCAAGAAGCAAAAAGGATACAGTCACCACCACTTGCTTTTGGCAAATTAGATATGCAGTTGAGCACTCTCTCTCCCCTGGAAAGAGAAATGAGATTATAACTGATATTCTGATAAGGGTAGGCAGAGATGGGGCGAGTGATGAAAGCAGGTCGCCAATTGCATCGATCTCTCCATCTTGGATTGCCTTTTTTTTTTTTTTGCAGCTGGTAGGTATGATATCGATGTGCTCTTCTCACTTCCTTTTTACCTTCCTTCTAGTTGCCGAAAATTATCGAAGTGATGCCTCTACTTCTTTTTCGCCTGGTGTACTTGTTCTCCAATTATGCAAAAATGTGTACGCTTTCCAGATAGTCCTGCTCATAGATCTGGTGACACCATGCCATGCTTTTCAAGTGGCAGTACGTGAGCATCATTATCCTAACCACCACTGATGCCACGCATCTCGATTTTGCTCTTTTCACACTTCCAAGTGTATCATGTTAAGCTGCCGGCTCGTGACTCAGCCAGCGATCTGTCCTAACGCCACACGGCATGTGTTTAACCTTTGCACCTGAGCTACGCTTATGGGAGAGAAAAAAAAGGCTAATATGTTTGTTGTCAATGTAAACAGATGATGTCCCAGCAGTCTGAAATACCTGTGGATGGAGATGTTACCTCTTCCTCTGCTTGAAATCCCTTTTCCAGATTACTTGAGTAGTGTCGATGAAAATGAAATTCAATGAAGAATTTCAGGAGAAAGAAGATAATTTACCCGTGCAATCAATAAGTAAGAGCAAAATACGAAACAAAATGGACAATTGACTCAGAGTTGTAGAGCGACTTATGTTTAGTGACGGCACTAGTACTTTAACCGTTAAAACGACATGTATTTTGAGTCGTCGTGTGTGTGTGTACGATCTTGAATCAGAATCAGGTGTCTGTATCATCGGTAGTGCATACTCCGTATGCATGTCGTAGTATATATGCGGCCAATCAGATGGTACTAGAAAACAAAATTTTCTTGCCACTTGGCTAGGGAATCTTCTCTGCACCAGTGGCAACCTTGGCGTTTGCGAACGATCGAATCGTAGGATGGATTTGAGTTCAGGGCATTTGCATCGCAGTTTCCGGGTGCGCAGGGTTTGTTAGAATAATCTCCCTTCCAGATGTTCAAGCCTTGTTGCGGACGGCACCACTTGTCGAGTGCCAAATGATCGTCCTCAAGACGTCAACTATGGCAGGCTAGCCTCTACCTGACTGCATGCTATCAAAACTGATAAGAATTCAGGAAGCCTGCCTGCCTGCTGCTGTGGTACAAACCAACGGCTAGATAGGTAGCTACCAAGAGGGATTTGTATAGCTCTGCCTGACAAACTATGATGTAATAACCTTGTATATTGCAATGGAAAGGATCTGGTTTTTTAATATCTTTGTTATCAAGTCTTGCAAGCTTAGTTGTTTGTTAAACCCCAACTCCGAAGTTGTTTAAAGTAATCTCAACTTAGGAGTGATGTAGCGGCGCCTTTGTTGATGTGGATTTCTATTAGTCAAGTCTGCCTGACACAGACTCCTAATATTTTGTAATTAGTTTGCTGATCTGTGTGTTGATCATCCATAGTTCCATAGTTGCTCATCAACCAAAACCAGGCTTCATGTTATATTTAACCACTGTGCTTTGAGCTCACTAGTAGGTTGTACACTGACTAATTCAACCATTGAGATCCATGTTTAAGACGGTTTTAAAAGTTAATGGTCACCACAAAATGAACCATAGCTAGACTGGAATATTGAAAAGCAACCACCCTCCTATTAACAAGAGTAAAATGTACACCAAATCTGATTATTATATTGTCAGAAGAGCTATCTATATTTGCGTATTTTGTTCCTCAGCTACATCAGAGTTTTTTCTTCCTTATCTATGTCATGCGATTCTCCGCCTCCGACGAAATATGAGCCTAACCTTGTCTCCTTTGATCTAATAGTGAAGATGTCATTAGGGATTTTGAGATTTTAGATGTTAAGATTGGAGATTTGAGAATTGTTTGGGGGTTTGAAGCTTTTGAGGTAAAGGCTGGGAAAGGAAGTCTAACACCGCAACAGAGGCATTTGGTGGGTGGGGGCGGCGGGGAAACCATTGCCTAAGGTGGTGGAGAATGGCTGATGGATAGAGTCCGAATAGGGGTAAATCACTCCAATATGTTGGCTTGATGACAGGAGTGGTAACGGATCTAGCCTGCTCTAGCGGCAAGAGGAGGGAGAAGGACTGTAAGAGAAATAAAGAAGAAAACTTCTTAAATTGATTTAAGCGAAACTAAATAAAGATCCAACAATCTAAAATTTAAAAATGATAGATAGCCAAATGCCAAATATTCTATACGTAGGGTTTCTATCATAATTCTAAACATAGATGATAACTTAGTACTACATTCAATATTTTATCAGCTAAGGTCTTTGTTCAATCCCGACCATACGAAATTAAGTATGAAACATAAACTAAGGCCCTGTTTGCATCAACTAGAGACTAGTGGATTGTAGCCTTTAAAATGTATAACCAATCTAGACAGGTTAAATTCGAGATCTAAGTTTTACAAGCCTACTCTCCCATAAGCTGCCATCATCCAAAGGGCTTATGCATTATACCAAAAAAAAAAGTTAACCATTGGAGTTTACTATGTTACTGACTGCCGAGTTTTGTAATCCATCTACCAAATTTTACAGGAGATGCTAATGGTCCTTTAATTAAGCGCATGACATACAAAAACAGCAAACTAGCCTCTACGACCATAATCCAGAGATCTAAACGTACAGCCCCCAATTTTTTCACAATCTTTAGCTGGCTGAGATTCCCAGAGCTAAAATATGATAATGATGGCACGCCATTCTTCTTAAGATAATAATGATGCTACGTCATGTGGCTAAACATCCCGATTCGAGATCACCAAGCTGCATCTACGGTGATTCCTCGTGGATTTTAGCGATTTCGTTCAAAAAATCGGTGATTCTGGCTCGGAAGGAGAAGAAGAGAGTGGTGACCAAACGCGGTTGCAGGTTGCGACCCGCAATGGACTTGCGGACCCGAACCCGTTGACGCCCGGGACCCCTGTTGCCTCTTCTTCTCTGGGCCCTCCCGTCCCGTCCTCTCCTTTCTCCACCTCCCCTTCCCTTCCCTTCCCCTCCTTCCCCGTCGCCGGCGAGAGCTCGGGCGGAGACGCCGCGGCCGCCGCAGGAGGGCTTCTCCCCGGGAAACAAGGGACTTCCGAAGGCTCTTCGCTCCCCCAACCAAGGTCAGATCAGGGCACGGGCTTCCCTTCCTCCTCCCCCCCGACCTCCACCTACTGTTCAGTTTTCCCATCTGTTATTGCTTCTTCTTGTTTCTTTTCTGCCACTCCCATGAAATCTTTTGGTGGATAGTGGGGGTTTCGAGGCCCAATCTGGTTATGTCTGGGGGAAATTTCGTTCCTTCGTTGCAATTTGGTACCAAAAAAAAAGATCGAATTGTTGTGGCAGAAACCCCGAGTTGGTACTGACAGAAAAGAGGAATTTTTCCATTTTGTTTCCGCGGTTCAGATGTTGATTTCTGTGCAGTTGTCGGTGTTAATCTGACTAGTGTGGAAAATAACTTTCGATTTCATCCGTTTTCAGGGGCATGCCCGTCGGATTTGACTGAAAGATCTCAGTTTTGTTCGGAAGAAATGATTTCTCATCACAAATCCCGATCTACTGGTTCTAGAAAGTTACATCTTTTATGAGGCGAGGCTGTGAGTTGCCGTGAACCTTGGTTATTGGAGCATCAGGCGAGAAGGGGCAGCAGCCAGGAGGAGGTGACAGAGCAACAAGAAGAGGTAGCAGAGGAGCCAACAATAGGAAGGACGAAGGAGAGGAGGGAGCTCTCCATGGGGGAGCCCCTCCTCACCTCTCTCTCCATGGAGAACAGCAACAGCCACCCCTCCACGCGCCTCTCCATGGACACTGCGGGCTCGCACCCGGCCTCCACCGAGTCCTCCGGCGGCGGTGGCGCTGCTGCCAATGGGGTTGGCAGTGGTGGTGACCGGGAACTCTTCATCATTCCCCGGCGTGAGTCAGCGCACCCAGGTCCGCCGGACATCAACCTCCCACTTTCTGCAGATCCCTCACCGCCACCTCCGTGGGGGGGCCTTGATGCGTTCGAGATACTTGATGTCACTCTTGGGACACATAACTATGAGTCAGAGGTTGCGCTTACGCTTCCAAAGTCGACCGGCAATGGCAGTGCTGCCACTGTCGGTGTCGGCGTGAGGAAGTGTGCTAAGCGGGGAGACAGCATTTGGGGCGCATGGTTCTTCTTCAATCACTACTTCAAACCTGCACTTGTGGAGAAGCCAAAGGTGAAGGTGACACGAGATGCGTCCGGTAGCATCTCGAGCTTCGACAAGTCTGACCTCCGCCTTGAGGTCTTCCTGGTGCAGCACGACATGGAGAACATGTACATGTGGGTTTTCAAGGAGCGGCCTGACAACGCCCTTGGTAAGATGCAGCTCCGGAGTTTCATGAATGGGCATTCCAAGCATGGGGAGCCCTCTTTTCCATTTAGTGCCGACAAGGGCTTTGCAAGGTCACACCGCATGCAGCGAAAGCATTACCGTGGGTTGTCGAACCCGCAGTGCCTTCATGGGATTGAGATCGTGGCGTCGCCTAACTTATCAGCAGTTCCTGAGGCTGACTTGAAGAGGTGGGCTGAACTTACAGGCAGGGAACTTAATTTCTCGATACCATCTGAAGCCAGCGACTTTGAGTCATGGAGGAATCTTCCGAGCACTGATTTTGAACTTGACAGGCCACATCCACCGGCATCAAAGGGTGCTGGACATGGATCTCACAGTCATAAGAAGGGATTGAATGGTTCAGGTCTCAACCTATCAACTCCACCATCATCAGATGATGGGATGGACCTATCGCCAAAATGTGCCAAACGGCGCAAGGATTTCTTTGGCCATGGCGTGGAGGAGGACTGTGTGATGGCAAATAATTCATTTTCTGACAGAGAGCAAGAGGTAGAAGCTCACACTGGTGAGCCATCATGGATGCATGAGTTCACTGGTGTGGCAAAACATGCAAGCGGGCCTGTCACTGCTGCCAAGACGATATACGAGGACGATGAAGGGTACTTGATCGTGGTGAGCATGCTCTTCTCTGACCCACGTAGCGTCAAGGTGTCTTGGAGGAACACACTGACACATGGCATTGTGAAGATAACATGCGTGAGCACCGCCCGGATGCCCGTCATCAAGAGGCATGACAGGACATTCAGGCTGACAGACCCTTTCCCTGAGCACTGCCCTCCCGGCGAGTTTGTGAGAGAGATACCTTTGGCCACAAGGATCCCAGAAGATGCGAAGATCGAGGCATATTATGATGAGACAGGAACTGGACTGGAAATCATGGTTCCAAAGCACCGGGTTGGACCAGAGGAGCATGAAGTTCAGGTGTGTATGAGGCCTCCTCACCTTGGCGACAGTGATCTTGTTTTATCATAGAAGAAAGAAACAGGTAGCCTATAGATCTTCCGGTATCGTTCCATGATATACCGGAATGTAACAGGTTGTGCCATGGATCAGTGAAATATCATCTTTTGCTGCTAAACGTGTAGCTTATAAGTTGATGAACCTCTGTTTTCCCCCATAAAAGTTGGCGATTTAGGAAAAAGTTTACCTCTGTTAATTCCCCTCTGTACCTGTGTTGCACATCACTATATTGGTGATCTCCTTGACTGTGAAAGGTGGCTAATTAAGATTCTGTGTATATTCAGTTGAGCGGGCTCATAATAATCTTGATGGGCTACCTATGATCGTGAGGTTTGGAATCACATTGTCGATTTCAGCAATTGTTTGTAATAATTGCCTTGACCGTTTTTGATGTGGCTGCCTCGCTTTCATCAGAAACAGAATCGGGATCTGATGTGTTGCTGTATTCATGGTTGATGCACCCATATATGCGCATCGTCGTTAATTGAATCTTGCTCGTATCCTGGTACTGAAACTGGTGGTGAGAAATCTGTGCTTTTGCAGACAGTTAATTGAATCCTGCTCGTATCCCTTTTGGGGTGAGGCTAACCTGTGATTTTTGCGGACAACCGGAATGCTGTGAATTTTCCTAACTGACCTATGCTGTAGAAAGATCTCTCTATTTGCTACTGGGAAGCAGATATTTTTCAGGCTTTCGTGTGGCCAGTAGAGATCCATGAAATGATCCTCCTTCCCACGGGAGATTTGTGTAGACATGGAGAAAGCAACGGCGAATATGCTCGCAGCGGATGGTTATCTGTGGCCAGGAGCTGCCGCGGCGGCGAGTGGATACCCGGGTGGCAGAATGGCAGATCGAGAGCCGGAAACGGGCTGATTCGGTCTGTGTTTCCAGCCGGCGCGTCAGATTCGACCGTCATATTTTTACTGAATTCAGAAACTTCCGAGTTGGCACCAGTTCTGGTACTGGATAATGGATTCTGTGCCCAGGGGCCAGAGCTGAGAATGAACTCAATTGCCAGTACTAAACTAGCTCTCTGATGCAAGAAGCAAACCTTGGATCTCTGATTCTGAGCAAGTGTAACACCATTCGGCAAGGCGACGGGCTACATGCCTACATGGTAACCTGGCAAAGGGAGATTCTTGAGCATGGAGGGAGATCCATGTCGCTTTCAGAGTAGCCGAGCTGTACACATTCTTTTTTTTCTTTTTCGTCTATTTTTTTTTCTGAACGCGGAGTGCGCGCTCTTTTAACATCCTGAAACCTTTTGATTTCGCAGAAACATTTGAACCGATGAATAGTAATCGTTTAACTGTATCAAGTTCATACAAAACTGCGAGCCTGTTCGGCTGGCCCAATGAACCGTGCTCGGCTGGCTTATTATGGCTTATTCTCTCTCACAAAATACTATCCATTCTACCAGCCGAGCACTATTCGTTATACCAGCCGAACATGCCCTTATGTTCCAAGTACTCCCACTCCCTCTAGTCAAATTTTGGATGGTGTGGATGAATGTAAAGTTAGTTTTTGGTTGCTGTGACACGATATGCCCAATCCAATTTGTTGCGATATTTTTTATAGATTCTGCTTGTAGTGCCATGTAACAAGAGGATTCTTGTTACTAGCTTGAATATGCTTTTGAAAAGCTACTGCGATGATAAGGGCAGGCCCAATGCAAGGCCACGAAGCCAGGGGCTTTATTGTCCATACGAACAAAAGAGTTGATAGAGTATCAATAAAAATTTTGATCACTCAAAACAGTGATAGCTTCAAATAGATCAACGTACTACATATACCAATTTTCCCCTCTTTTACATAGGCAGTGTAGCTTCCTGTATCCGTCCTGTTTGTTTGGCTTATCAGCCACCAGCCATCAATATTTTTCTCTCAGAAAAATCAGCCACCAACCACCAGTGTTTCTTTCTCTCTCTCTTGAAGACAGTGCAGCTTCCCCGAGATACTCTGACACTATATACTCCCTCCAGTTTGATAAAAGAAGTCGTTTAGGACAGCGACACGGTCACCAAAACACAACTTTGACTTCTCTTTTCTATAAAAAATATTTCTTGAAAAGTTATATATGTATATTTTTATAAAAGTAATTTTCAAGACCAATCTATTTATATAATTTTTACATTTTCAAACTCAACGACTTAAATGTTATTCATGATTTATATTACTAATGTTTGATTCAAACCTTATTCAAAACGACTTCCTTTATTAAACGGGAGGGAGTAGAGCTACTAAGGCCGGCTCCAACGGCTGTGACAACATCGTTGGGTGAGCTGGAGCTGACATCGGTGGCTCCAACAGTGATAACTTCTCCAACGGCTCCTCCGGCAAATGCGCTCTCCTGCGACTTCGGCAAGCACGCCATGCGCTAGCGCGCAAATAACCGCTAGCGTAGCACGTTTGCCGGATTCTCTCTCTGCCATCTCAGCCAAACTCGACGATATCGTCGATTGGAGAAGGCCTAAGGCCATTGCTAATGGCTCCGGTGAAATCGCTGAGTGGAAGTGAAAGTGAGAGAGAAATTGCTAAGTGGAAGTGAGAGAAAAATTAAAAAACTGAAAAACACCGGCCGCAGAGGTGGGGACAGAGCATCAGAGAAAGATGAAGTATTGGAAGTCGTGCGAGTCTAGCTCGTTCTGACGCGCTAGCGAGCTGTAGGCATGTAAAATAGGGGTGGGTTTACGGGATCACTTCGTAAAAATTACGTCACTGTAGCATTTCGTTTGTATGTGTAAAAAATTATCTAAAAATTGATTAATTAGGCTCAAAATGTTCGTCTCGTAGAGTACAACAAAACTGTACGGTTAGTTTTTGATTTCATCTATATTTAGTACTCCATACATGGACTGATATTTTGATGTGATGAGAATCTTCTTTTTTACAGTGAACTTTGTGTTGCTTTTTGGGAACTAAACAATGGCATAGTGTTCCATTCAGTTTCTTGTTAGTGGAGAAGGTCAGGAGGTGTTTGGATACAAGTGACTAAAGTTTAGTTCTTTAAATACATGATAATTAGAAGTATTAAACACAAACTAATTATAAAACTAGTTGTATAAGTCATGACTACTTCGCGAGACGAATCTAACAAGCCTAATTAACCTATAATTAGTACATAATTATCACATAGTTATTGTAGCATTATATTGTTTAATCATGGACCGTTAAGACTTAACTGATTCGTCTATCAAATTAGCACTCATTTATGTAATGAATTTTTAATTAATAAATATTTAGTATTTCTAATTAATATCTTTACCTCCGAGGTAACGGAACTATAAGCTTTTCGTATCCAAACACCCCTAAATTACCTGCACGGTGAAGTCCGAGCCATTTGGCCTACGAAGCCACCACCAAAGCTACCGTGTTGAGTGTGGCGTAAGGGTTTGTCTTTTAGACTTTTTATATAATAATTTTTGGTGTTTTTGGCTTAAAAAGTTGCCTTCCCCGCTTTGGCTTCTATCAATTTGTTTCTAGCTATTGTCTTTTCTAAAAAAAATTAGCTTCTGAGCACACCAAATTTGAGAGAAAGCACATCTTAAGTACCTTTTTAGCTTTTAGTTAATTTCCTTAGAAGCAAGCATTTTAGCTTTTCAAAAGCTAACTATAAAAATAAAACTGTATTCCCTATATTCATCCGTAGTCTAATTAAGAAAATATTGTTATGTAGACTTTTTAACTTTAACTTTGAATAAGAACTGTTGGTGTAAAAGCATTTTGAATAGAAACTATTGATTCATACGCTAACACATATTTATTTAACTAACTGTTGGTAAGTAATTATAAGGTGCGACTCGTGGGTAAATAATTATGAGGTGCAGCGAATTTTGTAATTACATATATTTTCTATTGCATAAGGGTAACATGTAGTTGTCTTGATGAGTTAACATGAAAAAAAAGGATAAACTATCTCGAGACTCCCACGGCTTATTATTCCCCATGACCCAAAATACAAATTGTTTAGAACATGGACACAGCCTGCAACATAACACATCAAAAATACACCATCTCAATGAAAAAAATATACATTAGGAAATGACTTTTCAGGGTGACCATAAACAACATCAACCTTGCTAATACTATATCATTCAGTGATGTAAAAGTTTGGCCAACAGGAACTCTAAAGTTGGAGCATAAAATTCCCATGGTGAGGGAGGGAGCGAGCACAGTGAGCAGCACTGCCACTTTTTTGAACTAAAAATCAGTTTGAAAAGTAGAAGCTGTGGTGCGCCGAGTCCACGAGCACCGAAGAGGATAAAGCCTCTCCCACCTCCTCTCCTCCTCCACCTCCACTTCTCCGCTAGCTCTCTCCCTCCACCTCTCGCTCCCTCCCACTCCCACCACCGCCACCGCCGCCACCGCCACGGGCTCCCTTCCCCGTGCATGAAACCCTAACCCTAAACCCCACCCCCGTCCGTCCTTGCCATCCCCTCCTCCCCGGCGATGGCCAAGGCGCTGCTCTCCTCCTCGTCGTCGCTCCTCCCCGCGCTGCCCCGCGCCGGCGGGGGCGCGGCGGCGGCGAGGCCGCTGCCCCTGCTCCTGCCGCTCCGGCTGAGGCCGCGCGGCCGGCGCGCCGCGTCGTGCGCGGTGAGGGCGGACCTCCACGGGCTCGACTCGCTCGCGGGGCCCCACCTCCAGGCCGCGCTGGAGCGCGCCGAGGCCGCGCTCTACACGCTCGCGGACGCCGCGGTCGTCGCGGCCGACGCGGCGGCGGCGGGAGGGGACGCCGGGCAGGCGGCCACGACGGCGGTGCAGAAGAACGGCGGGTGGTTCGGCTTCATCTCCGAGTACCTCGAGGTCGTGCTCAAGGTAATGAAATGGTTGCATAATCAATGGTGGTTCTTCGGCTGTTACCCGTCTCACGGTTGACAACGATTCTGCGAGAATTGAATGCTCCCGAATTATGAGTTATGGAGGTGCTGACTTCATGGACAGTCAAGGGCGAGGACTGCTGGACTGGGGTATTGTTGTGTCTGCAGTATGCGCTGCTCATGCTTCCGTGCTTTCTGTCTCTGTAACTTGCAACAACATTGATAGATAGGTCCCCAAACCAATCCGTAGTGTCGCTTAGCGCTGCTTTGTGCTTCAACATGGGAATGGGTGTCCATGAAAGCCTGTGCAGTGTGTAGGCATTAATCCTCGAAGTTTTCCTTACGCGAAATGCTAGAGTTCAGAGTTATGTACTGTTATATACTGTTATTTTCACTACCTAGGACTTAGAACGGTAAGGTTCATAATACTGAAAGCATCGGAATGCTGATGCTATCTGAGCCTCGCCATGCAGATTCTCAAGGACGGTCTGTCTGCAGTCCATGTGCCCTATGCTTATGGGTTTGCAATCATTCTGCTCACCATCATTGTTAAGGCTGCGACGTTGCCTCTAACCAAAAAACAGGTGAATGTTCTAACCAATTTGAACAAAGTCGTCCCGTCTCTGGTTTCTGATTACAGATTTGGTGGATTGATCGCTGAATTGCTTGCAAATTTCAGGTGGAATCAACTCTGGCAATGCAAAATTTGCAGCCGCAGATTAAGGCAATCCAAAAGAGATATGCTGGCAACCAGGTTTGTATAGCTGTTGGAAATTCCAACCGTTGATTGTGCTACCTAGAAACTTATTGTAGCCTTGCTATTTTCAAACTCACTTATTTGCATATTTTGATTTCCTGCTTCTATATAATTCTTGTTAGGAAAGGATTCAGCTAGAGACTGCTCGGTTATATAGGCAAGCTGGAGTCAACCCATTAGCAGGTTGCTTGAATTTTCCCTCCTAAACCATACTGTTCTGACAGTTAAATTTTTTAGCTGTTTTATTTTGTGCTTGATCCCTGAAAAATGAATTCTTTCATGTGAAATATTGTTTTCCTGATAGATAGAGTCCGTCCCTGCCTTACAAAACCTTGTGTTTTCGACGTAGCACCATGATCTTATACTTTCTCTGACAGGATGTTTTCCAACTTTGGCAACAATACCTGTCTGGATTGGTCTTTACCAAGCCCTTTCAAATGTAGCAAATGAGGTAAGCTAAGTCTGGCTGGCTGCTTGATATTTTCTTAATCAAGAGGCTTTTGAACTGAATGTCTTCTATGGCATGAAGGGGTTGTTGACAGAAGGATTTTTCTGGATTCCATCGCTGGGAGGCCCTACAACAATTGCAGCTCGGCAAAGTGGTTCTGGCATTTCGTGGCTCTTCCCATTTGTGGTATTGAATTTGATCTCTTCATAGAGTATAGATTAGTTGTTTCATTCCTGGTTCTGAGAAATAGATTGTACTATTGCACTTGACTGACCATACTAGTATGATGCAACATTTTAGTCAATTGATATCAAATGAGTATGTTGGAAAAGTGGCATGTTTCTTTTCATAGCCAGGTAGATAGTCAATTCAGATCAAAGGAATGTGTTGAAACAATGTCATGCTTCATTTATAGCCAGATAGGCGGCCCATTCGACGGCACTCAAGCAACAGGAAGCTCTTCCATGTGCATGCACAACTTAAAGTCCATTTCCTCTTTAGTACCATAACTGAAGTAGTTGGCCATGCAGAAAATCTACCTTGTTTGGATGATATAGGATGAACTTTTATCAATTTATTATTCGTGTAGGTCAGAACCTGAAATGGTCTATACCTTTCATGATTGGGATATGCAGATATTTTAAAAGCTAAAACCAATACTAACATTTCAACCAAACTATGCAGGATGGTCATCCTCCATTAGGCTGGCATGACACAATATGTTACCTTGTGTTGCCTGTGCTACTTGTTGCTTCTCAGTATGTCTCTATGGAGATCATGAAGCCACCCCAGGTGAATGCTTCCCTGTGTACTGTTTCAGTGCTTATAGTGCCACTATACACTCTCATGGTTTAACTTAAGATCTGTGATCTGCTACAGAGTGATGACCCATCACAGAAAAACACGCTGCTTGTTTTGAAGTTCCTTCCGTTTATGATTGGATGGTTCTCTTTGTCAGTGCCATCAGGATTGTCCATTTATTGGTATGTGCATCTGACATCTTTTTTGTATTGAGAAATGCATTCAGATATGTTTCAAGTAAATAGTGCAAGTAGCTTCATATAAGATCATGACCCCTCAAAAATAATCAAATCCACAACTATAATCGTGTATTGACTTCACGTTACCCATCAGGTTTACAAACAATGTCCTCAGCACAGCCCAGCAGGTGTGGCTACGGAAAATGGGAGGAGCAAAGCCTGTAGTTAGTGAGGGAGGTAGTGGGATTATTACTGCAGGACGAGTGAAACGCTCAAATGCTCAGCCAGCTGGAGAAAGGTGCCTGCAATTTCATTTTGATGCTTTTTTCTTTGTGAAATTCATTGTGATACTTAAATCTGTTATGTATTGGTTCTACTTTTTTTACATACAAACTCGCAAGCAGGTTTAAGCAACTAAAAGAAGAAGAGAACAGGAAAAAACTCAACAAAGCACTAGCTGCAGGAGATTCAGTATATGACATGGAGGATGAAGAGTCAGATGATGAGACCACAGAAGAGGTACTCTTTGACTTTCTACCATTACTTTGCGAGAGTAATCCTATCGGAAAATCCTCCTTCCCCCAACAGCCCCTGAGAATGCAAAATTTCTCCTCTGTCACTCATGTATAAACCTGACAACAGGGAGGGCCTGTGGAGGAAGCATCCAGTACTGGTAGCGACAAGAAACTTCCAAGTTACTCGGGGAAGAAGGGCAAAAGATCGAAGAGGAAGCGCATGGTGCAGTAATGTGCCAGATCTTAATTGGATTAATTTTTGTCATAACTGGTAAGTGACCTTCAATCGTAGGTATCACCCTCTTCTTTTCATGCTTTTAAAATGGGAAAAAATGGTTGAAAAGTGGTCAGGTTTGAACTTCCCTTATTTGTGGCAGTGGTTGCTGGCTCCATACCAGCCCCCTTTTTTTGCAGATATCCAAAACTTTCTTAAAGTTATACCTCCAATCATATGGAAATGACTAATTATTAGGCTTTACTTTTCCGGGCTAGAAAAGGATGCACAATGATAGTTTGCCATTGCAGGTTAATTCAGTTGCCAGTTGGATGCCACAGTTGATCTCGGAAACAATTTTGATGGTCTCCTGGAGGCCTAAACTTGAGGTGCAGACCGATAGACATATCCGGGTTCACAGGTATTTGCTGGTAAGACGTGAGACGAAGTAGCTCAGTATAGGCTTGAGAGGGTAATGGACAGGAGAACAGGAGTCAAGTATATGTACAAGCAGAGAGAAAGGATATGTAGAAGTAGATAAAATACTCTTGTGTATTCTGTAAGATGGGTTCCGAAATTGGGCAGAATCTGGATTGTCCAGACGATTCATATGCATTTCTTTTCTCCTCTTGTAACCTAATACACCATTGTTTGGAGGGTATATTGCGCAAGCTGACAACCATCCAGTCATACAAAGTTTTGATGCAATCTTCAGCACTGTATTGTCAGAACTGTTTAAGAAAATGAACCAGTGCATATAAGCTTTGGTGAACTGGTAGTATTTGTGTTGTATTTCTGGCTGTGCTCTGGCAACTACACCTACACTATGCATTCGATTCTTGGGATCGTTGTAAAATTACCCCGTATATCACTTGCATTTTTAGAATTCCCTTGTGAACTGGTAGTATGTTGTTGTAGTGTTTGGATTAAACTTATTCACCATGTTGCAATCAATGATTTTTTTTTATTCAAACAATGAAACTTCGTGCGTGACAACATTTAACTCATACATTGATCCTTTTGGTGAGACCCAAGAAAAACGTCAGGAATTTCATAATTGTATGGAAATTGAAGGACAAGCCTTTGCAACAAATTCAAAACGATCTGGTTGGAGGTTGGAGCGACGGGGGACCCAAAGAGTTTTGTTTTTGTTTTTTTTGCGAAAAGGGGACCCAAAGAGCGAGAAGGTGCGCTCAACTGCAGAGCCACCGCATATGTTGGCCACAACAGCATAATAATCGTTGATCCTCGAAAATTTGGTAAAGTAGTATGCCCACTTTAATGGGGTGACGACTGATGACGTAATTGCTGCGCCACCGCTGGAGGATGGAGCGCCCATGCTGATTCATGAATCCCCTCGTGTCGGCGATCGGCTTTATTCTGCTAATTGCTATACATGTTTTTCCTTACCTTCTCATCTGTCCTAAGCTAGGCATTGTTTGAATCACACTGGATGATGGCGCCTGACTTCAACTCGAATACCCGATAGTACATGTTTGATGCTTGCTTCTTTTGCAGACTCTTTTTTTATATATATACAAAAAAATGACAACTAGGAGGGAATAATGTTAAAATTCGCCTTCAAAGGTTCGGACGGTGCATCCGCGTTCGTGTTCAAAAGTGTGTACTACCTGTCTGTCGTAGCTCCTAACATGAGCAAGCAGCTGCGATCAGCAGCCGTGCATCTAGACGGGCTTTGCGGCTCCATGCAGAGGCTCCCGCCAATGTACCTGACCTACCACCTCGCTCACACAAACAGTGACGCATACCTTGACCCTTTTATTTCTACCCCTCCGCCTCCGTCAAGGGCGACGATGCGCAGCCAGCTGACGTGTCAACCGAGGCATGCATAGATATCGCCTGACGGCTGAGCTGAGCTGAGACCTCGAGGGAATGGAGGGAGTAGACAACGAGGCGTGCAAGAAAGTTTCACCGCCGGTGCCGTGCCGTCCCGGACCCTGACCGAGGCTGAGGCAACTGCAGTTTTCACCTCCTCTCCCGTGAACTCCTCGCACGACATCAGTTTCATCAATTTCATCTCTTTGTTTAGGCAGTTTAATTAATATTACGTTAAGTTAACATCGCTTTCCCGCAAAAAAAAAAAGAGAGAGAAGTAATTCGCTCACTCACTCCATCATATCAAAATGTAATGCTATCACAACTGCTCTCGACGAAAGGAAGATCGTGCAGGCAAATCACTCCACTTGTGTGGTTAGGAGTACTGTAATCTTGTTCGATCAGAGACCTCCACTTGTGTGGTTCATGCTTCATGCATACCATTACCATCTTTGTGGCTCTCGAGATGCCCCTGTAAGCGCCACCGGGGTGAAAAATCAATCCATCTTGGAACCAACCATGAAAAAGATGTCTATGAATAATCCAGCAACTTGTGGGCTTATTCGGTCAAATAAAAATAAAACACAGAACTAACAAGCCTCTCTTCTTCAACGTCACCGCTAATATAGACAGGCCGGTGCAACTTGCGTCCTGCATTCACCAATCCTCTTGCGACTGAGACTTTCCAATTCCATTTGGTTGCTATATAAATAAACTTTAACCCTCTTCTTTGCGCCGTTCAGCTAGCGAGTGACAGTCTGACAGAGTGAGAGACGGATAAATCGGCGCTAACAGAGACGTCCCATTGGCCAAGCCGGCACTGTCTGTCTAATTGCATCTCCCCCAGCGTTGCCAAGAACAAGACACAAGCCGAGCTCTCCACCTCTCGCCATCCAAGAATCCCATCCCCTCCCACCCACTCGCGCCCTGTCCAGGAATCCCGGCGAGAATCTTGAGCATCAGCCATGGCCGCTCGCGGCGGCAGCGGCCTGCAGGGCCCTCTCCTCGGGGCCACCGGACGGGTCTCAAGTCACCAGGACGCTGCTCGCCGGAGCGGCCGCCCGTGGACCGCGCTGGCCATCGCCGCGGCGCTCCTGGCCCTGGCGGGCGCGCTGCTCCTCCTCACCTCCGGCGACGGCGGCCGCCCCGCGGTCGTCGCCGGCGCGCGGCGGAGCCGGCACGAGGTGGATTCCGGCTCCGGCGCGGTGGCGGCGGACGACGCGCGGTGCTCGGAGGTGGGCGCGGCGGCGCTGCGCGCGGGCGGGCACGCGGTGGACGCCGCCGTGGGCGCCGCGCTCTGCCTCGGCGTGGTGCACCCGATGTCCAGCGGCGTCGGCGGCGGCGCCTTCGTCGTCGTCAGGGACGCCGCCTCCGGCGACGCCGTCGCCTTCGACGCCAGGGAGACCGCGCCGGCCGCGGCCACGCCGGTACGTGCCCCCACCACCGCCCGTCGTGGCGCTCTCCTCTCATCTTTTGTTACAATCAGCAGCAGGAGGGGGGGACAGGGCCGCGCGCACGTCCGGCTCACGTCGATGACATGTGGGGCCGCGTGACACCCGGCCGGCACCGGGTGGGTCCCACTGGGCTGGGTTGCGCGCGCGTCGCTGTCTGGTGGGCCACCTGTGCTGACGCAAGCGACGGATGTCTGCTGGAGTAGGTTTTCTGAAGTCTTAAAAATCACAGAGCGGCGGATGATGAGAAAATTAATCAGGGATGAGTGGAGCTAAGATTTTTTTTTGGCCTTTTATTTTACAAAATCTTCATGTAAAACACAATGCATCACCCACGGCCATGTGATCCACGCAAAGGTACGTAGTTTTCCCGTGTGCTTTAGGGGGAAAAAATGTAACATGAAAACCATAAAGTAGACACGAGCGCCAACGTGCCACTTAATAAACTGTAGATTTGGCCCAAACTGACAAGATCCCATCGAGTGCAACCTGCCTTTTTTTATTAAAAATAAAAAATCTCGGAGGAGACTCCTCTGGGTTTTGTTAAGTTGCCGTGCTTCGATTCCGGATCGAAACGGAAGTTTCATCGAGTTTTAAAATTCTGTGATCTAACCGGTTCACCGCAAGAAGCTAGACAACATGCCTTTTTTATTAGTATTTTTCTTTTATTAGACGCGCGGTTAATCACACCCAAGATCCAAACAGCACATTACCAACCGACTAATGCAATGCATATCAGTGGCCACTGGGCAGGTAGCATTAGCACGCGAGAATAGGGATCAGAGAATGTGCAACAACTTTTTATATGATAACGTGCCCTCAAGGTGCTTCACATGTGCTGTCTTCTCTGCAAAACTTTTTTTTTGCCCCTGCTCTGCATCCAGAGATCACATCATGGCGTGCAGTCGAATGAGATCATATTATGGTAACCCTGCTCTGCATACAGAGATTACTGCGCTCACCACATGCATTCTGAACATTTCTGAATGTTCTTTTGCTGTTGCAGCTGAAGATTAAAAATAACCAGTTCAAATGGTTCCAGAGAATAACCAGTTTTTCTACCACAGATTAAAAATAAGTAGCTAGAAAGAACAGTCACCGTTTTGGGTAATTTACAGTTATTTGAAATTCTGCCGAAATTTGCACAAACAACAATGAAATGCACGCATTCGGCACTTCTAGCATGGCTTTGAGTTTTCTGACTGCAGCTTGTTCTTGCTCTTTGCGCCTGTGCGAACGCCAGGACATGTACGCGGCGGACCCGTCGGCCAAGAACAAGGGCGCGCTCGCCATGGGCGTCCCCGGCGAGCTCGCGGGCCTCCACGCCGCGTGGTCCCGCTACGGCCGTCTCCCATGGCGCGACCTCGTCGCGCCAGCGATCCGCCTCGCCCGCGACGGCTACGAGGTGGTGGCGTACGTGGCGCGCGCGCTGGAGAAGAGCGAGGCCGACGTGCTGGCAGACCCGGGCCTCCGCGCTGTGTTCGCGCCGGAGGGGCGGGTGCTGGCCGCCGGCGAGACGTGCCGGAACCCCGCGCTGGCGGGCGCGCTGGAGCGCGTCGCCGAGGAGGGCGCCGCCGCGCTCTACGGCGGCGCCGTCGGCGAGGCGCTCGCCCGCGACGTCGCGGCGGCGGGCGGGGTCGTGACGGCGGAGGACCTGAGGACGTACAAGGTGGAGGTCAGCGACGCCATGCGCGTTGACGCCTTGGGGTTCACCTTCCTCGGCATGCCGCCGCCGTCCAGCGGCACCGTCGGCGTCGCGCTGGTCAGTGCCCTTGCATTGCAGCTCGCATTGCTGGAATTCACAGTGAACAAATAATGCTGCTGTAGTTTCAGCACTAAATCAATTACTTCGAATTTGCAGATGCTGAACATCTTGGGAGGGTACAAGTCGCTCGAGTTCTTGAAGGGGTTTCTTGGCATCCACCGGCTGATCGAGGCGATCAAGCACATGCTGGCGATCCGGATGGACCTCGGCGACCCTGACTTCGTGAACGTGACCGGCGATGTCGCCGAGATGCTGTCGATGCCGTTCGCCGACAGGATCAGGGCAAGGATCGTCGACAACACGACGTTCCCTCCCGGCTACTACCTCCCAAAGTACGCGAACGCGACTGCATCGTTGCATCACCACATGCTCTAATTAATCGCTTCACTTAGCTGAAATTGACAGAACACTAATTGATTAATTCTCTCTTGTGTTGATGACGGCGTCGATCAGATGGAGGCAGCTGGAGGACCACGGCACGAGCCACCTGTGCGTGGTGGACGGCGACCGGAACGCGGTGGCGATGACGACGACGGTGAACTACTACTTCGGCGGCAAGGTGCTGTCGCCGTCGACGGGCATCGTGCTCAACGACGAGATGGACGACTTCTCCGTCCCGGCGGAGCGCGCGCCGGACCACCTCCCGCCCGCGCCGGCCAACTTCATCGCGCCGGGGAAGCGGCCGCTGTCCTCCATGACGCCGCTCGTCATCCTCAAGGACGGCCAGCTCGCCGGCGTCGTCGGCGGCAGCGGCGGCACCAACATCATCGCCACCGTGATGCAGGTGTTCCTGAACCACTTCGTCGCCGGCATGGACCCCCTTGCCGCCGTCCAGCACCCCAGGGTCTACCACAAGGTACATCACCAGTAGCAGCAGAGAAAACAGACACCACTATATGCCATGTCCGGTCGTGTGTTGTTCCTGAGCATTGTGTTTTTCCTGCAGCTGATCCCGAACGTGGTGACGTACGAGAACGAGACGGTGGCCGACGGCGAGGTGATCGCGCTGAGCGGCGAGGCGAAGGCGTTCCTGGAGAAGAGGGGCCACCGGCTGCAGAGTACGGACTCGGGGGCGGTGTGCCAGTTCATCGTGCACGAGCTGGCGGCGGCGGCGTCGGGCAGCGGCGTGTTCCGAGGGAGGCTCACCGCCGTCAGCGACCCCAGGAAGGACGGCAGCCCGGCGGGGTTGTGATGTGAGGCCGGCCGGGACGCACGCGTAGGCTAGCTAGCTGGTGGCTGTGGATCCGTCGATCTCCCTCCGTGTATGTACATAGGGCATCACGCATTGTTGTTGTATACGTTCGAACGGACAGTATATAGACAAAGGAGGACAGGATTTGCCTCTCTATTTATAGCCCAGATGGGGATCAATTGTCAGTCATCATAGATATAGAACAACTTTGATGATACTTTTTTTTTTTGGTTCAAGCTTGATCAAATCGGTTCGAAGTTTAAAGGAATGTATTGGGCCTTTTTGTTCTGACATCTGAATTTTTTTGGATGAAAATATTTTGGTGTGGCCCACGGGGAAAAAAATCTGTCATGCGTTCGTGTACGGTTTGGATACAGCGGGCCGGCTCGAGGCCTATTTCCAGCTGCACCAGGCATGTAAATATGTAATAGATTGGGCCGGCAATCTCATGTGGATAGGGCCGGCAATCTTACGTGCTGGGCCTTAAGGATTCGGTGGGCCCGTCCATGCACCGCGCGCGAGTCGCCGGCGAGTGCCACGGCGCGCGGACTGAGCCACCAGCCACGGAGCCTACACCTGACCTGACACTCAGTGACACGAGCCGTTGTCAACATCTTATCTTATACTTGTCAAAAAAAAACATCTTATCTTATACTAAAACAAAAATCAAAATCTTATGCTTAAAAAATCAATCGAAATATCATTTTATATTTGATTAATGTCCCTTGTGCACGGACGTGCTTCTCCTTGCGCCGTTCAATGCGTGCAATATAATTACTCACATCGCATTTTTGCGCCCCGTTCCAAACAGACTCTAGAACCTCGCCCAAATTTCAAATTTGAAACTCAATCACAATCACAATCCCAATCCCAGGCCTTGTTTAGATCCCAAATTCAACCCCGAAATTTTACTATGTAAAAAGAAGATTCTCATCACATCAAAATGTCATAACATGCATGAAGTGATAAATGTAGATGAAATCAAAAACTAATTACACAATTTTGTTGTACTCTGTGAGACGAACATTTTGAGCCTAATTAATCAATTTTTAAATAATTTTTTACACATACAAACGAAATGCTACAGTGACGCGCGATTCTAAAAACCCCGATTTAAGGTGCCAAATTGGCATCTAAACAATGCCCCAATCAGAGGGATGGTTCGGCTCATCGGCGCGCGGACAGCGAGGCGAGAGCAGCCGGGCGCCGCGGATCTGACGGCCGGCACGTGTCCGGGAGCGTGACAGCGTCAGCAGATCCGCGTCTCCCCGTCCGGTATCCATATCCAACCATCAAACACGGAGTAATTTTCCAAAAAAAATTTGGACCACCTCCACCGCTTAATTCGCAGGACCGCCACCGCCCACCGCCCGCCCGCCTCCGGCGATCACCGCCTCCGGCGGCCGCGGCCATGCGCAGCCGGGGCTCCTCCGACCGCCTCGAGGCGCTCTCCCTCGAGATCGAGCGCAAGCTGCAGAAGGTACCGACCTGGCCCCGCTCTCGGCTCGAGCCCCTCCCTGCGCGGGGGCTCGGGGCGCCCGCTGCTCTGATTCGTTGCCGTCTCGGGTTCGTGCCCGGGGGTCGCTGAATTTTCCGTCGATTCCTTCTCGTCGCGGGTGGGTTGAGGCCTAATGGCTCGCAATAGCATGAGCTTTGGCGGCTTCACGAGGATTCAGGGCGCGGTGGCGGAAGG
Organism: Echinochloa phyllopogon; assembly: GCA_033239725.1. Taxonomy (NCBI): domain Eukaryota; kingdom Viridiplantae; phylum Streptophyta; class Magnoliopsida; order Poales; family Poaceae; genus Echinochloa; species Echinochloa phyllopogon. The sequence goes on along the minus strand of BTCW01000014.1, from coordinate 6,214,600 downwards.
GAGGAGTGGTGGGGAGGAGGGGGAGCAGGGGTGTGCCTGTAGCTGTAGCCTGTAGGGGATGGCCGAGGCGAGGCGGCGGCTGGAGTCCCGTGCGGGTGCTCCTCCGTGGGACCATGCTGTGGCCGGCGGCGGCGAGACAGGAGGGGCATGGACATGCTGACCTGCTCGTGCTGCTCTAGCTGAGGAGTACTCCCAAAATGCACATCACGACATTTATGCTACTTGGTTTTTTGAACTCCCTTGAAAATCAGGATTTCTCTCCTGTCAGCAGCCAATTGCACGGCATCTATGGTAGTCCTTTCGAAACCGGGCTTTTATACCCTTCCCTATTTTGCTGTATGTTGATTTTGTTGACAGAAAAGCGACAATGTTATCACCTGATTCCAATATCTGCAATTAAGAAATACTAATTCCACACGAAAGACTCCAAATTCGAGTGGTTGATGTCATAATGTGCAGTGCGTCACCAGATACTGATTTTCGCCGCTTGACTGCAGGCTCTGAGCTCCAACTCACAGCGTCTCCAGATACTGCAGCAATTGTTTGCCGATATCGCATTGAAGGTGGATGATCGTGCCCGAGGTGCCATATCCGTCGTAATTTCTGCTGCTAATTTCATTACTCGTTTTTCCCCCCAATAGGAAAGATGCTTTATATCGATGTAATGTTTGGAATTACTGTGCTCTCCTAGTTTTCCAGGCAGCGCATGGAGTATATGCAAGGAGTTAGGTGGAGCTTTAGTTGTATGGCTTGCAAGTATGACCATGTGGTAGTTATATAAGGAAATAATGAAACAAATTTTTTGATATGATGACATACCATTAGTTTGGGATTTCCAAATAATTATTGTTTAAATAGCTCCACTTTATTCCATGGCAAATGTAGCTCTTTTAATGGGTTAGGAAGTTTTTTGCACCTGTCTGATGTTCTCACATTGCCTGCTCGGACCTGGCCTGGAAAGTGACACCTTCTATCATTAGCTAAGTTTATATGATGCTACTTTGCAACATGGTTTATATAAACATTTTAATTGGTAAATTAATATGATTGGCATATTCACACAGGATGAGCATTTATTGGACGAAATCTAATCAATTTCTCATTTAGAACAAAAGAAATGTATTTTTGCATTTTGGATTTTTCTTGAGTCATTAGGCTACAATGTGATTAGTTGTTGTATAGTTCTTTTCTGTCGGGTTGCAATTTCATCATATGATAAATTCTTTAAGATCGTCAGGTCTACATTACTGCTGAATAAATTCTTTTGGACCCTGAAACACAACTCCTGTGCAATATATTCAATCTACCTTTTATGAAGTAGTTTTTCGATCTTATAAGAAGTAACTGTATTATACTTTGAACAGATGCGATTATGAGCGAGAATGATGATGGCATCGCTCCATCAGATGAACGGGAAGATGGTTTGCTGTGCTTCTATGAGATTCTTGCTAATCATTTTGTTAGAGTGCCTGAAAGTGGGAGGCGTATACTTGACTTGATAGTGAAACTCTGGAGCCAGTCCTTCGCGTCCAACATATTTGCACTTCTTTTTCACAAATGGGTATGATGTGCTACTCAACAAATAGTCGAAGGATGTACATGTACATGCCTCATTCCATTGCCGAGAAACCATGTTTCTTTCTAGTTGATGTCTTTGAAAGTAATCGTTTAAGCTTTGAGAAAAACATTGCTTTCAGTAACTTAAATTAAATGCACATATTCCACAACTATGGAAATATTTATGTTCCTAAAAAATATTGTATGCTATGTGTACCCTATTTAAATTGATTAAAGGCTAAAGAAAGGGTATTGTATCCATTACCAAGCCATACTGAGTACAGTTTAGGTTGACGTATTAACACCAATAACCAAACTAGTTAATTTTTGGATGGGACAAGTTCTGGCTTACTCTCGATTGATTATTCGGTCCTTCTGACAAGATAGATAGTATCCTCCCAATTGTAGTCACTACTATATTTACCTCGCTTTAGTAATCGCAAGTTCATTATGCAGTTGTTTGAAGCCCCTCTTGATGTTAAGGAGATATCGCTAAGATACAGCTCTGCTCTTGTTCAAGGTGCTACAAATGTATTTTGGTATGATTGCAAGTATTTCTTTTACTTCAACTGTTTTCTGCTGATAGTTGAGAACATATCATGGCTGTCCTTTATTTTTTCTCCCTGAAACTGCCACTATCTAATAATATCTTCCCCATAGGATTGACATACAGACAAATACAAGACATTTTCTCTCCTTGTATAATGTAAGTATTGGTTTGGTTCCTCGTGATTTATAACATTTCAAAATTACTCTCCATTTGTATTTATACCACTTACATGTATTTTCTCTTGTTTATAAACAGTATCTTCTTGAAGATGTTGCTCTAGTACCTGAACGACTTACTAAAATATCATTACAGGTTATTCCCTTTCTTCATTGAGTTCTACTGTACCTCCTCTCCTAGCAAAGTCCAAGGCTACTGTGTCTCTTTTCTCCTAACAATCATTAATCCTTAGGCTGGTAGAGACCTTTTCCTTCTGCTCTCTAGATTCATGTTCTTCTATGATCAAGGTAGGTTTCCTTTCAGCGTCATCTTAAGGCAAAAAATGCTCATTATATGCTACTAACAATGTTCAATATGCAGATCACTTGTTTTCTAGTTTCCTACAGCAATTTCCCGCTTTTCCAAATTCGTTCTTGGTTGGTGGTCCGGCTGATTACTTCGTAATTGAACTCACTGATCAGGTTGCTCTCTTAGTGAAACAGCTGGTGCTAGTCTGTTCATCTGATGACAAGTTGTATTGTCATCTGAAACTAACTGCTTTGTTCTTCGCTGCAGCTTCAAAAGCTAAAAATTGAGCCAGTATTACTGCATTACCTCTCCCGCATGAGCATACTTAAAGGTACTACCCTGAATAAGTTTCCTAAGGAGTCAGGCATGCACTGATTTTGTGATCTGTTCTCCTGCTGCGAGGTCAATTTTATTTATGAAATGAATTAATTCATGCAGGGTCGGAACTGAGGTTGAGTACAAGCACTAGATTAAAGGCCTGCCTCTACAGCTTCACTTCTCCTGGTGGCCCTACCTACCCAACACGTGCAGTGAGGCATGCAGCCTGGAATACATTGGATTTGCTTTTCCCTGTGAGTACCACAATTTCTCCAATCTTAGTACAGCTGTGAATTCACTGTACTATGGTTCCTTTGGCTATATACTTTGAAAGTAATGCAGCATGCTATGGTTCCTTTGGCTACGTTGGTGATACCTTTATCTGTACCAATACAGTGGGCAGATAAGTACCAAAAATTCTGAAGTAGATGTCTAGATGATATACTGTGTTTTTGTGATACCAAACAATTTTAATCATCTGGTGATTGAGGCTTGGAGCACCACCATATATGAAAAGGCAGAGTTCTCTAGCAATCAACCAATCATGGCTTGAATTCTTATGTTACTGTCTCCCCATTGTTGCAATAAATTGTTAAGATTAAACCATTTTCTTCATTTCTTCATTTGCTACTATGATTTGGTAAAATGGTGGTATAATCCGCCCTCCTGGTTGCTTATGGCACTGTTGCTCTACAGGTTGGTCGATACCCAAGGCATGTGATAAGCCTGTTCTTCCGGCTGTTGTATCCATGGTACTGGCCTTCCTCTTGCTGGAACTTCGTGATGACCTGTACCATGACCATCTACTACTACATCCTAAACCTGCTCGTCTCAAGCTGGGAGAACCTGAGGCGGCCCAGTCATCGAAGGCACCAGGAATGAAGACATGGCGGCCGAATCAGTAGCATCTTCTGTTGTTGTTCATTTCATTTTGGCAAGCAGTGTAGTGATAGCTTATATGTTTGTTCAAACAACGTTTTCTGTATAAACTCTTGTGTTTGTTAGTTGTTTATATAGGAAAGAGGAACAAAAGGAAATGGAGGAGAGCACGTGCATTTCTGGCTTGGTTTACTCATTTTAAGTGTCCTGCCACCACCACCACTCCAAAGTATACGGTCCATGGACAGCTTGCATTGGCATCCATAAAAAGTGGATTTTGATGCCAGTCCAGACGGATAGATGCTGAACTGGCTGCTGCTGATCTACTGTATGTGATTTGCTTCGGTTGCTGCACACCAGTCACACTAATTAATCCAAATCTTTGATTAGAAAGAACATCAGTGTTGAGTTTATCCTGATTGACTATCAAGATCTGGATAATACATATTCTTCAACATCAGGACATGGTTGAGTTGCTGGCTGCCACTGCCAGTTTGCACCTTGCGATCAAGGGAGGCAATTGATTTCTTCGTACTTTGCACTATTATCTCCCCTGGATTATGGGCCACAACAGTGAAGTGGCATCTTCAATTCTCCATTCGTATTTGGTAGTTTACACTAATTAACTCTCGCAAGGCAGTGAGATCTTTCATTCAGTGTGGAATGCTTCATGCTACTACCTATACTAAAATTTATAGTGACACTTGTTTGCATGTTCTTGTTCAGTATACCCAGTACTAAAAATTATGGGTTAATCTCTGGTACATGGTGGTCAACTGATCATATTGGCCGTGTTTCTTTGGGGTGGAAAAAATTTTCTATCCCGTTTGACCAATAATTAAGGGTATTAAATAAAGTCATTTTACAAAACTATATTCACAACATTGGACTAATTCATGAGACGAATCTAATGAGGATGGTTAGATTCGTAAATCATGGACTAATTCATGATTAGAGGATGGTTACTGTAGCATTATTATAGTAAATCATGGACTAATTACGCTCATTAGATTCGTCACGTAAAGTTACACTCATCCCTAAAAATGTTTTACAAATAGACTTCATTTAATAGTCCATGCATACAAGATTTTCTTTAAAAAAATATTTCTCGAAGGAAAAGAAACACTCTCATTGTACTCCAGAAATGTTGGATGCAAAAGGATGAAGGGTAAGGCCTTGTTTAGATCCAAAAACAACTCTCAAATTTACTATGTAAAAAGAATATTCTCTATCACATCAAAATGTCATAACATGCATGGAGTACTAAATGTAGATGAAATAAAAAACTAATTACACAGTTTTGTTGTGATCTGTGAGACGAACATTTTGAGCCTAATTAATCAATTTTTGGACAATTTTCACAAATACAAACGAAATGTTACAGTGACGCAATGATTACGAAGTGACATCAAACTTTTAAATTCAACCTCCCAAATTTAACGTCTCAACAAGGACTAAGACACGGAAAACTCCAAAAACGTGGGCCAGAGCTTAGTTCAAAAGCATTCAATTCATTTTTGTACCGCGGGCCCACATGCTGCTCTTTCGGGGCTCAGCCTGACCTAATCCTGCTGACGCGCACAAGCACGCCCGGGTTTCAGTGCTTTCTGCAGGTTGGACAGGCCACCTCAGCTTTGCCATTCTACTGTACTACTCCCTCTGTCCCAATATTCGTAGGGTTCAAATTATATCAAAATATAAGTATTTTTAGGGATAAAACAAAACTAAATGGATTGATGGGTAAGTGAAGAGTTGATGGGTAGTGTAAAATGAGGAGTATTGATGTCTTTTAGCAGTTCTACTATTTTTTACATTTGAATGCTTCAAATATTTATATTATGAGATGGAGCGAGTACTTTCTTTTATCCAAAGGCGAAGCATTTTCGGCGCCAGTTTTTTTTTGGAAAACATTTTTGGCGCTAATCTTCACCCAGATTTTCTTTGGAATACGGCTTGTTTGATAACACCACTGACAGCTCTGAACCTTATCTTCATCTTCTAAAAAGATTCTTCACCCAATTTTTCGTCTATGGATTTAGTGCTTTGCTTGTGCTACTGGACAAAAGTTGTACTCTTCTCTTTTTAGGTGGCTCAAATTGAGTACATGTATGCTCATAAATGTAAGTGAGCTGAGGCCAATAAGGCAATAATCACTCATATGGTGTAACTGCGTATCTGAATGCATATCATCAACAACATTCGTCTTGGAAGTACCTTCACTTTCAGAGAACAAGCGGTGTATATATGCTCCTGATTTGTGAGCCAAACTCGGGTCTGTCTATTGCTCACCAAACCTTTCCAGCCATTCAGTGCTTTAATTTGCTCCAGATCTAGCTGAGTTTTAGGATTAGGTTGTTGGCTCATTATTGGTGGCGCAGTCATAGGCTGGCATGGCATGAGTACCGTCTGCCCCTGCTCTGAGATCATCGATCATTAGCTAAAAATAATATCCGAGAAATGAAATGCTGAAATCTGTACGGTAGGTTCTTAATCTGGAGGATGCAAAGTATGTGCACAGAGGAAGTAGTGATTGGGAAAAGGGGGTACCGCAACATTTAGCTTAGCTTGCAGCTGGGTTTTTCAACATTTTGCAAGGTGGTGATCTAATCATGGAGGCTATAATTCTATCTTTGCACTGAAAGAAAAAACATGAAGTTGCAACATTACTTCATTGTACCGGAGCTAGTGGCTCACTTTTTCCATCATCAAGAAAATAAAAAGGTTCTCTTTCTTCTTCGGGGAGTTGATAGAAGCCGTTTCCTCGCGTTATAGTTGAACTGAGGCCTTGTTTAGTTCCAAACCTTGACATGTCAAAGTTGACATTTTATCATTAATGCGTTATTGTAGCATTTCGTTTATATTTGTGAATAATTATCCAAACATTGATTAATTAGGCTCAAAATGTTCGTCTCGTAAAGTACAACAAAACTGTATAATTAGTTTTTAATTTCATCTACATTTAGTACTTCATGCATGTGCCGGCACTTTGATTTGATGAGAATCTTCTTTTTGCATAGTGGAATTTGGGGGACAAAGTTGGTTGTTTAGTTCCCCAACTTTGCCCCAAATTCCACTATGCAAAAAAAATTTCTCATTACATCAAAATATCAGCACATGCATGAAGTACTAAATGTAGATGAAATTTAAAAGTAATTGTACAGTTTTGTTGTACTTTGTGAGACGAACATTTTGAGCCTAATTAGTCAATGTTTAGATAATTATTCACAAATACAAATGAAATGCTGCAATGCCGTATTTATGACAAAGTTTCAACTTTAACATGTCAAAGTTGTAAACTAAAAAGGCCAAGGCCTGAATGAAGAATTGCGATTCTTGCGTTTCGCATGATCGCAAGTCATTCACATAAAAGCCTGAACAGCCGGAGCCCTGAAACGCAATAGTGCGCAGGCACGTCCGGACTTGGCATGTAGAACAGGGGGTGGGGAATTGGGGGTTTGGGGTCACTTCGTAATCATTGCGCCATTGTAGCATTTCGTTTGTATGTGTGAAAATTATCCAAAAATTGATTAATTAGGCTCAAAATGTTCGTCTCGCAGAGTACAACAAAATGTGCAATTAGTTTTTGATTTCATCTACATTTAGTACTCCATGCATGTTATGACATTTTGATGTGATGGGAATCTTCTTTTTGCATAGTGAACTTTGGGGTTGCTTTTTGGGAACTAAACAAGGGCTTGGTCTGGTCTCGAACTTTGTCATAAATATGGAACTATAACATTTTGTTTGTATTTGTGAATAATTATCAAAATATTAATTAATTAGGCTCAAAATATTCGTCTCGTAAAATATAACAAAATTGTAGCATTAGTTTTTGATTTCATCTACATTTAGTACTTCATATATTAGTTTTTGATTTCATCTATAATTAGTACTTCATATATGTGCCGGTATTTTGATGCGATGAGAATTTTTTTACGTAGTGAAATTTGAAGTGGAATTTAGAAACTAAATAAAGACCCGTCTTGACAGACACGTCCACGTCAATGCGGGCTCATGGAGCATGAATGCATGATGGAATCTCCTATCCTGCCGCGTGGCATTGCCATGGGAGTGGAGCCCCAACATGCATGATATGAGCCATGAGTTTTTTTTTTTGAAAAGGAAGTTTTTTTATTGGATATATACAAGCCATGAGCTGATCAGCCTCGCTGTGTGCTGCAGCAGCTGCACATGGAATGGAGCCCCCAATGGTGTGGTGTCCAAATGCTCTGGCCTACCATGGCTACCATTCCTTCTCTTTTTACACGTACTGTGGAGACCATCTGGAAATTAAGCCCTCTGTTCCGGATGGAATTACAGTATAAATCTAGTACTGAGCCTATCTGTTTCCTTCGTTCCTAACGGCAGTGTTTGGTTTGGGCTGAAAATTTTGACACACGTTTGACCACTAATTAAGGGTATTAAATAAAATCAGTTTACAAAACTACGTACAAAACCTCCGGATTAATTCGTGAGACCTATCTAATGATGCCTCTAACCGTATAATTAGAGAATGATTATTGCATCATTATTATTGTAGTAAATTATTGGTTAATTAGGCCCATTAGATTCGTCGCACAAAGTTACACTCATCTTTAAAAAGTTTTACAAATAGACTTCATTTAATACTCTATGCATGCAAAATTCCCTGGAAAAAAAATTCACCCCACAACCAAACAATGCCAGACCCCTTGTGTGTCCTGCCTCCCTTTGCCAAGTGCAATCGACCTACCTGTGCATATTTAACTAAAAGGAAAGAGAAATAATAACGTGAAACAACGACCATCGAAATCTTTATGGTTGTACAAAAGAGAGACTTTTATGCTTTTTATTAGATATATAGCAAATATATGTACATGCATTGTGTATTTGTGCTTTGCATATGGTCACATGAAGCGCGAACCGTTTCTCTGTACATGTTACGCCACTTTCATCGATCTCCAACCAGCACTAGCGGCAGCCAAGGCACGTCGTCCTTGCTTGACAGCCGAGTCCGCACCAACGCGGTGAACAGTGTGCGCGTGGCTGCGATGTTGTCTGAAGCAGCCTATCCTCTCTCGTCCCTCCAATGATTCAGCCACATCGATCAAGGAGACACGACAGTTTGGTGCCTCCTCTGCAAGATACAGCTACCCAACGCCTTCCAAATTCCACCCCAAAGTTTACGGTGGCCTTGTTTAGTTCTCGAAATTGGGAGCCAAATTTGAGTCTTTTGAAATACGTGCGCTACTGTAGTATTTCGTTTGTATGTGTGAAAAATTGTTCAAAAATTGATTAATTAGGCTCAAAATGTTCGTCTCATAGAGTATAACAAAATTGTGTAAATAGTTTTTGATTTCATCTATATTTAGTACTTCATGCATGCTATGACATTTTGATGTGATGGAAATCTTCTTTTTGCATAGTAGAATTTGGGGGTTGAATTTATGATCTAAACAAGGCCTATGCAAAAAGAAGATTATCATCACATCAAAATGTCATAGCATGCATTGAGTACTAAATGCAGATGAAATTAAAAATTAATTGCACAGTTTTGTTGTACTCTACGAGACGAATATTTTGAGCCTAATTAATCAATTTTTGGATAATTTTTCACACATACAAAAATGTTACGGTGACGCACGCATCCAAAAAACCAAAATTTGCCTCCGAATCTGGGAACTAAACGAGGGCCAAGCCAGTATGCTGGGTTGTGTGTGTGCGCGCGTGAGAGAGAGAGCTCTGTGATGTGAGCCCCTAGATGACGAGCTGCTGAGCGAGCTAATCCGGCTTGTTTGCCTTTCTGCCCTGCAGCTGCACATGGATCCGGAACGGGTTGAATGCCTTGGCCTACCCAGCTGCCCGAAAGCAATCAAACAAAGACAACGCAGCTAAATCTAGCTAGCTAGGGACCGGCCGCATCTGCTGCCTCCTTGTTCTTGCCCCTTGTGTGCCTCGCTCTCCTCCATTTGCCAAGCACAGGTATGCATACGTGCAATGATTCCGGCGATCAAATGCTTGGGGGTACTGTACGGTGGTGAATTGATGTAAGGATCTTGCAATGGTGAGCTCTTCCTCTGATGAGTTGACACGACGTTTTCCTATGCAACCACGTTAATTGCTACAGGAGATCATCGTCATCCGAACCACCCCTCTAATCTAAGGGCCGCCCTTGTTTACTTCCTAAATTTGAGAGCCAAACTTTGACGTTTTGGAGTGCGTGCGTCACTGTAGCATTTCGTTTGTATGTGTGAAAAATTGTCTAAAAATTGATTAATTAGGTTCAAAATGTTCGTCTCGCAGAGAACAACAAAACTGTGTAATTAGTTTTTGATTTTATCTACATCTAGTACTCCATGCATGTGCCGATATTTTGATGTATGAGAATCTTCTTTTTTGCATAGTGAACTTTGATGGTGAAATTTGGGATCTAAACAATGCCCTGATCTATAATCGCACGTGCTCTCGATCTAAAAATCTGCCAACGACAGCACACACTACCAGAGATCTTTACATCCGTCCCTCTCATATGCCTCGGTGCACTTAAGATCCGGTGCTAATACAACATTAGCGCCAGGTGAAAAATTAGGGTGCCCCCGGGGACCCTCTAGCACACCAACCGGTGCTAAAAGTCACTTTTAGCACCGGTTGGTGTTATCAACCGGTGCTAAAGATGCTCCCCCTTTAGCACCGCTTGGTAAATACGACCCGGTGCTAAAAGGGGTGTCGCATGCTACTTCAAAAGAAGCGCATCTTCTATCCTACATATGCGCGTAGGTGAGATGGTTAGATGGATACGCGTGAGCAGATCCTGAGTTCGAATCCCCGCAGCAACGTGCCACCCTTAGCACCGGAAGGTTAGCACTGGTTGGGAATCCGGTGCTAAAGCCCGTTCCCAACCGGTGCGGTGCACCTTTAGCACCGGTTATTTAACCCGGTGTTAAAGGTGCCACTCTTTAGCACCGGAGCCTCTGGCAGTGACGGACCGGTTGGTCAGTGCCGCCCGCCGCATGACCCCTTCGGTAGGTTGGGAGTTCTATCAATTCGTTGAAATTTTTTTTTCTTATCTGTTCCACTCCAAAGCACATGTTTAAGACCGATATGATCTCAAGTTAGCTACGATGCCGCTGTGTATAGCTAGAGCAGAGGTTCAGAGATTTTCTCCACTCGTGTGAGAAGAGAAAGTCTTATTTTTTTCAACATAATGACCGTAGGTGGTCTTACCCTCAGTTTTTTTTTCGATCTGAAAATGTCAGCTCGCTGCAGTGCCCCTATATATCCTACCTGACATGCATGCAGCTTTTTATCTGTACCGGCCATGGCGTCCCTGTGCCAGGGGAGGGCCAGACGATGAGAGCTCAACGAGATGACGAGGAGGAGAGGATGGATCGAGGTGATTACGTTTGGTGACCACAGCGATGGATCGATCAGTGTGTGGTGGTGAAGGACTGCATGCAGGGACGGAAGAAGACACGGCAATAATACTCCTGGTTGTTGAGAGTTGAAACTGAAACCCATGGTATTTTACCAGTGCGTTTCCCAATGGAACCGACGGACGAAGCTCCTCCAGCTTCATGAATCCCCTCCTTTTTTCTGATGTGGACTCGACCTAACGCTCACAAAGGTTGGATTTGAATATTGGTCAGAGGGGAAGATGGGCACTAGCTTGTATGGTACTGTAGCAATTCATTCAGTTTTGGCATTGCTAGCTACCATACAGAATGAATCCTGAATCGTTACATGCTACAGAGGCCGGAAATAATCATGACAATATGAGGGTTTAATCTCGCTGCAGCTGCTAGCCTGTATGGTAGCAATATGCATTCTGATTTTTATCTGTCCCAGCCCTGTCATTCCTGTGCGAGGGCCAGATGAGATCGCTCGATGACAAGCAGCCATGGCCCATGCGCTTCCATTTGGTCGTGGCCATGGGCATGGATGGACCCATGCATATGCCCTCAAGCATATTTTCTTCCATAGTCTGAAAGAAACAAAAAAAGATGCGCGATACACGCAAGGCAGCCGGTGAAACCCAAAAACCACTGTGTTTCCCGATGGAACCGACGAAGCTCGTCCGGAAACCCCTTAAATCTCCTCTTTTTCTGATGCAGACTCGACCTAACCGTGACATATATATATATATAGGTCAGATTTAAATGTTGGTCAGAGAAGAAGATGACACTTGTATGGTAGCAATTCATTCAGTTTTGGCGCCAATACAATGATGTCACACAAACAAACGGCAAAATTTGGGTAGACGTTGCGTAACGGGTGACTGAATTTGAGGCAACTTCTGGTCGACGCCCATCCACCGTCAAATCGTAATCCAACGATCAAAGCAGCATCCTAACCTTTTTTTTTTTGCCTAGCCCCACCGGCGCCCAGACGTCATCCCCGTAAAAAATGTTCAGCGTTGTGGATACCGTGTGAACTTTAAATTTAAACATAAATTTGAAGTGGAGCACCAATTGATTCAACATGTATATCGCAACTGATATTTAAATCTTGTGAACTAAGGGAGTTCAACAGGTAAGTTTCTTTACGGTGGAACGTACCTATATCCAACCTTGGGTGCTTGACTAGTTACGGATGCATGCTCGCATCTTTGTAAATTTATTAAAATTTAACACACTATTTTTCAATTGTAGACTATGTATCCGCATAAACAGTGAGACACAGACACCTATGGTATAGTGATTTTGTCAATCTCGAGATCATTTGGTTTAGTCTTTCGGAGATGCATGTGTATGTAGGGACGATAACCACCGTTGTAAGTTGAAACCATGAGATTACTAGATTTCAAAAAAAATTAAACGTAAGCTATTTTTAATTCATTGAAATTTCTCCTTTTCTTTGGTAGACTCTTTGAACCTACTGGAACTTTTGGAGGGAGAAAAAAATTATATTGCACCTGAATTTTTGTAAGAAGAAGACGATGGAACATTATATTATATAGTCATCCATGTACTAGAGATGAAAAACAGGTACGTTGAAAGCAAAACGGAGAAAGAAAAACCATTATACTAGACTCTTTACTAGGATGACGACAGCGCTAAAACGGGTACCATCGAATAAAGTGGAGACAAGGATGCTAAGATTCAATTCCACCCAATCACTTTAGATTAGCAAGAATTTAGTTTGATATCATTGTCAACCTAAAAAGGAGACCATGTTTACTCTGATCTTTGTCGTTCAACTAAATCTTCACATGGAGAAGATTTTCCGAGTTACCTCCACTGTGATGCAATTTTGTTAGAATTTCCTAATAGCAAATTAACAAACCGAGCACATCCAAGTTAATTAGTTCGATCTCTTATGGTGGAATCTAGGTATTTCGAGTAATCTACTTACCATATATACTTGTATTTTTATTGAATTTATTATTCCATTATAATAAAAATAAAAACGGTGCTTCTTTTTAGCGGTAGACACGTGCGGTAACTTCGAGAAAAAATAATTCCCAATAATCCAAGAAATATTCGTTTTTTAAAATAACCAATAAATATTCTACAACACTGTATTTTTAAGCAACTTTCAGTTTTGTTTTCGCATACGGATTCTATATAATCGATTGAATTTTAATTCGTGTGCAATTTTCTTTTTCTGCGAGGCAAACCGTGCGCTGCTAAACAAAATTCCTTTTTGATCCATTTCCTATACCAATTTTACATCGTCATAGCCTCTAAATTAACAACATCTAGAAACACGACACAGAGAAAGAGCCATGCACAGCTCCAAATTGCAGTACAAAGGACAAAACCTCTCAAGTTAAAACGACGAACTCGTCTCTGTCTGAACTCCAAACTCCCTTTTTTTTTCTTCTCCTTTTCTGAAACTGAACAACATTATCCTCTCCGTTTCTTACTCAGAGTTGGGAGTTCCTGGTCCTGCCCTTGGTGTCCAAGAATTCCCCAGGCAGGCAAGCGTGCGCACGTAGCATCAGATCGCAGTCCGCACCAGCACGATCCGGCTCCAATCCAAATCCAATCCCTTTCCGGCCGGCCTCCTCTCCGTCTCCTCCGCCCCGCGTTGGCGTTGTTGCGCTCCTACTCCCTCACCAAACTGCTACCCGCGCCCCCAACCATAAATAATCTCCACCCTCTCCCCCCATCGTCTTCCCATGCACGCCCGCCTCCGTTTCCGTCCGCGGCTCTACTCCCCGGTGCATTAAACAAGTCGCGCGGCGCGTCGAGGTGCGCCGGCGGCATTGCCGAGATTTCCGTGATTCTTGGAGTTTCTTGGCCGCGCTGCTCTGTTGGCTCACCTTTTCTGTTTGTTCTTTTCTTGGGGTTGTTTTCTTGGTTGCAGTTCGGTTCGGTTCAGTTCTTTCGTTCTTGGAGTTTGACGGGTCGAGTCGTCGGCGATGGGTATCCTCGCGCTCATCACCGGCAAGGCGGGCGCCAGCGGGTTCGGGTCGGCGTCCACGGCGGAGCAGGTCACCCACGGCGTCGACGCCAGCCGCCTCACCGTCGTCATCACAGGTAATCGAACAAGATTCCCCCCTTTTACAATGGTGCTTAGCCAATTGTTAAGCGAACTCTCCGAGTCTTGCGTTGTTGATGAGTGATGCTTGCTGTTCTGATTTTCTTGGATAAATTTAAAAAAACGTTGGGTTTGGACTCTGCAATCGGGACGGCTTGGGTACTCGGTGTTTCCCTTTTTGGGTGCCTGATAAGGAGTGTGAGTAGATCTCTACCTGCTACTAGCCTACCACCAAATTGCGTATGCCGGATGTGCGCCCTGATTTATTGCTGGTTGCGTGTTGTTGTCACTGGTTTTTTCTCGCAACTGTACTGGTCGTTGTTAATAAGACGTACGTGCATATGCAGCCTCGTCTCTGGAATCTTAGCCAGTGCCATGATTATGTTGTTGTTGGAAGAGCACTATGCTTCATGCTGTTGCTTTGAATTCTACTGAATCCACTGATGGTTAGATTTCTACTGAATCTACTAATGCTTAGATTTCTACTGAATCTACTAATGCTTAGATTTCTACTGAATCTACTAATGCTTAGATTTCTACTGAATCTACTGAACTTGTTACTGAAAATACCATGCTTTGTAATCTCCACGATTTTGCAAAGTTCGGTATTTTGTTCCATGGTTATGTTTGTTTGTAATCTCAGTGGAATATTTGCGTGGTTTTGTTTTTTGTTTGTGTTGATAGTTTTTTTCTCTTAAAATAACTTTTATGTTGTGTATCGAACAGTAAAATGGGTGGGGTTTAGAGCTGGAGTTATGATGGTGTGATATGTCTGTGTATGTAATTGACTTTTAAACGTGTTGTTCTTTTTACAACTGCACTAGTCCTTGAGATGCCAACTGTGAACTGTGACTACCAACTGTCTCCTTGTTACAGGGACCTTTACTGAAAGTCACATTAAACTCATGTGTTTACAACTTATAAGCATCAAAATTCAAGGCTATTATGTTAGAAGAAGTTTTCCTACTCAACTTTGTGGTTAGATTACGGTGGGCTAATGGATTTTCCTTTTTAGTTCTCACTGGTGGCATACCTGCGTATTTTCTTCATTTTTGTGTGCAAAAGGAGAGTGAGTTTGGGCTCATGTGGTCCTTTGGTGAAATTATTTCTGTGTGGCCTTGAATTAGTTGTCCATAGTGTAATGCTGTTTGTTCTTTTTCCAAGCACCAACTGACGACTGTACCTGCTTTTGTGGCGATGCATCTTTTGTTTTCATGGTAAATTAACAGTTTTTACTAAAATTAGAACTACCAGTGTCTCACCAGTGGTAATATCACACTAAAATAATATTATAGTAGTTTGTTGAGTTCCTAAGTCTTAAGTACCATGTTTTTTCCATGTACAAAGAAAGTTGCTGGCACTGACAACGCTGGACGCGATGAGATCACTATTTAAGAATTGGAGGCACATTCATGTCTCTCCTTTTCTGGCACATAACTTCTCACAGCAATGTTGTTCCATGTCTAACTCTTAAGCTATGGCAAGTGTAAGATTTCTACAATGCTGGATCCTTTCAGTTAGATGCCTATCATCTTCTATCCTTTTCATTGCACTATATATACTATTTTTGGGGCTTAGTTGTTCCCTTGATTTCACAAAAGGTTGGAAAATCTGTCATTTGTCTATGGTTAGTTGTATGTTGACTATTTCATTTATTGGGAATAAATCCCAGTCAGGTTCAGCCTTAATAGAAGTTTTCCTAAAAGTTTTAAGACAGGCTGATGTGTTGCTCTTTGAAATAAAAAATTAAATGCACATATACCTGCATGATTGGCAATTTGGTTATTGATGAGATTGCTAATTTAAATAGTTGGTATATGACGGATATATGTATTGGTAGGAATAATTTTGATGCCACTTCTGTTCATCTGTGTTGGGATGTATGGAAGGAGAATAATTCTGGAGTAGGTCAAGGGTGCCAGAGTGCTCACGAGGTCCAAGGCCAGATTGATGGGGAGACTGAATTTTAGCTTTGCAGCATTTTATTTGTTATTTTATGTTTGATATTTTAGCAACTTTAGCCTTTCTTTCCTTGTTGATGGTTTTGTTTTATGATTTTTGCTGGAGTTGTTGCTTGGTGCTAGCCTTCAGTTCACTAGCACCTTTGTTTCTCTTCAAAAAGTTGAAGTAAATATCTTGCTATGCAATGTTTGTGATTAAGTGATCTTATGGATTAGTAGTCTGAAAATCTGTAACTTGGATATTTATTATTTCCTATTATTCATGAAGTTTATGTTTCTTATTCATGAAGACCAGAATTTATTAAGGTATATGTTTACAATTGCAACCATTCCTCATGAGGAGTAGAGTGCAGTTTTCACTGCCATCAATTTAGTTAGTAAAATATTTAAGTTAACCACAACCTGCACTCATTTTCTAGATGTCAAACATATGTTGCTGCCTAATTTTATTGAAAGCTGTAATGTTTGGTGTTTCTCAGGAGGAGCTAGTGGCATTGGTCTGGAGACATCAAGAGTCTTCGCCCTTAGAGGAGCCCATGTCATCATTGCCGCGAGAAACACTGAGGCTGCATCAGAAGCAAGGAAGACCATCATGGAGAAGAACCCAACAGCACGTATTGACGTTCTGAAGCTTGACCTCAGCTCCCTCAAGTCTGTCAGGGCTTTTGCGGATCAATTCAATTTGATGAAGCTTCCTCTGAACATCTTGATGTAACCCTCTTCACCTCCTTTTAAGCTTGCCTTTCTTTGACATGATGAAAATTTCGTGTACTTCAGTTAAATTTATTTTCAGTGATGTATCTCACATACACATCTATTTTAACGTTTTCCTCTTGTCTATATTACACTGAATCAAGACTTACAATCCTTATCTGTTCTGCAGAAATAACGCAGGTGTGATGTTCTGCCCTTTTCAACTGTCTACAGATGGAGTCGAGATGCAATTTGCCACCAATCATCTTGGTATTCTCTTAGTGCCAACATGTCTTACTTAAAAAAACAGCTAAAATGCTTGTCTCATTGTCTGGCACTAACATTTGTTTCATCAGGACACTTTATGCTTACCAATCTCCTCCTTGATAATATGAAAGCCACTGCCAAGTCTACGGGTATTGAGGGTCGCATTGTGAACTTGTCATCAGTTGCTCACCACCATACGTATCCAAAGGGAATTGACTTTGATAAAATCAATGATGAGAAAATGTATGTGCCTTTAATTTGTGGTTCTTTGTGGGGATTGACTGTTGATTGAACTGCAAGTAATGATCAATTGGCAGATACAATGATAAAATGGCTTACGGACAATCTAAGCTGGCAAACTTACTGCATGCAAAGGAGCTCTCCAGACGGCTCAAGGTAATTTTCGTCTTCCTAGTATTCTCATTTCCGGAAGGATAGAAACCTGAAGACAAATCCATCATGGCCGTGGTGCTTTTATCTGTTCACGATTATGAAGTGCATAATAAGGGGCAACTGGTAAGCAATAGCTATAGTGCAAACTTGGGAACTATAAGCAACTTCAAATCTTTAGATATCATTATGACTTACAGAGATTATCAAAGGGAAAAAACCCTTTTTATCTCAATCCATATCAGCATTTTATTCAACCATTTCTTTACATGCCAAAAATGATTTCGTAATTGTGATCTATGCTAGTGACTCTCAACCAGTGGACACTAATTAAAACTCTTAACCTTACTTCGGATTCTCAAATCATATGCCATCCTGTTTAAGTACCCTGTTCTGCTGTATCATTAATTCTATGTTACTAAACAGGAAGAAGGAGCAAACATCACAGTTAACAGTGTTCATCCTGGATTGATCATGACCAATTTGATGAGGCACTCCTTTGTTCTTATGAGTATGCTCTCTTGCTCTTTTTTTTTATCACAGAGAATATAAGTTCTCTGGTCTTAGCTAGGAACTGACAATGTTGTAATGCACCTTGTTTTCTTTTGCAGAGGTGCTTCAAGTTGCCACTTACATACTGTGGAAGAACGTGCCCCAGGTTTGGAACCAGATCTTTGCAATTCATGTTTCTAACCAACTCTTCTTCATAGCGATAATCAAATAACGTTGTCACTGTGTGAAAAGTAATGAATCCAATATTATTTTGCAAATACTGTTCTGAATTTGATTATATTTTTCAGGGAGCAGCAACTACTTGTTATGTAGGACTGAACCCACAGCTGAGGGGAGTGACAGGAAAATACTTTGCTGACTGCAACGTGGAGAAGATGAGCAAAGCGGCAAGAAGCGACGAGTTGGCAAAGCAGCTCTGGGACTTTAGCGAGGAGCTGATCAAGTCTGCGCAATGAGAGGGCCGGAAAGAGCAGCTGGATCAGAGAAGTGTTCTGATCCTGCCTGGCATGTGGTGGTACTAGTGATGACTGGTTAATATGTAGCAGTGGTTATAGGATCCTGAGCAATGGTGGAGCTCATGTTGTTGAGAAATAAATCTCCATGCATGCTTTCGTAGACTATTCTGGTGTGAGAAGGATCAACCTGTGTATTCTTTGTTAATATCTGTCCAATATATGTGCAGCTCAGTTCTGGTTTGAAGTCGGTCAGATTTGTGTTCGCCTGAAACATCCGTTTTCCTTCAGTCTTTGAATTATCTATTGCTTTTGGTGCCTGAATTCTGGTGACACAAACTCTGTTGCTACAAAGTTTCTGCAACTGATACATCGGAAACTAGAAGGCATTGCAAGATCCAAGATTCATATGTACACCACAAACATTTCTGTTAATGTATAGTAATAAACAGATCGAGATTCAGAGTCTACACTTGGCCAATGGAAGCCGGCGACGATGACGGCGGCTCGTCGTGATCATCATCCTCCCACACCCCGACGGCCGTGGTGAACCAGACGGCGGCGGTGACGACGACGACGGCGAAGACGAGCGGGACGATGACGTCGGGCCTGGCCCGGCCGAACATGCCGGCGGGAACGCAGACGGCGTCCCACGGCGGCCCGTCGAGCGGCAGGGCGACGCTGAAGCTGAACCCGCCGTCGCCGGCGCCGCACGCCGTGGACAGCGGGGTCCCGGGCCCGATCGCCCAGACGAAGGCGAGCTCCGGCACGAACGCCGCCACGGCCACGGCCGCGACCGCGACCGACGTCCACGTCGCCGCGTACACGAGCAGCGCGCGCCGCGCGAGGAGGCCGGCGAGGGAGGGGAGCTGGAAGGGAAGCGCCATGGGTGGCCGGCCGGTTGCGCGAGGCTTGTGCTGGAGTTGGAGCGCGCGGGCTGGGGTTGTTTTATAGCGGGAAGAGATGAGCTGACGGTGTGGGTTGGGTGAAGAGGATTTGGCGGGAGAGCAGGTGACCCGTGGCACTTCACTTGCCCAGTTGGTTCGAGTTGGAGCAGATTGATTTCGATACGGAGGAAGAACCCTTCCGTTTCTTTATTTTTCCCTCATGACCAGTTTGGCAACTTCGTATTATTTCTCACTTGTAACTTGTAAGTATTTTTCCGGTTGTAATTTATTATACACAAGCATACCAGCGTGTTTTTTGTCCAGGAAAAACATGTGTGTTTGGGTAAAAATGCTTCCGGTCCCTGAACACCCAACCAGGCAACCACTCCCTCCCCTTCCAGCAGCTCACGCGATGCAGTCCGCTATATCCATAGGCGGACCCAGCGGGTGGGCCATGTTTGTATTGTAATTTATGTATGTTTTCAAAATAACTATTGAATTTAATTTATTATAAAATTTTTAATCAAGTTATTAGTTCTATACACTTGTTTACCAAACAGCTTGGTAAACTTTTCTAGTTATTTAGCGAATGGTAAATAGAAAAATTAGTGTAGCATATCCTAAGATGAAATCCTAGGTCCACCACTGGCTATATCCTCCAAGACTCGTCCACTGCTACGTGCGTGCGCACTGCTTGATGTCCTCGATAATTTTAGCGTCGCCGTAGGAATCATCAGTAATTGAATCCGTGGTAATCTTCATTGCAATCTCTCTCAATCTCTTAAAAATTTATCTTCCATTTTGTTCCGTAGCCTATTTAGATGATCTAGATTAAATAAATAGAGTTCGCTTATATCGGTTCGAATCGGAGGAGAAACGAGGATTGGCCTTGGCCTGACGCCTGCCCACCGTCGTTGTTCTCCTGCCCCCATTGTCGACGTGGCTACCGAGCCCGCGAGCCACGATTCCCACGAATACCACAAGATTCCACGAAGAACAGCCGTCGGCATGTCGCGTCTGTCGACGGCGGCGGCAACGTGAAAAAAAAAACGTTGTACAAATACGATGCATCGATGTCACTTGGGTAGTAAGGCCATTGGCCTGTTGGGCTGCGCCTGCTTGGGCTTTACGTTGTGCAGCATTCTGGACAATTAAATTAGGCTTCACTCTCTATGCAGCCTGCTAAATATAAGGGGGTGTTAATTTTTTTGTTGTGTGTGTGGGGGTGAGGGGCATGGCCCCTGCCGGCCCCCTCAGTTCCGCCACTGCATACCAGTGAAGGCATGATCTAGGTCTTCCTTGTGACAGGAATCCTCAGGGGTTTTCAAAAAAAAATGAAGGTTTCATTTTCATCTTCCCTGTGTTATAAAACAAGGACTCTTGGAGAGTCCTAGCCGGACCTATCAACCATAGAAGGCAAGAGAGATAAATGACTCATAGTCCTAGTCCGGTTATGTTGTGGGCTCTTACCAAACTCTACCCCTTGCTTCAGAGTATATATACGGAGGAACACCCCTATGGTAAGATATCGATTTGAGGAATAAAGAGAAGTTCCACCTATATCATGTCTTATCTACTTCATACTTGTTCCTGTGCTTGTCGTGAGAGACGTGAGAGGGAGAAGATCCAACCGTTGACGGCGTGTTTCACAACACGTTATCAGCACGACCGCTCTTCGTCGATTACGCGCCGGAGGAGTCGCCTTCAAGCTCAACGTCGGCAATTATCGCCGTCGTCATCGCCAACGACTACTTCGACGACATCGACTACATCAACGTCGTTAGTGAGCGGATCTACAACGACTCGTCATCACGCCGGCAGGTCCTACGGCCTTGCCGAACTGTCCTACGCGACAGGCTTCGAATCCGTTCGTTGAAACAAGACAAACGGCCAATACCGCATCTAACTGGTTCATCTGAACTTTGGCCTCCACGGCCCTGCATGTTCCCGTTGAACGCATAAATAAAAGAAGAAAGTCAAGTTCACCTGTACGTGACCTTAATTTGGCACTCACGACACCATGCATCTGTTTATGTTAGAACGCATAAAAAGAAAAGGCAAATCGAAACTGCGTATAAACATACTAGTATACATGAAGTATACAGGTCAATGTACGTAGTGCAGATTGGCTTAGTCGTTGCACACGGCAAATGCATCTAGAGTGGCCTTGAATGGCTAACTATTAGCGCGACTGTGATGTCCGACCTGTACACCGGAAAAAGGCGAACCGTCGTGCGATTCAACGGGTATATGTCGCGGGTACGAAGTCTGGCCAATAGAACATCTTGCAGTTGTGTGCCGTCATAAGCTGAACCCGAAGTCGTGCCGTCATGCGTGTGCCGATGCCAGCAGTACCGTGTACCGGCGGCAGTCAAAGCCTCTATATTGTGCTGGCCTGTAGTCGAAGAACCGCAGCAAACTGCACGAAGCCAAACTTGCCTCGGATCCACTACGGGCTTTGCATGCAAGCAAGCTTGAGCCTACCAGAACACTGGCGCCATGCACCAGAAGTGACACCGGCCACCACGCATCACCGCTGAACAGGTGATCCCACTGATGGCTCTTTGCAGTCTGAAGTTGAAATCGCGACCAGCACATCTCCGCTCGATTGTCCGAAGCCAAGCGAGCCTACCCAACTCTGCCAGAAGCAGCTTGCACGCCTCGGCGGCACAGTTCCGCCTGAACGCGAGCTGGCCCTACCCCGAAGTGCCCGCACGTGCTCCGCGTACCTTATGTGAATGCAGACCGAAGTTATCATTCACCACCGGCATGCTCACCGGAAGTAGTAACAGAAGAAGAGAAATTAACGAGTGTGCGGCATATGCTGAGTTGGAAACCCGAACCGATCCCGACTGGTAAAAGAGTCTAATGTCAAACAATTTGCGGTAAACCAAACGAGGTTTTATAATTATTTAAAATGTGAAGCACGTGTAAATTGTTAATTAAGATGTTCATTTACTGATTTTATGGTATATTGTTATAATTACACATAAATACAATGAATATTGACTTTAATCATAGAAACATGGTTTTAGGTTTATGACCTCTCTCAATCTTGAAGAACCTTAGACATATCACTCCTTGAGAGTGTCTGAGAGTGTCATAATTTTATTTCCTAGCATCTATGTGAATGGTGTATATGTTTTTGCTAGGAAAATTCTAGGAAATTAATTGAATTATCTATTGAATATATTTAACCAAATTAATTTTGCACTTATTTCATGCATTTAAAACACATGAAGTGAGCATGTAGCAAATGCATGAATGATGTACGAGTAATATGAAGTCTATTATTTCCTGAAGAAATATTATTTGTTTTAAGCCTTGCACGACATAATTTCTAGAAGAAATATTGTATAACTCTGAAAGTTATTTTATACACATCACATTTTCCTCCCAACATGGCATCATGTTTTTACAATAAATTCGTACGAAGCCTGTCAAATATTTGAGTTCATATATAACATGAAGTTACACACATTCAATATGTTTTCTTGAAGAATCATATTGTTTACCACGTAGGCATATTGATAAATTCAAGAAGAATTTGCATAGGCTCAATATGATCATTTATGCAATTAGAAGATGCATAAATCATAGAAGTGGAAGGAAAATAATGTACATTCCAGAAGTAATGCTAGGCTTAGGGGGAGATGCATTGAGACAAAGAAGTTTCATACTCACCACTTAACCAAAAACAATGAATTTCCTACATAAGCTGCACTATTAGTTAAATTCATGAAGAATATGGTTATACTCATGAAGAGCGAGTAATTTTTGCTTTTAACTAGAAGTTTCGCATTAGTTTATGAATCTTTTCCAGAATAGAAGGGAAAATTAGTAAATTGATGTTTCTTACCTCTGTATTGGTTTTTATCACCTTATTTTTGTGCCTATTTGCTCGTAGCATTTTTTTACCTGCAGTAATTATTTAATATCATGGAATAAATAAAGAATTATATGCTGAATATTGTAAATATTATTGCCTTTAAATGCCTATTTGATGATCATTTGAAGTGATACTTCCACAAAAAAGGCCTCAAGTAACCTTGGAGGTTATATTTGTATTGTGCATTCCTACCATGCAGGTAGAATGGAAACTGAATTTCCATTATGCATATGAATTTCGTACCACTTTATGAATATATATACTAGAAGTATAATTGAAGTCTATGGAACATTAAAATGATTCATAGATTATGCTTGAAGCATAGCATCACATGAAGTGTAATTATGATATGAAAAGGGAGAGAAACTGGGGATATAGAGGCATATATGAAGAATGTGGATAAACTTGAAAATTCTAATAGGCATATCCCTAATCTTGCAAGATTGTTGGTCTAGAGCCGCATCCTGTTAGATTGATGGACAAACCAATGCGCAAGTTGGCCCGTAGCCATGTTCATTATAATGACTAAGCATGTAGCTTTGTGCATAGCATTTGTGATCCATATACCACTATGTCAATAAGAATAGCCAGTAGAAGAAATTCTACACTAATGTAAAGACCTGCATGTCATTACATTAATTTGTAACCCTTGCAACGGTATTACATCAAAATTCCGCTCTACGTTGGCTTGTAGCTATCATATATTTCTATCATTACATTAGCTTGTATGCTATGCACACTCAAATTTCTCCTGTTGAGAAACATCTCCCATTTAGTTGAGATAGTCAGGAAGCTATTACAACATACACTTAATTAGCTTGCATGCTCTATATGGCTAGAAGTCATTAGTTCATCTCTAATCAAGAAGGTTGAGATGAGGGGGAGAAAACCGGTCTGAAATTGGCTCAATAGTGAATTTATCTAATTAGAAATTGGATAACTCGATTAGAATGGGTTTGCGGATTGTGAAAAGAAAATGGACATGTAAGTCCATTGTGTCGAAAATAATTTGGTATTAATGAGTTCAGAATTTTAATGAATATGGGGAATTCTTGAATGAGAGAGCAATTAAATTTTCTAGTAGAAATGCCATGTAAATTATATTTGCATAATTATAACATGAAGTAACTTTATCAAGTATATGTATTTTTTTCATGCCATTACAGTAATATGTCTAGATCACTGCATATATGAATTTCAATATTTGAAAATGTGCGTGAAACATTTATGAAATAATTTCACCAATTTAGCATACATAAATGGGCATCCACTTGAAGTTGGAGAAATATGGATCTGAATTTCCATTAAAAGAAGCTCATGATATGGGAATATCTTATGAAAAGTATGCTACTAAGGATATCTAATATCGGCATTAGGGGGAGAGAAAGCCCATGCCTATCGAATGCCTTATATTAGAATTCCAATATTCCTAGAAAGCTCGAAGCTTGGATATAATATCGCACTAGATTTCTAGAAGAAACAAAATCTCAGCATGAAGCAAAGTATAATGCCAGAAAATCTAAATGTGAGAAAGTCCTGGAACAGGACATCACCCGAAGTGGAAACACACTAGAAGTAAAAAATTGTTGAAGGATTTGACCACAGCGAGAATGTGTACACAATGAAAACTCGCAAATGGGAATCCGGAATCAGGAGAAACAACGTGAAGTTATTAACCAGAAGTTAAGTTTACTTGCAGTAACCATAATGCTATGTGTGGAAGTATACCCCGGGTATCTAATAGTATGCTCACCATGGCAAATGACTTGATCATTAATTTAAAATCTATGGGGACGCCTGTTGGTTTTGGACCAAATGAACTTGTCAAATAATCTGAATGAAATCTCCGTAAATTCCGAAAAGAAGATCGTTACCTCACGTACTAAGAAATAATCATCATGAAGATGAATGACTAACACTGTAAAGCGCGCGGAATATTTTGTGTTGGCATAGCAGATACTAGTTGACTATATAATAGTCTTATCCTGGAGATATGGGAGAGAATAATAAATGTCGACAACATTACCTCTATTATTGGAAATGTTTCTCTAATGAGAAAATGGATCCATAACAAAGTCCATGGCATAGTCGCATGAAGCGCTCATATCGGGTCAATGAAAGAATGAAATTGAGGTTGAACCACGAAGAAAATACTTGAACCTAGAAGTTCAAATTAGAGAGTCAGTATGAAATAATGATATGGTGAAATGCAATGGTTCATAAGTCTTTTGAGAAAGGCTAGTAAACTCCCATTATATATGAATGGATATTCTGCTACATATCTGGCAAATGGCATGAATGAATAAAATAAATATTATGCAGTTAATTAGTGGGTTCTGAAAATCCATGAGAAGAAATCCTTGAAGGACTCATAATTTCCTTGAAGGATAAAATCATAAGAAACATAATTTAATCTTATATTAAGTACTAAATGTCTAAGGTAGATAATATTCTAGAAGAATATTAAAAGTCTAGAAAAATCCTAGAAGGAAATTAATTCATAGAATGACTTGTTATGAATAACACTTTCTCAGTAAAAAGTTCAATGGAGAACTTAAGTTAATATAAAAAGGACTATCACTTCACTCTTGCATGAGAGAATTTCTCACAGAGAAAAGAAATATTATTCTCGAAGAATTAGAAATCCATGAAAGAAATAGTCAATGAATGACTTATCAGTCTATTCCTGAATGAACACCAATAATTCTGAAGATATGAATGACGACTCACATAGACCCGAGTTATTGAATTAAAAGAAGCGATGAACCATACAAGCACTTCCACGTCCATATACAGCTAGCTAGCACTAAATAGCAAGTATCCTCAAATACCATAGAAGGTATATTGGTGATTGGTAGATTAAATTATCCCCTTTTAATGCCAAAAGAAGACTGATTAATCCCCACAATCCTATGAAAGGATTAAACTTTATTTGTGTTGCACAACTAAAAGTGGTAATAAGTGCATGAAGCATATTGCTCCTAATTACTCAATCATAATTTAGAAGATTAAGTCTATGAAAGACTAAGCATTATGATAATGGAATATCATTTCTCACTCATATTTCTGAAAAATATGACTAAAACATTTTAAACATTGAAGTTTAAGTGATGTCATTGTGAGGGGGAGCATGCATAGATTTGAAATCTTTATATTGTACCTAGAAGGAATCAACTTGATGATTAATTATTAAATGAACCTAAAAGGTTTACCACTTAGATTATTTGAGATCAAGAAGATCATTATTGTAAGAATCTGAAAGTTCATGTGTAAATCTTGAAGATTGATAGCTATTTACGAAGAATAACAAATATAGAATTTATATGGCCAAGAAGGTTTAATGTTGTACTCTTTTTCTTTGTGAGTTTTTACTTGAAGGTTTCTCACATAATGTTTTTAATGAGCCAACATGTGCAATACAATAACGGATGGTATGTACTCTTTTCTCTAAGTACCATTTTTCCCACTGGGTTTTCGGATGGAGTTTTTGATGAGGCATACGTATTCGTGGTAATCGCCCAAGGGGGAGTGTTATAAAACAAGGACTCTTGGAGAGTCCTAACCGGACCTGCCAACCATAGAAGGCAAGGGAGATAAAGGACTCTTAGTCCTAGTCCGGTTATGTTGTGGGCTCTTACCAAACTCTACCCCTTACTTCAGAGTATATATACGGAGGAGCACCCCTATTGTAAGATATCGATTTGAGGAATAAAGAGAAGCTCCACCTATATCGTGTCTTGTCTACTTCATACTTGTTCTTGTGGTTGTCGTGAGAGGCGTGAGAGGAAGAAGATCCAACCGTTGACGACGTGTTTCACAACACCCTGGACCAAAAGTCAAGCAGTGAACAAGTCAGTCATTGAACATGTCTAAACAATGGTAAAATCTAAATTCGAAACAATCATAACTTATGAGATCAAGCGCAACAACTATCAATGTAAACATAAATTGGACTGCAGTGACATTAACATACACTTAACAATAAAACAAAATTTGAATGCTCCAATTAGGAGAAAATACTATTGGTACGGTAACACCATTCTCTCACCACAAATACATGTAAACGAATTGAACTTTTCAGTAGAACCCTGAATAAGTTTTAATGCTCAACCTCAAATATTTCTTTAAAGCTACTAAAACATAATTTTTAAAGGTTAGGGAATAAAGGTATATCTTTATATTTTTTAATTTAATATTAAAAGATCTTAAAGCTTACTTACATGACGATGAATTTTTCGTAATCAGGAGAAGATCAGTCAATTTCCTCACAGTCGATGTTATAAATCAACGCACGAACAATTTCAACCAACATCTCCAAATAATGTGACATAACCAAATCGATTTCTGATATTTCTGTAATGTTTGTTCTCCCTTGTTATTCTTACCAAGAAAAAAATCATTTTGATTAGAAAAAAATCATTTCGACCACGACCGCCGTCCACGTCGCCGCGTACACGAGTAGCGCGCCGCGCGAGGGAGGGGAGATGGATCGGGAACGCCATGGCCGGCTTTTGTTGGATGGAGTTGGAGTGTGCCGAGGTTTATAGCGCGTGAGGGAGCAGATGGATGATGCCGTGGATTGGGTGAAGAGAATAATTTGGCGGGAGAGGTGACCCGCGACACTTGGGAAGGTCGTTCGAGTTGGAGTTGGAGCTGCTCCACAGCAATGCTGGACACACATGCTCTGACCCGGTACTCCATAAACGATTATAACAAGAGTAAATTGCACTCAACATACAACAACTTGTATGATTATATCACTTTAGTCTAATAAGTTATAAAATATGCAAATGGATATATAAACTTGTCAAACACGTGCACCTACGGTCACTATAAATAAGCTATTGTGTGTAT
Source organism: Echinochloa phyllopogon (assembly GCA_033239725.1). Taxonomy (NCBI): domain Eukaryota; kingdom Viridiplantae; phylum Streptophyta; class Magnoliopsida; order Poales; family Poaceae; genus Echinochloa; species Echinochloa phyllopogon. The sequence continues at coordinate 6,186,464 of BTCW01000014.1, read as the reverse complement.
TTTGACATAATGACGGGCCATGTAACCATAATTTAGATTGCACGTATCAATTTAAAGAGACAGAGGGGAAAATTCTCATTATGTAGTATAGTATAATACAGTACGTATACAATACATTAATAGAGCATCTCTAAGAGACTAGCCAAATTATTTTCTAAAGTTAAATTTAGGTATTGTTAAAGAAAAAACGTTTCCAACAGACTCTGTAAATGACCCTCCAAATTTAGTGGCTCTCCATCTCACCTCATTCATTGGCTATTTTTAGCTAGCCTACCTCACTAGCCATCTTTACAGAATCTGTTGGATTACCCCATTAAATTAGATGACTTTCTATTTTTACAAAGGGGCTATACTCTCTATATTTAGCTAACATAATACAGAGTCCCTTGGAGATGCTCTTAGTTGGGTTATTTGCTACAACACTGGATTGGCAAAAAAAAGGGCTTGATTGGGAAGATTAAAAAAAAGCTAATAGCATGCTGCACGCGACATTTCCATAATACTTCACGTTAAACAGTGATTAAATTAAGAAAATGTTTTTTTAGGATAGAGATATTGTTATCGCACATTATATGGTGACACAAGTAATTGATTATTTTGTAGTGTCCTGGTACGCTCGGCACCGATCGACTAGAAACCTAACATGCCATCGCGACAAAATACTCTCTACAGTGTACATGTGACTATAGATGCATACGTTTTACAAGTTCATGTATTTATTTGCATGTTTTGTAACTTGGTGGACTAAAGTGATACGATCATCCAAGTTGTTGTATGGTGAATGCAATTTACTCTTATAACAATGGTAAGATCATGAGTGTTGAATATGATCCGAATTATAATGTGAGTCTTGTGGGGATGTATGTAGGGCCTACAGTCAGTTTAGGTCTATATATACTCCCTTTATATCAGTTTTAGAAGTCATTGTGGGACTTGAGCTTATTTGGGTAGTAATAGCGCAGCTGCATGCCGCTTTGCTTGTCTGCTTTCTTCCTCAAACGCGCAATCTGCTCCCCTGCTTGCGCAGCCTGCTCCACCCGCCTCACAGCCTGCTTGCTTGCCGCTTCCTCGCCGACGACATGGCCATGGAGTCTGACGCCATGAAGCTCGCTCGCGCCATGGCGGTGGCGCCGGACTCGGAGATAGAGCTCGCACCGGACCACACACAAACTTTGGCTCCTGCGCACCATGCAAACCAACGAGGAAAGGAAGTCGTTCTGGCGCTTCCGATCTGCTCATTTGCGAAAAGAAAGACACGGTGCATACCAAGGTGATTTAGAATCGACCGTCTCTCTCACCAAGCACCGATAAGATAAATAGTTTAAGTTCTCAATAATCGTTATAACCATGCTTGTTTACATATTAAGCTAAGTAGCATCATTCTAAATGTTTGATGCAGCAAGAGCAGCCTCAGCTAGCAAAGATGGTTCACATGGGATAGTAATTGACAGCCGATCTTCTCTTTCTACTGTATCTTTTTTTCATGTGAGGAATCTTTAATTTGTTGCATCCTTTCACCTTCATAGCTTCCATCAAAACACTTTGTAGTATTATAAATATCATGTTTGCTTTGTGTACCGAATACTCCATGAATGCCTACAAAATAAGTGTGCACCAATAAATCAATGAGCAAATTTGTTGTTGAAGAAACAATGAAACATGTGTGAACAATATTATCAAGTTACCTCTTGCACAGCTGGAACTAGTGTTTGTATTCTTTTCACATTCTTCTTGTACTGAATTGCTTGAATAGCTAAAAAAACAAGTCAAGAATGTTGAAATCCGGAGATTTGGGTGATCGATAAATTAGACGAACATCGAATCCTTCTTGCTTAGCAGCCTCACAAAAAGTCGGATCATCCGATTTTAAATGGGAACGTGCATTATCTTGTTGAATGAATATTGGTTTGCCCACATCTTCTCTTGGCCATTTGGCTCGAATGGCAGACAACATTTTGTTGATCATGAAATCTCTAATCACGCCTCTTGTGATCAAAGTTATGGGCTTCATAACCACGTCTCCACGGACACGGTCGGCTCTTTGATTACCTCTCATAGCCGGTTCATAAGTAACAAGTGGAAAACAACTAATTCTATCATCAAAAATAAAATTCTCATCCCTAAACCTTGGCCAAGCACAAACACACAAGAACATGAGTCTAGGGATGTAATTCTTATTCTTATAAGTCCGATGATGATCATCTTCTTCGGGTAGCAAATAATATTTTTCAGATTTTTGAGAGAGGTAGAACCATTTTTTTTATCAATGAACGTAATGTCAAACAAATCTTTTAAACCTTAAATCAACAAACAACTCCCTCTTAATCATGTCAACACACCATTTAATCTAGAGATCTTGTTATCTTCAGTGAGGTATGATTTGATGCTACTAGAGTGACGTCTAAGCAAACCTTTTTTTAAAATAATTTTGAACCTTCCACTTTAATGTTGCAGATTTTATCGGTTTATGTTACGTTCGATGGGAAGTTCTCGTGACGTCCGGACGTCAATAGTACCGAAATAACCAACCATATAACGGGCATATATATTCTAGGGGTACCTAGGTGATGATAATCTAAAATTTAGATCAGCAACATTGGTCGGGCCAGGAAACCCGACAAGGACCGACCGAAGTCGGCCTCACAAGCCAGCCCATTCTCAACACAGCCCAGCTTGTCCTCTAATCCAAGCCCAAGGCCCGAGCACGCCAGCCCATTCTCAACACAGCCCAGCTTTTCCTTTGTGACTGCGCGTGTGTATGCTCGCCGCCACCCGCCATCCGCCCACCCCCCAGCCGCCAGCGACGTCTCGCCGCCGCCCGCCGCCTCGCACGCACCGCCGGCGCCTGTTCGCGCCATTCCACGAGAAGCCTCGCACCAACTCCGCGAACCCCCGAGGACCCGGCCCCCCCGCCGGTCGCCGGCTCCGTGCCTCTGCCCCCACCCCCGCCTTCCCCGACTGCACTGCGCCGTTCAGTTGGACCCCGCCACAGCAGCTCTGCTACTGGCGTAGCACGATGCCGCCGCGGAGGCTGGGGCCCGCCATCCTCGCCGCCGCCTGCAGGTTGAGCAAGCCCACCGCTCGTACGTATCACGTCCCACTCTCATTGCCGGGAATACTCTCCTCTCCCACGATTCCACTACACGATGCAATCCTCCATCCAGCAGCAAAAGATTTTTTTCCCCATTTATTTTTCTGATTTTTCATGAAGGGGACTAACTTGGCCGCTGGCACTCGTGAACCATGTGCAGTTCTTCGGAGGCTCGGCGTTCTGGGGTCGTGCCCACCAACTGTTCGACACAATGCCTCAGAGGGGCCGGCACTCGCTGGCTTGCTCCCATGCTTTCACCAAGGTATCCTTCCACGTGGGAACGTGCTTGGATCGCGGAGATATTGCCTTGCCAGTGCTTCGGAATGTTCCATGGAGGTCTATGCTAGTGATATCCTAAGAATTCTCAAGTCCATCAGTGGCAGTGACAATGCTGATCTCGGTGACGCTCTCCGTCAGTTTGCTGAAAAGATGGACGAGGATGTTGTCCTCAAGGTGCTCCAGAGGCAGCGGTCCAACTGGCAGGTTGCGCTGGCGTTCTTCAACTGGGCAGCGGGGCTGCCTGGGTACGCCCATGGGTCGAGGGCCTACAATGAGGTTCTGGACATTCTCGGGCGGATGAAGAAGGTCAGGCTCATGAGGCAGCTGTTTGACGAGATTCCCGAGGAGCACCAGGTAGTGGTGGTAACCAACAGGATGTTTGCCGTGCTGTTGAACCGGTATGCAGGTGCGCACAAGGTGCAGGAGGCGATAGAGGTGTTCTACTTGAGGAAGGACTATGGATTTGAGCTTGACTTAGTTGGGTTCCAGATACTCCTGATGTCGCTGTGCCGGTACAAGCATGTTGAGGAGGCGGAGGAGCTGTTCCGCAAGAAACAAAATGAGTTCCCGCTTGTCATAAAGAGCTGGAACATCATACTTAATGGTTGGTGTGTCAAGGGAAGCATGAGAGATGCTCAAAGGATTTGGAATGATATCATTGCATCCAAGGTTGAACGGGACCTGTTCACCTATGGTACATTTATTAAAGCACTGACCAGAGACGGCAGAATTGGTGCTGCAGTGAAGCTGTTCAACAGTATGTGGGAGAAAGGGATTAATCCTGATGTGGCGATCTGCAACTGTATAATTGACCAGTTGTGCTTCAAGAAAAGGATCCCAGAAGCACTTGCGATTTTTGGAGAGATGAATGACCGGCATTGTCAAGCAGATGTGGCTACGTACAACACTTTGATAAAATACTTATGTAATATAAAGCGGATGGAGAAAGTTTATGAGCTTTTGGATGAAATGGAAGCAAAGGGCTGCTCTCCAAACAATAGGACATACTCTTACATTCTGAAGACGACTGAAAAACCCAAAGATGTTATTAATCTGGTGCAGAGGATGGAGGAATCAGGTTGTAAATTGGATTCTGATTCATATAACTTAATATTGAACCTTTATATCGGCTGGAAATATGAGAAGGGGGTGCAGCAAATATGGGATGAGATGGAGAGGAGTGGATCAGGTCCAGATCAACGATCATTTACTATTATGGTTCATGGGCTTCATTCGCAAGGAAAGTTCGATGAGGCTCAGCAATATTACACGACAATGAAGTCAAGAGGGATGATTCCTGAACCAAGGACCAAGATACTGGTGAAAGCTATACATATGAAGAAAGATGGGGTTGCCACAGAAGATGAATCTCCAAGTATGACAGGGAAGAATCTAAAACTGGATCCACGATCAAGACTATTCCATGTTCATAAATAGTTCTTTGTCAGATATTTGCTTCTATAACCTGAACAGAGGATTGCTGGGCACATAGGTTTACGGGATGAAAAATACCCTCATCAGTCAGTGTCCAGATCACAATGGCCACATTTTGGGATATAAGGAATCATTAGCATTACGATATCCCTGGAAGGTTTGTGCAGACTTTCAATAACAGTTTTTTTTGTGTGTGTGTACTCTTTTACATGCTTGTATTACCAAGGATAGATGGAATGTGTGCAAATGTTTGGTTGTTCATCTGTTCTGCTTGGTTGTATCTAGTTGTTGCCAGATGCAGTAGCAGGTAGATTTAGCTGTTCAGAAGCCCAGCTGAAGGATGGCCCAGGCGCAATAGCTATGTCTAAAAATGACCCAGCCTGCAGTAACCACCTCTGGGTTCTGGCCAGTCATATACATGGTCTGGGATGGGCATCATCTGATTGATTGAGATCTTGGAATTGCTAAGTTTTTGTTTTTTACCGTCTATATAGTCTGGTCAGTCAGCGGAATGCAGTACTTACATGCAGAGAACACATTTGGTGCTACACAGGAATCAAGTTCTAACATGTCATGTTACCTGGTAATCTTGGATGTCCCCATCACCCATCAGAATGGACAGGATGCGATGGAGGAACATTCCGCTATCCAAATTGTGAAAAGCCCCACAAAAATATCTTGCACTTTACATCTATAGCCAAATCCACGGTACATTTTACATTTAGCTCGGGAGTTTTCTGTGCCTTTCATTTCAGGCTTTTCGGCTCATTCCCTCCATGCTTAGATGTTTCGCCCCCAACTAGGTGACCTACAGGTCGCCATAGTTGCTGCAGCAACCACGAGCTCAAGACGAATGGTATGCTTCTTGCCCCGAACTCTTTCTTAGCGGGCTAGGGTCTGCAACTGTGTGTGGCTATGGTGGTGCATCCTTGCTGCGCAGGATGGACGAGGACACACAAGAGTTGAAGAGGATGATGTCTATGACAGGATGGACAAGAGGGTGGCTGATCCAGCAAGATTGGATTCATTGTATGGCCACTTCATGTAGGCTCTTATTGGTAGCTCATAATGGTACTTTGCACTAAATCTGATAAAATGTGTTCTTCTCTGTGCAGAAATTATTTAAAGGTGGTATCCATTATAAGTGTGCCATGCGACCATGACTGATATTGAATCTCAATGTGTGACAGATTACATTAATCAGAATATTTTGTTTGCCATGTCTCACTCACATATCCATACCTGCCTTGTAGTGATTAGTTGTAAGAATATTTCATGAAATACTTTCCCATTTGAATGCATGCTACTTTTAGTAGCTGATCCTGTGACCCACAAATCGCGCTCATTATGAGTTGACATGTGCCATACAAGGGATTTTCAACCAACTTGACTTTTGGTCGAATTCCTTTTAAATTATCTTATTCAGGGAAACAAAAAAAATGTTTGATTATTTTCTCTGTACCTGAATAATTGCCACCGGTTCCCCTCTACATCCAATCTGAACTTAAAGTATCCACTAGATGTCCTGATACATTGTACCTTAGCAACTCCCCACAGGCTTAAATGCTTGAAACCTTAGGTGGAGAGTACCTTGCTTGGAGTTCGGAGCATCTGAAGAGCACTGCATTCTCACGCTGCATTCCCAGGCTCCATGGGTTTGAAGGATTAGTGTTGCATGTGTTGGACAGGTCACTAGGTGGAGCCTGGCACCTGCATCAAACGAGTTTCCAATAGATGTACAAATCAGGGATGCGAACAATGCACATTCATGTACATGCTTTTGTGTAAGTGCTTGCACGTAGAATCTACTACCCGCTTACAATTTGTGTTACTTCTGTTTCGGTTGTAATGAAGATCGAGTGCACTTCAGTTCTGTTTAAATTGCTGAGCAAATATCAATTTAGATATATCAGATCCTTCGGTTGTCCTCAGGTGGCCAGATGTGCTCTCCGTACATGCATGTTTTTTTTTTGCATGGTGACACTGCAGCGCTGGAACCCAATGGCATAATATCCCCAAGTAGCCTGTTTGCTAGCTATGCTCAAGATGATCGCTGCTGATTCTGGCCTCATCTCAAATTTTGGTTGCCAGTTACCAGGAGCCACCGCACCCTGAAGTAAGCAAAGGCATGCATGTCTGAAATCCGATTTGAATTTATGTGTGCGCACTCTTACGTGTCACACCCAGTTTTAAAAATAAAACCAGGTCCATCTCATATTTACGCCAGGATCAAGTTTACACACATATGGACATGGTAGACGTCACAAGTGAATATCCATAACCATGCATACGAAAGAGTATTAAGGTATATTTATTACAATCTCAGAGTTGACACAAATGTCATAGCGGAAGACTTAAATAAACGTTTAACTAAACGAAACGAAATAACTCCATATCCACAGGCAGTTGACTGAAGGACTCGTCTAGAACTCCTCAAAATCAGTAGTATAATCCTCAAAATTCTCCCAATCTGAGCAGTAGTCCGAGTGCGGTCAATGCAATATAAAAAAAGCGTGAGCACATGTCGTACTCAGCAAAGTTTGGAAATAAATGACATGCTAGGCTTTATAAAGTGGAAGGCTAAAAGGATAGCTGCATTAAGCACTTTTAGTTGGTCAAGTTTTATTAAGCATCTATTTACTAGCAGATATAAGTATATACCAACCACAATTAAATGATAACATAAACCCATCCAATTCAGGTAACCACAATTTAGATCATAGTCTGATAGATTAATCATGTGAGGGTCCAGGCTGCTCATGACCGTGAGCACGGCTGTTATAACAGTTTTACACTCTGCAGAGGTTATACACATTCACAATAAGCCGTGATTCCCATTGCCCGAAAGCATGTAACCTTCTCACACCACGCGGACCGAATACTGGGTTTCACTATGAGACCTTTATAAAGATACTCTAATAAGTGATAGCTCGCTAAGGCTTCCGGTTCAGGAGCAAAGCATAACCCTCTCTAGTGAGTCGCGTATCTTAGCAAAGCTTACCGCTCAAGAGGACCGGGCTATACCTCGTCAACCACCGCACCTCTTGCCCCTTTCGGGTAAAACTATCCCAAACTAGAATACCTAATTAGTCAGTCAAAGCCAGAGCCACATAGCACTTATGGTTGCACTGTTTTCTGGGTGGTCGCTCCATGTTCCATTTAAAAGAGGTGATATTGTCCATTAGTTAATTAAAAGATAGTAATGGAACACAGAGCAGGGGTTTCATTAGACCAATCCCAGTTGAGCAACTAAGCATCATCTACCAGTCAAATTAATTTAATGACCCAGCTGCAAGGTATGGTAAAACAGACTAGGAAATCCTTAATGAGACCCAGCAATATTAATGCAAGCGATAAATAAACGGTGTAATTAAAATGCATGTCATTTAGGTACAAACGGCCATGATCAAGGAATACTTGCCTTCTTCCCAACCCTGCTGCTGCTCAAACTCTTCAACAGCTGGTTCTTCAAACACTTCCCCGAATGACGCGTTTTCTATACGCCACACACGAACACATACAAGAAAACAATACAATAAATAAGAAACAGTATACCAAACAATTCCAACAGAGAAAAACAATAGCACAAAGCTAATCTACGCGTCACCACGAACGCGTGAGCGCGAGAATCACTAAAATTGGAGTTAAAACGCAAAAGATATGGCTTTTCTAAGGTTCAGGGACTTGCTGGCAAAGTTTTAAAACTTCCAAGGGCTTAACTGCGAAAATCCGAGGGCTAAAACATAATTTTGTATAAAACTATGAGGGTTTTCATGCAAAAAGGTAAAACTTGGACCTTGGGCGCAATTTTAAAACTTGCAGGGGCTAAACCGAAAGAAAAATGACCTAAATTGAAATATTTTTTTGAACTGGCTAGGACTGCGGGTTAATTTTGAAAACTGGGAGGGCCTTTTTGCAAAACAACCTAGGTTGACTGGTAAGTCTTAGATTGACTTGGGGCTTGGGCGGCTGTGGTTCGTCGGATCTTGATCCGACGACCACGGATGGATCGGGCAGAGGGGCTCACCGGCGGGGAAGCAGAGCGGCGGCGCCGCTGGAGAACACGGCGGCGCATCGCCGGCGCATCGCGAAATCGCGCTTCAGGCCACCAAACGCGACGGGACTTGGTCAAGGAGAGAGTGGGGAGGACGGCGATCTCACCCCGACAGATCACGACGAGCTTGGAGCTTCGACGGCGGCCGGCGACGAGGGATGGCGGTCGGCGGCGCTGCAAAACGGCGATGAGCAATTTAAGGCAAGGGCGCGGCCAAAAGTCGGGGCTAGAGTCGATGGGGACCCTCGGTGCTTCAAGGCGAACCTCCTGGGGCGCTTCGCGGCGAGGGGAAGGCGACGACGGCGTTGTTTGACGGCGGCGGCCGAGAGCTCGACCCGGCGGCGGCGCAAACGGCGGCTAGGGCTTGCGAGAGCGGCGGGCGAAGGGCGAAAAGGAGCGGGGCACTCGCGGAGCAACGACACGTGGAGGAAAAAGGGCTGGGGCGCATAGGCGTGCGCGCCCGAGTCGGAGACAGCGGCGCGACCGAGCCCCGGGTCGGACTCGAGTTCGACTCGGCGGGGAAGAAGCTGACGCATGGCCCCGCGCGTCAGCGAGAGATGGAGAGGGGGGAAAAGAAAGGCGGGCCGACGCGGAGAAACGGGCCGCGAAGGGAGCTTGGGCCGGGAGAGAAGCGACCGAGGAAACGGGCCGGCAGACTGAGAAGAGAAGTAAAGGGGGCAAAAGCAGACCGGCCAAGAGTTGAAGGGGCAAAACTAAACTCGACAGAAAACAACTATTCTATACATCAAACAAATTCAAATTAAATTTAAATTTAAACAGAATTTAAATTCTAACTTAATTGAACAGCAAGCAAAAGACAAATTCAACAGCATGAATGCATCAACAACTTATTTTGACTAAAATTATTTAATATGATATTTAAATTGATAAAAAGGCTAAAAATTCCAATTAAATCATAGAAAATTTATTTAGGCCTTAATAAATCCTAGAAAAATTCAAAAAGTTGCTACAATTTAATTGTGGTGAATTTTAGGGTGTTACATTATGTTTGTGCAACACTTCTGTTTCATGAGCCAGTGTAGGAGGCTGGACTAACGGTTGTCCAGCGGCTGCTGGTCTGCTGGACTTAGTTTCACAATGGCCACAGCAGCGAAGGAGTCATTGCAATACCAGAGTATGTTTTTTTCTGGGTCTGATATGGTTCAATATCAAGTGTTGTTTTACATGCTTTATTCTGATTTATATATGTATAATATGCGTATATCTTAGTTTGTTCATCTGTTGTGCATGTTTGCTGGCAGCATATGCAGCACAGCAGCAGCAGCAGGTAGCTCCAGAAGGCCAAATGAAGGATGATCCAGAAAAGGGAAAAAAAATATATGTAACATCTCTCAACTATCACAAAAATCTGGTTACCAGGTATCTTGTTGCTCCTAGTCTGGTTTTGGCCCTAGTTTTGAGCTGGGATGGTGGTTTTGACACATAAGTGGCCATGTCACCATATGAATGTCTAGGAAAAAGATTAATGAACAACATGGTCCTACATTGAACAGTGACAAAAATCGCCCCATTACTCTTCTTCCTCCCTAGTCGCAGGCTTGCAGAAACTCCTTGTAGCCTCCGCTGCTCCCCTGCAGCCTTCTGCTAGTGCCCTCATTGATAACTCGTCTGTGACAGGCAGCAGCGGATATTCACGCTCGCCGCCGTCACCTGGCTTGGCTTGTTCCATCTCGCTGCCTGAAACCACATCACCCTGCCGCTTGCAGCTGTGCCATATATCTCCTTCAGGTTCTCTGTTGGATAAGCCCTAAGAATTCCCTCAAGAAACAAGCCCTAAGAATTCCCTCAAGAACCAAGCCCTAAGAAGCAAGTGAGCATAATTAATTTTTCTTCACCCTTGGTTAGGAACTCAGGATGTATCCTAAACTATTTCATTTTTCTCCACTTTTGAGAGCCAATCCATCTGGATGCACGTCCGCATGGCTGGCCCCGATCGGCGGGCATCCACTGATGTGTCGAAGCTTTGGATTTTCTTGAGCGTCTGGTGTGGTTTCTTCCTGTTACATAGTACGGTTCCATTTGATATTAGTGGGACATCAGCATATGTCCCACTAGCCCTATGATTGGAATGGAAAAAGTCTACTTAACCCCCACCTATGGAGGGTGGAACACATCACCCCAACCTATGAAACTAGCTTTTTTTACCCTTCAACTTTCTAAAACCGGACAAATCACCCCCGAAGCTGTTTTGGACGGCGGTTTGCTACAGTAATGACGGTTTTGTCTTTTTTTCTCTCTTTTTTTATTTCAGATGAATCTTTAAAAAATCATAGTAAATCATAGAAAAATCATAAAATGGAAAATATAATTTTTTTGGACTCCACATGAGTAGATTTACAAAGTGAACATATAATATAGTATGCTTTAGAACATTGTTTTACAGCTATGAATTAATTACAGAAAAACATATATCTAAAGCTACAGCAAAAAAAAGTTATAAAGCATACCGTATTATATATTCACTGGAACATTGCCACTGATATTCTCCTCGCAGGAATGGGGAAGTTGGTGACCAAGGACACGGAGACTAATGATGTGGAGGCGATCAAGGCAATGTCCCAGTACATGATGTTCCTCCTCGTCAAGCGCCCTGCTATGCTACATGGCCTTGCCCAAATCAAGTTGTATCAACGGACGGAGAGAACTTTGGCCAACCAATGGGAGGGTGGTACCAATCTCAGCCCAGCAAGCTGGATCCACAGCATCTTTACGATGCTCATGGAATGGCGCCGTGATGGTGGCCCCAGCTCGATCTGTTTCACGGCTCAAACGGAGAGAGGAACTTGCCAACAGACTAGGAGACGACAAGCCTAAGTTGGACGAACTTCGGATAAGTTCTCGCGTGGTATTCGCCGTCGATCTTGCGAAAAAGCTGTGAAGAGAGAGGAACAGAAGGAGGACTCGCTGCAAATGGTCTTAGGCTGTCCGCACCGGCGAACGGAAAAGCAAACTGCGGTATGTACTGAAGTAAAAAAAGCCTGCAGTGGGGTACCGAAAAGGAAATGGGATGGTTCCGGTCGGCTCCGCGTATGCCGAATCAAGCGCACGTAGCGAAGCAACGCTACCGCGCCACGTCGGACGTGAGGGCCCACGCACCAACCACCCCGCCGCCGCCTGCCTCGTCCGCGGCCGCCCACCGCTCGCCCGCGGCCGCCGACGCCCGCCGCGCTTGCCGCTCGCCCACGGCCGCCGCTCGCCCGCGCCCGCAGCTCGCCCACAGCCGCCGCTCGCCCGTGTCCGCCGTGCCCGCAGCTCCGCCCACGCGCGTCATGGAGCTCCGCCGAATCGAGCTCCTCCGGCCGCGCCCGCCGCTCGTCCCCGCCGCTCGCCACCGCGGCCGCCCACGCTGCTTGCCCCCTTGGCCGCCCACCGCGCTGGACCCGCGCATCGTGAAGCCCTCCGCGTCGGCCCTGAGGTGGCCGCCGCTGCGATGGCCGTCGCCGCCCCCGTGCTGGCCGGCCGGCAGCGGAGAGGAGGGATCGAGGCGGGGAAGGGAGCGGCCGACCGCAGCCATGGCCGCCGCGCCGCGCCGCTCGGCCCGCAGCCATGGCCTGCCGCCGCGCCGCTTGCCCTGCAGCCATGGCCGCCGCACCCGCGCCGCTCGGCCCGCCGCCGCATTGCGCCGCTCGGCCTACTGGCGCTCGCAACCCGCCGTGCCGAGCTAGCCGTGCGGGAGGGGAGAGGCGGGCCGGTGTGGAGGGGGAGGCGGGCCGCCGTGGGGAAGGGGATGCGGCGGGGGAGGGAGAGAGAGAAAGAGAGGAGGGGGTGAGGAGAGGATAAACAATTATATATCGTGTGGGTCCCATGTCGGTAGTTGGTATGAAGTATGGATTATATGGGATGATGAGCGCAGGAAAACTGAAACTGTACCGGAGAATCTTGATGACCAGGACAGAATATTAAATGTGTGGATAGATATTCTAGTCTACTCGGCCAACCAAAGCAGCAGGGAGTCACATGCCACGCAGCTCGGCAGGGGTGGTGAGTTCACTACTCAAGCCAGCTAGTTGCGCCTACTAGGGATTTTAACGTACGGCTTAGGGCAGAGCACTACCACCAAGCCAGCTAGTTGCGCCTACTAGGGATTATAACGTACGGCCTCGTACGCCTGTCCACTGTTTCCGGCCTTGTTTAGATATCAAAAGCAACTTCTAAATTTACTATACAAAGAGAAGATTCTCCGTCACATCAAAATGTCATAACATGTATGGAGTACTAAATGTAGATGAAATCAAAAACTAATTACACAGTTTTGTTGTACTATGTGAGACGAACATTTTGAGCCTAATTAATTAATTTTTGGATAATTTTTCACAAATACAAACGAAATGCTACAGTGACGCAATGATTACGAAGTGACCTCAAACTCTCAAATTCGACCTCCCAAATTCGACATCTAAACGAGGCCGTAATACTTCTACTTGGGATACAGTGATGGGACTGTTTATTACCTGCATGCCCAATTGTTACAACGGGAATAGCTTCAAAATATGACATCTGGATATATTCGTATTTTGATTGTATCGTCAATAATAAACATTGTATGTGTGATATGTTGAGCTACCTTTGATTTTATTTGATGTGTTATGGTTAATTGACGTCAGTTTTGTTATCATAAGTATGGCTAATCTCAGAGCACTGTCACCAGGCCGGCTAGAGGCCGACCTCTTTCCAGAGATTTCAGTGTTGGCAGGTACTGTTAATTCTTCGTGAATCATGATTTCATGACATTTTGATTATTGCATATCTTAGGCCGTTTCAACCCCATGACTAAGATGATGCTTGTAGAATTAAGGAAAAAGTTCAGTTACACCATTCAACAATCACAATAGTATGATTTTCAACCCGTAATTACAAAACCGGACACTAAGGACCATCCAACTATCAAAACCGGGCAATTTTGGTCATTTAGATGGTTTCAAAGTGGTTTTCTGTTTTGTGAAAATTTAAAGAAAAATGGTTTAATTTAAAAAATTAATAACTAATTCATTTCAAATCATAAAAATACGAAACCAGTACCATTGTTTTTTTTGAAAATATAGCCCCTCTATTGGTGCACTACTTTGAGTCATTTGGATATAATTTGTTTATGTTCTTGTGCTTTATTATTTTTGTCAAAACACTAGGAATAGGTAAAATAAGATTTAAATAATTCAAATAATAGCACCAACATATAGGTTACATTTTTAGAAAAAACCATGTACCGGTTTCATATTTTTTGGTTTCAAATGAATTAATTATGAATTTTTAGGTTAAAACATTTTTCTTTAAATGCCTATAAAACGGAAAACCACATTTGAAACCACTCAAAGGGTCAAATTTGTCCGGTTTCGATAATTGAATGGCTCTCGGCGTCCGGTTTCGTAGTTCAGGGTTGCAAATCGTACTTCTGTGATAGTTTGATGGTGAAAATAGAACTTTTCCCTAGAATTAAATAAGCTGTGATCTACGATAAAAATGATGTGCCAAGTGATTAAATAAAGATAAGAAAATTAGGTCTTGCATGAGATATAGTTTTTACACAACATTGAAGACAAGATATGATATGTGTAGCATTAAATTCAAGTATGAAATAGTGGTGTTTGCATTGGAAGACGGTATATACTAGTTTTTTTTTATGATGTTGAGACTATGCGTAGTATTTTAGGTTGGGGTTGTCCTTCCTTCTTTTTATAGGTTGGGAGGTGGGTGGAGAAAAAACGTTGTTTTCTATCAGTGTCCATATCACATTGGCCACGTTTGGCCTAAATAAAATTATAAGCAAAGAATCATTGGCATTATAATACCCCAGAAAATTTTGCTCTCAGACTTGCCGTAGCAGAATACGTTTTCTTATCTGATTTATTCAATCACAGGATATATACAATGGTCAAGCCCAATCCATACTTCGCTGCCCGTTATGTCAAAGTCAAACAGAAGCAGGCAGCGACCACGAATCAGATGCGATGCACGTGCATGCTTCATGTATTAGCACGCTTCCATAGTTCCATCAGGATTATAAACAAATTGCATGTTGCTCCCCTGCTCTGAGCCTCTAACCAAGAAAAGCAAGGCCTGTATCTGGCATCAAGCTCTTCGCTAATCACCAGCCCAGCTCCCATCCACCATGGCAATGCATGTCATGAGCTTGCTTCCTCCCGCCATCGCCGTCATGATTGCAGTGTCCTCCTTGGGATGGAGAGCACATGCTGCACATGGCAGTGTCGTCGGCGACGACGCCAGCGCGCTGCTTGCTTTCAAGGCTGAGCTCACGGGTAGCAACTCCGCCGTGCTCCCATCCTGGAATGGCAGCGTCGGCGTCTGCGGCTGGGAGGGCGTGTCGTGCACCGGCGGCGGCAAGGTGGCAGCGCTGAGCCTGCCATCCTACGGGCTCGCCGGCGCGCTCTCTCCGGCCATCGGCAACCTCACGTCCCTGCGTCTGCAGTTGCTTGATCTGAGCTACAATGCATTCTCTGGTACGCTACCTTCCAACGTCAGTTCCTGTGTCAGCTTACTGCTGTTGAGGGTCAGCAGCAACAGGTTCCATGGCCGTATGTAACACCCTAAAATTCATCACGATCAAATTATAGCAACCCTTGAATTTTTCTAGGATTTATTAAGGCTTAAATAAATTTTCTAGGGATTAATTGGAAGTTCTAGCCTTTTTAATAATTTAAATATCACATTAAATAATTATTTTAGTCAAAATAAGTTTTTGTTGCATTCATGCTGATGCATATATTTTTGGTTGCTAGTAAATCAAGTTAGAATTTAAATTTGGTTTAAATTCGAATTTAATTTGCTTTTGTTTGAGTTTTATAAAAGTTAAATTTAGCAGAGTTCGTTTTTGGCCCTCAAGCTTTCGGCCAAGTCCACTTTTCACCCTGAGCTTTCGGCCCAGCTCACTTTCTCTCCCCGGTCGTTTTCTTATTTCTTTTGCTCCGGCCCGTTTTCCTTTCCCAGCCCACTTCCTCTTTCGGCCCACTGTCGGCCCGTCCGGCCTCTCCCCGCTCTCTCTTTCTGGTCGCCGACGCGTGGGTCCCGCGCGTCAGGTGTTTCTTCTTCCCCAGTCCGAGCAGGACTCTCCTGCCGAAGTTCGTTCCGAACTCGCCGTGCGCCGCCTCCGTCTCCGACTCCAAGCCGCGCACGCCTGCTCCTTCCCGGCCTACTTAAGCGCGCACCCGTCCGCCGTTCTTTCCCATCGAAAGCCCGAGCAACCCTAGCACCCGAGCCGCTCGCGCCGCCGCCAGTGCCGATCTCGAGCGCCGCCGTCGATCCGCGCTGTCGTCGCCGCTTCTTCGATCAGATCAACACCAGGAGGTGCGCCTTGAAGCTCCGAACCCCTTCTTCGTATTCTTGCTCGAACTTTGGCCGTGCTCCGCGCTCAAATTGCTCGTCGGCGTTTCAACAGCACCGCCGGCCGCCATTCTTCGTCGTCGGCCGCCGTCGCTGCATCTCCCTCGTCAAGGATCCCCGGGGTGAGTTCGTCGTTTCCC
Organism: Echinochloa phyllopogon; assembly: GCA_033239725.1. NCBI lineage: Eukaryota > Viridiplantae > Streptophyta > Magnoliopsida > Poales > Poaceae > Echinochloa > Echinochloa phyllopogon. The sequence goes on along the minus strand of BTCW01000014.1, from coordinate 6,170,110 downwards.
CCTCTTTCTCCCTGTCCAAGTCGCGTTCGATTTGGTGCAGCGTAGCTCGATTTCGCTCTTCTCCGGCGAGAAACCACCGCGGGCAGGGGCGGCGCCGCCGTCTCGGCCTTTTCCGCCGACGAGCTGTTCGCCCGGATCTGTTTTGACCGTCCGATCTAAATCTTACGGCTTAGATTAGATCCAGCCCCGAAGTCAAACCTAAGATATCGGTCAACCCAGGCAAAAGTGCTAAAGAGACCCTGGAGATTTCTATAATTAACCCGCAGTCCAATTTTAATTGAAAATAATTACGAATAGGTCCTTTTTTCTTTTATTTTAGCCCCTGGAAGTTTTAAAACTTTGCCAGAAAGCCCCTGAATCTTAGAAAAGCCTTATCTTTTGCGTTTTAACTCCGATTTTAGTGATTCTCGCGCTCACGCGTTCGTTGTAACGTGTAGATTAGTTTTGTGCTGTTGTTTTCTTCTGTTGGAATTGTTTGGTGTACTGTTTCTTATTTGTTGTATTGTTTCCTTGCATGTGAATGTGTGATGCGATTAGGAAACGAGCAATTTGAAGATTTCTCTAAAGATCCAAGTTTTGGAGAAGGATTTGAGCAGCAACAAAGTTGGGAAGAAGGCAAGTGTATTATGTCATGCAAATGTCCTAATAATTATTAATTTCACCACCCATGCATGTGTCTTAATTTTGATGGGTCCCTATTTAAGGATTTACCTAGCCACTATATTTTCCTGTCCCTGAAACTGGGTTACTTAATTAATTTTGATGGTAGATGATTGCTTAGCTTGCTCAACTGGGATTGGTTAATTGAACCCACACTCTATGTTCCATTACTACCTTTTTAATCAATTAATGGCAAGATCATATCTTTTTAATCGGAACATGGAGAACCACCCAGGAAAACAGTACAACCATGAGTGCTATATGGCTCTGGCTTTGACTGACTAATTAGGTGCTCTAGTTTTTGGTAGCTTTACCCGAAAGGGGCATGGGGGGTGGCGAATGACGAGGTATAGCTCGGTCCTTTTGAGCTGTGGGCTTTGGTAAGAGACAGACCTCATTAGGGAGGGTTATGCTTTGCTGAACCTGAAACCTTAGCGGGCTATCATTTACTCGAGTGCTTTTGTAAAGGTCTCATAGTGAAACCCAGTATTCGGTCCACGTGGTGTGGGAAGGGTACAATGCTCTCGGGCAATGGGAATCACGGCTTATGGTGAAAGTGTACAACCTCTGCAGAGTGTAAAACTGTTATAACAGCCGTGCTCACGGTCAAGAGCGGCCTGGACCCTTACATGATAATCATACTTGAACATGATCTAAATCGTGGTTACTTGAATATGTTGGGAAATTGACATTCATTAATTTGTGGGTGGTATATACTTTCATTTGCTAGTAAATAGTTGCTTAATAAAACTTGACCAACTAAAAGTGCTTACTGCAGTTTGGTCAGCCAACCTTTTTGCCTCAGCCTTGTATGTCATATTACATTTGCTGAGTACGTATGTGCTCATACTTGTTGCTTTTCTTTCTTTATTGCATCAACTACACCGGAATGCTGCTCAGATTGGGAGAATTTTGAGGATTTTGAGGAGTTCTAGGCGAGTCTCCCCCAGTCAATGCCTGTGGAGTTGGAGTCACTTTGGCTTCGTTAGTTAAACGTTTATTTAAGTCTTCCGCTATGATATTCGTGTCAACTCTGGTATTGTAATAATCGTACTATAATACTCTTTCGTTATGCATGGTTATGGATATTCACTTGTGACGTCTACCATATGTGTGTAAACTGATCCTGGCGCACATATGAGATGCACCTGGTTTTGCCTTTAAAACCGGGTGTGACAGAGGTGGTATCAGAGCTGTGTTGACTGTAGGACGCAAGTCTAGATAGCAATGGTCATTCTCTAAGGATTAGTTTGCTTAACTATTCTTGGTCTAGCTATTCTTGGTTTAATTGCTATTATTCCAGGCCATTGATAATTGTCTCCTCCTTGATTTTGCTTTTCTTTTCTCTCTTTTCTCCATCTCACCTGATTCTGATATCTTTAGAACTGTTCTCACCCCTTTTGTTGCTTAAACCATAGATGGTGCTGACAAGGCAAGGTGCTCGTAGATTGGCAAGCACTCTTTCCTCGTTTGCGTCGCATTCAGTGCGAGAAGAGGAACCGGGACCTGAAGAGATGGAAGTAATGGACGAAGAAGTTAACTCAGGAGGGAATGCTCCAGCTGGATCTGAAGGAAGTGAAGGACCCTCACCGCCGCCTGACATGTGGGTAGTGACTATTCATCACCACGACGGAGGCAACAGTGGGTTTCCTATGATGCTTCGAATGCTCTTCGAGCGTCTGAACTACCCAGTGGAGATAGAATATTGTGGAAGGAGGAGGACACATCCAGATTACCCAGAGGACTGGGAAGTCGCTGTATACATCAGGGAGCCTGATTATGAGTTTGGAGGAACCAAAGAGGCTGCAGTACATCATGCCATCGCCATGAGATCAACTTTTGAAGCTGGAATCCAGGATGCAGCCAGGAGGGCACTTTCTATGCTTTGTCATGAAGAGGCTGCTGAAGTAAGCCACACTGCTTGGGCATATCTTCCTCGAAGGCAGCAAGGCATTCCAACTGGGGATGTACCACAACCGCCTGGCTTAGACTCTACACTCAACGTCCAGGTGGCATTCACCCAGATGCTCAACGTGCACGCCGATGACACCACAAGGGAACTACAAGAAGTGCGTGAAGAACTCGCTGCTGAACGAAGGAAGAACAAGAGGTTGATAGCTGAACTCAAGGGAGAAGCACTTCCGCCATTGGATGAAGATTAGAAGGATTGTTGGGACATTCACCGCCTCGCTAGACAGTGCTCGGTGGATCGTCCAGTTGCTTCGCCCATACCTGTTAAGATAGGATACCCTTTATTTTGTTAGTTCAGTACGTTTAGCCTCGTGCGTAACATGTGTTTTAGTTCGGTTTAGGAGTGTATGCTTCGTGTTTGCTTTGGTGCAAAGTGTGTGATTTGGATCTTTGTAATGATTGAAACTTAATTGTGGAGTGATGACCACAATTGAGTAATTAAATACATAAATTCAGTTAGTTTTGGGTTATCTTGGTCTCTGATCTTTTCCCTAAACTAACAATTTAACCATACAAGTGTACCCCTCTTATAAACCATGCTATGCGACATCCTGTTCTCGCCGCTGCATGATATCCTGGTACTGTCAGATTTGTTTCGGGAGCTTCAGAACTCCGTTTGACGTAAATCCAGTTGGGTTGGATTAAGGACTTGATAACCTAGGTTCTGGGAATTTTTCGTGATTTTTGGAAGTTCTGGCAGAGAGATATAATGGTTTTATTGGAGCAATCAGAATCTGTCCCGTGGTCCTGACACAGCTGTCTTGTTTATTTTATATCTCGAGCTACAAAATTCCGATTGAGGTGATTCAAGTTGGGTTAGTTTGAGAATTTGATAATCTACGTTCTGACAAAAGATCATGATTTTTGGATAAACAGAATGAGAGTTACAACTGTTTAATTAGGACGAACAGAATCTGTTTCAGAATTTGGATTGGCCGACGTTGGAAACTCATCTACATTAACTCTTATCTGTTTATGATTTGAGTTATATCTTTTTACCACTCTCTGAATCTCATGTTCTAACCACCAGATGGTAAACACCAGGTCTGGAAGTGGAGTGGATCGACCACCTGTGATACGTCAAGGACGTGCCAACCCCAATCCAAATCCTCCGCCGAATCAAGCATCCGTAGCAATGGATCAAATCCTCGCCAATCAGACTCAGATTCTCCAGGGCATGGCTAACACCTTGGCAGCCATGCAAGCACAGAACAACAACAACAACAACAACAACAACCAGAGAGACAAGCACCGGGAGTTCATGAGTCACAAACCTCCTACCTACTCCCACTCAGCAGATCCACTTGATGCTGATGACTGGCTGAAGACCGTTGAGAAGAAGCTGGATATGGCTCAGTGCAATGACAGGGAGAAGGTCCTGTATGCCTCAGGACGCTTGGAAGGATCAGCTGCAGATTGGTGGGATGCTTATCTTGCCGCTCATGCCACCCCTGATGCTATCACCTGGCAGGAGTTCAGAACCAACTTCAGGAGCCACCATATTCCTGCTGGTGTCATGAAGCTGAAGAAGAAGGAGTTCCTCTCACTTAAGCAAGGTGGGATGACCGTCAGTGAGTACCGGGATAAGTTCATCCAGTTGTCCCGTTACGCCCCAGATGAGGTGAAGGATGATGAGCAGAAGCAGGAGCGATTTCTGGAAGGATTGATTCCGCCGCTCCAATATCAACTCATGTCTCACACCTTCCCAACATTTCAGAAGCTGCTGGATAAGGCTATTGGCTTGGAAAGCAAGCGCCGTGAGTTGGGAGAGCAGAAGAGGAAGTTCATGTCCTCAGGACAGTCAAGCAGTAACAACCGCCCTCGTTTCCAGCAACCTCAGCAGAACATGCCCGCTCGTTTTGGTGGGCAAGGGAGTAACTTTGTGCAGAGTCAGGGTCAGCGGTCAGCACCTCCACCGCAGCGTCCAGCGTTTCAGCAGAACCGCCAGACCACCCCTACTCAAACTCCAGTGAAGACACCTGCACCAGGCAATGCTCCTACTCCTCGTTCCTGCTACATTTGTGGAGATCCCAGCCACTATGCTCACAACTGTCCTAAAAGGAATGCGCAGACCCCACAGCGCCAGAGTGGCAGTGCACCTACTCAGAATACCACTCAGCAGCAGAACAAGAATGTGAACCAGACGCCCCAGAGCAACAAAGGCCAGCAGAATCAGATGCGGGGCAAGGTGAACCATGTTGCTGCAGAGACCGCACAGGAGTCCCAGGATGTGGTACTTGGTATGTTCCTCGTCAACTCAGCCCCTGCATCGGTTTTATTTGACTCTGGAGCATCTCATTCTTTTATTACTGCTCAGTACGTAGCTAAGTATAATATATCTATGGTCCCTATGAGAAGTTCCATGCTAGTTAGCTCACCCGGTGGAAACATGAAAGCTAATTTTATCTGTCCCCGAGTTAACCTGAAAATAGTTGGGGTAGATTTTCCTGCTGATTTGATAGTCCTGAACTCTGAGGGAATCGATGTCATACTTGGAATGAGATGGTTAGCTGCTTTTGACGCGGTGATTCAGTGTGCCAAGAGGTCCGTGTTGTTGACTAGCCCTCAGGGAGAGAAGATTGAATTCGGAGCCACACAACCCTCAGCTTCAACTTACTCAGTGAATCAGGCCAGTGGTGTTCCTTTGGAGGATATCAGGGTTGTTTGTGAATTTCCAGATGTCTTCCCAGATGATTTGCCAGGTATGCCACCCGAACGAGACATTGAGTTTATTATTGAGCTTTTACCTGGTACTGCTCCTATTTCTAAAAGACCCTATAGAATGGCTGTTAATGAACTAGAAGAACTTAAGAAACAACTTAAGGAATTGTTGGATAAAGGTTACATTCGTCCTAGTTCATCACCTTGGGGAGCGCCTGTAATTTTTGTGGGTAAAAAGGATGGTACTCTGAGGATGTGTGTGGATTATCGTTCATTGAATGAGGTAACCATCAAGAATAAGTATCCATTGCCCAGAATTGAAGACTTATTCGATCAGTTGAAAGGAGCTAAGGTTTTCTCCAAGATTGACTTGAGATCTGGCTACCATCAGCTGAGGATCAGACGTTCCGACATTCCTAAAACCGCGTTCACCACCAGGTATGGATTGTATGAGTATACGGTGATGTCGTTTGGATTGACAAATGCACCCGCCTACTTTATGTACCTGATGAATAAAGTGTTCATGGAGTACTTGGATAAGTTTGTGGTGGTGTTTATTGATGATATTTTGGTTTACTCGAAGAACGAGGAAGAGCACGAAGAACATTTAAGGTTGGTGTTGCAGACTCTTCGAGAGAACCAGTTGTATGCCAAGTTTAGTAAATGTGAGTTCTGGCTGAATCAAGTGTCTTTTCTTGGTCATGTGGTTACGGATGGAGGTATTGCAGTGGATCCAAGTAAAGTCAAGGATGTGTTGGAATGGGAACCTCCTACCACAGTCTCTGAGATCAGAAGTTTTCTGGGATTGGCTGGATATTACAGGAGATTCATTGAAGGCTTTTCTAAAATAGCGAAACCCCTTACGTCGCTATTAGAGAAGGGCAAGGAGTTTGTTTGGTCAGAAGAGTGTCAGACCAGTTTTGAAGAGTTGAGAAGGAAGTTGACTACAGCACCAGTGCTTGCTATGCCAGATATCCACAAGAACTTTGATATATATTGTGATGCTTCTCGTAGAGGTCTTGGATGTGTGCTCATGCAGGAAGTCAGAGTTATAGCCTACGCATCCAGACAGTTGAGAAAACACGAGCTGAACTATCCTACTCATGATTTGGAGCTTGCAGCTGTTGTTCATGCCTTGAAGATCTGGAGGCACTATATTCTAGGTAACAGATGTGAGCTGTATACTGATCACAAAAGCCTGAAGTACATATTTACTCAGAAGGATCTGAATTTGAGGCAGAGAAGATGGTTGGAGTTGATCAAGGATTATGATCTAGGGATCAACTATCATCCTGGCAAGGCTAATTTGGTTGCTGATGCGTTGAGCAGGAAGTCGCAAGTAAATGCAATGCTTGGTCGCCAGTTGCCAGCTGAGTTGCTTGCAGAGATGGAAAAGCTGAACTTGGGATTTCTGAATCAGACAGAAGGTGTGACTATGGAAGTTGAGTCCACACTGGAGCAAGAAATTCGGAAGGGTCAGCTTACTGATGAGAAGATAAAGGAAATCAAGGAAACCATGTTAGCAGGGAAAGCTCCCGATTTCACCGAAGATGATCAAGGTACAGTTTGGTTTAGAAAGAGGATATGTGTACCGGATATTGAGTCTCTCAGAGAGCAGATATTGAGGGAAGCTCATGATTCCGCATATTCTATTCATCCTGGAAGCACCAAGATGTACCAGGATCTGAAGCAAAGGTATTGGTGGTATGGACTAAAAAGAGATGTGGCTGCCCATGTGGCATTGTGCGATGTTTGTCAGAGAGTCAAGGCTGAACACCAGAGACCTGCCGGTTTGCTTCAACCACTCAAGGTGCCTGAATGGAAGTGGGAAGAAATCAGTATGGATTTCATTGTTGGATTACCCCGCACTCGTGGAGGATATGACTCTATATGGGTTATTGTGGACAGATTAACTAAGGTAGCTCACTTTATACCCGTTCACACTACTTATACTAGTGCTAAGTTAGCAGAGTTATACATGTCCAGAATTGTTTGTCTCCATGGTGTACCTAAAAAGATAGTGTCTGATAGAGGTACTCAGTTTACATCTAGATTCTGGCAGAAGTTGCATGAGTCTATGGATACAAAGTTGAATTTCAGTTCTGCATATCATCCACAGACAGATGGTCAGACAGAGAGGACTAACCAGATTTTGGAGGATATGTTGAGAGCTTGTGCTTTGAAGCATGGAGGCAGTTGGGACAAGAGTCTTCCATATGCCGAGTTCTCATATAACAACAGTTATCAGGCTAGTCTAAAGATGGCCCCGTTCGAAGCACTTTATGGTAGAAAGTGCAGAACACCGTTGTATTGGAGTGAAACTGGTGAGAGTCAGTTGTTTGGTCCAGAGATACTGCAGGAAGCAGAAAGACAGGTTCAGATTATCAGAGAGAATTTAAGAACAGCTCAGTCTAGACAGAAGAGCTATGCAGACACAAGGAGACGAGAATTAACTTTCGAAATAGGTGATTATGTGTATCTGAAAGTATCTCCTATTCGAGGCTTGAGAAGGTTTAAAGTAAAAGGAAAGTTATCTCCTCGTTTCATTGGACCTTTCAAGATTATTGATAGAAAAGGTGAGGTTGCTTATCAATTAGAGTTGCCAGCCAGACTGTCAGATGTACATGATGTGTTCCATATCTCTCAGTTGAAAAAGTGTCTTAGAGTTCCTGAGGAGGAATTACCCTTGGATGAGTTGGATGTGCAAGATGATTTGACTTACAAGGAATACCCAGCTAAAATCTTGGAAACTGCTGAGAGAGTTACTAGGAGCAAGGTGATCAAGATGTGTAAAGTTCAGTGGAGTCACCATGCAGAAAGTGAGGCAACTTGGGAAAGAGAGGATGAGTTGATGGCAGAGTTTCCTCAGATGTTCTCTAGTCCGTCCGAATCTCGAGGACGAGATTCATTTTAAGGGGGGTAGGTTTGTAACACCCTAAAATTCATCACGATCAAATTATAGCAACCCTTGAATTTTTCTAGGATTTATTAAGGCTTAAATAAATTTTCTAGGGATTAATTGGAAGTTCTAGCCTTTTTAATAATTTAAATATCACATTAAATAATTATTTTAGTCAAAATAAGTTTTTGTTGCATTCATGCTGATGCATATATTTTTGGTTGCTAGTAAATCAAGTTGGAATTTAAATTTGGTTTAAATTCGAATTTAATTTGCTTTTGTTTGAGTTTTATAAAAGTTAAATTTAGCAGAGTTCGTTTTTGGCCCTCAAGCTTTCGGCCAAGTCCACTTTTCACCCCTGAGCTTTCGGCCCAGCTCACTTTCTCTCCCCGGTCGTTTTCTTATTTCTTTTGCTCCGGCCCGTTTTCCTTTCCCAGCCCACTTCCTCTTTCGGCCCACTGTCGGCCCGTCCGGCCTCTCCCCGCTCTCTCTTTCTGGTCGCCGACGCGTGGGTCCCGCGCGTCAGGTGTTTCTTCTTCCCCAGTCCGAGCAGGACTCTCCTGCCGAAGTTCGTTCCGAACTCGCCGTGCGCCGCCTCCGTCTCCGACTCCAAGCCGCGCACGCCTGCTCCTTCCCGGCCTACTTAAGCGCGCACCCGTCCGCCATTCTTTCCCATCGAAAGCCCGAGCAACCCTAGCACCCGAGCCGCTCGCGCCGCCGCCAGTGCCGATCTCGAGCGCCGCCGTCGATCCGCGCTGTCGTCGCCGCTTCTTCGATCAGATCAACACCAGGAGGTGCGCCTTGAAGCTCCGAACCCCTTCTTCGTATTCTTGCTCGAACTTTGGCCGTGCTCCGCGCTCAAATTGCTCGTCGGCGTTTCAACAGCACCGCCGGCCGCCATTCTTCGTCGTCGGCCGCCGTCGTTGCATCTCCCTCGTCAAGGATCCCCGGGGTGAGTTCGTCGTTTCCCCCTCTTTCTCCCTGTCCAAGTCGCGTTCGATTTGGTGCAGCGTAGCTCGATTTCGCTCTTCTCCGGCGAGAAACCACCGCGGGCAGGGGCGGCGCCGCCGTCTCGGCCTTTTCCGCCGACGAGCTGTTCGCCCGGATCTGTTTTGACCGTCCGATCTAAATCTTACGGCTTAGATTAGATCCAGCCCCGAAGTCAAACCTAAGATATCGGTCAACCCAGGCAAAAGTGCTAAAGAGACCCTGGAGATTTCTATAATTAACCCGCAGTCCAATTTTAATTGAAAATAATTACGAATAGGTCCTTTTTTCTTTTATTTTAGCCCCTGGAAGTTTTAAAACTTTGCCAGAAAGCCCCTGAATCTTAGAAAAGCCTTATCTTTTGCGTTTTAACTCCGATTTTAGTGATTCTCGCGCTCACGCGTTCGTTGTAACGTGTAGATTAGTTTTGTGCTGTTGTTTTCTTCTGTTGGAATTGTTTGGTGTACTGTTTCTTATTTGTTGTATTGTTTCCTTGCATGTGAATGTGTGATGCGATTAGGAAACGAGCAATTTGAAGATTTCTCTAAAGATCCAAGTTTTGGAGAAGGATTTGAGCAGCAACAAAGTTGGGAAGAAGGCAAGTGTATTATGTCATGCAAATGTCCTAATAATTATTAATTTCACCACCCATGCATGTGTCTTAATTTTGATGGGTCCCTATTTAAGGATTTACCTAGCCACTATATTTTCCTGTCCCTGAAACTGGGTTACTTAATTAATTTTGATGGTAGATGATTGCTTAGCTTGCTCAACTGGGATTGGTTAATTGAACCCACACTCTATGTTCCATTACTACCTTTTTAATCAATTAATGGCAAGATCATATCTTTTTAATCGGAACATGGAGAACCACCCAGGAAAACAGTACAACCATGAGTGCTATATGGCTCTGGCTTTGACTGACTAATTAGGTGCTCTAGTTTTTGGTAGCTTTACCCGAAAGGGGCATGGGGGGTGGCGAATGACGAGGTATAGCTCGGTCCTTTTGAGCTGTGGGCTTTGGTAAGAGACAGACCTCATTAGGGAGGGTTATGCTTTGCTGAACCTGAAACCTTAGCGGGCTATCATTTACTCGAGTGCTTTTGTAAAGGTCTCATAGTGAAACCCAGTATTCGGTCCACGTGGTGTGGGAAGGGTACAATGCTCTCGGGCAATGGGAATCACGGCTTATGGTGAAAGTGTACAACCTCTGCAGAGTGTAAAACTGTTATAACAGCCGTGCTCACGGTCAAGAGCGGCCTGGACCCTTACATGATAATCATACTTGAACATGATCTAAATCGTGGTTACTTGAATATGTTGGGAAATTGACATTCATTAATTTGTGGGTGGTATATACTTTCATTTGCTAGTAAATAGTTGCTTAATAAAACTTGACCAACTAAAAGTGCTTACTGCAGTTTGGTCAGCCAACCTTTTTGCCTCAGCCTTGTATGTCATATTACATTTGCTGAGTACGTATGTGCTCATACTTGTTGCTTTTCTTTCTTTATTGCATCAACTACACCGGAATGCTGCTCAGATTGGGAGAATTTTGAGGATTTTGAGGAGTTCTAGGCGAGTCTCCCCCAGTCAATGCCTGTGGAGTTGGAGTCACTTTGGCTTCGTTAGTTAAACGTTTATTTAAGTCTTCCGCTATGATATTCGTGTCAACTCTGGTATTGTAATAATCGTACTATAATACTCTTTCGTTATGCATGGTTATGGATATTCACTTGTGACGTCTACCATATGTGTGTAAACTGATCCTGACGCACATATGAGATGCACCTGGTTTTGCCTTTAAAACCGGGTGTGACACCGTATCCCTGTTGAGCTTGGCAACAAGCTGACTAATCTTCTGAGGATGTCACTGGCCAACAACAGCTTGACAGGCGCCATCCCAGGATCACTAGGTAACCTGTCGTCCCTGAACTACCTTGATCTGACAATAAACCTGCTCGAGGGCCCGATCCCACCTGAAATTGGCAACCTGGGAGGCCTGCAGGTCCTTGAGCTCTTTGGGAACAGTCTCTCTGGTGTGTTTCCACGCTCCCTGTACAATCTGTCCTCGCTGACAAACTTGCAGGTCGAGGAAAACTTGCTGTCTGGAACTATCGCTGATGATATCGGCGATAGGTTCCCCAGCATGGAGGTTCTTAGCTTTTCTGTCAACCGGTTCAGTGGAGCCATCCCACCTTCAGTCTCCAACCTTTCTGGTCTCACAAAACTTGGCCTTGCAGGAAATGGTTTTATTGGATTTGTGCCTCCTGCTTTGGGGAAGTTGCAAGGTCTCACTGACCTGTACTTGAATGACAACAGGCTGGAAACAAATGACAGTCAAGGGTGGGAGTTCATCACTTTCCTGACCAACTGCAGCCAGCTTCAGCATCTGGTTCTTGGCAACAACTCTTTCACAGGTAAACTGCCCAGTTCAATTGCAAACCTGTCGACAACTCTCCAGACTCTTTATTTGGGAGACAATGAGATTTCTGGTCCGATTCCATCGAACATTGGCAATTTGGTTGGTCTGAGAGCACTTGAGATAGCAAATAGTTCCCTATCTGGTGTAATTCCAGAGAGCATTGGTAGGCTAGAAAATTTGGTTGAGTTAGGCCTTTACAACACTAGCTTGTCAGGCCTCATACCTCCTTCACTAGGAAATCTTGCACAGTTGAATAGGCTCTATGCATACTATGGTAATTTGGAGGGGCCCATTCCAACAAGCCTTGGAAATATGAAGAATCTGTTTGTTCTTGATCTGTCGACAAATAAACTCAATGGTTCAATTCCTACTGAGGTGTTAAAACTTCCTCAACTTTCATTTTACTTAGACTTATCATACAATTCATTATCCGGGCCACTTCCAACTGAAGTTGGCAGCTTGGTGAATCTTAACCAACTGATTCTCTCTGGAAACCAGTTGTCAAGTACCATACCTGATACTGTTGGGAACTGCATATCATTGGAACGGCTGTTGCTGGATCATAACTTATTGGAGGGAAGCATACCTCAATCTCTAAAGAACTTAAAAGGACTCGCATTACTGAATCTAACCATGAATAAGCTGTCTGGTAGTATTCCTGACGCCCTTGCTAGCATTAGCAACCTGCAACAACTGTATCTTGCACACAACAACCTGTCAGGTTTGATCCCCACAGTTTTGCAGAATTTGACATTGTTGTCAAAACTGGATTTGTCCTTCAATGATCTGCAAGGCGAAGTGCCAAAAGGGGGTGTTTTTGCAAATGTAACTCACTTGTCAATTGATGGAAATGCTCAACTTTGTGGCGGAAACCCTCAACTTCATTTAGCTCCGTGCTCCACAGCTGTGGAGAAGAGCAAAAGGCGACTGTCAAGATCCCTTGTTGTCACCGTAGCATCAATCTGCGCACTTCTATTCTTAGGTTTAGTAATCGCTCTTATCCATTTGATCTACAAGAGGCTCAGACAGAGAAACGAAAACCAACTCATTTCCACAGTAATTGATGAACAGTACGAAAGGATTTCCTATCAAGCATTAGCAAATGGGACTGACCATTTTTCAGAGGTTAATTTGATCGGACAAGGAAGCTACGGTGCAGTTTATAGGTGCACTTTACATGAGAAGGGAATTACCACAGCTGTAAAGGTGTTCAACGTACGACAATCTGGGTCTACTAGAAGTTTTGTGACTGAATGTGAGGCCTTGCGAAGGGTGCGTCATCGTTGTCTCATAAAGATCATCACCTGTTGCTCAAGTATTGATCCCCAAGGTCAAGAATTCAAGGCACTGGTTTTTGAGTTCATGCCCAACGGTAGTCTGAATGATTGGCTGCATCCAGCATCCAAAACACATACTCTGAGCAATACTCTCAGCCTAGCTCAGAGACTAGACATTGCTGTAGATATCATGGATGCTCTAGACTATCTTCACAATCAGTGTCAGCCGCCGATTATCCATTGCGATCTCAAGCCAAGTAACATCCTCCTTGCAGAAGATATGAGTGCTCGGGTTGGAGATTTCGGCATATCAAAAATCCTTCCTGATGACACTAGCAAAACTCTGGTGAATTCAATTAGCTTCACTGGACTAAGAGGTTCCATAGGTTATCTTGCACCAGGTAATATGAGCTACTAGTCATATATTGTTGTGTTCAGTCATAGCTTCCATATATTCTTTCATGTGCCATACATGCATGTGCTTACAAAGATAGCTTGCACTGAAAACACTGACCAAATAATTAGTGTCTGAAATCTGAATTTCTTTTAAATGATGACTGAAACCTGAATAATTGCAGAGTATGGAGAGGGCCGTGATGTCTCAACTCTTGGCGATGTATACAGCCTCGGCATACTGTTGCTTGAGATGTTCACCGGGAGGAGCCCTACTGACGACATGTTCAAAGACTCCTTGGACCTTCATAACTTCGCAGAGGCCGCTCTTCCCGACAGAGTCTTGGAGTTAGCAGACCCGGCAATCTGGCTTCATGAAGAAGCAAAGAAGAAAGATCCTGCCATGGTGAGGAGCAGAAGCGAGGGGTGCTTGGTTTCAGTGATTGGCCTTGGTGTGTCCTGCTCAAAGCAGCAGCCAAGAGAGCGGATGGCGATGCGAGATGCTGCCGCGGAGATGCGTGCGATCAGAGACGCGTACCTCATGGTCGCCGGCTCGCTGGATGATGATGATCCGGAAGAGAAAAAGAAGCCACCAGTTGATGTTTTGTGAAACGATTTTTCTCCGGATACATGAGAATGAGTCGAGTACGGTAGCGCAGAACTGTTAAATGGTCATATTCTCGATATTTTGGATTTCCAAATCATAGAGCAGACAAGTACTAGTGTAGGACACCGTACCCAGTTATGACTTTTTTTTAATGATAAATTGCACCCACCATACAATAACTTGTATGATTGTATCACTTTGATCTAACAAGTTAAAAAATATGCAAACGGGTGCATGTACATTCACATGTACATTAGATAGCGTATTTTGCAATGTTGTAAATTGCAGGCTATAGAATTTAGCGGAGTACTTCTAAAAAAAAAAGCTATAGGGGCAGCTATAGCGGAAGCTATAACATTTAGCGGTACGTGAAAAACTATCCAAGTTTAGCCCTAAACATTATCAATTTTATGATTTTCAGCTCATATTTTCATAAGTACATGCAAACATTAGTAAATACATAAGGAAATGAGCCGCAATTCATAAGATATATCATAAATTGTACCTTGTTGTTCATAAATCACAAGTATATAAGTTCATAAGTCAAACTAGCGGTGTTAGCGGAGCTATGCTATTGAATTTAGCGGGGCTATTTCATGATATAGCGGAGTTAGCGGCATTAGCGGTAATATTTGCAATATCGTAGCGGCATTTTTTCAAAAAGCTATAGCGGAGCTATGCGGGCTATTTGCAACCTTGGTATTTTGTCACGATGGCAAACCATGGGATGTATAGTGTGGGTCACAAGTATTAATTTTGAGGAAGTGGAAGACTTCTAATCCCCAGATCTGCTACTCCTACAATACATCTAGCTGGTAAATTTGGTTATGATATTTGTATGTTTCCGTATAATAAAATATGGAGCTAACATAGTAAAATTTATCCGAAATTCTTGTTCAATGAGACATGCAACCAAAATTACGTGTGACAACATTCTTATTCACAGAGTCAATTAGTGTACGCTTAAAAAAAGTGTCTGTCAGTGTACAACTCTCCAAACATAGTTATTTAAATAATCAAATATCAAATGAAAACATGCCACCAATGCTTAAGAAAGTTTAATGAATACAATCCGCTATTGTGACCTAAATACCATAGATATGTAATTTGCTCAACCGATTTTTTATTTTAGCTCTCTACCACCTAAAAATTAATACTTGTGACATAAATTATAGTCTATGTGGCATGTCACTATGGTAGAATACGCTATATTGTGTATTCTTGACCGTGCATACACACACTTGACAAGTTCATGTATCCATTTGCATGGTTTGCAACTTATTGGACAAAAGTGATACAATCACACAAGTTGTTGTATGATGAACGTAATTTACTTTTTTTATTAAAAAATCTAGGACTTGGGCCTTGTTTAGATCCACCAGCTAATTGCTAGCTAGCTAATTTTAGCTGTGGTGGATCCAAACAGGACCAATTAATTTTCAGCTAATGCAATTTATATTAGCTAAATAGTAACTATCCAATTAGTTAGTCCAACCCAATAAATTTCAGCTAACCAACTAATAAATTAGCTGGGTGGATCAAACATGCCCTTAATATGTTCACTAATAAAGATTTTAAGTACAGTTCACTTGCTTTGATTTAGGAGATACGGAAACACCGCACGGAACGGTTAGTGCTTAATTAAAATACAAACAGCCAGGTTTCATGCTTATTGTCCGGAACGGAACAGAATATCTGGGAAGAGATCAAAAAAACACCATTGACCCGATCACCGGCATCATCATGAAAGGAATTAGCCAGTTTGACCTGCCAGTGACTTACCGTTACCGTTTAATGCTCACCTACACCGGCTTTGAGAATATTCGCCTTGTGCCCTTCTAAAATTTGCGATTGAGATATATGCATGCACTATACATGAGTAACCATATTGCCAAACAAAATTTCATGAAAAAATTCCCTAGTTATACGTTCTGTACCAAAAATAAAAACAAAAAAATTGACCATATGCATGCACTACTTACAAACGTTTTCCCTAGTTACAATCTCTACCTTTTCAAGGCTGGTTCAACTTTTTGACGAATTGATCGTAGATCAGTCGGTAAGGTTTATTGCGGTGGAACCTGTCCATCTGGGTTTGAGTCCTCGACTCGGCACATATATTGCATTTTCCTAAATTTATTTTAGGAATTAACCCGGAACTATTCTTTTAGTGGTAGACGACGTCCCCGTCGACAACGAGACATCTGTAGTGACTTTATGAATTTCAAGATTAGATCTACTGGTGCAGTCTCTCAGAGGTACTAATAGAGGTATAATTAGCGTACGTGTATTCATTGGAGTGAGTGTGCTAGCGTGTGAGCATTTAAAAAAACACTTTTTGGCTACCGTGGGTCCAGGAGATGCGAGTACCCCCTTTAGCTTAATGACATTTGAAAAAGTATTTTGGTAGATGGTTCCTTAAGAAAACCACCTGTGTGATAGTGCAATGATTTTATAGATTTGTGAAAATGACATTTTTCACAAACGGTCAACTTAAGGAAGCATCTCTTAAAATATTTTTTTTTGGAAAATTGTCTGTATCTTTTGACTTATGAGTTTAGCGATAAAATTTTGTGGAGGGATATCGTTGCTCATCTCCATCTCTATTTAAGTTAATAAAATATTTGCAAAACTTTTGATATACCGGAACTGCATGTGTAATCTTCACTTGTACTTCATTGATGAAAATGTCTCAAGAGTTTACATTATATTTTTATTAGCCCTAATAACTTTGCAAACATTTTATAAACTTGATAAGAGAGATGGATATGCCAAACCCAATTTAATCAAAAATATATAAAAAGGATTTCTTGATTTATTAGAGAAACCATTTCTAGAGATGGTTCATATGTAAGGATCCACCTATGAAAATTCCGTTTTCACAATAAACATAGGCTATCTGGTTCCTTTCTCTTGTCTGATTTCCTAATTTTTCTATCTCTTTTCCCGCTCTCTTTCTTTCAAATAATGTACACAACATTTAGGATGGATCCAAAAACACGTGAAGTTTGAAAGCAAGGGAAAATGAAATGGTGAAAATACATAAAGCCACAGGTGGGTATGAAAACTTATGGGGCTCAAAGAGGCATGAAACTAAAACAATAAAATTTGAGGCTAAACCAGGCAGCATGCCTTTGGCGAGTTGGTTTTTTCACGCCGACCTTGAGGATATTAAAAAAAGAGCGTCCAAGTCTGAATTTGTATGAAAAAATTGTATCCGTTTTACTGAAAAGTAGGTGTAGTGGTGTCTGCCCCTTTGACTCCTCTATCGGCTGGATCACTTCAGAGGTTTCGATACCCACAGGTGTGCGGTTGCAGGTGGAAGCTGCGGTTGTGCTTGTCTCCTCTATTGTCGTTGTGAGTAGTGTGTGGTCGTGTTGAGGTCCCAATCCAAACGGCCAGTGAGTGTAGTTGAGCGGTAACCCGTCTTGATGTCCCAATCCAACCGGGTGAGTTTTTGTTGTTTTCTTTTTCTTTTTTTTTCCTACCTATGACCTTCCAGGGCCGTAGTCTTGTATTTTTTTCTACTATATCAATAAAAACGCACTCGTCGAGTGTTGTTCGTTCAAAAAACACAAAAAAAGAAAAGTACGCAAACTCAAAATTTTGGTCCAAAATAAGCCCACCTCAGATGGTCATCCTTCACCTGCATCTGCATAGAATAAAACTCAAGCCGCCCTTATTCCATGCAAATCCTAAATTCATTTCTTCACTTCCCCCTTCTAAGAGTTTTGTATTTCCACCTTCCACAGAGGTCGTCCATGGACCGCAAATGGATCTATCGAGAGACCAATAATGGCTTGTTGAGCATCGAGAGACCGCAAACTTAAATCTTTACCCCTGTATATACGTCTATAACTATGGCTTGTTCAGTATGAGGGTTGACATGTCTCTATCGAGAGTACTTCTGTTTATTAGTTGCATGCCACTTTTCTGAATTTCAGAATGAGTTAGTTCAACTGCATGATTCTTGAGTCGACGTAATTAATGACCTGGCAAAGTAAATCTCACATAGCTCTATTATATATACCGTGTTTCAAGCGATCCATGGAATTGACCGTAATTTACAGTAGAAGCACCAATGTTTGAGCTGCTGAACCAGTCTTGTTCGTGCAAGAAGTGGCTCCACTCTCCCGACCGTAGTGCGCAAGACAAATAATTAAGCTCCTGGCCAGGGGGCGGGTGTGGCACACGGTCTGTGAAAATGGTGCCCGGACACTATCTCAAGTCAACGTGTGTATGCACTTTAGTTTGGCAGAGCCACACATAAGTAGAGGGATCAGTGTTACGATATCAGTCACGATATGCATGCAAGTAGAAGTAGAGAATAATAGAGATTAACGTTCAAGAAGCAGAACCAGCATATCTATATATGGCGATGCGCTCGGCGAGCTTATCGCTGCTGCTGCTGCTGCTGCTGCTATCTGCCGCCTACATTTCCATCTCCATAGCCATGGCCACACAAGCCGGCGACGAGGCCGCGCTGCTGGCGTTCAAGGCCGCGGCGATCAGCAGCAGCGGCCATGACCATGACAACCTGCTTCTTCCTTCGTGGAACACCAGCAGTGTCGCCGGCGTCTGCAGCTGGGAGGGGGTCAGGTGCGGGGCTAGACATCGTCGGCGGCGGCGGGTGGTGGTGCTGAGCCTGCCCTCCTATGGGCTCACCGGCACCCTGTCCCCGGCCATTGGAAACCTCACGTTCCTAAGAACGCTGAACCTGACCTCCAATGGGTTCCAGGGGAACATCCCTGCAAGCATCGGCAGGCTAGTCCATCTCAAGTGGCTTGATCTGAGCTACAACACCTTCTCCGGACTACTGCCTGCCAACCTCAGCTCCTGCGTCAGCTTACTGATCTTCAACCTCAGCAGCAACCGGCTCCATGGTTGTGTTCCCGTTTGGCTTGGAAGCAAGGTCATAAACCTCGAGAAGCTCTCATTGGCAAACAACAGCATGACAGGTAGTATCCCGGGATCACTAGCAAACATGTCATCATCACTGTACTATCTTGATCTTGGTTTAAACCAGCTCGAGGGACCCATACCACCTGAAATCGGCAGCATTGGACGCCTACAGTTCCTTTATCTCAACGAGAACAACCTCTCAGGTGTGCTTCCACAGTCTCTCTACAATTTGTCCATGCTGCAAACATTGTCCCTAGTTAAAAACTCACTGTCCGGAACAATTCCTACAAATATCGGCGAAAGGTTCCCTAGCATTCAAATTCTTCTCTTTTCTGCCAATCGGTTTCGTGGAACTATTCCAGATTCAATCTCTGACCTCTCTGCTCTCAAGGGTCTTGAACTCGCGTGGAACAATTTTAGCGGACGCGTTCCTCCTACCCTAGGGAGAGTGAAAGGTCTCGTTTCCCTAAAGTTGCTCAACAACAAGCTAGAAGCAGATGACAAGGAGGGGTGGGAATTCATTACTGCGCTGACAAACTGCAGCCAGCTTCAGCATCTGACTCTTGACACCGACTCCTTTAGTGGAAAGCTTCCTAATTCAATTGCAAACCTATCGTCAACTCTCCAAATTCTTGATCTCGGAGATAATAGGATTTCTGGGTTTATTCCTGCCAACATAGGTAATTTGGTTGGTCTGCAAAGACTTGGGATAGAGAATACTTACATATCCGGAGTGATTCCAGAGAGCATTGGTCGGCTAGAAAACATGGCAAGCTTATACATTTACAACACTAGCTTGTCAGGCCTCATACATTCGTCGCTAGGAAATCTTACACAGTTGAATGTACTTTTGTACTATGGAAATTTGGAGGGGCCTATTCCAGCAAGCTTGGGAAACTTAAAGAATCTGTTTGTCCTTGATCTCTCAACAAATCGATTCAATGGTTCCGTTCCCAGAGAGATCTTAAAACTTCCTGCACTTTCCTATTACTTAGATTTATCATACAATTCATTGTCTGGGTCCAAAAAAATCGATTGGGCGCGTTCGTTTCGTTTCTGGACGAATCGGTGCATGATTTCATTTCCGGCCCAGATCGGTGCATTAAATGCAACACCGGCATGGTTTTCGGCGCAGTAACGAAACTGACCCAAACGAACCAAAACATCACTATTGGGTCCAAAAAGGTAGATTGGGTGCGTTCGTTCTGCTTCTGGATGAATAGGTGCATCATTTCATTTCCGGCCTGTATCGGTGCATCAAATGAAACACCAGCATGGTTTTTGGCACAGTAACGAAACTGACCAAAACGAACTAAAACATCACTATTGGGTCCAAAAAGGTAGATTGGGTGTGTTCGTTTCGTTTCTAGACGAATCGGTGCATCATTTCGTTTCTGGCACGAATCGGTGCATTAAATGCATCACTGGCATGGTTTTCGGCACAGTAACGAAACTGACCCAAATGAACCAAAACATCACTATTGGGTCCAAAAAGGTAGATTGGGTGCGTTCGTTTTGTTTCTGGATGAATAGGTGCATCATTTCTTTTTGGGCCTGTATCGGTGCATTAAATGAAACACCAGCATGGGTTTTGGCACAGTAACGAAACTAACCCAAACGAACCAAAACATCACTATTGGGTCCAAAAAGGTAGATTGGGTGCGTTCGTTTCATTTCTAGACGAATCGGTGCATTCTTTCATTTCCGGCCCGGATCGGTGCATTAAATGCATCACCGGTATGGTTTTCGGCACAGTAACGAAACTGACCCAAACGAACCAAAACTCCAAAAAAGTGGATCGGGTGCGTTTGTTTCATTTCTGGACGAATCGGTGCATCCTTTCATCTCCGGCCTGGATCGGTGCAATAAACGCAACACCGACATGGTTTTCGGCACAGTAACGAAACTGACCCAAACGAACCAAAACATCACTATTGGGTCCAAAAAAGTCGATTGGGCGCGTTCGTTTCGTGCTGGACGAATCGGTGCATCGTTTCGTTTCGGGCCCGGATCGGTGCATTAAATGCAACACCGGCATGGTTTTCGGCACAGTAACGAAACTGACCCAAACGATCCAAAACATCACTATTGGGTCTAAAAAAGTGTATTGGGTGGATTCGTTAGTGATATTGGTAGCTTGGTAAACATCAACCAGCTGATTCTGTCAGGAAACCAGTTATCGGGCAGCATACCAGCTAGTATCGGAAATTGCATATCTTTGGAATGGCTGTTACTGGACCAAAACTTGTTAGAGGGAAGCATACCTCAATCTCTGAAAAAATTAGAAGGTCTTGCTCTACTGAACCTAACAATGAATAAACTATCTAGCAATATTCCTGATGCCCTTAGTAGTATTGGTGGCCTGAAACAGTTGTATCTAGCACACAATGACTTGTCTGGTCTGATACCCTTAGGTTTACAGAATTTGACATTCTTGTCGAAATTGGATCTGTCTTTCAATGATCTGCAAGGTGAAGTGCCAAAAGGGGGTGTTTTTGCAAATGCAACTCACATGTCGATCTATGGAAATGATCAGCTTTGTGGCGGAATACCTCAACTTCATTTAGCTCCATGCTCCATGTCTAGGGCCGAAACGAAAAAAAAGAATTCATCAAAGCCCCTTGTGATCACCCTAACATCAATCAGTGCAGTTATATTCTCCGTTTCAGTAGTTGCGGTTATTGCATTGATCCATAATAAGCATAGCAAAAGGCATGGAAGTCAAATCATATCCACAATTGAGGATTGGTATGAAAGAGTTCCTTATCATGCATTGTCAAATGGGACAAATGGATTTTCAGAGGCCAATTTGCTTGGACAAGGAAGGTATGGCATGGTTTATAAATGTACTTTACATGATCAGGGAACTATAGTAGCTGTAAAGGTTTTTAACACACAGCAATCTGGGACTACGAGAAGTTTTGTGGCTGAATGTGAGGCACTGAGAAGGGTGCGTCACCGTTGTCTTATAAAGATCATCACCTGCTGCTCAAGCATTAATCACCAAGGTCAAGAGTTCAAGGCGCTAGTTTTTGAGTTCATGCCAAATGGTAGCCTAAATGGCTGGCTTCACCCAGAGTCTAACACACTTGCTCGGACAAATACACTTAGCCTTGAACAAAGGCTACACATTGCTGTTGATATTATGGATGCTTTGGACTATCTTCATAATCACTGTCAGCCATCAATCATTCACTGCGATCTCAAGCCAAGCAACATCTTTCTTGCAGAAGACATGGGTGCCCGAGTTGGAGACTTTGGCCTATCAAAAATCCTTCAAGAAAGTACTAGTGGAACCCCACAAAATTCAAATAGCACAACTGGAATAAGAGGTACCATTGGTTATGTTGCTCCAGGTAATTGAAAAAGATGTTTTTGGTATTTGTACATCATTCTTATTTCTTATATGAACATGGCCTACTAACTTTTGGTTTTTTGCACAATCATAGAGTATGGTGAAGGTTCTTCTGTTTCAACTCAAGGTGATGTTTATAGCCTCGGCATATTGCTGCTTGAGATATTTACCTGAAGGAGCCCAACAGACGAGATGTTCAACGATTCTTTGGATTTGCACAAGTTTTCGGAGGATGCTCTTCCAGAGAAAGTATGGGATATAATTGATCCGACAATATGGATGCACACAAATGCCTATAACATCACTATAAGAAGTGGAATTCAGAATTGCTTGGTTTCTGCTTTTTCTCTTGGAATATCATGCTCAAAGAGACAGCCTAAAGAGCGGATCCCCATACATGATGCAACCATTGAGATGCATGCTATTAGTGATTTGTATGGAGCATTGAGGAGTAGCAACAAGATTTTCCACAACAATGAATACATACGACTGAAACTGGGCATGATGCCTGGAGGTGATCAGCTTACCTGAAATAACTGAAGATAAACATGACGCTTCAGCTTTCTAATTGTTCCCTGCATCTGTTTACATCAGATATATGGAAGTGTAAAGGAAGTAGGAAGTTTAGAAAATGCGTAAAAATATATTAGAACCAGAGGTTTACCCACTACAAGAGAAACCTCTTATAGATACGCTTGTATTGCTACATTATGGAAAATGTATCTATACCTTAGGTGGGTTGGCTAGTAGACACGATTGTTGACACGTTTTAATAAAGCGTTTTAAAGTTTACTACATAGACACATTTGTAGACAGATGTTGATATGTTTAATAAAGCACTTCTAAAATTACTACCTAGATACGTTGGCGAACGGGTGTTGACACATTTAAAAAAACACATCAAAATATAGATATTGTAGGAAGCGATCGTAGATACGGTTTTGAAAGATATTAAAGTGGGGACTGGTATCTGAATATTTTTCAAAAATTTTTGCTTTGGCTGCACTTCGAACAAGGGATCTGCTAGTTCCAAAACAGATAGCATACCACCTGAGAAGAAGAACACATGTTTTAAATGGTAAAATTGAAGATATATTTATTCCTCTACATCTGCACGTAGTCCTCGTCTATCTGTAGAGTGCCGATCCCTTCCTCCGCCGCCACAGCATCTGACATATACCAATTCGAGAGGAAAAAAAATAGGACGGACTGCGCCGTGGTGCCCATCTCCCTCTCCGCCGTCTGGACTGCGCCGCCGCCGCGTGGTGCGCCGACCGTCGGCTGCCAGAGCCCTCGCGAGCCACGAACTCGATCGCTTTGCTCCTCCTCGTTCCTCGCCATCTCCGGTCCTCTCCACGAGCCGACGCGCGGGCTGTGCCGTTGCGGAGCACGCCGCTGCCCAGAAGGAGACAGGCGCTGCCGGCGTCCCTAGGCTGATCCTCTGAGGTGTTTATCTATTCTCACATTTGCTAGTTAATATTCAATTGATTTCAGAATTTTGGGTTGAAAGTTGAATAATCTATGCCCTGTAATTTCAGACCTAGGCTTGGAATTGGTAATTTGCCAATTTGGCACTGCAAAATGACGAGGAGGAGAGGTTTTGGCATCTATAATTTCCCTTGTTTACCTACCACACAAGATTAACTGAATGAATGAAGTCGATGAATCCACCTTGACCTTCTGAACAAGAAGCAAATCAATCTCCTCCATCTCCATCTCACGGTATAGAACATGAAACAACTGAGACTACAGTACGTGGTACATTCAAAATTTGTATGGTCAATAAGAATTATATATGCTATTAGTAGTAGCACTTGTGATATGTCACATTCAAATTATGTAGGCTCAATAAGAATTAAGAAATCTTAGTTTGTTTTGTCATATTTTTATTTACATTTCCATCATATATATGAAGGTGTTGTTGATAAGAAAATGGACGATTTGGCTATGTAAATGTATCAAATCTTCACTAGCTATGAATTTTTCTGTGTTCCATGCTATTCTTAAACTATTGTATCGCACTGTAAACATATTCCCAATTTAGACCCTTTTCTTATACAGTTGCTATTACTCTACAAATAACATATATGTGGGTCACTGAACGGTAGTTTGTTGGTCTCTAAAGTTTGGCCCTAGTCTTGGTGAAAAGCTGGCTCTGCCACTAATTATCATCCTACATCCTCTGGTAAGTATGGAGATTGAAATATTGAGGTTCATTGCAGATTAAACAGGGTGCGCCTAGATCAAATTATTTTTTTACCTTGTACCCAAATTATTTTCACTTGTGGAAGGGCTGTATACGTGATCAATTGCTTGATATTAGAATAGAAGTACTGTAATTCATTTGTTGTAGCAATGTCTTGTGCACGGATAAGAAATCTTACATATAACGGAGATTTGTGATCTTGTTAGCAGAACTATATGTATAAACAATATTGTACCAGTCATGGGATAAACTTTAATTCTATTTATTTGTTCACTTTAATCTAACAAGATTGCTTTGCATACAGAACAATGTGATTGATTATGGAGATAATTTCATTTCAACTATACATTTTTTGACATAGTAAGAAACTAAATACTGCAAATTTCTTGACTATTTTTATTTCATCATTACAGATCATCATAGGTGATGGATCGAAGTTGGATGAGTAAACCAAGACGTGAGCCTGCCTACAAAGATGGAGTCGACCAATTCCTATCTTTTGCCTTTTGTGACCTTCCAGATGATAGCAAGATACCATGCCCATGCAACAATTGTCAGAACATAGTAACCCAAAATCGTTATGAAGTTGAGACACACCTAAAATGTGATGGTATTCTTCAGGGTTATACAATCTGGAATCACCATGGAGAGGAGTATGATGCACCATCATTTGCATTTGCCCATGTGCCAAATAATGATGGGAATATGCCCACTTCAACTGTCTCAAGGACCGCTAGAGTAGAAAATGACCAGGGAATACAGGATGACATGCAAGGACTGCTACAAGCTGTATTTCCTACACCAGCAAGCTATGAATCACTGTCAAGTATGTCTGAACCCGAACTAGATGATATTCAGTCTAGTTTTGCAAATGTGGAACATATTGAGGCTGAGGATGTGAGTCCTGCAGAAGAAAATACTACACGGACAGAGGAAGATATGCATGCAAGCTTGACCTCAAGAAAAAGGAAAAGAAAAGAAGCCATGTATGCAAGCTTCTTGAAGGATGCACACACAAGGTTGTTCCCAGGTTGTGAGACGTTTACTAAGTTATCATTTTTAGTCCACTTATATCACAGAAAGTGCTTGCATGGTTGGACACAGGAATCCTTTACATCATTGCTTTGGTCTACTGTCTGCTGCACTTCCACCTGAGGCAAATCTACCAAAGACATATTATGAAGCAAAAAAAATCATTCGTGCTTTTGGCCTTGACTATGTGAAAATCCATGCTTGCCCGAAAGATTGCATGCTTTTTCGAGGACATAGAGCTAAGCAAGAGTATTGTCATGTGTGTGAAAGCTCTCGATGGAAAGATGATAAGAAAAAAGGCTCTGCCACTGAAACAAAAAGGAAAAAGAAGCCAGCAAACGTGTTACGTTATTTTCCATTGATACCAAGGATTAAAAGGTTATTTGCAAGTAACAAAACTTCAGATGACATGCGATGGCATGATGAGGGTCGTACCAAAGACGGAAAACTATGACACCCAGCAGACGCCGAAGCTTGGATAAATTTTGATAGAAGATATCCAGATTTTGCAGAGGATGCTCGTAATGTACACCTTGGCCTTGCAAGTGATGGATTTAACCCATTTGGAAATGTGAGTTCAAAGCATAGTACTTGGCCAGTGATGATCATTCCTTACAACCTACCACCTTGGATTTGTATGAAGCAAACATCTTTAATTTTATCAATGATCATTCCTGGACCAGATTCTCCAGGCAATGATGTCGATGTATATCTGCAACCATTTATTGATGAGCTCTTAGAGTTGTGGGGGGGGGAGTGGAGACATTTGATGCCACTTCCCGGAAGAAATTTCCACTTCGAGGTGCATTGTTATGGACTTTAAATGATTTTCCGGCATTAGCTTACTTATATGGTTGGAGCACGGGCGGTAAATATGCATGTCCTTCTTGTGGTGCTTCAACAAAATCATTTTACCTGAATAGCAGTAAGAAGACATGTTATATGGGTCATCGTCGGTGGTTGCCACAAGGTCACAAATATTGAAGGCAAAAGAGTCAGTTTGATGGCACACAAGAGATTGAAGATGCACCTAAAACGATGTGTGGCACTATTGTTCTGACAATGTTACAAGACAAAGAGTTTGTGTTAGGGAAGAAGGTCTTCATTGCAAAGAAGAAAGGAAAAATAAAAGGAAAAAGAAAGGAAAAAATAGCAAAAAGCATGATGGAAAACATCAAGAGTGCAAGTTTAAAAGAGATGGAAACAAGAAAAAGATAAATCAAAACCGTGCAAAGAAAGAAAAGAAGCCAGAAGATTGGTTGAAAAAGAGGTCAATATTTTTCATGCTACCATACTGGGAGCACAACAAATTAAGACACAATCTAGATGTTATGCACATAGAGAGAAATGTGTGTGAAAATTTAATTGCAACTTTGTTGGATATTTATTCTAAAACAAAGGATCACCTTAATGCACGATTAGATTTAGTGAAACTTGGAATTCGACAAGAACTACAACCTGTGGTCGATGATGAAGGAAAGCAAAATATACCTGATGCGCCTTTTACTATGTCTAGAGAGAAAAAGGAGATTCTTTGTTCAGTAATCCAGAACATTAGAACACCTGATGGGTATGCATCAAACATTTCTCGATGTGTTAACATGAAAGATTGCAAATTGAGTGGACTAAAGAGTCCTCATGTTTTGCTACATGATATTCTTCCCGTGGCACTCCGATCATGTTACCCCAGCAAAGATGTCATGAGAATAGTTATTGAATTATCTGATTTCTTCAAGAAATTGTGCTCCAAGGTGTTAGATGTGTCCGAGCTCGACAAACTTCAAGAAAGTATCGTGATGACACTTTGTGATTTGGAGAGAACTTTTGTTCCATCATTTTTTACTGTAATGGTGCATTTGATGGTGCACTTGGTCGAAGAAGCAAAACTTGGTGGCCCTGTGCAGTACCGATGGATGTACCCTCTTGAGAGGTATTATTTATCTTGTCTTTGTCATCTTCAATAATCCATAGAATTAACATGTTTCCTTTATTTTGTTTAGATTTTTTGTTCGGCTCAAGGCACTTGTGAAGAATAGAGCTCATCCAGAAGGTTCAATTGCCGAAGGATACAAAACTGAAGAATGCATGACCTTTTGTTCGAGGTTCATAGAAGGAACTACACAGTTTACGAGACCATCTAGAAACCCTGAACCTTCAGACAACATAAAAGACCTGTACCTATTTAATACTGCAGGTGTTTCAATTGGAAAAGCTAGTGTTGTAGCTCAATTTGATAACCAGCTTCTTGTTCAGGCGCATAGATATGTCTTGCGTCACTGTGATGAACTTGAAAGTTTTTGCAGGTAAGCAATACAGCCTTCTCTTGTTTATTTGGTTTACATAACTTGATAACATGACATTATATACTGGTTTATCTTGTTTTAGAGAATTTCTAGATGAGGAAAAAAGCAAACTATGTCCCTCAACAAGTTTAACACCTTCTACCACGGAGAAGTTGATTAATGAGCACTTTCCTGACTGGTTGGAACAAAAGGTACATTTTAAAATTACATTTGTACCATGAGTTTAATAGGAGAACATATGTAATTATTTGTTTACGTACAGGTTCTACTAGACGATGGGCCAGGGATCACTGAAAAGATTAGAGCCCTAGCTAAAAAGCCTAGCAAATGTGGTGTGAGGTACAGTGGTTATATTGTTAATGGTTTCAGGTTCCATACTATGAGTCGTGAGGCTGCACGCTTGACACAAAACAGTGGAGTAGTGAACATCGCAGATGATTGAATTAATTATTATGGCAGACTATCAGATGTAATAGAATTGTCATACAGAGACTACAAGGTAGTGCTTTTCAAATGTGACTGGTATGATGTTCATCACCGTGCTGGTATACGAAAAGATAGTTTTGGTTTTACTCTTGTGAATTTTTCTCGAAAAATACATACCGGAGAAAAATTAGAGCATGATCCATTTGTTTTTTCTTCTCAAGTGGAGCAAGTTTTTTATGTTGAAGACCCAAAAGATAAAGGATGGAATGTGGTGGTGAGAGTTAAGCCACGAGATCTTTTCGACATGGGTGTTGAACTGTCATCAGATGAAGCAGATTAAACCAGCAGGGTTTTTCATTTCCTTTTAGGTTCCTAGTACGAATAATTTGAACATTTTTTCTTTTGACTTGGCGAATAATTTCAGGCAGTTAAAGACAGCTACACTCAACGTTTATTGGATTATCAGCGACCAACAATTTTATTTTCATATCCAGTATTGTCATATAGCCTACCCCAACTAGCTTAAAAGGCTATGTTGTTGTTGTTGTTGTTGTTGTATCCAGTATTGTCATATATGAAGTGTCCTGTGATCTGTTTTTCTTCAATCTAGTTAAAGTTCAGTGTCACTGTGTGTGGATTTGTGGAAAATTTGATTTATTAAATCTGGACATTTTCTATAGCTCATTCTGCTACTTTCACGAAATTCGGTATTTTAACCTATGGACGAAACATGTGAAAATTTACAAAATATTTCGGAGCTACGTCCTAATCATAGTAGTGCTGTTGGTATGGTGGCAAGCATCGTTTTCGCCTTGTGAAGCATCCTGTGTTCGAACCCTATTTTTCACACGATTTTCTTTTGTTCATGTCAATTGACATGAAATGCGGGACCCGTCAAAAAAAGGAATACATGCACAGCTGGGCATCGATCCAGGGTCTCTACCGTCAAAAACAGTGTATTTCTACGCTAGGATGAAGCAGGTTTTGTGATTTTTGAGTAAAGTGACATTAGTTAACCTATTGATAGATTTAAATTACCACCGTTTGTGACAAATTCTAACCAAAATTTTTAGCGAATTTCGTTAATTTTGTTGGGAACAAAATTTGAAACCTTGCAAGGGAGGGCCACAGGGAGTGATGGGAGGCACAATGGTCACCTTTTTTTTTGGGACACTGGGACCAGATTTGTTAGTGGAAAATTTTAAAAATCCTTATTCACTACAATATTTATTTTTAAATTTCATCCAATGATATAAATATTAAACCACGTATCCCGGTTAATATTGTTTTGATAATACGACTATAAATCAACAAACTTTAACCTTTTCTTATATGCTATATAAATTTGAGGATTTTCTTGTGTCACGTCATCAATCTTTGTTTGCCGACCCCATGGAAGGGATCCGCCCCCGGCCTTCTCCCCATCCCTTGCCAGTGTTGTCCTCCTCCTCCTCCTCCGCCTGCGGCCGACAACAACCCACCTACTCACTGATCCGTCCGTCCACATTTGCCCAACTGGCAACCACCCACCACCTCGTCTCAGCTAGCCGCCATCCGCCACCTCTGACAAGTCAACCACCGAGGCCGGTCATCCCGCTAGGGTCAGTGAGGCAGCAGCCACAACCTCAAACCCTTACACTGAACCAGAATAGTGCACATTGACGATGTTGGTCTCATAAATACAAAGTAGGAAGAGAAACGCGGAGGGTAGGGAGAGAGGATGAAAGGCGATAAGCCTGAGCCCATCTTCAAGTGAGGGAAAATGGCGGGTGGAAGGAGTTATCTACTGGCTTGGACGTTAGATAACATTCGTGCCATGCCATAACCCGCTGACAGCGAACCGAGGACTTTGTGCCACTACACCCACCTGTATTGGTGCCGTCGAGTATGCCTACCCACAAGAATCGGCTTGACGACTCATTGCCCACACATCAACAAAACTTCTTTGGCCTGCGCTGGTGCACACACTTAAGCATGTGACAATAATTTATTATGTTATATTATATTATAATTTTGAATTTTCATGAAAATAGAATTAGTATTTGGTTCTAACCTTCTTTCTATAATTTACATCCAAACAAGATATGTACGTACACCACAATCTTATTTGGATAAGATTTTCTATTATTTGAGACTTTATATATAACTACTGGCATATGTTTTTTCTAAAAGACACGTGCATCTTAGGTAGTATTTGATATAGCTATAACATACAAAAAGGTACCTCTTTAGGGGAAAACAAATAAAATGACCATTAATGGAGAACAACCGGTGCCATGTTTTTATTAACCCGCGTAACAGCAGTGTTCTGTTTTGATTTTTTTTCATTTGCCGCTTTTCCTTCACGCGCGCTTCTCATCTGGAAGGGAACAGAACCTGCTATATAATCCTCGTTTCATCCCAGACTGCCTCCACCTCCCCGAAGACCCAACCCCCACCTCCCACTATCTCTCTTCTGGAGTTCTGGTGCAGATGCGCTCACTCTCCGGTCCTATTTTCTCCAAGGTGATCTCAGTTTCCGATCTCCTTTTCCTCTTCGCATGTTAAATCAATCTAGGGTTGCGGAACAGATTGCTGATACCCCATCAGGCTTTGTTCATTGTGAGGATTGACAGGGATTGCGACGGGATCATCGTGAGTCTCCCCTGACTGGATACAATCCAGTCCAACGATTGAAATCGCGTTCGTGATTTGGACGGCAACTGTGGCGGCGCTGCAGTCCTGCTGCAGCGGTGTGACTTGGACGTAACTGCGACACAGCGCCCTCCCCGCCTTCGGCATCCATCCCCTCCGGCTGCCATCTCGCCAGTAATCACGTCCTCCTCCTCCTTCCCTCTTCTATCCATGAACTATTCGGTTATTTGTTCTTGGGGTCCCTCTAGCAAAAGAAGGACTTGCACATGGTCTTTATTGACCTCGAGAAGGCATATGATAAAGTACCAAGAAATGTCATGTGGTGGGCTTTGGAGAAGCACAAAGTCCCAACTAAGTACATTACCCTTATCAAGGATATGTACAAGGATGCGATGACGGTTGTCCGCACTTATGGTGGAGACAGTAGTGATTTTCCAAATAAAATAGGTCTGCATCAGGGGTCAGCATTGAGTCCTTATTTATTCGCTCTGGTGATGGACGAGGTCACAAGGGATATACAAAGTGATATCCCTTGGTGTATGCTCTTTGCTGATGATGTGGTGCTAGTTGATGAGAGTAGGGCAGGTGTTAATAGGAAGTTAGAGTTGTGGAGGCATACGTTAGAGTCCAAAGGTTTCAGACTTAGCAGGACCAAGACCAAGTACATGATGTGCGATTTCAGTAGGACTAGATATGACGATGGAGATGTCAGGCTTGATGGGCAAGTGGTGGCCGAGAAAGATACCTTTAGGTATTTAGGATCGATGCTGCAAAAGGATGGTGACATTGATGAAGATGTTAGGCATAGAATTTCAGCCGGTTGGTTGAAATGGCGTCAAGCTTCTGGTGTCCTCTGTGACAAGAGGGTACCACAAAAGCTAAAAGGTAAGTTCTATAGGACGGCGATTCGCCCGGCGATGCTATACGGTGCTGAATGTTGGCCTACAAAAAGGCGACATATACAACAACTGAGTGTAGCAGAGATGCGTATGTTGCGTTGGTCTTGTGGTCACACAAGAAGGGATAGGATACGGAATGAAGATGTTCGAGATAGAGTCGGAGTGGCACCAATTGAGGAGAAATTGACGCAACATCGGTTGAGATGGTTCGGACATGTCCAACGGAGGCCTCCTGAGGCGCCGGTGCGTAGTGGGGTTCTACAGCGGGCCAATAATGTTAAGAGAGGTAGAGGTCGACCCAAACTAACTTGGGACGAGTCGGTGATTAGAGACCTTAAAGAGTGGAATATCTCTAAGGATTTAGCTATGGATAGGAGCGCTTGGAGACTAGCAATTAATGTGCCTGAGCCGTGATCTTTGCTTTCTTTTCTGCCTTCCTCTAACTCTTTTTCTGTTTTTTTTTTACTTTTTGGGTTTCACCTCTAGCCTACCCCAACTAGCTTGGGACAAAAGGCTATGTTGATGTTGATGTTGATGTGTATGTTCTTGGGGTCCCTCAAGTCGGTCGCCGAGATACTGAAACATCTTCTGTGGTGCAACAATGATCTCGTGTGGCATCTGTATCTTGGGCTGCAAAGCATTTTTTCCTTTCTGTGAAAACAAGAATATCTGAGAAAGATCCTAGCTAACAATAATGGTGAGCTCTTTTTAAGCCAATTAAGAGTAGAAGCTACGCATCTACAGCCCTCAAATGCCAATTTACTGTAGATTTTTCATATATTTTTCCTTCAGCATTGTGAAACTTTGATGATGCAGAGGGATTTACCTACTAGTGTTTTAGAGTAATTGCGTGCAATCTGGTCACAATCCACACTTTTAAATCTGTAGCAACGACAAATGTGACCACTGAAAGTACAGCATAGAAGCATTTTATTTTTGCACATCAGCAGATAGTCATGTTACAGCAGCATCATGTTGGCATTAGGTGTTGGATGGGATGTGCACTAGAATTGCAGTAGTGTGTGTGGTAATAAGCAAGAGGAATTATACTCTAGATCGAGCAGCATATTATTTAGTTAACAGAAGAAGCTAGCCCATGATTGATTGCCTGTGGCATAATTATTATTTTCTCCAATGCAGATATGTATTCACAAGATTTCAAACCTTGGCCATTAGCATGATGAGATGTTATATCAAATATTTTTAAAAGCATGACATGATGTCCATTAGCATTTCGAGAGGCCATTTCCCTATCTGAGAACTTATTTGTTCTCTGAATTTAGTCTCACTTCCCCTGCCAGTCAGTTCAATGAAACTTCCACAGTAATTGGGACAATCAATTAAAAGGACAGATATCTGGAAATTATGTGCAGGATACCCGTTGGTCCGTGCACATATATACCAACATAAATGGTACCTCAGTTGATCTTGAGCCGCAGCTGCAACCCTTAGAGCATTTTTTTTGGTAATGCACCACTGCTAGCAAGGTTGTGCGTACGATTTACTTGATTTAATTGATTTTTTTTGCACACTTTTTCATCAGATAGGACTATATGATTTCAATATCTTACAATTATAAGTTCAAAATTTTTGCAATTGAGGTCTCTTACAGTTCTTTGGGGATGCAGAAAGTATACTATGATTGACCCACTACTCATTCATATTGTTTTCCTTGACCAAAGAAATTATGGCAAGAGGGCCTCGACGACTTCAAAATTTGAACCTTGACATGCAGGATGCAGAACCTGCGCAAGGGAATAATTGAGGCAACGAGCAGGACGATGAAGTTTTACAAGGTCCTCCAGAGATTGATAATGTTTTAGCTGGGTTGCCCAAGCAACCCGCAAAGCCAATTAAGATGATATGTAAGTTCGAAATATTTTGTTGCAAAGATCTGTCTTTTTATAATGTTTTAAATTTAATGATCATATTATGTTTCACGCATTTAGGGCCAAATGGACACGTGCGACAAATTTTAGGGAATTTTAGAATTTCAGATTTGTTGCGGTCCCGTGGAGGAAAGGTAATTTTGGGGACTGATGAAAATGGTGTGCCAAATGAAAGATCAGCTTCTATTCTTGGTCCGTACCTTGGAGACCTGGCAATGAAACCAAATTTTGCACCACTACACATTGAAAGATGGGATAGTAAGCTATATCTTGGTTATAACAAGAGCATAATTAGAGATGTTGAGGTAAATTCTTGCTGAACTTGTGATGTTCATGTTTTATATGTGTGTTAAGTGCTAACAGATCACTATATTTGGTAAAGGGGAAATTTGTCTACCCCTCTGAAACGACACAACTTACAAGGGACTGGATCCTACGAACTGTTAACAACAGATGGAGAGTGTTGACAGTCAAAATTGGTCCTGTCATGGCCAAACCGGTCTGACCGGTTTGTCAAATCGGTCAGACCAGTTTGGATGTGTTGACGGTCAATGTTGGCCCTGTTATGGCCAAACCGGTCTGACCGGTTTGCCAAACCGGTCAGACCGGTTTGCCAAACCGGACAGACCGGTTTGCTTCTGTAATTCGAGTAGGATTAGGATTCCGAGTTTAATCCCATATTGTAACCTATTCGAAAGGGGTAAGACCTCCCCGGCCTATAAATATAAGGGCTAGATGGCCGATTGATGTATTCCCAATCGAATCAACTCATTTATCTTCTATTTTTTGTCTCTCAAACCCTAATCCTTTTCCAACCCCATATTCTGTTCTTTGCTCGTCTCGACGACGTTCAAAGGCGTTCTAGGTGGCCTGCCGACCCTAGAGCAACCCTAGTTTAGCTCGAGCTCCGACGGGGTCCCTCCCGAGCTTGAGTTTCTAGGTCTTCACGAGCCCCTGCCTGAAAGCGGTCTGACCGGTTTCAGGAACCGGTCTGACCGGTTTGCCCGAGGAGCTCAGGACTTGGCCGTTGTGACGGCCGTGCTGCGCTTTTGATCGATCTTGAGTTTGTTGGCGCGTTTTCGTGTCAACATACTTTTTGGCGACTCCGCTGGGGAAGATTAATCTGGTGCTAAAACCGATTCAATCTACTCCAATCATGTCTGGATCAAAGTGCGACCTTGACAAAGACAACATCATCACCGCGACGATGGAAGAGCTCACGGAAGAGGAGCAGAAGCGATACTTGATTGCTGAAGAGCACTTCAGAGCTCAATTCTTGAAGGGCTTCAAGAAAGATCGCGGTGGTCTTGTCAAGAGGGTAGAAGAGTTCGTCATGCCAGCTTTCAAGTTGGCGGAGGACCACGTTGAAGAAATTCCTAAGGTAACTGGCGAATCCTCTGATCTAATGCAGCAAATTTCTCGCATGATGGATGACAAATTACTTGCTGCACAAACTGTTACTAGTGAATTAATTGCTAGTATGACGGGTAATTCTGATAAGGGTAAAAATAATTTAGAATCTAATGAATTACCTAGCTCATCAGGCGTACCAGAATCTATTTTAGATCCTAATTTGGGTATGCCGATGAATTTCTATGCGGGACAAACATCTCACCCTGGTTCGGTCCACGAACCGGTCAGACCGGTTTGTACAATCGGTCAGACCGGTTTGGCCTCCTCTGGCGGTCAGACCGGTTCCATGGGTGCAGGAGCAGCGAGTGCGATGGTTGTGGCTAATGCAACTACTTGTGGTCCTGTTTATACTATTCCACGCACTCAGGGAAGTATACCCCACGGATCTGGCTCGTTTCACGCGCCGATTCCGAGTACTTCTCAAAATACGATGTATAATGTTCCCCGCATTCCACAAAACAGAGGTGATGAGAAGTATCAAGCCGAGTTAGCTAAGTTTAAAGAAGACATAGCTAATACGCTTAGAACAAAACTCGGGCTTGAATTGGGTAGCTCACGCTTATACCAAAAACCGTATCCGCCTGAATTTGATTTAGTTCCTTATCCTAATGGTTGGCGTGTTCCTGATTTTATTAAATTCAGTGGTGAAGATAATAGAACTCCTTGGGAACACATTAGTCAATATATCTTGCAATTAGGAGAGGCATCTTTTTATGAGGCATTGCGTATACGGTTGTTCTCATTATCTTTAACTGGAACTGCCTTTTCATGGTTTTCTTCGCTTGCTCCTAATTCTATTCATAATTGGACTCAATTGGAGCGTAAATTTCATGATCACTTCTTTAGCGGAGAAAACGAGGCAAAATTGTCTGATTTGACATCGGTTAAACAAAGCCGTGAGGAATCGGTTCTTGAATATTTTAAAAGATTCAAGGATGTTAAGAACCGATGCTTTAACATAACTGTTTTCGAAAAGGATTTAGCAGATTTAGCTTTTGCGGGCTTACGGTCTCATTATAAGGAGAAATTAGAAGGTTCTGATTTCTTTACAATTAATCACTTGCAAATGAAGGCTATGAGTCTAGAGCTTAAGTTTAAAAATTCGAAAGAATCTGCTAAACCCCATCGTTCGAACGTGCATGTTGTTGATAATGATTCTGATAGTTCGGATGATGATAAGGAAATTTATGCCGCTGAGTTTGTTTGGTCATCAAAAAGTAAACCTAGTTCTTGTCCTTCATTGAAACCGATTCAGAAAAATCGGCAAGAAGAGAAATTTACTTTTGATGTAGCCAAATGTGATCGTGTTTTTGATGAATTGCTTAAGAATGGCTTTATTAAACTTTCTCATGCAATTCCACCAACCGATCAATTAAAAAATCATGCATATTGCAAGTGGCATAACTCTTTTTCTCATGCAACCAACGATTGTAATGTTTTTCGACGACAGGTACAATCGGCCCTTAATGAAGGTCGATTAGTGCTCGCCGAAATGCAAGTTGACAAGACTCCTTTCCCTGTTCATACCTTGGATGTAAACACCAAGATGCTGATTCGGCCGGAACAAGCCGATGGAGCTAAGGGTAAGAATGTGGTGATTAGAGATCCAAGGCCGGAAAAAGTCGATGACAAAGTTCCGGTCAGAATAGTGATGGTTGGGCGGACTCTTGATGGAAAAGAGTCTCTGAAGATCACCATTAACACATCAAGACCCGGGGGGCAAGAAAGTTCCTTGGAAAAGAATCGGTTTGCCAGCCAGGCGAAACCGGTCAGACCGGTTTCCCAAACCGGTCAGACCGGTTTGTCTCCAGACCGTCCAAGAACTT
The DNA here is from genome assembly GCA_033239725.1 of Echinochloa phyllopogon. Lineage (NCBI taxonomy): Eukaryota > Viridiplantae > Streptophyta > Magnoliopsida > Poales > Poaceae > Echinochloa > Echinochloa phyllopogon. Next base: position 6,133,345 of record BTCW01000014.1, on the reverse strand, counting down.
TCAAGCCTAAGCGCCCGGAAGTGGGTACTTGGAAATTCAATGAGCCAAAGATTCAAGGGAAGGTTCTGAAGCAAGGACCTACTTTCTCTCAGCTCATGAACAAGTACACAAAGGCCGTTCAAATTGATCGGCCAACAAAAAAGAGACAGAGGTCACCACAGCGTTGGATTGATCCTACAAGTTACAAACGCCATGGTGGCTCTGTACATGACCGATTGGGCTCATACCAATCAGGTTTTTCAGCCGCTCATCAAAGCGGTCAGACCGGTTTCATGAACCGGTCAGACCGGTTTCGGTCTGAGCAGAAATTTCATGTTCCTCCTAAGCAAGAATATCGTATCAAAGAGAAGAAGGAGGATGTGCAAGCCCAAGCCAATAAATTTATAAAAATTGGCGAAATTTCAGTGGCTATACAAGACTTGGGTACAAAGCCGATGGTCATTGGAGATTCGGCTCCTGTTCCAGTCAAAAGGCCGGTCATGGTTAATGATCATGAAGCCAGCAGTAGCAAGGGCGTAAAGAAAGTGTTTCAACCAAGATGGTGTCCTTCTGGGTTGACTCATACACAGAAGCGAAAGCTACAATGCCTACGCAACAAAGAAAAAAGGGAACAGGAAGCTGAGAAGATGAGGGACGAATACTTCAACAAATATAGGCCTATGATCCCTCAGGCCAAGATATGGCAAGCTAAACCCGTTGTGCAATCAGCAGCACAACCGGTTAGACCGGTCTCTGAATCTGGTCAGACCGGTTTGGGTCAGCAGACCGCTTCAGAAGCGGTCAGACCGGTTTGTGTAACCGGTCAGACCGGTTCTAGTCAGTTGACCGTTGCAGAAGCGGTCAGACCGGTGTCTGAAAGCGGTCAGACCGGTTTGATGACAGAAGCGGGGGCTGCTACTTCTTCAACCATTGAAACTACTCCATTGATTTCTCCAGTGGTTGAAGATGAAGAATTAGTTGATTTTGAGCCTTCTCCAGTGCGTGATAACATGGAAATTAATGTTGTCTATTTATCTTCTGACTATTATGTGGTACCGGAGGAGGAAGTTTCTCATCTTCAACTTGGGCCGCGAGATGCTGTGTTTCAAAAGCCTAGTGAATCAGAGAATCATCTCAAGGCTTTGTACATGAGGGGGCACATCAACGGGAAGCCAATTTCTCGTATGTTGGTTGATGGTGGAGCCATTGTAAATCTTATGCCATACTCTCTCTATAAGAAAATTGGCGGAAAAGACGAAGAACTGATCAAGACGAACATGACGGTCAGTGGAGTTGGTGGAGGTGATCCTATTGGCGCCAAGGGAGTGGCTTCCATGGAATTGACCGTCGGGAGCAAGACTATTGCTACGGCCTTCTTCGTCTCTGAGGTGCAAGGTAACTTCAGTTTAATCCTTGGTCGAGATTGGATTCATGCCAATAAGTGTATTCCATCTACCTTGCATCAATATCTCATTCAGTGGATCGGCGACGAAGTTGAGATTGTCCATGGTGACACTTCTTCCTTCGTTGCAACGGCCGATTCCGATTCTCTTAGTGCAAATGAAAAAGTACAATGTTTGTCGGGCATGGATTTGACCGACTATGAGCTGATCAGTTGCACCAAAGATGGTTTTGTTCCTGCTACATTAAAGCCGATGGAAAATCGGTTGAATTACTTGCTGTAATTAATGGAGCAACAAAATCAGCAGGAACAAACCGGTCAGACCGCTTCTGGAAACCGGTCAGACCGGTTTGGATCTGAACAGCGCCGATCGAGCCAAACCGGTCAGACCGCTTCTGGGAACCGGTCAGACCGGTTTGCGTCTGGACAGTGGCTTCAAGACCGAATTGATCATTATCGAGAACATTCGGCCGGTACGTTCGAAGCCATTGAAGATCTTGGTGATATGGATAAGCTGGGACAAGGTTTTACATCAGCTGATCCTTTAGAAAAAATAGATATTGGTGATGGTACTATTCCTAGGCCTACTTTTGTAAACAAAAATTTATCGGCTGAGTTTAAAGCCGAATTAATAAATTTGTTGAAAGAGTATGTCGATTGTTTTGCTTGGGAGTACCGTGAGATGCCTGGTTTGAGTCGTGACTTAGTTGAGCATCGTTTACCAATAAAAGCCGGTTTTAGACCTTTTAAACAATCGGCTAGACGTTTTAATCCCGCTATTTATGACCGAATAAAAGAAGAGATTAATCGTTTATTAGATGCTTGTTTTATTCGGACTTGTCGTTATGCGGAATGGATCTCTAATATTGTTCCCGTTGAAAAGAAAGATTCGGGAAAACTTAGAGTTTGCATTGATTTTAGAGATCTTAATAAAGCCACTCCAAAAGATTCATATCCTATGCCTATAGCCGATGTCTTAATCAATGAAGCTTCCGGACATCGTGTTGTTAGTTTTCTTGATGGTAATGCCGGATATAATCAAATATTCATGGCCGAAGAAGATATGCACAAAACGGCCTTTCAATGTCCGGGATTTATTGGTTTATTTGAGTGGGTGGTTATTACTTTTGGATTAAAGAATGCCGGTGCAACTTATCAAAGAGCTATGAATTTAATCTTTCATGATTTACTTGGTGTTATCGTGGAAGTGTACATTGACGATATTGTAGTTAAATCGGATGGTTTGGATTCTCATTTAGCCGATTTAAGACTTGCTCTTGAAAGGATGCGACAGTATGGTTTGAAGATGAATCCACTCAAATGTGCTTTTGGTGTTTCGGCTGGAAAGTTTCTTGGGTTTGTCATTCATGAGAACGCCATAGAAGTTGATCCCAAGAGAATTGAAGCTATGAAGAAAGTCGAAGCTCCTACTTGCAAGAAAGATTTGCAAAGGTTTCTAGGCAAGGTAAATTTCTTGAGAAGATTTATAATTAATTTGTCTGGAAAGGTTGATGCTTTTACTCCTTTACTTCGGTTGAAAGATGAAGCCGATTTTACCTGGGGGGCAAAACAGCAAGAAGCTTTTGAGAAAATCAAAGAATATTTGTCTTCACCACCGGTGCTTAGGGCGCCTAAGCGGGGAGTTCCTTTTAGACTTTATGTGGCGGCTGAAGATAGAACTATTGGAGCTGTTTTGACCCAAGAAATCGGCAACAAGGAGTATGTGATTGCTTATGTAAGCCGACGTCTAATTGATGCAGAAACAAGGTATACTTTCATTGAGAAGTTGTGTTTATCCTTGTATCATGCTTGTACTCAATTGAGGCATTATTTACTATCTAGTACTTGCATCGTGTTGTGTCAAACCGATGTGATTAAACATATGTTGCAAAAGCCGATTGCTAGCGGGAGAGTCGGTAAATGGGCTTATGCTTTAATTGAGTATGATTTGGCTTGTGAACCTTTAAAATCAATGAAAGGCCAAATTGTAGCTGATTTTATTGTTGAGCATCGGATAAATGATACAAACAACTTCGACGTCGGATATATTGCTTGTACCCCATGGAAACTTTACTTTGATGGATCGGTTTGCAATGATGGGCAAGGGATTGGTGCTGTTTTGATATCTCCAAATGGTGCCGTCTTTGAATTTTCAAACCGATTGGAAGAAAAACGAACCAATAATCAAGTTGAATATGAAGCTCTTCTATTTGGCTTGGAATTTTTGCAAGACATGGGAGTAAAGCATGTTGAGGCTTTTGGTGATTCGCTCCTGGTGGTACAACAAGTATCAAAGGTATGCCAATGTTATAATGGTTTATTAAATGCATATCTTGATAGATGCCTTGATATCATTGCTTCTTTTGATGAATTTATTATCAAACATATTCCAAGAGAAAAGAATGACAAGGCAAATACTCTGGCTCAGAAAGCATCTGGTTATATGGTTGCAAAGAAATATTTCTATCTCCAAAAACCGATGCAAACAAAAGCCGAGGTTCTGGTTCTAGACGAACCGGTCACACCGGTTTCAGAAACCGGTCAGACCGGTTTGACTGCCAGAACTGGTCTGACCGGTTCTGAAAGCGGTCTGACCGCTTCGTCTCCTGACAGAAGCAAAAATCCTTTGGATGATGCTAATCAATCCAAAGTTGAAGATCAGGATTGGAGAGTGCCTATTATTACTTATTTGAGAGATCCTGGTCGTGGTGCAGACAGAAATATTCGGCGAATATCATTTAAATATGTTTTGCTTGACGATGAACTCTATCGTCGAAACGCCGAAGATTTGTTGTTAAAATGTCTTGATTCGGATCAGGCCAAAGTTGCCATGGGTGAGGTCTATGAAGGTATTTGTGGTACACATCAATCGGCTCCAAAGATGAAGTGGTTACTTAGGCGAGCCGGTTTCTATTGGCCTACTATGATGGCGGATTGTTTCAAATATTACAAAGGATGTGAAGAATGTCAGAAGTTTGGAAATTTGCAACTTGTTCCTGCTGCATTGATGCATCCTATTATTAAGCCATGGCCGTTCCGAGGTTGGGGATTGGACTTTATTGGACAGATTAATCCTCCATCATCAAAAGGACATCGTTTTGTGTTAGTTGCTACGAATTATTTTACTAAGTGGACCGAAGCGATTCCTTTGAAGAATATGACGCACCGAGAGGTAATTGAGTTCGTTACACATAATATTATTCATAGATTCGGCATTCCTCAAACTTTGACAACGGATCAAGGTACTTCCTTTATGTCTAAAGAGGTACGTGAATTTGCCGAATCCTATAGAATTAAATTGCTCAATTCATCTCCATATTACGCTCAGGCTAATGGACAAGCCGAGTCAAGTAATAAAACTTTGATCAAGTTAATCAAGAAAAAGATAGCAGATAGTCCTAAGCGATGGCATGAAGTTTTATCTGAGGCATTATGGGCTCATCGTATATCTAGACATGGTGCTACTAAAGTTACTCCTTTTGAGCTTGTTTATGGTCAAGAGGCCGTTTTACCTGTTGAGGTAAATCTGGACGCTTATAGATTGGCTAAGCAAAATGACCTTGATGCTGTCGATTACCACAATTTGATGTTGGACAATATTGATGAGGTAACCGACAAACGATTGAAAGCTTTGAAGGAAATTGAGAAAGATAAACTTCGAGTTGCTAAAGCTTATAACAAGAAGGTGCGAGGAAAATATTTTCAAGTTGGTGAACTTGTTTGGAAGACGATCTTGCCTATCGGGATGAAAAGCAACAAGTTTGGTAAATGGTCACCAAGTTGGGAAGGGCCTTATAGAATTGTCAAGATCGTCTTTGGGAATTCTTACATGTTAGAGACGCTCAAGGGAGATCATTTGCCTAAAGCTATCAATGGAAGATATTTGAAGAAATTCTATCCAAGTGTTTGGCAAGATGCATGAAGACCAATGGCCGATATATTGTTTGTATCGCCCTTAGTATAAATTATAGTCTCTGAAATTACTTGATTTTTAGTTCTCAAGTTCACTAAAAACGCAGGGGGGCATGTGTTGACAGTCAAAATTTGTCCTGTCATGGCCAAGCCGGTCTGACCGGTTTGTCAAATCGGTCAGACCGGTTTGGATGTGTTGACGGTCAATGTTGGCCCTGTTATGGCCAAACCGGACAGACCGGTTTGCTTCTGTAATTCGAGTAGGATTAGGATTCCGAGTTTAATCCCATATTGTAACCTATTCGAAAGGGGTAAGACCTCCCCGGCCTATAAATATAAGGGCTAGATGGCCGATTGATGTATTCCCAATCGAATCAACTCATTTATCTTCTATTTTTTGTCTCTCAAACCCTAATCCTTTTCCAACCCCATATTCTGTTCTTTGCTCGTCTCGACGACGTTCAAAGGCGTTCTAGGTGGCCTGCCGACCCTAGAGCAACCCTAGTTTAGCTCGAGCTCCGACGGGGTCCCTCCCGAGCTTGAGTTTCTAGGTCTTCACGAGCCCCTGCCTGAAAGCGGTCTGACCGGTTTCAGGAACTGGTCTGACCGGTTTGCCCGAGGAGCTCAGGACTTGGCCGTTGTGACGGCCGTGCTGCGCTTTTGATCGATCTTGAGTTTGTTGGCGCGTTTTCGTGTCAACAGAGAGCATTCAAATCTAAGTTGAAGAAACAATACTTCAATCCTCAAGAAAGATCCCTGGATGAAATCCTGAAAAATAACCCAGAAAACGTCAATGCACATCAATGGAGTGCTCTCGTTGCAATATGGTGTGGAGAAAAACATATGGTGAGCCTCATTTTCCACCACTCAGATTGAGATACATGGACTTACAGATTCATTTTACTGTCTTTGCAGCAATTATGTGCAACAAACTCTTGTTGTGCAAATGAACAGAAGAACCCACACACAACAGGAAGAAAGAGTCATGCTAGATTGAAAAGGGAGATGGTGATGCATGCTCTCTTGTAAATTTTTTGATCTTACAACTTAAGAGAGGCTCTTCTAATTTACCTTGTTACTGTAGAAAGAAGAAAGGAAGGGAAAGGTTCACAGAATTGAATTATGGGATAAAGCTCATATGAAAAAGGATGGCAAATATGCTAATCACAATGTGAAGATAGTAATGGTACTTTTCTTTTCTTATGGTTTGCATTGAATCTAAAATATGGGATGCTTCTTTTGATGAACTAGCAAAACGGAAAGATAACAATGGTAATATTTCAGCCGAAGATTATGATCAGGTGTTCGATAATGTCATTGCTAAGGAGTCCAAACCACGTGGGTACTATGATAACAAATATTGGACCCAAGTAATGGTCTCTCAAGGTCTAGCTTTTGTTGGGCAATCTGAGAATGAAGTTAATCACTCTGAAATAAAAGGAGTACAAAATCAGATTGGAAACATAAGTGATCAGGTGAACCGCTTGCATGCTTTCATGGAAAAAATGTTTCCTGGAGAGAGTTGGATAAGGGATATGGGGCCATCACAAAATGATGTGGTAACCACTTCTGCCATTTGTTTTCTTTTGGCTCAAATGATTGAAACATATGTCCATGTTTCATGGAGAGGGTTGTGTTATATGTACATGTTTCATGTGTTCTCTTTCCTTTTCAGGCTAATCAGGTTGAAAGAGTGCATGATAATGATATCCAACGTGATTCTGATAATAGTGATAACCATGATTCTGATGACAACCTTGATGAAGAATCCAATGCTAATGCTCAACCTCGAAAAACTACTATGCAGGTGATGCAATATTTATTTCGTTTAATATTTTGTCAACAAGTATTGGATATTTGAATATAAGAAGTATCCATCACCAACTACAGAGTAATACTAGAGCCACTAGAACCAATGAGGGTTATGCAAATTCATCTTCGCCCCTTGAGAACATGATATCAGTTGCAAAGGTATGTTAATTTAGAAAATATTTTACCCTTGCAGAGACCATGCAATTACTGAGCTACAATATTTTTTTAAAAAAGGTTGCAACTAAACTTTGTTTGTAGCAAGCACAGATTGAGACTTGTAGATAAGGGAACAACGATTATGCAGGCTTAGCTTTATCACGTGAGTACCTAGAAAAACTAAAACAGGTATGTCCCAGCCGTAACTTGAAATTGCTTATCGTGCCAATATTTCTTCCTATGGACAATATGATGATTAAAATAATTTCAACTACAGGGATCTCAAAACAAGAAAGTAGCAGATCATAATCAACAAGTATATGTATGTTTTTAGTTGCCTTGTTATTATTTTAAAGAAATGTGGTTACTGCTTGAGATATAATAGTATGCAATGCCTTCCAATGGTAGGATCAAAAGCAAGTCTATTTGATGTCAATGAGACATGAAAACAAACCTGTGGCCAAGGGAAACTTAGTGGCTACTGATAGCACACATGTGGTTGGCGGAAACATGCTTGGATATGAATATGTGGCGGTTGCTGTTCACATTGTTAGTGATATTGGGAATGAGGTTTTGCCTAGACCATATGAAAATTTCCGCACAGTAAAGGATGCCATTGGTTATGTTATTGCTTGGCCTCGATCACGTGTAAGTTTATTTCCATACCGAGCAGGTACATTCAAATTATTGCAATTACCATATATATTGTTACTGATTTGCAATGTTTCCACATTTTTATAGGTGAAAAGACCTAAGAGTTCAACTCCTAGACGTGCCTAACAAGTTGGTGAGTAACACCTTCAATGTCGCCACAAAACTTACTATGCCTGTTTTTAGTGATTTTTAGAATACAATCGCCTCTCTTTCTTCTCTTATGTTGCAGCAAAGAAGTTCCACACGGACTGAAGATTGTAGATGGATCGATCGTCTTCTACTTCTCATGTCAAGAAAATTGCTATAGCTAGGGATAGCTTCTAGATAGATTTATGGTCATTTCAAAAAAATTCATGCAATCCTGTTGAATTTGTACTGTGTATACATTTCTTTCTAATGGATGTTTGTTTGTGTTAACTGCACTTGATCATAATACAAGTTCATTTCTCCCGGTCATTGTAATGACTTTATGTTTTGTTGATCTGTGTAGAAATATTTAGAACAAACTCCATGTTTGTCAAAATTGTGTAAGAGGATCTATTGAATTTTTAATCTGGCCATAATATGTCAATGTATCTACCAATTGGTATATATGAATCTAAACACTCAAATACAACCTCTATATTAGTAAAGATGAAATATAAATGTATCCCTAAAAGCACATCTATCTTTCTTACCACGCAATAGAACGCTACTACATAACGTGTCTATACATCTGTAGACACATAAAGTAAATGTATCTACTAAGATGTCTCTATATGTGAAGACACGCATCTAGCGTATCTACAAAGCGTCTTGCCTTTCCTAGACATACTTCACAAATCGTCTCAACAAATCCTGACACGGTACATGCGGAGACGCTTCAGATACGCTTTACTAAAACGTATCTATACTCTAATAAAGATGAAATAAAGCGTAGCGAACCTAAAATAAAAGCGTATCTACGGGAGGTTTGTTTGTATCAGTGGCGGAGCCACAGCCCGGGCTGCCCATACTTTAGGGCTGGTTGTTAGCCTAAAATCCAAGGTTTTAAATCTCCCGTTATGGCTACCGATATAGCCCGCTATAGCTCTTTCAGGCACAGTGCTATTTATATTTATGTACTCCCTCCGTATATGATTTAGATATCGTTTTGGACAACGACATGATTTCCAAAACCTAACTTTGACTTCTTATTTTTACAAAAATATTTATTAAAAAATAATATGTGTATACTTTTATAAAAATATATTTTAAGACAAATCTACTCATATGATTTTCACATTTCCAAATTCAACGAGTTAAAAGTTATTCATGATTTATATTCCCAATGTTTGACTAAAATCTGGTTCAAAACGACATCTAAATTCTAAGCGGAGGGAGTACTATTTAGCCGCTATAGCTTCATTTAGCCCCTTATTAGTGTCTCTGAAACGTCAGCTCTAGAAAAAACCCGAAGTTGCTCTTTCCATCTTTTTTATGAAGCTGGAGTTATTAGAGCCAGCTATGTTTGGCTACATGATTTTGTAGCGGAGCTGAAAAATCTAAAGCGAAGCTCTCCCAAACGACCCATACTATCAATATACTTTACTACTCCCTCTGCTCCATTTTATTAGTCGTTTTATTAGTCGTTTTAGATGGAAATCAAATACATCATTTATTGTTTGAACCAGGATGTGAGTTGTAGCAAAGTGCATGAATTATTGAGTGCAACCACACATAAAAAAGAAGTGTCAGGACGACTTATAAAACGGAACGGAGGAAGTACTCCACGTCAGTGTGCACACACTTTAATTTTTGGCAGGCGCACACTATGCACGTTTCCGACACGGTAGGATTAGTCTCTACTCCTAGTAAGAATGGAACCGCGACCGTGCGTTCCTTCCGTCTGCCCTTCGAATTTTATCCGCCTGCGATCCGACGCTCCCCTCCGCTTCCTGTTTTTGCGCAAGCCAGTATCACGCCGATGGATCCGTCCCATCGCGCCTCCGCCTCCTCCCGCATGGCCTCCTCCTGCGCGCCCTCCTCCTCCACCCGCCGCTGACCCCATGTCGCTCGCCTCCGGTCACCTCCATGCTCGCGGCCGCTCGCCCGCTCTCCGCGCCTATGCCACCATCACCGCCCCTCTGGCGCTCTCCCTTCCCCACCACTTTTCTCCTTCCCCTCCCTTGGCACCGTCGCTCACCCCATGGAGCCCTCGCCGGCGCAGGCCCACCTCGTCGGTCTCCTACCCGCCGATGGCCGTCCGTTGCTGCCCGGGGATGGAGTGGGCGGCTCGGGATCTGTAGGTGACGACACCACTACAGGGGAGCCGTGAGCCCCATCGTTGTGCTCGCTGCTGCAGCGGCACAGCAGGAGAAGTGGCTCGTGGCCAATTCCACAACGGGCAGAGCCTCTCCTACAACCTGCATGCCGGCTTCCATGGAGGCCCCTCCCTCTGTGTCTTGCAGATCCACGGCACATCCAGAGTGAAGACCTGCATGACCTCTAGAACATGATTTTTTATGGTGCTTCTGTCAGAAATCTTGCGGAAAATCATCCCTGCAGATTTCTACTACTACCATGTGAAGAGGTACATTTGAACTAGCTCTTAATTTTAGTTGATTGTAATTTTGGACATGTCTAACGAGTGTCATTGTACAGTCTTTGTTGGTAGGTAACTGGTGCTACGGCTTCCCTCAGGTATGGTCTAAGAAATGCAGCAGGATAGTCGACTGTTAATGTGCTTGTAAGCCAATTATAGGTGTGGTAGTATGGCCCAATATTTTGCATTGTATGTTCTGGTATTTTGAAAACACTTCGTGGCGGCTGGTAGCAAGACAAGGTTAGTTTAGTTCTGAAGCTTGCTTTCATTCAGACTGTAATTTAGGTAAAAGTTTTCAACATCTTTTGGATACTATTTTCCTTTAATTAATGTCTGAACAATATTTTGCATGATATCTAGCAATCAAAGTTTACTCTACATAGTGTTGTTGTGTTGTTTCTAGAGGTACTAATGATTTTGGGGAATCCTGTATTCACTTATTTTGGAAGGTCTTTAATTAATCTTGCAAGCTGAATTCTAAATTGGAACTTTAGTCTTGCAGTATCAGGCTTAAAAGAGGAGCAACAACCGCAAGAGCATAGCAAATGTGGAGATGTAACTGGTTCCTACTGATCTCAAGGTTCTCTGAAATTAACTCTTTCAAACAAATAAAAGGTATTTCATATAGGTATTGTAACTTCATTGGTGTTTATTTCCAATGACTTTCTTGATAAAAGATTTACATTTATCTTCATGAAATTTTAGGGACTGCGGAATGTTTGAAGTGCAATTTTTAACTCAACCGAATTCTTCTTCTATTTCAGAAGTTATGCTCAGAGGTCTTAATATAGACTTTGGTCTGAAAGAGTATGTGTTATATTTTCTCATTCTTCATCCACAGTTTTTTATTCATGCTCCTCACTTTTTGATACACTTGTCACTGAGCTCCATTTTTTTGTGTTAAGAGCAGAAACACAAAATAGTCAGCGTCTGAACACTGATCCATTGTTTCCAGCTGAGAAGCATATTGGGTACAGGAACATAAGCATTCTCCCATCAGCTTCCCAAAACAGCATCCTTTGGAATCATAGTGATATATATAGTAACGTATAGGATGTTTTAAATGACTGATATTTTTATTTTTGCATCTTTAAAGTTCGCATGACCCAAATTCCGTTTTTCAAGTAGGTACTTCCCTTGGCCCCCAATTCGTAGCATTTTTTAGGTCTTTTAGGTTGGTTGTCTCAATTGTGGAAAATACACATATAAATTTAACCAGGGAAGTGTAATAGGCAATAGTTCTCCTATTCGTAGGTACTTTCCTTGGGACTCAGTTCGTAGTAGTTTTTATGTCTTTTAGGTTGGTTGTTTCAATTGTAGAAAATACACATAGAAATTTAACCAGGGAAGTCTAATAGGCAATGTTCAACTATTGCCTTCTTAGTTAATGTGTGCAGTTAGTTCATGAAGCATCCGTGTTTGAAATTTTATTAGCCACTTGATTTTGAATAATTTTTCTGATATGCATATGATACCTGTAGTAGTTCTGAAATGGTCCTGAGCTTTACTTTCTAGGTGTGCCTGGTGGTTTAGACAAGCCAGTTCAGTTTAACAAGCTTTGATTTGTGATCTGAATATGACAGAAATGCTTGGCATAAGCTTGTGGTACACCTATAGAAGGAGCTATGAAAGAGTAAATTGCAAACTGTTCATGAGCTATTCCTAACTGTGCTGCGGTTTGAGCATGGTAAATTCTATATGTCAAATTCTATGTCCTTATTGGCCATACTTTTGCTATAAATCAGCAACTAATCCTCATGACAGTGTTGGCTTATTTATGACATGATCTCAGAAAAGGAAAGACGAAGGTGGCATAGCTTCTACATCAGGTTTGAAGCGACCCATGGACCCATGTAAGAACTCTGCGGCTTCTCTTAGGACTTCATGATTGTATCAGTACAATAAAATTTGAAACTTGAAAATGTCCTTGTGTTGCAGTGTGTTATTCCCTGATGAAATTTAGTTTGTTAAATGGACCATGTTTGTACTGTCTATGGTAGCTGATATCTTAAAGCTATTTATAGTAAAGATAATTATTTGGTCATGAACCTGTTCAAATATTCCATTTTCATATCCAAATGGAATATTTGATCAGGTTCATGACCAAATAATTATCTTTACTATAAATATGTAATATTTCAAATTACCTCTCGTATGCTAAATGTGTGGTCTAATATAAGTGCTCCAAGCTCCTTCAGTTGCGTGAATTGAGGCCACAGTTTCCTTTTCTAATTGGTATCACAATTCTGTACTATTGCAATTATTTCATTTGTGCTTGGTGCCAGAACAGAGGTCTCAATGTGAGGTTAGATTATTTTTTCCAAAATTCTTTGATTGGTCCAACATTATTCATGGAACAATTGAGTAATCAATTGAGTCAATGAGCTCATGCTTCTACAGATTCAGAGGAGCTGAGGATGCAGGCATGCTGATTGTTGTAAGAGGAGAGGCACTGCATGGTAGAGTAGCAGTTTCAGAGGAGGTGGCTGGTGAGGTTTACATTGGTCATGCGTATTTGAGGGGAAGTAACAACAGAATGTGCACATACCATTCAGACTTGTGTTACTATTTAGTTAATCATTTTGCTGTGGGAAGGTCAATATTTCGATAACCAAGCACTATTTTGCAGCCTATCGCCCGAGGAGAAGACTGTCGATGAGGGCATCTGGTCGATTCCAACTGCCAGTAGTTCTCCAATTTCCATTGATTTTCTGATAAATTGTGAAACCCGATTAGCCAGTTGTTCTCTAATTTCCATTGATTATCTGCTAAATTCTGAAATGATGTATGTACAAGAATGCTTGCCCTGGCCCTTCTCGACATCTATATATCATACAGATCAGGCTAGCCAGCTTCAATTGATAAAAATTGCTCTATAAGAGTCTAGGCTCAACAAATTACTACTATGATTCTTCAATTGGTAAATATTGTAATACTATAATACTTAGATATCAGGTTTGTTGCTTAACTTGTTTTGTAAGGTTAAATTGCTAACCAACAATATTTAATTTTTTTCCAGATGGACCTAATTTACTCATCTGTACTGTCTGTTCTACTAGCAACTTCTGCATCTTGAATGCAGCTAATCGTATCAGAATATGGATTGTAACATTGGTTTTTGGGGGGGAAAAATGATGTGTGCTGATTAAAAACTGCATATGCGGTTCCTTATTTGTCTGTCTATTAGAATTTTGGGTAGTTTAATTTGCTTCGAGTTTGGATACGACATGGTTGAATTACAGGTCTATAGTGAGTTATAAGCCATTCTCATATACCCTTATGGTTGAATTACAGGTCTATAGTGAGTTATAAGCCATTCTCATATACCCTTGCTACCGCTCTATGTTACCTGCCAGTTTTGGGTAAGGTTCTTTCCCTTGTAAATTTTTTTTGTCTATATGTAACTTGTGCAGTAGTAGTGTAGTACATACACTAGCATCAGTTCGTATTATAAGTTCACAAGGACTTGGTGCTGATGATGAAGTTACACAGCTTGGAACAAAAAACCTTTGTCATAGTTTCATAAGTATCCAAATTGCCAGAAATTTTGTTTTTGAATATTTTCCAGCGAAAGACAAGGTGAGAGATAAGCATAGTTTGCACCTGCCTCCATCTATTTGCACCTCTCAGCCTCTTAGGGACTTACTCAGTTACCTTGAAATATATCCCTGGAAAGAAAGCATGGTCATTCACCCAGTTCTAAAAATTCAACTCCTCACAACTAAATCATGGTTATTCTATTTGCACCTGCCTCCATCTATTTGCACCTGCCTTCTTGTTAATTAGATTTTATCCTATCCTTAATCTCCTGTTCATATTTTTGAAGAGGTTATGTTCAGTTTTAGCTTTGTTACATGAGCTATGAATTTTGACTATGTGCTATCTGATAAACACTTAAATAAATGTTCCATGTGCTATATGTTATTTCATGATCATCAAATATCGTTTTTGGCTCTATGCAGTGATTTCTGGTGTTGATTAGTCAGTCCAATTCTTACTGCAGGTACAGGAGATGGCCTACCTTTGCAGTAAGTTTGAAGGATAATGTGATTCAAGTAACAGTGCTATTCAATTTCAATGCTTTGGGTGTTTCAGTTTCATGCCTATCAACACATGGATTTACTTCAAAAATCCCTTTTTGTTTCTAATTCTCAATATTGGTTGTTTAAGATTGCGATAAGCTATTAAACAGAATGGACCGGCGCTGAGGAGTATGGCAACACTGACTAAATGAACTTGTGTACACTTTCTCTATTTTGTCTCTGTGGTTAGCCTTCAGGCATTTTTTTCGCTCATGAGTTAGGACATCCATGAATGAATATGCTCCGAAGGAAAACATAGTTGTACCAGGTAGAGCAAAGGTATCTCGGCGCCGAGCTTTGGATGAGGGAAATTCATCAGTACACCAGTTTATGTTTTCCGAAGTAAACAGGTGACGACCGCGAAGAAATAATGAGCATAACACTATTTTGAACTTTGTATTATGTTAGCAAGGAAAAACTGTGGATTGAACTTTCATTTTAAAGCATAAAACAGGGCAATTCTGAGCCATAAGTGGTGACATGCTTCTGCATGATACTGGAACTCAGTGTAAAATAGCCCGTATTAGCATCTTTAATTTATTTCTGAACATGAGCATTGATGTGAATAGATCTATAAATCTGGCCATGCTTTGCTCGTCATGTTTGACAGCAGTAGTATGTAGTACCAATAGGAGTAATAGTAGTTGGAGTATGGCAATAGTAACAAGTAGTGGGACTGGGAATATGGTACATTCACCATTTGACTTATATGAATATAATGGAAGGAGTAGGGCAGCTGCAAATGGAAATAAACTTGTTGAATGTTACTACAAGTAAAATATTTTACTAAAGACACCGGTGTGTTAGTGTATATATTTGTGCATTGATCTTACTTGGGTTTTTACTGGCAAATATTATGAAAGACATGTCATAATTTTTTTGAAAACAGATATGTGAGTGTACAACTCATTTCCACACAACTCGTCGAGCAAATATTATGTACAATGTACACCACAAATGTTTTGGTTTTCAAGAGAATTTTGTTACCCGTAGCAACGCACAGGCATATACCTAGTCACGATATAAGTAGGGATATTATTAGCAACCACCAAAATCCACTCAATAATTTTCTAAAAAAAAACCATTCAATAACCATCGTTCGCACAAGTAGCATCAGCATTCAGCAAAGGCAAAGCAACCAGCATGGACACGCGGTCGGCGAGCTTACTGCCTTCAGCCTCTGTGTCCATCTGATAATCGTGGGCGCAGAAGTGCAGAACAAGCCGGCGAGGAGGAGGCCGTGCTGCTGGCCTTCAAGGCCGCGGCGTTCGCCGGCGTCCATGGCAACCTGCTTCTTCCTTCGTGGAACAGCAGCAATGTCGGAGGCTTCTGCAGCTGGGAAGGGGTCAGGTGTGGTGTGGACGAAGGCACCGGCGAGTGTTGGTGCTCAGCCTACCCTCCCATGGCCTCACGGTACGTACCGGCACGCTGTCTCCGGCCATTGGGAACCTCACGTTCCTAAGGACGCTGAACCTGAGCTCCAACTGGTTTCAGGGGAACATACCTGCAAGCATCGGCCGCCTAGTACGTCTGCAGACGCTTGACCTGAGCTACAACACCTTCTCCGGAGCACATACTGCCTGAGAACCTCAGCTCCTGTGTCAACTTATAACTTATTGTTCTTGAGCTTCCGCAACAACCAGCTCCATGGTCGTATTCCTGTTCCGCTTGGGCAGAAGCTCACAAATCTTCAAAGCCACTCGTTAGCAAACAACAGCTTGACTGGGGCTATCTCGGCATCAGTATAAAAGATGTTTAGAAACTGTGTCAACATAGATTAGATCCAGAGGTTTACTTGTTGTCTGTAAGACTCTGAATAACACACTTTTGTAGAGAATTCAGTCATATATATGTGTCAGAGTAAATGCTCTGCAAATTCCAGATAGCACATTTTTTTTTTTGAAACGTAATGCTGTCAAGACTTGTCAGAATTATATTATAGAGAAGGGCTTTACATAGGCCTAGGCCAAAGAATTAAGCAAAAAAAAGAGCATCTCCATTGGTTATGTTGCTCTAGATAACTAAACTTATCGTGTTGTTCACTGTAGATTGCAACATGGTACAAATGACCTTTGTAAGCAGTTATGTTTGTACATTTCGTAGAGTAAGGGCAAGGCTCTGAGGTGTCAGCTCAGAGATCTGCTGGATCTTCATAACCCTGCCAAGGATGTGAAGCTAAGAAAAACAATGAATATAGATGACACGACAATCTTTCTACATGTAGGATTACGAGGAGTATAATCAATGATTATTTGTTTCAGTCTTCGGGTTTAACATCCAAGAGTCCGAAGGTGATGCTAGGGAGAAACAGAGATGCATGCTGTCAGAGATTTTTCATACCTATGCTTTGTTCTGTTAACTTGAGAAGACACTTCTTGCAGTCAATGCAAGAGCAATGATCAGAACTACTCCCTGGATGTATGTTACCTGTAAATAAAGGAGTCATATATGGTATTTGGATTAGATGTTTATTTGGGATATGTTTTTCTTTGCCTATAAGTCAGAAAAGATCAGACATACACATCTACCGCTACCAACTCAAATCTGACACAACTTCCAGCAGCACAAAATTAAACCCCTCAACCATGAAGCCAAATATGAAAAATGATTGCTCCCAGGAATTATAAATCTATCCTTCAAATAACCATAGATATAATATCGACTGAATTTTCAGCTTCAACAAAATAGCAGTAAATTTGCCACATAACTTTCAACAATGCCCAAGCAGGTAACATCCAGAGCTCGTGTCAACAAAATGTGACAGACCGGGTGTGCATATAACTAAATCAACAATGTCAGTTTTTCAAGATGTAGGAATACATGGAATGTTTGGGCTGTCATTGGCTCTAAAGCAGAGATGGCATAAAAAACAAGCATATTAATTTCCAATTGGCTGATAGGAGAGCATCATAGAGAGACAAGACTTAGTTAGCAGCTGATTTCAATTCACTTCGAAACTTACTTTTGAGAAGATGTGTTACAAATTTGTTGTTTAAGTTTTTTACCATTGTTGAATATATGAGGATAAAAAAAATTTGAAATATAAAGAGGAAAGAAACTGACTGCTAGTAAGTGGAATACAAAATAAATGCCCCAAACAACCAAAACCATAAACGCGAAGAAAGTAATGCACCCGAGTTGTCCTTTCGTGTCCTAAATCAGTTTTTCAAACAAAATTGAGGTGTATAGATTTTCTAAAAAAAGAATAAAAATACATACCCGAAATTTTCAGTTTGTTGGGCTGAAAAACATAAATGGTAAGGATTTCTCATGAAGTTCAAATATGTTCATATTAGAAGTCGTTTTGAACAAGGTTTGAGTCAAACATTGAGATTATAAATCATAAATAACATTTAAATCGTTGAGTTTGGAAAATATAAAAATCATATAAATAGATTGGTCTTAAAAATTACTTTCATAAAAAGGCATATATAACTTTTTAAGAAATATTTTTATAAAAAATAAAAGTTAAAGTTGTGCTTGGAACCGGAGGGAGTAGGTGTTTTCTGTATATTTCCAAAATTGGAAAAAAAAGAAAGAAAAATCCGCCAAGCGCAAAACGAGCAAAGAAAAACAGCGGCCACCAGCCACAACGCCACCGCCGTTCGAGCAGTTGAGCGGCTAGCACCACCGACGAGGCCAGCCGCGCGGTGGTCGATCGAGGCATCCGAGAGGTTTGCCCTGCTCTTCACACCCATCTTCCTCAAATCTTCCTACTCTGCGCCTTCCCAATCCATGCTGGCCGTCACATCTACCGCCGGCGGCTGCCGCGTCTACTGCCGGAGGCGTGCACGCCTGTCCTGCTCCCACCGAGCGAGCTCATGGCCTGCCTAGCAGCTCAAGCTTCGGCGGCGGCTGTGTCCCACCGGCCGCCTCATCCAACCCCTTTGCTTCCGCAAGCCAGTATTCCCAAGACTCGACTTGCCCCAAGCCTCCTCCCCACATCACAGCCTCAAACTCCCAATCGATTCCCTGCGTGGACGGCTATTTTCTTGTAAATTTATTTTCACTACTTTTGCATATTGTCGTTTCAAATTGATGCAGAATCTGCCCCCAAAAGCATTCCCGGGTACAGATCGATTGTGGATTGGATATCCTTTGCTCGAATTGGTTGGAGTCTGAAATCTTGAGGCTAATTACAGGTCATCTGATACATACTCTTATGTCCCCACATCAATTATTTTGTACTTTGGTAATTATTGTTGACTTTTTTGAATAAGACGAATGGTCAAAGATCATGAAAAAAAAGTCAACAATAATTAGTCTGGAAAAAAGTCAACAACGAATAGTAATTTGGAACGGAGGTAGTACATTGCTCTGACTGCTCAGAGCCAGATTGCAGCACTGACCCCGAGCTTTTCATACTCGTATAATCAATTTTTCGTGTTAACCTGTACATCTTTTTCTTATTGATTGTGTGCCAGCCAGTGCCAGTCATATACCAATCCCCCCCCTTGAAGATATGTTTATGCTAGTTGCTAGTGCCATTATTTTCTCAAAGCCTGTACTGAATGTTGCATAGGATTCCCTAAAAAAAATGCGCATAGGTATTAACAGGTTAAGAATACTGTTTGTTTTTATTTTTGCCATTTTCTTGCTTGATGTGCTAATTGTACATGTTCTTCCTCTTCTTCACCCTTTGCACCCAAGCTGTTTCCTTTTTCTATGTTGGAAATAAAAGCTACAGGCAGAACTGCTGCATTTCATCTAGGAATGGATGCCAGTTGCTACTGTTATCATTTTCATGTCCAACTGTTGTTTGTTGTCCAGGCTTTGCCATGTAGCTATCTGACACAAATAGCACCATAGCTGGAGAACAATATGTATTGTTAGTCCTGCTTGATCCACCTTATAGAATCTCCTTTGATGGTCCAGCAACCTATTATATGCTTTCTTTTTCCAGTCAAAGGCATGATTAGAAATGCACACATCTCGGTCTACTCAACACCAGCTTCCAGCTAAAACCATTTCTTGTTGGACTTAGTAGTTCATTACCTGTAGGCTGCAGTTTGACATGGTAGTTTTCTTGCCCTGCAGTTCTCACTGCAATTTGTGGGGTTTCTTCCTCACCTACTCATGTCACTGGTTCTAGCTCACTTCACATGCTTGAAACTGCTGCATCCTGCTATGACTCTCTGAAGTTCAATAAGCTTGAGAATTTTGGTCCGAGAACGCCTCATTTGGGGTTTTGGAGCTGAAGCTACATCACTCCAACTCTGCATGCAAATCTGAGCTATACAGAGCCAAAGTGGTGGTAGAGTGTTGCATATAACATTGGAGCGGAATTTCATAGACAAGGGATTTTTTTGTTCAGTTGCCTCTTCTTCAGCTAAGGAAACTGATATATCTGTATGTCTCAGTTGAGTCTATTTTGGCTATTGATTGTTTTTCATGGAAGACTAAACTTTATGTTTCTCTGAATCGAGATTGTTTGTTGGAGTAATAATAAGAATATAATTTTCTTGTTCTCCATAGCATTTTGAAACTTTAAATCATGGAGAAAATCTCCGATGCACATTCAATGAAAATTACAAGATTTTTTGTCTTCTAATGACAGGCGGAACGGGACTGTAGCTAATATGGCTTCCTTGCCATTGGCCACCGCCGAAGCATGTGATGCTAATGCTGGTTTAATTCTGAATGGCGATCTTCGTGCCCTCCAACCAATCTTCCGTATCTATGGAAGGCGGCAGATTTTTGCTGGCCCTGTTGTGACACTGAAGATCTTTGAGGACAATGTTCTGCTCCGCGAGTTCCTCGAGGAGAAAGGTCATGGCAGGGTCCTGGTTGTCGATGCCGGTGGGAGCATGCGCTGCGCTGTTCTGGGTGGCAACCTCGCTCAGCTAGCACAGAACAATGGGTGGGCTGGCATTGTGATTAATGGTTGCATAAGGGATGTTGATGAGATCAATGGCTGCGACGTTGGTGTCCGGGCTCTGAACTCGCACCCTACGAAGTCGAACAAGAAGGGTGTGGGTGAGAAGCATGTCTCTGTTAACTTTGCAGGAACCAGAATATGCGATGGTGAGTGGCTCTATGCTGATTCTGATGGCATCCTTCTCTCGAAATCAGAATTGACCGTGTAAACATGTTCCATCCCTGTACTGTGTGTATATGATATATGAATCTGGGACGCTTAAACAGAGGGCTTCTCTTGTGAATTTGGTGTTATATATTGTCTGAACCTTTTGTAACTAGCCCTTTTGAATCACGTGACTACTTGGAATAATTTGGTGATTCCATAGTTAGTAAATTTTTTTTCTAGTACAGCATCATATATATACCTGATTCATATTAAGGATAACAATAGGTCAATAGCCAATACCAAAAATATTGTGCCAAAAAGAAAGAAACCTACAATCAATTTGACAAAATCTTCTTCTCCATGGCATCCATTATAACCATGGTCATAATAAATCTATAGAATCATTAAAAAAGCATCAGCGAAGCCGCAGAGCCCAATCTAAATGCTCCCGTGCCTCCATCCGTCGAGTCACAACCCTCACAAACCCTTCATCAACGAGCCTTGTTTCGATCCCAAATTTCACCCCCAAAGTTCATTATGCAAAAAGAAGATTCACATCACATTAAAATGACAACACATGCATGAAGTACTAAATGTAGATGAAATTAAAAACTAATTGCACAGTTTTGTTGTACTCTGCGAGACGAACATTTTGAGCCTAATTAATCAATTTTTGGATAATTTTTCACACATACAAACGAAATGCTACAGTGACGCACGCACCCCAACCCAAAGTTTGGCTCCCAAATTTGGGGGGTCAAGAGAGAGCCGAAGGAACATTATTTCAAAGAATGTCGCTATCAACCCCGTCATAACAACACTATTAACACGTGCAATAAAATAGCAGTGCTCATCATCCAAATAAAGGACAAGAAAGTGTATTGGTGTTCCTCGTCAAAAGGACAAAAAAGGAAGAAATTTGTGGAGGCCCAGAGGCGTAATAGTACTGATGGATTGTGGCGGTCTTCTTCACCACTACATGCATGCGCACAGATTCTCGATTCCCATAGCTTTCCACTTGGATAGCCATCAAGCACCACTACAGCCTTGTATTCTCCACGGCTCAAAAGAATAATGCATTACAAAGTCAGCAGCAAGCTACTGAAATCAAATGCCCTGCCCATCGATCACACACTACACACTGAATACTGAAGCAACCAGCATGGCAATGCGCTCAACGCTGCTGCTGATAACGGCCTTCGTCTTCATCTTTTTTTTTGAACTAGAAACACAGCGAGGGAGGCCCCCACTGTGAAGGAATTTTATTTTAAAAGGGGTAAATTAGAGTACAAGCAAGAGAAAAAAAAGACAAGCAGGAAACCACACCTACTAACAGAAGCTACGGGAGCTGTACAAAGAGAAACAAAGGGCAGCTATGCACATAATTACAAGTGGGAGTTGACCCAGGAAATGAAGGGTGTTTTAAGTGACTCTTTCATCCTATGAGCTTGATTGAGGCATTCATCTTTGACTTTGTTTTTCCATCTGTTGATGCTGGCTGGATTATTTTCAAAGATTAAATCATTTCTTTGCTTCCAAATTTGCCAGGCTGCAATAATAAAGATCTCCATGAAGAAGTGACCATTAAAATGGAGTTTGGTCTGTTCCATCATCTGGAAGAAAGGGATTCCATATTGCCATTGGATTCCAATCTCCCGCCAACAATTAGTTGCAAAAGGACATGTGAAGAACATATGCATGGTTGTTTCTTCTCTCTGAGATGTACACAAAACACAGTTGTAATTATTCCCTTCAATCTTGAAATTCTTTCTTTTCAGTAAGTTTCTGGTGTTTAGCCTGTCCATTAGTAATAGCCAGGAGAAGACCCTTAGTTTGTTGCAGCATCTTGACTTCCATATCCAGAGGAAAGGTCTTGGGGGTTGAAAGTCTTTGTAAGCATGGCTGTAGAACTTCTTTGATGTATATTTATGGGATCCCCAAATATAATGCCATTGATCTTTATCTTCTCCTCTTATCTGTATTCCCTGTATAATTTCTTGTAGCTGTATAAGTTCCTGCTGGGCTTGCTCAGATAAAGGCAGATGGAAATTTTTGAACATATCAGTTTCTGATAAGAAGGCAACTACCGAGATTTTTTGATTTCTGGCAAAGGAAAAAAGCCTTGGCAATTTTTCCTGTAGGTAGTGACCATTCCAGACATCTAGCCAAAAAAGGACAGTTGTGCCATTTCCCACCATGCAGTTTGCCACCCCTCTAAATTTGTCACACAGGTGCAATAAGTCTTTCCACCAAAAGGATCCCTTGTCTGAAGTGGCATGTGGGATTTGCCCTTGAGAGTAATATGAGTGCCAAATCATCTGTACCCATGGGATATCATTTTTGTTGTAAAACTTATCCAGATGTTTAATTAATAGAGCCTCATTTTGTGATCTGAGATCCACCACACCTAGTCCACCTTTATTCTTAGGTTTTATTACTCTATGCCAAGCAACTAGAGATTTCTTTTTTGCATTGATATCTGACCCTCTCCATAAGCAATGCTTTCTCACTCTGTCAACGAAATCCAAGACTGCAATAGGGATCTTCAGGCTGCACATTGCATATGTTGGTAGTGATGATAAGACCGAATTAACTAGCTGCAGTCTTCCAGCTTGCGTTAGGAAAGAAGATACAGAAGTAAGTCTCCTCTCTGTCCTATCCATCAACGGCATATAGTCATCCACTCTTGGTTTTGTTGTGCCCAGTGGAAGTCCAAGGTATGTAAAAGGCAAGGTTCCAATTTGACACCCAAATGTGTTAGCAAGGTTTAGTGCCTGTTCTTGTGACAAGTTGAGAGGGATCATTTGTGATTTGGCATAATTAACTCTCAATCCAGTGGATTCAGTAAATGACTGGAGCAAACCTTTCAGGCAGAAAACTTCTCTTTGTGATGCTTTCATGATCAAGATGGTGTCATCTGCGTATTGTATGATGGGAAATTTGTTGCTAGGATCAGTCTCAATTGGGAGTGAGAATAATCCTTGTGTGCAGGCCTTGTTTACAATGCACTGTAAGAGGTCAGCAGCTAATACAAAGAGCATGGGAGAGAGTGGATCACCTTGCCTCACCCCTCTTGTACATTGAAATTGATTACCAGGAATTCCATTCAGCAAGACAGAGGAAGCACCACTATCCAAGATACCTTGAACCCATTTAGTCCAAGTTTCACTAAAACCTATTTTTTCCAAGATTTTCAGGATTGTGTCATGTTCAATTGTGTCGAAGGCTTTCTCAAAGTCCAACTTGAGGATGACCAATTCTCTTTTTGATTGCTGACACTGATGTAAATATTCAAAGGTCCAAGCCAAGCAGTCTTGTATAGTCCTATTCTTGATAAAACCATACTGATTTTTGTGAATCAGTGTTATTATAACTTTCTGAAGCCTATTAGCCATTAGCTTTGTGATCAGTTTGAGGATTGAGTTGAGCAGGGATATTGGCCTATAATCATTTGGTGTTGCTGGATGGCTGGTCTTTGGAACCAAAGTGATAAAAGAAGAATTTATAGCCTGAAGGCTCACTTTTCCAGTAAAGAAATCATTGCAGAGTTGATAAATATCTCCCTTTATGATGTGCCAACATTTTTTGAAAAATAGGCCATTGAAACCATCAGGTCCAGGTGCTCTGTCAATTGGCATAAGTTTCACCACATTGTCAATTTCTTCCTCTGTGAATGGAATTGATAGGGATTCCAGTCCCTCCTGGGAGGAGATAAGTTCATTCAAGTTGTAATGCATCTGAGGCTGAGTTGTATGGCCCATTCTAGATTTGAAATTTTCAAACAGGATTGCAGCTTTTTGACAGTGCTCATAGATTATTCTTCCATCTTTAGTTTCCAAACTTGTAATAGTATTCTTCCTGAATCTTTCTGTGGCAGCAGCATGGAAAAACTTTGTGTTTTCATCCCCAAACTTTGTCCATCTTACAGTGTACCTTTTCTTCCAGTATTCCTTCTTGATTTTCAGAAGCTCCAAGATATGTTTTTTGAGGATCTTCCTGAAATTTTTTTCCTGAATATAGAGTGGTCTTTGCTCTTCTAGCTTGTCCAGGATGCTTAATACTTCATTGCATTGGCTGATAAGATTGTTGTTGACAC
Source organism: Echinochloa phyllopogon (assembly GCA_033239725.1). Lineage (NCBI taxonomy): Eukaryota > Viridiplantae > Streptophyta > Magnoliopsida > Poales > Poaceae > Echinochloa > Echinochloa phyllopogon. The sequence goes on along the minus strand of BTCW01000014.1, from coordinate 6,108,664 downwards.
CAAAAATTGGCACCAGGAAGAGGCTGACATGTGGGCCGGATTCGTTGAAGAGATATCATTCGGCAAAGGAATTTTTTCCCAGAAGCATTCGGCAAAGACGGCCTGCGGTCGGGAGCGCATCGTCATTCGGCAAGAGAGCTGTTCCATTCGGGAGCGCGTGATAACGTGGATCCAGTATAAGGAAAAGGCTGGTTTGACTTGGAATGCAAAGCGGATACGGTGCCCCAGCGTTTGTCTTTTTTAGGAAATAAATGATGTAATCGTAATCGATTAGGAGTCGTGTCAAAACCAGGGTATAAATATAGACCCATGGTAATTGTAAAAGGATCATCCAATCAATCATACAACAAACCGGCCCCGTGCCAACTTCGAGTCCTTTAGTCGAGTCGTCGAGTTCTTCGAGAGGAATCATCGATCCGTCGACCTCCGTAAGTACCGGCAACCCTGCGCCGTGCCTAGTATCATGCGGTGGATTTAGGCTCTGGTTCAGGAAGGTTCCATTGTTAGATCATGAGCCATGCGGTGGGCTAAGTTCTAGCTTGGAACAATTTATCGGCTCTGTTGGATTTTGGCAAGATCTGATAGATTCATTAAGTTACCGTGTGTTGCTCTGGATTTTACCTTCGTGTTCGATTCATTACAACACTCCTTTGCCCAGTCTAGGTTGATTAGAATCGGCTCCAGCTCACGATGCTCTGCTTTTCCATAGCCGAATTCGAAGTCAATCTAGATTGCCACGTGTTGCGGGTTCAAGCTTGTTGGTCTTGCGTAGATCTTGACAGAACCGGGTATCATGCGGTAGATGCAGGTTTTTGGGTCGTCTTAGAGCTAATCATCCGGTGGATTAGAATTCGATTCGATCTGATAGATCTATCATCATCGACGAAGCATGTTCCTTCTCCACGGAACCCGATTCGGCTATATAGCTGAATTCGGCAATATCGTCACGAGTGAAACACGTCCACGGTTTTGTTTTAAATAAAGAATGCTTTTAGCCTTCCATGTTTAGGGCGTATCATGCGGTGGATTGCCCTATTCTTGGTTGGTGGTGTGATTCCAAGCAAGTCGTATCATGCGGTGGATTAACTTGTTTGTTTTCATGCCTGACGGGTTGGAAAGTACCTAGACATGCGGTAGACTAGTGCTTTTAATCTATGCATCCTTGTTTATTATGAAATTATGGTCATGCTTTCGCCCTTTTATTTATCTATCATGCTTTGTTTCTCGTTAATCGGCTATGAGTATGCGTTACAATGTTCATTCGGCTGAAAGCCGATCTTTTGTCATGATTACGTCATGCATTCGGCAGTACGCTCCCTGCGTGCCTTGCCGATTGCCGAATGAGGCTTTAACTGTCGACAGATAGCTTCTCCATAGCTATGTGTCGTTTGAAACTGGCTCCATAGCCGCAAATATGGAACTGACTGGTATTGCCCGGTACGTTCCAGGTGTTATCTAAACATCTTTCCTCCCTTTGTCAGTTTTCAGGAAAATTGACTGGCACGCTTTCGGATTCAAACGCTCGGGCCACGTGTGAAGCCAGCTAATTCGGCTTGCTGTGTGCTTGGCGTGAGGTGCGGATTTTACGTCAACAATTGTTGATCTTGGAAATGCTCTTGCTCCATTTTTTCAAGACTTTTCTTAGTAGCTTGAATTTGGCAACTACTCTTGTGACACTATTTGAACTTCTTGTCTCTGTGTTCCAGGTATTCTCAACTATATCCATAAAGTCTAGCTGCTCTATCCAAAAGTTCTCAAACCTGAAGATATTGGCTTTGGGAATTTTTGTACTAATCTGTAGCATACATGGTATATGATCAGAGGTTGGTTTTGCCATTGGTATTAGCAGAGTGTTGGGATAGGAATTGATCCAATTTGTAGATGTGAAGCACCAATCTATTTGCTCCAAGAGTGGGTCCTCATGCATATTGCTCCAGGTGTACTTTCTCCCCTTTAAAGGAATTTCCTGCATGCCCAGATTGCTGATAATCTCATTGAAAATAAAAACATCATTTATGTTTCCCCCTGGCTTGTTTCTGTCACTTAGTGATCTATAAAAATTAAAATCTCCTATAATCATCCAGTTCTCATCATCATTTATTTGCAAATTGTTCAGCCAATTGACAAAAGCCTCCCTTTCACTTCCTTGACAAGGACCATAGACAGTGGTTAGCAGCCAGACTTCATTGTTATGCCTTGAGGTGAATTTGACTGTGATTGCAAACCTCAAAATTTGGATAATTTCTCCACTGAAGATGGAACTATTCCAGCCCAAGATGATACCTCCAGATAGACCTTGTGAGGGAGAGCAAGCAAATTTATCATATTTCTTTGGTGCAAAGCTCTTGATGAATGAGTGGTCAAAATGCTCTCTTTTAGTTTCTTGTAAGCAGTACACTGCACAATTGCTTTCATCAATTTTCTGGCGCACTGCATTGCATTTATCACTGGAATTAAGTCCTCTGATATTCCAGTTTAGCACATTCCAACATTTTTTATTGTTTGTACTATTCATTTCCTTTGGGTATGATCAAAAAATATCTGCTAGTCCAAAGGAGAGCAGGTTGCTTATAATGTGTCAGCCAACAATTGCAACTCATACTGTGTGTGTTTTTGCAGGGAGATAAAATTGCCAAGGGATCAAAAATAGTAGTGGTAGCATTTCTAGAGAACCATAAATGAGCACTCAACATTTGGGCGATGCCCAAAAGAGGAAAAAGGAATAACCAGTTCAGCCAATAGCAAATCATAGGGTTCCATAGGGAATTATCCCACCAATACAACAAGATAGCAGGGCATCCCCTGCTCATAAAATGACACGAAAGGTGACTAATCATTTCTCCTCTCCTGGTTCAGAAGTGCGACCCCCCTCAGGAGCAAGGAGCAACTCATGGGTGACTTCCAAAGGAGACAACCCACATCTTGTAGTTGCAACATCTTGTATTGCACTTGTACTAATCTCAGGATATGGTTCAGTGCCTTCGAGATCATCCAGACCAGGGAAATCTTTTACCAGAGAGGCAACAGGTAAGACAAGCTTTGCACTTAGTTCTTTATTGCCAGCCACTTTTCTTTTCTTGTTTGCTTTAGCACTTTTATTTTCAATATAGTCAAGGATGGATCTGTCTTTGAATCCATTATACTTCTTGTTGATCCTGCTACTCCTCCTAGGGGGTTGAGTTGGTGCTTGGACATTCATCATAGAGAAACTCCTTTTTTTGGATTTATCTGTCTTCAACTCCTGTGCCTTAGTTGTTGCAGGTTCAATTGAGTTGCTAGTGATTTGGTTCATGCCAGTCAGATTGGTCACATTTGGACTTGTAACCTTCTTTCTTTTCCTTGTGTAGACATTCGTGATGGTCTGAGCAGTGAAAGTAAAATGTTCTATTGCTACATTATTCAGGGATGCCTCTGTTGCACTACTAGGATCTTTTGGTGAAACATCAGTGAGCATTCTAATTTCCTCCCCTTCTGGGTCAGCTAGGACAGTATTGTGATCCAGCAAGCTTGCATCCTCCTCTATACTTGCCTTCTGAATTCCACTATCAAATAAGTACTAACTCAATACTATTGCCTGTCATATTTAGTTTGAGACTTAGAGTGTCAAGTATCACAGAATGCCTAGCCCCTTGAGTTGGATTATCCTGCAAATTCTGAATCAAGGATCTCAGGTTCTCTGCCAACAGGTGGGCTATCTTTGGGACTAAATTGTTGGGATGTAGTTCGAAGCTCTCTTGGCTTTGCAACTGCTGTTCTAATACAATTTCTTCATCACTACCAGGACCGGGGCTGAAGAATCCCTGCTCTAGAGAGTCTTGATTGACCGAACTGTTGTTTGAATCTTCACCTTCATTTTGTTACTGGTTGTTCTGCTGATTCTGCACATTGGCTTGCTGCTGGTGAAGGTTAGCTAGGTTGACTACAAACTGTACTTCTTCAGCATTTGCATTTCCATCATTGCCATGGTTATCATTGTTTGGGAAATCATCCTCATCATCATCAATTATTTGATCAGCAAACTGACTGTTAAGAATAAAAACTCTAACCAGCCAAGCCCTTCCTTCCCCATCCATAGGTCTTCCACTTTTTAGCTTGATCACCCGAGGCACCAAAGCCACATTATCAATCAATGTTTTAACTAGAATCCTGGCCTTGCTACTGTCAGTTGAATGCCACTGAATGACCCTTCCAATTGGTGTACAAGCCTGGTGAATAAAGTGAGACTCTTTGTAGTCTAGGGGGTATCCAACTAGCATTACCCAACCAGTTCTAGCAAAAACTGACCTCCTACAGTTCATGGCCTCATCATGATTGACAAAGGAAAAGCTACGGTTGCCAATCCAATGGGGACTATTGAACACCAGAGTATCCCTATCACAGGTGGACTGAAATTGAAAAATTCCTAAGCCATAGGGGTGGGGACTGTAAGAGACAACTTGCTTTCTAGCCTCAACCGTGATGTATTGTTGTACCTCATGCAGAAAGGGCAAACTTTGAGCTGGACCTAAATCTTCTTCAGTCGTTGCACTTGCCATATCTTCATGCCTCTTGGTTGGAGTACCAGAAAAACAGACCGTGGCTCTTTCCCTCCTATTTTGCCCACCATCTTCCATTTCCATCCCGGTTGGGATGAAACGCTGAGGAGCAATGTCAAAGGCTGCCATATCTTCTTCTTCTTCTTCTCTCAAAGAGGGGTTGTTTTGCTGAGTGGAGATGTCTCTCAGCTTAAAGTTATTGTTTGGATCACAAGTGCTACTCAGAGAGCATGGGTGTGTGGAGGAGGAAGTCGGAGTAACAGTGGCAGAGGGGCTTATGTGAGCCTTCAGCCTGGAGGAATTAGAGGGTTTATTGCCTGGGGGAGGCGGAGGGCACTCCTCGGGCAGCACGTGAGGGTTGATTGGGGGTTCACAGGCATGCCTAACGGGATTAAGGGTCTTTGGAGCCCATTTAAGATGGGCTTTCTTTCCCACACAATATTTAGCACGGTGACCAAAATTAAAACAGTGCAAGCATCGTACAGTACCTGTGCAATCCCTGACATGGTGGCCCTGAGCCAGACATTTGAAACATAACCCCCAACGGAGAATGCACACGCGGTTGGATGACGCGCCCATAACTGAACTAGGCCAGCTAGGCCCTGAGGGGGTGTGGCTATCCTTGCAGTAGCTGCGATCTCCGTCATTAATGTGAAGATCCCGTTTGAGAGTTCCAAAGGCTCTTTTGCACGGGATTTGAGACACCCCTTCTTCTCCTTCTTCCTTTCTGCACTCTGGTTGCTGGCGATTTGTAGCACCATGAGTGTTGGTGAAGCTTGCTTCAGAACCATATGCTATGCCAACAGTCTCATCTGGCCTTTGCAAATTGCACTCAAAACTGCCAAATCTTATGGTTTGCTTACTGGTATAATCACAATCCCTTGGTATAAATTTGCGAACTGGAGAATCCTGCACCAATTTCTCACAGAACTTAACTTTCTTCGGCTGGTCATTACTGATGCCCATTTTCTTCTTGGTTTCCTTCTTCTTCTTCTTCTTCTCATATGACACTTTTGTCCAGCTTTGTTCTTCCTCTCTGATACACTGTTTCTCTTCTTTGCTCCAGTTGGCTCCTCCATCTCTCTAAAGGTAGAAATAAACATCAAAATGTTCTGTGATCACTCTTCTGAGCTCACAAACCATAAACCCCACAGCTTTGCTGGAGACCATAAATTTGAAATGCCGATCTTTAATGTAAGAAACATGGAATCCAGCTGGTAACCCTCCCAAGCAAGCATGGAGGGCAAGACTGACTGACTCTGCTGTCAATCTGAAAGTGTACCTTCTGAATACTGCAAGCAAAGAGAAAGCACCATGCTTGGTGGAGGAAGCATGGTGCACTGCTTGATTGATGGCATGACACACCTTTGTCTGGAATTGGTGACCAGCTTCAAACTTCCAATCCTTGACAAGCTCAGCCAGTTGTGCATCTTCGCTCGGCTCGAGGAGACCTTGTGGCGGTGGCATGATGGTTCTGATCGCCGGCAGGGGGAAGCGGGTGGAGCTCGCCGGGGTTAGGATGATCCCCAACGGGCAACTAGATGGTTTGGCTAGCTATGCAGGGGAACAACGAGTGGGAAGCTAGGAGCAGGAACCGGGGAGCTCCGGCAAGGTCGCCGGAGCCGTGGAGCTCCGGCAGGTGGACACCGGGGCCGGAGTGGCCACCGGCGGGCAGTTGGGTGGTGTAGGTGAGCTAGAGCCGCTCGGCACTTGTGGCCGGAGATGCCGACGACAAGGCCGCGCTGCTGGCGTTCAAGGTGGCGGCGATCATCGGCGGGTACGACGACGACCCGCTTCCTTCGTGGAACAGTAGTAGCAGCGTCGTCACCGGCGACCTCTGCATCTGGGAGGGTGTCAGGTGTGGACGAAGGCACCGGCGAGTGGTGGTGCTCAGCCTGCCGTCCTTTGGCCTCACCGGCGTCCTCTCTCCGGCCATTGGGAACCTCACGTTCCTAAGGACGCTGAACCTGAGCTCCAACTGGTTCCGAGGAGCCTCCCTGCAAGCATCGGTCGCCTAGCACGTCTGCAGAGGCTTGACCTGAGCTACAACACCTTCACCGGAGAACAACAAGTTGGAACAGTTATAGTGGGCATGTGCCCCCTGCTTTGGGGAGGTTGCAAGGTCTTACTCACCTGGCCTTGGACCACAACAAGTTGGAAGCAAACGATAGGCAGGGGTGGGAGTTCATCAGATTCTTGGAAAACTGCAGCCAGCTTCAGTTTCTGGATCTTAACAACAACTGTTTTAGTGGAAAACTGCCCGGTTCAATCGCAAACCTGTCGACAACTCTCCGAGGTCTTTATATGGGAGAAAATAGGATGTCAGGGATCATTCCATCAAACATCGGTAATTTGGTTGGTCTTGAATAGGGATGCAAGTGGGTACCCAATGATGTTTTTTGGGTCAGCCACTCTAGTTCATTCTATCTTCTAAATTATTTACATGGCATGTTATTGTAGTTCATTTTTTAAGCTTTGAGTCGACCAATGACCCCAAAACAGGTGGACTTGCATCCCTAGTCTTGAAGCACTATACGTGGGGAATACTTTTATATCTGGACCAATTCCAGAGAGCATAGGTAGGCTATTAAACTTGGCCTTATTAGACATTTACAGAACTAGCTTGTCAGGCCTCATACCTTCATCACTAGGAAATCTTACACAGTTGAATAAGCCTTTTGCCAGCTATGGCAATTTGGAGGGGCCAATTCCGACAAGCCTTGGAAACTTGAAGATTACGTATGTCCTTGATCTCTCAAGAAACCGACTCAATGGTTCGATTCCCAGAGAGGTGTTAAGACTTCCTCAACTTTCTTTATACTTAGACTTATCATACAATTCGTTGTCTGGGCCACTTCCTACTGAAGTTGCTAGCTTGGTAAACCTTAACGGACTGTTTCTGTCAGGAAATCAGTTGTCCGGCAACATGCCTGATAGTATCGGAAATTGCATATCATTGGAATGGTTGGTGCTGGACCAGAACTCATTTGAAGGAGGCATACCCCAATCTCTGAAAAACTTAAAAGGTCTTTCTGTACTGGACTTGGAAATGAATAAGCTGTCTGGCAATATTCCTGATGCCCTTTGTTTTATTGGTGGGTTGAAACAGTTATACCTAGCGCACAACAACTTGTCCGGTATGATACCTTCATGTTTACAGAATTTGACGTCTTTGTATGAATTGGACCTGTCCTTCAATGATCTGCATGGTAAAGTACCAGAAGGGGGTGTTTTTGCAAATACAACTTCTATGTCAATTTACGGAAATGATGAACTTTGTGGTGGAACACCTCAACTTCATTTAGTTCTCTGCTCGGTGCCTGTTCAAATGATTAAAAGGAAGCTATCAAAATCCCTTATGGTTACCCTAACATCAATTAGAACATCTGTGTTCTTGGTTTTAGTAGTTGCTTTTTTTTTGTTGATCCACAAGAAGCTCAGTAAAAAGCATGGAAATCAACATATATCCACAACTGAGGAGCAATATGAGAGAGTTTCTTATCATGCATTGTCAAATGGTACCAACGGATTTTCAGAGGCCAATTTGCTTGGACAAGGAAGCTATGGTGCAGTTTATAAATGTATTTTACGTGGTCAAAGCACTCCTGTAGCTGTAAAAGTGTTTAACATACAACAATCCAGGTCTACAAGAAGTTTTGTGGCTGAATGTGAGGCACTGAGAAGGGTGCGTCACCGTTGTCTCATAAAGATCATCACATGCTGCTCAAGTATCAACCACCAAGGTCAAGACTTCAAGGCACTAGTTTTTGAGTTCATGCCAAATGGTAGCCTACATGATTGGCTTCACCCAGAGTCTAACACACCCGCTCGGGCAAATACTCTTAGTCTAGAACAAAGGCTACACATTGCTGTCGATATCATTGATGCTTCGGAGTACCTCCATAATCACTGTAACCCTCCTATTATTCATTGTGATATCAAGCCAAGCAACATCTTTCTTGCAGTAGACATGCGCGCCCGAGTTGGAGACTTTGGTATATCAAGAATCCTTCGAGAAAGTGCTAATAAAACCCTAAAAAACTCAACTAGCACAATTTACATAAAAGGCTCCATCGGCTATGTTGCCCCAGGTAATTGAAATTGTTGTTTTTGTATTTGTTTATTATTTTAAGTTCTTATATAAACATGGCATGGTGATTTTTATGGGCCACATTTATAGAGTATGGTGAAGGCTCTTCCGTCTCAACTCAAGGTGATGTCTATAGTCTAGGCATATTGTTGCTTGAGATGTGTACTGGACGGAGCCCAATGCATGAGATGTTCAGTGATTCATTGGATTTGCACAGGTTTTCAGAGGATGCTCTTCCAGAGATAATATTGGAGATAGTTGATCCGACAATACAGATGCACGTAGATGCATATAACAGCACTGCAAGACGTGTAGTTCAGAATTGCTTGGTTTCTGTTGTTGATCTTGGAATATCTTGCTCGAAGAAACATCCTAGAGAGAGGATCCTGATACAGGATGCAGCCATTGAGATGCATGCTATTAGAGATTCGTATCTCAAGTTTAGCGAGGTCTCGTTTGGTGGATTGTGGAGGAGGGTAGCAACTACTATCAACAATTTTCCACGACGACAGTGAAATGCACAACTATTGGGGTTATTAAAAGGCTATATATTACTGTAACAGCAGATATGAGTAATTAATTTTTAAAAGTATAATAGATCTAATGTCTATTATTATCGATGTTGATTAAAGTTTTAATAGATTGATGGCTGGATTTTTTGTTTTTGTGAGAATTTGAGCCTTCAAAATGAATCTTCAATTAGAAATAGTAACATTATACTAACCAGGGCAGCCCATGTCAGTGTCCGGCGTCTTGACCACGAGCAGAGCAGGTCAAGAACGCGGCTGGACCGGCCGGTGTTTAAACTTTAAAGATCAATAGCGCTGGATTATCCAACATCTAAAATTTTAGGTAAACCTTCATAGCAGGTTATACCTTGACAGAGTAGAGTTTGTATGGTTGTCAAATGTATGTAATAAACTGCCATGCAGGTTGCAGCCAATATTTGGCCACTTGTCATGAATATTGGCCAAAAACATACGTTGGGTGAGATTAACAGATGCAGACATGCAGCAGTAGGACAGCCCCATATGGACTGGCTACAATGTAAGCTACAGAGGTATAATTTTGCCTTGGCTGCAGTGTGCTACAATTTTATTCCACAAGATGCCTCTGCTGTTGGATGCGGATCAGAGAGAGGTCTATTATTTCTAGAAAGTGCTGCCAAGATGTAACACCCAAAAATAGCCTATTTAAAATTTTTAGTAATTAATTGGCATTTATTTAATTTTATCATAATTAATATAGGTTAAATAAACTATTTATTAATATTATAATTAAATATAAGTTGTAGAAACATTTTTGTTGCATTCATGTTGCTGCATTTAATTTTTGTATTGCTTGTGATTCGAACGAGAATTTAAATTTATTTAAATTCAAATTTGAATCCCTTGTTTGAAGCTCTAGAAAAGTTGCAAAGCCCAGAGTTCACTTTCGCCCCTGAAACTTTTCCTCAGGTCCACTTCTGCTCCCTCTTTTCTCTCCCGGTCGCAGCCCAGCACCTCAACCCTTTCCCTTGCAAGCCAGCCCAGCAACCAAGCCGGCCCAGCTGAATCCCCCCAGCGCACCAGTTCTCCTCGCAGCCCAGCCGCGCTTCAAGCCCAGCAGCGGCCCAAGCTTGCCGCCCACTCCCTTCTCCCTCTCCCTCTGCGCAGCGGGCCCCAGCTGGCAGCCCCACCTTCTTACTCCTCACGCCACACTCCCGACTGAGCCAAGCCCGGCCACGCCGCGCCCCGCCGCCTCGGCCCGGCCACTGGCCCACCTCCCCGCGCCCCTGGGACCCTCCGCGAAGCTTCGCCGAAGCTTCTTGCCCCGCCCTCCTTCCTTCCCCGCGCCAATCCCCGCATGGAAGGTGTGCCCTGCATGGAAACCTTCGATTCACCGGCCGCCGACGCCCTCTATCTCCGCGCGCACGCCGAGGATTCCCGGGCTCCCTCCCCGGGGCTATAAAAGGAGGCCCTCGCCCCCCTGAGCCTCACCACCATCCCTCTCCGATCCCAAGCCGCGGTGCCATTCCACCCGAGCTCCCCGCGCCGCCGCTTTCCCCCAAGCTCACCGCCGCCGTCGATTCTTCCCCTCCTGCGTTGCTCCGGTCAATCTCAACCTGCCATGAGGACCGCGCAAGGGTAAGGATCCCGTCCGGCCCCTTCCTGTTCCCGCTCATTCCCCCTAGTGCCCCTAACCTTCTCGCCGGAGTCTCCCCGCCGCGGTTCTTCGTCGCCGGCCATTCCTGCTGCTCGATCCGTGTCGGGAAGCTCCTGGGCGCACTCGACGCGACCCCAGTTCCCTCCCCGACTTGATTTCGTCGTCAGTAGAGCCCCAGAGCGCCGGATCGACCTTGCTCCGGCGAGCCCCCACCACGGCCATGGGCGGCGCCACCGCCCTCAGCGATTCCCCCTGCCCCGATCCTTCTCCGCCGTTAGATCCCGATCCCACGGCCAAGATTCAACTCCCAGCCCGAGTCAAACTTCCTTATACCGGTCAGCATGGTCTTTTTTCTAAGGAGCCCCTCTGTTTTTCCTGTATCCACCCGCGGTCCACTCTAGTTTAGAAGCATTTGCATTAGGGTCCTGATTTTAGCAGAAAGCCCTCTGTCCTTTTTTAAATATAGAACCTGCCGTCATGTTTTAATGTTTTTTACACGTTAGCCCTCGTAGTTTTACTCATAATTACGAATAGGTCCTCAGTTTTCTTCAAATAAGCCCCTGGAAACTTTTAAAAATCGCCAGCAGGTCCCTAGAACTTAGAAAAGACATATCTTTTCCGTTTTAGCTCCGATTAGTGTGATTTTCGCGCTAATGTGTTCGTAGTGAAGCGTAGAATAATTCTAAACCTTTTTATGTATTGTTTCTACTGTTTGGTGTACTGTTCTAATAGAATATTATTTTTTTGCATGTATTGGTTTGCGTGCTCGCTTGTATGGTGATTCGTGTCCAGTCGGTGAGCCATATGTTTTGGAGTTCGAGTACGTGGGGGACTTTCCGGAGCAAGACCCACAGCAGCAGCAGCCGCCCTTCGAGGAAGGCAAGTTATAGCACGGACAATCCTTGCTACCTAAACACCCTTTTTACATACATTTACTTTTATATGCATGTGTCTAAATTTGATGTCCTATTAAGGTTGTACCTAGTTTGTTTACCCCTATCCTTTGATTACCATGGGATTATGCATATGGGTAGATTTTGCTATGGGCAGCTACTGTCACATTTATTTAACTGTTAACTTTGACTTAATGGTTCACTTCAACATTAATGATAAAACTTGCTTTTTAGCAACATGGTTTAGGGAGCTGGGGCATGTTCTGTGTGCTTTGCTCCAGTGTCTCTCCGTAAGGTCCGGTTCTTAAAGCGGCAACCCAGGAGCCTGTCGCCACCGCTAGAACTATTATGGCTCTGGTCTTGGTCAAGTAACTTGTACATCTCTAGCTTGCCAGTGGTTACCGGTGGGGCCAACGACGTTATGGGAAGTAAGGCGCGAGGTGCTTCTTGATTCCACCGAGGACGGTAGCCCCGTCGGCTAGGTCTCGTTAGACACAGTCCCGTGTTGGGAGTCCCTGCGACAGGGAACTCCGCACGTTGCGCATTGTTGGGTGCGATGTCCGCGCTCTGGACGCCATCGACCCCCCCTATGGTGTGACTCCGTAGGCGTACGTCGATCTCGGTGCCTAGAGTCTCACCACCTTATTGTACCTTAGCGGTCACTTTCTTGTTAGGGTGTCTTGTGAAAAAACCTCATATCATCCCTATGCAATCACACCTCGGAAGTGTTGATGTGCGTGGTTGGGTGCAAAGTTCTTTTGATCTTTTACGTGACTGGTGGGTAAAGGGCAAAACCTCTGCAAAGTATAAAATATATCATGATAGCCTTGCTCAGGGTCACGAGCGGCCTGGATCCTTTTTTATTAGAAGATGATGTTTATTTATGTTTAATGTCACATATACCTTTTAATTGGGTTACAACTGGGTTTTCATTCACTTGTAGTAATTTGGTTAATGTTAAAATGAACCAACTAAAAATGCTAATGCAGTTAAGCCGTGTCTAGCCTATATTGAGCCTTCATACCCGTGCTATATTTGCTAAGTAATTGTTTACTTACACTTGCTATTTCATTCAACAAAATCTTGGATGGGTAAGCAGATTGGACTGGGCATGAGTCTGCTGCTGAGTTTCCAGAAGACTTACCGTACTACTAAGTTGTGGTCTCCCAGTCAGAGTCCATGTGGATTGCGGATCCATTAGTTGAGGGTTTTATTAGTCTTCCGCTGTTATTGTTTAGATTATTTATGAAGCACTCTGATGTAAACATTTTATTTAATGAAGAATTTATTCCAACATATGTTCTCTGTTTATTATATTTGTTCGCTATATGTGTACTATGACTTCTTGGTCACACATATGGCCGCATTCGGGTTTTGTGAAAATCCGGGTGTGACAGATTGGTATCAGAGCCGTGCTGACTGTAGGATCGCAGCCTAGCTAGAACGGTTGACAAATCTTAGGAGACCACCATGGTTATGCTTTATGTCGTCTAGATTCACTTTTTCAAACTTAAGTCTAGTCGAGTCTTGTGTGAATCATGTCTTTAGGTGCTTGAAATGATTGTCATTATGCTTATGCTTGATTTGGATTTTTGTAATGATCGTGATGGGCGTAGACGCAAGTCTACTACCATCTAGATGCTGGACTAAGGTTTAAGGACTTTAGTGATTAAATAGAGGGGGATATTCATTTCTCTTGCTCTTTTTCTATTTAAGCCCTCCATCATGACAAATTGGTAAACCTCTGAAGCCATAACCCTCGGAGTTTTTATGAGAATTGTTTATTGATGATAGATGGTGAACACAAGGAGTAACCCCGGTGCCAGCGGACTGCCGCCACCACCTCCCACCATTGAGCAGATGATGCTCACGCAGACCGAGCTGATGCAGCAGATGGCTCAGACTATGGCGATGATGCAGCAGAACCAGCAGAATCCGCCGCAGCACAACCTGCCGCCCCGTGACAATAGGGGTGAATTCCTGAAGGGACGTCCTCCTACCTTCAGCAAGGCCACCGACCCTCTGCAAGCTGATGATTGGCTCAAGGCGGTGGAGAGACAGCTCGACATCGCCCAGTGCAAGGACCGGGAGAAGGTGTTGTACGGCGGAGGACAGCTCCAGGGACCGGCACTGGACTGGTGGGACTCGTACCAGTACGCTCACATTGACCGTACTCAGATCACCTGGCAGGAGTTCCACAGCAGCTTCCGCTCCCACCACGTGCCAGAAGCTCTGATGACCTTGAAGAAGGAGTACCTGGCCTTGAAGTAAGAAGGGATGAGTGTCACCGCTTATCGTGACAAGTTCATCGAGTTGGCCCGCTATGCTCCGGAAGACGTGGACACCGACAAGAAGAAGCAATCCAGGTTCCGTGATGGCTTGCAGGATGCATTGCAGTACCAGCTGATGTGCACCAGGTTCCCCAACTTCCAGGAACTGGTGGACGGTGCTTTGATGCTGGAACACAAGCGCCGTGAGATGGAAGAAAAGAAGAGGAAGTTCCAGGGCCAGTAGATCGGGAGCAGCAGTCGCCCCCGTTTCGTTCCTCCTTAGGGCAGTCAGCAGATGGGAAGCCAGCAGCACTTCCAGAGTCAGCAGGGCCCGTACAACCGTGGCTAGCACCAGCAGCGCCCCCAGTACCCCCAGGCGCCACAGCAGCAGCGTCCTCAGAACCAGCTGCAGAATGCTCCAGCTCAGCGCAACCCGGCACAACAAGGCCCCGTTCAGCGCCCCAACCCCATCAACAACACGCTAGTGGCCCCAGAGTGTGCTATCACTGTGGAGAGCAGGGGCACTATGCCAATGTTGTTTTTCCTTGGTTCGGAAATTTGAGGTCCGGGTTAAAAACAGTAGAAAAAGGGGCATTCACAAGTATGGAAAGGATTGCTGCTGATTATAAACGTGCTACTCTTCATTCTGTTGACGTGAAGGGTGACACTTGATTATAAACACGTTGCTGCAGCCTGTCCGTGATCACTTTAAGAAAGGGTTTAGGGTAGCAAGTACATTAATGTAACTTGATTCATCAAAACTCTGAGTTAATTGCAAGTATAACCTATTATTCATTTAACATATCCATTAGAGAAAAAGAACGCGGTTTATACCGGCTGCACGGTGCATCTCAAGAATTAGAAAAAACAAATTTCTTTCGAGGAGGGTTGTGACCTTTGCACTGAATAGAGAAGCGCTAAGATTAGATAAATGGAAAAGAGAAAGAAAAATAACAAAAATGTACAAATAGCTTTCCTGGAGCCCCTGGAGGTGTGACATTTTGCTGCTTTATGTTCATGTTTAGGAAGAGGTGTGATCGTGTACCCTAGTTATCTATTCCTGTTTTCCCTTAATTGTTTTCAGAACAGAAAGTTTTATTAATTTCAAAAAGTTACATAAGGATGATGATACAATGAACATGAAAAGTTCCCACCCTCTGTCTAGAAGGCACATAGCTATATACAAAAGTGAATAAAATAAATAGACACACTAATCACTATCAATCAGAAGATTAAACCGCTATCTATGTGTCCAGGTAAAAATCATTGAGTGTTTATACCAAGCATCAAGATGTTGTGACAACCAAATCCTGAAGAGTAAGGTTCTACAGGATTGTCCATGTATGCAACCAATGTGTAATTGGCAATATGATACGTAAGAAAGAAGATTGTTTGTTTTCAAATATAAAGGCATTTTAGCACAACCACAAAGTCAACAAATAGCCGCTGCTTCAAATAACACTGAAGGTTTTAGATCGTTACTGATCTAATCTGTATGGCAGCTGTTGAAAACCTCAATGCGATCCAAGTGGCTCAATGGAGCAGAGATGTTGGCCTACAAATATATTTAGGGGCATTTATGTTCTTACCCCTACTTTGAAGTTTAATAGTGATTTTGCCCTCGTTTTTTTAACTTTGTGATTTTACCCTCTATTATTCACAAGTCAATGCGATTTTACCCCTAGTCAACGTCCAAAACAGGGGTAAATATCCAAAGACCAAGGGCAAAAACGCATTGACTTGTGAATTATAGAGGGCAAATTCACAAAGTTAAAAAATCGAGAGCAATATCACAATTGCACTCCAAAGTAGGGGCAAAAATACTAAAAAACCATATATTTAAGGATTGCACGTATATGGGTTTGACTGCTAGTCACAATCTATAATATTGGATGATCTCCATATACTCATGAAAATCCAATAGTATGGCATACACTCCAAACTGCCGGGATTCTTTAGTAGCCCAGTACCAGTAAAGGGTTCTAGTCAAGCTCGTTTGCACAAAACTACTAATTTTCAGGCATAGCTTTTTAAGGACCCATACTAGTAGAAATAGTGCTACTTGCATTCAGGCATAGCCAGTTCAGACAGGACATACTTGTCGTCAACGATTTTTATTTTACCATTAACTTAAATTTTAGTTGACTAAAATAAACCACCACAAATTAAATTAGCTGCCTAATCTTTATTTCAGTGTTGACACGGCTGCAAGTTTATCTAGCTAAAACAAACCACTATAAATTAGCTTGTTAATCTTTAGTTGGGTGCATCCAAATAGAGCCTTAGAATCCCACATAAATGCAATCGGTTTTTCATAAGATCTGACGATCTTGTGACTTTCTTCTTAATGTTAGTTGATCCCTACATCCATACTAGTAGTATTACTTCTGTTCTGTGATGCAATTATGGTTAGTATGTAAATATGTTAAGTTCCATTTGGGCACACCCGGTTTTAACTAATTATTGATGTCGTGGCAGCTAGCCTCACCAGACTGGAGCAGCAGTACTTGTCCCGACGTCGGCGAAGATCGAGCACCTAGGCATGGGAGCATGGCACAGGTTAAATAGCTTTAATCTGCATGTTCTCAAAGAATTCAGAATGCAAATGTTGGCCAAATTTACTGCTCATATTCTCAAGCATTACGGCTACAAGAAAAGGGATATTTGTCCTCTAAAGGAAAACCAATACAGAGATATAAGAATACAAGTGAAATTAATCCAGTGCGAATCGTGGAACCCACAAATGCAAGAGTTTTTTTATTTTAGCCCCTTTAAAACTAATATTTTAAAAATAACTCCTCCCAAACTAAAATTTTAAAAACTAGCCCTTTTGGTCGCGCCACTCCTTTTGGCGCGACTCCCTATTTAATCGTGCCACATGCAACGCCATGTCGGCACCATGGCCACGGGGGCCGCTGATGTGACACATCAGCGGCCCCCGTGGCCATGGTGCCGACATGGCGACTCCGTCGCGCCATTGCATGTGGCGCGACTCCTTGAGGGAGTCGCGCCAAAACGAGTGGTGCGGTCATAAGGGCTACTTCTTCAAATTTTAGTTTGGAAGGAGTTATTTTTAAAATATTAGTTTTAAAGGGGCTAAAATAAAATAAAATTCCAAATGCAAGAGACATGGATCACCATGCAAGAGGAACCACAATTATTACTGCAAAACGTTCCGTTTTTTTTCTTTTTGCATAATAATGGAGTAATTCACAAACAATCACAGATCCATGACGACAGGAGCGTCCAAAAGCACAAAAGTCAGTTAGAGACTCATACCATACACAAATCATTATCCATCCAAATTCCTATTTTCATTCCCTATTTTCTTTAGAATTACACGGTACAACGCAGACGCTCACAACACGCACGCACATGCGCCCCTATGGATACACGTACGCAAATCCTACACCTATGAACACATTCGAAGGACTGAGCACCCGGCAGATCTGGAGATTCCCGAAGCCATCGTTGGGGCCTGCCACACAAGAACAGGAACAAGCACCACCTACTATTCCCATATAGTTCGTGGCCTCTGAGCTTTATCTACTGAAGGGCCCGGCCCATCCCATTACCTGGGCCGTATTCCCAGACGAAATGGTTATTTTAATTTCAAGTCGGAGAAGGAAAGCACCAATCATCTTGACACGCCGCGTACATCAGTAAATAGTGATGTTAAGGATGTTCCACACGATGTGGCAACAGATTATAGTCCTTATATCTCTTTTATAACCTAGCTTGGACCTAATTAACTTAGCTTAAAATTAGTAGTATTTGGACCCGATTCTAATTAAACCTGATTCTTAAAATTACTAATACAAGTTTCAGGACTCTTTAACAACCCTGAATCATTTACATAATGACATTGCAGGATTACAGCAAACGCATAACGCCGATATATTTTTTTTAGGGCAGATAACGCCGAAAATTGGGCCGACCATCAAGCACACATAGCGATGTCAGTATGAGGGACCCAAAGAATTTTCCACACGAGATGCCAGCAAGTCATTATAACTAGCACTCACTAGAGATCAGATGGAAATAAAATATACCGACAAGAATGGAGAATCCCAGGCGTGGAAGTGACACTTTTCTTCTACGGAACTGGCATGACAAAAATTATACCTATTTCAGGTGGAGAGCTCAAGAGGAGCAGAGATTTGAGAGGGGATGTCATCTTGAGATCGAGAGAAAAAGAAAACAGGAAAACTGGAGAAGGAAGACGGGAGGAATTGTGGGCTGCTGAAAGGCCGAAAAGTATGGCCGCGACCTGCAGATATTACTGAACGGCCGAGGCCAAGCCATCCCACGAATATAACATCTGCAAGCAGGATGTACATTCCACCCAAATCATACCAAAGCAACCGGCACAGCAATGCGCTCACTGTGCTTGCTGCTGCTATCCTCCGCAAAAACAAGTACATGTCAAACCTGAAGAACTGTCAAAACTTAAGTACTGTCAAACCAAACATCTGCCCAAAAAAAACGGCGCACATGTAAACTGAAATTAGAAGGCAGGCGTCATTCTATGTAAGATTCTCTCCCTGATGAAGTCTGTGGCATGTTCCCATTATCCGCCGGCTTCAGTCTTGACTGATGAAACTGACGAAGACTTCTTCCAACGAAACTGAATGTATGGTTCTTGACATGAGCACCCTTGATCAATCATTAGAATTATGAATAGAGAGGCATGTTAGTGAACAATGAAGTGAAGGATGACCTACAGCTACGGTCAACCAAATCAGTGTCGGCCATGATTATTCCAGTGTGACTGTGTGCGGATAAAGAACCAGACGAACCGGTACATGTCAAAAGTTTAGAATAGTGATGGGATGTGCATATTATTGCTAGAACTTACCATTTTATCATATTACTCCATTACCATTTTACCATAAGCATGAGAATAGACCCATAAAACACCAGCGCCTGGAGGTCACACTTCCTATATAGACCACTTCCTATATAGACTCCCAAAGCAGTCGTCGGTCTCGGAGTGTCATTGACTCAAAGTCAATGGTAAATGCGACGTATAGACCACTTCTATTTTGGCAACCACTGTTGTACATATCACGGCGCCACATAATATATAACTGGACTCCCCATATTTACAGCATAGTCATAAAAAGAAGTGATACGGTGTCTTCTGTCTTAAGTTCTACACCTTTAAATGTCTCATTTAGAAGGTCTTTGGTGGGTGAAAACTTGATATCATGGTATATTATAGTTGCTTCGGTCATTCATGTAGACTTATCTAATACGAGAGATCACTTTACCTGACTACGTACTCAAAATGGGGTTTTTACTGTCCGTTCTATGTATAGAACTTTGACTAATAATGTACCCCCGAACAAGCATGCAATTTGGAAGCTTAAATTGCCTCTTAAAATCAAAAATTTTATGTGGTATATTATTAAAGGAGTTACCTTGACCAAGGATAACCTGGCAAAACGATGTTGGATGGGGAGTACCAAGTGTAGTTTCTGTAATTGTGAAGAGACTATCCAACATCTTTTCTTCGAGTGTTATAATGCTAAGTTTATCTGGAGAGTGATACAAGTTTTTTTTAATTTACCTCATCCGGTTAATATTATGCATATGTTTGACGGATGGCTTAATGGGGTGGACAAGAAAACAAAGTATCAATCATTGGCAGGGGCGGCTGGGTTTTGTTGGGCTATCTGGATAAGCCGAAATGATATTATTTTTAATAATGCGAAAGTTTTTTCTCCAATGCAGGTACTGTTCCGGGAAACCTGTTGGGTTTGATTTTGGGCACTTTTGCAAAAAGAGGAAGATCGACCTCGCATCAGCTCGGCTTGTCGTGTCCTTGAGAGTTTGATGATGATTTTCTTTGCTTCCAATGGCTGGATTAATAAAAATAGACTTCCTGTTAGTTGAGTGTTTAGGGTCGGCTCGTCTGCTTAGTCGTCTTTGTTTAGTTGACTGCTTTTTTGTTTTAAGAAACCTGGTCGTTATGTTTCGGTTCATGACTTTGGACAGCTGCATGTATCAATCGATACAGAGGCTGGAATATTAATATATATTTCCTTTTCTAAAAATATACTAATATAACATCTGCAAGCAGGATGTACATTCTTACCAAGCACCCAAAGCATACCAAAGCAACCGGCACAGCAATGCGCTCACTGTGCTTGCTGCTGCTATCCTCCGCCATGTTCTCGTCGGCGCTCCCGCCCGCAGATGCCGACGATGAGGCCGCGCTGCTGGCTTTCAAGGCGGCAGCAGTCGGCGGCAACGGTGATGTTCTTGCTTCCTGGAACGGAAGCACCGATGGTGGATACTGCAGCTGGGAGGACGTGAGATGCCGGGGCAGGCACCGCCAAGTGGTGGCGCTGAGCCTGCCATCCCATGGGCTCACCGGCGTCCTCTCCTCTGCCATTGGAAACCTGTCATCCCTGAGGACTCTTGACTCGAGCTCGAATGGGCTAAGCGGCAACATCCCCGAGAGCCTTGGTCGCCTTGCCCACCTCCATAGCATCGACTTGACCTACAATGCCTTCTCTGGCCCGGTCCCTGCCAACCTGAGCTCCTGTATCAGCTTAGTGACCATGGACCTCAGCTGGAACCAGCTCAGCGGGCGCGTGCCTTCTGAGTTTGGCAACAAACTAACGAGCCTTAGGATTCTCGGACTACTTAACAACAGCCTCACCGGTTCCATCCCGGCCTGCGTCGCTGGCGAACATGTCATCATTGAGTGCTCTGGGACTCGCGTCCAACCAGCTCGAGGGTGCTATCCCGGCTAGCCTCGGCGCCCTCAAGGACCTCCAGAATCTTGCGCTCGGCTTCAACAACCTCTCCGGTGAGCCCCCAGTCTCCCTTTATAATTTGTCTTCGTTAGAGATGTTGCAGATTCAGTGCAACATGCTCAACGGTAGCATTCCTACCGATATCGGTAGCAGGTTCCCCCGCATGCTAATCCTACGCTTGACAGAAAACCAATTCACTGGCCCAATCCCTGCTTCAGTCTCCAACCTCACGTCACTCCGAATACTCGAACTCGCACAAAATAGCCTCACTGGATATGTGCCTCGCACGGTGGGGAAACTACGAGCTATACGGCAGCTACTCGTATACAACAACACGCTAGAAGCTAACGATAGGGAGGGATGGGAATTTATGGCTTCTTTGTCAAATTGTAGCAAGCTCCAGAGACTAATTATCGCAGGCAATGCTGCTCTCACTGGGCACCTACCAAACTCACTACTGAATCTCTCAACAACCCTGCAAGTGCTCGAGTTTTCCGCCACTGGCATTTGGGGAAGCATCCCCTCAGCTATTGGCAATCTGGTGGGCCTTGACTACTTTGATGCTTCGGATACTTCCGTATCCGGAGTAATTCCAGATAGCATTGGCAAGATACAAAACTTGACTATGCTTGGTTTGTTCAACACTAACTTGTCAGGCCAAATACCTTCGTCTATGGGAAATCTCTCAAAGTTATTTGAACTTGACGTATATAATACCAACCTAGAGGGACCAATTCCAGCAAGCATAGGGAAGTTGAAGAGTATATCAATTCTTAATTTGTCAAGGAACCGCCTCAATGGTCCAATTCCTAAAGAGATTTTCGAACAACTGGCTTCTTCTTTGAGTTACTTAGACTTGTCATATAATTCACTATCTGGACCTCTCCCCTCTGAAATTGGCAGGTTAAGTAATCTTAACGGCCTGGCTCTATCAGGAAACCAAATGTCTGGTCAGATACCTGAAAGTATTGGAGAGTGCATTGTGCTGCAAGAACTTTCGTTGGACAATAAATTATTTAATGGAAGCATTCCCCAATCTCTAAGCAAGGCTCTGACTGTACTCAATCTGTCCTTGAATGAGTTATCTGGTACAATTCCTGGTGCCATTGGAAATATCCATGACCTACAGCAATTGAGTCTAGCACACAACAATCTATCAGGGCCAATACCTGCAGTTTTACAGAAGTTGACGGCGTTGTCAAAGTTGGATTTATCCTTCAACAATCTGCAAGGGGAAGTGCCAAAAGAAGGGATTTTTAGAAATTTGGCCAACCTATCAATCAATGGGAATAATAAACTCTGTGGAGGAATACCCCAGCTTCATTTAGCTCCATGCAAGACAGATTCTATGACAAAGAACAGAAGACGACGATTGAGGTGTCTTAAAGTAGCTCTAGCAACAGCCGGTGCACTCTTATTATTAGCTATCATTATTGCACTTATTCACTTGATATATAAGAAGCATAGACGGAACCAAGGGAGCCCATTGCAACCACCAATAGTTGACGAACAGTATGAAACAGTTTCTTACCATACATTAGAAAATGGAACCAATGGATTTTCAGAAGCTAATTTGCTGGGTAAAGGAAGCTTTGGTGCAGTCTATAAATGTGCTCTCCAGGGTGAGGGAACTATTGTAGCTGTAAAGGTTTTTAACCTTGAACAATCTGGCTCAACCAAAAGTTTTATCTCTGAATGTGAGGCACTGAGAAGGGTACGCCACCGCTGTCTCAGAAGGATCATCACGTGCTGCTCAAGCATCAATCAACAAGGTCAAGAGTTCAAGGCATTGGTTTTTGAGTTCATGCCAAATGGTAGCCTACATGGTTGGCTTCACCCAGAGTCTGACACACGTACTCGAACAAATACACTTAGCCTAGAACAAAGACTAAACATTGTTATCAATATCATGGATGCTTTGGACTATCTTCATAATCATTGTGAGCCATCAATCGTTCATTGTGATCTCAAGCCAAGCAACATTCTTATTGCAGAAGACATGAGTGCTCGAGTTGGAGACTTTGGCATATCAAGAATCCTTCCAGAAAGTGATAGTAGAACCCTGCAAAATTCTAATAGCACAATTGGCATAAGAGGTTCCATTGGTTATGTCGCTCCAGGTAACTAAAATAGTTCTTTTGGTATTTCATTAATTCTGATTCTTACAGAAACATGGCATTCTGATTTTTTTTGTACAATCATAGAGTACGGTGAAGGTTCTTCTGTCTCAACTCAAGGTGATGTTTACAGCCTCGGCATATCGCTGCTTGAGGTGTTTACTGGAAGAAGCCCAACGGATGAGATTTTCAGTGGTTCATTGGATTTGCACAAGTTTTCCAAGGATGCTCTTCCAGGTAGAATATGGGAGATAGTTGATCCGACTATATGGATGCATATAGATGCCAACAACAGCACTACAAGAAGTGGACTTCATAATTGCTTGGTTTCTGCTGTTGCTCTTGGGATATCCTGCTCGAATAAACAACCTAAAGAACGAATACGGATACAGGATGCCGCCACTGAGATGCTTGCTATTAGAGATTCGTATCATAAGTTTGCCAGATCTATTTTGGTGGAGAATGGAGTAGCAATCACTCACTGATTTCCCACAATAGTGAATACGTAGGACTGCAAATGGTCATTTACCTGAAATAACTGAACATGTACCTGACAAAAGATGCATGCAGGTGCTCACTTACCGTAAATAACTGAAGATGCACCTGACACTTCAGCTCTACAAGTCTTCCCTACATTTGTTTCCATCAGATTTATGCAAATGTAAAGAACGTCAGAGAATGTGCCAGACAGATTAGAACCAGGGCTTTACGTGTTGTCTATATGACACATTTTTGTAGAGGATTCAGTCCAATGAGTCAAAATACAAACAATGCTGTGCAAAATTCAGATGGGACGATTGGAATAAGAGCTCCTTCATTCATCATGCTGCTCCAGACAACTCAATTTGTTGCATTGTTCCATATAATTTGCTCCATAGTACAAATGAACTTTGCGATCACTTATTTTTGTATATTTTGACATTTTGTAGAGGGTAAGGGGAAGATTCTGAGGTGTCAACTTATAGGCCCACTAGATCTGCATTAGTTTTCCAAGGATGCATGCAGCATAAAAAAACCTTGAACATAGCTGCATGTAGCAAGAATACCATTACAAGGAGAAGAATCAAGGATATTGTCTTCAGGTTTAACATCCGAGAGAACAGATGGTGATGAGAGAGGCAGAAACAGAGATGCACACCGTCTGAGATTTTTCACACCTATTATTTTTCCTTTTAACTTAGTGCTTGCAGTTAATGAAAGAGCAATGATTAGAACTCCTTAGATGCATGTGGTTACCTGAAAATTTGGAGTCAGATATGATATTTGTATCAGATCTTTCTTTGGAATCTATTTTCTTTCCTAATAGTCAGAAAAAGATTAATATTTACGTGAATATTACATCCTTAATGTATGCCGCCTTACTGCACATTCTCAGGGCTCAAATCTTACTCTATACAGCCACATGCCCACATCTACAGCTACCAACTCAAATCTGACACAACTGCAAGCAACAAAATTCAACACCTCAACCATGAAGCCAAATATGAAAAATGATTTCTCCAAAGAAATATTAATCCATTCTCCAAATAACAGGCAGAATAACCACCGACTTGCAGCTTCAACAAAATAATAATAGAGTTGCCACATAAATTTCAACAATATCCAAGCAAGCAACAACCCTTCCCAGACCCCGCACGGTGCGGAAAGCCTACGGCACTGGGTACGCCCTTTTTTTTATCCAAGCAAGCAACATCCAGAACTCAAACTATTAGTTGAGTCCGCAGCTGATTGCCACAAAATGAACAATCTGACAGGAGAAGGTCCAGGAACGGAGCCTACACCCAGCAGACAGGATCCTGAGGTAACATAAGCCATATATGGTCACATCTTTCTGAGAGCTACAATTATTTGAACCCGCACCAGAAATTGTTAAATGGCCATCAAAATTTGCCATTAGATTCATGTCAAAAAATTTACCATTAGATATCAAAATTTTAAGCTCAGCAGCTCTGCGTGCAAATATGTGCTAGATGTAGATACAGAACCTAAGAGGTGGTACTGTGGTAGGTCGATGCAAGTGCTGCATATAGCATTGCAGAGAAATTTCATATTAGACAACTTGCTGAAACCTTTTGTTCAGTTGTGTTTTCTTCTTGTAAGGCATCTTGATATGTTTGTGTGTTTCAGTTGAGGCTAGAATGCTTCTGTTGATTTGTTCTTTACCATAATGTCGTTGGGGGTGGAGGGAGTTTCCTGTAACATGATTTACATTACCTTCTCCTTGTTGGTGTTACCCTGGAGCACACAGTGACATCAGTTTTAGCTTCCACTCTCCTAGTCCAATCTGCCAAACGAGCAGTCAATGCTAGGCATGTGTGAAAGGTAATTTATTCCATCAGAGGAAAGTGGCACTCGATTCATCTGTAAGAAAAGGCCGAAAGAAAATGGTTCCTTGCTGCGTATGAATAGACAGAAAGTAGATGGCACGCCGAGGCTGACTGAGCAGAGGAGATGTCCCTGACGCTTTGCCAACCACCACGCGCACATTCACTTGTCAAGCTGCGGCGGTTCTGAGTTCAGACCAAATGAACCAATATAAAACAGCACACCGTCAAATCAATTCATGCCGCGTCTGCTTAGCAAGAACCAATGACCACTTCTTGATAGCCACATTACTATACTGCCACACCAACCGATATGGCAGTGCAATCGCTGACCTTTTTTCTGTTGCTGCTATCCTCCTCCTTCATGTCAAGCTCCACACTCGCCGCAGCTCACGGCGACGACGAGGCCGCGCTGCTGGCCTTCAAGGCAGCGGCGGTCGTCGGTGGAGGCGACGGCAGCGGCGACGTGCTCGCTTCGTGGAACAGCAGCAGCACCGGCGGGTTCTGCAGCTGGGAGGGCGTGACATGCCAGGGGAGGCCCCAGCGAGTGGTGGCCTTGAGCTTGCCCTCCTGCGGTTTCACTGGCGTCCTCTCGCCGGCCATTGGCAACCTGTCGTCCCTCATGACCCTCAACCTGAGCTACAACGGGTTCGGAGGTGATATACCTGCAAGCCTCGGCAGCCTGCGCCATCTCAGCGTCCTCGACCTGAGCAGCAACTTCTTCTCCGGTGAGCTCCCAAACAGCCTGAGTTCCTGTGCCAACCTGACAGTCATGAACCTCGCGTATAACCAGCTCGGTGGGCAAGTGCCTCCCGAGCTCGGAGACAAGCTGCCGCGCCTCTGGTTCCTCAGCATGGAGAACAACAGCTTCACTGGCTTCATCCCAGCGTCACTGGGCAACTTGTCATCGCTGAGTGTCATGTCTTTTGGGTACAACCAGCTCGAGGGGCCTATCCCTCCTAGCCTAGGTAGCATCATGGGCCTTCAAATCCTCAACCTCGCGTTCAACCTCCTCTCAGGAGAGCCCCCTAGCTCCATGTACAACTTGTCGTCGTTGACAACGTTGCAGATCCAGGGGAACATGCTGCATGGAGGCATTCCTGCCGACATTGGCAGTAGGTTCCCTAAGGTGCAAATCCTTAGCCTTGCTATGAACCAGTTCGATGGAAACATCCCAGCTTCAGTCTCCAACATCACTGCTCTCCAGTGGCTCGACCTCTCATACAATAGGTTTGATGGATATGTGCCTAGCACACTGGGGAGACTGCAAGATTTGGTAAGTCTAAACTTGCGCGTCAACAGGCTCCAAGCAGATGACGCAATAGGGTGGGAATTCATAACTTCACTGTCAAACTGCAGCCAGCTCACGGAATTACTTCTCAGTCGCAACGATGCTCTCACTGGGCAGTTTCCAAGTTCAGTAGTGAACCTTTCGACGGCCTTAGAAGTAATACTCTTGGATGGCACTGGAATATCAGGAAGCATTCCGTTAGACATCGGCAATCTGTTCAACCTCAATTACCTTGATGCAGGGAACACTCACATATCGGGAGAGATCCCTAAGAGCATTGGTAAGCTGGAAAATTTGGTTGAGCTACATTTGGGAAATACTGAGCTGTCAGGCCTTGTACCTTCATCTATCGGAAATCTCTCAGAGTTGACTATTCTTGAGGCATATCATGGCAACTTTGAGGGACCAATTCCAGCAAGCATAGGGAAGATGAAGAAACTGTTAGAACTTGATCTCTCAATGAACCGCTTGAACGGTTCGATTCCCAGAGAGATTTTCATACTTCCACTCCTTTCTAATCGCTTAAACTTATCATACAATTTATTATCAGGACCCCTTCCTTCTGAAGTTGGTAGCTTGACGAACCTTAACCAACTACTTCTGTCAGGAAACCAACTATCTGGCAAGATACCTGATAGTATTGGGGAGTGCACTGTGCTGGAAGTACTTTGGTTGGACAATAACTCATTTGAGGGAAGCATTCCTATATCCCTGAAGAATGTAAAGGGTTTGAGTGAGCTGAAGTTATCCATGAATAAGTTGTCTGGTACAATTCCTGATTCCATTGGTAGCCTTCGCAGCCTGCAGCGATTATATCTGGCACACAACAACTTGTCAGGATCAATTCCAACCTCTCTACAGAATTTGACATCATTATCAGAACTGGATCTGTCCTTCAACAATCTGCAAGGCGCAGTGCCAAAACAGGGCATTTTCAGAGTTCTGACAAACATTTCAGTAACTGGAAATACTGGCCTTTGTGGTGGAATACCTCAACTTCATTTAGATGAATGTCACAACAATTCTTTTAAAAGCGGCATGAAAGATAGTCTGAAGTCTATCATAATAGCGGTGGCGACAGCAGGTGCACTCTTGTTCTTAGCTTTCCTTATTACACTCATTCGCTTGACTTATAAGATTATACGAAGGCATAAGAGCTCATTCCCACCGCCAACAATTGAGGAACAGTATGGAAGAGTTTCTTATCATGCATTAGCAAATGGAACTGATGGATTTTCAGAAGCCAATTTACTTGGTAAAGGAGGCTTTGGGGCAGTCTATAAATGCACTTTTCAAGATGAGAGAAGCATGGCAGCTGTAAAGGTTTTTAACCTTGAACAATCTGGATCTACTAGAAGCTTTGTGGCTGAATGCGAGGCAATGAGAAGGGTGCGTCATCGTTCTCTCATAAAGATCATCACATGCTGCTCAAGCATCAACCACCAAGGTCAAGAGTTCAAGGCACTGGTTTTTGAGTTCATGCCAAATGGTACCTTAAATGATTGGCTTCATCCAAGATCTGACCAGCTCACTCTGAGTAATACACTAAGCCTAGAACAAAGGCTGAATATTGTTGTTGATATCATCGATGCTTTGGACTATCTTCACAATCACTGTCATCCGCCAATAATTCATTGCGATATGAAGCCAAGCAACATTCTTCTTGCAGAAGACATGAGTGCTCGAGTAGGAGACTTTGGCATATCAAGAATCCTTCCAGAATGTGCAAGCAATTCCCTGCTCAATTCGAATAGCACAATTGGAATAAGAGGTTCCATTGGTTATGTTGCTCCAGGTAATTTAAATTGTTGTTATTTGGTCATTGTTCATTATTCCTAGTTCTTGCATAAATACAACATATTAATCAATTTTTTTTGTGTGTACAATCATAGAATATGGTGGTGGTTCTTCCGTCTCTACTCTTGGTGATATTTATAGCATTGGCATTTTGCTACTTGAGATGTTTACGGGAAGAAGCCCAACTGATGACATGTTTGGAAGTTCATTGGATTTACACAAGTTTGCAGCAGATGCTCTTCCAGAGAGAGTTTGGGATATCGTTGATTCTAAAATGTGGCTGCACACAGATGCCTCTGGCAACACTTCACGAACTATAATTCAAAATTGCTTGGTTTCTGTCATTGCACTCGGTATATCCTGCTCGAAGAAACAACCTAAAGAGAGGATAACCATCAAGGATGCATCCATTGAGATGCATGCTATCAGAGATTCATACATCAAGTTTGCCAAATCTCATGCGGTGGAAAATGGATTAGTAATGCAGTGATTTGCACAAATAGAGAATAGTAAAGCTGAAAACAGGCAAGAAGCCTGGAGCTGGTCGCTTACATGAAGTAACTGAAGCTGTATAGGACACTTCAACTCTATCGTTCTTTCGCTAGCAATCTGCATATGTTTGCATCGGATATATGCAAGTGTACAGGCTGGTTGGTTAGGTACTTATGTTTCACTTTAGTTTGTTCCATGATACACATGAAATTCATGATCAGTTATATTTGCACATTTTGTAGAGCATGGAAGAGGTACTTATGAGTTAGGTCTATAGTCTCTTCATATTATTGGTTGAGATGTTTACCTAAAATGTGACATGTTCAGACATCCAGAATCCAGACTTCAGAAGACTCATCGTGCATAAGTATGTCTGCACTCAGCGGAAGAACCTAAGGAGCTGGTTTGGCAATCTGGCTGCATGTTTAGAATGCAAAACATCATTATGAATAATAGAATCAAGGTTATTTTGCAAGTGGGTTTCTGTCTCTTTTTTTTGAACCGAAAACAGCGAGGGAGGCCCCCGCTGCAAATTTTATTAAAAAAAAGATAGAGATGGAAAGAAATACTTACAAACAAACAACCACTAAACCTAACAGAAAACAGAGGGGGAGCTGCACAAGAGATAAGAGCCTAAAGGAGGTAAAACTGAGAGCTATACAGAGTTGTTGACCCAAACAAGAAAAGGAGTTTTTAAGGAGCCTTTCATTCTAAGAGCTTGATTGTAGCATTCATTCTTGAAATTTCTTTTCCACATGTTAGAATTTGCTGGGCAATTTTCAAAGATCAGTCCATTCCTTTGCTTCCATATCTGCCATGTTGCATTTATGAAGATTTCCATGAAGAAGCTATGATTGAAATCTCTTCTAGCCAATTCAAGCATCTGAAAGAAAGGTGATCCAATTTGCCACTGAATACCAATCAGCTGCCAACAACTATTTGCAAAAGGACAAGTGAAGAACAAGTGGAATGCAGTTTCCTCTCTATTGGATGCACATAGGACACAACTGTAATCCTCTCCTTCAATCTTGAAGTTTTTCCGTTTTAGTAGGTTTCTAGTATTTAATCTATCCATCAGCAAGAGCCAAGAGAAAACTCTTAGCTTATTGCAGCATCTTGAGTTCCAGATCCAAAGAAAAGGCCCTGGTGGCTGGAAATTTTTGTAAATGTGATTGTAGAAATTTCTAGATGTGTATTTATGAGAACCCCAAATATAATGCCATTGATCTTTTCCTTCATCCCTCACTTGAATGCTTTGCACAATTTCATTAAGTTCCTGGAATTCTTGGAATGCCTGGTCTGAGAGAGGAAGATGAAAGTGTTCTGTCAAATCAGTTGTTGTAAGAAAAGCAGCAACTGAGATTTTTTGATTCCTAGCAAATGTGAATAATCTTGGTAATTTTTCTTGCAAGCAATGACCATTCCAAACATCAAGCCAAAACAAGACAGTTATGATTATTCCCGAGAGTCAGGTTTTCGTTGCTGATTTCTCGAGAGCTTTTGGTGCTGCTCGCTGTCTTGTTGCTGGTTCCTCTTCCGAGCTTTGGAAGTGGCATAGGAGATTGGGTCACTTGAGCTTTGACTTGCTCTCTCGCTTGAGCAGTCTTGACCTTATCCGAGGATTGCCCAAGCTTCGGTTTGAGAAGGATTTGGTTTGTGCACCTTGTAGGCATGGCAAGATGGTCGCTACTTCCCATCCACCTTTGACTGATGTGATGACTGAGCGTCCTGGGGAGCTTTTACATATGGACTTGGTTGGTCCAGCTCGCGTTCGCTCAGTCGGTGGGAAGTGGTATGTCCTTATGATTGTGGACGACTATTCTCGCTATACTTGGGTGTATTTCTTGGCAACTAAGGATGAAACATTTGGTTTTGTTCGAGATTTGATCCTAAGGTTGAAAAATGAGCGAAACGGTGATGTCATACGAGCTATACACAGTGACAATGGCACGGAGTTCAAGAATGCTCATTTTGAAACCTTTTGCCGTGATCTAGGTCTTGAACATCAATTCTCTTCGCCCTATGTTGCTTGTCAGAATGGTGTTGTGGAGCGAAAGAATCGGACCATTTGTACTATGGCCAGGACGATGCTCGATGAGCATAGGACTCCTAGGAAGTATTGGGCCGAGGCGGTGAATACCGCATGCTATGTGTCAAATCGGATTTTCCTTCGTGCTTTCAAGAAGAAGACTTGCTACGAACTCTTTCATGGTAGAACCCCCCAAAGTGAGCCATTTGCGAGTTTTTGGTTGCAAGTGCTTTATTCTCAAGAAGGGAAATCTAGATAAGTTTGAGTCTCGGTCTCATGATGGTATCTTCTTTGGTTATGCTAATCACTCTAGAGCATATCGTGTGCTCAATCTTACAACTAACCAAATCATGGAGACTTGTGAAGTGACATTCGACGAGACCATGCCGTGTAGCTCTGTTGTCTTTGAGTGTGCAGGTGATGAGGAGATGGGACAGCCAATCTTCGAGGACAAGGATGCGGATGATGAAGATGAAGATGGAGATGACTCACCTCCGACGGCGCCTGTACCTACTACCTCCACTACGACCACTACGGATGATGGTGGTCCGTCTACCACCTTAACAACAACTCAACTACATGGAGGTCAAGTGGAAGCAACAGTTGAGGGGGAGGCAATCTCAACACGTGAAGCTCCAAGACACATTTAAGCTCGTCATCCACCCTCAGGGATGATTGGAGACATCGACGAGCGAACTACACGGTCAAGGTCACGAAACACCTCTCACTTTGCTCATTCTGCATTTGTAGCGTCTTTTGAGCCCAAAGATATTCGACATGATTTATCTGATGCGAACTGGGTCAATGCCATGCACGAAGAGCTAGAGAACTTTGAGAGGAATGAGGTGTGGGAACTTGTAGAGCCTCCACCAAATTGCCACCCTATAGGAACCAAGTGGGTCTGGAAGAACAAACAGGGTGAGAGTGGTGAGGCTGTGAGAAACAAGGCTAGGTTGGTTGCCCAGGGCTTTTCACAAAAGGAGGGAATTGACTATGATGAGACATTTGCTCCTGTTGCCCGTTTGGAGGCAATTCGAATCCTTCTAGCATTTGTATGTGAGGCAACCACCTGGGTTTGAGAGTGAGAGATACCCCCACTGAGTGTACAAACTCCACCGAGCACTATATGGCCTCAAGCAAGCACCCAGAGCGTGGTATGGTAGGCGAGAGGGTTCTTGTTGAGCAAGGGGTTTGTGATGGGCTCTGTTGATAAGACCATGTTCCTCCTTCGTGTTGGCAAAGACATCTTGATTGTTCAGATTTATGTGGATGACATTATCTTTGGTGGCTCTTCTAATGCTCTTGTTGCAAAGTTTTCTGAAGATATGAGCAGGGAGTTCGAGATGTCTATGATGGGAGAGTTGCAGTTCTTCCTCGGACTGCAGATCAAGCAAGTCAAGGACGGGACATTCGTGCATCAAGCCAAGTACACCAAGGACATGCTGAAGAAGTTCGACATGAGCGACGCCAAGCCAATGTCGACTCCGATGAGTACAACTACGGCTTTGGACGCTGATGAAGACGGAGAACCCGTGGACCAGAAGGAGTACCGGAGCATAATCGGCTCCCTCCTCTGCTTGACGGCAACGAGGCCGGACATACAGTTCAGTGTGTGTCTGTGCGCTCGTTTTCAGGCTTCACCGAGAACTTCACATCGGCAGGCCGTCAAGAGGATATTCAAGTATTTGAAATACACTCCTGACTTGGGTCTTTGGTATTCTGCCTCCTCGACACTTGCACTTCATAGTTATTCCGATGCGGATTTTGCTGGGTGTCGTTTGGATCGCAAGTCTACCTCGGGTCAGTGTCAGTTTCTTGGCTCTTCTTTGGTCTCTTGGTCTTCTCGCAAGCAGTCTAGCGTTGCCCAGTCCACTACAGAAGCCGATTATGTAGCTGCCGCTAGCTGTTGTTCCCAGCTCCTATGGATCATGTACACCATGAGTGACTTTGGCTTGAACTTTTCCCATGTTCCACTTCAATGTGATAGCACAAGTGCCATTAGTGTTGCCAAGAATCCAGTGCTTCATTCTAAAACCAAACACATAGAGGTGAGATACCATTTCCTGAGAGATCATGTTGAGAAAGGACACATAGAACTATCCTATGTCCCAACCCAAAACCAACTAGCTGATATTTTCACAAAACCACTTGACCAAGCCACCTTTGCCCGCTTGCGAGGAGAGCTTGGTGTGTGTTTTCCTTTCTGAGTTGGTTTTGGAGGCTTCTTTGTGATATATGTATGATATTGTGCATTTGCATGTTTATCTTTGCATTTGTATCATATTTTGCATGTTAGAGCAAGCTTCTCTCATATGGATTGATTACTCTAATCTGCTACTTGTGAGCTTATGGACATGCTAGTAGTTCTGTGTGGTTGTTTAGCAAAGCTCCTGATTCAATACTTTCTACAACTATGACTTTGTTAACATTTGGACAAAGAATGAAAAATTGACTCTCACCTTTCGAGCAAATGATTTCCCATGTGTTGTTTCTTGCCTAGGAGATTGATCTTGCTTAGGTTGTGCTTAGAAATCTTTGCCTTGCAAATTTGGGTCAAAGACCGGCAATCAATATGAATGTTTAGCCCATAGGTTAACTTGTGGAGAGACATAAGTCTCTTTCTGCCGCAAAGGCATCTCATGTACCACTATGCAAAAATCTGAAAAAGAAATGTCTATGCTTGTAAAAACATGTTTTTCATGTCTTTTGTGCTTTCTTGCATCTGTTTTGGGTGCTAAGCCGTTGCAAGATGTCTACCATAGAGAAGTCTCTATTGTCAGAAGTAGACACTTGGCACGGTATGCTTTGACATGACATGAGTTAGTCCATGGGTGTTTATAGTGATCTTTTGCTAAGAATGGATGACTTTGTTCAATCTCTGTATGATCATGCTTATCTTGGTTTGAATCACTCATGGCTATGATTTTGCTCATATGGTGAGAATTCCTACTAAAATTTGATCCACTTGCACTACATTTGATCAAATCTTGTTGGCATTGCATCTTCACCATCTTGGACTGTCTTGCTTGCCTAGTAGCTCTCTTGTAGCATTTTAGAGTGCGTATTGCATATTTGAGAAGCTCTAGGTCATGGCTTTTGCATTTTGTACCTTGATGGTTGCATTAACAACAAGGGGGAGAACATCATGAACATCTTGTGCATTTGGGTTGCATTTGGGTGTTTTGGGGAGGAACAGACTGCACTTGTTCAGGGGGAGCTCTTGTTCAGGGGGAGCTCCTGCTCCTGGTGTTTCTAGCTCTTTTGCCTTGGAGCTTGTTGACTTGGTTGTGTTGAGCCTTTGCCCTTGTCTTAGGGGACCGAGTATTTCTCTTTCGAGTGACTGTGTTTGGCTTGTTCTTCGCTTTGAGTCACTTGTTTGGGTTTCTTTTCTTCTTCTATTTTTCTTTTCAAAAATCTTTGTTCATTATGTGTGTTGTCAATGCACTCATCAAGGGGGAGATTGAGGACCAGGTGTGTCCGAGGACCAGTGGATGGTCGCTTCTCAGTGTGATGAGTGATTGACAACGTGGTGTTGGACTGACTCTTGGCTGAGTACTGCAGGTGTTCGATGCGACTTGGTCTGCGTTGGTGCAGGTGAAGAACAAGCGCGAAAGGTCTCCGGGAGTGGAGATGAGTAGGCTTGGTTCGAGGGACCCGGTGACCAGATGGGATCAAGTGCGGTCGGCATGGTGGCAAGGAAAAGCAAGACGAAGTCAAGATGGGCCGGTGCAAGGTGGCGGCGGTCAGTCGAAGCTTGCACGCGGGGTTTGATGGTTGGGCCACAAAACCATCGGAGGAGGGTTTCTCGGTTTGGGCCTCAAAACCGAGCCCGAAGGCCCAATACGACGGAGACAGTGATCCGGGCGTGTTCGGGAAGCTTCGAAACGGTGGACGCGTGGCGGGATCCGGTTGTTTGCGTAGGAGCTAAGCGAAGCCGGATGGACGGCGCGTACCAGCCGGACGAGATACCTGTGAAGTTACTGCTTTGCCCTGCGGGTGTGTATCGTAGAGTTTAGCAGTAGGGTAGTCCAGTCATTTCCCCCCACCAGGACTCAGTATTAGTAGGGGTGGAGGGGATGGCATCTTAATCTCTCTTGCTTAACCCTAGTTCATTTGCACTTGTCCTCTCTCTCTAGCTTTCTCTCTCTAGGCTAGCCAGTGCATCAAAGATTCATCTGAAGCGGGAGGATGTCGGGTGGTTGCTAGCCTTTGTATAGATTGTGACCTCTGTGTTTTTTAATCTATGAGCTAGTTTGAATCATCTCCTTCTATCTTCCCGAGTTCGTTTTTGTGCCATTTTCGTTCATTCTTCGATTCTTCGTTTCTAGTCCGTTTGGGTCCGGATTTGTTTGTGGAGATCATGAGTGAGTGCCTTGCGCATCTTTGTGTGTGATCTTGTCTCCTCAAACGCCGGGAATCGGGCTGAATTTGAAGTTTCGTGGATGAACTCGTGGTTAGGGCCTAGTTCGTGTGATCCGCGATTTCTTGATTTGTAGGGCGTTAAAGGCCGAGATTTTTGGGGCATATCTTCACCTTAGGGTGCTAATCATCTCCCCAAAGTTTTGCCTCTAGAGCTCTAGCCGTTTGGGAGATCCGGTGTTGAATTTGGGAGAGAAAATCGCGATTTACTGTAGTTGTTCTTCCTGTTCGTCGGTCGAGCTTCGCGGACGGTCCGCCCGTTTCCATCGGACGGTCCGCCCGGTCCGCGGACGGTCCGCACTTGCGTGGCGGACGGTCCGTGAGGTACTGGAGATTTCGGGTGTTTTTACGGACGGTCCGCCGTGTCATCGCGGACGGTCCGCAGTGTCACCGTGGACGGTCCGCCGTGTCATCGTGGACGGTCCGCCGCGTCATCGTGGACGGTCCGCCGTGTCACCGTGGACGGTCCGCCGTGCGCCTGTCAGGACCTATTTCGTTTGATCTCTTGAGTTGCTTCCGCCTAGCATTTCTTTGATCCGAGGCTTGTTCCTAGGATAGGTAGGACCGCTGTGACTACGCTATCTTGGTAAGCTCTTGAGATCTTCGTTGGTTGCGAATTTGGGATATAGGCCGAAATTTCGAAGGAAAATTTTTATCGGCTCCCATTCACTCCCCCCCCCCCTCTGGTCGCCATTCCGATCCTTCATTCCCTGTTGCTGTTGATGCAAGAGTGGAGAGAGATCTGCAGTTCTAGTCTGTTGAGATGGTGATGTTGCTCTAGGAGGCGTGCAGCATGGAGCACGGGAAGCTGAGGGATTTGAAGAGGGCTCCTCGGGCGAGAAAACACAATCAATGCCGTTGCCATTGTCCATAGCTCTCACCACTGTAGTGTGGTTGTGGGAGCT
The DNA here is from genome assembly GCA_033239725.1 of Echinochloa phyllopogon. NCBI lineage: Eukaryota > Viridiplantae > Streptophyta > Magnoliopsida > Poales > Poaceae > Echinochloa > Echinochloa phyllopogon. Next base: position 6,072,590 of record BTCW01000014.1, on the reverse strand, counting down.
AGGAGGAGAAGCTGTTGTGCAAGTATGAGAAGCTGCTGCGCCAGTTGAGATGGAATGATGATAGTTGCAATGTACAGGTGAGGATGGTGGGAAAGGAGGGAGTGGGCCGGTAGGAGTAGGAGCTGTTGTACAAGTAAAGCCAGTAGGGATAGCTGAGTTAATGTTGGCCCCTCCGTGAATTGTGTCCTTTTGTAAATTTCTGCACACTTGTTTAGGCATCCATGCAAAATTGAGACTTGAAATCCGCCGAAAGCAAGCTCGAGCTTTATGCCCATAGTTAAAGCAAAACATGCATCTAATGCTCTCCTTGCAATCTCTAGCGAAATGGCTCTGCCCAAGACAGTTGCAGCAGATCACAGTTCTGACCCATTTGGAGATTGGTCCAGAGGGGGGCGCATGCTCCATTTTGGTAGGATCTGGCGCAACCAAGGAGTTAATGCAGAGATCGCGTTTGAGATTGCCAAAGACCCTTTCCATTTGAGTGTCGTCTTCAACCTCCCGCTCATGGCGACGCGTGCTGCCATGGAATAGGTCTGAAGAGCTAGCAGAAATTCTTCCTTCTGATTGGTGCCGAGTCTTGGCTTTTTTCGTTGACAGTAGCTGCTCAGGAATCCTGCAATCAAAACTTCCGATCCGAATGACTTTAATTTGATCAGTCTCCTTGCATTTGAACTTGCTTGGTGATTGTTGAACAATAGGATCACTGAAAGTAACCCTTTTTCTGGAGAAGCCTTTTGCCTTCTTCTGCTTCTTATAGGAAACTTCAGTCCAACTTTGCGCCTCTTCTCTTAAGAATTTTTGTTCCTCACGGACCCAACAATCCCCTCCATAGAGATGGAAATAAACATCAAAATGCTCCGTGGTTATCCTTTTGAGGTCACAGACCATGAAGGCAACCAACTTGGAGGAGACCACAAATCGGAAATGCCTATCATTCACAAAGGAAACATGGAAGCCTGCGGGAGTGCCACCAAGACAAGCATGTAGAGCCAGGCTAACAGAGTCTTCTGTCAGCCGAAAGGTGAAACGCCGAAACACCGCAAGAAGAGGAGGGGTGATGAACCGAGGTGTTGAGAGAAGCAAGAACCTTGGATTGGAACAGTCTGCCAGCGTCGAAGCTCCAGTTGCTCACCAACTTGGCGAGATCTGCATCCTGCTCAAGCTCCACCAGTTTGGGCGGCGCCATGGAGCCCAAGCGGAGGAGCGCGCTGGGATCTTCTCACGCGTTGAGGGCCCCGAGCATCCTCGCCCCGCCGTCCTCCTCCTCCACCTGCTGCTTGCCGCGTGCTGCCTCGCCGCCGGCGCTGGCGCGCGGCCGCCACCGGTGCCTAGTGTCTTACCTTCGGGGTTGGAGTGTGAGCATCCAGTATGCAATTTAGCTGAGTCTAGGACTACAGTGTTTGGGTTTCTGTCTTCAGGCATATATCATACTCAAAGCAATATCCAAGGCAATGAATATGATGACGAGAGATGCACGAAATCAGATATATGTACCTCATGTTTTCATTTTATCTTGACATTAATATATGATGTTGTAGATTCATGCAGTTGAAATAATTGAACCCATATATGATGTGTGAATATTAACACCTCCCTCTTTTGGATACATGTATTTCTTTTGGTAAGAGTGAAAACAGGAAAGTAAATTGAAATCAAATTTACCTTCTTAAGCTATGCAATGTTTGAACCTGGACATACCAACTGTAGCTTATGCATCGATGGATAATCATGAATGAAAATATGAAATATGTCACTAACAACCAAGCAGGCCAAACCATTATATGTCAATCAGTACAGAAAAAAAGAAGAATATGGTCAATAACCCAAAGAAAATAGAATGCACTGATGCTAGAGACACGGACCTGCATGACAGAGGAACAGTAATTAGTGGAGAAATTCTGCATTTCTAAGCATTGCAGGGAATTCAGAGTTCCAATGGAGTAATTGCAATTTGCAAGCACATAACACTTTTGTTCCACAATATTCGACATAGAGTCATTCTTATTCACAGGTAATCCTAATTTCACAACAAATCCTAACCCAATTGCGCAGTTCAGATATTATAACGTAAATCACATGATAATATAACAGCGCCACTACAATTCCAGATCGATGAAGTTAGCATTGCTCTGAAACTGAAGGCACCGTTAAAGTCTCTATCACAACCCACTTCGTAGAAAGTAGAAACCATTATCCCACTTCGTAGAAAGTAGAAACCATTATCCCACTACCAGAAAAACTGATCTAGGATTACCAGCGCCACCCACCTGTCGCTACCAACCAACGTGGATGGTAGATGTGAAGTTAGGGTGCCGGCTTCAGTGCCGGTGTGCTTCAGAGACGGCGTTTCTGGCGAGCGCCCCCAGTAGGACGAGGCAGGAGGCCTCCTGCGCGAACTTCTCCAGCATGTGGTTGACGAAGGAGCTCAGGATGGTCGGCAGTGAGGTGAGGGGCAGAGCTCGAGAGGCAGCGAAGTTGCCTGGAATTTGAGAGGGGGATGGTCGATGGATCAATGATGGCATTTGGGGGAAGGAGAATGAGGAAGAAAGACGGGAGCAATAGATAATGACGTTTTTTTAAGGAAGGATGTGCCCTCGAAGACTGCGTGCGCGGCGAGCTTGCTGGGATAGCGAAGCGAACGGAGATCCCGGCATGATTTTTTTTCACCTTACTATCAGTGGCTCTTCAAATACCAGTTTTAGATTTATTCTAATATTTTTTCATCGAAGAGAGAAGACTCTTACATTTTTATCAAAATTATATGCGTAATAACATGACAGGTCTATACGTCAGCCAGCGTGGACAGACCACACGAAATATCCCGTTTACCCATGCTAAGCCGCTCCCTGAAACCTTCCGCTCCCTATGACAGGTGTGGCCCGTCTGTCATCCCTTACATCTCTCCCTCGTCTCCTTCCTTTTAGCCGATGAGCTCGCCGTGCGTGTTGTGCTCCACCATGCGGCTCGCGTCGAGCGCGGCAATCATGTCGGCCTTACAGATCGTGGACACGCGGTACAGATTACTCAGCAGGTGTAGAAGAGACATTTTGTATGACATATTTATCCTGACTTGTCGGCGTGTCGTGCCACATATGCAATTTTGATAAAAATATAAGAATCTTTCTCTCTCTAACGATAAAAGTGTTAGGACAAATTTAAAAGTGGCGTGAGTTATGGTTCGTAACGATGGCAAGCAAAAAAAATCATCCGACGCCGCGGAATGCGACGCTGGCCTACTCAGCCTCCGCGGCCAGTTTCTGTATGATGTTGTTGATGGCATTGAGGGGGTTGGTGATAGAAATGGCCTTGGATGAGATTCAATGTCGCCTTCTCCTTCTTCTTCTTCCCGTGCCTCCGCCCTTCTCGCCCTCGCCGGCTCGCCCGCGGAGAGCTACAGCCACTTCGCCGCCCACGGCCGCGGCGGCCGCCTTGCCGGCGCAACGAACTCAGTATTGGGCCTCCAACAGTAAAATGTGAAGCTTGAAAAAAAAAGGCCTGGCCTGGAAACGTGTTTGCTTTGCACACGGCTGGACCCAGGCAGGCCGAAAGGCCGTTGTGCTCGGCTCTCGGCCCATATTAGAATCAAAAGGTATTCAGCTCCAATGTTCGGTCTATTTGGAACAAAGAAAGTCAAAACGGAGAAAATTAAAAAAATAGAAATAAAAGAGGAAAACTATATATGATTCAAAACACGGAATCAAAACTTTGAGCTGTTTGAATTGCCAGAAAGAAGTTCAAGTATCATATGCCCACAACACAAGCAACAAATTTGTTACTGGATCCTAGTGTGATTTAGGTGCTTCGTGGATCATTAGGCACATTATTTTAGTTTATAATTACGTTTTCTATCTAAGATCTACAGGTTAAAAAAACAGAATGGAACCCATAATAATGCAATAAGGAAGAGAAGCATGCCATGCAGTTTTCTCTTTCTCACCCAGCACCCCACGCGCTTTTCTTTCGACCTCCGTGCGAGGCTCGGTAATGCTCCTATACAAACGTCCGTCGGATCAGACGCTCAGCATTTCACCTCCTACCTCCCACATTTTTCTTTACGCATCTGCTGCCGCTCCTCCACATCTGTTGCCGTCGCCGACTTGTCCTCCGTATGCGTCGCCGCCTCCGCATGCACCGTCGCCGCCGCCGCCGCCGGCTCCTTTGCGCGTCGCGCTGCCGCCGCTGCCGGCCCTCCGCGCGCCGACGTGGATGCCGCCGCTGTCCGAGCGCTGCCCCGCTCGCTGCCATCCGGAAGGGCCGTGGGCCGCCATGGCCACCACACCCAGTTTCTTTTGCTGCCGCCAGTCCGAGCCGACCATGGATGTGGCGGATCCATCGACGACGAGCACACGGAGCTCCGCCGCCGCATCGTAGATGACGCGTGCGTGATGTAGGGGAGGGGTGCCGCCGCCGCATCGTAGATGATGCGTGCGTGAGGTAGGGGAGGGGGCGCACCGGCCATCCTCCACGGACGCCGCCGCCGCCGGCGGCCATCTCCTCCGCGTTGCAACGGCATGTTTTCATTTGTTTGCTAGGGTTTTGCTCTATGTTGCAACATCATGTTTCACGTATTTCGGATGTTTCAGAAGAATGTTGCAACTGTTTAACGCGAATGTTGCAAAAGTAGATCTGGGATGTTGGATGTTGCATATATTTTGCATGCATGTTGCAAGTATTTCATCCGGATGTTGCATTTTTATTGGGAATTTTTTGACTGCTGCCGTGCGTGGTTGAGAGTTGAGCGCGTGTTGCTAGTGTTGCAAACAATGACTATTTATGTTGCAGATATTGTTTAATGTTGCATACGCTATTCTTGGATGTTGCAAAAATTTTATATCCATGTTGCGGCGGGATTTTTTCTGTGCTACCTACCGTCAAAGGAGGAACGTTTGGCTCAGGTTGCGCCATGTCACCGTCCGATTTTTTGGTTTAACGTCCGGGCGCCGTGCGAGGCTCCATCGTTCTTCTCTCCACAAAGTCAACAAACCGTGCAGCCAAATCTTCCACATCCATCACCCTGTCTGTCAGGAAATCAGTGGAACACATCGGATGCTAGGGTTAACCGCGCACGAAGAAGCCGATACCAATGGGTGATAATTAGTTCAATGTCGGGTTGTCGCTATGGTCAAGGTCAACCCGCCCTTGGTCCGGCCGGCCTCTTGACGCGTTGTGCTATCGCAATCGCAACGTTACCATCTTTCACACTCACAGCACCAGGATACAGTAGCTAGGATGTTAATTGATAGAACTTGGCACCATGATATAAACTGGACATGAACAAAACAGAGAGCAACGAGAATCCCAGCCTGTCTGGTGGGCGACGCTTGCATTGTCTCGACGGGATGAAAACGGTCGAAAACCATATATGTCATCCGGTTGATCGAGTAATGCTCTCTTCATTGCAACCAACCCGCTACCAATTTCTTTCTTCTAGAAACCGAAGTAAAAAATCTAGATCGCCTGACACGCCATCCCTCGAGCTAATCGAACCGGGGTGGCCGCCGCCGGAACTTGGGCTCCCATCCATTGCAGCCGCAACACATTCCTTGGTGCCGCGAGCTCTAAATTTGGTTCCTACTGCCTCGTATCCGGAGCCGGCTCCTCTGATAGAAGTCACGCCGTGATGGCACACCATTACGTCAGAGCAGCACCCTTCCGGCCCAGCGTCGTCGTGGCGCAGCGTCGTCCAAGTTTAGCCACTCCATGCAATGTAACTGGACAAACTACGGGCCGAACTGATGAACGCGAGTCCTAGGCTGAGCTAAAGAACAAACTTGGCCGGCCTTATGTATCATCACCACCTCATGTGGAACGCTGGAGCTATTTATGCGGGAAAAAAGGTTGTTGTTTACTGCAGATAATGTAAATGCCATAAATTTCACAACAAGCTCTCCCATGTATGAATTACTTTTGCTGCAAAGAAGGTTTGAACGAAGCGTTTAGCAAATTCCGACCATTCCCCACATAACATTTATTGTTACCTATGAGTCTATGACCTAATCTAAGTTATTTGGAATTTGTGCGGTAAAACCTACTCCCTCGTTTCATGAATAATGTAATTCTGATATTAAAAAATCTAATAAAAAAATGTAATTCTAGCTGTAACTAACCGTCTTATTTCTAAAAATAATAATTATGTGTATGCACCAACAACCTCCACGTCTAAATTGGTGGGATTGACACAGTTATAAATGGTAGCATGATCTTTTACCAACCACACTAATCTGTCTGAAAAATATTAGAATTGCATTCTTTATTGGACGGATGATTTATACATCTGGGTTAAAAGTTGTAAACTCGGTATGAATGCATGTATTTCTCTTTTAGACTCTTTTACAAATTAATGGTATTATTTTTTTGGTTGTAGGTAACATATCAGTAGACAATTAGATACTTGTGGTGATTGTGTCGGCTCTCAGTTGCTGCAATCCAAACGGCAAGATTATAGAATACGAGATCAAATCTGGTTGTTTGTTTCAGCTACGAATTAATCATAATAACCTTTATCTGATCTAAACGGCCGTTGTTTGGTTTGTAAGCTAATAAATTTGTCATGATACGCCAAACTCATCTAAATTTGATGCAAGACCGAGCATGAAAAATACACGGTTTGATACAAGCTATTAATTTGTTAACATCCTACTCTGTAAATCTACATCACACGGCCCCTTCGAAAGATGTGCACTCGACACACTATTTATATTTTTATCATCACTTCATATAAAAAGGGATTAATTTAAAGATGTTATATGTTGAAAGATAAAGATTTATAAGTTGGCTCTATCTTTATTAAACTAACACTATAATATTAAATATATGTATCACGGTGTTATAGACCACTGTTGTACTATCCAAACTAGAGGGCGTGTCACGGATTTCTTGCTGGGGGCATCTCAGCGGATAGAAATCGAGGGCCAGGAACCATACTCTCATGAAGCTCGTCCACCATGTCCCCCCGCAGTGAACCGGCCGACACCCTACAAGCCTAGAAGCTGAGGTATGATCCAACGTGTCCTAATGCTCCCGCAGGTTTCAGGTTTGGCAGCACTGTGCATGGAACGACGTGACACAGTGAACCTGCACTCAAGGCCTCTGTCCTCTGCAGCAGCCAGGTGAAGTGTATCAAGGCGACCATCGAGTAGTACACTTCATTGCCGGCGCTCTTTCTTTTTTTTAAAATTTGGGAAAAGGCCAGTCGAAATTGTGGCCGCGCGTAAGCTTTGGCGAGCAAAACTTACGCCACATCTTAGATATGTTTAAGCACTCAAAATGAACTACTCCATCCGTTTCAAAATGTAGGTCGTTTTGAGTTTTCTAGATACGTTATTTTTGCTATGAATTTAGACATGATGTTTATCTAAGTGTATAGCAAAATCTATGTATTAAAAAAGCTAAAACGACCTACATTTTAAAACGGATAGAGTAGCTGGCAACCACGGGTTTGCGGCGCGCTTAAAGCGCGGCCTGAACCAAACACCAACCATAGCACGCAGCAATTGTGACGTCACGCGGCAAACTGCGGCGCGTTGCCGGCACGAACCAAACACACCTACCACTTACGGGGCAGCCTATAAATAGATGGAGCCACAGAGCTCGTATGGTCGTGCCACGATTCACACTCGTTGACAACGACACCGCGCGAGTGGCCCAAGCAACATGTCTGCCTTGTCACTGTCGAGGGCGACACTGCTGCTTCCTCGCCAGGAGCAGCGCCCGTCGCCAATGCCGGTGATCGACCTCGGCCGCCTCATCAGCCTCGATGCCCCAACGCGATTGCGCGCGGTCGATGACATCGCCACAGCATGCCGTGATCTGGGTTACTTCCAGGTGTCCTCTGTTTTTCTGTTCATCTTTGACGTACTCCATCGTCCCTGCTCCTTTAATTTCCTTGGACTTATTATTTTAACACACCAGCTGCATCCATCAAGATTCAAGCATGACAAAGAAAGCCTATTATCTGTCCGAAACTCTGCTGATTATTGCTCATTTTGCAGGTCATAAACCATGGGATCAGTCAGTCTGTCATGGACGGTGCTGTGGAAGCAGCTTCAGAGTTCTTCAAGCTACCAAGTGAGACCAAGGAGGAGTTTGAATCAGACGACCTCCGCCAACCCGTCAGATATGACACGACCTCAACGGACAGCATCAGCATATCAAGGGCATTCCTAAAGAATTATGCCCATCCACTCAGTGACTGGATTCAGTACTGGCCCCAGCAACCATCCATCTACAGGCAAAACAGCTTTTCTTTTCCTTGTCTTGTCGCCATGCAAACCTCAAACTACAAAAAATAGCTGCACGATTGTATAGTAACACCTTTTTTTCTTTTTGCTGATGAGACCAGGGAATACATGGGAAACTATGCTGTTGAAGTGAGGAGGGTGGCTTTGCAACTGATGGAAGCAATACTTGAAGGCCTAGGTTTGGGCAAGGATCAATACATGCATGACAAGTTTCAGGAAGGCTTGCAAATGTTGGCAGTGAACGGCTACCCTAAAGTCTCACAAGGTGGTCCGACCATAGGGTTGGCCCCACACTCTGACTATGGGTTCCTGACCGTCTTGCTCACAGACCGTCCGGGCCTTGAAGTTGCTGACCGCAACAGCAACACCTGGAAAAAAGTCCTGCAGCTGCCCCATGCATTGGATGTCCATGTTGGAGACCACATGGAAGTCCTGAGCAACGGCCGGATCAAGACTGTCGTGCACCGTGCTGTTCTGAACCCTAATGAAGCAAGGATATCTGTAGCTAGCATCCATGGCTTCGCCATGCATGAGATGGTCGCCTGTGCCAAGGAGCTTGTGGATGAGCAGAATCCACAGAAGTACAAGGAGAGCAGCTTCAGTGACTTCCTCGACCATCTCACGGCTAATATGGACAACAAGAACAGGAACTTTCTGGAAAGCCTTAGAATGTGAGGTCTAAGGATAGTGGATATATATATAGAGAGAGAGAGAGCCTATAGGGTGTCGTATTCCCTATGAGTCTAGAAGTTGGTAACGTACACCGACGTGCTATGTCTACAGTAGTTCATCTTCTCGTTTCAGTGGTCAGGCTAAACGCTGCTAGTGTAATAGGCCCCGGCACCCAGGTTTTGTTGCTTTAATACAGAAGGGTACTAAACTACTAATAGCCTGTTGTGTGCTGCATCCTGCATGTTGCCATTCCTTTTTCATCCTACCACTACTGCATGGCCTGCCTGCATCGTTATGGACTTGTAGTCACATATAAATAGACCAATCCATAAGTTACAAATTTATCCAGTAGGGTGAATTATTAGTAAAAAAAATGTTACTCGCTCTTGTGAAGCAGAACTCATTATATGTTAAAAAGATGTACCACCTTTTATGAATGCACGCATAAATAAAATGCCGTTTTCCATGAAACGATGGATGTGGGCTGAAAGGCTGAAAAGTATATGCTGAAGGGCCCAGCCCATCCTACTAGGCAGATCGGCCTACTCCGTCCATTTTTGCATTCGAAGCTCTCTATTTCTATGAGTGCAAATCATTCAAAATTAGACCATATGGTGTCCATAATTCATTTTCGATTATATAATAAAACCCATATGCTTGGACCATTTTTTTCGAAACACCTGTACAAAGACATTACCCACCCTATCAATACATACACTTTACCCCTATTAGCATCTCTAAGAGATTGAGCCAACACACATTCAATCATGAGATTGATAAAGTCACCATATGAGCCTCGTTATGCAGGCGGACGTAGCCTATCACTAAAAAATAGGGTTGATTAGTTTCTAAAATTAATTTTGGAAAATACTAACATCCATGTCAAGTCGAGGGACTTGAACCGTAATGGACATATTCCACCGTAAGAAACCTAATCAACTGAGATGCACTCAGTTCACATACGCCTGGACGGATTAGCAAATTATTTACTATGATTTAGGATTTATAATTGATGGTTATGAGTGTATTAAGTATATTTTTTTAAAATTAGCATATATAATATCAGTCTTACTTTATAATGATAGGGGTAGATAATTTCGTTGCGGATGTAGAGGTTACTTTATCGTACCTATTTTCATTCACTTCTATCTTTTTATTTTTGTTCTAGTATACATCTCATGTGGAGGGAGACATTAAAAAAGAGTGTTCTAAGGGTTATATACTCTATCCATTTCAAAATATAGGATATTTTAGTTCTATTATAAGCCAAAAAACTTCTGTGACTTCGGCCAAGTTAAACTTCTATATATATATATATATATATATATATATATATATATATTGTGGAATTATGGATAACAATTGTATACAAGGTATATATACCTATTGGCCCATCCTTGTTTTTCGGGCAAGCTCAGCTGTTGATGGGGCTAGGGGCATGCTATAACTGGGTAGCTTTTTTTGTTGCAAAACATACGACCAACACTGGTAGAGAAATAACTTTACATCCACTAAGTTTGTATTTCCCGGGGCCCCGAAGGATCTTTAGTCTCGGTGACCCTTTAGTCTCGGTTGGAAGCTCAACACAGGACTAACGGTTTCAAGCATTAATCCCGGTTGGTGGTTCCAACCGGAATTACATTTAGTCCCGATTGGAGCCGCTAACCTAGATTAAAGGATATTTTTTCGGTTGGAGCCACCAACCCAGACTAGAGTATTCTCTACGGCTTACTATAAAAGTACGTGAAATAGTTGGTGGGCTATACGCGAGGTAAGGTAAGAGACGGTGGGTTGGAATCCCACAGGATTTCTCTACTAGCGCGAGTAGTTGACTAGCTGAGTGATATCTAGAAACGGTGTTGGGTCACGGGGTCAATTGGAATTTGGCACCGCCGATATGCTGCATGATGGTGCCTGCAGGTTGCCAAATTCTGGTAACGGTCGATGTCTTTTTGACGCGCTGCGTTGTACTGTTGCAGGTAAAACCATCTGGCCACCTTTCAGTTCTACAGCATCGGCTTGGAACGCATGAAATTTACTGGTCGGATGTGTCAGTGTCGAATGTGCGGCATTGGTTCCCAGTTTGGCAGGGTAACGAGACTTCATGCCTAGCTAAAAGTCACACGACATATATACACCACTTCATTTTGGCAACCCCCCACACACACACAGTACAATGCGTCCACTGATCGAGCTTGCTTCTGCTGCTACTAGCAGCCTCCATCTCCACACTCGTCGCCCCAGAATCCGCCGCCGACGAGGCCGCGCTGCTCGCCTTCATGGCCGCGGCGGCAACGACGCGCTTGCTTCATAGAACCATAGCACCAGCTACTGCAGCTGGGACGGGGTGAGATGTCGTGGCCGGCGCCAAAGAGTGGTGGCGCTGGACATACGCTTCCGAAGGCTCGGCCGGCGGCGTCCTCTCCCCAGCCATGCATCGGCAACCTGTCGTCCCTAAGGTACATCAACCTCACCTCCGATGGGTTCAGCGGGGTCATCCCTGCAAGCCTCGGCCGCCTGCATCGCCTCCGTGTCCTCGATCTCGGAACCAACGCCTTCTCCGGCGAGATCCCGGCCGGCCAACCTCAGCTCCTGCGCTAGCCTAGTGACCATGATCCTCCGCTTCAACCAGCTCCATGGAGGCATTCCTGCCGACATCGGCAGCAGGTTTCCTGAAATGAAGTTGCTTAGCTTTGGTATAAACCAGTTCTCTGGATCCATCCCTTCTTCAATTTCCAACCTTACTGCTCTCCGAGAACTTGACCTCTCCCAGAATAGGTTTGGTGGATATGTGCCTCATATGCTGGGGCAATTGCAAGCTCTTCAAACTCTAAGCTTGTACCTCAACATGCTAGAAGCAGACAATCAGAGGGGATGGGAATTCATCACTTCGCTGTCAAACTGCAGCCAGCTCCAGAGTTTAGTTATTGGTGGTAACGCTGGTTTCACTGGGCAACTGCCAAGCTCAATAGGAAATCTATCACCAACCCTGAAGTACCTTTACTTAAAAGAAACTAGAATCTCAGGTACCATCCCCTCAACCATTGGCAATCTAGCCAACCTCAACCTTCTGACCATGGCGAATACTTCCATATCTGGAGCAATTCCAGAGAGCATGGGCAAGCTAGCAAGATTGGGTATGCTAGATTTGTCTGGCACTGATTTGTCAGGCCTCATACCATCATCAACTGGAAATATCTCGAATTTGTTTGCCCTTGATATAAGAAATGCCAACCTGCAGGGACCAATTCCTCAAAGCTTAGGTAAGTTGAAGAATCTATATGTCCTTGACCTATCAATGAACCGCTTGAATGGCTCCATACCGGCCTAGAGAGATTTTCAATCTATCCCTCCTTTCTAGGTACTCAAGTCTGTCACAAAATTCATTATCGGGGTCCCTTCCTTCTGAGGTTGGAAGGTTGCAGAATCTTAACAAACTATATCTGTCAGGAAATCAATTATCTGGTGAGATACCGAACAGTATTGGGGAGTGCACTGTACTGGAACAACTTTGGTTGTCCATGAATAACTTGTCCGGTAATATTCCTAATGCCATTGGTAGTATCAATAACCTGCAACAATTGTATCTAGATCACAACAATTTGTTAGGGCCAATCCCTACGGTTCTGCAGAACTTGACATCACTATCAGAATTAGATTTGTCCTACAACAATCTACAAGGGCAAGTACCAAAAGAGGGTATTTTCAGAAATCTGACCAAAATTTCAATCATCGGAAATAATGAGCTATGTGGTGGAATACTTCAGCTAAATTTAATTCCATGCCAGCACAATATTGATAAAAATATTAGAAATGGTTGATTGGAACCAATTGCAATATTTCTGACAGCAACTGGCATACTCTTGTTCTTGGCTTTAACTGTTACACTCTACAGGAAGCTTCGAAAAAAGCAGAACCCACCCTTACCGCTAATAATTGAGGAACAGTATGAAAGAGTTTCTTACCGAACAATAGCAAATGGAACCAATGGATTTTCAGAATCCAATTTGCTTGGTAAAGGAACTTTTGGTGCAGTATATAAATGCACTTTTCAAGATCATGGAGATATTGTAGCTGTGAAGGTTTTCAACCTTGAACAATCTGGTTCTACAAGAAGTTTTGTAGCTGAATGTGAAGCACTAAGAAGGGTGCGCCACCGTTGTCTCATAAAGATCATCACATGCTGCTCAAGCATCAATCATCAAGGTCAAGAATTCAAGGCACTTGTTTTTGAGTATATGCCCAATGGTAGCTTAAATGATTGGTTTCATAAAAAAATCTGGCATGTCTGCTCTAGGAAATACTCTAAGCCTAGAACAAAGACTAGACATTATAGTTGATATTGTTGATGCTTTGGACTATCTTCATAACCATTGTCAACCACCAATAGTTCATTGCGATCTCAAGCCAAGCAACATACTTCTCGCAGAAGACATGAGTGTCCGAGTTGGAGACTTTGGCATATCTAGAATCCTTCCGGAAAGTGCAAGTTCAACCCTACAAAATTCAAATAGCATAATTGGAATAAGAGGTTCCATTGGCTACGTTGCTCCAGGTAATTCAAATTGTTGTCCTTTTGTTTTTTTCCATTGTCCCTAGAAAAAGTTCCTATATAATTTTTTTTCTTTCGTGTATTCATAGAGTACGGTGAAGATGCTCCTGTTTCAACTCTTGGTGATGTTTATAGCCTCGGCATATTGTTACTTGAGATGTTTACCGGAAGAAGCCCAATAGATGACATGTTCATAGGTTCAATGGATCTACATAAATTGTTTTCAGAGGATGACAATGTGCCTGCACACAGATGCCAATGACAGCACTACAAGAAGTAGAATTGAGACTTGCTTGGTTTCGGTCATTGCTCTGGGGATATCCTGCTCGAAGAAACATCCTAAAGAGCGGGCAGCCATACAGGATGCAACCACCAAGATGCATGCTATCAGATATTCATACAAAAATATTAGTGATCTGGAACATGGGGCGCAATAACTCTGCAGTGATTTGCAAAATCAGTGATCCGAAGACTGAGGCTTCATCTCTATCATAGCTAGTTTCTCAACATTCTACCTTTTGTTTATATCAGATTGAAGCAAGTATAGAGGACCTTTAGTAACTGTATCGCATAGAAAAAAAATCCAGTTTTCAGTATGCTTTTTCTTCGGACAGAACTGTTAATTAATATGTAAAATAAATCATAGGTGGCCGTGTGAAATGAAGAGTAAGTAGCCTGTCAACGTCGTCACATGGAACTGAACTGTGTGCCCGATGAATCCACACGGTTTTTTATAACCTATCTAGTTTCGCAACTAGCAAGGGGTTATGCCAGAATCTGACCGCGTTCGCACCCTCATACAGTACTATGATACCGAGTGGATCGGAAAATGACAAACTCAGGAGAATGACTGACCTTGTCAAGAGTAAAACACCATGCCCCGATGGCCCCATGTTTTGCATCGTTTTGGCAACGACCGGAGTGACGTGTGGCGGAATGAAGCATGCAATTCTGGGCCTTGTGGTCACGATATCCAGTATATAAAACATTAAAACCACATCAAGCAGCAAGACCTACCAAGCACTGCTCATCTATCGATCGCCCACTTCTACCACACCTGCAGCCAACGTACTGACATGGCAATGCACTCATTGAGCTACTTGCTGCTGCTGCTATGCATATCCTCTTCTGCTTCCATCTCGATGACACTCGTGGCTGCACAAGCCGATGACGAGGCTGCACTGCTGGCCTTCAAGGCCGCGGCGATTGGCGGCCGCGGCAACCGAGACGTGCTTGCTTCATGGAACAGCAGCAGCGTCGTCGGCGGGTTCTGCAGCTGGAAGGGTGTCACGTGCGGTGGCAGGCACCGGCGAGTGGTGGCGCTCAGTCTGCCCTCCGGCGGCTTCACTGGCGTCCTCTCGCCAGCCATCGGCAACCTGTCGTTCCTCAGAACCCTCACCCTGAGTGACAACGGGCTCGGAGGGGACATCCCCGCGGCCATCGGCCGCCTGCTTCGCCTCCAGAGCCTGAACCTGAGCAACAACACCTTCTCCGGCGAGCTGCCAGCCAACCTGACCTCTTGCACCAGCCTTGAGATTCTGAACCTCCAGTCCAACCAGCTCCACGGGTCTATGCCCCACGACATCGGCAACATGCTGACGCACCTTACGGAGCTGCTCCTAGGGAACAACAACCTCACCAGCTCCATTCCGGCATCGCTCGCCAACATGTCGTCGCTGACGGCACAATCCCTCCAAGCCTCGGCAGCATCACCAGCCTCCAATACCTCTCCCTCGGCTCCAACCACCTTTCCGGTGAGCCCCCTCATTCCCTTTACAACTTGTCCTCGTTACAGGTGTTGGGGCTCCAGAGAAACATGCTACATGGAGCAATTCCTGCCAACATCGGCAGCAGGTTCCCTAGCATGAGCTTCCTTAGCTTTGCTGGGAATCACTTCGCCGGTTCCATCCCTGCTTCACTCTCCAACCTCACTACTCTCCAAGTAGTCGACCTCTCTGGGAATAGACTTAGTGGATGCGTGCCTCGCACACTGGGGATGCTGCAAGCTCTGCAACGTGCACACATGGGGTACAATAGTCTGGAAGCAAATGAGAAGAAAGGTTGGGAATTCATCGCTTCACTGTCAAACTGCAGCAAGCTCCAGCAATTAGTCATCAACAGCAACCCTGCTTTCACCGGGCAGTTGCCGCGCTCAATAGGAAATCTCTCAACGACCCTGCAAATCCTTGTCTTGGATGACACTGGGATCTCAGGAAGCATTCCCTCAGCCATTGGCAATCTAGTGGGCCTCCAATACTTCACTGCATCGAATACTTCCATATCCGGAGCGATTCCAGATAGCATCGGCAAGCTGGGAAACCTGGGTCAGCTAGGTTTGTACAACACTTCCTTGTCAGGCCTCATACCTTCGTCTGTTGGAAATCTCACAAAGTTGACTAAACTATTTGCATACAACGGCAACCTGGAGGGTGCACTTCCAACAAGCTTAGGGAAGCTGACCAATCTAGTAGCCCTTGATCTGCACCTCAATCGTTTTAATGGTTCAATTCCAACAGAGATTTTCAGATTGCCTCTCCTCTCTAACTTCTTGGACTTATCATACAATTTACTATCAGGACCCCTTCCTTCTGAAGTTGGTAGCTTGGTGAACCTTAACAACCTAGTTCTATCCGGAAACCAATTGTCTGGCAAGATACCTGAAAGTATTGGCACGTGCACCGTTCTGCAAGGACTTTGGTTGGACAACAACACATTTGAGGGAAGCATACCTCAATCGCTGAAGAATATAAAGGGGATTGAAGTACTCAACCTGTCCATGAATAAGTTGTCTGGACCTATCCCTGATGCCATTGGGAACATCCGCGACCTGCAAGTATTGTATCTGGCCCATAACAACTTGTCAGGGCCAATCCCTTCACTTCTACAGAATTTGACATCATTATTAGAATTAGATGTGTCCTTCAACAACCTACAAGGGGAAGTGCCTCAGAAGGGAATTTTCAGAAATTTGTCTAACCTTTCAGTTACAGGGAATAATCAGCTTTGTGGTGGAATACCTCAGCTTCATTTAGCTCCATGCCTCACAAACTCTGTGAAAAAGAACAGAAAAGGGAAAATGAAGTCTATTAAGATAGCTTTGGCAACAACTGGTGCCCTCTTGATCTTAACTTCTGGTATTGTTTCCATTCATTTTATGTTTAGCAAGCTTAGACAAAAGCAGGAGAGTCCATTCCTACAACCAATAGTTGAAGAACAATACAGACGAGTTTCTTACCAAACAATAGCAAATGGAACCAATGGGTTTTCCGAAGCCAATTTACTTGGTAAAGGAAGCTTTGGGGCGGTATATAAATGCACTTCTCAAGATGATGGTCCTATTACTGCTGTGAAGGTATTTAACCTTGAACAATCTGGATCTAATAGAAGTTTTGAGGTTGAATGTGAGGCACTAAGGAGGGTGCGTCACCGTTGTCTCTTAAAGATCGTCACCTGTTGCTCAACCATCAATCACCAAGATCAAGAGTTCAAGGCACTAGTTTTTTAGTTCATGCCCAATGGTAGCTTAAACGATTGGCTACATCCAAAATCTGGCATGCCCACTATAAGTACTACTCTAAGCCTAGAACAAAGGCTAGACATTGCTGTTGATATCATGGATGCTCTGGACTATCTTCATAATCACTGTGAGCCACCAGTCATTCATTGTGATCTCAAGCCAAGCAACATCCTTCTTGCAGAAGACATGAGTGCTCGAGTTGGAGACTTTGGCATATCTAGAATCCTTCCAGAAAGTGCTAGTACAACTGTGGAAAATTCGAATAGCATAATTGGAATAAGAGGCTCCATCGGATATGTTGCTCCAGGTAACTCACATTGTTTTGATTTGACTTTAATCAATATTCCTATTTCCTATGTAGACAGCATGCTGATCAATATATCTTTCTGCACAATCATAGAGTATGGGGAAGGTTCTTCCGTCTCAACTCTTGGAGATGTTTATAGCCTTGGCATACTGCTGCTTGAGATGTTTACAGGAAGAAGCCCAACTGATGACATGTTTAGAGATTCAATAGATCTACATAAGTTTTCAGAGGATGCTCTTCCGGATAGAATTTGGGAGATAGCTGACGCGACAATGTGGCTGCATATAGACATCCATCACAGAGCTCGAAGCAGTATAGAGAATTGCTTGGTCTCTGTCATTGCTCTTGGAATATCCTGCTCAGAGAAACAACTTAGGGAGCGGACACCAATACAGGATGCCACAACTGAGATGCATGATATCAGGGATTCATACCTCAAGTCTGTCAGATCTCTTGTGGTGGAACATAGAGGAGTAGAAACAACTCTGCAGTGATTTGCAACAATACTGAATAACAATGCTGAAATGAGAAAGATGGCATTTATAAGGCACTTCAGCTGATCATTCTTTTCTTAACAACCAACATTTTTTAGGGGATGTAACCTGCATCTGTTTACATTAGATATATGCCCATAGAAAGGGCATTTCGTGAATGTATTAGTAATTTAGTATAACTTACAAAGTCCACAGTGTTAAGGTGTTACCAGTTATCAGAATGCCTTGTTCTGTAAATACAATTTTATACAAATGGGTGTTAATATTCCAGATCCATGAGTAGACATAGTTCAAAGTCCAGACTTGACCACAATTCCATTTCAGTGCTACTCCTACAAAATCAGACCACCACCTTACAAGCACTAATACTACTACCTATGTGGAGCTCAACTCTGATGGCCTTGGTGGCCTCACAGATGGGTCACTCATATATGCAATGCTCAACAGCAGCACGCATACCATATATAACTTATGCCATACAAGACATTCTCCATATTTCAGAGGCTAGGTTTCTTTAATTTTTTTTCTCGAACACGCAGAAGAGTTGGGTGTCTTTGTATTATATTATAGGGAATGAGAGCACTCCATACAAAAACCCTCTTACTAGGACCAAGGTAAGAGGGGTTTAAACAAAACAGCTAGGTTTCTTTCCAAGAACTCGGATTTCAAGCCTCACCAAGTGACACCCCAGATAAAGTGTTGCGTACAGGCGTACAGCCATGAGGAACAATGCAATTAAATTAATACCAGTTAGGCAGTTAGCTGATAAAGAACATCAGTTGGAAGGGAAGACATCTCTGAACGAAACAACAATAAACATCAAAGTTGAAGGTTGGATAAGATGAATACCAGTTTAAGTGTAGTTTGCCAGTAACGGAAGATGAAAACAGAAAGAGAAGCCTCCATGCAGTTGACATTCAGAACAGTAACCAACGAACAATCCTAAGATAACATATGCAAACGAGGTATTCATCAGCATATCTTTACTGCAGTTATGTTTCTATGAAACACTGAAACAGCATCAGAAGCTTGTAAAGGCACCTGATTCATTGCAAAGGCACCCAATTACAAAATTGGGCACTGGAAAGTGTGTCTATGAACATACAAAATGCAGATCCAACTTTGTAGCGCTATAGAATTTCACATTTCATTGCAGATGTTTCAACTAGCAACTATTAGACACACGACACACTTATCAAGAATTTGGCATTAGTTCTGTGCATGTATTTAATTGTCAGTTAACTGCCACTCACATGATAATCACGCAGTCAGAGAATCCTATCCTGACAGAAATCACATGTAGAACAAGCACCGTGACTGTTGCAGATCCATGCATTTCAAGTTTCACCAACAACTACTAGCTACCACCATTAGCCCTACCGGATAAAATGAGCCACATGCCGGCATCTACTACTAACTTGGCGACGGCCTCGGTGCCCTTGGAGACGGCGTGCTTGGCGAGCTCACCAGGGAGGACGAGCCGGACCGAGGTCTGGATCTTACGGGAGGTCATGGTGTGGGCTCCTTATTACCGTGCGCCGTGCGCGAGCTCGGCAACCTCGGCGGCGCCGGCTTCTTCTCCGCCACGCCAAATGCCGCCGCTCGTCAGCTTCGAGCTCTATCGGAGCCTAAGATCCAATCGAGCCTGCAGTTGGGCTTTTAGCTTGGCCCAACAGAAGCTTGTGCTTAGGCTCGTCGTGGTGAAGAATTGGGCTGCCATTTTTATCAAGAAAAAAAAGAATTGGGCCGCCGTCAGTAGAGGCAGAAGAGAAGACATCTGCATCATTTTTTTTTAGAAACTGGATTAACTCCGGCCTCCACATCCCCTAGAGAATGTGCACAGCCAAAAACAAAACACAGGTCCAATACAGAACAAAAGCAGTACTCAGACTGCGAGCGCACTACCATGCCAACACTGCTCAGCAAAAACTAAACAAGTGCAGCAACACAATCTAAACATCTGCATCATTTGTTGCAGTCAAATTCACGGTTCCTTTTTGGTTCATCGTGTATTCGTGTTCTGCCTTTTTGGTAGGCGAGTGAAACAAAAATAGACATTAGGAAATATATAGTAAAATATAAAATGTAGTTTTCAAAGAGGATATTATAGTTTATGATAGGTAAAACTGCCGTGGAACAAATAAAATGCCAGCTATCCTTTCAAGGCTTACTGTTCCATAACTTCTGTGTCCCGTAAAACTGCTGTAATTGGCCTTGGGGCCGATAGAAGTTTCGCCATAACCACGAGAGCATGTGGGCCCTTAGGCCCAAACTATGCATTGTAATTTGCTTCATATCTTCTCAAAATAAAAATTGCTTCATGTTTGAAACCTTTTCTCGAGTATGGTTAAGGCTCTACGGTGTCAACTACAAGTTATGTGTATAGTATTGGTATATTATTGCTTTAGATGTTTACCGGAAGGAGCCCGCGTATGACATGTTTGAAGACAAGGTGGGTCTACATAAATATACTTAGCATACGCTTCACGAAATAACCTTGGATGATATATTGCCGATTCAACAATCTGGGTGCATGTACAGTCAGCAGATAGCATTATAGGGACCAGAATTAAGGATTGCTTGGTTTCTGTCTTCAGGCTTGCCATATCCTGCTCAAAGATACACCCAAGGGACCGTACAATGATGAGAGATGCACTCAATCAGAGACCCATACTGCATGTTTTCCTGCGGTTAAGAAGACACCAGTTGCTGCCATTTGCAGCCGGAGGTGGAGTAGTGTAATGAGACCTGAAATAAATGAAGCCATATATATGGTCAGGTCAGATCTGTAGTTCTTTTCATAAAACATAATAAAACGAAAAAGGTCAATCTCAAATTTTACCTCAATAACCTATGATGTTCAGGCTCTCCACAACTATGGCCATATTGCACAGAGTACGTGGAACAAATTGTGAAGGCAAATATAAGATATGACACGGCAAAAAAGATAAGACTTATATTTAACATGACTATGGTTCGTAATAACCACTTTGAACGAAAGTACAAAACAGAAGTAGGTGAAAGTTCCCCAGGTGCATCATCCAGAGCTCATGGCTACATTATCCAGAGCTCAAGGCTGGCAACCTGGCCCGCGCCGCCGGGCAACTAAGGCTGCTCTCGTGCCAAATGATGATAAAAACTAGTACCCAGTGGACGATGGCATGGCACACCAAAGTTGACTCCTTCTCAAGAAGGATGGAACAAACACTGCAACTACCGCAATCATATGTCACGGCCAGGATCCTATCCTATCCTGTTTAAAATACTCCGTACTGACCAAGGAAGAAGAAGCGCCTTGCGTTGATTGCCAGGCACTGCTACCGCTACCTGCCACACCAGCCGAGCCGGCATGGCAATGCTGCGTTCCATCATGAGGCTGGTGCTGCTATCCTCCGCCATTTGCATCTTGACAGCCATGGCCGCCGATGACGCCGCGCTGCTGGCCGTCAAGGCTGCAGCAGTGCGCGGTGGCCATGGCAACGCACTGGCCTCGTGGAACAGTAGCAGCACCGGCGGGTTCTGTGGCTGGGAGGGAGTGACGTGCGGCGGCAGACACCGGCGAGTGGT
This sequence comes from Echinochloa phyllopogon, assembly GCA_033239725.1. Lineage (NCBI taxonomy): Eukaryota > Viridiplantae > Streptophyta > Magnoliopsida > Poales > Poaceae > Echinochloa > Echinochloa phyllopogon. The sequence continues at coordinate 6,051,241 of BTCW01000014.1, read as the reverse complement.
GGCTCTGAGCCTGCCTTCCCGTGGGCTCACTGGCGTCCTTTCGCCAGCCATCGGCAACCTGTCCTTCCTGGAGACTCTCGACCTGAGCTCCAACGGCCTCAACGGAGACATCCCTGCAAGCCTCGGCAACTTGCGCCGCCTCCAGGCCCTCAACCTCAGCAGCAACGCCTTATCCGGCGAGCTCCCAGCCAACCTGAGTTCCTGCACCAGGCTGACAGTCCTCGCCATGCGCCTCAACAAGCTCCATGGCCGCCTGCCGTCCGAGCTTGGAGATAAATTGGTCAATCTCCGAGTACTCGACTTGCGGAACAACAACTTGACAGGCAACATCCCGGTATCCATAACTAACTTGTCATCATTGAGTTACTTGTCACTAGCATTCAACCAGATGCAGGGAAATATACCTCCTGGTATCGACAGCGTCATTGGCCTTGAGCGTTTGGACCTCGCCTACAACAGTCTCTCTGGTGCCCTCCCAAGCTCCATTTACAACTTATCTTCGCTGCAAATATTGCAGATCCAGGGGAACATGTTCCATGGAAGCATTCCTGATGACATCGGCAGCAGGTTCCCTGGATTGAGGATCCTTGGCTTTTCTAAGAACCAGTTCACCGGACCCATCCCGACTTCACTCTCCAACCTCACTAATCTGAAATTTATCTTACTCTCATCAAATAGTCTCAGTGGATATGTGCCTCGCACACTAGGGAGACTCCAAGCTCTGCAAGGTCTATACCTGTACAACAACACGCTGCAAGCAGATGACAAGGCAGGGTGGGAATTCATCGCCTCGCTGTCAAATTGTACCCAACTTCAGCAGTTAACTATTGACAGCAACGCTGGTTTAACTGGGCAGGTGCCTAGTGAAATAGGGAATCTATCAGCGACACTTCAAGTGCTCCTCTTGGATGACACTGGAATATCAGGGAGAATCCCCTCAGCTATCGGAAATCTGGTTGGCCTACAGGTCCTCAATCTAGCCAATACTTCCATATCCGGAGTGATTCCAGAGAGCATTGGTAAGCTAGGAAACTTGGGTGTGCTCCATCTGTACAACACAGGCTTATCAGGCCACATACCTTCATCTGTTGGAAATCTCTCAAACTTGTTTGAACTATATGCATACAATACAAACCTTGAGGGTGCAATTCCAGCAAGCTTAGGGAAGCTGACGAATCTGCAAAGCCTTGATCTATCAAAGAACCATCTAAATGGTTCAATTCCCATAGAAATTTTCCAACTACCAATCATTTCTAAGTACCTAAACTTATCATACAATTCGCTATCGGGACTCCTTCCTTCTGAAGTTGGTAGCTTGGGTAACCTTAACATCCTGGATCTGTCTGGAAACAAGTTGTCTGGAGGGATACCTGACAGTATTGGAAAGTGCATTGTGATGCAAGGACTTTGGTTGGACAATAACTCATTCGAGGGAAGCATACCTCAGTCTCTGAACAATATAAAGGGTCTGACTACACTCAATTTGTCCATGAATAAGTTGTCTGGTACTATTCCAGGTGCCCTTAGTAGTATCCACAACCTGCAACAATTGTATTTGGCACACAATAATTTGTCGGGGCCAATCCCCACAGTTCTACAGAACTTGACATCATTGTCACAATTGGATCTGTCCTTCAACAATCTGCAAGGGGAAGTGCCACAAGAAGGAATATTTAGAAAAATGTCTGCCATGTCAATCACCGGAAATAATGAGCTTTGTGGAGGAATACCTCAGCTTAATTTAGCTCCATGCCGCACTAATTCTATCAAAAGGGGCAAAAAGGGGTGGTTGAGGTCTCTTACAATAGCTTTGGCAACAATCGGTACATTCCTGTTCTTAGCTTTCATGATTGCACTCGTTCAATTAAAAGGTAAGAAGCTTGGACGAAGGAAGAAAAGCCCATTGCTACCACCAATCACTGACGAGCTGTATGAGAGAGTTTCTTACCAAGCATTAGCAAATGGAACCAACGGATTTTCTGAAGCCAATTTGCTTGGTAAAGGAAGCTTTGGGGCAGTTTATAAATGCATGTTTGAAGATGAGAGAACTATTGTTGCAGTGAAGGTTTTCAACCTTGAACAGGTTGGATCTACAAAAAGTTTTGTAGCTGAATGTGAGGCACTCAGAAGGGTGCGTCACCGTTGTCTCATGAAGATCATCACATGCTGCTCAAGCGTCAATCACCAAGGTCAAGAGTTCAAGGCACTGGTTTTTGAGTACATGCCCAATGGCAGCTTAAATGGTTGGCTTCATCCAAAATCTGAGACACCCACTCAGACAAACACTCTTAGCCTAGAGCAAAGGCTACACATTGCTGTTGATATCATGGATGCTATGGACTATCTTCATAATCACTGCCAGCCACCGGTCCTTCATTGCGATCTCAAGCCAAGCAACATTCTTCTGGCAGAAGACATGAGCGCCCGAATTGGAGACTTTGGCATATCAAGAATCCTGCCAGAATGTGCTTGTAATGCCCTGCAAAATTCAAATAGCACAATTGGGATAAGAGGTTCTATAGGTTATGTGGCTCCAGGTAACTGAATAGTTGTTTTGGTTATTTGATTATCATCCAAAGTTATTACATAAACATTGCATGCTGATCAAAAGTTTGTTTTTGCACAATTATAGAGTATGGTGAAGGTTCTTCTGTCTCAACTCTTGGTGATGTTTATAGCCTCGGCATATTACTACTGGAGATGTTTACAGGAAGAAGCCCAACAGATGATATTTTTATAGGTTCATTGGATCTGCACAAGCTTTCAGAGGATGCTCTTCCAGAGAGAATATGGGATATCGCTGATACAACAATGTGGTTGCACACAGATGCCTATGACAATAATACAAGAAGTAAAATTGAGAATTGTTTGGTTTCTGTTATTTCTCTTGGAGTATCCTGCGCCAATAAACAACCTAGAGAGAGGACACCGATAAAGGATGCAACCATTGAGATGCATGCTATCAGAGATACATACCTGAACAAGGAGTAGCAAAAACAGATCTGCAGTGATTTCTAGCAAATAGAGGTTAAAAATGGGCAAGATGACTGCAGATTATCACTCCCATGTAACATGAATTTGTTTACATCTACACTCTTTCTGTAGAGAATTGTTGATAGGATGTTTGAGCTGAATCCACCATTCCTTTCTGACCAATCTGCACCTGTTCGAATCAGATAAAGGACACTATGTTAGTTTGTCATATAGAGAAAATTAAGAGTTCTACAAGCTGCCAGTATGCCTCTTTTCTTGACAACTGCCAGTAACTTTATATGTTTGCATCAAATTCTATCATTCCTCTATCAGTTGTCGTTATGACTACTTTCTATAGAGGGCCCTCAATAAGAGGTGAAGTCAGATTCTACCCTATGAAAGCTGAGTTTTGCACAACCAAACATGCAGGTCATATGAGATAATTCATGCAGTAGATATTGAGAACAAATAATCTGGTGGGAAATGATCCTAGGACAATCCATGAACGCAAGCTATATGTGGCAGTTTTATATCTTTATGAGATCTAAGTTTATCTGAACAGTGTTAAGCAAATATGACCATACATGAAAGTTGAAGCTCTGAATTCCCCATAGTAGGGCAGTTGCGATAAACAAGAGGTTATCTAATCTTCTCAAACCAAAGCAAATCGGTTAACAAGTTTGAGAATCGACAAATATGACAACCCAATGTAAATTGAAGAACCCAAAAATGCAAGCGGCACGGACTAGCAAGCAAGTGGAGTCACAAGTACTGTGTAAACTTATTAACATTTTGAAGCAGAACAGGAATTTCACGGATTCGTTTCAGAATTTCAGAGTTGAAACCAAGCAATGCAAGTAGGACAATGGTAATCCAGAAATTCGATATTAGTCCCTAGCATATTAATCATCAATCGACAACAAATCACAACCCACCAAATCGCGCATAAAGACTATCATAGTAACAGGCAGCATTGCGATTCCAGATCGAAGAGTAAATATCGTCCCAAAAGTCTCACACCCATCACAGCTCAAGTCCTCACGAACCCTCACCGCTCCCAAGGACCCCGCTCCTTTTCCATTCCACTGCCGCCGCTGGTACCCTGCTGGATTAACTTGCCACCAACTATTAGTAGTCACAGTATACCAACCTAAGGAAGAGGATGCGGCGATGCGTGCTTATTGCCTGGTGGTAGCCTCGGTGACGTCAAGAGCCCGAGACTTGCGTGCGTGCTTAGCGACCCTGCAGAGAGGGCGAGGCGTGCCGTCTCCGGCGCTGCCTTCTCGAAGAGGAGGGTGGAGGACTGGAGGGATGGATGGCGATGGCATCCGGAACTCCGGAAGAAAACAGAGAGGAGAGGTCGGGAGGAGACGAAGAAGGCCTAAAATGTGGGCTGAAACGTGGGTTGAAAGACCGTTGACAGACGAGGACAACGACGGAAATAAAAATCGCTACGGAGTCGAGCCGGGCCGGGGAAAAACAAAAAAATTAGGCCTAAAATTTGTACCGTCTCATGGACAAATACAGATCTGTTTTGGGGGACTTTTCATATTTTTTAGTTGAAAAATAATTAAATTTAATTGGCTGAATAGGGTCGGGTCGGTCAAACTTCAAACCTGGTTCCCACAGACTGAACCGGCCAAAATCCAGTGGGCTCGTGGCGAGCAGAGCCTAAAATGCTCAGGTACAAGGGCGTGCACACTGCACGGGCATCGCTCGGTTTGAGAGATGTTTTCTTCCGCTCTGCGCTCGCTTGCCTGATATAAGTCGTATGGCTGTTTTTGTACAGAGCTGTTAAGATGTATGGGAATAAATAGATCACATCACTTCAGGTTCAGAACTTTATTTAATACCCTTAATTATTGATCAAAGAGTCTGATAGCATTTTATCCCATCAAAAAAACACTGCCAGTATATAATATAGTATATATAAATATCTTGCCTGCCAATAAGTAGCATCTGCCGTCTGTGCCGTTACCCCAGCCGAGATGGCCTTTGGCTGCCGTGGCGAAGAACTTTCAACGTCGTCGCAGATGTATCCACGTTCCACGAACGTCATCGCAAGGAGCGAGCTGACGCCGTGCAAGTAGCCAAGTCTCGGCTGCTAGATCCAGCCAAAAGACGAGCCAACACCGTGTGGAAAATGTCACTCACACAGTTCGCTCGCCGAAAGAAAAGAATATGAAGGTCTCAGTCCTTTCTCTATACCACATGCCGAGAAAACTTCCAGTGATGGATACCGAGTGGAAGTTGCATGCATGGCACGCCGAGACTGACCACCAGTCAGGTCAAGAGTAAAACGTTAGGTCCGCATCTCTTTGTAGGCAACGACCTCTGTTCTCGTTTGACTTTTTTATTATAAGTTTAACCGTTCGTCTTATTCAGAAAAATTTTATAAATATAGCTAAATTTAAGATATTTTAAAAAAATTATTAATGAATCTAGTCACCACAAGAAATTTGATAATTTATATAAAATTTTAAATAAGACGAGCGATTAAATTTAGAGTCAAAAAAATCAAACAAACTGTAATTTAAAATGAAGCGAGTATAAAATGGCACGTCGAGCAGCATGCATATATGTACTCACCGACCGCTGCTCATCGATCTCCCGGACCTGGCGTCTGGCGATACACACGAGATGGCAGCAAGCTTGCTGCTGCTGCTGCTGCTGCTGCTGCTATGCTCCTCTGTTTCCATATCAACACCCATGGCCGTGGCCGTAGAAGCCGATGGCGACGAGGCGGCGCTGCTGGCCTTCAAGGCCGCGGCGGCGATCAGCGGCGACCCGCTGGCGTCATGGAACACCAGCACCGGCGGCGGATACTGCGGCTGGGAGGGTGTCCGGTGCCGAGGCAGCCTGCGCCGGCGAGTGGTGTCACTGAACCTCCCCTCCCACGGGCTCACCGGCGTCCTCTCCCCGGCCATCGGCAACCTGTCGTCACTCAGGTTTCTCAACCTGAGCTCCAACGGACTCACCGGAGACATCCCCGGGAACCTCGGCCGCCTCCACCGCCTCCGTGCTCTCGACCTGAGCTACAACGCCTTCTCCGGTGAGCTCCCCGCCAACCTGACCTCTTGCATCGACCTAGCCATACTGGCCCTCCACTACAACCAGCTCCTCGGGCGCATACCCGCTGAGCTCGGTGACGACAACCACCTGACACGCCTCAAGATACTCATACTAGCCAAGAACAACTTTACTGGCACCGTCCCGACATCTTTAGCCAACTTGTCATCACTGACAACCCTCTCCCTCGGGTTCAACCAGCTAGAGGGCACCGTTCCTTCTGGCCTCGGTGGCATCACAGGCCTCCGCTCGCTGGACCTCGCCTTCAATCTCTTCTCTGGCGAGCTCCCGCATGCCCTGTACAATCTCTCTTCCTTGGAAATGTTTCAGGTCCAGGGAAACATGTTCTATGGAGACATTCCCGGTGACATTGGCAGTAGGTTTCCCAACGTGAATACTTTTAACATTGCTAAGAACCAGTTCACTGGAGCCATCCCTGCCTCACTCGCCAACCTTACTGCTCTTCAAGTGCTTCAACTCCAGATAAATAGGCTTAGTGGATATGTGCCTCGCACTCTGGGGATGAAACTGCAAGCTCTGCAGCAGCTATACCTGTACAGCAACATGCTGGAAGCAAACGACCGCATCGGCTGGGAATTCATTACTTCTCTGTCAAACTGCAGCCAACTCCAGGAACTAATTCTCACCAACAACGCAGCTTTTAGCGGTCAGCTTCCGAGTTCAATCGTGAATCTCTCGAGGACCCTACAAATTCTCCGCTTCGAAGACACTGGGATATCCGGCCCCATCCCTTCAGCCATCAGCAATCTGGTCAGCCTTGAATTCCTCGGTGCTACGAATACTTACATATCAGGAGTGATTCCGGAGACTATTGGCAAGCTGGCAAACTTGGTTGATCTAACTTTATCCTACACTAACTTGTCTGGCCTCATACCACCATCTATTGGAAATCTCTCAAAGTTGACTAACCTATTTGCACAAAATAGCCAACTAGAGGGAGCTATTCCAGCAAGTTTGGGAAATCTCAAGAATCTGGTATCCCTTGATCTGTCCATGAACCGCCTGAACGGTTCGATTCCTGGAGAGATTTTCAAGCTACCACTTGTTTCCAACGTATTATCTGTATCTTACAATTTACTATCCGGACCTCTTCCTTCTGAAGTTGGTAGCTTGGGTAATATTAACAACCTAGTTTTGTCTGGAAACTACTTGTCTGGTGAGATACCCGATACTATTGGGAAGTGCACTGTGCTGCAAGGACTTTGGTTGGACAGCAACCTATTTGAGGGAACCATACCTCAATCTTTGAACAATCTTAAGGCTTTGACTACACTCAACTTATCTGTGAACAAGTTGTATGGTACTATTCCTGATGGCATTGGTGGTATAAAAAATCTGCAACAATTGTACCTTGCCCACAACAACTTATCAGGGCAGATCCCAATAGCTCTAGAGAATCTGACATCACTGTCAGAATTGGATTTGTCCTTCAACAATTTGCAAGGAGAAGTGCCAAAAGAGGGAATATTTAAAAACTTGTTCAACTTCTCAATCACAGGAAACAATGACCTTTGTGGTGGAATACCTCAACTTCGTTTAACCCAATGCAACACAAGTTCAGTGAAAAATAACAGAAAAGGACATTTGAAGTATCTTATAATAGTTCTACCGACGATTGGTGCACTCTTGTTCTTAGCTTTTGTTATTGCACTTAACCTGGTAATATATAAGAAGCTCAAACAAAAGCAAGAGAGCCCACTCCCACCATCGATAACAGAGGAACAGTATGATCGAATTTCTTACCAGTCCTTGGCAAATGGAACCGATGGATTTTCAGAAGCCAATTTGATTGGCAAAGGAAGTTTTGGGACAGTATACAAATGCACTTTCCAAGATGAAGGAACAAATATTGTAGCTGTGAAGGTTTTTAAGCTCGAACAATCTAGATCTGCTAGAAGCTTTGAGGCTGAATGTGAGGCGATGAGGAGAGTGCGTCACCGTTGTCTATTAAAGATCACAACGTGCTGCTCAAGTATTGATCACCAAGGCCAAGAGTTCAAGGCACTTATTTTTGAATTCATGCCCAATGGTAGTTTAAATGGTTGGCTTCATCCAAAATCTGATATGCCCACTCCAAGAAATACTCTCAGCCTAGAACAAAGGTTAGGCATTGCCGTTGATATCATAGATTCTTTGGACTATCTTCATAATCATTGCCAGCCTCCAATTGTTCATTGCGATCTCAAGCCAAGCAACGTCCTTCTTGCGGAAGACATGAGTGCACGAGTTTGAGACTTTGGCATATCTAGAATCCTTCCAGAAAGTGCAAGTAAAACTCTGCAGAATTCAAATAGCACAATTGGAATAGGAGGCTCCATCGGCTATGTTGCTCCAGGTAACTGAAATTGTTTTTATCTGCACTATTTTCTATATAAACAGGGCATGCTGATCATATACCTTTTTGCACAATCATAGAGTATGGTGAAGGTTCTTCTGTCTCAACTCTTGGGGATGTCTATAGCCTTGGGATATTGCTGCTTGAGATGTTTACAGGAAGGAGCCCAACAAATGACATGTTTAGAGATTCTTTTGATTTCCATAAGTTTTCAGAGGATGCTCTTCCTGATAGAATCTGGGAGATAGCCGATGCAACAATGTGGCTGCACACAGACATCCATCACACCACTAGAAGAAGCAGAATAGAGAATTGTTTGGTTTCTGTAATAGCTCTTGGAATATCTTGCTCAAAGAAACAACTTAGAGAGCGGACACAAATGCATGATGCAGCCATTGAGATGCATAATATCAGGGATTCGTACCTCAGGTTTATCAGTTCTCCTGTGGTAGAACATAGAGGAGTAGCAACAACTCTGCAGCGATTTGCTACAACAATGAATAAATAGAGCTGAAAATGGGCAAGATGGCATGTATAAGACACTTCAGCTAATCATTCTTTTCATAACCATTTTTTTAAGGATACAACCTGCATTTGGTTATCAGATATATGCGTGTACAAAGTCCAAAGCGTCACCAGTTGTCAGAATGGCTCCTTCTGTAAATAATATTCAATAAGCAGAATGAGTCAAAATCATGCCATCCCTTATGGAATTATTAACAATCTGCAATTCTTTACACCAGATGCGTGGAGGTGCAAGTATATCTAAAAAGTACTCCGTAACAAGATGTAGGGTCAAAATGCTTATGAAACCCACACTAATCCAAATCTGATGAAGCAACATTCAGAACAGAAACAAAAAAAGGTAGCGGAAGATCCTTGATGACTGGTGCATATCCGTTTATTAACTTATCTTTTGGAGACTGATGTTCTTATGTTACAGCATCAGAAAATTAGAATGGAAGAAAAGTAAGTATAAAAAAATCAGGAAAAAAAATCTGAAGCTCCTCAATATTACTACAGCAGTGGCCATACTGTATAAAGAAGTAAATAACTTCGATTACATTTTCAAGATCGTAGAATCCTAGAATCATGACCTGATTTAGTTAGGGTATGTTGTCTGTAACACCGGAGGAGATAGATCCTAGAATCCAAATCATGACTAAATTTAGTCGGGGTAGGTTGTCTGTAAAACCAGAGAAGATGCAGTAGAAAATAAGCCTCCATACAACAGATGCAGAACTACAGACAATCACAACAGAAAATTGCGAAGTGCCAAAAAAAGAATCACAATAACTTAAATTCTAAGGTCAGCATTGGTCTATACTGTATGCTAAAATTTCAGTGTAGCAGAATCAAATGATGACCAAATTAAAATTTTCACATACGCAAAGCAGTGGGTAGCAACAAGAATTTATTCACTCCAAACAAATCAGAAGACAAATTTTAGGGTTCAGAGAATTTCTCTCTTTGGAAGCAGTAACTAGCTATAAAAATGCATGATACAAAAAACCAGCAGGCCATAGGAACCTTACTTATTCCAAAATTTATTGTTATGTGGGGCAAGCACTACACCCCTCATGCCAAGGAGGACCGTGAGCAGTGACATGATCAGCACAAAGCTTATTGAGCCGTTTTATGTTTAATTTACTTTTCCTTAAAGAGTTAGAAGGGAGTGAAATCAGGAATAGCACAAAGCTTATTGAGCCGTTTTATGTTTAATTTACTTTTCCTTAAAGAGTTAGAAGGGAGTGAAATCAGGAATAATTTGTATCAAAACAAGGCCAACCTATGAGGTGAACTCTGATGGCTTTGATGGCCGTACAGATGGGTCACTTCAAATATGATCGTTCAACAGCAGCAGGCATAGCATATATGACTTGCGCCTTGCAGTCATCTCTGTACTTCAGAGGCCAAGTCTCTTTGCCCTTGTTTAGATGCAAATGTTCGTCTCACCGAGTACAACAAAACTGCGCAATTAGTTTTCGATTTCATTTACATTTAGTACGTGCCAATATTTTAATGTGACGGGAATCTTCTTTTTGCATAGTGAACTTTGGGGTTACTTTTTGGAACTAAACAAGGCCTCGCAAGATTTCGAACTCCCAAGTCTCAACAGCCTAGAGCCACACTCAACATGGCAGAACAGCAAATCGCCATGAATTGTGGATCCAACAAAGTTATGGCATTTATCATGGCAAATGACTGCTCCAATATTATAAGAAGTCACTTAATTTTCAGCTTGAACAAAACAAAAGCAAGGCTACCACAGAAATTTCATCAATAAGAGTATAAGACAAACAAATCAGGCAACATCCTTGAGTTCAAAGCCAACAATCTGGCAATATGGGTGAACACATAATCCAAGGATTGCACTAAACTACATGAGAATTTAGAAAAATTGGGGTCCTGTCATTAGGCTAGCTCATCATGCTCCAAGTGACAGGCATAAAGGACAATTTAACTAAATTAATACTATTTAGCTGCTAAAAGATCATAAAAGTTGAAGGAAAGACATATGTAGAACAACAGTATTAAGAATGAAGATTGGACAGGATGAATACCTAGCCAGCTATTTTGTTTTTTTAAGGTTAGTTTGTGACTCATGGAAGATGGAAATAGAAAGAAGCATGAAGCTGACATTCTGAAGAGTAACCAACAAACATGCTGGCAGCTTCATTTGGCATGTTGCGTGCGTTGTTGATGTGGTGGTGGTGTTCGCTTCGGCGCATTACGTATGAATTCTTCTTCTTATATGAAATGGCAGTGCTCCTGCCTTTATTTTCAAAAAAAAACATGATCCTGAGATTAACAGAAGGCAAACGAAATATTTCATTAGCAAACCTTAACTAGACATATGTACCTCTGAAACAGCATCAGAAACTAGTAAAATACTCGAGTACATTTACCATTGGTATCAGAATTTGAAGCACAAGATTAGCAAAACAGCGATGTCCATGCCATACTTCTTACATTCTCAAGCTTTCACAGAAGTTATGCCTAAATTTAAGGTGACTAGAATTTCCTCCAGCATATCCAGAACAAGAACACAATTCCAATATCAAAGGGCTACAGGATTTAACATTGATATTTCAACTAACAAACGCAGGATTTAACAATTTGCACATATAATTATCAATACACTGCCAAGCACATGATAATTATAAAGAACCTCCCAACCTGACAGAAACCACATGTAGAACAAGCACTGTGACTATTTCCCGATCCGTGAGGAAACAGTGTTCCAACAGCATCACCACAAGTCTTTCTAAAGCCAACCCGACTACTCACAGATAATTATGCATCCATTTCTAGTTTCACCAACTACTACTACCACTAGTCCTACGGGATAAACTGAGCCACAACTACCAACATCATCCAGATACAAGCTAGCACCGACCTAAGAAGAGGTGAACTTGGTGACGGCCTTAGTGCCCTCGGAGACGGCGTGCTTTGCGAGCTCCCCGGGGAGGACGAGGCGGACCGAGGTCTGGATCTCGCGCGAGGTGATGGTGGGCTTCTTGTTGTAGCGCGCGAGCTTGGCGGCCTCGCCGGCGAGCTTCTCGAAGATGTCGTTGATGAACGAGTTCATGATGGACATGGCCTTGGAGGAGATGCCGATGTCGGGGTGCACCTGCTTCAGCACCTTGAAGATGTAGATCTTGTAGGTCTCGACGCTCTTCTTCGCCTTCTTCTTGCCCTTCTTCTCGCCGTCCTTGCCGGCGGACTTGCCAGCGGGGAGCCGCTTCTCGGCCTTGGGCTTCTTCCCCGCCGGGGCCTTCTCCGCCTTCTCGGCCGCGGGCTCCTCCTCCGCGGGCTTCTTCGCCGCCGGCTTCTTCTCCGCCTTGGGGGCCATCGATGCGGCTGCTTGGGTGGCGAGAGAGGCTGCGAGGGATTTTCGCTCGGTCGATTTGGGGGCGGGGAATTTCGATGGCTGTGAGGAGAAGAGGTGAGGGGGGTGCGGTGCATTTATGGAACGGAGCGGCGGGCGCTGATTGGTGGAGGAGTTGGTGCCGCGGATCGCTGACGTGGAGGGGTGGGATGCGATGGGGGTTTTGACGCGGATTGCTGACGTGCTCAAGAGTGTGGGCGGGAGGAGACGGAGGGGACTGGATTTCGGCGCGTGAGGTGGGCGGGCTGGAGATGGACGGCCTTCCTTTTGGCGGTTGGTTTTGGCGTGTTCCACCGGGCCCAGCTGTCGGTGACTACTGGATACGTAGCCTTGGGCCCAGGAGTCAACGATGCAAACGTTTGTGCTGATGGCATGTAGTCTATGCGTGTCCGCATTTTCGCACACAAAACGTTACGGAGTAGCAATTTCCAGATCCAGGTCCAAAAATAAAACGCTGCAATAGTGAAGAAGACACGGCAATGCAGCAAAGACAAATGGTATATCTGTCTGATGATCCCATAACAGAAAGCAGCGTCAAATAAGGTCATGTTTGTTTCCTCCCCGCTGAACTTTAACGTCGTCACATCGAATGTAAATATATTAATTAGAAGTATTAAATATATATTAATTAAAAAAACTCATTATATAAACAAGGAGTAATTTACGAGACGAATCTATTAAGCCTAATTATACCATGATTAGACAATGTAATGCTACAGTAAACGTATGGTAATTATGTATTAATTATAGTAAAATTAGACTTGTTAGGTTCGTCTCACGAAATAGACATGACTTATGTAATTAGTTTTATAATTAATTTATATTTAATACATGTAATTATCACTTATTTAAAGTGCTAAACTTTAGCACCCGAATCCAAACACCACCTCAGCATAATAGAACTGTAATACAACGCCGATAATCATAGCCAGCGTTGCAACCTGTCTTTGGACAGCTTGATCGGTGAAACATTGATTTGGTTCCTGAAAGAATTGATTGTCCTGTTCGTCTGATTTATCAGCAGCCAGTCAGCAGTATTCTTTTTTCTACATAAACCAACACCAGCCACCAATATTTTTCTCTCAACATAAACCAGCCACCCGCCAGCCGAATTATCGTCTATTTTACCACGAAAACTACTGGCTCATTTCGGGGATCTAAAAGGGTTGAAACATATGTACAATATACTGTTACATAAAGTTAGTTGTTCCTATGTAACAACAATCTTACAAATGAAGAGATCTGCCGGCTGCTGGAGCCTCCATCTTGGAGTGATGAACGCGAACCACTAGAGGGAGTCCAATGTCACTTCGGACAGAATCCCTGAAATTAGGAAACAGGTTAAATTTATTTGATCAGATGGGAATATTTTTTAGATATTGGATTCAATTCGGCCTCTATATCCACATGTGGATATACAGCCAACAGTTACTAGACTCAATACCTTAAAATTGAGGAACGTAAAAGCCAAAAAAAGCTAAAAGGACTTAAAAAAGTTAGAAAAACGTCTATGTCCTTGCTTTAGTCTTGCTTTGTCTTTTTCCAACGGCTCTTCTTCACATCACTAGTCTACTTAAAAACTTTGATGTCAGAAACGTACTGAAATGGTCTCTTTCATGAAGCTACTACCGCACTTAGTCGATCTTAGCCACAACTTCAAATAAACTGCCGCCAAACTAGCCCACAAACAAGGTGAGCTAGACTCGTCATTGCCAATCTAGGGATTCCAAGGTGACGTCTCTAAGAATGAAACGACGTTATATGCCGCCGCCGTCGCCTAACCAGCAAGCCGGTTCTTCAGTTTTAACCCGGGTAATCTCTGTACGGTGAGGTCCATACGACGACGCCTTCAATAAGAAAAATGATGCAACAACGTCACCGTCACCGACTACGTTTGATCGAGCTGGGCTTTCGCCCGAAGACCTGCACACGCAATTAGAAAGTAGGAGGTAGAAAATGGGCGCTGTCACCACCTCTGCCGTACCGGTCACCTACGGCGACGGTAAGATGGAGAGGGAAAGAGAAGGAGCGGCGGGCGCGTCGTTTGGCCTCCGACAGGGAAGGCCGCCCGGCCGCGTGGACGCGCCGAGCGCCACATCGTGGCCAACAGCCCGCGGGCCACGCTGTCGCCGCCCCTGCCAACCGCACGCACGTACGGCCGCCACGCTTCGCCGACCCGCCCGGCCGCCGCACGCCTAGCGCCGCCGCCGCGGGCCGCGCGCCCAACCTCGGCCGCCGTAGATGAGAAAAGGAGGGAGTGGGCGGCGCCGTCCTCGCGCGTCCGCCGCCGGCTCACCTCCACGCCCGGCCGCCGCCGGCCCCGAGCGCGGGCACAGCCACCGCACGCCGCCTTCCGGGCTCCTGCTGTAAACACAAACAACGCGAACTTGAAAATGGTGCTACAAGTATCACCTGTGCTGTAGCAAGTTTTCCGTCGAAAGACACAAGAAAAGTTGCTTTCCAGTGAAGAAACAAATACACTGGGCTCCTGCAAGTTCGGCAGCTGTACGAGTGGCCATAAAGATGTGTGGAAATTAGCATGTTCAGTGTTGCATGAAGCAAGATATACCATTCAACAAAGGGCGTAGACGCGTAGTCCTGTTATAATACACGCTCAGTTTTCTTTTACCATATAGTGATACAGATTAGCTTGTTTTGATTGATGGCTATGTATGTTACACTGATAGGCAAAAATGTATAGGACGTAGTAATATACCATATTACCATGCAGTTACAGAAACCATGGTTTTGTTTGTTGAGCTTTGATGAGAAACAGCATACGCTGGGTATATTATCCTATGGAATTATTTTGGCCTTGTTTAGTTCCCGAAGTTGGGAGCCAGACTTTGATATTTTGGGGTGCGTGCGCCACTGTAACATTTTATTTGTATGTATGAAAAATTATCCAAAAATTAATTAATTAGGCTCAAAATGTTCGTCTCGCAGAGTACATCAAAACTGTGCAATTAGTTTTTGATTTCATCTATATTTAGTACTCCATACATGTGCCGATATTTTAATATGATGATAATCTTCTTTTTACATAGTGAACTTTAGGGGTGGAATTTAGGATCTAAACAAGACCTTTGTTAGCAGTGACTCAAGATTCCAAGCACCAGTCTTTTTTCCCCTCTTTATATGCTCAAGGCCTCAAGCAAGCCGAGCCACTTCTGCAATGAGGTACGAGGTGTCACCCTGTTGATAAAAATGTTGAGTATATAAATCTAAATCCCTACTAATTGAGTATTTAAGTAAATATTTAAACATGGACTTCTTCATTTCATCCACGCAGTTACAGATATCAACAGAGAATTTGATTCAAACGAAGTCTTAATCGGCTTATTTTTGCCAAGCGAGCTGTCTTAATCAGCTTATTTTGGCCAAACGACCCAATTACCCGCTATGCAAAAATGGGAGAAAGGAAAACAACATGAAAGCTCAGCATGTATAAAAGGACAGACATCAAGGTAGCCGAAATGAAACAGCAAAATACAATCACCTAAACCCTATTATTATAAGGACATGGGGTGTGATAATATTGTCAACCTAAAGATACGTACCGAAATTGTAATATTAGAAGTAGAAGATTTTGCAAAAGAATTTCCAAAACTCCACGTTGATAGAAAAGTGATGATCTGAGATGTCATACCTGAAGGATCAGAATCTATCTGCTCAAACATAGCAAAAAGTCAATATGCACATTGCACATGCATGTTTCGGGCACTTGTATATGAAGCAACACTTCAGGGACTGGTTGATTTTTTGCACCTGGCGCCCGTCTTGAATCAGCCAATTCCAGTTGATGACCATAGGAAATAACATCAGCCGTCAGGTGGTCAACAGTAAAGTCTTTCCCTTCCTGGTCATCAAAGAGGCTCCTACAAAAAGAGCTCTATATAAATCCCAGTTTGGTTGCACCCCCTCATTCTTAAACATGTCGCTGTAAATTCCTAAACCTTATCAAACTCACCATGAATACTGCACCCATGTATCAAAATATTGTATGCCACAATATCAGGCTTCAATCTCTTGTATAACATGTCATTCCAAAGCTCAAACGCTTCATTTGTGTCACCCATGTTACAGAGCTTATTTATCACAGTAGAATAGCTGATGCAATCAGGAAAGAAATAATATTCTGAGTAATGTCAATTGCCTCTTGGATCTGCCCAATCTTACATAACCCTTTAATCAATGCGTTAAATGTCACTGTGAAACTAAACAGCCTTCAAGCATTACTGAATGTAGAACCTGTCACACCCCAAAATTTTTGAATTTTGGGATGTGAATTGATAGCATAATTAATAAAATAATTTTCTCAATTTTTTAAAATTTTCCGACCTTTAAGTAATGAACAAGGAATTTAGTATAGGAAAATTTTGTTTTCTGAGTTAAGTTAAAACAACATAGGTTTAATATTGAGTGTTTTGTATTTATGCTGGTTGCATTTAGTGGTTTTATGTGTGTAAAATTTTCAAAAACACGTTTAGAAACCTAATGGGAATTTTCCAGAGTTTTCTGGCATCTATTCCTATTTTCCTTAGAGCAAATTCCAATTTTTGGAGTGGGCTAAAATCCTTTTCGTGAGGTTCAAATATATTATTTTGGTTCCTCATGTCCAACTCTATCTCTGGAATTTTTCCTAGGATTTTCAGAATATTTTTCCTGGTTTTAATATCAATTCTGGACTTATCTGGAATTATTTTATAACCAGAAAAATAATTATTCCGAGAATAAAAATCACCATAAATATTACTAGACCAGCCTTGATCCAAAGTTGATCCAATTTTAGCCCAAATCCATCCCATCACTTTATTGAGCCAAATTTTAAAGCCCATTAGTGTTGTGGGATATCTCTCAAGCCCATTAGCATTAAAAGGGGTAATCTATCGATTAGTCCCATATTGCTAATGGACATGGAGATGAGGAGTTTTTCTCCCTATATATACGAACCACCTCTCCTCTGGAAAAGACGTACCATAGACTCCTTTACAGAGAGGCCCATTTGTTTGGGATTCCCTAAGGTAGTCTTCTTCCACCATATCTTCCACTACCGCCCATTCTTCGTCTCGTCGTCGCGCCGAGCCTTCCGTCGTTTTTGGCATCAACATTTTCAGTAAGACCCTCAGTGAATCTTGTAATTTTCTACCATATTCGTTTAGTCTATACTCTTTCGTAGAAAAGCCCCTGCTAGTTTTAAGCGTCGGAAATCTTATTTAGTCCATAGTTTCCACGTTTTAATTCGTTTTCGTTGCGATAGCCTCATATCAACATGAATTACGATTAGAAGTATTATTTAACTTGTTGTAGAATTGAAACCCTCTAATATAAGCTATCAGAGGGAGGTGAAGAATAGCAATAATTCACAGTGGAGATTTTCACCCTCAAAAACAGATTCTGAAAGGTGCACTAAATCTTGTGTCGTTTCTAGACAGTAGCTCCTAAAATCGTGAAATTTTTCCAGAAGATAGATTATCAAATTATGAAGCTAACCCAATTTGAATCACGTTAATCGGATGTCCAGAACTCGAGATATAAAATAAACAAGTAGACTATGTCAGATGGTGACGAGAATTGACCAAGCCCTATCCTTTAGTGCGCTCTTTTTAAAGCTTTTCCTTTGATTGGTGTATTGTTCTTAGTTGTTCTTGTTTGTTGGTTTGTATAGTTGCGTGTTTGTATGGTTGTGCTCGATGATTGCTATGAGAAGAAGAAGCGCAGTTCGAGGGATTTGAAGATTAAAAGAGCAATAGCAAAAGTTGAAGACTTTGAGCAGTGGTATTTATGTTGCATAAAGGTAAGTGTCCCTATCCATCTTTCTACCTATGCTTTAATTACACTATCGTGATGATTTAATTGAAATATGGAGTGACCACCCAGGAAAACAGTACAACCATGAGTGCCAATGGGCTCTGGCCTTGGCTGAATAATTAGAGACTCTAGTTTGTGCATGTCTTACCGAAAGGGCAAGTGGGGGAGACTTCGATGAGATATAACCCGGTCCTTTTGAACTGTGAGCTTAGCTAAGAGACAGACCTCATTAGGGAGGGTTATGCTTTGCTTGGATTTTGAAACCTTAGCGGACTGCACTTATTAGGGGATCTTTGTAAAGGCCTCGTAGCGTCCCTATGCAGTCACACCTCGGTAGTGTGATGCGTGCCTGATCCGCATATCATGGTTGGGTTTAAAGTTCTTTTGAACTTTTACGCGGCTTATGGTGAAAGTGTACAACCTCTGCAGAGTGTAAAATTGATATATCAGCCGTACTCACGGTTAAGAGTGGCCTGGACCCTCGCATGATTAATTTACTTAAAGTTGATAATTAATTTGTTTTCTGGTTATTTCTCGTGGCCTTGCTGAGTACCAACCATAAGTGTACTCAACCTTGCTAATTGCTGCTCAGAAGAACTTGTGTTAAGCTGATGAAGATGGTGCTGAGTTCTAGGCGTACGCAACCCCAGTCGATTGCTTGTGAAGTTTGGAGCATTCGTTTCCAGGATTTGCTGTATAACTCTGATAGACTCGTAAGTCATTTATATTTATTTTACGTGATATTGTATCTTTTATTCACTTTCTGGTTTACTGTATGTGTGAAACTTATCCTGGCACACATACGGTGTACACTTGATTTGTTTTCTAAAACCGGGTGTGACAGAACCTTAGCCTTTTCCAGCTGTCCTTTAGTTGCCAGATAATCAAGAAAGCAATTATAAGTAAAGCTATTAGGAAGAAAATGCCCAGCCAACATTTCTTTGATATATGCGCAGTTCAAATACCCAGGTTTGCAGAGATTATTTATTAAAACCATCAGATATCATCTTACCCCAGCAGTTGGGATACTTGGGAAATGGTAAATAGAAGTACAAGCACAAATCCTGCACAGTTACAGACAGAAATGCTTCTGCTAGTAACATTTTTCACCCACTACCCACCGTTCGTACAAGCATATCAGCCGGTTCATGTGAAGACCCATACGATTTGAAAATGACTAGCAGAGCAACCCCATGAGCATGCTATACTCCTACAATAAGAGCACAGTATGGAGTTGACAGTACTTTGTGTTGAGGTAAGCTCCATTACCTAGGCAGCAACTGGAACATCACAAGTTCTCATCAATGTGAGTACTACCTCCGTCCGTGAAAGAATGCAGCTCTCGGATCCCGAGGAGTCAAACACTTTTAAGTTTGACTAAATTTATATAAAAATTTACTAACATTTACAATATAAAATAACTATCATTAGATTAATCATGTAATATATTTTCATACTAGATCTATTTTGAGACACAAATGTTAGTATTTTGTATAAATTTGGTCAAAGTTGAAATTGTTTGATTCCTCGGTAAGTGAGAATTGCATTCTTTTGCAGACAGAGGGAGCACTAGATATAGAAAAGCTGCCATAGACGGCTACGCTACTCCCAGGCACGTTGAATTTGGAAGGCCGAATTTAGAAGTTTGACGTCACTTCGTAATCATTACGTCACTATAGCATTTCATTTGTATTTGTGAAAAATTATCCAAAGATTGATTAATTAGGCTCAAAATGTTCGTTTCGCAGAGTACAATAAAATGTGCAATTAGTTTTTGATTTCATCTACATTTAGTACTCCATGCATGTTATGACGTTTTGATGTGACGGAGAATCTTCTTTTTCATAGTAAATTTGGGAGTTGCTTTTGGGATCTAAGGCCTTGTTTAGTTTCCAAATTTACCCCCAAAGTTCATTATGCAAAAAGAAGATTCCCATCACATCAAAATATCATAGCATGCATGGAGTATTAAGGGGTGTTTGGTTCCAGGGACTAAAGTTTTAGTCCCGTCACATCAAATGAAAGAATGCTAATTAGAAGTATTAAATATAGATTAATTATAGAATGCATTACATAAGCAAGGACTAATTTACGTTACGAATCTATTAAGCCTAATTAATCCCTGATTAGACAATATAATGCTACAATAATAATTTGATAATTATGTACTAATTATAGGTTAATTAGGCTCGTTAGGTTCATCCCGCGGAGTAGATATGACTTATGCAATTAGTTTTATAATTAATTTACGTTTAATGCTACTAATTGTCACTTATTCGAGGGACTAAACTTTAGTTCCTCGAATACAAACACAGCCTAAATGTAGATGAAATCGAAAACTAATTATACAATTTTGTTGTACTCTACGAGACGAACATTTTGAGTCTCATTAATCAATTTTTGGACAATTTTTTAAACATACAAACGAAATGCTACAGTGATGCACGCTCCCAAAAACTCCAAAGTTTGCCCCCAAATTTGGGAACTAAGGCCTTGTTTAGATGGAGAATAGAGGGTGGGGATTTGAGGGTATGTGGTCACTTCGTAATCATTGCGTCACTGTAGCATTTTATTTGTATGTGTGAAAAATTATCCAAAAATTGATTAATTAGGCTCAAAATGCTCGTCTCGTAGAGTACAACAAAACTGTCCAGTTAGTTTTTTTATTTCATCTATATTTAGTACTCCATGCATGGGCCGACATTTTGGTGTGATGAGAATCTTCTTTTTGCATAGTGAACTTTGGGGTTGCTTTTTAGGAACTAAGGCCTTGTTTAGTTCTTAAATTTGAGAGCCAAATTTCGGCCTTTGAGGTGCCTGCGTCACTGTAGCATTTCGTTTGTATGTGTGAAAAATTATCCAAAAATTGATTAATTAGGCTCAAAATGTTCGTCTCGCAGAGTACAACAAAACTGTGTAATTAGTTTTTTTTATTTCATCTACATTAGTACTCCATGCATATGCCGATATTTTGATGTGATGAAAATCTTCTTTTTGCATAGTAAACTTTAGTATGAAATTTGGGATCTAAACGAGACTTCATCAGAGGTGGCGGTGGCGCCACGCGGGCCTACCGTCGGCGGGGACGAAGAAGTCAGTCAGTGCCGTATTGGAGCGCAGCGCAGCCAAGAGCACGCTGAGGCCCTGAAACCCAGCACGGTAGAACAGTAGACGATAAGCTAGCGCTTCACCAACACAGCATTGCAAGTAGCAGTAGTAAAGCAATGCGACGAGCAACATGATCGTGAACACTAGCAACGATGGGAGGCACAGCAACACAGCACTGCTCATGATCATGAAGCTTAGCAAAGATGAGAGGGGATAGATCGATGACACGACACCAACCTGCTTGTACCCGAACGGCACTGTCAGCTCGCGCACGTCGGCTGGGTCGGCCGCGACGCCGAGGGCGGAGAGCAGCGCGGCGCCGCGCAGGCCGGCGGCCACGGGCCTGACGGTGAGGTCGTCCATGACAACATAACTGGTAGCAAGCCCCCCGGCCTCACCGCCGCGCCCCGCGTCCGGACGCGCCGAGACGGAGGAGTCCTTGCCGTTGTCCCCGGCCTCGGCGCACTTGACGGCCACGGAGGTCCGGCCGCCGCAGAGCGGGCACTCGACGCCGCGCTCGTCCGTGACGCGGAAGCGGCAGGGGAAGACGTCGCGGCCGCGCCTCTCGTCGCGCGCGCGGCACCGGTAGAAGGCGTCCCCGCTCCGCCAAGCGCCGCGGCCGGTGCTCGCCGCGGACCCGTCGGGGCGACGGTAGAAGCACGCCTCGAGGAACTGCAGCTCCGTCTCGCGGGTCCCAGCGGCGGCGGCGCGGGCGCAGGGCAGGGACGCGCCGGGGGACCGCGACGCCACGTCGCTGCAGGGGCACCTGAGGTGGCCGCACCGGAAGAGGCGCCGCGCCATGATACCCATGCCCTTGGGGACCCGCGGTGCGGAGGCGCGCGGGAGGTGGAGGTGGCGGCGGCGGCCCGCGGCAGGAGGGCCTCGGCGGCAACGAGGTTCCCCAGGCAGCCGTCCGCGGCGTACGCCGGGTTGTCCTCCCGGAGCAGCTCCTGGGCCGTGGAGAGGAGCGAGGAGAGGAAGGCGGCGGCGTCCTCGCCGGCCTCCACGAAGAGGACGCTCCCGGAGCCGTCGACGAAGAGGCTCGCGGTGCGCGGGCGTGGCGCTGGCGCCGCGGCGGCGGTCGGCGCGGTCGAGGTCGCCATGTCGCCCCGCGAGCAGGTAGAGGAGGAATCCGTCCGAATCGGAGGTGGGGGGTGTGGGTGGGGAAGGCGTTGGCTGAGGACTAGTAGCAGTTGAGGTCGAGGCGGCGGCGGCGGGCGCGAGGATGGGATGTGCGTGCGCTGCTCTCCGGCGCGGCGGTGCGAGTGGCGTACAGCAGAAGCCAGGAGGCACTCGAGTGCGTTGGAAGAAGCGAAGCAGGAGAGGGAGGCAGAGGCGGTGGGCAGGGCTTGTCCACTTGTGGGAAAAGCGGGGGATGGGCTTGGGCTGCAGTTTGGGCTCAGGCGGATCGCGCGTGGCATGCCGTGTGCACCGAGGCTTTGGTGACCATCTCTTCCACAAACAAAACACAGCCCACGTCACGCCACTTGAGGCCCAATCCGACTCCCCAACTTGACCAAAAAAAAAAAGCTCCGTTCCACCGGAAAAAATACGTTCCGTGCCGTGACAGCAAGACGAATTTTTTGCTCAAAGTATCCGAATCCGTACTAGCTAGAGAGATGGCCTGGTAGATCGGCAGGGCTTGTGAATTGGGACGGTCGTAGCCTGGTAGTAGGCATGAGGCAGTGAGATGTCATATATGGAACGGCAGATTAAAGGCAAATGTTTGTTTATAAAAAAGTCAAAGGTTAGTCCAGTAGCACAAAAACTCGATGAAGGCCTTGTTTAGATCCAAATTTTGAATCCAAACTTTGGACCAAAGTTTGGTGTTTGTAATAAATATGCCACTGTAGCATTTCGTTTGTATTTATAAAAAATTGTTCAAACATCGATTAATTAGGCTCAAAATGTTCGTCTCGTAAAGTACAACAAAACTGTGCAATTAATTTTTGATTTCATCTATATTTAGTACTCCATGCATGTACAGATATTTTGATGTGATGAGAATCTTCTTTTTACATGGTGGAATTTGGGAGGCAAATTTTGGATCTAAACGAGGCCAAAGTTGCCCTACATCAAGCAGCGTTAGGAGGGCCACCGGTCCAGTAGTTTCATAGTAATGATTAGTGCCCTTTATCGTTTTATTACTGAGTTTGAGTTGTATTTTATTTATGTAATATCAACTACATGTAAAAACTTCTTTGCTCCTTCTACTTGAATGATGGCATAGAGATTCCTTTAATTAGCATAAAAACATGCATAGCTATTCAAATATAGCATAGCACTTTTAATTAAACCAATCATGCCATGTAAACCACGTATCCTCCAAAGTTCAAAGCTTTAGTTAAATTCTATTCATTCCCTCTCGAGTTCCTTAAGCCCGGCATTTGCAAATATAAAGTTTGCATAAATTGAGCATCAACATTTGTTTGGACTTATTATTTCGAATGTGTTGAAACTTGGTTTGCTATTCAAACTTATAACTACTTTCGAAAGGGAATTAAAGAAATTCTACTTCACCCCCCTCCCCCTCTCACTAAAATTATACTTGGGATAATGGAGATATATATTTTTCTATTTTACGTGTTTCATATATCTACTTGCCAATAACAACTTTTCACACAGAATCCAAATCAAAACTCTCGAACCCTTCGTATTTTCGCATGTAAACTGTATATATCCCTTTTCATCCATTAGTACTTCTTGAGAGAGATCGAGATCTATATCCCGTCCCATTTCTTAGTACCTGTTAGTGCGGTTTGTTCTTCTTAATACCAAGGGCCCAAGGCCATCATGTTAAAGCATGCATGCAATGAAAATTCAACATACATCCACAAGGAGAATGATTTGAGGAGCCCGACGTCGATAGTTCTAACGAAAGACTGTTTGTTTCGTGTTCACAACTTGCCACACCACAATTTCCTAGGTATATGCTTGGTTCACGTTATAATTATGGTATTCCAAACTTTGGTAGCCATATGCCCCACATGTCATGGCATCATCTTCTTGCCAAACTGCCACAAGTTTTGACAATGTGTGCGGCTAGCAACCAAACATGCTTTAGTTTACTAATGAGAATATATTGATCCATCACTATCTCATTCTTCACACTAATGGTTAGTGAATATGTGGAAGTGAAATATATGGTCTCATCAAATATATATGGACCATATCACCCCGTAAATGTCTTAACCCCTCAAACTCATGTAAAGCTCATGTACACATAGTAACTCTGGTCCGTTTTCTTGTTAATAATTTAGTGATAGTACAATGCACACAAAAATCTATATTTGAAATGATAGGAGGTTTTGGAGGTTGACCCAAGAAAAATGTGGGAGTCTATCTTGGAGAAAAGAGGATGTATAACTCATTGACCCATTTCCCATCAAGTCAAGTGTTTGACCCTACAACAGAGATTACTCCTCTATACCATCTACGAGTGTTACACTCCACAGTACTAGAGACTATACCCCTCTACCATGTAGGCAAGTGCACGACTCCACAAACAGAGCGCACAACTCCCACAACAGAGATACCCTTGTACCATGTAAGCATAGACCTCTACAATAGAGATTACCGACTCATACAACAAAATAAAATATCCTTATACCATCTAAGTATAGACCCTACAGTAGATATTACCCCTCTACCATTCTAATTAAAGCAAGCGCTACCTATGCAGAGTCGGAGTAGAAGACATGTGGGCTTCATGAAGCAGATCAGTCAGATCACTCACGGCCTATGCATGCTTGCACCATTCTAACTCGAAATATCCATGTAAAATACCATATTTTTAAGCCGAATATCTAAATCAAAATTCAATTGCACCATTGTATTTCTTAGAACAAAATTTTCAA
The DNA here is from genome assembly GCA_033239725.1 of Echinochloa phyllopogon. Lineage (NCBI taxonomy): Eukaryota > Viridiplantae > Streptophyta > Magnoliopsida > Poales > Poaceae > Echinochloa > Echinochloa phyllopogon. The sequence continues at coordinate 6,026,175 of BTCW01000014.1, read as the reverse complement.
AATAAGAACAAATGACATTCTACTACATTCACAAAAAATATTTCAGAATAATTGAATTTAAGTATAGTCACATGTGGTCTTATTTTACAGATCTCATCATTAGAAATATAAGGGCGCAATCGGATTTTAATTTGGATATTTTCTTTGAAAACTATATTTTCTTTCGAGTAAAATACGCGAGCGGTCCCTGAACTTGTCTCGTGGTGTCATCTAGGTCCTCGAACTCTTAAAATGCATATTTGAGTCCCTAAACTTGCTAAACTGTGTCATCTAGATCCAAAGTTTCAAAAATACCTCTACGCATGATAACATGACCGCAAATTGAGCATGATTGTTCATAGCATTTCTTTAACCAAATCGGTTGTTTCTATTACAATACTTAGAAAACTTTATTTGATTGTACCGTAACATAATTATAGATTAAGACAATACAGTGTATTTCAGCAACATAGGGGTATTTTTGGAATTTTGGACCTAGATGATACAATTTAGCAAGTTTAGGGACGTTAATGTACATTTTGAGAGGTCGTGGACCTAGATGACATCCCGGGACAAGTTTAAGGGCCGCCGGTGTATTTTACTCTTTTCTTTCTTTGAACTTCTATTTCGCCAACCCTATGAGTATGATATCATCATTTACCAACCTTTCCCTCCCTCCTGTTGCTAGCTGGGCGTTGATTGATTCAACCTACTGTTTTTCAAAATTCTTCTGCAAGCACAAAAAATCGATCTTATCAGTTGCCTTGTTCTTCTTACCTATGTAGCAACAACATCGGTTGAAATTATGTAGCTTGTCTTTTCTCTATTAGGGAAGCCATATTTGAGAGATTGCTTAATTAGAACTAATGCGCAATGGGTCTGTGTTAGGTACTATGCATGCGGGTTGGGCGTGTGGTCCAAGAAATAGAAAAAAATACACGTGTAAACAAAAAAAGTTCATATTTTCAAACCAAACATTTACATTGAAAACCGATTTACCATTGGATTTTTAAGAACAAAATCTTCAAAATAAGATGATGAAATTATATTACCTTCACAAAAAAGTTTTCCAGAATAATTTTATTTAAATATAGTTAAGTGTGGTCTTATTTCAAAGATCTTGTTAGAGAAACACAACGGTACAATCAGACTTTAATTTAAGAACTTTTTTCGACATTATGAGTTTTCTTTCTTTGTATGAGTTTTTCTTTCTTTGTATTTTCATTTCAGGGAACCATGGCTGTGTTTCTTTAGTGTGGAAAAAATTTTCCACCCCCGTTTGACTAATAATTAAGGGTATTAAGTAAAGTCAGTTTACAAAATTATCTTCATAACCCCGGATTAATTCACGAGACAAATCTAATGAGGCTTCTGACCGCACGATTAGAGGATGTGTAGCATTACTGTAGTAAATCATAGACTAATTAGGCTCGTTAGATTCGTCGCGCAAAGTTACACTCATCCCTAAAAGGATTTTACAAATAAACTTTATTTAAGACTCCATGCATACAAAATTCCTTTAAAAAAATTCCGGGAAGCAAACAAAAACGGCCCATATGCTCATACATTATTCACCAGCCTTTCTCTCTCTTCTTTTGGGTGCTGGCGTGCATCCGGTGCATGCAACATGTATCCTCACACTGATTGGCCAGGTGCCCCTCTCCTTGAGTAGGGCTGCACGCAACGAGCTCGTCGCATGCGTGAAACGCGGGGAAGGCAGGAAGCATCAGCAATCTTTAATAAACCCGATATTGTGCAACTGTGAGATCCCTCGCTTATCCACTGAGGTAACCAGCTAGCCGGCCGGTGAACGTCGCTTGCTCCACCAGGAAAGCTATAGCTAGCTAGTTACTATATATAGTATAAGTAGCCAGTGAGCTCGCTCAGCTCTAACGTTCGATTCCATGGCAACCACCAACACGACGAAGACGACGCTTAGCATGAAGCTCCTCATCGACAGGAAGGCGCAGCGCCTGCTGTTCGCGGAGGCGAGCAAGGACGTCGTCGACTTCCTCTTCTCCCTCCTCGTCCTGCCCGTCGGCGCCGCCGTCAAGCTGCTCGGGAAGGAGGGCATGGCCGGCAGCGCCGGCAACCTCTACGGCAGCGTCGAGGGCCTCGACTACACCTACATCCAGCCCAGCGCCGCCAAGGACGCCCTCCTCCGCCCCGCCGTGCTCTCCTCGCCCGACGGCTCCGCCCTGCTCCGGCTGCCGGCGGCGCCGCCGCCGTGCGGGCAGCAGCCCAGGAGCCTGTACAGGTGCACGAGCATCTTCAACAGCAGCTGCCGCACCTACATCACCGACGCGTACGGCAAGGCGTGCCCGACCTGCGGCAACAAGATGGCGGCGGCGGCGCAGTACCTCCCGCCGGCGGCGGGGCAGATGGCGGCGGCGGCGGCGGGGTTCGTTCAGGGCGTCGTGACGTACACGGTGATGGACAACCTGACGGTGATGCCCATGTCGGCCATCTCGAGCTTCACGCTGCTCAACGCCTTTGCGGTGACAGACCTCGCCGCGCTGCAGGAGAAGACCGTGCAGCTTGGTTACAATGAGGTGAGCCGGAGATCATCAGGTGTCAACGGACACGTGCTGAGTTACTACCTCCGTTTTTAAATATATGTCATTTAGAATAATCTATTTAGTTTAAAAATAAATTAATTTGTTTGTCCTAAAAGTCATATATTTAAGAACAGATGGAGTATTAATTACGGACTCTTTTGTTTTATGTCTTGTGATTAAAAGTTGGCGTACGTGATTTGCTGCAGGGTTTAGAGATTCTCAGGGCCTCACTGCAGTCCAAAACCGTCCTCGCTGATGTTTTCCTGGTCAGGAAGGGTCGTCCTGGTGATGCCTGAAGCATGTTTGCCACTCGTACTGCAGCATGGATTTTTAACTTTTTATATTTCACTAATTATATATGTTGTTTGCATGATTGTTCACGATGCTATAATATTATGCTACATTATCATATGTTGTGCCTACGTGCCAATGCAGCACGTGGATGGATGCTGGGATATAGAGAACAATTTCTTTTTGTGCCATATATATAAACACGTTTTCTGCATCCTTGAAAAAATCTACAGCATATCTGAATGATTTTGTCAATAGAAGTTGTTCTTTGTTTTGGTTAAGTGTTCTTTTAATTAGGACATTGTTTTCATGTTGTGGCATAGTTTATTGCAGTTGCAGTGAACGGCATGTGCCTTTGAGATTTCAAAAAATGTAATCGATAGTTAATGGAATCATATAGAAGACCATGTCCATATCGCTTTCCCAGCCCTATTCAGCAAAGAGTGAACTCAAAGAAACTACCAAGTTTTTTTTTCAGTGCTATTAAAAATGGGCTACTTGCACATTTGTATCACTTTTACAACCTATCACTAGAAAATTGCCAAAATACTGCTAGAATTATCATCGAGTGAAATTCTTAGAAAAGAGTAGCAATTTTGCAGTTGCCTTTAAAACTATTCCATTCATTCCAAATTGGTAAGTTCATATAAGGGCATATATATGGTTCTCATTATTGTACTTTTAACCAACAATATCTATAAGAACAAGTAAAGTATTTAGGATGAGCCATGACAAACCCAGTAACATAATTTATACAACATTTTAATTAGTTAGTGATGATAAAAGATAAAAGTGGTTAACTATTTAGGATAAACCTAAATGGACTTATATTAGGGAATTAAGGCACTATGTTAAACTAAGAAATTTTAGTGGCGCGTATAAAAAAAAATTGTACACACTTACTGCCAACCTCTACATAAGCAGGATGCACACAATCGTACTAGTAACTAAAATGTATAAACATGCTAAAATTATTTGATCCGTAGACATCCTCACCCATAAGATATGTAACTGTTTTAAACATGTGCCAAAGAACTTGTAACCTTTTGTGCGTTATTGTTGATTCTTCTTGAGTAAGAGAGAAACACTCTTCACTAAGAGGAATCATCTTTTCACTCAAAGAGACTATTTCTAAAAAAAACAACAATTCATCCTAATTCAATCACAGTTTATCTCGTACTCTCGCCTACCTGGTTACCTCTCAGATCTCAAATTGTGTGACGCTGGAACCTGTTTTGCTTGAATAGTTAGCAGGGCTGCGCATGCATGCATGTACTTGGATCTGAATTCCGTTTGCAATGTTTGACAAATCAGCTTTGGCCCTTGTTTAGTTCCCAATTCCACCACCAAATTTTACTATGCAAAAAGAAGATTCTTATCACATCAAAATGTCGGCGCATGCATGCTAAATGTAGATGAAATAAAAAACTAATTGCACAGTTTTATTGTACTTTACGAGACGAACATTTTGAGCCTAATTAATCAATGTTTGGACAATTATTCACAAATACAAATGAAATGTTACAGTGTCGCATTTATGGAACTTGGAACTAAACAAGGGCTAGTTTGTGGAAGGTGATAATATGTTTTGCATTCCAAGATAGGCCGCGTTTCTTTGGTTTTTGAAAAAAAAATCAAAAGGGAATCTTGCATGCATGGAGTATTAAATGAAGTTTATTTGTAAAACCTTTTTAAGGATGAGTGTAACTTTGCGTGATGAATCTATGAGCCTAATTAACCCATTATTTAGTATAGTTATGCTGCAATGATTTAGTACAATAATGATGCAGTAACCATCCTCTAATCATGCGGATAAAGATATCATTAGATAGGTCTCGTGAATTAGCCCAAGGGATGTGAATGTAGTTTTGTAAACTAACTTTATTTAATACCCTTAATTATTGATCAAACGTGTCTGTAAAATTTTTCACCAAAAAAAAACACAGCCTATAATATGAATCACAGAATTAACATTGCGTATGAATAATGGGTTGTTCGGATTCCAAGATTATAAATATGAATAATGGGTTGTTCGGATTCCAAAATTATAATATAAATAATGGGTTGGTTGAGGAGACTAATTGTCCACGGTATCTTTATTTTAGATATATATTTATATTTATAGTATAGATATATAAGGATCTAATATTTTAAAAACAGTTCTCACCTAAATAATTCTTACCCACCCGTCATAGAGAATCTACATGTCAGGTCTAACCGTGGAAATGTTATGAAAAGTCTTCACAAACAAGAAAAACAGTTTCTACCATTTTGGCATTACTTTTCTCACCATAAAAATTATTTATCCATTCCATATACCCATTAACAAAATAGTCTTAAATAATCCTATAATAAAGATAGCACGCACGTGTCGTGCAGGTATATTTGCTACTTGTAGATAAATGTTAAAGATTTGGAAAGGGTATGAATTGCCATTTTCAAACCTGTAATCTCCAACTAGCTTGGAGAGGATATAGTGGGATTATTATAGGGCTGGACCAAAAGCTCAAAACTCGTGAGCTGGCTTAGCTCGGTTCTAACTCGGCTCGATGTATTTTTTCAACGAGCCCAGCAGTTGTTTTCACTCATTTTTTTACAAGCTGACTCGAACTTGCGTGAGCCAAACAAGCTAGAATAACTAATAGATTAATAAGTAAATTATTAATTAGTTATAATATATGTGTACTATTTGTATGGTTCTAGATGATGTTAAGATTAGATTATATTATTATAGTATGATAGAGTATATTTTGAAAGTATTAAGACCATATAACTATTATAATTTTTTATTTTATATACATTATTATGGTAATTTTAAATTTATCTTATTTATTATAAGACAAAGGGAATTAGATACTTTCTTTGTCGTATAATATAAGACATAATAAAATAAATATCTAAATGAGATGGCAATTAGATACCCCCTTTGCTTTTCTAAACGCATAATAAGAGCGATGCACATATCTAAGTGTATAATTTTTATTGTGTATCTAGACAACCAACAGTACTCTCGGTTATTTTTATGAGATGCGATTTAAATATACATTATTGTCTATATTGAATGAAGCAAAGAATATGGATGATCTTTTCCTCTCTTGATGAATTGAAAACATCACACCTTTATGGTCTGGATTTTCTATTTTATCCATCTTCTTTTCTTGTTTCAAAATGTCATTTTATTTGAACTCATATTGTTCACATGCTCATAGTTTTAATTCTCATATTGGTTTGAACATTATAGTTCTAACTTGTTATTATTGAACTTCTTTATAATTCTTTCAAGAGAGTGCAGTCAATCGTAGGCAGCTTTGGCTGTGAAGTTGCCAACGCTGCCTATAATCGGCGTCGGTCGGGCTAGGCCCTACTTCACGGCGTGGCGCTGCAATCCTTTGCTTGTGCAACCGGAGCCGCAGAGCTGGCCCAAATCACATCTGAACTGAATTGTTCCATCAATTCAAAAGCCTTCGACTAGCTCCACTTCTGCACGACCAGCTCCCATCGACCCATCCATCCGGCTTCTGCCGTGCTCCACTTCTGCGCGTACGGCCTGGATGGAAAATTTGACTCACCGTGCACCACAGTAGGTGAACCATCAGCGCTGGTTGGCGCTGATTTGTTCTGAGAAAAAAAATACTGCTGGCTGACTAGTGGCTGGTGTTGGTCTGTGCAGAGAGAAAAATACTGCTGACTGCTGGTACTGGTTTGTGTTGAGAGAAAAATACTTGTGCAAAAATTGTGCCGGTTGTCATAGTTCCAAAATGGTGTAATTGTGTATGAAATCCATTTGAAATTTCGATGGTTGGTTTACCTCTTCTTTTAATCATTTTCTGAAATAGACACCGCACAAAACTACTTCTAGAACTGATGAGATATAATTTTTGGGGCGAGTCAACACGTGTCCATGCATGCAATCTCATAACATAGCAAATTAGATGCGTTCAAAAAGCATACTTCATCATTTTTTTTCTTTTTCCTTTCATCCCAAGCTACTATTTATTCCACATTTCACATATCGTCTCAAGATCTGAATATTAGTCATAGAAAAAACAATCACAAATCGAGCAAAAGTTAATATTTCCTATTCCGGTGAGAAGGAAGCTAGCCATCTTTCATCTCTCAAATACTTACTATTTTCTCGTTCTGTCTATTAAAATTACCATGAATAAGTTACCCATATCAAATTTTGTCTTTCCGCGCTATATTTTTGTTGTGATTTTTGTTGGCCGTTTTATGCTCAGAATTTTTTGAATCTTTTTTTGCAAAAGTTTATTTCAACTTATTTGATGCAAACTTTATTTGAAATATTTTGCAAAGTATTTGCTGATATTTTATCATGAATGTTCGGAAAGTTGTTTTTCATAAAATTTAAATATTTTAGAAAAAACACAATTTCTAGAAAATATTTTCTAAATATTTTTTGTAAAATTATTACCAAAATCAGTTTATTCAAATGTTTCCGAAAAATCTTACGAAAGCTTGTTGAAAACATTTTAGTGTATTTAAAGGGCTCATGTCTAAGAAAATAATCTATACTATAAGGATCGAAAATAATTAATAGCTTAAAAACAATAAATTACGTGGAACCCCTCCGTATACCCGTATTTAATAAGGAACATATTATTAAGGATCTAATAAAATTGAAAACAATCTCCACCTAAAATTTTTCTATCCCCTTTATGGGAGGACCCATATGTTAGGTCCGTGGGAGGAAATGCGTTGATGAATTTGCATCGTCAGATGAAAAAGAGCATTTTAGAGGATTTGCATCATTTGGAGGCTACTCTTTTCACTAGCCAAAACTTACCGGTGTTACGTATCCACATCTTTACCTGCCCCACACTATAGTCTTTCTAATCTGATTTGATTTTTCAACGTTATCCTTTCTAATTTCTTTAATTGTATGTTATGTAGTCTTATTTTCTATTAAAGGTTAGTATCGCACTGTTTTCTTACTGGTTTGAGAAAAAAACACATGAGTTTGTCAATATCTTATCAAGCCAGGTGTACTGTTGAGACAATTATGCTAGAGCTGAAAACACAGTAGATATAATTTGAACATAAACATTGTTTGATGAATGATTGAGAGGAAATATATAGTTTTTAAAGAATTTCAACCCGTTCAAACTATATTTGGAAAATAAATCTAAAATAAAGCTCCTACCACTAAATCTTCCCTAAATAGAGTAGGCCGTTGTAGTAACAAATGGTACACGTACTATAGTAATGGCATTAAGGGTGCCTACTTCCATAGCGCCATTGCTTGTTAGGCTACACTTCTTTTAACAGAGAGCACTCAAAAACAGCGCTACAGCTTGGGGCTGATTGTGCTCTGCGTCGTCAATACGACCTCTTCGGCTGTCTGGTGACCGGTGAGAAAAATACTGCTGGCCGGTGCTCATAAGTCAGCAGAAAAATACTGCTGGCAGGCATTGCTGATTTTGCTAACGCTACCTAGATCATCTAGCTAGTGCTAGGGCTCTTCAACGCTTTGCTTGTGCAGCCGGATCGGAGCTGCTGAGCCGGGCGGCACATCACATTAGCAGGTCGTAATTGCATCTGAGCTGAATTGTTCCATCACAAGCGTGCCGTGCCCATCGATCATCAACCCCAAGCGTCCTGCACGCTAGTACGGACGGACTGGATGGAAAGTTTGACTGGAGCGTCGTGGAGCCGAAGGGTCGCGCGCACAGGGTTCACCGGTGTTCGCGCGCGGCTTCAAAGCTGTCGGGTCGGAGTGTAAAGGTGGATCAGGCATTCAGGCCACGCTAGCTAGCCCAGTATCCCCCCATCCACGGAGGCACGCACGGGGCACCATGGGCATGGCTGGCGCGGGCGTGGCACGTGTGGAGTGATGGCGCACGCTCAGCCACACGATCTCGTGAACTCGTGCGAAGAGAGCACGGGCGATGCGTCTCTTTATATACGTTACCAGTGCAGCCGCTCGACCTCCCTTGAAGCAGTCTAGCGCTAGCTACTACTCCTGCAACGCCCAGCCAAGAAAGCTTCCAAGCTCCCAAGTCCCAACCCTCCCAGAGATGGCGACCACGATCGCCGCGCTGAGCATGAAGCTCCTCAGCGACCGGAAGGCACAGCGGGTGCTGTTCGCGGAGGCGAGCAAGGAGGTCGTCGACTTCCTCTTCTCCCTCCTCGCCCTCCCCGTTGCCACCGCCGTCAAGCTGGTGGGGAAGGACGCCATGGTCGGCTGCGTCGGCAACCTCTACGCCAGCGTCGACAAGCTCGACTCCACCTACGTCCAGCCCGGCGCCGCCAAGCACGCCTTCCTCTCCCCCACCGTGCTCTCGCCGGTGGCGAGCTCCAACAGCTCCCTCCTCCGCCTGCCGGCGCCGCCGTCGTCCGTGCAGCCGAAGACCTTGTACAGATGCAACTACAGCAACTGCCGCGGCTACATCACGGACGTGAACGGGAAGGCGTGCCCGGCGGGCTGTGGCCATCAGATGGCGGTGCCAGTACAGTTTGTCACGTCGGCGGGGTCTGGCAGCTCCGGCCAGGCGGCGCAGGGCGGCGCGAAAGGGTTCGTGCAGGGCATCGTGACGTACACGGTGCTGGACAACCTAACGGTGACGCCCATGTCCACCATCTATCTCCGGCATCACCATGCTCAACGCCTTCGCGGTCAGGGACCTCGCCGACCTGCAGGAGAAGACCGTGCAGCTCGGCTACACCGAGGTCGGTCTGTCGATCACGTACTGGTTCCTTACTTCATATACGTGTTCGTGTTCCCAGATTTACATTCTACTGATGATCCGTTTTCACGCGTGTGCATTGCTGACTACGAAATTAAACGTTGTTGGGGTTTCGCTGCAGGGTTCGGCGATTCTCAAGGCGTCGCTGCAGTCCAAGACCGTCCTCACCGACGTCTTCCTCCACGGCAACAAGAAGGCCCCGGGCGGTCGTGCTTGAAGGGAAGGGCGCTGCTGGTCCATGCGTGTGTACGTGGCTGACATCGCAACGGCATGGGGGTCAAGTAGGTTGGGTCGTTTGTGATGTTTCGACAGTTCTACTTTCTGCGATGTGTTCCGTCCCAGCCTTTTGGGTTGTAAGTAGTTGTACTGAAATCATCCGGTGTCTGCTGTTGGCAATCCTTGCCGTACTACCAGTAGTAGTAGGAGCTCGTCGTGGGTCTTTTGTTGCAATGTTCAGCCGCGTGCACGAACCATCTGTTTGCCGCCTGGTCTAATCTGTTGCGTGATCACTGAACTTTGCAGAAATCCCTGTTTAATTTCCTTGGCTTGTTTTCTGTCGGCATCGATGTGGCACTGTGTGATAAAAGTAATTGCCAGTAATTGTGTGCCTCTGTGGTGATGTTAATTGTAGCCTTTAATTTTGTTGATGGTGCAGTGATGCTTGAACACTGTGGCCTTGTTTAGTTTCAGGATTTCGCTTTTATTTGTGAATAATTGTCCAAACATTGATTAATTAGGCTCAAAATGTTCGGCTCGTAAAGTACAACAAAAGTGTGTAATTAGTTTTTGATTTCATCTACATTTAGTACTCTAGTATTTTAATGTGATGGAAATCTTTTTTTTGCATAGTGAAATTTGGGGGCTTATTTTGGGAACTATCACATCAAAATACCGGGACATGCATGGAGTACTAAATGTAGATGAAATTAAAAACTAATTACACAGTTTTGTTATACTCTGTGAGACGAACATTTTGAACTTAATTAATCAATGTTTGGACAATTATTTACAGATACAAACGAAATGTTAAATGCTAAAGTAGCGCATTAACTCCGAAGTCCGGTGGACCCGCACCTGCTTCCCCCTGAAATCCTGCCTCCTCCCTGACCTCCCCTTGCTTCTCCCTGACCTCCCCCAGACTCCTACACGTCGGATCGAGCACGGAGCGATCTCGCGGGGGGCGCTAGCTGCGCACCGCGCGCACTGCACTTTCTTCCTCGTTTAAACAAGGCCTGGCTTGGACGGACAACTATGCGTGCGGCGCAAATTAATGTTTGCTTGTAGCTGGCTGCTGGCCGCAACTTTCCATCATGCCACTGGTTTCGGATTCCGCCTGGTTTTGGACTTTGGCGCCCCCTCGCCAAAACGATAGTAGTAGGAGCACCCTGGCGCGGGCGAGCCACGAACACCGGCCTCTCTCGCCACCTTGGCGAGCGGGCGGCAGGGTGGAGCTAGCTGCAGCTGCCGCGGAATCGGCCATGCCGCATCTCTGACTGAGCTCCGCACTGGTCACCTCAGGTGGCAAATTAAGATTTGGGTGTTGTTTGGTTCGTGGTTTCGTAACGTAATCTATTTATGGAGGTAACTGATAACGTTAGATTATATTTGGCTCCACACCGGCGCAATCAGATCCCCCGTAATCAGATATGGAGACGTGACAATCTTCCGTAAACGGATACCGCTGCCTATCGAGCCTAATAAGATTTCGCTGCCTCAACATTATATGCGCTCGACTTCGGAAGGTCACTCTATCGCAGTCCACAAGTCACTGCCTTCCGTACATGTCACCTTGGATCTTTCTTCCTCTTTTATTTTCCGCATCATGATTCCATTAACGGAGCTAAACCAAGCTCTTTCATTCCCTTTACGTTACCGATTAATTTCCCCGACCAAACATCACCTTGGTTGATTCAGCGGCATACAATCAATCTGCTGATTATTGGTTGCTTGGAATTCCAAACCAAATTCCAAAGAAATACTGATAGTGATACGCTACTAGCTGGTTGAAGCCCAACAGGTGCTGGAGTGACGGGATCGTGCTTTGCGTGCATTGGTGCCGAGGTCAAGTTAATTGGCCGGCCCGGCGAGCGTACGTGCCGCCGCCGCCAGGCGCCAGATGCCGGTGCGACGCGCACGAGTGCAAGTTGCCACCACCTGGGCTCCACAGCCACGGTGGAGCGTAGGGTGGTGGTGCCGGGTGCTATGTTAATTTTAGCGGCACTATGAGAATTAGCTCCAATTATTAATAGTTGTATACTTCGTTACGATCCAGAAACGCAATTCATCGTATATGTTCCAAATTCACATCCACGGTAAAGGCCGGGCTTCTGCCGGAGCACAGGAAAGTTCCGTCGTCGGAGGTTTGGGCCGGAGCGAAGTTGTGCTGTGTTTTCTCTAAGGAGCGCACAGTTTAGTCCCACCTCGGAAACGTAATTAAGCACGGTCGTGTGAGCCGTCTATATATATATATATGTAAGCATATGTAGACGGTAGGATAAGACAGATAAGACATTTTAGATGGGTCATGTATCATCCCTACTTGTAAACTCTCCTCAATAGTGATTGTCTTCCGTGGTTTTTTTTCTGTAAGGGTTTTTTCACGTTAAATCATGTCTTGTGTTCGATCTTGTTTTTCGCATTATTTGCTAACAATCCTCACTGGTATATATATACTACGATAGCACGATCATCATCTCTGCTTTGAACTATTGTGTCGTGAGTGATAAGAATTTGAAATCAAATTGGAGGTTTATGCTGAAATGATACTTCGTGAAGCAACTGAATTTTTCCCCATGCAAGCGTAGCTAGTGTAGTGATTAGTTTTGGAGCATCAAATGATTTCAAATGCAAAAGTTACTTTAAATCTCGTCGAGATCTGTACCTTTGACATAAATTTGTCTTCATCTGAGTGTACATGAGAAAAAAAATAAAAATTTATTTGCATGGGATCATTTCTGAGGTCATTTTCCGAACAACTGCTAGAAATCGATTTTTAGCCATGTCCACACGGTGGCCCTTCCCTTAAAATGTCCTAGAAATAGGCCCATTTGCCGGAATGGTCTTTAAACAAGGACCACCGCTCCAAATTTGTTGTTAAGGAACTGGCTAGTTTCAATTGAGCTCACTTTTGAATTTTGCAGTAGCGGGTGTATTTCTCGTATAGTCGTATGTCGCTCAAAACAAAAAAAGTGTGTTGCTAGAAATATAATCGTACGTGTAGAAGTGGGCCCACGCGTCCTCTCCGATCCACGGCGTCGTGGCCGGCCGGGCGTGTGCGCCGTGCGCGTGTGGAGCGGGATCCTGCCCACCCACGATCGATCGTGCCGCGGCGGAGAACGTTCGAGTTGCCCAGGCCAGCAGGCTCTTCATATATCGTCCGTGCGGCCGTGCACTGCTAGTCCTCGCTCCCAACACTCCCACCACACCAGAAGAGATGGCAACCACCGCCGTCGCGCTGAGCATGAAGCTCCTCATCGACGGCAAGGCGCAGCGCGTGCTGTTCGCGGAGGCGGGCAAGGACGTCGTCGACTTCCTCTTCTCCCTCGTCGCCCTCCCCGTCGCCACGGCGGTGAAGCTGGTCGGGACGGGCGCCATGGTCGGCTCCGTCGGCAACCTCTACGCCAGCATCGACAAGCTCGACTCCACCTACGTCCAGCCCGGCGCCGCCAAGGCCGCCCTCCTCCGCCCCACGGTGCTCTCGCCGGCCGCGAGCACCGCCAACTGCTCCCTCCTCCGGCTGCCGGCGGCGGCACCGCCGTCCGGGCAGACGAGGAGCTACTTCAAATGCAGCAGCAACTACAGCAGCTTATACTACGCTGCAGGCACCAGCAGCTGCTCGACCTATGTGACAGACGTGAGCGGGACGAGCTGTCCGAACTGCCTCTGCCAGATGAAGGCGGCGCTCCAGTACGTCGCGCCAAGCTCCGAGCAGAAGGCGGCGGCGCAGAGCGCCTCCGCCGCCGGGGGAGTGCAAGGGCTCGTGCAGGGCGTCGTCACGTACACGGTGATGGACAACCTGACGGTGACGCCCATGTCTGCCATCTCCAGCATCACCATCCTCAACACCTTCGCGGTGAGGGACCTCGGCGACCTCCAGGAGAAGATCGTGCAGCTCAGCTACAAAGAGGTCAATCACAATCACAATCACTCACTGCTAGCTGGACCTTTCGTCGTCTGATCTCAGGTGCTCTTCCATTCTTTAATTTGCTGCAGGGTTTGGCAATTCTGAAGGCATCCCTGGAGTCAAAGACCGTCCTGACTGATGTCTTCCTCGGCAACCAGAAGGTCCCTGGAGGTCGTGCTTGAAGGGTACCTGTGGCTATCTTCTTTCGTCCATGTACTACTTTTATTTGCAACCAGAAGTACTAGCTTTGTTAGGTTTGGTCCTTTTATTTGCGATGCTTCAGCTTATGAATGTTATGAATGGGTATCCTATTAAGCTCTGTTTACGAATGTTTTGAGTTTTCTGTTTTGTTTCGCTGTGATCGCGAAAGATTTGGTTAATTTTGCCTAGGACGGTGTTCAAAATAAAAACGATTGTTCATTTCGTCTCGCACATTGGGAACCTAGGATAAACATTACGGGTAGTAAGCAACGAAAAGGACTCGTTCACGCGACAAGGGGAGTCCCCACAGGATCATCCTGCTCTTCTTCTGCCACACTGCCCCCTCCCTGTCCGGCACGCCGAAACAACCAAACATTTTCGCTCGCGCACCACCACCAAGTTCGCCCGGCATCTCCGTCCCCAATTGGCCAATCCCAATCTACTACAGTACTTCAACACCAACAACAAGGGGGAGGCGTCCGAGAGAAATGGCGACGCCGACCACCACCGCCGCGCTCAGGATGAAGCTCCTCATCGACACCAAGTCCCGGCGCGTGCTGTTCGCGGAGGCCGGCAAAGACGCCGTCGACTTTCTCTTCTCCCTCCTCGCCCTGCCCCTCGCCACGGCCGCCGCGCTGCTCGGGACGGACTCCGTGCCCGGCAGCGTCGGCACCCTCTACGCCAGCGTCCAGAGCCTCGACGACTCCTACGTCCTGCCCGGCGCCGACAGGGACGCGCTCGCGGCCTCGCCGGCCGCCACCGCCACCAGTTCCCTCCTCCTCCCGCCGCCGCCGTCGTCGTACGGTGGGCGGCCAAAGGGTCCCTTCTTCAGATGCGGCTACGTCTACGGCTACAGCGGCGACTGCTCAAGCTACGTCACGGATGCGCGCGGCGCGACCTGCCCCAACTGCCGCCGCCCGATGATGGAGGCGCTCCAGTACGTCTCGCCGTCGCCGGCGCCTTTCTCCGGCTCCGGCGCCTCTGGCCAGAGGGTGACGCGGGACGCCGTCGCCGGTGGAGCGGCGAGAGGGTTCGTGCAGGTGGTGGTGACGTACACGGTGCGGGACGACCTCACCGTCACGCCCATGTCCGCCATCTCCAGCATCACGCTGCTCAACGCCTTCGCCGTCACCGACATCACCGCGCTCCGGGAGAAGACCGTGCGCCTCGGCTACCGCGAGGTGAGACGTCGATTGATGGATCTCCGATTTGTTCAGCTGGTCGTGAATTCTTGTTTTTTTAACTGAAGAGCTGGTCGTGAATTCTACTATGCGATTCGTGTTGATCGAGAAACAGATCGAAGCGCTGATTAATTGATTTTGCTGGCAGGGCTTGGCGATTCTCGAGGCCTCGCTGCGGTCCAAGACCGTCCTCACCGACGTCTTCCGAGCCCCGGCCATGCTTCAACTCGGGCTTGTTTAGATCCAAAGTTAACTTTGGGTTAAATTTTACACTTTGTAATAAATGTGTCACCGTATCATTTTATGTGAAAAATTATCCAAACATTAATTAATTAGGCTTAAAATGTTCGTCTCGCAAAGTACAACAAAACTGTATAATTAGTTTTTGATTTCATCTACATTTAGTACTCCATGTGCCGACATTTTGATGTGATGAGAATCTTCTTTTTGTATAGTGGAATTTGTGAGCCAAATTTGGGATCTAAACAAGGGCTCGATTCGTTTAGTCTGATTTCTATGTGATTAGCAGTCGCTTTCGATCAGTTTAGGCTGAACATGAAATTCTGTAAATTTTGTGCTGAACAAGAACAAACAGGGCCTTGATTAGTCTGCTGTGATGATGATCCGTTCACCTAGTACTGGCATTCTGTCTTTAGTTTCATCACCGTCAGGTTGAGCAGCACCAAGATATAGCAAAACATCATTTTGTGAACCTGAAGATTCTGAGTGCTGAATAAGTGATCCGTGCACAGATTGTTTTGAACTATTGTTGCGTCATCATGGTGGCGTTGTCAGATTTATCATCATTCGGAAATTTCAGATGGTTGCATGATCACTGATGATTCGGGATTGTCTGATTGTATCAGGCCAGTTGGTTCTTGTAGAATGTGGATTTTATTGTATCCGAGACATTCTGCAAGATATCTCATAATTCACAAGTCACAACCAATCAACCATGACACGTACAGTAACTTGGTATTGTCAGTGTTTTGAAGTTTAGCGGATCCTTGGTCAGGTGAAAATGGAAACTCGCAAGTAGTCCATAGCAAACCTGAAAATAGAGAACTGTGATACCACATTGAAGCGCTTGACTGCAGACGAATTGACCAAATCCCAATTGTTCTCTCTATACTAGTATAAAACGTCCGTTTATACTCCAGTCAAAACTTACAATCCCAAATCAATGCATAAGATGTTTGGTCACTCCTAACAAAATCTTGTTCAGAGAGGGGTTTCCTGAAGTCTGAATAATATGACAACCAGTTTTCTTCAGAAATAATAATACCTTCAATTCAGAATCGATATTTCGCAAAACAGACGAGCAAAGCTTGTACATGGATCATAAAAAACAACATATATACAACTAGTCTGCATTTCTGCATTATACTATACTGTTGAACAGGGGATCAACTCCAACAGATTCAGAAGATCCCACAAGTGTGACAAAAGCATTTAAAACCAAAATTCAGAAGGAACAGAGATCCCTATGAACTATGCATCTGAATATCTGATTGGGCAATCATGGCCTTCAGCTCACTTATTCACAGAGCACATGTTTATCAGCAGCATTAAACGAAAGTTTGACAGTAACACAAGATTGCCCGAAGCTGCTAACTGGATCTTGTTCAGAGAGGATTTTTTGAATAATATGATACTATGATAGCACCTTCAATTCAGAGTTCAGAACCGACATTTCATAAAACTGACGAGCAAATTAAATCGTCATGTTTAACCAGTCTGATCTCCTATTGAATCCAAGAATGCCCGTACATGGATAAAAAACAACATATATACAACCAGTCTTCGTTATGCTGTGCTGCTCAACAGGGGATCAACTCGAACAGATTAACAAGACCCCACACTGGGTGACAAAAGCATTTGAAACCAAAATTCAGAAGAAACAGAAATCCCTAAGAACTATGCATCTGATTGACCATTCGTGGCCTTCAGCTCACTTACTCACAGAGCACATGCTAATCAGAGGCATTAGACGAAACTCGATCGGCAAAAGCTGCAGGGTCAGAATCATGAACAGAGACTTATCGAGTTGGTTTTTCGCCTTGGCAGTGCGTGCGTGCTTCCGGCCTGTTCCAGACGCCACTCATGTCGCCTAGGCACCTCCGATCGCGAAGAGGCTCCTCGCGCTGTCCAACTGCGTGTCAGCGGCCAGGCGCATCAGGTTCCACTCCTGCAGCGCCACCTGGGCGTGGTCCCTGGCGTCGCGCAAGAGCTCCCCGGACGCAGCCACAAGCGCGGCCCACCCGGCGCTCCGGGGAGGGTGCTGGAAGGACATGGCGATAGCCCTGGAGCTCGCCCTGGCGTTCTGCAGGGCTCGGCGCAGCCGCTGGATCGTCACGTCCAGCTGCCCGGTGGTGACGACGTGGTCGTGGCGGCACGCCTCCCACCTCGGCGTGCTCCGGAGGGCTGGGTGCGCGATGCCGAAGCTGCGGATGGCGACGCCTACCATGGCGAGGAGCACGGCGTCGTACTCCAGGCCGTTGATTGCGCCCTGGAGGAAATCTTCGGGGCTGCCGGCGACTCCTGCCAGGCCCGGGTCGATCTCGGCGTCGTTGATCTGGCTGCGCGGAGTTCCCTGGAGAAGCATGGCCAGCACTCGCCTGACCCTGTGGAGCTCTCGGTGGAGCTTCCTCTGGGCGAGGTCGATGCGGTCTCGGATGGCCGAGTTGGCGGCGATCGTCGCGAGGGTTTCCAGCGCCAACAGCGCCGCCTCCCTCGACGGATCCGCCATTGCCTGCCGCGGAGCTCTCTCTCGCTCTCGCTCTCGCCCCCTCTCTCGTGTGCGCGCGTGTTGCCGAGCGTGTGACGGGGAACGGGGTGGATGGTTGATGAAGACGACGACGGGGTGGGAATTTATAGTGGCTTGTGGGAGAAGGTACAAGAACTCGCCAAGTTCGTTACGGCCGTGGGGTCCACTTGTCCGCCCAGTCCATTCCAGGCTGGCACTGGGCACTGGCTGTTTCATGCCCAAGCCCAAGCCCAAGCGAGACTGCTGCAAGGTTCTGAATCTTTAAGGTGTAGTGCATGCGTGGTGTTTGTGTTCGTCTCTGTAGAATTTTGATTTGGATAGCGCATGCGTGCATGCATGCCTCTCAGCCTCTGCTAGCTCTTCTTCTTGAACTTGATTCGCCGAGCCTCTTGTTTGCTGATGCTGAGTGGTTAGCAATTACTTTCGACCAGTTCACGCTTCGAGCGAGAGGGATTAGGATCTGAATTAATGTTTGACAGAAGGTAGCACATTTCTGGAGTTCGGCGTTCTCGAACACTTGTCGTCATTCTGTCTGTGTATTGGGAACAGATAATAAAGGGATGGGGATGGCTACTGAAATACTGATCGTGCAGTCCAATGTGTGGAGCATTCGTCCGGAGATGGAGTGTCCGTGCGGTGATTACAAAATGAATTCGGCTATACAATGTATAGTATGCACCATGATAGATGTCACACCTGGTTTTAAAGGCAAAACCAGGTGCATCTCATATGTGCGCCAGGATCAGTTTACACACATATGGTAGACGTCACAAGTGAATATCCATAACCATGCATAACGAAAGAGTATTATAGTTCATTTATTACAACCTCAGAGTTGACTCAAATGTCATAGCGGAAGACTTAAATAAACGTTCATCTAACGAAGCAAAAGTGACTCCAACTCCACAGGCATTGACTGGGGGAGACTCGCCTAGAACTCCTCAAAATCAGTAGTGAAATCCTCAAAATTCTCCCAATCTGAGCAGCATTCCGGGTGTAGTTGATGCAATAAAAGAGAGAAAGAAAACAAGCATGAGCACATGACGTACTCAGCAAATGTAATATGACATACAAGGCTGGGGAAAAAATGTTGGCTGACCATACTGCAGTAAGCACTTTTAGTTGGTCAAGTTTTATTAAGCAACTATTTACTAGCAAATGAAAGTATATACCACCCACAAATTAATGAATGTCATATTCCCAACATATTCATATAACCACGATTTAGATCATGTTCAAGTTTGATTATCATGTAAGGGTCCAGGCCGCTCTTGACCGTGAGCACGGCTGTTATAACAGTTTTACACTCTGCAGAGGTTGTACACTTTCACCATAAACCGCGTAAAAGTTCAAAAGAACTTTAAACCCAACCATGCCGAGGGGGCCAATCCTCTTAAATCACACTACCGAGGTGTGACCGCATAGGGACGCTACGAGGCCTTTACAAAGATTCCTTAGTAAATAGTAACCCGCTAAGGTTTTCGGTTCAGAAGCAAAGCATAACCCTCCCTAATGAGATCTGTCTCTTACCAAAGCCCACAGCTCAAGAGGACCGAGCTATACCCCGTCAACCGCCGCGCCTCTTGCCCCTTTCGGGTAAGGTTACCATCCACTAAAGTCCCTAATTAGTTAGCCAAGACCAGAGCCATATGGTACTTATGGTTGCACTGTTTTCCTGGGTGGTTCTCCATGTTCCAATTAAAAAAATATGATCTTGCCAATTAATTACTTAAAAGAGTATATGGAACATAGAGTAGGGGTTCATTTAACCAATCCAAGTTGAGCAAACTAAGCATCATCTACCATCAAAGTTAATTAAATAACCCAGTTTCAGGGACAGGAAAAATATAGTGGCTAGGCAAATCCTTAAATAGGAACCCATCAAATTAAGACACATGCATGGGTGGTGAAATTAATAATTATTAGGACATTTGCATGACATAATACACTTGCCTTCTTCCCAACTCGGTTGCTGCTCAAATCCTTCTCCAACAGTTGGTTCTTCAGAGAAATCCTCAAACTGGTCGTTTCCTAATCGCATCACACATTCACATACAAGGAAACAATACAACAAATAAGAAACAGTACACCAAACAATTCTAACAGAAGAAAATAACAGCACAAAACTAATCTACACTTCACAACGAACGCGTGAACGCGGGAATCACTAAAATCGGAGATAAAACGCAAAAGATATGGCTTTTCTAAGGTTCAGGGACTGGCTGGCAAAGTTTTAAAAGTTTCAGGGGCTTAACTGCAAAAAACCAGGGGCTAAGACATAATTTTGTATAAAACTACGAGGGCTAAACCATAAAATAACAGGGGCTGGACTGCGGGTGCTATTTTAAAACTTGTAGGGGCTAAAACAGAAGAAAACAAGACCTAAACATAATTATTTTTGAACTAGGATGGACTGCGGGTTGATTTTGAAAAACTTCAAGGGCTCTTTTGCAAAACAGCCAGTGCTGACCGGTATTCGGCAGGTTTGACTCGGGGCTGGAGCGGCTGCGGTTCGTTGGATCTAGATCGGATGGCCGGGATTAGATCGGGCGCTCGGTCGACGACGGCGACGACCGGGACGGCGGCGCCGCCCGTTCCCGCGGCGGAGCATCGCCGGAGTAAGGTCGATCTAGGGCTACGGTGCATGGATTGCGACGAGACTTGGACGGGAAGCAAGAGGAGAACATGGCGAACTCACCAAGCTAGCTCACGACGAGCTTGGGGTTACGACGGCGGCCGGCGACGAGCGACGGCGGCTCTGCGAGTTCGACGACGAGCACAATTAGCGCGGAGCGTGGCCAAAATCAGGGCAAGATCATGATGGGGAGTTTCGGGTTATCGAGGCGAACCTCCTGGAGTCGTTCTGGTCGAAGGAGCGGCGACGACGACGCGAATCGGCGACGGCGGCGCGGAGCTCGGCAATGGCGGCGCTCGAGCGGCTAGGGTTGCGGCTCGGTTGGGTTGGAGGGAAAGCGGAGGCGGCGGTTTTATAGGCCCGGGAACCGACCTCGGCGCACGTGAAGGAGAAGGACTCGATGCGGCGGCGGAATCGGACTCGGCCGTGGCGGCGGTCGGAGCGGACTCGGGACAGAGTCCCGCTCGGGGAAGGCGAAGCTGACAGGTGGGTCCCACCTGTCGGCGAGAGAGATGGGGAAGAAGTGGAGCGGGCCGACGCTGGGCCAAAAGGTAACCGGGCCGCAAGAAAGTTGGGCCGAGGAATGAAATCGGGCCGGGGAGAAAGAAAAAAGTAGAGGGGGCACAGCCGAGCTGGGCCAAGAGTTGGAGGGGCAAAAACGAACTCTGCCTATTTAACTTTTCTAAAACTTCAAACAAAAGCAAATCAAATTCGAATTTAAACAGAATTTAAATTCCAACTTGATTTACTAGCAACCAAAAATATATGCAACAACATGAATGCAACAAAAACTTATTTTGACTAAAATAATTATTTAATATGATATTTAAATTGATAAAAAAGCTAGAAATTCCAATTAAATTCTAGAAAATTTATTTAAGCCTTAATAATCTTAGAAAAATTCAGAGGGTTGCTACAATTTAATTGTGATGAATTTTAGGGTGTTACAATAGATATCCAGGTTATCATCTTGCTAGCACGCAGGAACGCAACAAGTTCAGTCGCTGAATGCAACCGCAGCGGCAAATGAACATCAACGTGCAACGGATTCTACTGCAAGTAGATATGCAACTCGATCGTCCATGATGCGCGCACTAAGACAGACAGGAATAATAGTGTAACAATCGAACAAAAGGCAACGACGAAGAGCTGAAACGATCACGCTTGGAAATTGGAATGGATCACGCGAACCATTCGCATCAGCGAGGTATGCGTCTCAGTACGTAGACGCCGACAGATCGAGCTGCACTGCACCCGCGCCGATCGGTGCGCGTCTACCTCCCACGGAGCCCAGCGCGGCCTCGAGCCTGCGAAAGGCGCCGATGCGCTCTGCCTGGATGCAGCCGTCGACGCCAGGAACGCCCGGATGGCCCAGGCGCCCAGCAGCGGCATGGCCGCGGCACCTGTCGACGGCGCGCTCGGGCTCCTTGCAGCTCGTTCATGGAGACCACTAGCGCCGCCTGGCTGGCCTGTCGATGGAGCATGGCGGGTCCTCGACGAGTGCTCGGGGCTCGGGATCCCTGCAGCTCGTTCATGGCCGGAGGCTTGCAGCGCCGCCTATCTGGCCAGTGAGTGGGTGGCGCGTGGCGGGTCCTCTCCGGCGATCGTGGTCGCTGGACGCGTTCTCGAGCTTGCCCTCGGCGAGCGTGATCAGGCCGGCACCGCCGCCCTTGGCGTTGCCCGTGCGCAGCGCCGACGGCGAATCGAGGTCCGGTCCGGCAGCAAGGCGGCGAGCAGAGTGCGGGTTCATTGCTCTCCCTCCTCCTCTATTCCCGGTAGGTGTTCGACGATTTGCTTCCCTTCGCGGCGTTCTCTGGAGTAGCCAGCCCGGCGAGGGCACGCGGGTCCCATGTCGGTTAGACGGTTAAGGCGGGACAAACTGACGACGTCTGGGGTCAACAGAAGTTCACTTTCTCCCGCAGCTGACCTCGCCGCAGTTGAACAGAAGAGAGCGTCGTCTTGCCCGGTGCCCGCCTGCCCGCGACCGGCCAAGCGAGACGGTGAATTCCGGCAGCTTCCCGTGCTAGCTTACAGCTCGTTCCATCACACAAGTTCCCAACTCACGCGCGCGCGACCGGCGGCGTCCTGGTCCTCGTGCCGCGGCAGCACCAGGGCGTGGCCTTGGCCTGGCGACGCCGGCGCCGGGGCTCGGTGGCACGGATGGTGGAGCGCCGCGCCGTGTCGCTGCCCACCACGCCGCCGTGGCGCGGCACTCTGCCCTGGCGGACCCTCACGGCGACCGTGCACGAGAATCCTCCGCGTACGTGGTGTCCGGGCCAGGGCGGCGTGGGCGTCGGAGGCACATCGGCTCGTGCGCACGGTGGAGGTCGCGGTCGTGCCGTCCTGCTGGAATTTCTTCGACGTACGCCTGGGCCATTCTGAGCGGCTAGGCGCACGGCGGCACGACGGAACGCGTAACGGCGCCCGCGCTCGCGGCCAGGCTAACGACAATGTAACATCTGGCCATGCATTTTTGGAGTTCTGATGTCAGCTCGTGCTCGCCATGAGAGTTCGCTGTCTGTAGATGAACATATATATGATATATGGTGCTAAAGTGGATCAGTCGTGTCTCATCATTCAAACGAATTTCACAGCTGTGTCCAATCTGTGAAGTAAATGGAGCCCGCCAGCCAAATGAACTGAATGTGTCCTGAATGGAAGTAACTTCTCCTGAATAAATCTTTCTTTTGCTGACCCGCCCTACCGCCCTGGGCAAGTGCACATTACCCATTTGGACGCGCGTAAGGGAAGCCGCGGCCGACGCTAACCCGCGTTCGCCCCCCCCCCCCCCATTACCCCCGCCGCCCACCGTCGAAGCCGCGCTAACCTCGTCGGTCACCGTTTCTCCTCCGTCTTCTCCGCCCCCGCCGCCCGCACCACCCACCGGGGGTCCCCCACCACCCGGCCGACGGCGCCCTCGCCGCCCGACCCTCCGCCCGGCGACCGTCGCCGCCGCCCCAAGCACCTCTTTTAAGTCCGCCAGTGAACTCCAGAGACCTCAGCAGCCCCGGGCCCCTAACCCCGGACCCCTAACCCAGCGGCGTCGGCGTCGGGGAAGAAGGTCTCCGGGCCGCTCGACCGGTCGCGCGCTGTGTTGTTGGAGCGACCAGTCGCCCTATAGACTTACCTTAGCCATTTCGGCCCTTTTCCCGCCTGATTACATGTTTCTACCGACTCCTGTGAAGTGTCATTTCAGTCATTCCACAAGTGAAAGTGTTTCTGAATTGTTTGACCATTTTGTTGACGTTGATCTGATACCGTATCTTAGGTTTCTGCATCCCATGGTGCGGTGGTGCCCTGCAAATTCAGCGGTTGTCAGTAGACTTGCTGGATTGCTGGAATGATCGCACTGATGATTTTTTTTAGATAATGGAATTTTATTCTGGCCTCTACGGAAGGTACACAGCCTTCAATTATTACAAAATCAGCTATCACCGCCCTTTACCAAAGGGGAGAAAGACGGAAGCGGAGAAACAAATCCAATTCTAAAATTAAGTTTCCAACCCTGATTTGCCATCTCTAATGCAATGGTCTCCAAAGAAATATTAGTAGCCTTGAAAATCTCCTTCGTCCTGTCGTCACGCTGCAGCTGCGCCAAAAAAACGAAGCCAGTATGCTCCCCTGAAAATAGTCTTTAAAAATGAAGTGTATCGGGCGTTGTAAAGATAATATCAGCCCAACATAAGGCAGCACAACCCACCAAAATCAAGTGCCTGTCATTTTTATTTTTATTAAATGGCAATAACCAATTCCCTAGCATATGAAAAATTGAAGTTGGAGGGGATAAGCCAGTAGCTAGATGAACAATTTATCATATCATCCTGGCATGGTGGCAATCGAAAAAAAGGCACACACAGTAGCTGGTCTTGCGCCCTTGCGGTCTCAGCGGCATGAGTGCCAGCCAGACCGGCAGCTCTGAAGCATCTGCCTCACCAACTCTTCTCTGCATGATCGGAGCTATCAAAATGTTGCTATGGAGGTTTAATCTGAAGTGAGACACTTGAGAGCCCTACCTACCATTCTCGACAACGATGGAGCAGTGCAGCCACCACGCATTGCACATGCATGCTGACATAGTGACATGCATGTAAAGTCACTTGCAGCGCGCAAATCAGCAATGGCAGGCTACCTGCTACGCCCGGCTTGGGCTTGCAAAATGGGCAAAGTGGCGTTTCTTATTAATGGTACGTTAAGTGCACCCTAACTGTATGATAAATTGGTATTGTTTTGGTTAATTAATTCGATTTGAACTGATTGGTATAGAAAAAGGGAAACACGATATTGATCATGAGCGGCACTACTACGCGTCATGTATTAAACGGGTTCGACCTCCGTTATACGACCAAAAGTGTGCATGCGATGGGATTAATGGTGGCCTTGGTAGAGTTTTCGTTTAATGCATGCATGGTGATGATTTTGTGCACCGATCCCTCCATGGAATAGCTAGCTGAGATGTTTCTCATTTTTATTTCTTCGGCCATTTAAAAATGACCTGAATTGAAAATGTGCCAGCGGACTCTCCTATCACTAGAAGACAAAATTGAAGGGTACTCGTCGTATTACTTTGCAGTTCAGGCTCAGGCGCCCGCTGGCTGGGCGACACGTCGTGGGAGTCTTTTTTTTTTGAGACATGACACGTCGTCGTGGGAGTCGGGGCCCACGCGGCATCACCTTGTCACACCCGGATTTACTCAAAACCCGAATGTGGTCATATGTGTGCCCAGAAAGTCCACAGACACATATAGCGAACAAATATGGTAAAAATCAGAGTGCAATGCTTAATTCTCAACATAAGGTAGCGATTACATCAGAGTTTGCATAAATGAAATACATGGACGGCGGAAGACTAATACATCTCTCTAAGCGTAGCCGCAATCCCACAGGGACTCTGACTGGGAGAACGCCAACTCAGAAGTACGGCAGATCCTCCGGAAACTCCACCTCATAATCAGCCTGACTCCAATCTGTTACCCGTCCGGGATTTTGCCCAAAAATAGTAATAGCAGCAAGTGTAAGTAATGGAAATTACTTAGCAAGTATAGCACGGGTTATGAAGGCTCAAAAAGGCTAGACACTGGCTTAACTGCATTATCACTTTTAGTTGGTTCGTTTTAACTTTGTCCAAGTTACTACAAGTGAATGAGAATCCCAGTTGTGACCCAATTAATGGTGTAAGTGACATTAAACAGGAATAAATACCATATTCTAATAAAAAAGGATCCAGGCCGCTCGTGACCCTGAGCAAGGCTATCATGATAGATCGTACACTCTGCAGAGGTTTCGCCCTTTACCCACCAGTCGCGTAAAAGTTCAAAAGAACTTTGCACCCAACCACGCACATCGACACTTCCGAGGTGTGACTGCATAGGGACGCTACGAGGCTTTCACAAGACACCCTAACAAGTCAGTAGCCGCTGGAGTACTATACGGCGGTGAAAACTTAGGCACCGAGATCGACGTACGCCCACGGAGTCACACCGTGAGGGGGTCGATGGCGTCCGGAGCGCGGGTATCGCACCCATACTGCGCAACGTGCAGAGTTCTCAATCGCTGAGACTCCTACACGGGACTGGGTCTAACGTGACCTAGCCGACGGGGCTACCGTCCTCGGTGGAATCGGAGAACACCCAGCACCGTACCTCCCACAACGCCGTTGGCCCCTCGGTAACTACTGCCAAGCTAGAGACGTACAAGCTACTTGACCAAGACCAGAGCCCATATAGTTCCGGCGGTGGCGACAGGCTCCTGGGTTGCCACTTTAAGAACCGGTCCTTAGAGGGAGACACTAGAGCAAAGCACACAGCACATGCTCTAGCCCCCTAATCCAAGTTGCTAAAAAGCAAGTTTTATCATTAATGTTGAAGTGGACCATTAAGTCAATATTAACAATTAAGTAAAGGTGACAGTAATTGCGCCTAGCAAAATGCTACCCATATGCAAAAACTCATAGGAATACAAGGACAGGGAAATAAATGCTAGGAAATAACCTTAATGGTAAACAATATTAGACACATGCGTATGTAATGAACAGTGTATTAAAAGAGTGAGTAGGTAGCAAGGATTTTCCGTCCTATAACTTGCCTTCCTCGGAGTAAGGCTGCTGCTGAAACTCATGCTCCGGCACGTCCTCAACGTACCCGTAGTCCAACGCTACGGGCTCACCGACTGGACACGATCATCACGCACGCATTCCAAAACAATCATCACATGCAAACAAATTAAATCTATTAGAACAGTACACCAAACAGTAAAAACAGTACAAAAACAGGAGCTAGAAATAATCTACGCTTCGCTACGAACACGTGAGCGCGAAAATCACGCAAAACGGAGCTAAAACGTGAAAGTTATAGCGTTTCTAAGATTCGGGGGCTTGCTGGCAAAGTTTTAAAATTTCCAGGGGCCTAAACGAATAAAACAGGACCTATTTGTAAATATTTTTGAATTAAAAAGGACCGCGGGTTAATTTTAGGAAAACTCAGGGGCTCTTTAACAAAAAGACCGCGCTGACCGGTACGCGGGGGATTTGACTTGCATCTCGGCCGTCGGATCTGGATCTGACGGCTCAGATCGAGGGGCTCGCCGGGGACGAAGGGGCTGCGGCGGCGCCGCCCTGGCCGACGGCGAAGTTCGCCGGAGTTGAGGTTTTCTCGCTCTAGGGGGCTCGGTTTGCGACGAGGGTTGGTCCTATGGACTCAGGGGACCATGGCGAGTTCAACTAGGGTGGTCTAGTCGAGCGTCGGCCGGTGAGGTGGCCGGACGGCGACGGGCGGCGGAGCGGAGCTCCGGTGAAGTGCGGGGGGTGCGTTTCGGGGTGCTTTTGGGTCAGATTTCAGGCGCTGAAGCACCAGAGTGGTAAGGCAAGTGTTCGTGGGGTGTTCGAGTGGAGCTTCGTGCTGCACAACGGCCGGTCGACGACGGCCGGCGGTCGGTCATCGACGGCGATCGCGGGGAGCTAGGCTACGGTGCATTACTGCTAGAATTGAGAAGTTGGGGAGCTTCAGTACCTCACAAGGACGCTCCTGACGCAAGGAATTGGCCGGAGATGGGGTGGAGCGACGGGTCGACGGCGAGGGGCGGCGCTCGTCGTCGGTGTTCGTCGGGGACGGAGCTCCGGTGCGTGGGGCAGGACTTGGAGTGGCTTGGCGGGGTCCTCGTGGCCTGACGAAGCTCCTCCACGGCTTGATTGGGGCGTAGGTGCACCGAGGCGGCGGAGCGACGTCGGCCGACGGCGAGCTCGGGGAAAACGGCGGCGAGACGCAGAGCGCTCGCGTGGGACGAAATTGGAAGCTCGGGTGGGGTTTGGGAGGTCGGGGCGAAGAGAGAGGGCTATAATGGGCCCTGGGGGGGGGGGTCCGGGGCGTGCAGTTGCGCCAATCACGGCCGGCGGCGGTGCACACCTTCCATAACCGCGGGGGCGCTTTCCATGCGGGGGAGTGCACGAAGATAGGAAGGGAGGGGTGCAGAAGCTTCCAGGAAGGTGCGGCCGGGTCCACGAGTCGCCCGGGTGTGCAGAGGGAGGAAAACGGCCGGCGAGGTCGCTGCCCGTGTTCTCCGGCCGGGCGTCGCGGCGGGGAAGAAGGAGCTGACCGGGTTGGCCCACAGGGCAGTGAGAGAGGGAGGCGGGGCGCGGCTGCGAGCTGGGCCGGCTGAGTTGGCTGGGCCGCGGTGGAAGGAAAGGGGAGAGGGGTGGAGGTGGGCCGCGCTGGGCCGAAAGCGGAGCGGCGGGCTGCTGGGCCAAGAAAGAAAAGAAAAAGAGAGAAGGGGCTGGGCCGAACCGGGAGAAAAGAAGAGGGGGCTGAATTGGACTTGAGAGAAGTTTAGGGAGCGAGTTTGAACTATGGGCCTAACAACTTTTCTAGAGCTCCAAACAAAGTGATTCAAATTTGAATTTAAATAAATTTAAATCCTTGTTTGAATCACAAGCAATACAAAAATAAATGCAGCAGCATGAATGCAACAATAAATGTTTCTAACTCTTATAATTGATTTTAATTGTTAAAAAATTATTATTTAGCCTTTATAAAATAGGTGGAAGCAATATATAATTAATTAAATGTCAAAATTTTTAAATTTGAGTATTTTGGATGTTACAGCGCTGCATTTCTCTGCCATTGCTCAGCTTCAGCCCTCAGCCAGCCTTCAGAAGAAGCACTCGACCAGCGACGGTGAGTTCCCTCCCCGCTCCGCGCGCCAGGCTTTACTTTTCTTTGATCTTGTTCTTCTTCTTCTTCCTGTTGATCGATACTTTTGCGCGCGACAGAAAATTTAAAAAAGGAACTAACCCAACCCGACCTTGCGTGTTAGTTGTTGCTGATCTCCCCCTAGCTTCTTCCATGGCGGAGAAGACGATGACTCATGATCTGCTGCCGGTGTCCATGGCGAAGAAGCAGCTGTTCGCTCGTCCGATCCCGGCGGTCCGCGTGGCCGCAGAGTGGGCCCTCCTCACCGCCCTCGCCCTGGTCGCCTCGCTAGCCTTCGACGACGACCACACCTTCGCCTTCTACCACCTCCCATGCAGCCCGGTAAAAAAATATATATATCATATATATAAACCAAACCCCCTTGGATAGATAGATAGATGATGCTGAATATAATACCATCGTGCTCGATTCGATTGTGCAGGCCTCCGTGGTGTTGCGGTGCGTCAGGCTGACGGTCGTGGAAGCCACCGAGCGAATCAGCCTCCGGAAGGGGATGCTGTGGTGCACCGCGCCGCAGGTGGCCTCGGCGGCGCTGGCGCTGCTGCTGCTCCCGCGCCGCCGCCGCGGGATCCGCAGGGCCCTCGCCCGCCGTCGCCAGCCACTGCATGTACGCCGGCGCCATCCGGGTCGTCCTGAACGCCGACCCGGGGTACCTCCTCTTCAGGATCTCCGGCAGCGCGGTCATCTTCGTCCTCGCGGCCGGCGACCTCCTAAACTTCCTGGCCCTCCTCCTGGGAGCTGAGTAAGAACTGAGGACTGATGAGGAGCTAGCAGCATGTCCGTGGATCAGCTCATTAATTAGCTACTAGTATAGCTTCAACTTCACACTTAGCTCTGGAAGCAGGATGTGTGGAATGAATAATGGATTGTCTTTGATGTGTGCGCGACTTGTTCTCTATATGATCATCAGTTGTATACTTATATTCAGCTTCGATAAAATGATACTGCAGTTTATCTATATGATTGCATTCATGTTGTTTCAGGTGTTGAGGTCTGAACATTGACATGCCCATCAGCCCATCTCCTTGAGCTATTTTGTGCTTTAATTATATATACATATATACAAGCATATGTAGTGACTGATGTTGATCGTTTTGTCTCACATGTAGACGCAGCTAATCCTATTCTCAGATAATATATATGCAGCACTACAAATTAAAATATGAGCATTAGGAAGGTGTCTTATCAATTCTACGGAGTAGCTAGCTAGCTAGCATATCAAGCTCTCGCGCTTAGTGCAGCAAGCGAGTCGTTCTAAACACGATTAAGTTCCCAAATTCCACTACGTAAAAAGAAGATTTCCATCACATCAAAATATCGGCACATGCATGAAATACTAAATGTAGATAAAATCAAAAACTAATTATATACAGTTTTGTTGTACTTTACGAGACGAACATTTTGAGCCTAATTAATCAATGTTCGAAATGCTACAGTGACGCTACAGTGGTAAAGTCTAAACTTTACCATGTCAAAGTTAGCATCTAAACAAGGTCCGACTGAGCTGCTGCTGTCTCATCAATGATGGTGCGTGTCAGTGAGAGTAGACATATGACATGAGAGTACTGACTAACTTACAAAAGCCAAAAAAAGAGTAGTTAATACAAGCATAAAAAAAACAGGCATGCACACTAATATGGTAGTGCAGGATAAGACCCGTGACAAGTGTATGTTTTGCCGAAATAGGTACATCTGATGCTTTCCACAGATCGAGATCGTTCTTTCTACACCTAGAATACTATATTGCCTTTATTCACAAATTTACTGCATCAAACCTTTTTTTTAACCGCACCCGGCCTCCATTTAAAGATGTAGATGTATGTAGCGCTACAAATTAAAATATGAGCATTAGAAAGTGTCTTATTTAAATGCATGCTGCGTAGATGTGTTGTAAATATCGATCTTTGACTTTTCCTAAGCATGCAGTGGCGCTTCAAATTTTAAAATTGATCATGTAATTTAACACCACCCATGAAGTCTGAAGAGAAGAGAGAACCAAATGAGTGCAGTATGTAGGCTTGCTGAGTGAAGAACTAATAAGTTGATCCAAGCAATCGTCTCACTTAGTAAAAGCAACTAGTAATAACCAGGACCAAGCATCATCCTCAACATATGCCAACCCTGCAGGAGCATGTGTGGTCAATGTCGTCATCATGCATGGCCCTTTCTTCTTGTTGTTTTTTTAGGGCCTTTAATTTGGGCATGTGAGATTGACAAAAAGTCGAGCTGAACCGTGTGTGTCCTTGTAGGACTTTGGAGCCCCCGCCTGCTAATCTTCTATGCATTTTCGACAAAGATAGAGGGGTGGCAGCGCAGTCACTGGATGCAGTGCGCAGTGTACATGCTGACATGCAAATGCAATGTAGTCACGACTCTCGAGCAGGGCTAATAATCGGCAATATTGCATATGGCACGCTAGGTTTCTACCCTTCTGTGCTGCCTAGGCTTTCAAGTTAAAATAGGCAAGTTGGTTTGGTAAATTTACAATATCGTTGATGTGAATTGTCTAGTGACCACTGATGAGCAATTTACAATTAATTAGCTTTTGTGGAATGGATTGTGGTCTGAGTTGTAGCTGATTGGGATATACCGAGTCATTATGCTAAAGTAGCTACAGTAAAGAAAATACGGACCAACTCCTAGGGTCATGGCCCTAGTGGCCTTAGGCTTACCTCCGCCGCCACTAATCATCAGTCAACAGTCATATACTAACTTATCTTCAGCTTTGATACGATGTTGGTGAAAACAATACTACAGTTTATATGCATGCATTCATGCACGCTTTTTTAGTTCATATGTACATTCTTTTGTGTCTGTACTCTGTAACACACCGTGCACATTTTTGTCATATATCTGAACATAGAACAACTACCTAATTAGCTAGTGTTGTGGAAGAAGGAGAAGCTGATCGATCTAAAGATTTATTAAATAATAATGCGAGTCATTTAGCATATACTATATCTCTCGGACTTGACCATCAGTTGGTCAGCAACCAGTGCAATATTTAGCTACTGTGGTCATGCAACGTTTATAAAGGCGTGAATGAAATAAAGTAGGCATGACGCATGAGAGCACTAACTGCCGCCAGCAGCCAAAATGATAACAGAGTAGCTACTGACAAATAATACATGCATGCACTAACTTGGTAACGATAGGATAGCTAGGGAAGATAAGGCCCACCACAAGGTGCATGTATGTTTTGCCCAAATTGGTTCCGATGATGATGCTTTCCACCAAGCTTCAAGCTCTATGCAACTATATGCCTTTTCACAAACTTACAGTCCCAAAGTTTTTACTGTTCACATACATATATATATATATATATAATTATATACTGATCTACATAGCAATCTTTATTAGTTTTGGGGGATGAAAATGAAACTAATCAAAATGGGGTTCAGTGTGAACCAACCATACTACGGGTAGAGAAATGCTTGAAAAATCTGAGGTCTTGTACTAAGCTTCCGTTTCTTCACAGTGATCCCAAAAGATTTGATTAGTTTTGCGCCATAGGACGTTGTTCAGAATGAAGCAATTGTCCATTTCATCTTGCACTTTGGGATGAACATTAAGCGACGAAAAGGAAGACTACTGGTGCTCCCCACCGACCACCATGAACGAACTCTTTCACGGCGTCTCTCCCCACAAGATGAGCCTGCTCTGTTGGTCGGCACGGCGAAACAAGTTCGTACGGCCTCTCCCATCATCTAGTCCCTGCTCTTTCTAGCTCCTCCCCAATGGCGGCGCCGACCACCGCCGCCGTGCTCACGATGAAGCTCCTTATCGACACCGACTCCCACCGCGTGCTGTTCGCGGAGGCAGGCAAGGATGCCGTCGACTTCCTCTTTCTTCTCCCTCCTCTCCCTCCCGCTCGCCACGGCCGCCGCGCTGCTCGGGACGGGCGCCTCCGCCGTGGCCGGCAGCGTCGGCGCCCTGTACGCCAGCGCCGAGCGCCTCGACGACTCCTACGTCCTGCCCGGCGCCGACAGGGACGCGCTCCTCCGCCCCGCGCTCGTGGCCTCGCCGGCCGCCACCGCCGCCAGCTCCCTCCTGCTCATCCCGCCGCCGCCGGCGAAGGCCTTCTTCAGATGCTCCAGGCTCTTCCACGGCGTCAATTGCTCCCGCTACGTGACGGACGCGCCCGGGCGGCGCGGCCTGCCCCAGCTGCTGCAGCCCGATGACGGCACCGCTCCGGTACGTCTCGCCGTCGAAGAAGCCTGGGTCGGGCACGGGCGGCTCCTCCGCCCAGAGTGTGCCGCCGACGCCAAACGCCGGCGCCGTCGTCGTCGCCGGTGGAGCGGCGGTGAGAGGGTTCGTGCAGGGCGTCGTGACGTACACGGTGACGGACGACCTCACCGTGACGCCCATGTCCGCCATCTCCAGCATCCATCACGCTGCTCAACGCCTTCGCCGTCAGGGACATCGCCGCGCTCCAGGAGGAAGACCGTGCAGCTCGGCTACAACGAGGTGATGAGCAAATAATGATATATAGATTGCATTTTGTCCTATCAAAATTGCATTGATTTTGAAACAGTGATTGATTGATTTTGCCGGCAGGGTCTGGAGATTCTCAAGGCATCGCTGCAATCCAAGACTGTCCTCACCGATGTTTTCCTCGGCAACAAGGCTCGTGGTCGCGCTTGAAGCTCTGTACACGTACGTGCGTGGTCACAAGAGTTGCTTTCTGAATTGAACGTGCATGCATGGGTTAATTAGGCCGCTATTTTGCGATGATCCGTTCACCGCGTGTGCTGGCATTCTGTCTTTAGGTTCCTCAGTTATGACGACTTTTGAGTACTTTGTGGCAATGTTTACTTTGTTTCTACGTACTAGAGCTTGCAGTTCTGCGTATGCATGCATGTTGGCTCGTATTGTGGTAATTAAGTAATATATGTTGTGGTAAGCAATGCAAGCATACATATGCATGGTCCGTGGATCAGATGGGGATCGGAGCTCCATGTGCATGGATCAGCTCATGATACGAGGTGCCGCGTGCTGATAAGTACTAGTAGGACCTGTCAATTGGATATAGATCACCTGTCATGATCGACGAGCAGTTAAAACTAGCGTGTGTGTGGATGGAATGGTTTGTGGTCTGAGATATATATAGTAGTGTTGAACAAGCTATATGGAGTAATTAACTTGATGTGAATGCGACCTGCTTTATTTTATCTCGGCTATATGATCATCAGTCATATACATACTTATCTCTTGCATCTACTGGCCGGTTAAGCACCCTGCACATCTTTTATACATATCTGAATGGAGTTCTTAACATAGATAAACAACTGGTAAATTAGCTAATGCAGTGGAAGCTGATCGATCTCAAGAGAATTGAATGCCAGTCCTTTTGCATATACTAATACACCGTACTATATATCTTGGACTTGACCGTCAGTCGTCGGTCAGCAACCAATGCAACTATAGCTGCTGTGTTGTCACGCAATGTTGTGATCATTGCTGATGACGCGTCAATGATATAAAGTAGACATGAGAGCAGTGACTAGGGGCCAAAAGCCAAAAAAGAG
Source organism: Echinochloa phyllopogon (assembly GCA_033239725.1). Lineage (NCBI taxonomy): Eukaryota > Viridiplantae > Streptophyta > Magnoliopsida > Poales > Poaceae > Echinochloa > Echinochloa phyllopogon. Next base: position 5,992,007 of record BTCW01000014.1, on the reverse strand, counting down.
ATCGAGCAGCTGTTGGAAACTAGCCTACGATCAGCACAAACGCATACCCTTTGATGTGGTGGAAGAACAGAGCACACGAACGAGAGAAGTTATTTTCGGAGGTCAGAACTATTTTCTCTGATTGAATAGAATGAGTCAATTAACAAAATTACAACTGAATGCTACTTATACTAGCAGCTAAACACCGGATCATGCAAGCTAACGATCCACAAAGTAAGGAAGCAAATTCATGCACACCGCATGTTATTTTCACCCACGCACGCACACCCACCCGACGCTCTCGCCGGGGCTACTTGCTGCATGAGCTCCTGAAGACGCGCTCAACGCTGACTCCATCACGCCAACGACTCGGACGCCAACGTGCCACGACCTGGATTAAGTCCAACAGTAGCTACTGACAAATACATGCATCATTCACTAACATGGTAGGATAGGATGTGGGGAAGACATCACAAGGTGTATGTTTTGCCCAAATAGGTTCCTATGGTGATTTCCACGAAGCTTCGTGCTCTCTGCAATTATGTTCCTTTTACAAACTTAGTGTCAAAGTTTTTACCGTTTATATACATTATATAGTATATACTGACATACATATCAATCTTTAGCTTTGAACTGACCGGCCAGTTGATCACGGGCCCATGGCCACTTGGGACGATGAGTCAAGCGCGCATAGATTTTGCTGCTTTGCATATTACCTGGCGGGTTCCATCATCGATCAGTACCAAAGTTTCTACTCTCATATGACGACACCAACCTTTGTGTGATACGATGCCTCTGTAATTGTTAGTGGGAAAAAGCTAACTTTGATCTAAGTAGTCTTCTTCATCCAATGATGCATGTCTCTACTCTACGTGCTCTTCTTTTGCCCTTTTGCCTATTGCATCTGAAAGTTCACACGAACTGCTTTACTAACTAATTGTTTCCTTCTGCATGTGTGGATTGCGCTGGCTTTCGCGATCTAGTAGATTGTGCTGAACATGAATTTACCATCAGCGCGCAACACGATTGCTAGGATGCATGGGCTAGGATTTTAATTAATGAATAGATGTATTTCCCACATATTTCAGGAGGAGGTGATCGGAGCATTCTAGAACGAAGACTGCAGTGTAGTAGACTACGTACTGGTCTGGTGCATTCCAATGTGCACCAAAGCCACAAACTAAAACAATTAATTATGATCCGGGGTCCTAATAATTACTGAACATATGTGTAATTAAGATCACCGTAATCAACAGATCCAACTGAAGCAAATAAAGAGGGGGGAAAATGAAATGCCATACATCATCCCACTCACCAACCAACACCTACTCAATCAATCGGATGCGTGCAGTTGCACATTTGTTTGGAATCTGCAGGGGGTGCGAGATCATGTGATATATATCATATCAGGACGTGCCTGGGACATCGATATACCCTTTTCTGACGGGCAAACAGGTTGAAGACTTTGCTGCTGAGAAGGGCTAGCTGAACGGTGCAGGGTTCTGGAGCTCCATCTTGCATTTCTAACAGAGATAGTATAGGGCAATAATGCATGTGTACTAGCTGCACACAAATGTACCCGTGAACAATGCAACCCATGGCACGCTCTGCTGGCTGTCTGAGCCAGAAGAAATGGGCGAGGTGGTGATCTGACGTGGTATGGTCACTACCAGAGATCTTCACATCTGCCCCTCTCATATGCCTCGGTGCACTCAAGATCCGATGCTAATACAACATTAGCGCCGGGTGTAAAATTGGGGTGCTCCCAGGGACTCTTTAGCACCGGTTGGTAACACTAACCGGTGCTAAAAGTCACCTTTAGCACCGGTTGGTGTTGGTGTTACGAACCCGGTGCTAAAGGGGGTGTTGCATGCTACTTTAAAAGGAAAGCATATTCTATTCTATCACATGTGCTACGTAGTTGAGATGGTTAGGTGGGTACACGCAAGCCAAGAGGTCATGAGTTAGGTGGGTACACGCAAGCCAAGAGGTCATGAGTTCGAATCCCCACAACAACGCCTAATTATAACAACTGATGAGATACCAGGACTTGAACGATGTAATACGAATGATTTAGAGCTTAATTACTACTGCAGATCAGGAACCAGTAGGTACTGGATATACTCGGTTGATCCTGTGTATTTTTTATCATTTGATTGATTGAAACAAGAAAAGGAGAAAAAATGTTCATGTGAAAAACCTTATTAGTTACTACTTCTATATGCAATGCAAATATGCAACAGCGTAGTGTAGTAGCTAGAATGTGTGGACTGTGGAGCTGAGCTGTGCAGGGTTGGAGCTGCACCCCCCATTTCAGCTCCTCGCAATTTCCTTCTGTCTCAAAAGTATTTTACTACCTTACACTCTTTCCAAAACTAAATATACACGCATAAAGTGCATGAAATGCATATATGAAGCGTTTCACAATCTCTAACTTTTGCAGTAGTATAGGCTAGCATATTAATGTGCAACTGCTTTGCTTTTGTTTGGTTTCTGCTCGATCTAAGATAAGGGGTGTGGGTCGTCAGCATCCATCTCCCTTTTTGACGGGCAAGCATGCAGAAGACTTGGCTGAGAAGGGGCGAGTTCAGCCTTGCAGGGTTTTTGGACCCCTCACTCCCTTATAGTGATATAGAGACAGCGGTTCACTCTGCACTGCACATGCATGTAGCAGTGTGAGCTGAGCATGACAGCAATGGCACCGAGTGCAGCTAGCTGGGCTTTCTGGGTTTTATCTGATGTTGGTTAGTTCAAAAAATATTATGAATTAGAGGGACATCATCCAGCATATGGAAGATATAGCAACCAGAGTCTACCAGAATATGACGGAGATGGGTGGAAAGATCCATCGTGGGATATATATTGGTGACATTTTACATCTACCGCTAGCTCCTGCCTCCATCCTCTCTCTGAATTGAATCCAATGACCAGCAAAACGCAGGAATTACTGCACGGTGCAGGTCACAGGGACAGGCCAACTGCTCTCTTCATGCGCGGCCACGCGCCGTGCGACACGTAGCGGGCGTTGCATATGAGCATATCGCTTTGCTCCTAGCTAGCACACGCTAGCAGCTGCGCGTTTGCTCGCCTACTTAAACACTACTACTCCATGAGCGAGGCCTCGATCTCTTCTTTGTGTGTGCTCTGCAGTAATTGCTACTCCCTCCCCAGCTCCATCCATCCTCCTCGCGCAGCAGCAGGATCCTGACCGGTGAGTGTGAGTCCCCTCCCCATCTCACTCCCTCTCCCGGCCCGTTCTTTCCGGCCTGCCGGTCATATGCATCTGGCCGGCTGATCTTGTTCCTTCTCGGATCCAGTACTCCATTTTGATTAGAGTTTGGAACATATAAGACTGCAGAAATCTGTATATTTGTTTCTTAATGTTGATGGATCATATCGCGTTTCTTTTGTGTGCGACAGAAAAGAAAAGGTACTAACCATGCAGCATTCATGTCGTTTGTTGATCTCTCCCAGTTTCGCTTGGATCCATGGCGGAGAAGATGGCCGAGAAGTCAGCTCCTCTGCTGCTGCCTGTGTCGTCCGTGGAGAAGAACAAGAAGAATCAGAAGCAGGCCGCTGTACGATCTGTCAGTCTGTGGGCGCTCTCGAACGCCAGCATCATGGTCGTCGCCTCAGCCTTCACCTGCACGCTCAGCGTCTTCTACCCCAACCCCAGCGATCTGGTTCGTCAACACCGACCATTAACCAACAATTTAATTATTAACTATTCGATTAGCTTGGATTAATTGGAACTCCATGGATCAGCTCGATCTCATGAGGTACTGAATCTACTAGCGAGTTAGTATGTAGTATGTTGTCGTGTGATCTGTCGCGTTAAGCTATATATGGCTATTAGCTATTCGATTAGCTGGGAACTCTATGGGGATCAGCTCTCATAGGGTGCTGAATCTACTAGCTAGGGAGTACAGTATATTGTCATGTGATCTGTGGCATGCTGTACGCTGTTAATCCGATAGATCACCTACTGATATATCGAGATCCTTGATATTAATATTTGTGTAATTATCGGTTGAATGGATATTGTGGTGCGAGATTATGCGGGCCTTTTCCATATGATGATGTTGTATCCAACTTGGTTTATATTGATTTATGGAGTTAATATACTGCAGCATATTTTAGCATGGTGGTATACATACGCATGGAACATTTTCTTAGTTTATAATTGGATGAACTATATGGAACTTTTTCCCATTGTCTTAATTCATCCAAAAGCGTACTTTGAAGTCTCAATTTTTTTTTAACTTAGCACATCTAGATGAACTATGCGTGACCACTGATAGTCTAGTTTTGGACTGCTTAAAAGAGTTATGTGTATGGTACTATAGAAAAATTAAATTGGTGAAATTATAACAGAGATATATGATGCAGCATATAAGCTGATAATATATTTATGCATTAATATTAGCTTATTTGTTCTGGGTAGCTCTTACACACACAAGTATTGCAACTTTTCCATTCCTCAGAAAGTATGCAGTTGATTGATCTAAAGTAAGATGGCGAATTGCATGTAGCTACTTCTCGGACTTGATTGTTGTCGTCCTGATCAGTGATGATGCATGCATGAATGGAGTACATGAGTGTGACATTACATGCACAGATTTGGTAAGATAGGATAGGGGTGAACAAGGCCCATCACAAGTGTATGCTTTACCGAATCCGTTTGGAAGGGTGCCTTCCACGAAGGTTCATACTTCCAATAATTATTAATACATTGTTCTTTTTCTTCACAAATTTACAGTCCCAGAGTTTTAATGTTATATATATATATATAGTATACATAGTTTCGATATTAACTTCAAACCAAGCGGCTGATCCTCACCACTCTGAAGTTGCAAAATGGGTAATGGCACGCTGCCTGCTTGAGCTTGTTAAATGGGCACTCTAGCAGTAGCTAGGTTATAATATACTGCAAGGCAAAGCACCTAATATAATACGACGCGGTAAAAAACTTGTAAATCATTATAGTTTGTTCTCAAGATCAATATATAGACTCATCACATTGAAAGTCGAAACTGATACGATAATAATCTGTTAATAAGTACACAATATCGCTAACTTAAAGTGCTAGCGACGACGTCGACATAAATGATACCAAGTGATTCATAAAATTTTCTAGGTAGCATTACGCTACCGAAAAACTGAAGTTTAGAGCAATAATAACGCTGCTAGCTTCTATACATGCATACTGCAAATGGAATGGCCGGTGCCTGGTGGACAGCTCTGCACTATATATATGCATGCTTTCGGTTGATCTTCTTTTGGCTGATTTATTGGACTGACATTTGAAAAACAAAAGAAAAGTTAAAGGAAAGGGATCGGAATAGCAACAACTCTTTTTTTCGAAAGTGCGTAGCAACAACTCCTAGCTAGCCACTACGGGAAACCCGGAGTTTGCCGAGTGCCTGGGGCACTCGGCAAACCCCGAAATACACTCGGCAAAGGCTTTGCCGAGTGTTACACTCGGCAAAGGGGTTACGGCATAGCTCGTGTCGGCAAACAGGCCCTTTGCCGAGTGTCTTCTGTCGGGCACTCGGCAAAGGCTTTGCCGAGTGCAAAGCCAGCACTCGGCAAAATAAAGCACTAACAGCCCGCCCGCTACCGTCTGCAGACGGCCGTTAGGGCTAACGGACCCTTTGCCGAGTGTCACTCTCGGCAAAGACACCAGCCTTTGCCGAGTGTTGGACCCCGACACTCGGCAAAGCTTGGTTAGGGGGCAGGCCCTGGACAACCCTTTGCCGAGTGTAAGGGCTTTAACACTCGGCAAAGGTTGCATATTTGCCGAGTGTAAAAGCCAAGACACTCGGCAAAGGCTGTTCCAGAAATGACAGAAACAGCCTCTTTGCCGAGTGTTAAAGCCAATACACTCGGCAAAGCACCTCTTTGCCGAGTGTAACACTCGGCAAAGGCTCAAATTTTTTCCTGTTTTTATTAATTTTTTGCGTTAAAAGGACCCCTCAACAAAAACATCACAGGCAGTTTATAATAGGCATCACAGGCAATTCATATATATATATAGCCACTAAACCATCAAACAACCATAAACAAACACATATAAGTCACTAAACCATCCAACATCACAGAAATGTCACAAATTCAATATCCAAACATCCAACATCCATCATTCATATGTTACAAAGTCCAACATCCATCACTCACGGAAGAGGGGGTCCGAACAACGATCTAACCGCCCGCGCCGCAAGGTCTTCGTCTTGAGGGCCGTCATTCGACGCGGCCGAGCCAGGAGCCTGCCCAAAAGAGATTAGTGGTGTGTGTTACAAGATTTTGGACAGAAATGAGTTGTGAAATGAAATCATAGGGTTCTCAAGTGACTCACGGGAGAAATAGGAACACGTGGTGGTGGAGGCGGTGGTGGCATCGGCGGCGGCGGACCTTCACCCACGCGCTGGCCAATGCTCTGCAGGTAGGCAAATACCTGCTCCTGCCACACTCGGTTCGCCCGCTCGGCCTCCTCCTGCTGCCTGTCTTTCTCGGCCTCCGCCTCCCGTATCTGCTGCACCTCCAACTCCAGCTGCCTCCGTCTCTCCGTCTCTTCATCCAACCGGGCCTGCAATATTCAATCACATTGTTATAATACATTATAAACGTAAGCAAACTTCACGTACAAAGATAGAAATAGAAATAACCTGGAGTGCCTGCATCCCGAAGTGTGAACCGGGAAGAGGCTGGCGGATAGCCGCTGAAGAGCTCGTGCTCCTGGCTCGAATCTGGGAGAGTGTGGGGGTAGAGGCCGTGTCGATGGTGTTGTTGGCGATCAAGTACCGCCCGTGCTTCTTGCCTCCTCCCGCCCTCATGACCACTTCTCCATCAATGTCGTGGGCGGTCGGATCCCAGTCTGGCCCGTGGACCTCCTTCGCGACCTCTTGATATGCTGTGAGGCGACTGTGGACGCTGGCGTTGCTGTATGCCGCGGGCCCGTCCTCCGGGTTGTACCGGACGTCGGAGGTCGCCTTGCCCTTGTGGGCCATAGCAAAAGCCTCGAGCTGTGAGCAAGGCGCACCACCATGTGACGCCGACTGAAAAAACAAACAATATGAATTAGTAATTACACAGAATAGAGTGAGCGAATATAGAAATGACTCGGCGTACCCATTTGGCCCTGTACTCCTCGAGGCTAAGGCTGCCCTGATGGTGTGAGACACCGGGCATCAGCAAACGCCGCTCCCGGCAAAGGTCGTGCTGAGCGGCCCACTCGGCGCTGCACCACTTGTCGACTATCACCTCCCAGCACGTGGGATGCGGGGCGCACCACCACGGAATCGCCTACAAGACACCAAGTGTACGACATATAACAAGATCAAATTTAGAGTACTTAATCTTAGAATAAAACAGTATCGATTTACATACCACCAGATACTGCTCCTTGGTCAACTTCATGTTTCTTGCCTCCGTTTTCTTCACGGAGATCTTGAGTGCCGCGAAATAATCAATTACGGCCTGCACGCGCGCCTCGTAGTGCAGGTCCTTGACAAGCTTCCAGCAGGCTGCGTGTGCCACAGCATCCGCCGAAGCCTCCTCTCCCGGGGCGCATCTGTAAAAGTCCTGCGCACATATACATGATGAATGTTGCATTATTTGTAGATTGTTCAATGAAAGTGTTGTGTTGAGCAGTGTAGTGCAACGAATACTTACCCAAAGCTCTCCCTTTACCCGCTCGGCCTTGTTGTTGAAGATCCTGCGCTCCCGGTCCTCCTGATCGCCAGCGGCGACGTAGTGGTCAAAGGTGTAGGCCGGCTCCTCCCTGCCGCCAATGGTCACCAGACCCGGAAACAGCTCCCTGCAAAGAAGACCCAGGATGCCGTTGACTTTGCGGGCGTGACCAGCGCCTGGGGTGACCATCACCCAATTCCTGCCCAAGTGATTAAGATAAATTGTTAGTCCATCTTGTGATTTCCAACATATGAATATGAAACGAGAAGGTCTGTGTAACATCTAAAATTACTTACCTTGGAGGGCTGGGTGCGATCACGGGGCGACGCTCCATGGGTATCGGGCGCTTCGGGAGTTGCGAGGGGCCTCGCTGCCAAAGGGCCGAGTTCTCAGAGCAGGTGGACCCCTCTACGTCCTCGCCCTCGGGGTCCTCGGCCCCGTGCTCCTCGGCCACGTGCTCCGCTGCCTCGTGCTCCTCGTCCTCGCGGTCCTCGTGCTCCGCGGCCCGAGTGTCCGCCGCCGAAGGAACAAAGTCCTCGTCGGACGAAGACGACGAAGGTACGGGGGTCCGCTCTCGCCTCTTGCCCCTGCCTCGCCCCCCGCCTGCGGCCTTCTTCTTTCGCCCCTTGGCACCAGACGACCCAGCTGCCTCGGACCCCCCATCTTTAAACTTCCGGTACAACGACATGACGTTCCTCATCGCACCGCCACGACCCACCATATTGGTCCAATCACCTGCGATCAACAAAAACATACAATTATTAGATTTCACATATAAACATAAATAATTAGAAAAACGTGTAATATATAAGAAATATGACCCAACATAAACTATTAGACAAAGATGATGCAATATATAAACGTACTTTTATTAGAAATAATCATCCGGATCAGGATTATCTGGATCAACGGTCGCATCATCACTATCGTACATTTCGAGATGTTCATGGTCGTCCTCCAAAGGCGGAGAAATGTCGTCGTCTTCGTCATTGCCTAATTGTAATCGCTCTAGTAACTCTACCTCCTTAGCATTATGAACCACATCTCCAGTGTCCTCGTCAACAAACATTTCTGAGTCTAAATCCATTCCGACCGCTTGGGTTAAGTCTATCTCAAAAGACCCTTCTAGCCCATTTTCTTGGAAGAACTCTCCATCATAGGTGTTTGGATCTATGTTATAATCTTCATTGTTTGGGACTGGTAGTTTACCGCGTGGCGACACTTTGTATACAACGTCCCAACCCTCAAGCCTTTTGTCCTTTTTGCACGGGTATGACAAATAATACACCTGGGTGGCTTGTTGAGACACTATATAGACATCATCTCCAGGTAAGACAGATGATTGTCGAATTTCGACTAGCCCAAGACTAGGGGTTCGTCTCACCACTGAAGGATCAAACCAATGACATTTGAAGATAACAGGAGAAAGAGGTTTGCTTCCACCAAAATTAAGCTCGTATATTTCTTCAAGTCTCCCATAGTAATCGACCCCATCAGAGCCTGGAGTATAGACTCCGGTACTTGTAGTCCTTCGATTGGGCATCCTCTGCTCATGACTTGTTGTGCGAAAACGATAACCATTCACGTCATATCCGGTAAATGACTTGACCTTATACGCACAACCATCGGCGATCTGTCTCAACTCGACACTCATATGCCCATCGGATTGGCCCTGCGAGTTCGACCAGGCATGTTTGTTATATTAATGACACGACTTCGGTAACGTCGAATTTAGGACAAGACTGAAATTAAGTGTACCTTCCGTTTGAACCAAGAAATAAAATCTGGGTTTCCATGTTTAAGAAGGTCATCAACTTCGTGTGGGGTAGGAGCCCTCCTATTACGCCAGAATTGATCAAGAAATTCCCTGTATGAACGAGAAACAAGAGTGTTGGATGCAGAATAGTGGCTAGGTACTTGAAAACAAGATCGTTCTGAACTTACCGCATGTATGGCTCAACTTCGGATAGATTGGTGAGCACATAGAGCATGATAGCGCGCCACTCTACATTTGTCAAATTTTTGTTGGTGCCTTCACTTGCACTTCCTAGTTGCCCTCGGAAAAGGCTGAGGTTCGATTCAACTTCGTCAACATTATAACGAGGCGGTGGATTGTGCACGTTAGGAAGGTTGTCAGCATAATACTTCGTCGTGAAGTTTGACACCTCCTCGAGAATGTATGCCTCTGCAATAGATGCTTCAATCTTGCATTTATTTTTGCATTTAGTTCGAAGAACCTTCTGACATCTTTCAATTGGATAGCACCACCGGTTCTGCACAGGCCCTCCCATTCGTGCCTCATACGGAAGGTGCAGAATCATATGCTGCATCGGGTTGAAAAAGCCCGGTGGAAATATCTTCTCCAACTTGCATAGCAACACGGGAGCAAGCTTTTCCATTTCTGCAAGCATGGGCTTCGATACTTCCTTAGCACACAGCTGACGGAAGAAATTGCTCAACTCCGCCAGCACTTGCCAGACATGCTCGGGGACATAGCCTCGAACCATCACCGGAAGAAGCCGCTCAAGCCATATGTGGTAGTCATGACTCTTGAGCCCGTTGATCCTTAGAGTAGTTAAGTTCACTCCCCTCTTCAAATTCGCTGCATACCCATCAGGAAATTTCAATGTTTGGAACCAACTTAGCACTTCCCTCTTTTGGTCATTATCGAGAACGAAATCGGCCTTAGGTTTTTTCCATGTTTTGCCGTCCCTGGGAGGTGGTATATTTAGCTTCGGTCTATTGCATAACCGCTGCTGATCCACTCTAGCCTTGGTATTGTCTTTGGTTTTATCAGGAATGTTCATGATTGTACCCCAAAGTGCCTCGGCAAGATTCTTTTCAGTGTGCATCATATCAATATTATGTGGAAGCAGAAGGTCTGCCATGTACGGGAGCATCCATAGGCCCAACTTATGAGTCCAGGCATGTTGCTCGCCATATCCCACAAAACGGCCATCCTCCCCGACCTCGAGAGCGTCTAACTCTGCACGAACATCCGCACCTGTCATCATGTGTGGTGCAGGGTCTAGAACCCTTACACCTTTCGTGAAGTTCTTAATATCTTGTCTGAATTCGTGTTCAAGAGGGAGAAATTGACGATGTTTGTCGAAGCATGAATATTTTCCACCCTTGGTCAACCAGATGAACTTCAGAGATGCCTTGCATATTGGACATGGGAACTTCCCGTGGACACACCAGCCGCAGAATATCCCATACGCCGGATGGTCATGCAGGGAGTACTGGTAGAAGACATGCATTTTAAAGTTTGTTTTTGTAGCTCGATCATATGTCCATACACCTTCCTCCCAAGCACGGTCCAAATCATCAACAAGAGGCTCCATATACACGCTCATATTTTTCCCCGGGTAATTAGGAATAATTAACGACAAAAAGATGTTCTGCCGTTGAAATAGGACACCGGGGGGGAGATTGAGTGGGATCACAAACATTGGCCAACAAGAGTATGGGGCAGCCGTCATTCCATACGGGTTGAACCCATCTGTTGCCAACGCAACACGCACATTCCGAGCCTCTCTAGCCTTGTCATGATGAATCCCATCAAAGTGCTTCCATGCTTCACCATCGGATGGATGTACGAGCTTATCAGGATTGTATCGCACTCCACTTTTGTGCCATGTCATCTGTTTCGCGGAGTCCTCGGTCATGTAAAGCCGTTGGATCCTCGGTATAGGTGGAAGGTACCGTAGGATATTCACGGGTATTTTGCTTTGCTTCTTCTTACCATCAGCACCGACTATCTCCACGAATCTAGAAGCCTTGCACTTCGGACATTGCTTTGCGTCCGCAAATTCTTTCCTAAATAAGATGCATCCATTCGGACAAGCATGTATCTTCTGATACGGCATCTTAAGTGCATTTAGAAGTTTCTGTGCCGCGTACATGTTCTTTGGCAAGCCGTGACCTTCCGGAAGGAGGCCACCCAAAATTGTCAGGATGTGGTCAAAGGCGTCTCGACCCAAGCTAAACTGGGACTTGACGGCCAACAGACGTGCAACGGCATCCAATTGAGAAACCTTAGTGTGCGAGTGAAGTGGTTGTTGTGCCGCTGACAACATGTCATAATAAGCCTTTGCAGTGGCCTCCGGCTCCTCCTCCCTAGGTCCATCATTGAAGTGTGCTTCGTCGTAGTCATGCAACATGTCCCCTACCCCTGCCTCATCATCAAACTCCTCGATGCGCTGCCTCACGGCCTCGTCTCTCCCACGATCAACGGCTTCACCATGGCGTGTCCACCGAGTATAGTTCTCCGTAAATCCATTCCTGACGAGATGTTTACCCATGACAACTTCTGTTTGGCGTTTACGATTGTCGCAAACCGCGCATGGACAGAAAGTAGTTGGCACCCCTTTCGCATTGGCAAAAGCTTGCTTCAAGAACGCATCAGTCTTGGCAATCCATTCATCTGTACATTCACCTTTACTTGAGCGGCCAGTGTACATCCACTCACGGTCATCCATCCCTTTACATGTCACCGAGCAATAAATTTCTTCCATACCAAATTTATAATAATAAATGCATCTACCGGATGCTAGCTTTATGTCTAATAGGTAAAGATAGGTCCTAATCCCACCCGAGGATGTGTAGACGGGTAGTTTCCATGCTCTACTCGTATCCAAGACGGAATTTCGGCAGCACCTCCCCGCTGTTCTCCAAATACACGTCCAATTACGGAGATTGTGTATTCGGAGAACAACAGGGAGATGATGCCGAAACTCAGCCTCGGTACGAGTAGAGCATGGAAACTACCCATCTACACATCCTCGAGCTGTCCAAAAACGTGGACAATTCGAAACAGATACGGTTAGACATATGCAAAGATTCACATATTCACAACCGTATCTCTTTCGAACGGGAGATGCCTAACTAGGTTACGTGACACAACTTAAATATGGATCTACGAATTAAATATTGAGGGCGTATGGTTTTGCATGTGCTCACCTACGGGCTCGACGGCGGGCGAGTCGGTGACGCTCGTGTCGGTGCAGACGGCGGGGAACGGCGGGCGGCGTCGGGGTCCAAGTCGAAGATGGTGCAACCTCTCCCTGAAATAAAAACAATTTTTTGTCAAATAAAAAATTCGGCAGCACCTCCCCTACACGGGGAGGTTTCTGAAACCATACATCCTGCAAAAAAACACGGCACGAAGGCCGACAACCACGTACACAAGGATATCCACGGCACGAAGGCCGACAACCACATACACAAGGATATCCACGGCACGAAGGCCGACAACCACATACACAAGGATAATGAGGAATCAAATTTGACATGCATTTGATATTAGCATCAACCCAACCTACCAAACATTCACAAGAAAAAGAAAACATTCACCTAGCATTCAAATCATCTATCTTCAAGCATTCCTACACACATAATTTCTAATAAACAGAAAATATTGCTACACAGAAGTGAGGTTGCTTTCTTTTTTATGTACATAATCCCATACTACTGAATCAACTATCAAAATACCACTGAATCAACTAGACATATGACATACACAAGCAACTATTTGGCGATTCAGGAAGGACCATTCAAGTGCAATAGATCCAATCATGCAGTATAACAAGAACAAGAAAAGATTCAGGGGAAGAAAGAAAATACACACCTCCCAAATCCTCCTTTCCGATACAGTTCCTCCTTCCCGATACCGATTCCTTCCCGATCCAATCGATTCACGTCGTCTTCTCCCCTGTCCCCTCAGATAGATTTCTTTTCACTGGTGATATATATCAAGAACACGGGGGTTAGGGTTTGGGGAAAAGGATTGGAAGGAGCGGGATGAGAGGGAGAAGGACATGGATCCTCACCAGCGTGGCCGGCGTGGGCACGGGCGGAGGCGGCGTCCGGTGCGACGGCTGGGCCGGGGACGGCCGGCCGGGGCCGGGGCCGGGACGGCCGGCCGAGGCGCGGGCGGGGACGGCCGGCCGGGGCGGGGGCTGGGGCCGGGGCCGGGACGGCCGGCCGAGGCGCGGGCGGGGACGGCCGGCCGGGGCGGGGGCTGGGGCCGGGGCGGCGACGGTCGGCCGGGGCGCGGGCGGGGACGGCCGGCCGGGGCGGGGGCTGGGGCCGGGGCGGCGACGGTCGGCCGGGGCGCGGACGGCCGGCCGGGGAGCGGTGGCGGCAGCGGGTGGCGGGGAGCGGTGGCGGCGGAGCGGTGGCGGCGGCGGGTGGGGAGAGATGCGCGGCGGCGGCGGGCAGAGGCGTGTGTCGTGGGTTGGGGCCGCGCGTGGGAGGTTAAGTCCCCCGGCGCACCGCCTCTTTGCCGAGTGTCTTGGATCCGACACTCGGCAAAGGGGTTGTCTAGGGTTGGGGCCTGTTTGCCGAGTGTCTTGGATCTGACACTCGGCAAACATACGGCCACGTGGCCATGCGCTGGCAGCAGACGGCAGCAGACGTGGCCGTGCGCGGCCGATGAGGGGGGCCACGTGGCTACGTTTGCCGAGTGCGTGGGCCATGGCACTCGGCAAACACAGCCTTTGCCGAGTGTGGGCACTCGGCAAAGCTGCCACGTGGGCAAATGACCTGGCCCGCGCGGCCGCGGCCGGCCAGCCCACGTGGCTTCTTTGCCGAGTGTCTTTGGCCTGACACTCGGCAAAGGAACTGTTTGCCGAGTGTAGCACTCGGCAAACATTTCCCAGAACAATTCTTGCATACCAAATTTTTCAAATTCGATCAAATACACATCAAAATATCTTGTCAAATACATTCAACAATGCACATTTTATGCTTAGATGAAATGTTTTTATTATTTGAAGCATATATATCTAATAATTCCTTCATATATTTCATTATTTCATGCGGAGAAGGGCGTAAAAATAATTTAAAAAATATCAAATGGGTCCGAAAAAATATGATAACTTCAAATGAACCAATCTACGTCGTCTATTGCCTATAGAAAAAGTTATGAACTCAAACTCTAATTCAACTTCACTTCGTTTCGAAATCCGGCTGTCTCCTCTCTCAACTCTCCGAAACTTCCATGGGGATATGCTCCGATTGGAAAGGGTCGTATATATAAACTTTTCGAAATCATCTCAAATTTTTTCCACAGACTTCACATAAGATATAAAGAGCCTTTGACAAGTATCACTAGAAAAAAAATAAAGTTTGGACCCCAAAAACATAAGTTTAAAAACTAAGGTCCTGACTTTGCCGAGTGTTTACCAAGAAACACTCGGCAAACGATATCTTCGCCGAGTGTCGACTGGTCAACACTCGGCAAAAGATAGTTTCGCCGAGTGTTGCTTGGTAACCACTCGGCAAACCCACCAAGTTTTACAAAAATATTTTTAAATTTTCAAAATTTTATGTTTGAATTCCAAGAATATTTTCAAAATTTCAAATTTTTTCAAATTTTCAATTTTTTTGCCACCTCTTTGCCGAGTGTCGGATGGAGGACACTCGGCAAAACTGTGACGATTCAAACGGCCGTGGACGCGCGCGGCGCGCGCCGGACACGTGCCGCACCTTTGCCGAGTGTCGCTGGCCTGACACTCGGCAAACCGGTGGCCGCCGAAACGGCTGCGGACGGCCGCGAACGGCCGGTGGCGTGCGCGGTGGCTGACGAGCACGTGCGCCTTCTTTGCCGAGTGTCTCTGACCTGACACTCGGCAAAGGTGCTCTTTGCCGAGTGTCCCTGGCCTGACACTCGGCAAACCGGTGGCCGCCGAAACGGCTACGGACGGCCGCGAACGGCCGGTGGCGTGCGCGGCGGCTGACGAGCACGTGCGCCTTCTTTGCCGAGTGTCTCTGACCTGACACTCGGCAAAGGTGCTCTTTGCCGAGTGTCGCTGGCCTGACACTCGGCAAAAGACCTCTTTGCCGAGTGTCCCGTGTATGCCGAGTGTCTTGCCAATGGCACTCGGCAAAGGCTTTCTTTGCCGAGTGCCCGACAGAATACACTCGGCAAAGGGCTGGACACTCGGCATACGTCGGGTTTCCCGTAGTGAGCTATCCATCGGCCCATAGCGTATCGAGTAGCTAGATAGCTAGCTAGCGGCGTGCTTTCAGCTGTCGTTGTACACGTTTCAATTGAGGGCTTGTTTAGCCCTTGTTTAGTTCCCTAATTTGGAAGCAAACTTTGAACTTTTAGAGTGCGTGCACCACTGTAGCATTTCATTTGTATGTGTGAAAAATTGTCCAAAAATTGATTAATTAGGCTCAAAATGTTCGTCTCGTAGAATAGAACAAAACGTGCAATTAGTTTTTTATTTCATCTACATTGAGTATTTCCTGTATGTTATGACATTTTGATGTGATGTGAATCTTCTTTTTGTTGAGTGAACTTTGAAGATCCTCATGCATAGAGTATTAAATATAAATGAAATTAAAAACTAATTACACAGTTTTGGTGTACTATGCTAGACGAACATTTTAAGCCTAATTAATCATTTTTTAAATAATTTTTCACATATACAAACGAAATGATATGGTACGCGTGGAATTCCGTACTCCCAGATTGTGAGTCGGAACTAATCAACGCCTGATTCACACGGCACAGCGCGTACTTTGAGCCATGCACCATCGCGTACGTTTCGTAGCTTTACCTTGGTAGCTAAACATGCATATGGATATGGATACCTAGATTTTACAGTCTTCATTGGTACCCTAGCTAGCTAGCATGTGTGTGTGAACGCCTGGCGGCAACAGCAGCTAGCATGTGATTCATCGTATATATCCGGTGCTTTCTTTTTGGAAAATAAAGGAACGCGTGTGCTTGATCGATTCATCGCAGCATGTACTCTGCATCATATGCCTTGCGTTCACTCTCATTTTCCGGATGGAATGTGTGCTTTGCATGGAAGTTGTTGAGTTCCCTGCTATGCTTTTCTCTGTCATTTTTCAGTTTGTAAAAGCAACTAAGCCCTTAGATGCAAAATAGGGGTGGGAAATTGGGGGAGAGATGTCACTGCGTCATAAATGCGTCACTTTAGCCTTTCGTTTGTATTTATAAAAAAATGTCAGGCTCACATGTATGTGCCGATATTTTGATACGATAGGAATCCTTTACAGTGTGTTGAAAAGGCCTAAGCTCGGCCGAACCGTGGTCCGGATCTTCCTCACCAAACTCTGCAGGAGCATTTATGCAGCCTATTTGGTTCGTGAAGGGCCGTGGGGTGAGAGACGATTGAGACGTGAGTCATCGTCACCATTTTTTTAGTGGCCTTTTCACCTGCTGAGAAACTTATTGGCAAAGAATGGTGACGATGACATTAATGACATTATTGACAATCAGATTACAACTGTATATGAAGAGTCACCACTCGACTTTATCTTCTACCTTCCCCTGGTGCCCGAAGGGTATATCCCCACGGCAGCCCCCAAGCCCTTTAGTGATTAGTATAACCGGTTTGAGGGTATAGAAATCTTGTTTGAAGTCTTTTATCTTCTCACAAAGTGCTTTCAGTTTCACCCGAGTGCTTTTAACTTCGTCGGAGTGCAATATCCTCCTGTAGTCATCTCATGGCTGCTGAAAAGGTGTGAAAAACATTATCTTCACATCTTTTGTGCTACACTCACTGATGGTGAAGTGTATATACCTAGCCCCCGAGCCTTGATCATATATTAGAATAAAAGTAAAATGCACCGCCAGTCTTTAAACTTAGCAGTGAGTGTCATCTAGGTCCCTATACTTTCAAAATGCACATCTAGCTATACGAAATAGACTGACCGTGCGACACGCGTCCTAACGGACAATGCCCAGACCCGCGTGCCTACATGGCATCCCACGTCAGATGCAGGTGGGTCCCGCGCGCCTACGTGGACTCCCTTTTTACAGAAAACCCCCTCCTCGCCCTCTCCTCATCGCGTCTCTTCTTACGTGCTCCAGCGTCAGCGTCGTGTCCACCACCACCTCGGCACAGGCCTCCACCTCCCGCCGGTTTGCCTCGGCCGCGTAGGACCTCTCGCGCGCGCTTCGCCGTCGCGGGCCGGCGGCCGGATCCCGCGTCGCGGTGCTCGCTGCTTGTCTCGGTGGCGGCGGCGCGCCGTCCACGTCAGTGGGGCTCCTCCTCTCCCGCCGTGAGGACACCGTCGTCACCGGCGAGCCCTACTACGCGACCACCATCGACATCGCGAGCGAGCCGCATGAGGTGTTCCTGTTCCTCGCCGTGGAGGACTCCGAGCGGAGTCGCCGTTGACGGCGAGAAGGCCCTCCAGGTGCCGCCTCGGGTGGAAGTTCCATGGCAGCGAGAGGCTTGACCTTCCCCACGGCCGCCGCGTCTGGGTCATGTGGGACCTCCACGGCTGTTCCTTCTCCTATGACACCGCCGCCTTCTTCCTCCGGTTCGAGACCTCCGACGCCCACGACGAGGAGGGAGAGGAGGACGCAGGCTCGCACGCGCTGGCGATGCAAAGCTCTTTCAGGAACCACCATGCCACCGGAAGCGGCAGCGGCGACAGCGGGTGCAACAACGACAATTATTGGTGATGGAGGAGGCGCGGGCCGTTTAGGTCGGGCTCAGACACATCGCCGGCGGTGTTGGTGGCGTTGACGTCCGCCACGTCGTCGGCTGGGATTGTGGCCACGGTGTCGGAGTGGGCGGCCGCGGAGGAGGCGGCGGCGATGAAGGACGGTGGTGGGTTCTCCCTCGTGGTGATGCTATGGAAGAAGAGGAAATAATGGTCCACGTAGGCATGCGGGACCCGCCTGTGTCCAGTGTGGGATGCCACATAGGTGTGCGGGTCTGGGCGAGGCCTGTTAGGACGTGTGTCGCATGATTAGTCTACTTCATGTAGCTAGATGTGCATTTTGGAAGTATAAAGACCTAGATGACACTCACCGCGAAGTTTAGGGACCGACGGTGGATTTTACTCTTAGAATAATTTGGTCAAGGGTCTATAAAAAGTCTTGAGTCTTGTCCATTTGTCTTGAAATAGTCACAAGTCGGTGTTACCCACCGGCAGTAAAGATTCTCCAGGACCAAGTCATATTTATCTCAGGCTAAAACGTAACGGGGACAAACATAGAGGTTAGAAATTCCATTCACTATTATTGGCTCCTCCGTTACCGACTGTCCAGTTGGTCTGCCTGTGAGCGCTCGTCACCGCCGGCATCTTCGTCGGCTCCGGCGTCCTGACCGACGCACTCGACCAGCGCCACATCCCCCTGGTAAGTGGTAACTAACTAACTACTCCGTTGGATATATTCTTAGGACATATCGATCAATCCATAGATGATATCGTGCACTAAGTTTCCTGCTCCGATCCTATTTGTTCGTGCAGTCCTCGTGGATGCTGCCGCGCCCCGGGTCGCTGACGGGCGCGGGGGCCGCCGAGGATAGCGCCATCAAGCGCGGGGAGGTGTGGTGCAGCGCCACCCAGGCGGCCGCCGCCGCGCTAGCGCTGCTGCTGCTCCCGGGCCGCCGCCGCCAACCACCTCATGTTCGCCAGGTCCATCGGCCTCTCCCTCACCGCCGACCGGGGGTGCGTCTTCTTCTGGATCGGCGGCACCGTGAGCGTCTTCTTCCTGGCGGCAGGCGACATCATCTTCCTGGCACTCCTCGTCGTCCCCTCGGCAGAGGAGTACTGTGCGCAGCACCTAGTTATGATGATCGCTTGAGCTAGCTGCTCGTTCAGCTGATGGGTGGGAGACTGGGATCGAGCTCCATGGATGAGGTACTGAATAATCTGTTGATGATCTAGCAAGAAGTACATCATCATGGAGTATTAGCTGGAGCCATGAAGCTTCTAGCTGCTCGGTCAGCATATCATCAGCTAGTAGTAGTAATTCTTCATATGTGAATTATATTACCACTGGAGCCATGAAGCTAGCTGCTCGGTCAGCTGGGAGCTCCTCGATCCATGGATCAGCACACTAGGTACTAGCTGAACCTACTGATGATGCATGCGATGATATGATCTAGTATCATGCATTCCATCCAGATCCATGCCGCCCGCGTACGTCTGGATCTTCCAGTAGTATGAACTGTTAGTCGTTGGATATATGTCATCGGCTAGTAACAAGCCGATCGGCATCCGGTGTATTTTTAGCATAAGTTGATGTTACCAACAGGTGCTAAAGGGTTCTTGAGGGCATCCGAATTTTGAACCCGATGCTAACGTTGTATTAGCATCAGATTTAATGGCGTCGAGGCATATGAGGAGGACGGATGTCGATTTCTCTAGTAGTGTTTCGTTTCACAATCATATACTCCCTCTGTTTTAAATTATATATATATATTTCGTTTGACTTTTTTACTCTAAGTTTGATCGCTCGTCTTATTCAAAATTTTATGTAAATTATTATATTTTTTGTGGTGGCTTGCTTTATGAACGAAACTTCTTTAAAAAATAACTTAAATTTGACTATATTTACATAAATTTTTTAAATATAAGACGGACGGTCAAACTTGTGATAAAAAAGGTTAAATGAATTATAATTTGAAACGGAGGCAGTGGAGTATATATATTACACCTTGAAAAGGGAATTATAGTCTCAGCGATTTACCTACGGTTCGCATTTACATATATGCCGATCGATCATGAGATACTTTGAACCGCCCCGCCCTGCCAGCCTGACGAGGTAACGTGGGCCCATATGTCAGCAATAGGTCAGCGCTCTCTCCGGTATCTTATTGCTAACAATAAGTCGTTTCCCAAACAAGACACCACAAATCCACAATAAACCACCATTTTACAGTATTCTTCTCCATGGGCTCACTCAGCTAGAACCCCCCCCCCCCCCACCCACCCACCCCAAAAAAAAACCTGCGTGGCCACGGCACGGAGTGTAGGGAGCTAGCACGGCCGTCGGCCTGGCTGACTCATCCTGCGTGGCCACGTCACCGTTTAACTGTACGCCACGGGTCAACCTTACTGCCACCCAGTTCTATCATTGGCAGGCCCTCGTCGCATCCAGTTCATCTGCCGATTGACATGCTCATAGTTTCAGATATGGATCCGCAGTTGCGCCTCATTTTTGGAGAGAAATAAGCAATAAAAGAATCGCTAGCTCATCATTTTCCCGTCTTCTCTATCTTCCACGTCAGCTGGCAGTTTCACCACTCGTTGGAGAAAGTCTTAGTTATAGTCCCTATCTAAAACCGACCGTTGAAAAAGCTCACGCTATTTGCCCGGCACCGAAAGTGAAAATGAAACACTCGTGAAAACTAGACGTTTCGCACAAGTCGTTTCCCGAACAAGACACCACAAATCCACAATAAATCATCATTTTTACAGTGTCCTTGTCCATGGGCTCACCTCGCTAATTCCTTGCCCCTTGCCCCCCCCTCCTCCCTCTTTAAGGTTTTGACGGGAGAAGAGATCTATGGAGGAGTGGAGGGGGCTGGCATGGCCACCAGGCTCGCTGAGTGGCCACCGTGCGCCGCGGGGCCACCTTACCGCCACCCAGTTTTGTCGTTGACATGCCCTTATCGTCGCCTAGTTCATCTTGACACACTAATAGTTCTAGATATGGACCCGCAGTCTCGCCTCATTTTTGGAGAGAGATGAGCTATAAAAGAATCACTAGCTCGTCATATTTTTTCGTCTTCTCTATCCTCCACATCGAATAAAATCCGACGTCAGCTGACGATTTCACCACCCGTTGAAGAAAGTCTTAGTTATAGTCCCTATCTAAAACCGGCCGTTGAAAAAGCTCACGTTATTTGCCCAGCACCGAAAGTAAAAATGAAACACTCCTGAAACCTAGACGTTTCACACACAAGACACCAAAATAAACCACCATTTTTCTTGAGGGAAAAATAAACCACCATTCCTCCTCGCCCCGGCCCCATTCTTCTCGAGTTAAGGGGAGAAGAAGAAGAAGAGATCCATGGAGGAGTGCAGGGAGGCAGCACGCACGGTGCCAGGAACCCTCCTGCTCGTGGTCGACGACACCACGACCCGACTGCTCATGCTCTTCGACCGCGCCCACGGCAGGCTCCAGAGAGTCGTCAACCTGGTGCTCAGCCTCCGGCGCGGCCTTTCCATCCACCCAACGCCCAGCTCCGAGCAGTGCCCCAGCGAGGACATCGACGCGGCCCGCCGCGTGCTCGACAGCCTCTGCGCCCTCCACTCCAAGGCCGGGCTCCGCTTCGACCTCTGCGGCATGTACCTCGGCCTCCAGGCCGGCCCGCAGTGGCAGAGCTGGGAAGGCCACCGCGCCGCCGCCCGCCGCCACGCCGCCGAGGCGCGGCGGTGGCTGTGCTCCGCCGCCGCGAGCGCCCGGGCGACGGTGGCCGCCGACCGCATGGCCGGCTCGTTCCAGCGCCCGTCCCCGGGCTGGGACGCGTGGGCCGTCGCGTCCCTGAGCCTCGCGCGCCGCGCCATCTGGGAGGAGATGAAGGCGCACGCCGAGGTGCGCCGGATGCGCCACGCCGTTGTGCTCGAGTTCTTCGACGCCTGGATGGTTCTGAATCGCTGATGGGACTTGCTTGCTTGAGAGCATGACAAAATCGATGGGTCTCTCTCTGTTCGTCCCTTCATCCCATCTGTTTCTGCGGATTCATCGATCAGATATAAATGTTGCTGAGCACCTGAGGTAGCTGCGAGTTTCTACTTTCTTTCTAGACTTCTAGTGCTATATATGTATGTAAAAAGCTGAACTTGTGGTCGCGTCGATGCTATCTGCTTCTTCAAGAACGTTGCTGGCTACTTAGCCATATACTTTGCAACGTTGTCCGTTCCTAAATGCAAGTGGATCGTTTTCTGGATACCTGAAGGCATCGCGGACAGTGTGATTCTTACCTGAAATGCTACTGTCAGCCCGTGTGAATTACTGGAAGCCTGAAATTTATGTTTATAGATGATGAAATTCATCTTTTGAGTGGTACTGCAATTTGCTGTCTCTTTCTTTCAAACTCCTTTGAATCATATTCCTGTACAACACTGATCGATCTCCACCGAGCATGACAGATCAAACGGCATATAGCTGTGCAGAAACTGTAACGAGCTCACTGAACCCAAATTATTAGGTTATTAGGTGCCTATGTTAGAACTAAAAGAGCAATGCATTTTTGTTCATAGTGCTTCGCAAGACTCCAACAGCTCTGTGCCATCAATGTAATTATAGTCACCTCTTCCTACCTAAAACTCGCCACTTCCTCATCTCCAGATATCATCTTCGATCTAGCTATGACGGCATTACTGTCAGTGATATCGCCGGTTGTCTGAAATAAATTTCCATTTTCGCTTGCCTGTGTGCATCGCATTATTGGCAGAGTTTTTTCTAGTCAACTTTTGAGGTGCACTGGATCTTTGGCCAACGAGTCCTCATTCGCTAAGTATATACTCCTTAAACGTTTGTAGTCCTCATTCGCATTAATGTCTTTAGCACTGGCATGTAAATTCAGGCAAGGGATAAGCAATTCTCCCTCTTTTAGAAAAAAAAAAGATTGCCTATTTGATGCTTCTGGTTGTGGTGAATGACCTGCATTGCTTGTTCTGTATGTGGGCCCTTGTCAACCACAGCTAGGCTGCTGGGTACAGATGTAGGAATATGTTTTTTTCTGTATGCTTTCTGAATATCTCTAATGATGCTGCCGGACTGACGGGCTTTTGGAGATTTATATCTGAATTCGCATTTGTTGCTGGGCACACTATCTGCACCCATGAATCTTCAAGGTTTCAGAGGGGTCGTGTTGTACTCTGGAATTTACTATACAGTTTAATATGTGCTGCCTGGACACCTTGGTCAATACTAAGTCTGGTGTCTAGTGTTATCACTTCATTTGTGAGTTAGCCTGTCGAATTCAGGGAGCTAATTCGGTTCAAAAAAATTCAGGGAGCTAATGTTGCTTGTGTGTTTTCTTCTGCTAGATTTGTGTGGACAACTGAGAGAGGCCAGGCCATGGGCGTTCTTTGCACACACAACTCTGGTGGACTTTATGCTTCTACTCAGAGATAGGGTGATCTTGATTTCCTTCTGTTATTTCTCTGCAGCCGAAAGTTACAACCACACAGACTCAGAATTTTTAAAAGTTGATAGTAGTCAGACTCATGGTTATTTCTCTGCAGCCTTAGCATTGAGCTTGTGTTTTGTCAAGGGGCCTGTTAAAGCTTATGGTTTGAAGCTTATTATTTCTGTTGCAATAGTTTTGAGACTTGTAGTTAGACATGGGAGAGCAAACCTAGGGAAGTATTTCTCTAGTTATGTATACTTCTAGTTACTGTTGTACGAATATTTTCTAGTTATGTTCGTTCAAAAAAATATTTTCTAGTTATGAACATATGTTACTGTTGTATGTATGAACATCTTCTAGGTATGAACTCTGTTACTGCTGTATGAGCATCTTTCAGTTCTGAACACTTCCAGTATGTATGTTTTCAATCCATGTCTCTTAACCGAACACAAGATTTGAGAAGGGGATTAAAGGAAGGGAAGGAATTAATCCCCCAAGGGGTTTGAGTGATATGGGAGGGGTTCACTCAATCCCTCCCTGGATTGATTCCTCTCGAGCCGGGCGCGCATGTCCTGTTGGACCCTTTTGTGCATGATGAACTGGATGTCTGCAACTCCGCTTGCTAGTTGCTACTGGTAAGACCTGCGCAGGTGCAACAAATTTAAAGGATTAGACATGGATCATCAAATTGATCCATGGTAGGAGTGTACGACTTCGATCGGTCGGTCCCAGCTATTCCACCGATCATGGCAGATCAACACAGAAACTGTATCTAACTCACTGAACCCAAATTACTTTGGGTTCTAAAAGAGCACCATCTTTCTTGATAGTACTGTACTTCGCAAGACTCCAGCAGAGCTGCGCCCGTGCAACCATTGTTCTTACACAATTCAGTGACCAACTATTAAATGTTTACTCTATATGATAGTGGCCAGTAACGTGTGTATCCTCGTGCCTGCCTACCTGCATCACGCTTTGCTTGACTGCTTGATCTTGCTACATGGTATATGGTACTACTAGCAAAAAAATCTTTTAGTGATGCTATGTTTCAACTCTGAACAACAGTTTTTTTTCATTTGGGGATATTTCACACAACTGAAAAACAAAACCCACTTGAGAAGATGCCACCGCATATTTTTTTTATATGGATTCTGATCAGAAGCAAGCAGGGGGCCGAAGCAGAATTGCTATGTACAGTACTAGCCAATTCACAAAGATTGGAAACTTTCAAACTGATAATCACACTGCCCAAATGTATAGAGACTTCATCTTGGAACTTGGAAGGGCGCCACCGACGCTCAATTTGAAAGCAACTGCTGTATTATTAACCACGGTTTCAACAATTTCGATCTGAAAGCATATGTGAATAGACGGTAACTACTCTAGCAACAGCTCCATCTTATATGCATGCCACCTTGAATCTCAAGCTGGAAGATAATCAAAACTCAAATAAAAAGTTCCACGCGCTGAGGTCACACAATAGACACTATGATTTTTTTAAAAAAATAATTGCATATGGTTGATGGAAATTTGACCACCTGGTACGAAAGGGCAAGTCCAATTATACTAGTATAGTAATAAAAGATTGTAATTAAGCAGGTTTCCATGAAGCCCGCCCTGGTTTGATCGATCAAACCAGATTGATCAGATTGTACGCGACTCTGATCTAGTTTCTCCCCAACCGATTGATCTAGTCCTCCTCCTCGTCTTGGATGAGCTTGAAGCCCACTTCAAGCCTAGGGGAGAAGCCGGCCGGCGGCGGGTGCTTCTTGGCGACCCTGGCGTATCGCTTCAGCAGCTCCGTCTCGGGGTGGTATTTGTGGAGCTTCCCCGCCCGCCGGTACTCCTCTTCTACATCCTCGTCCGTCATGGCCGCGTACACCTCGTAGTCATCCATCACCGCCAACTCAGAGGCAGCCTTACGCTCCTCCGGCGTCCAATTCTTCCTCCGCAGCTTCCAATCTTCCTCCACCCCGGCCGCCTGCTGCCCCGGCGCCCTCGCCATCCCTGAGGTCGCTGCTTCTTTCTCCATCACGATCCCTGGACTCGCTGCTTCTGTCTCCATCCATCGGACGTGGCGACCCCAGCCAACGCAAAGATGGTTTTGGGTTTCTTCTTCTTCTTCTTCTTCTTCTTCTTCTTCTTCTTCTTCTTCTTCTTCTTCAAATTGGGTATCGTTCGTTTTGCAGACTCCAGGCGTGATCCAAAATAACCAGCCTGGCGATGTAACATGGGCCCAGATATATAGCAGCAAATTAAGGTCAACTGACCAACATCTCATGCATTAACGAGAGAGAGCTCCGCGCCAACTCCAACACCATAGTGCCTTTCTTCACGGGCCGAGTGAAGGTGAAAAAAGGACGCTGGGCTTAACTGAGCGGGGGCGATGCATGATGGGAATTGGGCCACATTCCCGGCCCAAACGAACAAAGCTCCGAAGAGGAACGCGCCCTGATCGGACTCGATGTCGTATCCGATTCCCATCACCGATCAAATCAAATAACCACCGCTGGGCAGGGCATGGAGGAGCTCAATCGTCGACGACGCCTCTCACCGCGCCCACCAATCGCCAAAGCATGCCGCTACTTTCGGCAGCCTTCCACTTCGCCCCTGCCGGCGGCGGGATTACTCGATCCGCAACCGCGTGGAGAGCCGCCGCCTCGGCCAACGGCGCCGCCCCGGCCAGCTTATGCTTCCTGGGGAAGGGCAGGCAAGGAGCCAAGGGCCGCCTGCGCCTGTGCCGCTCAGCTGCGGGGGACGGGTGGACGACGACGCCGCGGTGTCCAGGGGATCTGATCCCGGCGGAGAGGTGGTGGGAGCCGGAGCTGCGGCCGGAGGACCTGGTGGAGCCGACGGGGAAGGGCGTGGAGGAGCTCAAGGCCATACGGGACACCCTGCTCCGGGAACCTCTCCGACCCGTCTCGCTCGCCGTGCAAGAGGTCGTCGCCACCGGCGGAAACGTCTTCCGTTGCCAATGCTTCCATGTCGGCGTACTGTCTGGTACAATCACTCTCTTTTTTTCGGCTCTGTCTTCTGGTACAATAACTAAAAACGAAATCCTCTACTGCCTTCTCATTCTTTTTTTTTATGAAAAAATGAAGCAAATTTGTCATCGATCGAAAGCCATCTTTTAAAACTCTAATGCAAACTTGGTTTCAATCAATGAATTTGGGGAACTCCCTTTACTTTTTAGTTGATCCACTGGGTAGGAGGTAGTTGCCCTCGTCTTTGTGCCCCAACTAGCCGAATACTACTAGGAGAGGGATTTTCACTCTTGTCTACTCTGAGCGTCTCGTCCATGTACACTCTATTTCTTCTTATTAATGATGAATGCCGGTGATGGTGCCGGATCTTTTTTTAAAAAATCTGCATACCTGATGCAATATCCCGGATGAGTTTTGCTGAAGAATTTTATGCTTTTGTGCAGGTCCATTGCTTCTCATGGCGGGTCTGTGTAAGCTCTACACAGTGGCCCCTAACCTTTTCATGGATATTGTTCTTGGATACATATTCTACAAGTTGAGTGTTTTAGCAAACGATATATGTGCTCGGATGCAGTTTGGTGAGTTTAAGAATTTCTACGGTTTATTTTTTGGGAAAACGGCTACATTTAAATATTTCGTAGAAAAGAGCTAATCCCAGTCGCTACAGTCATTGGTACATCATACATGGATTGTAAAAGGCAAAGAAAAACCCTACACACATTAGTCAAGGAAAACAAAGTAATTAGTTAGACGGGAGAGAACATTAATATTGAGAGAACCTTTCAAGGCAGTTTTTCAATTGGTTTTCTTAGTTATCCGTTTAATAAATGACAATGGGATATTCTATCTAATCACAGAGTACAACCCACTGCTTGGTTTTTAACATATTATGTCTTAGTTCTCCATCCAGTATAGTCTATTATTGGTTTGAAAATATTGAATCATATGTTAAACAGCCATTACAATTAGTTTTGCTGGTAATCATATGCAATGAACCCATCAGTTTTGGTTGGATCATATCATGTATTCATGTATACCCTATAGAAGTTATTTTACCTTTGCAACTATTTTTTTCCTCAATGAGTAGTCAATTATTATACAGTTCCATTGATTTTACATTCTTTCTTTTTAATGGAATGCAGTTCTTATGCTTATTTTGATCGTGAAGCGTAACAATCCTATCAAGGTACACTTCTGCCAGAAAGCATTTGCACCTAAGCTCCATTTTATTCAGGTCCCTCTCATCTAGAGGTGGATTAGTTATCAATTATGTTCATTAACAAACCTTTTATTTGTTCTTTTTCTGTAGGACTCCTACTACCACTTCACGGAGTTTTTCTGGTTACTAGTTGCGATAAGTTCTGCTTAATTTTTATGCATGTCCATGCTTAGCTTATGGTTTCTATTAACTTTTGACCTACTTGCTAGCTTTGTTAGATTCCATGATATATTATATTTGGCGAATATTTATTTGAATATGTCATGAATACATGCCATATAAATGGATTTCGGCATTACTCGTGTTACTGCAAAAGTTTAGAAGAAGCTTCATTATCTAGTTTGATGTTGCATATTTCTCATACACGGGATTAGAAGTTCTAGGCCTCAAAACTGCATTACACTGATTGTTGGGACAATCTTGCCAATCTAGTTTACCTCTTGCTTGCAGGTCGTGCTTGCAAGAGGGAATTCAAATAACAAAACAAATACTATTCAATCTCAACTGCTTGTTCTGGATTTTAGTGTTTATGACTGTAATTGTAGCTAAAGGTTTATTAGACTGTTTTGCTTTGCACTTCATTCGTTTATTTGTCTTCATTTGTCTTTTTTGGCATGAATATTTTGCTTTGATGCCTAAATCATCATGTTGTTTATATTAACACATCAAACTTTATATTGCTTCCTTTTTTATTTCCCCTAGTTCGTCTGTATTTAATGGTTATCTACTCCAGGGGCAATGCTTTCCAAGTGTATGGAGTCAAAGTGTATTGTGAATGCGTTGGTTTGGAGCATCCGAGACAAGAACTGGAGGGACTATTTAAGGCAATAATGTCATTTTTCAAGAAAATCCTGAAAACCATATGTGGCATAGACTGATGATGAAGTGAAAACCATATGTGGCATAGACTGATGATGAAGTGGTGAAAATTTTTTCTTTTTTGCAAAAGCTTATGTTCTATTTTTTTAGTAAAATGAGGAGCTGAGTTGATAAACAAGAATTCCCGTTGTATCTAGAACCAAGGGCAGTTAAATAACCCAAGTACTCAGTGCTTTAATGACTTTATTAACAGCTAGCTAGATAATCACCATAGCGCATAGCTAGTGATCGATCACTTTAAATGTGGGGAAAATATCTTATGACGGTTTTGGGGGAAATTAAAGCTGAGTTTCATTCATGAGCTTGTGCTGATCAATTCATCGGCAACCAAAGAGCTTTTTTTTCTTAGATATCCGTGCTCAATGAGCATCATACTGCATCGCATGTCGCCACGGTCATCTCTTAAAATGTTGAAGCCATCACGGAGGGAGGAGAATGAAGCTTCTCCCATCAGCTTCCTGCGAATTCCATCGGCAGTCGGCACATCACGTTCATATAGGAGTATTTGGTGACCTAGACTATCGTCCTGTTCGTTTGGTTTATCAGTCATCAGTAATTTTCTCTCAAAACAAGTCAGCACCAGCCAAGTCATCAGTAATTTTCTCTCAAAACAAGTCAGCACCAGCCAACAGTATTTTTCTCTCAGCACAGATCAGCACCAGTCAGCCGAACAGGACGTATGTCTTCTACGCAATTTTTTGACCAGAAGAAAACTCCATGTTACGCAACTGCATTGAGTCGAGACCAACCTGGGCTCTAGCCACCCTTGCTCCGATCTTGCCTTGCTGACCTCAACAGCCACGCATGCCCATTGGAGAAGAAAAACAGGGCGTCAGGAGAGTTCGACAGTCCATTCAGATGTTGAAGGGCCTTGTCTCTCGTGACGCTAGACCAGTCCCAACCTAATGATTAGATGGTGTCTATAGAATTAAATGAGCTGTCATCTAGGATAAAAGATGACGTGACAAGTGATTAAATGAAGAAAATCGGGTCTTGCATGAGGCCAGTCTCAGTAGTTTCAGGGCATTAAATGTGTTGATGTGGCATATGAGAGAGAAGAAAAAGTTTTATGAGATGTGAGAGGAGTTTCATCACCATAAAAAACTCTTTTGGCACGGTTACCTAGTTTCTGATCTAGGTAACCGTGTAGTGAAACTGTGCACTGAGACTGGTCTGAGACATGATGAGTAGCATTAGATCAAACTGTAGAAGAATGGTGTTTGCACTGGGAGTGTAGTGTCTACTACTAGTTTCTCGATGATATGGAGGCTATAGAAACTATACCTGGTGTTTTAGGTTGGTATTACCCTTATATTTAATGCACTCACGGGATGGTCCAATGCAACTACAGGAAACCAAGCAGCCCGGTAACATTCACAAAAGCAGATTGGCCCCGTTTAGTCTCAAAAAATTCTCTCTCTAAGCTTTACTATTCACCTATCACATCAAAATCATGTCAAATCTCTCTCCTCATGCATGGAGCATTAAACATAGGTAAATAAAAAAACTAATTGTATAGTTTGGATGTACACGACGAGACGAATCTTTTAAGCCTAATTAGAATATGATAGAACAATGTTTACCACAAATAAACGAAAAGAGCTACAGTGCGTAATGTCCGATGTAACTTTTCTACCAACTTTTTACCCGAACTAAACGCTGCAATTGTCAACCTTAGTCCCGACTCCCCTGCCACTGCCATAACTAGCCATGGCAGATGGCACTGCAACTGCAAGTGGCACTAGACCAGACAAGTAGAAACACGGATTGCCAACCCCTTGATTTGATGCCACACTCCGCCGTGTCATATGTCTGGGTAGAATTTAGAATTTGAAATATACCAAAAATGATGTGTGCGTGTGTTTTGTGTTGTGCCTCTCCTACAATCTTTGGTGATTAATTGCATAGTTGGTTTCATAATCATGCATACATGTGTTTATGCATTTCCAGAGTTATAAACACAGAGTACACAGACTAGCTATAAATTGCATGCCGGTCACAGATATGATATCACTTATTAATCGAATGCCTACACCTATGACTACTTCTTATCCTTCTCCAGAAGTTTTGCGTAGTACTTTGCCAACTCAACAACTTCTTCCCCCTTCTTCAGTGCATCATAGGCGCCCTTCACAGATAGCAAGCAAATAGCCACTGCCGCAAGAGTAGCCTTATCGAGCACAACGCCTCTGCTGTTCAAAAACTCCAGAATCTTGTCTCTCACCGCAACCATTACAGCAATTGATAGTATAGCACCAATCTTTGCAAAATAGGCAAACGGTGGCCCAGCTCTTACAAGTAACTGTCTCGTCTTCGACAGTGCCTGAATATTAAGGAGAACACGCAGTCTGTTTGTTAAATAATGAGCTAGTAGGATATATAGGATAAAGTTTACAAGTCTGATTCTTACCCTTAAGCGGATTGTCTTGCGCACTTGACTCGAGCGGTAGTTGTCATCACATCCTTTCAGCAGTAGATACTGCACTTGGACTTCAATGATCAGAGGCGCCACGTATTTGTCAAACAACTGACCAGCTGACTCAACCTTCCTCTTGAACGCACCACCCTGGTTCACCAACAACCCAAAAGCTTCAATCCTATTCTCCGCTCTGTGTTTGGCTTCATCCATTTCACAGTATTTAACCACCTCCCTCAGCTTCTCTGCATCCTGAAAAACAAATCATGCTGTTCAATTAGGTAACTGCATTATTCAATCTCAAAACATCATATTTGAATTATCCACTTGCCTGATCTTTGATGGCAGCCTCATAGCAATCTGGAGACTCTCTAAATTTTGCTTCTGCTAAAAACATGCTGTAATGAACTCTTTGGGACAGTGCCTGCAGTGCAACTTAATAATAATTTCAGGGTGTTGTATTTTTTTACCAAATTCAGAACTATAAAAATAATATTGATTGATGACCAGAGAGCTAAAACCGAACCAAACTTTATATTTCCATAAAAGTACAAAATTGGTTTCATGACACAGAATGATCCCAATTTCAAGTATATACCTGCCTAGGGGTATGGCCCAGACCTATGAAGAAAAAATGGTCCAAAATGATAACGGTTGCTTCATTTGTCTTTCTCACCCGCTCTTACTAAGGCTAAGACCCTCGGTTTCCTGATCCCAAATGCTTATAAGCCTTGTTTCAGCTTCTGGGTTCTTCTTTCTGTTCGGGAGAAATTCCTACCACACTCGAGGTTTCTTCACCATTTTCAAGCATACAACATAGCTCTCCCTCGAGCGAAAATAGCAAAGTCCGTTCCGCTGCTGCTCACGCTCTGTCTTTCACCATGCCTACTACTGCCAGGTCACCAGATGCGTCGCCAACGTGAGGTTAGCTGGGCTTCAAACTAAGGTTTGGATTAGTTATTTCGGAAAAGGAGGCCGTCTAGAGTTTAGGCAAGTGGCTTGGAGGGCACAGTGAGGTGCTCTAGATAGAAGGAAGATGAACAAGTGCAAAAATGAAGAAAAACAGCAAGATGGATGGAAAACATGACTAAGTGTTACATTTCTAAATGACACGACGTTTCAATGGTAGCATATTTCCATCTGGATCTTTTTGTGTCACCGAATCATTTTTCAGTAAAAAGTTAGCAATTACACATACAAGGTATTACGCATATTGCAGCAAAGACATGGCAAAACATAATAATGCTAGAATATTAACTATAAACAAGAGAACCTTAAGATAAACTGTTTGAGTTAAAGTACTTTCTAAGTATATAAACAAAAAGTATACAAAACCAAATAAATCTCACCTGTAGAGTTTTAGTATCACATACAGCACTTGAGCCATTGTTCCCATCACTCCCTTTCTTTGCCAGTTTTGGCAAAATTTTACTGAAGTAGAGTTCCCATATAACATCATTTAAATTTATGCTTGCAGCATTAGGATGCAAAACCTGACCAAAAAAATTACATTTAGTAGACGCAACAATATCTCATGATATATAATTTTATTCTACAATTTTTCCCATATTAAATTAGTTGAGTTATTTTCCATTCTAAGGAGGACTTTATAAGACCTGAAAGGAAACCATGCATATAAGGTCCAGTCAGTTAGCACGTTCAAAGGCTTTGGCCATGGCAGTGAAGATACCGCTTCGTTTTTCTTTGGGATATACTGACAAGGAATTTGGTTACTGCATCTGAGCTATACTGGTCTACTCAAGTGTTACATTGATATAGTTTCGTTCTCACAGATCATCATGTCATGATGTTTCATCTAGCTGACATACTGAGTCACTGTTTGATTAAACCTGACATTATCAAGGGAAAAGGCAATACCAGAACCAATTCAGATCGCTGAATGTAGTGATGACAGCTTTAGTTTCATTACAGATGTATATGGTCGCTCCATATATTCAGTTTGGATGGCTATCTCTGTAATATAGTGTAGCAAACATCAATTACTTCATAAGCTTACTTTGTGGGTCATTTCTGTTATCTGAAATATACTCTTCATTAATGAAATTAATACCTACATTCAGAGCAACCTGATCACAGTGGAAACGAATAGTCATAAGTTCAAATGGGATAGAGCAGGTGGCAATGCATGTCACATGCCAGCAAGTAAGTGCTAGTGGATATCCATCAGGAAAATATGGTGTACTCACCTCTTGGTACTCATAAAGTGGCAGTACTGGCTCCAACAACATCGAACCAAAGAAGGGTAATTCTCCTTTGCGTTTGTACCTCCCAGCCTACATAGTTACAAATAGGTGGTAGTCAAATTAGCTTTAGACCATTATACTACCGTACAAGATTACAAAATTACTGCAACTTACCCTCGCATGCGCTTTTTCAGTCTCCTGCATGACGAATTCCAACAGGGTTCCACTAAAACCAGAAACTTTGCAAGCCTCAAGACTGTAGGTATTAAGGTTTAAGGGTAACTCAGACCTCTCCAAAAAGTTGTAGAAAATGACAATCTCTTGCCTCGTTAGAGATTGTCTAATCAGGTCTATGTTTAATGCATCGTCCTCTGAGGCCCTTGGCACCGGAATAATAAATGTCAGCTTTAGAGAAACAAGACAATATTACAAGAAAACAATAAAGGCAAATTGAGCAAAACAACAAACAGGTGGCGGGCGCGAGTGTGCATGTAGAAGAAGCGAGGGAGAGCTGCTCTGGTTTAGGAGTAATCACTTCACTATCCTGAGTATCTCCAAATACAAATTCCATCTATACCAAACACGAATTTCCTCATATCCAGAAACACCCTGAAACCCAACCACACCGCTCTGATGAACCTTCCAACAAATCCAATTCTGAGAATTTTAATTATGGAGTTAACGGTGATTAATACAAGACCAGCCCAAGAGTGGGCATGTCTTATTTCTCAGGGGATAATCCAGTTAGGTGGATGAAACAATGTGATAGATATTTTGAGTTAACAAACACTCAACATTTAAAGGTCAAGGTTGCTACTGCGTATATGAATGATAGAGCTATCGTTAAGAGGTACTGGCAGATTGCAACAACACCCAATGCCTGCATCACAGCGCTTTTGTAATGGTCAGGGACATGTTTGCAGAAGTTAGTTCATTTGATGCCATGGGAAACTGCCACTGTCTCTCGTTACATTGACCAATTTGAAGAAATTATGGCATTGGTATTAGTCAAGAGGACAATCCTTACATTCAGGAACCCTCCTTTATATATGCTTTCATCAGAGGACTGAAGCCGATATCAAGCAATTTGTCAAATGTCACAAACCAACGACTAGTGAAGCTTAATGGTATGCTCGCCATCCGGAGCAGACTGGACCCCTAGAAGGCCAGCACTCACCCTTCCAGTTAGCAGAACTTCTGGTTGCAGCAAAGCTTAAAATTGAGAGATAACATAATTCTGGTTCTAAGTCACCTACTGTCCAGAGTAACACCAAAAAGGAACCGAGATAATGCTATTTCTGCAAAGAACCTTGCCAGTTTGGTCATAAGTGTAAATCTGGGAAGTCTCTAGATCCTACATCAGGATCTACTGAGGTTGGTCACACTCTTCCGGTGAGAAGATACCTCTGGAAGAAATTGGTGACTCACATTTCTCAAATGCCCCTAACAGTCCTCACAATGCTGTTCCAGCTGGGCAACAACAAATATTGCAACTCGATCTAAATGCAGTCAGTGCCTACTTTTTCTATATGGTTAAGATTAATGGAGCTCAAGCTGTGGCTCTGGTTGATAGTGGTAGCTCAAGTACCTTTATGGATTCTGACTTTGCTATCAGACACAATATTCCATTTACTGCTACATGCCTACACCCAGCATCAAGGTCACTGTCGGGCTGCTACATACTTCTGCACTAACTCCGTATTGCAGCAATGCAGCTATACCATTCAGCAGCTGATCTTCCATAATGCTTTCAGATTAGTTCCTCTGAAGAATCATTCTGGGTGCTGATTGGATCAAGACATTCAGTCCTATTGGTAGGACTTGAACCTGAGGATCTTCAGCATTGCAAAAGATGGCAAGACTATAAACTTCTGTAGCCACACTACTACTCCTTCTAAGTGTGTAATGGTAAATCCTACAAATGTGAACAGTGAACAGCGTGATCATGGAAAAAACAACGGGGTTCTCATTTTGGCTCAAGACCTGCAACCACAACTGACGTTGCATTCAGCCTTGCAGAAAACATTGGAGGATGATATCCTGGCAAAATTTCAATATGTATTTGCTGACATTGAAGGACTTTCCCCATCAAGAGCTCCTGACCATAAAATATCTTCACTGCCTGGTGCCCTGGAGTAAGCCCTCCCAACATTAGACCATATAGAATTCCTCACATGGACAAGAATACATTGGAACAAATAACTAAGGTCATGCTTCAGTCACAAATGATAAGACAAAGCACCAGTCCATATTCTTCTCCAGCCCTGTTATTGTTAGTGAGGAAAAAAGACTGGCAGTTGGAGGCTGTGTGGATTACAGATATTAGAACTCTTCAACTTGGATCCTGATAGGAGGTTGGTTCTGGATGGATTTACAACACAGAAGGCGAGGGGAACTCCTCAACTTGTACTGAGGCGGAGCGCAGAGGAGGGTCAGATGGACGGAGCGGCGGCACCGGCACGGCGTCAGTCAGTTCCTCAGTAGAGATTGCAGACAATGAAGCGTTCTGGAGTGGCTTGATTAAGAAAGGGAGGCATATGGACAGGGGGTAGCTGCGGGTGGTGGGAGCAGCGTCGCCGCCGGCTACGGCTGACATGCCGGCGGAGGGATGGTGGCGGCGCGGCGTGTGTGGGCATGCCGACGCTTGCGGAGCTGTTCCTCTGTTTTTCTGTTCAGCTGTGCTGTGATGGGCTGGGCCATGAATTCCCTTCCTCTTACCCTCCCCTCGTCGGCCCACATCTCTAACAAGCCCAATGCCTACCCGTTTGTGTTCTTCGTGATCGATGCAGGTAGTTCTTGCCAAGTTGCCATCCCAGAACGATTCGGACTGGCAGGAAGGATTAAAAACCAATGAACCGATCGAAATACTGTAACAAGGAACTAGATCTACTCGCACTGCAACAGCTTCTTCCCATGGGAAAGCGATCACAATCGAGAAAGGCGTCAAACAACAGAAACACCCGTAACAAACCAAATCGATCTATGCAGATTACTATATATCTCTGCGAGAAAATTACTAGAGATCATCCTGAACAATACTGAACTACGCAATGCAATTAGCCGTAACCGAGCACTAACCCAGAGAGATTTCATCTAGCGAATTCGTTCATCGGACGAGTAGCAAGAGCAACCACGCAGAGAAGCAAAGTTTCAGTGCTTACCCCGACGAGTTGAAGAAAGCGGTCTCCGTCTCAGCCGGCGGGAGCGGGGGCGCGCGAGCACGCGCGACGAAGACGCCGGAGCGGGAGCGGGCGCGGGCGCAGACGAATCCTCCCCACACGCGCAGGTCCCAGGCGGCGGATCCTCCCCGCATCCGGACGCGCAGGGACCCCTTCCTCGAGGACACCCCGAACTCCGACGAGGCGGCCGGAAGCTGGACGGAGAGCTTCGTGGAGGCCGCCGGCTGCGCGAGAGCGCGCGCGACGAGGACGCCGGAGCTGGAGCGGCCGCGGGCGCAGACGTACCCTCCCCGCACGCGCGGGTCGCAGGCGGCGGGCTCTCCCCGCAACGGGACGCACCGGGACCCCTCCGGAGACATCCCGATCCCGAACGGCGAGGTGGCGGAGGCGTGCGGCTGGGCGGTGAGCTTCGTGGCGCTGCGCTGGAGACGAGGAGGACCCGCGCGGTGGTGCCGAGCAAATTGGAATGGAACGCGCCGCGGAGAGCTGAGAGCAAGTGGCCGGCGGGAGGGATTTATATATAGGGAGGTCGTCCACTGCCGATTTCCCTTTGGACGGATAGGATGATCAGAGGCCGTGCGGGGTGCGGCAAACGTGAGCTGGGTGGGGCCTGGGGTACTCTGCTAGTAGAAATTACGGTATGTTTGTATTTGAATCTCAGGCAAACTGTCACGAGGCCTCGTGAGTGAAACCCCCCTCTAATCCCCTGCAGCAGAGTCCTATTCTAGGATTAAAACTAATGATCATGGTGTCTTTTTTTTTCAAACACGACAGCAGAAATGCAAGTGGGTCGATCATTTTCTGAATACCTGACAGCATCGCGCTTTGCTCGATTCTTTCCTGAAATGCTTCTGTCAACGTGTGTGAATCACTGGATGCTTGAAATTTCTGTTTCTAAATGAAATTCATGTTCTGAAAAAGTACTGGAATTCGATGTTTCTTTCTTTCAAACTCGTTTGAATACTATTCATGTACTACAGCCACAATCTCATGCAAATCGGCGTGGTTACTTTGTGATCTTTCATGCTCCCTCCTGCATAATCTTGTGTTGACTGATAATTAGTTTTATGATTGTATCATTGCGGAGGTGTTGTTGGTTACTTAGGTGTTACAGTCACACACTGAATAAATAGTAGTGATATTCAGCCTTTGCTTTGCACGTTATTATGAACATTCATCCTT
Organism: Echinochloa phyllopogon; assembly: GCA_033239725.1. Classification (NCBI taxonomy): domain Eukaryota; kingdom Viridiplantae; phylum Streptophyta; class Magnoliopsida; order Poales; family Poaceae; genus Echinochloa; species Echinochloa phyllopogon. The sequence continues at coordinate 5,954,410 of BTCW01000014.1, read as the reverse complement.
ACGAGTTCCACTTCTATTTCACAATTACATAGTCTCCCATTCATGAAACTAACAATGGTTTAGTTGTTTGATCATCCAACTTGACAACCAAACTTTACCTGATCTTTTGGACTCTCTGCTCAAGTGCTGACATTCAGTTTTGTACTAGTGTGTCCATTTCTGAGTGCAGAGTGCAGTATTTTGAATCTAATTTGTCAATTAAAATTATCACATCAACAACTATCCAAGCAACAGTATAATATCAGTTGGAAAACCAATAAGAAGTAACCCATCAGAACATTTACACCTGATATAACCAGTTAGTCTTTTTCCCCCACCTGGATTTTCATTCAAAAAACTGACGTGACCTCAAATGGCCATGCCATTAACTGGGGGATTACAATGTCTGATGTATTGCATCTACGGATTACTATCATTCATAGGATACAGACGGCAACAGATAAATCTCTACAATCACAATTTCTCAGCGTTCATCGTGAACGGGCAAGAACACAAGAAGACTGAAGACGTAGGAACAGGCCCGGATGGCAAATGCAAGCGACCGATCAGCCAGCAATCGAGCAAACCGTATGTCCTACAGAATTGCGAGACCAACACCGCCTAACTCACCAACCAGTGGGCGGCGATGGCAAGCGCGGCGCTCGCCCTCGCGAGGTTGAGCTCGGCCTTGACGCCGCGGTGGGCCATGGAGCGCTCAACGCCGAGTAGACCGTCGACGCCGGGAGACTCGGGTCGGCGAGCACGCTGTCGGCCGTCCACAGGTGGTAGCGGACGGCCGGACGCACCTCTCCATGTGGTGGCACGCCACCTCGGCGTACGATCTGGCGCTCTCGAGCAGGCTCAGCGCGAGCCGAACGGGGCGGTGGCCGTCGGGATGTGCTGGATGGAGAGCAGCGGGAGCATCGGGTTCGCCGAGGCGCCGTAGAGCGCCAAGGTCTCGGCCGCCTTCATCGTGTTCGCGGCGAGGGCGAGGTCGTCGGAGGCGCCGGTGGGCAAGTTGCGCACGAGGTCGTGCCGGGCGCGCACGCGCTGCGCGTCGGCGACGTTCATCGGCAATCTGAGGCGCTCCGCCACGTCGGCGAGCACCCCGCGGGCGCGGATGCAGCGGACCGCCACCTCGACCGCCCGCAGCCGGAACAGCACCGTCCATCGCGCCGCCGCCATCTCTCTCTGTCGCTCAGCAGTGGGTGGTGCCGTGTTGGGACGGTTCGCTTCTGGAAGGAAGAAGGCCTGGGCGTCGCAGCGCCAGCGCGGCGTGCTCTGAAATAGGCAGCCTGGCCAGGTGGACCCACGGCCGTAACGAACATTTTACCTCGTCGATGTGAAAAATCGCAAGACTCCGCGGTGAATACTTGGATCTTTTCGCACAAGACACTGTAACTGTAACAACTAGATCCCTAAATCCCCCTCTTCTTCCACACGCACACGGCCACACCACCCCACGCCATTCACCCGAGAGAGCGAACGGAGGGAGGGAGAGGAGAGGAGGGGGAGAGAAAGAGGAGAGCTCCGCGGGAATGAATGGTGGAGGACTGGAGGAGCCTGGCGGTGACGGTCCCGGCCAGCCTCATCCGCATCGCCGACGGCACGACCCAACTGTTCCCTGTTCGAAACCCTGCGCACCGCGCACCGGAAGCTCGCCGCGTGCGTCAACGTGCTGCACATCCTTTACAGAGGCGGCGCGATCAGCGCCGACGACGTTCGAGAGGCACCTTCCGCCAGGGCGTTCCTCGGCGACGCCCGCCGCGAGCTCGTCCGGCTCGTCCGCCTCCTCGAGCTTCACGACACGGCCAGCCACGTCTTCTACCTCTGCTCCACGCTCCTGCCCCTCGAGGACGAGCCGCGGTGGCTGCGCTGGGACGGCGACACCTTGCGGCGCGCCTGCCAAGCGCTGCGGGGCCTCCGCTCCGCCACCTCGCATCTCCTGGCGAGCAGGAACGCGCTCCTCATGGCCGTACCCTCACCTGTCCGCCGACTGGACCGCGTGGATGTCGGCGCCGCTGCACCTGGCGCGCTGCGCCATGTGGGAATCGACCATGGCGATGTTCTCGACGCGCCAGATGCGCGACGCTGTTGCGGTGGAGTTGGAAGACGCCTGGATGGTTTTCTTCCTTATCCATAGCTATGACTACTTCACTAGGCGGCAAGCGGCGTCTCTCGAAGCCTGCAACTGCGCGCGCAACAAAACTCGATAAGTCTCTGTTTCTGTTCATCCTGTAGGTCATGCGTTTTCGCGTTCATGGCGTGCGAGCTCGCCGCGAGAGTTCATGTCTGTAGATAAGGATGTGTGGTTGAGTTGATCGGTACATCATGCCCAATCAATGAGATAATTGGATCCAAATTAACTGTTGATGATCTGTTAGTTAGACATAGCACCTCTGCTTCTTCGTGGTGTGATACTTTAAGGTTCTCTTTTCTTGAGGACAAGTGGCCGCCGTTCATCAGGCAGATTCCCCCGAATCGGAATGGCCGGCGGGATGCCTGAACGTGTGACTGTCAGGGCTGCCTGAACAAAGGAGACCTCACCCATCAACTCAGGTTCTTGTCAAAGCGGACTGCTGGTGGTGACTGAGGTCTCCTTGAGCGTTCTGGGACGCGGCGGCACGGTGCTCCGGCGGCGAGCCACGAGGGCCAGCAAGAGGCGCAGCACCAGACGGAGAGGACGCGGCCGCAGCACTAGAGCGAGTGCGCAAACGTGTCCCCGGCGCGCGTCGGCGGCGGCCAACGGCGGCTGCACCACCGTACATCCAGCGCCCGCGGCCGCCGAGGAAGGCGGTTGGTGGGGAGTCCACGTCCTGGCCCAGCGGCGGCTCTTGTCTCCGAGGGTGCGGCGGCGCTTCGGTCACCACGGCGCGCGCGCCGGCCGCCGGCGTCCACGGCGACGGCCCAGGGTGGGACGGTGACCGACCTGGGGGTGGACGGTATTTGAAATACCGACCACCCCTGGGGCCCTATCGGCCGTAGGATCGTGGATGTGCGGCCTAGATTGTGCGCGAGCTACGGTCGGCGACTCGGTCGTCCTCGTCAGGCAGGTGCGGGAGCGCGCCGCGGCGGTGCTGGAGGCCTGGAGCTCGCCGGCGAGTGACCGCCACCGGTCGAGGACGCGGGAATCCTCGCCGCTTCACCGGTCGTCGTTGTAGAGCATAGAAGAAGCTGGCCCGATCTCGTCAGGGTAGAAGCGTAGTCCGTGGACGCCGGCAAGGAGACGGCCGCACGGAGGCGTCATGCGTCTCGTGTCCCTTTTGTCACCGGCTGCCAGCTTCACAGATGAGAATTGAGATGGACGTCTGCTTCAGTGTTCCACGCCTCCATGCGTGCCCTGGTTCTTCCTGGGCGATTGGGCGTCGTGGACGGGGGTCGGAGGGCACGACGCCGGCCGCACCAGAGGTCGACGTCGAGGCGCTGTACCTGTGCTGGACGGAGGCGAGCGGGGCCGTCGGGTTGGCCGCGGCGGCGCGGACCGCAAAGAGCTCGACCGCCTCCATCGAGCTCTCGTCGGAGGCGCCCGTGACTGTCGCGCTCGAGCTCGAGCCAGGCGCGGACGCAGCGACTTTCACCATTGCAGTTGCAGCGACTTTCACCATTGCAGTTGCAGCGCCATCTCCCTCACTCTCGGACTCGGTGGCTGTTCGCGGAAACTGCTTGTTTCTTTTTTGAACGAAAAAACTGCTTGTTTCTGGACCGGAGGCCAGCCCGGCTGGCGTCGCATCGCGTCGTGGTTTGAAATAAATCACAAATGATACTTGTATAATTTACTTGTATAATTTTTTAGCAGACCAGAAAAAAAATCCCACTTACTGACTCAGCTACAACTTGTAAAGGCTCGTTTCACATTACAGTAAAAGTAATGGTCAATGAAAAAGTTTCAGTTTCAGTAATGTTCAAACTTTCACTGTAATGTCCGTTTCCAGTTTCAGTACCAGTCTTGTAGCCTACAAACGAACATTACAGTAAAAGTTCAAGGAGTAGAATTTCGCTAGTCTAGGATGAGGCAGAAACATCACGGTTTCTGTGGAATTCCCCATACGTGTACCATTGAACGCCAACACGCAAGATTGCGCTGAAGAAAGTGTATGGTGCTTATTGGTTGTAAATCTGCAATATGCTTTCCAATTTCCAGTAGCCATGAAACACTGCACAATTGGTCAGTGTTAGTTGTTCATAAAGCCTTTCACTTATGAACAGACATATCACACGAAGTAGTAACATTCATTCCAAGGGAGAAACTGCAGTGCACACTTGTGTAGCGCGACTGGGCATCAATTCGCTTTTGAATCACTGTTTTCTGATGGTCAATGCACAGTGATTGATATTGATTGGTCAAGCTCCAGAATGCTCAAGTTTCAGCTGAAAATTAAACTGATCAAAATTGAATGCAAATTAATCACACATCATCATGAGCAAAGAATTAGCAATTATAGCAGCTTACTCCAGAACTCAGATGCCAAATTCAGTAAGCAGATAAAAAATTCAGATGCCAAATTCAGTAGGCAAATCAGGAATTCAGATGCATCACCAAATTGATCGAGATCGAAGGGCACTTCTGATCCCATAATTCCACTGAAATGACAGACCAATGAATCGCGTATTCACATGATCATCTACAAGCACAAGCATCTAATAATCGGTAAAATCTGGGGAAACTAACATCCTGGCCTACAGGGATGAGCAGGGACGCCACGCCACGCTCTTTCAGCGATACAGAACATTGCAGGCGGCGATGTACTCGGGAAGAACAGCGCGGCGCATGAGGCGCACCGTGACCGCCGCCGTGGTGACCCCAGAGACGGCGCAGAGCGTGTGGCTCCGGGCCGCCGACACCCACGCGAGCCAGGCCGGTGACCCGGGCGGCAACGACGTGGCCATTTCCAAGGCGTCCACCATCGCCTGGCCACTCGCGGCGGCCTCGTGCAGGCCCTGCAGCGCCTCGTCGGCCTCCTGGGTGGCGGTGGCGTGGTGGCCTTCCCAGGTCCGCCACAGCGGGTCGCCGTCGCCCTCGAGGAGGCCGACGCGCGTTCCGTAGAGGACGAAGATGCGGCCGGCGGTGGCGTGGTCGCCTCTGAGGATTTCGAACGCGACGCGGGCGCGCTCGATGAGGTCGAGGGGGCTGTACCCCTCGGGCGGTGGCCTGGGGATGGCGTCGAGCTCGAGGACCGTGGCGCCGTTCAGGACGCTGTGCGTGATGCGGGCGTTCGTGGCGAGCTTCAGGTACGCGGCCTTGACGATCCGGAGGAAGTCGAAGGTCTTGGTGCCGTCGGCGATGCCCAGAAGGGTGAGCCGCATCCTGTCCGCCACCACCCCCCACTCCTCCATCGCCGCCGTGCTCGGTGCTTTTCTCTCTCGTCTCGGTGGATGTCCAAGGAAGCGAACCGAGGGCCGAGGGGAGGAAATTTATAGGCCGAGACTTTTTACGTCGTCTCCTCCGTGGAGCTGCAAGGATTCACCGTCTATCTCCGCTCACTGACAAGGTGGTCCCATCATTTCTTTTTTTTTGAAAAACCGGCCCCATCATTTCTACCGCGAGTCATTTCAGTTTCACCTCCGGTGCGGGGTGAATAGTTCGTTACGGCCGTGGGGTCCACGCCCACCTCTCGCCACCGCCAGGGTGGCTATTTCAGAGCACGCGGCGGCGATGATGCGATGCCTTCCAGAAACCAAACAACCAGCCAGTCGAGATGGCAGCGGCGGCGCCATGGACGGTGCGGGTCCGGGAGTGGGCGGTCGAGGTGGAGGCTCACCGCGATCACGCCCGTCGGGTGCTCCGCGGGGCGGCGGTGCTCCTCGCGTTGCCGATGCACATCGCCGACGCGCCGGGCGGGCGCGCGCGGGCCGACCTCGTGCTCACCAAGCTCGTCGACGCGTGCAGCGGCCTCGCCGTAGCCGCGGCCGACTCGACGGACCCTCTGCCCTCCGTGGCCGACATCCCCGACGCCCACGAGTCCGAGCGGAGCGCTCTGGGCATGCTCCGGGAGGCCAGGGTTTACGCCGAGGGCGCGTACGACACCGCCGGGTTGTGCGGCGTCCGCCTGGTGACGGCCTACAACCTGCTGGATCGCCCGGGTCTCCCCGGCGTGGACGGCTTCGTCGACGCCGAGCGCGCCGCCGCCCACGGGTACCTCGTGGCCGCGGAGAATCTCGCGGGGATGAGCGCCGCGTACGCCTACACCGCCCTCCGCTTGTTGTTGCCGGAGATGGATTAGCGGCGCGGAGTCAACTGCGAGGTCTATCTGCTCTGCAGCCTGTAGGGCTCTGTTTGCTTGATTGCTAGTTGATTCGGTTGTTTGCCTAGTGTGTTCTTGACTGTTCAAGGGGATCTCGCTCCTGAAACTATGATTGATTCTTCGTTGGTACATGGAATCATGGATACCTTAACTGTTGATCGGTTTGATCGAGTTGTTCTAATCGGATTACTAGTCATATCTAGTGAATGATGCAGGAATTAACGTTGTTGGGTTTTTTCCTCCTCGAGTTAACTGGATGCAATTGCTGTGATCATTTTAAGATTCAGAATATTACTGCAGATAGTGATCATGGTGAAATTGTCCTGTTGGTTGATCTCTGAGCTGTTCTAACTTGACTTCTACTACCTTAATGCATCATGCGTGAGTTGCAGGTTGAAATCAATTTCATGCTAATATTCTTAGATCGATCAATATATTACCTGCTAGGATTACGTTTCTCTTTGTTTGAGTTGGGTTTCATAGTCAAGGAAAAATGGGTGTATAGTCCAGAATTAGACATCAGATTGCAATTGAACTGTTTTTGCTTCTGGCTGTGTGGTGCACATGGGGATCAGATCACCAGAATACTGGTATCTTTCATCTGCATGGATGAGTCCCAGAAATGTTGTCAAATTCAGCTTATTGCTTGTATTGCAGTCAGCTGCCAAGCTTTGCTTTCCTACAGAGTTGATGACTAGAATTACGCTCTGCTAGTCTCTCCTGGATGTCTGCAACTCTGCTTGGTAGTTGGTACAGGTAAGACCTGTGCAGTGCAGAGTGCAGATAAAATCACTTTGCATTTGGAGATTGAGTAGCTTGAGCTGTCTAGCTTAATTTGGTTGGGCTTTTGCCATGATGTTCTGAATTCTGAATTCTGGGCTGTTCTGAATTATGATGCATCTAGCTGTTTAGTAGCAGTATTGCCGGAGGCTGAAGCCTGCGTGCCTGCTGCTAGAGGTGCGATCTGTGTTCGGTTTATTCGGTCTTCCATTTGGTGGGAGCAGGCATTTCACACAACATTTCCGGGGATTGCCTTGCCTGTCAACTGTCATCCTGCGATGCAATTTATTCAGAGATATACGGCTGACCAGTGGCACTAGAGAAGCTAGTGAATCAGATAGCGCCTTTGCCTGGTGGTCGAATTCGATGGATCAAACGATATGAAGCAGAGATGAGCGTGCATTAGAGATCGAAGCGATCAGATGCCCCAGGCGAGCCCAGCTGGTCAATGCAACCAGAGGCAGTGCCAATGAGACGCAAATAACAAAGACCGAATCTAGAATAGCATGCTTGCGAAAGACTAAGCACATCAAGAACCATGCTAATGCCAGCCAACTTAAGTTCCTCCTTCTCCCAAATCTTTGATATCTGACAGAAATTTGGGTGCTACGATATAGGGCCCTAAATGGGTCTCAGCCTTCAGAAAACTGTAAACGTGGTGGTGGGGGGGAATTGTATCAGATGGCCTTGCATCGATGCTGAAACTGTAAGGAGACGTAAGATGTTGTTTCATTCCTTTATCAGAGTATACACATGCAGTTCTGGAACTATCAATTTCTCTGTCTTCTCTCTTCTTAAGTTCTTATATTTGACTGTCTTTGTTGCTTGTTACTACTAAGTACTTGCAGGATTTTGTGCTGCAACAGTTATTTTATAGTTCATCCCCATATGTAGCTTCAGGAGAAAGATCGAAACCTAGTTATGTTGCAGAAACGTTGATGCTCATAGTGAGTAATGAAGTCAGCCTGTAATGCATATGCGCGGGCTATGGAATATCCATCCAGTTTGAATCAAACGAATGGGCCCTTGTGGGCTGATTTTTCTTTCGAACTGCACTTGTGGGCTTGATTTTTATTTTGAACTGGGCTTGTGGACTGATTTTAGTAGTGGAAGAGACCGTCTCCCAATGTTACACACAGACTATTCATTCATTTTGTCTAAACAAAAGATAAGGGGAAGTCATTTGGTACAAGAAAAGGAATTAAACCAGTTTGTGTAACATCCTAAAATTCATCACAATTAAATTGTAGCAATTTCTGAATTTTTCTAGGATTTATTAAGACCTAAATAAATTTTCTATGATTTAATTGGAATTTCTAGCTTTTTATCAATTTAAATATTATATTAAATAATTTTAGTCAAAAATAAGTTGTTGATGCATTCATGCTGTTGCATTTGTCTTTTGTTTGCTGTTCAATTAAGTTGGAATTTGAATTCTGTTTAAATTCGAATTTAATTTAAATTTGTTTGATGTTTAGATAGTTGTTTTCTGTGGGGTTTAGTTTCGCCCCTCCAACTCTTGGCCCGTTCGTTTTTGCCCCCTCTACCTTTTCTCCTCGGACAGCCGGCCTGCTCCTTTCCCCGGCCCAGCAAATCCTTCGCGGCCCATCTCCTTGCGCCGGCCCGCTCCGCCTTCCCCTCTCCGACGCTCACTAACGCGTGGGGCCCACGCGTCAGCTCCGTCTTCCCGAGTCGGACTCGAGTCCGACCCGGCTCGACCGCGCCGCCCTCTCCGATTCGGGCGCGCACGCCTAGGCAGGCGAGGGCCTAGCCCTTTTACCCGCGCGTCGTGGCCCCCTTTGCCTATCCCTGCTCTTTTCGCGCGTCGCCCTGCCCGCAAACCCTAGCGCCGCCTTGGACCTTCGCCGCCGCCGAATGGAGCTACGCCGCCGCGCCGCCGGTTCGCTTCGTCGTCGCCTCCCTCTCGCCAAGTTCTGCCCCGAGAGGTTCGGTAAGAAGTAGTGAAGCTCCCCTTGCGTCTTGATTCAAGTTTCGGCCGCGTCCGTGCCTAATTTGTGCTCGCCGACGAGCTTGCAGCGCCGCCGCCGCCTGCTCTCGTCGCCGTCGACGCTCCTCAGCCGCCAAGAACCCCCGGAGTGAGTTCGCCACTTCCCCCTTGTGCTCCCCGTCCAGTCCAAGGCCGTTTTGGTGGTCCCTAGGTCGTTTTCCGCGGCGCTCCGGCGAAGCGCCGCCGCGCTCGCGTCACGCCGCCGCCGGCGAATCCTTCCCTTGGATCGGTTCGGGACCGTTCGATCCGGATCCGGCGGTCCGCGTCACCCCGAGCCCCAAGTCAAATCGGAGACTTACCGGTCAACCTTGACCATTTTGCAAAGAGGCCCTCCAAGTTTTGGAAATAAACCCGCGGTCCTAGCCCGTTCAAAAATAATTCGGTTCAGGTCATTTTTCTTTCGGTTTAGCCCCTGCAAGTTTTAAAATTGCGCCCGAGGTCCAAGTTTGGTATTTTTACATGAAAACCCTCGCATTTTTATACAAAATTATGTTTTAGCCCTCGGATTTTCGCAGTTAAGCCCCTGGAACTTTTAAAACTTTGCCAGCAAGTCCCTGAACCTTAGAAAAGCCATATCTTTTGTGTTTTGACTCCGATTTTAGTGATTCCCGTGCTCACGCGTTCGTGGTAACGCGTAGATTAGTTTTGTGCTGTTGTTTACTTCTGTTGAAATTGTTTGGTGTACTGTTTCTTATTTATCGTATTATTTTCTTGTATGTGTTCGTGTGATGCGTATAGAAAACGCGCCGTTCGAGAAAGTGTTTGAAGAACCAGCTGTTGAAGAGTTTGAGCAGCAGCACGGTTGGGAAGAAGGCAAGTATTCCTTGATCATGCCCGTTTGTGCCTAAATGACATGCATTTTAATTACACCGTTTATTTATCGCTTGCATTAATATTGCTGGGTCCCATTAAGGATTTTCTAGTCTCTTTTACCATACATTGCAGCTGGGTCATTAAATTAATTTGACTGGTAGGTGATGCTTAGTTGCTCAACTGGGATTGGTCTAATGAAACCCCTACTCTATGTTCCACTATTATCTTTTAACTAAATAATGGAAAGATCACGTCTTTTAATTGGAACATGGAGCGACCACCCAGGAAAACAGTGGAGCCATAAGTGCTATGTGGCTCTGGCTTTGACTGACTAATTAGGTATTCTAGTTTGGGTTAGTTTTACCCGAAAGGGGCAAGAGGTGCGGCGGTTGACGAGGTATACCCCGGTCCTTTTGAGCGGTAGGCTTTGCTAAGATACGCGACTCACTAGGGAGGGTTATGCTTTGCTCCTGAATCGGAAGCCTTAGCGAACTATCACTTATTAGAGCATCTTTGTAAAGGTCTCATAGTGAAACCCAGTATTCGGTCCACGTGGTGTGGGAAGGGTATATGCTTTCGGGCAATGGGAATCATGGCTTATGGTGAATGTGTATAACCTCTGCAGAGTGTAAAACTGTTATAACAGCTGTGCTCACGGTCATGAGCGCCCTGGACCCTCACATGATTAATCTATCAGACTATGATCTAAATTGTGGTTACCTGAATATGATGGGTTTATGTTATCATATAATTGTGGTTGGTATATACTTATATTTGCTAGTAAATAGATGCTTAATAAAATTTGACCAACTAAAAGTGCCTAATGCAGCTATCCTTTCGACCTTCCACTTTATAAAGCCTAGCATGTCATTTATTTCCATACTTTGCTGAGTACGACATGTGCTCACGCTTGTTTATTTATATTGCATCGACCACACTCGGACTGCTTCTCAGATTGGGAGAATTTTGAGGATTATACTACTGATTTCGAGGAATTCTAGGCGAGTCCGCTAGTCAACTGCCTGTGGAGATGGAGTTACTTCGTTTCGTTTAGTTAAACGTTTATTTAAGTCTTCCGCTATGACATTTGTGTCAACTCTGAGATTGTAATAAATATACTTTAATACTCTTTCGTATGCATGGTTATGGATATTCACTTATGACGTCTACCATATGTGTGTAAACTTGATCCTGGTGCACATATGACATGCACCTGATTTTCTTTCTAAAACTAGGTCTAAGAGTTTGTTAGTTTATGGATCTGACTTAATATTTGTGGGGGAAAAGATGAGCACTCCCGAGTAAGCATTAAGCCCCGTAGTCGGCGTAGCAGCTTGATTCTTTTTCTTTCTCTATACCGTAACTAAAATCCCAACTGCTGAAAGTGCAAACCACCACGGTGGTACACAGCGATAGCGACAGAGGATAATTAAAGCACTTGATGGAGAGCCCTCTCTACGTAGATTTTAGGTAATTAAATACCATCTGTCTGAAAAAAAGTAGTATATGTACAGTGCCAAACTAGATGTGCAGCTCCTCATCCAAAGTACTCCGTACGTTAATGGGCTCGATATACCGAACCTACAAAGAACTAGTAGGATTTTAGGTGCAACTGCAACATACGGGATCAGGAGCATGTGCGTGTGCTTCTTCTTCCTCCGCTCGACCTAGGTCTTGTTTAGTTTTCGAATTTGGAGTCAAACTTTGATCTTTTGGGGTGCGTGCACCACTGTAGCATTTCATTTGTATATGTGAAAAATTGTCCAAAAATTGATTGATTAGGCTTAAAATGTTCGTCTCATAGAGTACAATAAAACTGTGCAATTAGTTTTTGATTTCATCTACATTTAGTACTCCATGTATGCTATGACATTTTGATGTGATATAAATCTTTTTTTTGCATAGTAAACTTTGAGGGTAGAATTTGGGATGGCCCGTCTCTTCCCAACAAGAGGCGCTTGTGCCGCTGCGGCACTTCTGGCTTCTGACATGAACTCACGTACGTCTCGGCCACGCGTGCGTGTATGGTTCTTTGTTCTTGCAATAAAGAACACGTGCGCATATTCCCTCCACGCATAAAACGTGCGGTGCTGTGCAGTTCCATCCGTGCTCTGGCGGCGACACGTCACGCCGTACCACGAGTGCCAACGACGTACGTGACGTGCGTGCTGCGTCACTTCAAAACGGTTCCGCGTCGCCTCTTTTGTGAGTGCGTGTTCATTCGTATAGGTCAAAGTCCAATCTGGAACCTCAGTTAGTAACAAAACATGCTATAGCGCAAATTTAGAAAAAAAATCTCAGTTCAAACAAAAAAAGAAGAAGAAAAGATGCGAACGGCGAATGAACTAGTATTTGTTTGAGCCGAGTGTTGCTAAACGTCGCCGTATATACGAACGGCAGGTTATTAATTTGCCGTGATGATAATCCACCGTGGCAGGCAGGCAGCGAACCGAGAGCCCCACCACCAACTTTGACCCCAGTCGGGGTCCGCCGAGCCGGGCCCACGCGCGTGGCCGAGCCGGTCGGTGCATCCTGCCGACTTTCCCAAACAGGAAACAAGCCCGAGACCGAATGGACGGGTCGGCTCTCGCGGCGCCCATGTTCCTCTCCCACCGACGACGAGGACACGTCTCGGTCTCGCCCCGACGAACGGGAGCCAACCAGCCAGCCAGCCAGTGGCTTCGTTCCCAAAGAGGCAGCAGGCCACTCGGCCAAGCCTTGCCACTTCCATGCAAGTGCCGGCCGCCCGCCAACTGTGCGCCGCGCCGCGCCGATCCCGATCGCGTCGCGCTCCGGCCGGCCGGCCTCGCCCACCTAAATGTATCTTAGGCTATGCGCGCGTTTCTGCTCGTGTCTCAGCTGAAAACGCCGGCCGCCGATCCGTGTTCGCCTGTGCTAGGCTAGCTGTGCAGGCCTCTCCTCCAGAGATGGATGCTTCCTCCTCTCTTGCTTCGTTGATATGCGCGTGTGTGGGTGTCTATATATATAATATATATCTGCCTGCTGTGTTCTGGGACTTGGTCGAGGCCGGGGATTCGAGAGGGAGATGGAGAGGGGCGACGAGATGGCGGGGAGGAAGGCGAGGAAGCCCTACACCATGACCAAGCCCCGGGAGCCATGGAGCGACGAGGAACACGCCCGCTTCCTCGACGCGCTGCTCATGTGAGGACCATCTCTAGCTCTGTAGTTCAGCATTCAGAGCTCCTGCTCTGAATGAGTCTCAACTTCTGTCTGCTTCGGTTCGGTGATGAGCAGCTAGGAAACTGAAGCCTGATGGCCGTGCTTCTTTTCTTTCTTTCTTTCTGCGCAGGTTCGGCCGCGACTGGAAGAGGATCGAGGAGCATGTCCGCACCAAGACCACCATACAGGTACGTAACTGCAGATCCTCAAATCCATCATCAAACGGGTGTGTCGATCGGTGTATTTGGGAATCCAAGAGCAGGCTGAATCGGTGCTGGCATGGCAATGTTCACATTGTGCACCGTGCGTGCAGATACGGAGCCACGCCCAGAAGTACTTCCTCAAGGTCCAGAAGCTCGGCCTGGCCGCCGGCCTGCCGCCGACGTACCCACGCCGCCGCTTCGCCATGGACCAGCAGAGCTCGGCGAGCGCGGCCGCCATGCCGTTACTGCACGGGGAGCCCCAGTGCGCGCCGGTCGCCGTGCCACCAGGCCCGTCCGACGCCGTCGCTCACGGCTGCGTCGGTTGGAACGGCCCCGGAGTTCTCCCTGCGGCCAGCAGTGGCAAGTGCCTCTGTCAAGTCTGCTGCACTCTGCGTTGGGATTGGAACTGCGCATCTGACAGTGTTTCAGGGTATGATATTTTTCAGAGATGCAAGGCTTGGACTGGGCAGGCGGTTTAGCTTCAGGGACTGCAGCGTGGCTGAACAGTGACGCACTCAGCCTGATTGCGCCACCTGTAACACTTCCCGGTAATTTCTTCAGCTGACTAATTTCACTTTCTGAGTGCAGACATGCAGCCAAAATCCATTGGGGTGCCAAGCTTCAGCAGTAGGAGCATGGAATGGGCTGGCAGCAACACAGGTGGAGGATCTGCAGTTAGTTCAGTGCAGGATGAACTCATTGAGCTTCCATTGTCGCCGGGTACTGATTTCTTCCTCCAATAAACTTCAGCTGATGAAACAAATACATTGGATTCTGAGGTAACTGTAAGCTGAATCTTTTCTCTGCAGACGACCTGCATTTCGCGCAAGTGTACAGGTTCGTCGGCGACATATTCGACCCGAACACGCCAATCCCAGTTGAAGCCCATCTGCAGAAGCTGAAGGACATGGATGATATCACCGTCAAGACGGTGAGTTCGGTACTAATTTGTTTCTCGAATCCTGCAATTCACACTATCCTCTCCTATTTGGATTGAGCAAACTGCCTCCTCCAGATCGTGTTGGTGCTCAGAAACCTCGAGAACAACCTGTCAGCCCCTCAGTTTCAGCCCATTGTAAGTTGATTTCTCAGATTGCTTATTTTGTGAACTCTGCATTCTCTAAAACTGAATTTGGCTAAAGTTTGTGTGTCCTAATTCCACTTTGTATTTCTGATTTTTTTGTTTTTGACGGAGAAGGTTGTTGTCGACGTATGACCCGAGAAGAGGGCTGCTCGGTCAATTGTAGAGTGCGTCCGTACAGGCGTACAACATGGAACTGTAACTAACACCGATGGATGTTCAGGCGTTTCCAGCATGAGGACCAAAAGAGAGACTGAAACACATAGAAATGGCTAAACAACAATATTCTAGAGTTCTAGTCTGGTTGACATATTAGCAGACTCTAATGATTCTTTTGATTAAGTAGACGTAGCTCACTCAATAGTGATCCAATGTACCAGCAGATAGCCAAAAAAAAGTACAGTACATGCTCTTACTGTCTTTTGTAAATTCGATTCGAGTGGCAATTCAGGGCGTAGAGCTTATACAATTGACAGATACATGTCTTCAACGCAAAAGAAAGAATAGCAATAAGATTCAGATTCTTTGGATTTGTTTGGCATGGACCCTGCCTGAGCTGAACATGTGCCAGAGCAGCACCGAGTTTGCGCATGTTCCCCACATGAAACTTGTTCGGCGAAGTTGGTTTACTTTTACTCAAGCCGCGTGCCTCACGTGCCGTATTGCTCGAGGAGAATTAGGCACTTGTTGTTCATGTTCAGGTGTTTCTTGCTGCAGCTCCTGCAGAAGAGGCCATCTGTTGTCGCTTCTGCGATTCAGGTATTTGACTATTTGTTCGGGCCAGCAGCGACAAAGAAGCCATGAAAAAAAGGTTCGCGCTGGATATATATTGAAGGAATTATGGGCCTAGCATGACAGGCCAATCAATTCAATCTGCCGCACCTGGTGGGCTCGATTTGGGTGTAAGTACCACTTCCGGCACTTGGCAAGTTTTGGTTTAGAAATTCAGACGACAGAGGGAGAAGAGCAGAGCGGGGGAATCAAATCAAGATGTAGCAATTATCGCTGCAGATGAGCAGAGTATTTGTTATACAAGCTGTATTACACTCGGCTCGTACATTCGACTGGTATGCAATACATACGTTCGTCACCTTGTACATACATACAACCCCAGCACATAACAAGAACACTGAACACACATCACCGTACCAGTTCATGACTACACAGACAAACGTCCAAGTTATTTTTCGTATACCGGTACGCCACAGCTCGTACAGATCGATCAACAACCCGGCAATAAGAACTCCTGCCTGCTTGCACTTTATTCGCGTATACAAATACTACTAGATGGAGTGTGCGTATGGGTAGCTACGGCACAGATACGTACGCATGTACTCCGTACATAGTGTGTAGAGGCAGCGGGAGCATTGCTGGCTTAATTTACTTCCACTTCCTGTACTTGCCGCCCTTGTGCTTGCCGCCGTGGTGGCCATGGCCGCCGCCGTGGCTCGTGTGGTACGACCCCATGTGCCCTGCCGACGCACAGATTAATTATCTCATCACGACAGAAACGAAATCAGAACACTCGCTGCTCCATCACTACTCACATCCGCCCCTCTGTCTCGGTTCACTCAAGATCCGGTGCTAATGCAATATTAACGCTGGATGTAAAATTGGGGTGCCCCCGAGGACCCTTTAGCACCGGTTAGAGCCCGTTCCCAACCGGTGCGGATGTGACTTTCTCTGATAGTGCATGTACGCGTACCGTACTGCGCCGAGTGCGCGGGGTAGGCCGCCGGCGGGTATGCGCCGTGCGCCGGAGGGTAGTAGGCGCTGGCGGCCGGAGGAGGGTACCCGTGGCCGTGGCCATGGCCGCCGCCGTAGCCGTGGCCGTGCTCGTGGCCTTTCCCGCCGTGTACGAGGTTCGAGACGAACCCCTTCACGCCGCCGTTGTGCCCGTGCATGTCGTGCCCGCCGCCCATGGTCACTCGATCACCACCAGTTCTTCTTCTTCCTGGATCAGCTTATATATATGCTGCCTATAGCCAATGTGAGCGAAGGATGCTATTGCTATCGCTTGAACTGGCTGCTGCCGCCCTCTGCAGTGCGCCCGAGCCCCCGTATTTATACCGGCGCGGCCGCGGCGTTGGCGTTCGCGTCTCCGGCCGGGTGGTCTCTGTCGGGGTGTGGCGGCCGAATCTGCACACGTACGTACCACTCCTCGCATGCGATATTCTTCCAGGAGCCTCACCAGGGTGAAAAGACCAGGCATTGGGTTCCAGTTCTCTTGCCCAAATTCAAAAGGTGTGAGATGCCCGCCGCGTATATTTTCACGATTAGGAAGGCCACAGACAAAAGCCGCACACCTGGCACGTCTCAGCACCGTGAACCCTCCTCTCTTTCCCTGGGGTAAATAAATAGGCCTCATGTTACGGCAGGCCTCCACTATTTGCTAAGCTATATATATCCTGAGCCTATGGGCTAAGTGGGCCTCTCTTGTTAATAGCTGGGGGAATTCCATAGATGGGCCACACGTGCTGCTAACCTCTTCTAGATCTGATTTAGATCCTGATGGGCTGACAGGCCTTTACCGAGTCCGACCAAATCAAGTAGACCATGAAGGAAACTGCCCGCCGTGGCCGTCCATGACTCGACCTGCGCAATCCGAGCCGTCGACTCCTCGGCCCGCGCCGATATAAAACACTTGCCGCCGGCGCGGCCCGAGTCCCGACACCGAAACCGAGCTCGCGGTCTTTGTCCCCTTCCCGTGGGGCTAGCTAGGGTTTCCTCGGATTCGCTCGCGGTCGCTGAGTCGCAGGTACCCCCGAAATCCCGATCCCATCTCGTTCGTTCCCCGTCGAATCAATCCGTCCCTGATTCGCTCGCCGGGTTGGGTTTCCCGCGGTGGGTTGGGTCGTGCTAGAAAGGATTTTCTCGAATTTCAGCTGATTCGCGCCTCGTGTCGCTGTGAATTCGATGCGGCGGGGTCTGCTAGGTTTGCGATTGGTTTGTTTTCTGTGCTTCGAATTCGTACTTTGAGCTCAGTCGGATCAAAATTGTTTCGTAGTGCGAGAATATAGCGAAGGCCGTACTCTTTCGATGCAGTTTTCGTGTTGGTTTTGCGCACAAGGGGATCTGCAGTCCTGGCTAGGTCACTTATGGAATGGAGCTTTTGCTCGATTCAGGGCCTATTCGTTTCAGCCTTTTGTGATTAGGTTGTGGTAGAATTCGTCATTGAAAAAAAAACTGATTCATAATACGCATTTAGATGTTTTGGTGCTGATGGATGCTAGTTGTATATTATAAAAGACTTCATGCGGAGGTGCTTTCTCTACGTTGATGCTTCTTTGCATTCTGTTATTAATATATGGATTCTGATGTTTTCAATTATGTGTTGCAGTCAAGATGCCCCGCTACGACGACCGGTATGGCGGGAACACAAGGCTGTATGTGGGTCGCCTCTCCTCTCGCACAAGGACAGAGGACCTTGAAGACATTTTCAGCAGATATGGGAGGTTAGCATGCTGCTCCTAAATCTAGGTTGTTTTACGAGTTTTGAGTGAAGCAGACTTCCTTTGAGTCTTGACAAGTCGAGGCTGCTGTTTCTCTGTACGGCGAATGGTTTTGAGTTCCATCCAATTTACAGAACCATGCGACTTATGTGGTATTTTTTTTTAAAATAACACATTCCAATTCTGATGACAGCCACCTATAGGATAGTACTGTTGGCCTTTGGCATATATTATATCTGCTTCCATGAAAAGGTGGAAGAAAGATTTAGAACCTTTTTGGATGGCAGCAACTTCAAAGAAATAGCAGAATGTCTGAAATTCCCTAGCAAATTGTTTGTTTATTCTGGGTGGGATGGAGGTATTGTATTTGGTATCAGCACAAAACCTGATTGAAATGACATGATCATGCATTAATTACAAGGTCTGAAACATCGCACACGATTTTTAGGTTGCAGATCAGATGACAACAATTCAAATGTAATAAAATACCTTTGTTCTTTGCTTCCCTCGTTTGGTAATACATGTAACAAATCTTTAGAGGAGCATCTTTGATTTTCTGTTACCTGTAAATGTTGGCAGCCACATGGTTTCTTGAGTACTCCAGATATGTTTAGGTTGCAGTGTGCTGTTAACCTCAGCATTCTTTCAGTTAGCATTAGATATCCACAAACCCTTCATGTCTTAACTCAGATGATCTTGTTGAAGGTTTTCGGGGCTAACCCAACCTCGGTGTCCATGGTGGGAGGGTGTCCTTGGTGGCATTGCTGGCTGTTCTCCCAAAGTTTCTAGAAGGCTTTGCCAATTCTTTTGAAAAAAAACCCAGTCTTTTTTAATGGAATTTCAGTCATCACTTGCATTTAGTTCCTTCTGACCGCTGATTCATTTATCTATTCCCTTCTTGACGGCGTTACTGTTTCTGGAAACTATTTCTGCAGAGTGCGTTACGTGGATATGAAGCATGAGTTCGCCTTTGTTGTAAGTATTCTTGCTCTACTTATTTATCTGAGCTCACAAGTTATCTTGTCAACTTTGTACCTCGTTACATTTTTCACATACACCATCTCTTTTCCCCCCTAAATTATATTGCAGGAGTTTAGCGATGCCCGTGATGCTGATGATGCAAGGTATAACCTTGATGGTCGGGACATAGATGGAAGCCGCATAATTGTTGAGTTTGCTAAAGGGGTAATCTACCAAGCTCTCTATACATGCTAATGCAGTTTACATTTTTTCCGTTTTATTTTTATAGTTTCTGCCATCTGAACACAATTTTCATTGTTGTCTAGGTTCCTCGTGGCCCAGGAGGACCTCGCGAATATATGGGCAGGGGGCCACCTCCTGGTTCTGGCCGCTGCTTTAACTGTGGTATGGATGGGCACTGGGCTCGTGACTGCAAAGCTGGTGACTGGAAAAACAGGTGCTACCGCTGTGGAGATAGGGGCCACATAGAAAGAGACTGTCGGAATAGCCCTAAAGATCTCAGGTAACTCCTGTGCGATTTATTTTTTTTCTTTCATTTTGTATCTAAATCATATCTGAATTTAAAGTCGCCTTTATGGAAACAGGCGTGGAAGAAGTTATTCTAGATCCCCATCCCCTCGCCGTGGCAGGAGCCGTGATAGGAGTTACAGCAGGAGCCGCAGTAGGAGCTACAGGTATGTGTATCATCATTAATTTGGCCAATTGGTTACTATGACATTTTTCTTCCATATTTTTGGCACGATTATTTGTCATGATGTTCCATGGAGTTTGATGACCAAAGAGCTTGAACCTTTTTTTAAAAAAAACTTTTATGTATGCTCATTGTGTCATAGTGGTTTCACACATTATTGTTTCCTGATTGAGCATAGGTCTTGTTCCACACTTCCACCTGTAGCTAGTTCTTGAGCTGTGTGGGCTGAACTTGAGACTAAAAGTAGTCAATGTTCCAATTATCTACTTTGAGTGATTTGATACGAAATTATATAGCTCGTTGATTTGGCCTCAGTTTCCTATTACATATATAATTTGATTAATTTAAGTTCTGCTTCAGTTGTTTCTCCCCCTCCACACATGTTTGTACAATTTGTAGTATCAAGCATTGACACTGTATTCTTTTCTTTGCACAGCCGCTCACGATCTCCAAGGAGGGATAGCCGTGACAAAAGGCGATCAATGAGCCCTCGGGACAGCCGCAGCCCTAGGAGGAGCCCTCGAGACAGCCGCAGCCCAAGGAGGAGCCTTTCACCATCCAAGGGGAAGGACCGTAGCCCCAGCAGGAGCCCTGCACCAAGGGAACGAAATGGCTCAGATCACAGCATGAGCCCAAGGAGGGCTGACAGCCGTAGCCCAGCACCAGCAGACCATGAGCGCCGTGACATCAGTCCGGCGGCCAATGGCCATAGCCCAAGCCCAGGGGACCACAAAGAAAATGGCAACCAACGCCATTCACCCAGAGGAAGTGCATCCCCCTGAATCTGTTTCTGGGACGAACTTTTTCCATGTTCATGAACCGGCTTAAACATCTTTATGATTGAGTCAGATTGCAATCTTTTGGTATTTATGCATTGGATAGACCAGACCATCTGTCAGCTTTATATAACTTTAAAGTGCACATTGCTTGCCCTGTATTATTCTTTGAAAAAGAATTTTGCAAATCTTGGAAAGATTGTTTACGTGTGACCGTGAGACTAATTTGGGATTGATTAGCAAGTAGTACATCGTACGGCATTGTATCAACCAGGTGATCAGGCCCTTTTCTGCGATTTGATGTGAAATTGAATATGGTTCAAGTTCTGATTCTGTAATGTGGAAATATATTAAAAAAACACTTTCCAGTATACTGAAAATGCTGAAGGGGTGACTAACATTGTTTCTTAATCTTATGATCGAATTTTCTGCGCTTCATTTTCTCCTCCCGCCCACATTGACCATCTGCCAGAAGGCACCTCGCATGGACACGTCGGTGTACTCGCCGTCAGTCACGCTCGCACCTTCTCCCTCACCGCCGGCATCATTCCCATGCGAGCTTCTCTGACGAGCATCCTGCGGTGGCGTGAGCTCGCGCACCAAGTTGAGGCTGTTCACGTCGGAGAAGTCGAGGCCGCTGTCTTCCTGCAGCCGCATCACGAACTGCAGGCTCCACACGACGTCCTCCATGGCCGGCCTGTCCGCGCCGCGCTCCGCCAGGCACCTCGCCGCCGTCTCGCCGTACTTCCTCAGCGCCTCGGGCCTCACCGCCGCCGCGATCCGCCGGTCGACGACTTTCTCCAGCTCGCCCCTCCCCTGCCAGTGCAGCGCCCACTCCACCAGGTTCACCATCGGCTTGGGGAGCCTCGGGTCCACGGCCGGCCGGCCGCACAGCGCCTCCAGCAGCACGACGCCGAACGAGTACACGTCGGACTTGGCCGTCAGCCGCCGCGTCCGCGCGTACTCCGGGTCCACGTACCCGAAGCTCCCCTTCACCGCCGTGCTCACGTGCGTCTCCCCCAGCTCCGGCTCCGGCCCGGCCCTCGACAGCCCGAAGTCGGAGACCTTGCCGGTGAGCCCGCCGTCGAGGAGGATGTTGGAGGACTTGACGTCGCGGTGGATCACCGGCGTGGCCAGCGCCGTGTGCAGGTACAGCAGCCCCTTCGCCGCGCCGGCGCACGCCTCCAGCCGCTGCTCCCAGCCGAGCGCCGTGCCGCCGTAGAGGCGGCTCCGGAGCGAGCCGTGCTCCATGTACTCGTACAGCAGGACCATCTCGCCGGCGTCGTCGGAGTAGCCGATGAGGGAGACGAGGTGGCGGTGGCGGAGGCCGGAGAGGAGCTCCACCTCCGTGCGGAACTCCCGCGCGCCCTGCCGCGACTCCGGGCTCGCGCGCTTCACGGCGGCCTTGGTGCCGTCGGGGAGCACGGCGCGGTACACCTTCCCGAAGCCGCCGGCGCCGATGACGAGGCTCTCGGCGAAGTTGTCCGTGGCTTCCTGCAGCACGGCGAACGGGAAGCGGTAGCTGATCGGGGCCGAGGAGCCGGCGATGGGGATCGCTGCTGCTGCCATGTCTTTGTCAGCGGCGAGGCTGGGCGATCCTGCTCTGCTGGCACCAGGTCCTCTGCTGCGCAAGCTGAATCGGTTGAGGAGCGGCATCCATGGCGTCGACGACGGGTTCTGCGACGGTGAAGGCAGCACCTTGTCCTCTCTCTTCCTGAGGAAAATGAAGAGCACAACGGCGATGGACACGGCGGCGATGGCTCCACAGATCGAGCCCAAGACGATGGCCAAGTTCTGCTTCTTTGATCCTGCCGCCGGTTCGACGACGACGACATTGCCTGAGCTGAAGTGCATCTTCATGATCTCAATCCCGTTCAAGATGGGGCCTGGAAATGCGCTACTGTTCTTCTTCATCGACGACGAGGAGCCAACGTAGATTGTGATCGTGCCGGATGGATCGCTGGAATTCAAGATGAAATCCATGTAGTACGGGACGGCCACAGCTCCGTTCCCTATCGCTGACAGATTAAGGCCGGTCACCACCGTGTAACTTCCCACGTACGCATCGATGCTGAGCAGGTGCGGTGGTAGGGCCTTGCTCACGACGTCGCACCAGTGGAATCGGATGAGGTAGCTCGACGGCTGCTCGTCGACGGCGAACTGCCACGTCATCTGGGCCACCGACGCCGAGGTCGACATGACCAGCTGTCTGGCCGTGGCGTACACGGCGTCCGGCGCGTCGTCAGGGGTCGCCTCGCCGGCGAGGTGGTTCAGGCTTCCGTTGTAAGCCAACGTTCTGGTGACGAAGCCGACCGGGGCGGCCATGTAGGTCTGGTCGGTGGCCCACTCCCGCCAGAGCGCGTCGCCGTCGGCGGCCACCTTCGGGCCGCCGACGTTGACCCTGTACGCCGTTTGCATTGGCAACACGGCGGGGATGAGCTGCTGGCCCAGCGACGTCCTTGCCGGGTCAGCCATGAGGTTGTCGGGGACGGAGACGACCTCGACGGCGTTGACGAAGGCGATGCCTCCGGCGGCGAGCGGCGCGAACATGACGACGAGCGTGTCGCGGGCGACGTCCAGCAGGAACTCGTCGCGGACCGGCTGGGGCGCGCCGCCGCTGCCCTTCGCCGCCGTGAAGCTGTCGATCAGGACGGCGTCCTGCGTCGACACCTTGAAGCTGGCGCCGGCGAGGTCGTAGCCGCCCTGGGTCGCGAAGGGGAGGAAGTGGAGGCGGACGAAGTGGCGGCCGCGGCGGCTGATCTTTAACGCGTAGGACGACGGCGCCGTGAACACCCTGGCGGTCTGGTACAGCGCGGCGTCGTCGGAGACGGGCGCCGAGCTCGGCGGGGCTCTCACGGCAGCGCTGTGAGGAGAGGTCAGGGTGACGGAGCCGGAGCCGGAGTCGTCAGCGACGAAGAGCCTCTTGCCGACCGTCGTGGAGACCGAGGAGCCGCAGCTGATGAGGTAGTTGTCTGCAGGAGTGTATGCTGCGGCGCTGAAGAGGCAGAGGGCTGAGATGATCCCCGCCAGGCTCAGAGCTAACTGGAGCTCAACCATGGCGGATTCAACGTCCGGTGGCAAAGCTCGATGTTGTGGAGTACCTGTATACAGATTATATCGAGGAGATTTTATTCATTCAACACATGAGTTTGATGATTCACAGGTAAGAACAACTAGAAGGGAGTTCAGTTCAGGCTATTGATAGCAATCAGATAGCTTGTCAGATTGCTGTCTCTGTTTTCGGCAAAAGCAAGAAGCAAAAATGACAAATCCAATCGTCAGCTGTGAAAAACTTCAGAAGATTTCAACCAAAACACAAAGTAAATCTATAAAAAGCATTGAACATGCTTGAATTTATGCAGAGTGTTTCTTCATGTCAGTTTAATTGCGTAAACAGAAGAACAGTTGCGGCCAAAGAAGAAGTACCTTTAGAATCCGGTGGACGTACTGCGAAACAAAATTAGGGCTTCACGCGCATGCGACCATCCAAGGAGTCATCAGCTCTGAAGAATCTCAATCTCACGCGGACAAGAACTCTGAACTAACCCAGTCAAAACCGCTGTTGGAGAACAGCTACGTACGCAGCACGGCATCAAAACAGCGAGAGCTCTCGGCGGCGATGACAACATCCTACGCTCGTCAGAAGCTTACAAGCAGGCGAGTCGAATAAACACGGCGACGAGCCCATCGTATTCTGAACGAAAAGGAACAGTTGCTAAGCTAGAGCTAGCGGATAAAATTCAGCCATTCAGCAAGCAACAGTGAGTCCGCCATGGCTGACTGGAAAATGGATATGCACAAAACTTTCTTGCTACAGTGTGCAACTATCACTTGACTGACACTTCTCAACTTGGGAACTTTTCTTCTGGAGCTGCAGCGATGTCTAATGTCTTCGGCCGGGTAGGATACATTGCAGGAGGAACACGACAAGGGTCAGAGAAAGATCTGCAATCGTTTCCACGGCAGCCAGAGACTTCAACGCGAGGATACATCGCTACCGAAAGCGACCGACTTGGAAAGCGGCCTCCCAGCTGTGCTAATCATACACACCGAACTATTTTACTGCTGCTGAAAGGATGCGACAACTGCTGTCAAAGTAAACGGCCACTGGTGTGAAGAGATTGAAAAAAAATGGTACCATAACCATGACACTACAGAAGTAGTCTGTAATAAAAGCTTCATTTTGCCTCTTGCTTGGTTCAGCAAAAATGAGCAGACGAACTTGGGCCGGACGCCCAGCTGAAGGGTAGACAACCTGTCAAGAATGTTTGTTTGAGTCTATGGGCAGAAAGTACATTGGGTTCCAAAACGATCCGGAAAGGCCTAGTGAGAACTAATTACGCTCAATTTCCCATCAAAATTAACTATCTGGAGACATGCATGGAACCTGATTTTGTCTGATTTGTGAACAGGAAAGGCAACACATTGCACATGACTATTCTGAGAGACTACCTCGCCTAGGACGACACTTGCTTGGTGTTCGTTGCTTTGTTCTTAAAGGTTTTGATATATGCTAGAGAAAAATCTTGCAGTGATTGGTCTTTCATTTGGAGTCACCCAGCCAAGCTTCTAACAGATATAGAATAGAAGTATATAGATATAAACACCTTCATATTGAAAACTTTCTGAATCTACGACCTTCATTGCTGAATTAGGTCCTTGTCTTAAATACAGTAATAGCTTAGTCGGAGCCTAGCTTCAACAGCTACCACAGGAAACATGTAAACTTTTTCTGGATACAAATTTTCAGGTTCCAGCGCCAACTAGTTCCAGCAGTAATCTGCATTCAACCTAATCTACGTGCTTCATTGTTGCATTGCATCAGGCATAGTTCTCAGATATGTCTC
Source organism: Echinochloa phyllopogon (assembly GCA_033239725.1). Classification (NCBI taxonomy): domain Eukaryota; kingdom Viridiplantae; phylum Streptophyta; class Magnoliopsida; order Poales; family Poaceae; genus Echinochloa; species Echinochloa phyllopogon. Next base: position 5,929,377 of record BTCW01000014.1, on the reverse strand, counting down.
TAGACTCGAGGCCCCAGGCTCCTCACTAGCAGCGGCGAGGCAATCGCGTCACCTTCGAAAACTCATGCGGAATTTTCTTCTTCAGGCTGAAAAGGGACATAAGATTGCAAGCTATTATGAGAATCTTTTAGCAGGCTCTACTATTTTCTAGCTTCAAGAATAACAAAATTTGAGCAATACCACTGAACATATTGATAACAACAACAAAAGTTACTACATAAATGCTGGCATTCAACTAGTCAACATAACTAATTTGCGATCAAATCAACAAGATGACATCACACTGTAAGAAGAACACCAATAAATTAAATTCAATATCTACTCCTGGACATTTTGTTTCTCGAATAATCACGACAGCTGCACATCTTTGTATTAAGGACACTCAAAAAATTAAATGATAACAGTTTATTTTAGGAAGTTAAAATCACCAGATACAAAACTTTATCTGCATATTTATTAAGTACTTTGACCAATCATTAAAAGGAAATAATGTAGAATGGTTCTAAACAAAGTATGAGCCACATCTCAGTATTTAGGAAACATACCTTGCTAACATCTCTAGCCGTTTGTGGCCATTTGAAACATTCTGTTGGATCAAAAGGTTGCTGAGCATTTCCGGTGCAATAATTATCTCTCAATCTCGAGCGCTTTGTACCTGTACATGACAACTCTTGAGAACATAACATTGAAACGTGACACCAAAGCATTGTATAATAACTAGTAGTACTGGATGCATAGTGTTTGACTACAGTAAATATTAAGTCTAACAAAATAAGCAACAGGTTCTATTTGTGAAAATGACACGGACTAAATGCAGACCTGAGTCTCCAGAGTGTCCTGTCTCCTGACTGGAGGGAAGCCTGAACATAACACATAGGAACACTCACATTGACAGGAAAAAAATTGTATATCAGCTGTGTTCATCCCAACTTTCTAAACTTTCCATCGCATCGACATCCCATCGAAACATTAAATATAGCAAATGACGCATGCATGGAGCATAAATGTAGGTAAATAAAAAAATAATTGCATAGTTTTGATATACACGACGAGACGAATCTTTTGAGCCTAGTTAGGTCATAATATGACAACAATTATCACAAACAAACGAAAAGTGCTACAGTACCTGATGTGACCATTTTCAACCACTTTTTACGGATCTAAACACAACCGTTGACAATTCACAGAACATTGACAGAACTATGGGCTACCTCTTCTGTTGAAGGAAAAGTGCGAGTTCACGTGCAGGTTTCCTGGCCACTCTCTTCCTTCGATGCGCTGTGTTTGGATCCTAGGGACTAAAGTTTAGTCCCTCAAATAAGTGACAATTAGTAGCATTAAACATAAATTAATTATAAAACTAATTGCATAAGTCATATCTACTCCGCGAGATGAACGTAACAAGCCTAATTAACATATAATTAGTACATAATTATCAAATTATTATTGTAGCATTATATTGTCTAATCATGGACTAATTAGGCTTAATAGATTCGCATCGTAAATTAGTCCTTGCTTATATAATGCATTTTGTAATTAATCTATATTTAATACTTTTAATTAGCATTCTTCCATTCGATGTGACGGGACTAAAATTTTAGTCCGGACAACCAAACACTCCCTAAACTAGCACAATGTGGAAGACAGTCACGTAATGAGCAATACAGCATGATTGGATAGGAGAGCTATGGATCAGGCCGCATCCTAAAATTACTAGAGTTGTCCCTCTCATATATACAAACATGAGCATGCGTCGAACATGGTAAGATCTCAGAAGTTGAAAGAAGAGCGGTACCCAAGAGGGATCATTTCCGACGGTGTTGACGTGCAACGTGGCCGTCTCATTCGCAAGCTGCACTCAAGGTCGGGACACAGATCAAGCAATTCCTGCAGCTTCTCCAAGGTTGTGAGCTTTATTGCCTCCCAGTTGACGGATGCCCTGCAAGCACAAATCAAGCCATCATATACAATTCATACAAACCTGGCAAATCGTTCGCATTCGAACTAGGGAAATCGGAATAAGCAGAACAAGTGGAACGAATTGAAGCCCCATGATGCAGCTCTAGGCGGTGAATGCATGCCTGGCCATGGATTTGATGATGCAGTATGTACCTGGCTTCTTTAGAGGCCATGGAGCGGTACAGGTCGTGGCGCCGCGCAATCTATGGGAACTGATTGGCACGGAAGGCATCATCATCGCAGCAGAAAAGCTTGCTGGCGGCGCGCCCACCTTCGTCGCCGCGGCAGGCGAGATAATGGAGCATGGCGTGGTTCTCCACGGTGTAGTGCTGGCTTGTGCGCTCCCCATCCCAGAGCGGCGAGAAGCTGCTGATGTAGACTCCGGCGGCTTCCCACGGCCCGTCCCTCACCAATTTCTGCAGGTGCGCGGCGTCGAAGTACACCAGTGACTCCCTCTCCACTCCAGCCTGAAAACGCAATTTTTAGGGGGCAATCGGTTCCCCGGCTCGAATCTCAGGATATAAGAGAATTACAAAAAGCATAGATACGCATATTTCTTTCGTGAAATCTGAACCAGTAGGCAGTAGCTCTGTAGCTGGAACAGTGGTCTCATCCTTAATTCAGGCTACAATACGTCGCACAGGCTACATGAATAGATCGCGCGCGGAGAGAGACCCCACGAACGCATGGGTAGAGCTCTTCTTGGAGCAAGTGGCGAAGAGACGAGACGAGGGTGCCCGCGACCATGGCCGGCGGGCTCGTTCGCCGTCGAGCTCCGCGCGGCGGCGCCAGCCATGCTTGCGTTGCGTCATCCCGGCTCGCGATCGGGAAGGTTTGACCAAGTCCAAACACTTCTCTGCGCCGATCCGGTCCGCACGTGGCTGATCCGACGGCTTCCAGGGACCCAAGGGTGGTCGGTATCTGAAATACCGACCACCCCCGACCGGCTGCTCTGCCTCGGCTCGCCGGAGCGCCGCCGCGTTCCGGTCGTTGCGCTGCTTCCTCACCGCCAATGGGCCACGAAATCTTCCCCACGCTCATACCCTGAGCCTCCTGCCGAACTCCAGAGGTCCGTCGTCTCTCTCCGCTGACTGGATGGGACCCCTTGCCGGCGCAGAGCATGCAGCATGGCGTTCCGCAAATTCCATGGTCCGCCGGGCCACGGCGAAGGGACGCCTCGCTGCCACCGGCGGTGTTGAAGACGCGCGTTCCGTAATGAATGGCTTTCGCATGATGCGCTGCAGACTCGGATGCTCATTCTCAGTCAGCACTCAGCAACTCAAAATTGCTGCTCCCATTTTGTGCACAAAAAGCTTACCCGTTCGGAGCAAATTTTCACAGCTTTCTCTTCAGGCTTTTGTGCCAAGAGCACAGGCAGAAGCTTGAGCTTGAGCAGAAGCAGCGAGGAGCCGGGAATCGGACGGCCGTGCCCGTGCCGGTGGTCTCGTCGTTTCGTTTTGGGTCATGTCCTGTCAGGCATCCATCCACAGAGCAGGAAGTGCCTTCGTTCCTTGGCCATGGCGAAGAAACTCATGCTGACAACGATGTCCACGCTCCACAGGGACAGGCATGGTCACACGCACGCGCAGAAGAACCAGAGGACAGAGGAGAAGGGACGGGAAACAAAGAGAAGACGGCGGCCGGCGAGGCGGAGGAGCAGCGGAAGGAAGAAGAGTTGAGGACGGCCCGTGGTTCCTATTCGGTCGGTTTGTTTGGGCCGGTTCCTCCAGCAAGTCTTCGGTGCCGGCTATTGGGCCGGATTTTAGCCCATGGCCCTTCTGCAAGCCTCTTTACTCGTGGTATCATTAGCGCACCATGGGTAATGAAAACAATTCCTTTTCAGTCAAAAATTCAACGGTGTATATACGAGATTAAAACAGTGAAGGATAATTCAAAGAAATCACATGAATGCTCTGGATATAAAAAATTAGAAAAATTATAGATAGAAAATTTCATTTATTTCTCTCGTCAGAAAATCGTTTATTTTGTTTTTTTATAAAATATGTATACTCGTAAGGTCAGTGATGCGCATGTGAATTACAAACCATAATATTTTCCCTTCTTGACAACAATCTGCATGCCACAATTGTTTTGAGACGGATGCAAGGTGACTAGTATAGCTTGTTAAAGGAAATAGATTAATTGCAAAGCTACACTCACTCACGGACATGGATCCGGTGGCACATGACCCGTTGACCACCATCTCTTTCCTCCCAAGCAAAGCAATAATATCCCTGCGCATTCGAAACAGACAACAGAACTGCATTGCTTCCATTCAAATAAAACAATAAGCACCGCTTTTCAGCCTTTTTTTTATTCAAATGCAGACAAAAATATTAATAAGGGGAAACAAAAAGAAAAGAAGGAAAGGGAGGAAAAGCGCAGGACCTGCTTGTTGTGCTCTGAAGCGCCTCCCGGAAGAGGAGAGGAGTAGAGGACGCCGCGACCCGCCTGCCCCCACCTCGCCGCCGTCGTGATCCCATCCCTCCCGGGATGTCGTCGTGGCTGAGGAGCGCGGTGAGCAAGGCCGTCGAGGCGGGCGGCCGCAGCGGCGTGGCCCGCACGGTCCTGGGCTACGCCGACGCCGTCGCCCACCACGCCGGCCAGGCCGTCGCCGAGGGCGCGAAGATCATCAACGAGCGCATGGTGAGCGGCTCCCTCCCCGCCCCCCGCTCCCTTATCCAAAACATTTCCAATTAGGCCAGAAACGTGCTTTGTTTTTGGCGTCGAAGAGGTGCCAATTGGAAAATGGATCAAGCGTGACATTATGTGGCTTGAGTTGCCAGGATGCGTGGAATTTGAGCTAATGTTCTACTCCCTTTATCTGTATGGATACAGGGGAGCTTACACCTTACAATTCAAAGTAGCATTACTATGTTCTGAACTTCTGGGACGAGAATGGCTGCCAAAAGGGGAAAAGGGTTAAAAGTTCAGGGGCTTTAAGCATTTAGGGTTCATGTCTACTCCAATATGTTTGGATTTTCCTCTAGATACCAAATTCACTGTTTACTAATGATGGTTTGATCTTGGTAACATGTCTGTATGTTTTTGTGGGATCTGCAGAACACTCAGAACTACAAAAGTGTGAAGCAAACAGTTAAGCGGTTGGAAGAGGTAGCGGTCGCATCACGTGGGGACGAGAGAGTTCAGGTGCTAAGGCGCTGGCTCAGGGCCCTACAGGAGGTTGAAGCTGAAGTTGGAGGTTCGGGTGGTACTCCCGGACCGAATTCAACTGAGCCAAACTCCTCAAAAGCATCATTGGCAAGGGTACACACCTGCCTATCAGATTTCATTTTCTCACATGGGGAACTTATTGGATTTATATCGTCATTTATAGGTTTGATGCTTGTGTGCTATTCTTGTTTCCATCTGTGATAACATAGTATACACTTCTCTGCAGGTTTTGTTTTATGATGCTGATATTGGAGGGCCTCCTATGAACTTCCGAGATGTATTCCTTTATAGCCAAGCTCTTGAGGGTATTACTCTGTCCATGGTGAGTTAGTTAACACTTTAGCATGCTATCCTAGCTGTCAAGAACTCAAGATACCATCATGTACTCCCTCCGTATAGGATTTAGATGTCGTTTTGGACAAGATTTTAGTCAAACATTGGGAATATAAATCACGAATAACTTTTAAATCATTGAGTTTGGAAATGTGAAAACCATATGAATAGATTTGTCTTAAAAAATATTTTTATAAAAGTATACATATATTATTTTTTAATAAGTATTTTTGTAAAAATAAGAAATTAAAGTTACGTTTTGGATACCGTGTCGTTGTCCAAAACGACATCTAAATCATATACGGAGGGAGTACTTTGTTTTTACCCAACCAGGAAGTGCTTGCCATAAATATTGCTGTTATTTCTTATACCACCGTTTTAGACTAAGCATCACTTATCTTTCTTGCCCAGATTCTTGAAGCTCCTAAGGAAGAAGAGGTTTCCCTTCTTCTAGAAATTTTCGGGTGAGCTTATTGCCAAAAATTACTCTGTGCTCGAGTACTTTATTGCCAACAATCCAAGCAATTTTCATTTCAGTCATCAGTTCAAGTGGATGTCTAAGTACGCTAAAAATTACTTTGTGCTGGAGTACTTATTTGAGGCTTTTACAATACTTATACTACGTACCTACCTATTTTCTCTTGCAGTTCCCATGATAGAAACATATAATTAAATGCACTTGGTCTCGATAGAACAGAGAAAGAGCATATACATTTGCATTTGACTTTAGAATGCACTAGACTCTAGAAACTTCCTACTTTTATGTGGAAAATTGTATTTCACCTTTAATGTAAAAAATGGTTGTATGAGCTACTGCAAGTATAACACCTAAGCTGCTTCGATATGTGGTTATAACACTGTTATGTGATCTTTTTCCTTTTGATAGTCATACTCTTACTAATGTGCAACTAAGATTTTACTTTGCGCTCTTATGAAGACCTGTATGATTATGTATGTTAGTTTCTCTTTGAAAAATAATCTTACAGCCCATAATTTTTTTTTAAAATTTAGTTGTAGAATAATTCAGATTAGTCACAACTATCCATGTATCTAGAAGAACCAAAATCATTGGTTCAGCTGTGACATGATCCTGTATACTGTTCCTTAAACTTGAGTCACTGCATTCTTTTTCTCCATGAGCATTCACTCCATTTTAACTGACAGTCATTCGCTACAGAATATGTCTTACAGGGGGGAAGGAAGTTAATAATGCTATAGTGAGCAGTATACAGGACTTGGCAAAGTCATTCTCAAATTACCATGATGAAGTCCTGGTATGTCTGCCAGTTGTCTGGTGTTCTTTATGCCAAGCAAACCACAACAAGATAAGGCTAAAATTATCAAGTAATATGTAGCACAGATCGTTCGGATTATTCACTAATAGTCATGTACTTGGTAGTCTACAGGACTGTAATTGTAGTTCATATATACTTCTGTTCTTCTTTCTTGGCGAATTGAGTTTCTTTTTCTATTTTGTGCAATATTTTTTTCTTACTGCTTAACAGGCATAATTATTTTATCTTGCATTGTTTCTTTCCTTCACAAGAAGCACTTGGTTAGGGCTATATTTCTTTTTGTGGAGAAAGAGTGGACTATTTTATTTCCCATTTTGAATGTCAAAACCTGCATAAATTGACTTTTCTTATAAAATAATATTCTGTATCTGTATATATGTAGGTGAAACGTGAAGAACTACTTCAGTTTACGCAAAGCGCCATTTCAGGCCTAAAGAGGAATGCTGACATTGTGAGGTGATCACTAATCTACTTTTTCTTGAACTCTGATTTTTCATTCTGGTTGTATATACCATCTATATTTCACATGTAACATGAGATCACATTTAACTGTTCAACTCTAAGTGCCAATAAGGAGATTTGACCAAACAGGGCGTTATCCCATGCAATTTGCAACCTAAATGTCCTCAAACATCTTTGCTTTGCAACTTATAGTTGTAAATTCCTTTTTTCTTTCCTGCACCTGCAGCATATGGAAGCCTGAAAGAGTAACCTGGTGCTTTTACCTCTGTTTTTGAGCTGTTATTAGCTGTCCTTTTGGTGTTACTCTAATCTGTGTATTTCACTTCAGGATAGATGCTGAAGCTGTAGAATTGTGGAAGAAACTAGATGAAAAGGAGGCATCACGAGTTCATTCAATTGATGATCCTGATAAAGTTGCAGAAAAGACTGCAACTGTTGAGGTGTTTACTCTCTGATATATATAGTCTAATTAAGTAATTACTTTGTTTTACTTGTTTATGCGGTGTAATTTCTCAATGCTTGGTTAGATTTTCACAAAGGCACTTGAGATCTAGCAATAAGTGGAAACAGTCATTATGCAAACATAAACTTGGCATTAGGCGCTTAATTATTTCATTTAAATTTCTTATGATCCCAGTCTCATTAAACAAATGTTAGTCAGGCAATGGCATTGGCAGATGGATTCTTCCTTGAACTAAATGTTGTTGATACAATGCCAACAAGTTTGTTTTGACCTGTTGCATCTTTTTATAAGTTACTTTCTTTTGGCTCCATACTGTTTTTAGTTTGGAACAAGCTAACTCTGTTTTCCACCTTGTCCAGTCTTTCAAAGAAGCACTCACCGAAGTCCGATTCTGCTCTAGAATGGAGGAACTTCTATTGAAGAAAAAATCTATTAATACTGGGGACTCCCTAGAAATCCATTCCCAAAAGGCATGCTTATTTGTGATTTTATGAATTTCATTTTTGGGTTAGATACACCTTTATATTCTACTTATATTCAGTTTCACAAATTTGACCAAACACCAGAGTTGCATGGACACTAGAACAAAGACAGGTTTATGATTACATTCAATGATAGTTTAGGAATCTCTCTTTAGTGCTAACTATTGCATTCGCACATACTTTGCTGTTCTGTGTTTTGTTCTTGGATCTTCATTTCTTAACTTTATAAAGTGAACTGATGAGTTATGGGACTCTGAGCTCTCAGATGTTCGTTATTTATTACATTTTGTTTCCATTCAATAGTCTATACCATCTGGTTTGTATGTTTGTTTCATCATGATAATCATACATGTTGATTTCCTTCTAAATTATTGCATGGATGAGCTGACGGATCACCACCGATGCACTGTATTTGTGTCAAACTTCCATGTTGCCCTTTGCTTCATTAGTTTGGACTTGCAAATTACAACTTGGTAGTCATTCTGGATGGACTCTGCTTATATATATGGACATTTGAAAAGCTGTACTAACATAATGGGAATGCTGCAGGTTGAGAAACTAAAGGTATTAGCCACTTCCCTTGCTAATTCATCCTCCAAGGCAGAGAAGCGTATTTTGGATCACAGGTTTAGCTTCCTTAACTTTTCTATAGGCATCTTTTAGAACCAATTGTTGATTCTTGTTAGAATCTTGAATCTTCTGCAAATTTATAAGGACTCTGCTATCCCTTTAAGTTTTTGTTTCTGGTGGATGAAATCTTATTCGGCTGATATGTCTAGTTTCCTAGTATATATGGATTATTTTTAGGAGATTATGATTTGAAAAATGAACACCCATATTAAAACTTGCTAAAGGAACATATATCTATGCAGTATGCACACATCAGACATTACCTATATTTTCTATGGCAGTACAAATATGTATTCTCTATTCATGTGTGGTATTCAGTTTACACTCTGGTTGACAACATTATGCATAATTACTGTGTTTCTGTTTAGAAATTAGTTTAGTTCTTTGTCATGAGATCAGCAGTATTATTAATACTTAACTCCTAGTCTATGTGAAATCTGTTCACCAGTGACTACACCATGGATGCATGTCGTTTTGATGATTTGATCGCTTGCCACTATTGTGGTTCTATGATTTTGCTGCGTTCTGTGTGGTACATTTTGAAACAAATAAATTCGTACAGAAAAGTTTCCATAACCTTTCATATTTTATTATTTCAGACGGCAGAAAGAAGAGGCTCTTAACTTTCGTGCTAAAAAGGATAGTGAAGTGATCGCAGTTGAAAAGGTAAGAATTCCATCTCATATGTAAAATCTGTTTGTAGCTCACTAGCTCTTATATACCATAAAAGGCCATGTGTCAAATAGCGTAGTAGAACCCTGATTGCAATTTGCTACTAGCATATAATGGTAGCTATGCACCTTTGCAAGCTTATGTCAGCTTATTTTCATAGCATATAATAGCTGCAAGGAAAGCCATTCTGCATGCACATGTATAACTATAATTTTTGGCGCATCAATGTTTGCACATTACTTTATAAAATGAATGTGCATAAAAGTTCTGCTTCGTTTTGATCTATTGGTGCTACCAACAAATCCTCTTTTGATAATGTGTTTCATATAGGATTTGACTGCTGAGATTTCTGAATTGGAGAAGCAAAGGGATGAACTTGAGGCTCAGTTGAAGAAGGTACCTTATCCTGAGACCTTTGTGAAAAAGATTTTACTTTCTTTTTGGCTTCTCCTGCCCTTAGTATTTTGTGAAAGGCAAGCATTAGTTTTGAACTTGATATTGTTTCCAATGTTTCATGATGAACAGGTCAACATTTCACTGAATGCTGCTAATGGCCGGCTCAAGCAGACAAGGGAAGAGAGGGACCAATTTCATGAGGCAAACAACCAGATGATCTTTAGTTTGCAAGCAAAGGTCCCTATACTTTTCTGATTATCCAATTTCAGTTTTTACCCTTTTGTTTTTTTGATGAGATTGATGCTTACTATTGGTTTCCTACATATTGCTAGCTTGATGTTTTGTTTTCTGCATCGATTTAGGAGAATGAACTTTCAAAATCTATTGACTCATGTAACATGGAGGCTGGTGTAGTCAAGACTTGGGTAAATTTCCTTGAGGATACATGGCAACTTCAGTCGTCATACAATGAACAGAAGGAAAATAAAACCAAGTATGTAGTGATTATGGCGACTGTACATGCCTTTAACAAATTTCCTCGCTTTTGTCCTATTACTCTTTTCACCCAGTTGTAAAGCTACAATTAGAAATTGTGCAATCCATATCTGTTGTGCTGCATATTGTGACAAAAAAAGGGTTCACTTCGTTCAGCTTTACTTTTTGTTTAGTGATGAGCTGGAGAGATGCACGAGCAATTTCCTGAAGTTGACCAAACGTCACCTTTCTGATTTCAAGGTCAGTGGTTGGATATATGCTGTTCAAAACCCTTGTTGGGTTTCTAGTTAAGACATTATACTATTGGAGTGTATCTTTGATTCAGTTTCTCATATGCATCTTTTGTCTTGGTCAGGACGTTCTTAGTCCATCAATTGAGCGGATCCGCACATATGTGGATAATTTGGCAGTCTTAAATTCAAGGTTGTTTAATTTTTCTTTGTAATGTCTTCCATGTACTCTTCCTTTTCCTACAACAGGAATAGAAGTAATGGTATTGCAATCTTGTGTTTTGAACCAAATCTTGTAGGGAAGAGTCAATAGAACATGGAGGGGATGATGAAATTTCTGAAAAGACAAGTCCACAGAAATCTCTTGAAGAGGAATATTTGGAAACCGAAAAGAAGGTTCTCTTTTAGTACCTATCATCCATATTGCTTCTTATAGTTTGTTGCCTCTAAGATCATAACCTGCTCAAACAAACATCCTAGTTGTCTGTTATATTTGGGCAAAGTCAAGGTCAATATTACAGTAGAATTATGATCATATATGTTTATGAGCCTGTTCAACATTTTATAGAGAATGGATAGCTGATTGACAATCTTCCCACATTTTCAGATCGTAATTGCCTTTAGCATTGTAGATCGCATGAAGAAGATGTTCTGTTCTGAGCAAGGGGCTAATTCTAGGTACTGCTGACTCTCCTCATCTGTCCTTTGGATTTCTTTATCGTACTTCTGTTTCCTGCAGTTGGACAAATCATTTTCCCTCTCTTTTCTCAGGCAAGATGATGAAGATATCAGGAACTTATTTTCCGAGATAGAAAAACTGAGAGAAGCATTTGAGTCAGTAGAAAGGCCGACACTGGACATTGAAGTCCGCAGGGCAAAGGAGCCAACCAAGGACAAATCTGAATTGAGTCGTTCAAGTTCAACCAAGGACAAATCTGGATCGAGTCATTCACCTGTTCAGGCACCTTCTTCACCTAAAGATGTGCATGTGGAGTCTCCAAAATCTCCGGTGAAACCTGAGCAGATGCTGGACCCAGATTCAGAACTTGCCAAGTTAGAATTGGAATTTGGAAAAGTCAACAAAGACCATGAGGAGATAGGTGGTTGGGACTTCGACGAGCTTGAAGAGGAGCTGCGAGCCGACATATCTAAATCGAGCAATCCATAATAATCACGTTGATCCTACATTGGTTAGACGGATGCTTCCAGCTTCTGTGTGGCTATGCTCCAAATTTGTACAGACGTTGAATCGCGGGATGTACATAATGTTGTTTCATTGGTCCATGATTGTTCTATCCGAACTCCAGCGAGGTGCAGATAACACTGTACAGTGACAGGCATTAGTTATTTGTTTGTTTTTGTCATGCACATGACATGTACACAGAACGGTGAACTTACATGCCCTTTCAACATTTGGACTTTGATACTTATGGGACATTTCCGTTGTGGATTCAGAAATTTTCCCAATAAATTCCGTGTCTTTGAAGAACTTAAATGCCTGGCCAGTGGCCAGTCGGTTACTAGTTGTGTTATGCACAGTGGTCATTTGTGTCAAAATCAACCTATTATGCAACTCCATGCTCTGACAGGACCTCTAAACTTTTAGGCAAAATATACCACACATACGGTTGGACTAATTCATCCCAAAGACCTAGATAGACGCCAGCTATCGTGATAGATTATTATTGGCTTAATATCTTCTCCAAAAACTTCTTTTGTTGTAGTCAAACTCGAACTAAGATGTCATATATATTGAGTTGATCTATTGACCATAAGTGACGAAAAACGGCATTGGCATTCGACTTTGAAGGGTGCGTATTTGAAACTGTTCATACCTCAATAGCACTATTTAAGCTTGAACAGTGAACACTACTGTAGAACACAAGTACACAATCAAATATACCAGAACTTCAGAAGCAGTAAATTTTACTTTTGCATGCAAGTCGTTGTACGCACTTGCCGTGTACCCCATTACCTGCTATCCTGCACGGTTACTGCTAGATCGACCACACGCTGAATTGCATTACACGAGGAAGACGGTGAACTGGAGCACGGTCTCGACGCCGTCGGTCTCGAGCAGCGCCCCCGACGCCGCCACCCCTCCGGGCCTGACCACGGCGACCTTGGCGAATCCCTTGGCGCCGACGTACTTGCCGGTGCCGCCGACGATGGCGAGGTGCGACTCCGAGTCGGCGGTGCGGTGCACGCCGAAGAAGCTGACGGTGTCCTCGAACCCTCCTTCCTTGAACATGGCGGTCACCGCCACCGTCTGGCTGACGCCCTCCTCCGAGCTGGCGATGTAGAAGCCCTGCGCGCGGCCCACCGACGCCGACCCGAGCCCCGGCGCCTCCGTGAGCTCGTCGTCGACCACCGTCATGGTCCCGAACAGGAGCCTCTGCAGCGTGGTGCCCTGCGGGAGGCTGCCGCCGGCGAAGACGGGCACGCCGTTGTTGTTGTTGCCGCTGTTGATGGACTTGGCGGCGTTGGTGGCGCCGCCGAGGCCCGTGAGGAAGGGGATGTTGTTGTTGTCGATGGCGCCCGCGGCGGCGGAGTTGACGTTGACGCCGCCGTTGAGCGGCAGCACGGCGCCGTTGGGCCGCGCGAAGGGGAGCTGCCCCGTGACCGCCGCGTTGTCCACGATCCCCGCCACGATCCGCGCCGACGGGTTCGTGCCGCCCAGGATGTCGTGCATGAAGAACACCATCCCGTGGTCGCCGGCCGCCGGGATCGTGCCGGCGGCGATCGGAGCCACCGCCGCGGCGCCAACTGCCGGGATCGTGCCAGCGGCGATCGGAGCCACCGCCGCAGCAGCAGCGCCGGCTGCTCCTGCCGCGGCCGGGACGTCAGTGGCAGCGACCGGAGCTGCTGCGGTGGCGCCAACAGATGCCGCCGCCGCCGCAGCCGGGATGACATTGGCAGCTACGGGCGCATCAGCAGCCACGGGCGCCACGGCCGGTGCGGCGGCTGGCGCGGCAGCAACAGCAGCAGCACCGGTGCCGTCGTCGTTGGAAGTCAGCTGGCGCGTCGGCCTCGCCGCGGCGGCGCCGGACGCGGCGAGGAGCAGGGCGACGAGGAGTGCGGAGAGGGCGACGATGGCTGGCTTCTTGAACGCCATCTCTGATCGAGCTGGCTCTCTGCTTTGCCTGCACTCTCGTTCTCTAAGCTGCGACTGTGATGGTTGGGTTGGGATGAGAGATCTATATATACATATACCGATGCGCGGATGGAAACTTTGGTGGCTCTCTGGATCCTTGATCGTTGAGTGGTTGGTGGTGTGGTCTCGTGGAGTCGCTCACGCACTTGCTCATTGCACGAAGCCAGGAACTCAATGGGACAATGGTTTAGTTGTGGCGCGCTGTTTGGGCACGAGACGAACTGCTCCATCACGCGCTGCTCATGTGGGCAGCCCAGCAGCTTCCGAGTACGTAGCACTTAGTAAAAAGTCCCGTCCCTCAACTATCGATGCTGTCTCGTTTGCAACTCTCAACTACAAAACCAGATATTTAACGTCTTTCAACTTTACAAACCGTCCGATTTACATCTTTTGATGGGAGTGATTTTCATTGATGTGGTGCCACGTGTGTTGTTCAACGTGGCGTCATACCATCCTGAAAGTGGCGAATTAGTCTGTATTTGGGATTAGTTAGGGTTATTTTGATCTTTATCAAAAAGTTATATAAAATATTTTTCCTAGAAAACATATGCAATTAAAAATTCTAAAATCTACTTTAGTTTTTAAACAATTTCATAGAAAATTTGTTTTAGCCCAAAAAAATATGAAACTAGTTTTATATTTTTTTTCCTAAATTGTGCTATACTCTTCTATGGCTTAGTTAGGAGTTTATTTGATTTTTTCAGCAACCTTTTGTTGTTTATTTGCCGGAAGTTAATCTCATTATAATTAGTTGATGTTAATGACTTATACTACGTAGAAGGTAAAGTGACTTTGACAATAATGCAAGTACAATCACCACCTCATATTTGATCCTATTTTTATATTTTTCTGAGCTAAAACGAATTTTTTATGGATTTTTCAAGATTAAACCAGATTTTAACATTTTTAATCGCACGTGTTCTTAAAAAAATATAAAATCTAGTTGACCCCTTGAACTATCAATATAGTGCAATTTACCCCTTCACAGCTAATGTGGCGCCACGTACGATGGCGCACGTGGCACCATGTCAGCGAAAACCACCAAAGATGTAAATCGGACGGATTGAAAAGTTGGAGTATATATCTGGTTTTGCGGTTAAAGGTTGCAAATCAGACTACATTAATAGTTGAGGGGTGTGGAATGGACTTTTTCCTAGCACGTACTACCATTCAAGGCCCAGGAGGATCGACTCCGCGCGACCTGCGGCCCAGTGGCTCCAGCAGTCTGCAGGGCCCGCTCCCTCCGCCGTTATCGGTGATGTAGAGACGGAACGGGCGTCATTTTCTGCTCACCTGTGGTGTGGTCACCACCGGCCGAGGCTGACCGATGCAGACTCTAGAAGTAGAAGACGCATCTGACCGTGGCCCTATTTAGATGCGGAAGAGGTGAACTTAATATTTTATCATAAATACGATATTATAATATTTCGTTTGTATTTGTGAATAATTATCAAACATTAATTAATTAGGGTTAAAATGTTCGTCTCGTAAAGTATAATAAAACTGTATAATTAATTATTAATTTTATCTATATCTAGTACTTCATACATGTACAATGTGATGAAAATCTTCTTTTTGCGTGGTGAAATTTGAGGTTGAATTTAGAAACATGACCCGTGGTGCAAGGTAAGGCAGCACCTTTTCCTTGGCCACTTTCTCGGGGTGGGAATCGTGAGGATGGCTCCGAATTCCACGGACGAATTCAAGAGCGATGACGGCAGGCAGACTTGGCGAGTGGGCAGCCACAACCCACAAACCTCGCCGCCGCCGCGCTGCCGTCGGCGACTTGGCGAGTGGGCGTAGGCTACCCGGGCGCGGCGCTTTCGAGACGGACGGGGGTCAGCGGCCGACTTGATTTCATTCTCCGGTCAAGCTCCGCCGCACGCCGCCAACTCCGCCGTGGCGCCGTCAGGGCCACCGCTTGCCGTCTCGGCCGCGGCGTGGCTGCCCAGATCAACGCATGTTAAATTTAACCCCCAGCTGCGCTGCACCCTCGCGCGGTTAATTCGCCTCCGTTTCACCAACCAACCATAACTATGTCCGCTGCTACCGCTAGTGCTAGCCTGCCAGGCCTCGTCGCCGCCGGCCTCCTCATCGCCGTCCTCGCCGCGTGTCGCGCTCGCGTCGCCGCCGCGACGGACACCATCTCGCCCGGCAGGGCCCTCGCGGCCTCCGGCGACGGCAGCAGGCTCCTCTCCAACAACAGCAAGTTCACGCTCGGCTTCTTCAGAGCTCCCGACGGGAACAACGCCGACTCGTCATCATCCTCCGCCGCCGCGCCGCCGCCCGACAAGTGGTACCTCGGCATATGGTTCACCGCCGTCCCCAACCTGACCACGGTGTGGGTGGCCAACGCCGGGAACCCACTCATGGACGCCGCCGCCTCGCCGGAGCTCACCGTCTCCGCCGACGCCGACCTCGTGGTCGTCAACCGCGCCAACAACTCAGTAGCTTGGTCCGCTAGATCCGCCGCAAACACCACCGCCGCCACCAACACCACAGCCGCCGCCGCCACCACCATCGCCGTGCTCCTCAACACCGGCAACCTCGTCCTCCTCGACGCCTCCAACGCCTCGTCCTCCCCTCGCACGCTGTGGCAGAGCTTCGACCACCCGACGGACACGCTGCTCCCCACCGCGAAGCTCGGCGTCGACAAGGCCACCGGCGTGACCCGCCGCCTCGTCTCCCGTCGGAGCTCCGCCACGCCATCCCCGGGGCCCTACTGCTTCGAGACCGACCCCGCCGCTCCCCAGCTGGTGCTCAAGCTCTGCGACTCCTCCTCCGTCCCCTACTGGGTCACGGGCCCCTGGAACGGCAAGTACTTCGCCAACATCCCGGAGCTCGCCGGGAACGTCCCCGGCTTCCGCCTCGCGTTCGTCGACGGCGCCGGCGAGGAGTACCTCCAGTTCAACGTCTCCGACGACGCCACGGTGACGCGCAACTTCGTCGACGTCACCGGCCAGAACAAGCACCAGGTCTGGATCGCAGCGTCGCGGGGATGGCTGACGCTGTACGCCGCGCCCAAGGAGCAGTGCGACGTCTACGCCGCCTGCGGGGCCTTCACCATCTGCAGCTACACGACGGCGCTGCAGCCATGCGGATGCATGAGGGGCTTCTCGGTGAGGTCGGAGAGGGAATGGGAGCAGGATGATCGGACGGGAGGGTGTGTCAGGGATGCTCCACTGGATTGTAATACCAGCAACAATACTGCAGGATCTTCAACTGATGGGTTCTTCTCCATGCCTGGCATTGAGTTGCCTGACAGAGGGCGTAGCTTGCAGAACATTGGGAGTTTGGATGAATGCTCAGCGGCTTGTCTGAACAACTGCTCTTGCATCGCGTATTCCTATGGCAGCCAGGGGTGTGTTGTTTGGCAGGAGGGATTGATCAATGCAAAACAATCTCAAAGCAACGGTGGAGAGATTCTCTATCTTCGTCTGGCTGCAAGAGAATTTCAGAAGACATCAGGAGGCAAGAAACGAGGAGTGATCATCGGTGTCGTCACTGGTGCATGCACTGCTGCTCTGGTTTTGGTGCTGTTCATAGTTTTGGTGATCAGGAGGAGGACGAAGAAAGCCAAGAAAAACATTCAAGCTGGTGATGGCCGGCTCGTGGCATTTTCGTACAGGGAGCTGCGTTCTGCAACCAAGAACTTCTCCGAAAAGCTCGGGCAAGGTGGCTTCGGCTCTGTCTTCAGGGGGCAGCTGCGGGATTCCACCGCCATCGCCGTGAAGAGGCTCGACGGCAGCTTCCAGGGGGAGAAGCAATTCAGAGCCGAGGTGAGCTCCATCGGCGTCATCCAGCACGTCAGCCTGGTGAAGCTCGTCGGCTTCTGCTGCGACGGCGAGCACCGGTTCCTCGTCTACGAGCACGTGCCGAACCGCTCCCTCGACATCCACCTGTTCCGGAGCGCCGCCGCCGGCGGCCGCGGCAGCGGCGGCGTGTTCCTGGACTGGGGCGCCCGGTACCAGATCGCCGTCGGCGTCGCCAGGGGGCTCGCCTACCTCCACGACGGCTGCCGGGACCGGATCATCCACTGCGACGTGAAGCCGCAGAACATCCTGCTGGACGCGGCGCTGCTCCCGAGGATCGCCGACTTCGGGATGGCCAAGCTCGTCGGCCGGGACTTCAGCCGCGTGCTCACGACGATGCGGGGCACCAAGGGGTACCTCGCGCCGGAGTGGATCGGCGGCACGGCCGTCACGCCCAAGGTCGACGTGTACAGCTACGGCATGGTGCTGCTGGAGCTCGTGTCGGGGCGGAGGAACTCCGGCGAGGACCGCGGCGGCGGCGGCGGCCATGGCGACGCCGTGTACTTCCCCATGAGGGCCGCGAGGGAGCTCATCGAGGGGGACGTGGGGACGCTGCTGGACGAGAGGCTCCGCGGCGACGCGGACCTCAAGGAGGTGGAGAGGGCCTGCAAGGTGGCGTGCTGGTGCATCCAGGACGACGAGGCTGACCGGCTGGCGATGGGGGAGGTGGTGCAGATACTCGAGGGCGTGCTTGATCGCGACATGCCGCCGCTGCCGAGGTTGATCGAGAACATCTTTGGGAGACCTCCACACTCGTCAACGGAGCAGACGACGACGACTGTTTCGAATACGTCAGCAACCTTTACTAGTGGTAGTGGATCGTCACAGAATTAGCTTTGCTAGTATATTTCTTATCTTTTTTCCATAAATAATTCATGTATACTTGTGTCATTCTGTGTGACAAAATGATTTAAGCCTATCCTATCGTTTTATTTCTTTAAATTGGAGAAACATTTCCTCAAAAAACAATTTTAGAGAAAATTGCAAAAAAAAATCCACATGTCACATGCAAATTTGATTTATTTGTAGTTCCTAAGTCACATTTGCACGGATCTTCTATATCAATCCACAAATTTGACCATTGTGTTTCATGGTGCTGGGAAAAAATGCATGCAGATTGTAAGGTACTTTTCACAATCTATAAGCTAAAACAAACGGTGTCTTAAGCAGCTGATGGTGGTGGTGTACGTATTGTTTTTTTTTACTATAGGTATAAGCTGAGTAGAGGCCCATTAGACGAAATGTAGTGCTGCGATTGGCAAATGAGAGCTTTACTTCGCAAGTGCAACGGCCCCCATTCGTGTCGCCTGGCTTTCTTGCTCATTAACAATTTAGCATAAGCAATTCCTTCCGGTTTATACTTTAAAAGGACTAAATATTTATAAAAAAATAGAAGTAGTGTACTTTTACAAATAAAACAACATTTGAAAATACAAGCTACCTGTATCATTTTTAAATATAAAAAACCGACACGTAACATTATTTTTTATCAAAGGTTTGAAATGGTTGACTAGTTACCAACATTTCGTAGTGCTCTGGGCCCCGTTTGGCAGAGCTTTCAAAGCCGATTCTCTGGTGAATTCTGTGAATTCAGATGAGCTCTATCAAACAGTTTTTCAGCGAGAAGTGATTCTCTGCTGATTCTGTGAAGTGATTATCTGAAATGAACTAAGGAGCTGGGAGCTGGAAAAAATAGCTTCTCCTGATTCTGTGAAGTGATTCTCTGATTTTGAGAGTTTATGTTAGAGAACCAAAGAGAATCACTTTCAACCACAGAATCATTTTTCTCAAAGAATCAACTCCCATAGAGAATCAAAATCAGATGGAGCTCAACCAAACATGCCCCTAGTTTGCTGGTGCTCTGGAGTCTAGGCTGTGTTTAGATCCGTGAAAAGTGTTGCATCGAACATTATAGCACTTTTCGTTGATTTGTGGTAATTGTTGTCCTACCATGACCTAACTAGGCTCAAAAGATTCGTCTCGTCGTGTACATCAAAACTATGCAATTAGTTTTTTTATTTACCTAGATTTAATGCTCCATATATGTGTCATTTGCTATATTTAATGTTTCGATGTTATGAAAAGTTTGAAAAGTTGAGAGGAAGTAAACACAGCCCTAGTCTCATTAGTTGGTGATCCACCCAATCTTAGAAAGTCCACCTGGTACTGACTAAATTCGTGGAATGGATAAGCTTCGTTTCAACTTGCCCCGAGGCGAGGCCCACCAAATGTCATTACCTGACCTGACCTTGACAATGAGATGACACCGTTGCCGAGGTTGATCGGAAGGCGCCTTTCTCTCCCACGGCAAATATATTTTTAAAAGAAATTTTGCATGTATAAAATATTAAATAAAGTCTATTTACAAAATCTTTTTAGGGATGAGTGTAACTTTACGCGACGAACCATCCTCTAATCATGCGGTCAGAGACCTCATTAGATTTATCTCGTGAATTAATCTGAGTTGTGAATAAAGTTTTGTAAACTAATTTTATTTAATACCTTAATTATTGGTCAAACCATAGAAATTTTTTTTGCATCCCATGAAACAGCCTTTGGGAGACCACAATAATGGTTCAAAACATTGTACCACACCGACGTCACATCAATTGGAAATGGTTGCTGTCTTCCCGGGACTTTTGCTAGTCGATGAGGGCTGTGTTTAGGTTATCCTAACTTTCCAAACTCTCCACCGCATCAACTTCGCATCGAAACATTAAATATAACAAATGATGCATGCATGGAGCATTAAATGCAGATAAATAAAAAACGAATTGCATAGTTTTGATGTACACGCCGAGACAAATCTTTTGAGCCTATTTAGGTCATGGTAGGACAACAATTACCATAAACAAACGAAAAGTGCTACAGTGCGCTACAGTGTCCGATGTGATCCTTTTCAATCCATTTTCACGGATCTAAACACAGGCCAGAGCATTGGTTTGCTAGTTTATGCTCCTGTTTTCTTTTTTTCTCCAATATGCAGGATAGCTGCATATTTATGTATTAAGAAGAAATGAACATAGATGTTCGGGTACAGACTCTAGTGTGATACAAGACACACCCACACCTGCCTAGGCAGAAACAACCATATGTCGTAGCCCTGAAGTACTCCGACTACTCGCTAATGAAACAACCTAATTGCCTAGCACCCGCGAGCACCCACAGGTATGCTTCCTGCCTGATGCGGTATGCTTCCTGCCTGATGCGCTGAATCAGCTCCTGTATGCTAGACGAGTGATCACTGAAGAGTCTCTCGTTTCTCTCTTTCCAAATGTTCCACAAGATGAGCACGAATACGGAGTCCAACCCCTTCTTCTTTCCTCTTGGTTGTTGATTTCGCAGTGATCTCCACCATCCCTGAATCGTGTACTCAGGAGCAGCAAACAAGCATTGCCCTCCCCTTCCCGAGACCACTTCCCAAAATGCTTGCCTAGAGAAGCAGCAGTTCACCAGTAGATGAGCTCCGGTCTCGGCCACTTGATCACACAGCCAGCAAACCTCATGGGACTCAAGACCATGTCGCCGACGGCGGTCTGCCGTCCAAAGGCGTCCCTTCGACGCAAGCCACATGAAAATTTTCACCCGAGGAGGAGCCCAAGTCTTCCATATCCGCAGCGCCCCGTTCATTCGAATGCTTCCTTCGTGCAGCTTCTTATATGCTGACTCTGCCGTGTAAATCCCGTTTGATGTCCACCTCCAACGGCAAATGTCAGGACCACTACCCAGCTGCACTGCTTGAACCCGTTCGCGCGGACTAATGTAGTCCAGGAGAATTGGAACAGTGAGTTTTCCTTGGATATCCCTGATCCATCTCTGTTCATGTAAGGCTTGCGCCACTGTTCTGTTGTTTTTCACCCTCTCAGAGATGATCCCATGAAGTGTTGGTGCAAAATCAGCGATTGATTGTCCACCAATCCATGCATCAGTCCAAAATAATGTCCTTTCTCCGTTGCGAACTTCGATTGTGATCGAAGCTCTGAAGAAAGCGAGCAGCTCCGGTTCAAATTGTATTTTAAGTTCAGACCGAGCTCGATCAGCACCTGTCCTTTGCAACCACAGTCATCTGGTTCTCAGGGCCAAGCCAGCAAGTTTGAAATCCAAAATCCCCAATCTACCGTACGCAATTGGTGCTCCTGTTTTCCTGAGGCCTTGTTTAGATCCCAAATTTGGGGGGCCAAATTTGGGGGTATGATGTCACTTCGTAATCATTGCGTCACTGTAGCATTTCGTTTGTATGTGTGAAAAATTATCCAAAAATTGATTAATTAGGCTCAAAATGTTCGTCTCGCAAAGTACAATAAAACTGTGCAATTAGTTTTTGATTTCATCTACATTTAATACTCCATACATGTTATAACATTTTGATGTGATAGAAATCTTCTTTTTGCATAGTGAACTTTGGGGGTAGAGTTTGGAATAGGGCTGAATAGTCCCTGATGCAGTACTCTGAACCGCAGCAGTATGAATTTCATGCTGCCATAACATCTGCCCTCGTGAATTTACACGCACCGGGCGTCAATGCAGTTCAGGTGAGCTTGTTGTCAGATACTGTGCAGAGTGTTGGTTGCATTGACGTTTTAGGGATGAGTATTGGTTCCACAGTTTAAGCGTTTAACCCTTCGTGCGTGTGATTATTTTCAGCAGCCGCGCAGAAGATAAAGCGAGGAGAACACGCACGGTGGAAGGTTGATCCAGCTCCTGTTTGTTCTGTTTCTGATCCCGTGGAACATTAGAATGCTTTTTAACAACATCAACGAGTCGATTTCTTCCAGCTCGCCATGCTGTTAGGTTTAGTCCCACATCGGAAATTGATGGGGGTGGAGCACGACATATAAGGCGGGGGCTGTGACGAACCGGATTCTCACCAACAAGAACCCGACTCCCTGTACCCTTGAGATAGTCCCAGGAATAGCAGCTATCTCGTACAGAACTCATCTCAGTCGAATATCACATCCATACAACGATAAAAGATTCAATACATGACTCATATAAAGACAAAGCGTCTGGTACAAGCCCTCTGGGCTAAAACGACAATAAGAAACATCTGCGCAGTGGTAGCTAGAACAACAGGGACCACTCCTCCACAGGCATCCTTGAGCGTAGCGCACACCCTTCAGTCGTACCACCCGTCCTGGTTGAACTCGCGGTCGGGGTCTTCACCTGAGAGCCCAAAGTCTGTCCCCAAGGAAATGGGACAGGTCCACGTCACCAACCATAATATGATGCAAGCTTTAAAGGTGGCCTATTCTAAGGATAAAGAATTAATCAAGGTTTAAGCCAGGGTTTTCTTATGCAAGCAGCAGCAATAACCCAAATTCAACTCATCACCAACTCCTGCTCACACACACACATCCACTCCCCAAAACCAACCGTCAGCCTCACATTTTCCCATCGGGCTTGTCCTGCCACGGCAGGTTCCCGCAAATCATTATCCACCAACACCTTTCACTCACTAGTCGACTCGGTGAGCTCCCTCCCCACCTCGTCTCAACAGCCTCAGCTGGACCAATCTCTCATAACCCGAATCAAGGATGAGGTAAGAAAGCAGTTTCCCATGCTAGCCGGGGCTTCTCAGAAATGGGTCGTCCGTAACCGTGGACACGGCTATACGTATAGTTTACACTCTGCAGAGGTGGCACTCCAGGAATCCATCCGGGCTGCAAGGCTAGTCCGCAACCAACCTGAGACGCAGCCCACAGCAAAGACCCTAAACAGTAACGGCGCCAATCCTGTCTCCCTGGGCTCGGGAAACATCCGATCTAACATCTGCCCCAGGGTCGTGAAACCTTCCCACCGGGGCCAGTCGGGGGCCGTGGTAAATCAGGGAGATTACGCCGCAACGAATCCCCCCTACACATATCAAACTCGATTCTCCTACAGTCTCGGCGCCGCACTAGAGTAGGCTTGCTGGAACCCTCCCCATACTGGGTAGATGGTGAGCACGGTAATTCCCAAGTCCGAAGTGGGGGCACGACTCGGTCCTTAATTGTTCGGTAAAGCGAGTATCTGCATCACAAGCGATCCGCCGCAACGGTCCGCAATCGGCACCCATAACAGGTATTGCCGCCCAAACTCCTCAGGTACTCACCGAGTACCAAACCCAAGTAACCAGTAACCATGTACCCGCAACAGGTACCCCATAGGGACTGCCCGAGTGCAGCCCCTCAGCACCTCGATCAACGATCGAGTTGTTATTTACTCGCTTACACCGCCTAGCTGCACTACTCCTCCCAAACCACCCACAACTCACGCCAAGAGGATCAATCACAACCATCCCAACACATGCATAGCATAGCATATTTATAAAGTGAGTAGTAGGTAGCAAGGTAACAGGACAATAACAAAGGCAGTGCAGGTTTATCATGCGAGTAAAGTAAAGCGCTAGCATACTAGTTTGCATGTCTAATAGGTATTTCAGAGATGGTCGGGCGTGAACCTGGGCAAAGGTCTTCGTCCTCGTCAAAGCAGTTGTTGTAGTAGTCCGGCTCCTCCTGACTCTCCGGAGCTCCTAGGGGCGCGGAAAGAAAATAAGACGCGGCTACTAGCAAAGAAACACTAAGACAGCGACGAAAGAAAACCCAAATAACACCAAACTCTACACTAACGCGTAGATCATGATTTTAGAAAAATATAGATACTGGTTTCATATTTTTCTGAGCTACGGTTGATTTATTATTAATTTTTGAAGTTTAAATCATTTTCTGAAAATATTAAATAATTTCCGAAAAAGAAAACAGACAAATAATTAGCCTGCTGACGTCAGCATGACGTCATGCTGACGTCAGCAGTGGGGTCCGCCTAGGATGACGTCAGCAGTGGGCCCTGCTGACGTCAGCGTTGACCGGTCAACGGTCAACGGGGTCAACGGTCAACGGTCAGCGGGTCAACTCTGGTCAGTGGGTCCCATGTGTCAGTGACTCGCCGAGTATGACAGGTGGGTCCCATACGTCAGCGCTGTTAAAAGAAAAAGGAAAAAGAATAATCGATGGCTGGGCTGGAATTGGGCCGAAAGTGAATGGGCCGGAAGAGTTCAAGGTGGTTAAACGGACTTAAACGCGAGATTCGGCCCACGAAGGGGCGGCTGCTGGATCTGGCCTGGTGGACTGGGTCCACGGTGCACCGTGAGAGTGGTTCACGAGAGCCGGGTGCACGGGATCAATTTGTGGCTGGCAGGGATCTTCTGTGCGCGGCTGAGAGGGACTTGGTGTGGCCCACGGTGTGGCACGGCCACGGCGCGACGCGACGCGCGCGCGGCGCGCACTGGAACGCGCCGGCGGCGACGGTCGGCGGCGGACCTCGCCGGAAAAGGCTCGGCTGGGCTCAAGATCGGTCGGAAAAGCTTCACCAGGGTTAGGCGGAGCGGATCAGGGTGAAAAAGGCTTGGATTAGGGTTCGGCTTGGGCTTCCCGACGCGGACGGCGGCGACGCGACCATGGCGCGACGACGGCCGGCGACGCGCGGGCGGAAACGGCTTGGGTTTGATTTGGTTTGGCTGGGTTTCGCATGCGCGACACCAACGCGAGTAGATGCGCGGCGTCACGGGCGTAGCAGGGGTGCGCGTGCGCGGGTCCACGGTTGCCCGTGGCCGCGACACGGCCTCGGCGTTCGCGCGCGGGGCGAGCAAGGCTCGGCCGCGGCGGGCCTCGGCTGCGGGGGACAAGCGACGGCGGGTTGCAAAGGGTTTAGCGGCGACGGGAACCTGCACAAGAAGATGCACATCACGAAGGCTGGCTCACAGGGGCTTGGCTTGGCACGGCGAGCACGAGCGGCGGCGCTCCGCCGGAAACAGAGAAGAAGGGGGCGAACGCGGGCAGCTCACCCAGGGTCTCGTCGTCGTACGCTGCAGCTCGGGGAAGACTCGTCGAGGCTCGGCGATGCTCGTGCGCTTCCTCTCGTCCCTGGTCCGGCTCCTCGTCGGCGAGTCCACGGACGGCGGCGATGGCTTCGGCGGCGGCGATGCGGGGAAGGCGCTCCGGCTCTCCTCCTCTTGCTCCGACTGCTCCAGGACCTTCCCCACCCCTCTCCTACTCCTCCCCTCCCACGAACTGGATCTGGATGGAACCCCGAAGGGCGGCGCGGCTTGGGGAAGAAGATGGCCGGTGGCGGGTTTTATAGGCGCTAGGGCTAGGGTTTGGCGGGCACGGACGGCGAGATGGAGAGCTTGAGCAGCTGCGGACACGCGGCGCGCATCGGACGGGCCGCACAGCGCTCGGGTGGTTGGATCACGGGCGGCGCGTCGCGGGAGAGAGAGAGCGGGCGGCGGCGCGAGGAAGGAGACGCGGGGGAGGAAGATGACTGACAGGCGGGGTCCAGCGGTCAGCGGGTGGAGGCGGACGCGGCGGCGACGCGGCGAACGGCTGGGCCGAGCTGGGCCGAAAGGCTGAGCGGGCTGTTCGGTGAGTTGGCTCGGGTAGAAGAGTTGAAGGGCGAAAGATGGACTTGGCTGCGGAAATTCGGCCCACGAACAGGAATAGGATTGGAAATTAGTTTAGTCAATTAGAGTTTGAATTCAAATCTAGAATTTGAATTCAAACCAACCAAAAATCCATATAAATCCAAATAAATCCAAATCACACTATTTCATCCTTAGCACTTCAAATTGATTTTAAATTGAATTTAAATTGCCTAAGAATTTAGGGAGCAAATAGAAGACACTCTTATATGTTTGTTTGCATGCACACAATTCCACCAAAATTTTTTTAAATTCGAATTTTTGCACTCAACAAAGCCTATAGGAATTTTAGGGTTGTTACAGTCTCCCCCCCTCACAAGAATCTCGTCCTCGAGATTTGTGAATACCTAAGGTTTAAACAAGTGGGGGTATTTCTCTTTCAGCACTGACTCCTTTTCCCAAGTGGCTTCCCTTTCTGAATGATTGCTCCACTGCACTTTGCAAAACGGGATAGCGGTGCTTCTGGTCTCTTTGACTGCTCTGTCTAGTATCCTCTCTGGGTACTCCAGGTACTCCAAGGTGTCTTGTAGGTCTAATGCCTCTGTTTTGATCTCATGTTCTGGTACTCTCAAACACTTTCTCAGCTGAGATACATGGAACACTGGGTGTACTCCCGCTAGTTCCTCTGGTAGGTCTAGCTTGTATGCTAGCTTCCCTATCCTCTCCAGTATCTGGTATGGTCCAACAAAACGGGGTGCTAGCTTTCCTTTCACTTGGAATCTCTTGTGCCCTCTGAGGGGTGACACTTTCAGGTAGACGAAGTCTCCTACTTCGAACTCCAGATCTCGTCTCCTTTTATCTGCATAGCTCTTTTGTCTGCTCTGAGCTGCCTTCAGGTGCTCTCGGATCTTGGCCACATTTTCCTCTGCCTCTACAATCATGTCAGGTCCAAAGAATGTTCGTTCTCCCACCTCTGACCACATTAGAGGTGTCCTGCATTTTCTGCCATATAATGCCTCAAAGGGTGACATCTGTAGGCTGGCCTGGTAACTGTTGTTATAGGAGAATTCTGCGTAAGATAGACTCTTCTCCCAGTCTGTGCTGTACGCTAGAACACATGCCCTCAACAAATCTTCAAGAACCTGGTTCACTCTTTCAGTCTGCCCATCTGTCTGGGGGTGGTAAGCTGTGCTATACTCCAAGGTTGTCCCGATGGCTTGATGTAGGCTTTGCCAGAATTGAGCTGTGAATTGGGGTCCTCTGTCTGACACAATACTTCTTGGTGCCCCATGCAGCTTAAGAATGTTGTCTATGTATAGCTCCGCTAGTTTGCTTACTGAGTGTGTGCTTTTGACAGGTATAAAGTGAGCTACTTTCGTTAATCGATCAACTATGACCCAAATGGCATCATTCCCTTTCTGAGTGCGGGGTAAACCAACTACGAAGTCCATGCTGATATCTTCCCACTTCCACATTGGAATTTCCAGTGGTTTCAGCAGTCCTGCTGGTCTTTGATGTTCTGCTTTGATTCTTCGACAAGAGTCGCACTTGGCTACATACTCTGCTATGTCCTCTCTCATTTTCTTCCACCAGAATTTATCCTTCAGATCCTGGTACATCTTGGTGCATCCTGGGTGTATCGAGTACTTGGACTCGTGAGCTTCTGAGAGAATTGTTCTCCTGATTTCCTCGTCCTGTGGTACACAGATACGGTTTTTCAGCCATACTGTCCCTGCTTCATCGATCCTGAAGTCAGGTGCTACTCCTCGTTGGATATCCCCTTTTACTTCTTGGATTTCTGGACACTTTCCTTGTGCTTCTTTGATACGGTCTCCTAGGTTGTACTTCACTTTCATTTCCTGGGGTTTTCCTTCTTCTACTAGCTCGAGTTTCATCATGTACAACTCTTTCGCTAGTTCTGGCTGACTTTCTTCTATCATCAAGTTGTTGCAATAATTCTTTCGGCTCAAGGCATCTGCCACCACATTAGCTTTGCCAGGATGGTAGTGTATCTCCAAATCATAATCTTTGATCAGTTCTAACCATCTCCTTTGCCTCATGTTCAGTTCAGATTGGGTGAAGAAATACTTCAAACTTTTGTGATCTGTGTAGATATCGCACTTGTTGCCAATCAGATAGTGCCTCCAGATCTTCAATGCATGTACCACTGTTGCCAGTTCTAAATCATGTGTGGGGTAGTTTTCCTCATGTTTCCTCAGCTGCCTTGATGCATAGGCAACAACCTTGCCCTCTTGCATCAGGACACATCCCAAACCTTGTCTTGAAGCATCACAGTAGACTACGAAATCTTTGCGAATATCTGGCAGGGTCAATACTGGAGTTGTAGTGAGTTTGTGCTTGAGTTCTTGGAAACTTCTTTCACATTTGTCCGTCCACTCAAATGGAACATTGTTCTTGAGTAGTTCGGTCATTGGCTTGGCAATCTTGGAGAAGTTCTCAATGAATCTTCTATAGTATCCTGCCAATCCGAGAAAGCTCCGGATTTCCGTGACACTCTTCGGCTGTTTCCATTCTGCCACTGCCTCAATCTTTTCTGGGTCGACTGCTACGCCCTCAGCTGTCAACACGTGACCCAAAAAGTCTACTTTCTCTAACCAAAATTCACACTTGCTGAACTTTCCGTAGAGTTGATGCTGTCTCAGCCTCTCTAGTACAATCCTCAGATGCTTCTCATGCTCTTCGGCTGTTTCTGAGTAAACTAGTATGTCATCAATGAACACCACTACGAACTTGTCTAGTTCCTCCATGAATACCTTGTTCATCATGTTCATGAAGTAAGCAGGTGCGTTGGTCAATCCAAAAGACACAACGGTGAACTCGTACTGCCCGTACCGAGTTACAAAAGCTGTCTTGGGAATGTCACCTTCTCTAATCTTCATTTGGTGGTATCCCGATCTCAGATCAATCTTACTGAAGTATTTGGCTTTCTTCAACTGATCTAGCAAATCATCAATTCGAGGTAATGGGTACTTGTTCTTGATCGTCACTGCGTTCAGGGATCGATAGTCTACGCACATGCGCATTGATCCATCTTTCTTCTTCACAAACAACACTGGCGATCCCCATGGGGATGCACTTGGTCGAATCACACCGCTTTCGAGCATCTCTTTCAGCTGCTTTTTGAGTTCCTCCAGTTCCTCCACTGACATTCTGTACGGTCTCTTAGCAATAGGCCCTGTGCCTGGTTGCAGTTCGATTATGAACTCTACGTCTCGGTCTGGTGGTAGTCCTGGTAGTTCCTCGGGAAACACGTCCGGGTACTCACATACTACAGGTACTTCTTCGATCGTCTGTTTCTCAATGGAGTATACCAACTGTCTCAGAATACATGTTCTGGATCTCTTCCCTGTTCTTCTTTGTGGCTCTGCTGTTACTTTGACTCCGCTAGGGTGTGTCAACTCAACTGTTCTGGGTGAGCAACTGATTATTCCTTTGTGCTCTGTAAGCCAATCCATTCCTAGTATCACGTCAATTCCATCCGATTCCAGGACTGTCAAGTTCCCTTCGAACTCCTGGCCTCCTATCATCAGTCTAACTGCGGGGCACTCTAAAGTGCACCTAAGCTCTCCTAAGGGAGAAGTAGTGACTATAGGTCTAGCTTTAGGTATTATCGGGGGTGACTGCTCTCTTACAAACTTTGTCGAGATATAAGATCCAGTTGCTCCAGAGTCAAACAATATCAAAGCTGGAATGCCATTTACTAAAAACTCACCGAGCACAACGTCGGGAGCGTCCTCGGCTTCTTCCTCTGTCAAGTGGTTGAGGCGTCCTCTCTGCGCTGTCGCTGGCTGCCTGTCCTGTCCTCCAGGTGCCGGTGCCTTGGCTGGGGTTTGTTTGTTCTTCTTCTCCGGACAGTCAAAGGACTTGTGACCGGGCTTCCCACAAGCAAAACAGACCACTGTGGTCCCTCCACCAATTCTGGGTGTGTTGTTCGGCTTCCAGTTGGGGTTTCCTTGACTTGAATAGCTGTTGTTTCTGTTACCGAAGCTGTTGTAGTTGTTACCTCTGCTGCCAAAACTGTTGCTGTTACTACCTCGGTTTCCCTGGTAGCTGTTTCTGTTAAACCCTGAGTTTCCTTGGCTGTTGCTCTGCTGAAAGCTTCTCCTGATCATGTTGCTCTGGCCACTCCTCGGCCTCTGACTTAGCCGGTGGTTGTGCAACTGTTCAGCCTTTCTTTTCTTCTCTCGCCAGGTATCTTCAAGTCCCACTCTTTCCTTCTCAACTGCGATAGCCCTGTCAATCAACTCGCTTAGTGACCTGTGTGAACTTGCTGCGAGTGCTGTCCTCAGACCTCTGTGCAAACCACGCTGGAACCAAAACTGCTTCTTCTTCTCAGTGTTGACGTCTTCAGGAGCGTACCTTGACATCTTAGCAAAGTGTCGAGCGTACTCTGCTACAGACAAACTTCCTTGGGTCATCGTCCTGAATTCCATTGCTTTATGCACCATGACTTGTTCTGGTATGTGGTATTCTTTGAAAGCTTCACAAAACTCTTGCCAGGTGATCTGAGCTGGGTTCGCGTGAGAGTCACAGTAGCTCTCCCACCACGCTTTCGCTGCTCCTTCAAGTTGGTGTGCCGCAAGGGCCACACATTCCTCTTCAGTGTAGTCTGTCAGGTCAAGCTTCGTTTCGATGGTACGCAACCAGTCGTGTGCATCGAGTGGTTCGTCTGAGTAGTCGAAGGTGGGTGCTTTCAGCCTGATGAACCGTTCAATCTTCCTTTGTAGGTCTTCCTCCCGGTGTCCCTGACGGTTCTGATTCTGGTTTCCCTGCATCTGTTGCATAGCTTGCATCATCTGAGTATTGGCCTGTGCCATCTGTTGCATCAGCTGTGTCTGAGTAGTCATCACTTCTGCCAAGTTAGGCGGTGGCGGTGGTTGCTGTACGTTCTGCTGGTTCTGCTGAGGTTCCACTGCTGGTTCTTCCAATTCCACTTCTTGTTCTTCTCCTGGTGCGTTGTTCTCGGGCTGGAGCACGCCTGCTGCGCGTCCACGACCTCTGCCTCTAACTGCAACTGCTGCTCTTCCACGACCACGACCTCTGACACGTCCTCTGCCTCTAGCTGCCATTGCTGCCTCTTCTTGCTCAGCTTCCTCAAAACGTGCAAGCAGTCGGTTGGATCTTCGGATCGACATCTTGCTGTATTTTTCATAAAGCAGATTTAGTGGCGGTCGGTAATGGTTAGGTTAGCGTAACTAGAGTATGAGCTGCACACAAGAAATAGACTCAACACTAAAGTACACTCAAGATGAACAACAATAAAACTGCAAGAACAGCCAAAAAGATCGATCAATCATTACAGCATTACACCCTAGACATGTGTACTATCCCGAGGTCAGCTCCTGAAACCTTGAGGATCAGTACATCTAAGCGAATGCTACATCGTGGCTGAGCCAAAAGGTGGTCATGATCTACTAAGTCTAAGCATCTACTCATGAAGATAGATACAACTCTCATCAACTGCTGACATCTGCTGATACTGCCTACTGCATCTGTCTCATACTGCTGAATGTGCTTGTGAGGCGCGCTGCCAACCTCACAGCCTCAATCTCTGTCTGTTGCTTGATCACTGCCTGTTGTCCTGGTGGGTGTCCGTGAGGCGCGCTGCCAACCTCACTATGTCCATCTCAGGTTCTGTCAACTGCTTCTCTAAGTGTGCCAGTTCTTGTCTCAGTCTTGTCATCTCGGGAGTAAAGGTTCGAGCCTCAGGTGGTGGTATCGGCTCAACTCGGCTTGGTGAGACTCTGTAGTTCTCTGTCCTGGGTTCAACTCTGCGTTCTTCTGGTAGTCCTTGGTTCACTGTGATCATTTCTGCCACTCTCTTCCTGTCTGATCTTACCCAACTACTAAGGGTCCTTCGAGCTTCATCTTTTGCCATAATCTATTGAAGACTCAGGTACTTCATCAGCTGGTAGTTTCGTCCACTCTTCTCTTTGTAGCTATCCACCTCTTCTTGAAGTTCTGAGTTGAGACTGTCCAACCAGTATACTTCTTCCTTCAGACCTTCTATCTCTTCTTCCTTGGCTGCTAGTTCCTTGTCTTTTTCTGTGAGTTGATCTTCCAGGCGGACATCTCGTGCATGGTGAGTTGCTCGGATCAGTCCTGCCAACTGCCTGTTGTTTCGAGCTTCATAGTTCAAGACTCTGACTTCCCTTGTTTTAGCTCTGAGTTGTTCCTCAAGTAAGGCGATCCTATTGTCCTTCTCCATCAGCTGGAGGTCTTGCTTCCATACCCTCTCTTTCAGCTTGGCAACTTTCTCCTCTAGGCCAATGTTCAAGTATTCCTGCTCAATCATGCACTGAACTGAGGTCCGCAGAGTCACGTTCCGCTCTCGGTCTGCTGCGTGAGCCTGCAAGCTGACTGCGTCTCTGTCCGTCGGATCTTCAAGAGCTCGCGGTAGGTACCGGAAACGAGTGTGGCTGAGCTGACTCTGGTACACAAGTGTGGCAAGTCGGAGTATCCTCATAGCTATAGTCTGCACTGCCCGACTGAAAGTGCTCTCGCTGGTAGCTGCTCGTAGCATCAGTGACCTTGGTCGTCCAGGGATATTGGGTACAACCATCTGCAACCGGGTGTGTACTCCCTCTCCAGGTCCGTAGGTCCATCCCTCGTAGAAGACGTTGTCCACATCTATCCCCACTGTACGCAGCACCTCCCTGAGTAGCACTGCCAAACCTCCACAGTCTGCTCCTGTGGTCCTGATCTCTCGTCGTTCATCTGCTGATCTTCCTTCCATCTGCCAGACAGTTAGTGGGTTGTTAGTAAGTTAGCAAGTTAGTAAGGTAAGGTAAGGGTAAAAGTTTTGCAAATAGATGAGATGTACTTATATAGTTTTCAAATAGTCCAAGGGGTTTCATATAAAATAGAGGACTCAGTTAGAGCTTCTGTCCTAAGTTTCCGTTCTATGGGTTACGCGCTACGGTCAAGTATGGCTCTGATACCAACTGTGACGAACCGGATTCTCACCAACGAGAACCCGACTCCCTGTACCCTTGAGATAGTCCCAGGAATAGCAGCTATCTCGTACAGAACTCATCTCAGTCGAATATCACATCCATACAACGATAAAAGATTCAATACATGACTCATATAAAGACAAAGCGTCTGGTACAAGCCCTCTGGGCTAAAACGACAATAAGAAACATCTGCGCAGTGGTAGCTAGAACAACAGGGACCACTCCTCCACAGGCATCCTTGAGCGTAGCGCACAC
Organism: Echinochloa phyllopogon; assembly: GCA_033239725.1. Lineage (NCBI taxonomy): Eukaryota > Viridiplantae > Streptophyta > Magnoliopsida > Poales > Poaceae > Echinochloa > Echinochloa phyllopogon. Next base: position 5,896,193 of record BTCW01000014.1, on the reverse strand, counting down.
CCTTCAGTCGTACCACCCGTCCTGGTTGAACTCGCGGTCGGGGTCTTCACCTGAGAGCCCAAAGTCTGTCCCCAAGGAAATGGGACAGGTCCACGTCACCAACCATAATATAATGCAAGCTTTAAAGGTGGCCTATTCTAAGGATAAAGAATTAATCAAGGTTTAAGCCAGGGTTTTCTTATGCAAGCAGCAGCAATAACCCAAATTCAACTCATCACCAACTCCTGCTCACACACACACATCCACTCCCCAAAACCAACCGTCAGCCTCACATTTTCCCATCGGGCTTGTCCTGCCACGGCAGGTTCCCGCAAATCATTATCCACCAACACCTTTCACTCACTAGTCGACTCGGTGAGCTCCCTCCCCACCTCGTCTCAACAGCCTCAGCTGGACCAATCTCTCATAACCCGAATCAAGGATGAGGTAAGAAAGCAGTTTCCCATGCTAGCCGGGGCTTCTCAGAAATGGGTCGTCCGTAACCGTGGACACGGCTATACGTATAGTTTACACTCTGCAGAGGTGGCACTCCAGGAATCCATCCGGGCTGCAAGGCTAGTCCGCAACCAACCTGAGACGCAGCCCACAGCAAAGACCCTAAACAGTAACGGCGCCAATCCTGTCTCCCTGGGCTCGGGAAACATCCGATCTAACATCTGCCCCAGGGTCGTGAAACCTTCCCACCGGGGCCAGTCGGGGGCCGTGGTAAATCAGGGAGATTACGCCGCAACGAATCCCCCCTACACATATCAAACTCGATTCTCCTACAGTCTCGGCGCCGCACTAGAGTAGGCTTGCTGGAACCCTCCCCATACTGGGTAGATGGTGAGCACGGTAATTCCCAAGTCCGAAGTGGGGGCACGACTCGGTCCTTAATTGTTCGGTAAAGCGAGTATCTGCATCACAAGCGATCCGCCGCAACGGTCCGCAATCGGCACCCATAACAGGTATTGCCGCCCAAACTCCTCAGGTACTCACCGAGTACCAAACCCAAGTAACCAGTAACCATGTACCCGCAACAGGTACCCCATAGGGACTGCCCGAGTGCAGCCCCTCAGCACCTCGATCAACGATCGAGTTGTTATTTACTCGCTTACACCGCCTAGCTGCACTACTCCTCCCAAACCACCCACAACTCACGCCAAGAGGATCAATCACAACCATCCCAACACATGCATAGCATAGCATATTTATAAAGTGAGTAGTAGGTAGCAAGGTAACAGGACAATAACAAAGGCAGTGCAGGTTTATCATGCGAGTAAAGTAAAGCGCTAGCATACTAGTTTGCATGTCTAATAGGTATTTCAGAGATGGTCGGGCGTGAACCTGGGCAAAGGTCTTCGTCCTCGTCAAAGCAGTTGTTGTAGTAGTCCGGCTCCTCCTGACTCTCCGGAGCTCCTAGGGGCGCGGAAAGAAAATAAGACGCGGCTACTAGCAAAGAAACACTAAGACAGCGACGAAAGAAAACCCAAATAACACCAAACTCTACACTAACGCGTAGATCATGATTTTAGAAAAATATAGATACTGGTTTCATATTTTTCTGAGCTACGGTTGATTTATTATTAATTTTTGAAGTTTAAATCATTTTCTGAAAATATTAAATAATTTCCGAAAAAGAAAACAGACAAATAATTAGCCTGCTGACGTCAGCATGACGTCATGCTGACGTCAGCAGTGGGGTCCGCCTAGGATGACGTCAGCAGTGGGCCCTGCTGACGTCAGCGTTGACCGGTCAACGGTCAACGGGGTCGACGGTCAACGGTCAGCGGGTCAACTCTGGTCAGTGGGTCCCATGTGTCAGTGACTCGCCGAGTATGACAGGTGGGTCCCATACGTCAGCGCTGTTAAAAGAAAAAGGAAAAAGAATAATCGATGGCTGGGCTGGAATTGGGCCGAAAGTGAATGGGCCGGAAGAGTTCAAGGTGGTTAAACGGACTTAAACGCGAGATTCGGCCCACGAAGGGGCGGCTGCTGGATCTGGCCTGGTGGACTGGGTCCACGGTGCACCGTGAGAGTGGTTCACGAGAGCCGGGTGCACGGGATCAATTTGTGGCTGGCAGGGATCTTCTGTGCGCGGCTGAGAGGGACTTGGTGTGGTCCACGGTGTGGCACGGCCACGGCGCGACGCGACGCGCGCGCGGCGCGCACTGGAACGCGCCGGCGGCGACGGTCGGCGGCGGACCTCGCCGGAAAAGGCTCGGCTGGGCTCAAGATCGGTCGGAAAAGCTTCACCAGGGTTAGGCGGAGCGGATCAGGGTGAAAAAGGCTTGGATTAGGGTTCGGCTTGGGCTTCCCGACGCGGACGGCGGCGACGCGACCATGGCGCGACGACGGCCGGCGACGCGCGGGCGGAAACGGCTTGGGTTTGATTTGGTTTGGCTGGGTTTCGCACGCGCGACACCAACGCGAGTAGATGCGCGGCGTCACGGGCGTAGCAGGGGTGCGCGTGCGCGGGTCCACGGTTGCCCGTGGCCGCGACACGGCCTCGGCGTTCGCGCGCGGGGCGAGCAAGGCTCGGCCGCGGCGGGCCTCGGCTGCGGGGGACAAGCGACGGCGGGTTGCAAAGGGTTTAGCGGCGACGGGAACCTGCACAAGAAGATGCACAGCACGAAGGCTGGCTCACAGGGGCTTGGCTTGGCACGGCGAGCACGAGCGGCGGCGCTCCGCCGGAAACAGAGAAGAAGGGGGCGAACGCGGGCAGCTCACCCAGGGTCTCGTCGTCGTACGCTGCAGCTCGGGGAAGACTCGTCGAGGCTCGGCGATGCTCGTGCGCTTCCTCTCGTCCCTGGTCCGGCTCCTCGTCGGCGAGTCCACGGACGGCGGCGATGGCTTCGGCGGCGGCGATGCGGGGAAGGCGCTCCGGCTCTCCTCCTCTTGCTCCGACTGCTCCAGGACCTTCCCCACCCCTCTCCTACTCCTCCCCTCCCACGAACTGGATCTGGATGGAACCCCGAAGGGCGGCGCGGCTTGGGGAAGAAGATGGCCGGTGGCGGGTTTTATAGGCGCTAGGGCTAGGGTTTGGCGGGCACGGACGGCGAGATGGAGAGCTTGAGCAGCTGCGGACACGCGGCGCGCATCGGACGGGCCGCACAGCGCTCGGGTGGTTGGATCACGGGCGGCGCGTCGCGGGAGAGAGAGAGCGGGCGGCGTCGCGAGGAAGGAGACGCGGGGGAGGAAGATGACTGACAGGCGGGGTCCAGCGGTCAGCGGGTGGAGGCGGACGCGGCGGCGACGCGGCGAACGGCTGGGCCGAGCTGGGCCGAAAGGCTGAGCGGGCTGTTCGGTGAGTTGGCTCGGGTAGAAGAGTTGAAGGGCGAAAGATGGACTTGGCTGCGGAAATTCGGCCCACGAACAGGAATAGGATTGGAAATTAGTTTAGTCAATTAGAGTTTGAATTCAAATCTAGAATTTGAATTCAAACCAACCAAAAATCCATATAAATCCAAATAAATCCAAATCACACTATTTCATCCTTAGCACTTCAAATTGATTTTAAATTGAATTTAAATTGCCTAAGAATTTAGGGAGCAAATAGAAGACACTCTTATATGTTTGTTTGCATGCACACAATTCCACCAAAATTTTTTTAAATTCGAATTTTTGCACTCAACAAAGCCTATAGGAATTTTAGGGTTGTTACAGGGGCAGTCCTCACCTATCAGACTAGTCTTTTGGGTTGAGTTAGGCCTGGGCCTTGGTTGGTTGTTGCTCCGGTGGACCTGGGCTCGATGGGGCGTTGACCCGTGGGTATAGCGGGCCGGGCCGGATTCCGCTGCGCCACTCTAACAAGTGGTATCAGAGCCGGAGGTCGGGAAGCCTGGAAAATCTCAGGGTCACACGGTGACGGGGGAGCCCGTGAACGTCTTCGTAGAGACATGACGAGTTGTGACTGGAGAGTTGGACTCGGGGCCTGGGATAACGTCTTCCGGGAGATCGCATGGGTTGTATGTGATGGAAGAGTTGGGCCCGATGTGTGACGGGGGAGATTGTTAGGTTTAGTCCCACATCGGAAATTGATGGGGGTGGAGCACGACATATAAGGCGGGGGCAATCCTCACCTATCAGACTAGTCTTTTGGGTTGAGTTAGTCCTGGGCCTTGGTTGGTTGTTGCTCCGGTGGACCTGGGCTCGATGGGGCGTTGGCCCGTAGGTATAGCGGGCCGGGCCGGATTCCGCTGCGCCACTCTAACACATGCATTAGTAGCCATCACATCACGCTTATGGTATAAGGCCGTGTTTAGATCTCAAATTTGCACCCCCAAATTCACTATGCAAAAAGAAAATTCTCATCACATCAAAATGTCATAACATGCATGGAATACTAAATATAGATGAAATCAAAAACTAATTGTACAGTTTTGTTGTACTTTGCGAGATGAATATTTTGAGCCTAGTTAATCAATGTTTGGATAATTTTTCATAAATACAAACGAAATGCTACATTAACGCAATGATTATGAAGTGACAATACACCCCAAATTTAGGCTTCAAAATTCGGATCCAAACAAGGCCTAAACAGATTAAAGCATTCAGAACAGTCACATCACACAGCAATTCGCGCACGAAAAAAAGGCATCCAGAAACCAACCCATCATATTCCATTGCAGTGAGACTGAGACGAACAGATCCAGAACATCTCTACCACAAGACATCACGGCAAGGAACGAGTGTCCCCGTCTACTTCTTCCACTGCAGAAAACGAACACAACGACGAGGAACGAGCAACGAAGGAGCGCCGCTCTCTAAGCCCTCTCGCCCCTGATGCGGCGGGCGAGCTGGATGTCCTTGGGCATGATGGTGACGCGCTTGGCGTGGATGGCGCAGAGGTTGGTGTCCTCGAAGAGCCCGACGAGGTACGCCTCCGCGGCCTCCTGCAGCGCCGCCACGGCGGAGGACTGGAACCGGAGGTCCGTCTTGAAGTCCTGCGCGATCTCCCGCACCAGCCGCTGGAACGGCAGCTTCCGGATGAGCAGCTCCGTGCTCTTCTGGTACTTGCGGATCTCCCGCAGCGCCACCGTGCCCGGGCGGAACCGGTGCGGCTTCTTCACGCCGCCCGTCGCCGGCGCCGACTTGCGCGCCGCCTTGGTCGCCAGCTGCTTCCGCGGCGCCTTGCCGCCCGTCGACTTGCGCGCCGTCTGCTTCGTGCGGGCCATCGGAGGAGCGCGGCGGCGAGCGAGCGAGGTGGCCGGAGGATTTGGGGATGGGGAATTGGAGATTGGAAGGCGACTTTGCGGTGGGAGGATTTGAGGATTCGGCTGCTTGTTTTTGTAGAGGCCAGAGGGAGAGGAAGGCGGGAGGGCGGAAATTTTGGGAGGCGCGGGCGCGGGAGGGGTTTTGGCCGTTGGATGGAGACGGACGGTGGATGTGGGGCTGTTGGTTGCGGCGATCCGCGTGCTGGGTGATGCTGCGACGCCATTGGCTCGCGCGGTTTGGGAGAGGATCGCTGGCCCCACCTGGACGTTTCGGCCGCGGCTAAACGGGCTGCGCCCACTGGACGCGCGGCCTGCTGGGCCGGTTGGACGGGAATGTGCGTTGCGCACACAGACGTGTTCGTTCGTCTTTTGCGTGGTTTTGGACTTTATCCGGCCCAAATGCTAGCATTTTGTACTTCTCATCAATAATAGCATGGAAATACAAGAGGTGCTCCTTTTGATGCTAGGAGTTGTTTGGCTGTAATAGTGCTGCTCAACTGAACCTTTGCGAAGCATGGTAAGGAGTTTGTAGATTGGATCCCTGATGTAGTCTTTCGGCAGACAGATTGCTTACTTGATGAATACTCCCTCCGTACTCGTAAAGAAAGTCGTTTAGGACAGCGACACGGTCTTCAAAACACAACTTTGACTTCTTATTTCTATAGAAATATTTGTCGAAAAGTGATATATGTATACTTTTGTGAAAGTATTTTTCAAAATAAATCTATTCATATAACTTTTACAATTTAAAACTCAACAATTTAAAAGTTATTCATGATTTATATTCCCAAAGTTTGACTCAAACCTTGTCCTAAACGACTTCCTTTGCGAGTACGGAGGGAGTATGATATAATAGAGAAGTTCCATAACCATGTTGTTATATATACTGATGGACAGTTGGACACACTGAGGCTGAACCATGATGAAACACATAGTACTCGGCACGTCATCCCTTAGGTTAAACAAGCAATACATGAACTAAATAAAAACATGAAAGCAAATCATGGGAAAATAGCTGCAGGGCTCAAGTTTCTTTCTACTGGTACATTTTGATGTGAGCACTTTTTAATTATATGGGCGCAACAGTCATAATCTCGGCAAAATCTCATAATAGCGACTTTATTGCCGTGCTAGGATCCTTGTCACGGATTTACAGTCATTTTACAAGATGACAGCTGCGACAAACCTAACTACAATCACGATAGGATCCTTGTGTGAACTAACCTAATAAATTTACAGAGAAATGAAGAGGAGAAATGGGGAGCAGCAGCGCGCAATTGTCATGACCTTGCCTTTTGGATGGCACCAATGATCGATCGGAAGGCTTCGGCTGTGCAGGGAATATGAAGGACCCCTTGCTGCTCATACCCGAATTCCTGCACTGCCAGATCAAGAAGCTCAAGGAAGTAGGGTTGCTTCAAGTGCTCCATATGCACAAGGATCTTCTCCCTCTCTTCCCCCTGCCCAATCAGAATAGGTATGAACCCTCGTGGCACCTTATCCTTCCTAGCCATGCCCTTCTTTCTCTTATCCTTTCTTTTTTTGTGATTTCTTCTCCTTTCTCTTTCCCTTGTTGCATACAATTGATCTTCCTATCCCTGCATTATATACAACTCTGCTCTGTAGTTGCATCACGTAAAGGCATACATGATTTGCATTAATATATTAGGCTGGCAGTTCCCATCTGATAGAATTGCTGGCCTGCAAAGTTAAATCCTTGGAGTATGATGCATAATTTGTTTAAGCACAGGCACCATTGCAGATAAATCCCCAACTGAAATTTTATTCTGCTTGACTCCTGTGTTCTCTGCGGATAACACATGATGTTCCGTTGGCTTGAGATGTTGACTTCATCTCGTTGTGCCACCTATCTTGGGCGATGATGTCAATCATTTTTTTTATGTTGTATTAGAGCATCTCCAAGAGTCTCTCTAAATCTCACTCTCTAAATCCTCATTTAGAGAGTCATTTGTATACAAATCATTTTCTATATGTTTCCGTTTTCCAACAGCTTTTCTATATCTTATGTGCACTCTAAAAAGCTATTCTCTTTTCTATATTTGAAGACCGAGAAATCCGGAATAGAGAATGACTATGTTTACATAACCAAATAAAGAAGCTGTTGGAATGTACCATTTCAATCAAAATCTCTAAAACTAGCAATTATGATGAATTTAGAGAGTCTTTTGGAGTTGCTCTTATGAAGGTTAAGTTCCTTAATTGAATATCCTTGCAAAAAAAAGTTCCTAAATTGAGTAGGTCAACTAGTGTCTAAGGAGCTGTTTGATGAATGGCAAGTACATAAGGTCCTGGTTATGATTCTCCTTATGAGTAAATAAAAATATATGTGATTGGGATGTACTAATACCTGTTGCTCCTTTTTATAATTTGAAGATTCATTTGTTTTCCCTCATCATTGAGCTGATTTCGTGGCAAGTAAGCTGTTTGATAGAGTTCCCTTTTGTTTATGCTTAGTCAACATGATGATATTGGTATTTTGCATGTATCATTGCATCCACTTTCTCTAATTTATGTCATTATATATGACGCCCTATTAGCTAGGGCAGATACATTGCTACACATCAGCGGTCTCATCTCATACAGTGTCACGTAAGATTTTTTCTTATGTGGATGAGAGAGAACGAGGTGAGAGAATGAGGTCGTTGCTTCGCGAAACAACCGCCTCATGAGCTAAATTATAGGACTATCAGACAACTCTCCCACCATTGCATGAGTTTTGTTGTCATGCAATCAATAATATTTCTTTATTTCCCCGTAAATTAAGGGATTTTATATTACTATGAGACAACTAAAACAACAACCTATTATATAGGTTGTCTGATAAACTGTCTAAAGATTACGTGTCACTGCATGAGACCGTCTATTAGACAACATTAGTGTACCTGCCCTTAGCTGTGGGGATGGATTGTCTCTCTTGCTTTTTTTTTGGCAGGTGGACAAAGTGTCTCTAAGTCAACTCAGTAGTAACCTTTAATCCTTTATTACTATGTAAGGTTGCATGTACATGATGCAATAGGCTATACTTCCTTTTGCAGCGTAACCCAAAATTATGAGTGGCTAATAATACTGTAAGTTAATAACTGTCAGAGTAAATATTACGGTAGCTCTGAAGAAGTTACTACCAGTGACCACACTCAATACCAATTCATTGACTTATCCATTTGCTTGTCTAAACTGTTCACACAGAGCGCATGCTAGTGTATGAAAATGGGGTGCCGCTCACCTGAAACCAGCGTGCACGGCACATATTTTGCGCGTCAACGGTCACGAATTTGCCCATGGACTTTCTACGTAAGCATTTTTCACGTGAATCACGACTCAATAATTGCATCGGATTTCGTTAAAATTAGAGCATGTCAACGCGAGTACATTGCTCAGCCATGTGCCAGTGAAGTAAAAAAGAAAGTGCGTTGCTCAGCCATATTCGGATCCATTTCATCATTTCATAAGCGAACCACTACTACACAGGAAACCACCACCACCATCTCCGGCGACATGGCCGCCAAGCGCCGCACGACGAGGTCGATCGCGCGCCTCGCCAGGCCGGCGGCCTCCATGGCTGCACAACAGCTCAGCTTCGTGCGTGCGTTCAGGTCCCTGGAACGGAGAAGAACAACCCGTGTACCTAGACTTAGTGTACACTGTACACGCGCTTGCAGGAGCGCGCGACGGTCGGCAACACCGGGCGGTTCGCGTTCCCGGCCGGCCAGCTGTAGTGGAAGGCGATCGGCGACGACGTCGTGGCGAGCACCACCTGCGAGGCCGCGACACGACAACATCGCCGCCGACGACCACGAGAAGCGGCGCCATGAAACAGGCGGTCAGGTCAGGTGGCTGGACACGGCGGTCTCCCTCGACGAACTGCGACGCACGAATAGCTCCTGAACAACGTTATCGGCGGCGCCGCCGGCCGGCCTGCCGGGCAACTGAGCGCGCCGTGCAACGACCGAACAGATGCGGAGGACCAGGCGGCAGCTCGAAGGCTCCTCGGACCTCCAGTTTTAGGTCTCGCGCAGAAGCTGTGAGAGGCGGCGGTGGCGCGCCGTGGTCGTGGCGGCCGATGGCGCCGGGAAGCCCAAGCTCAGGGGGTGGTCGTTGTTCCATTTACCGTCCGGGGTGGACGGTAAATGAAATACCGACCACCCCTGGGCCCATCGCATCCGTTGAATCAGAATTGCACGGCTAGGATCGCCTTCTTCCTAGCTACCGAGGTCCTCTCGCTGGCTCGCGCCCCCGTCCGCTTGCCGCTTCCCCTGGCTTCGCTCGACGGCGCGCCGCGCTCTGCTGATCAAGCCGCTGGAAGGCGGCACCGCCCAGGAAGGAAGAGGTCGGTGGCGCGACGTAGGCGAGCCCGGCTACGGTCCATGCCGCCGCCACGCGCGGCGGGGTCGGTCAGCGACACACCTGCGCGGCGCGCCGGCGCACCCTCCACTGTCGGCGTAGGCAATGGCGCGGCGGTCGTCGTCTTTCCGGCGTCCGCGCGCGACGACGAACTGCGCGTTCTCTTCTCTAGGGGCATGAGGGGTGCTGTCCTTCCTGTCAAACCTCGGCGATTATGGCAAGTGCGTGGCGCGCGACGAGGACGGCGCTCCGGGCGTGTACGTCCGATGGAGCAGCCGGAGTAGGTCAGGACAATTGGACGACAAAGCCATATACTGCAGGCAGCAGTACGAATCCTTCTTTGTAAACAAACAACCAACCACGGCGAACCATTTGTCTGCAGACGCTCCAAATCACGACAGAAAATTCTGCAAAAATGCCGGGTAGCTCAAAGGCATTCTGTGGATGGAGAACTGAAAACGAGAAGCGTCCACGGGGTTCCAAAGAAACAGCACCAAATGGTCGACGAAAATCCTGCGAAAATAGTCGGAGATGGAGAATACGATGGCGTACTGTGCTGCAAAGTTTCAGGCTCGAATGGATTCTGCAGATAAAGAAATGAAAAAGGAAAAGTGTTCATTGGCGCTGTCGGCGGCGGCCGGCCGGTGTCCCGCTGCACACGCCCAGCGGCACAGCCGGAGCGGGCTCGATGCTTCACACAACGAAACACAACAGCATCGAGTGGCGTGGATGTTCCCCCGGCCGTAGTGGTGAACGACGCCGTGCTGTGTAACGGGCGGCCGCCGGCCGTACAGGAGCACAGGGAGTCGGGGGCGCGTGGTCGCCGTCGATGGCGCCGAGCTCAGGGGGTGGTCGTTGTTTCATTTACCGTCCGGGGTGGACGGTAAATGAAATACCGACCACCCCAAGGGCCTCTCGTGTCCGTTGATTCCGACTTGTGTGGCCTAGATCGACCGAAAGGCAGCAAGGCTCTTCCGCCTTCCTCGGCCGCTTGCTATGCTCCCGCCTGCCGCCTGGCTCTCCCACGGCGCGCTGCGCGGAGCTCTGCTGAGACGCGTGCCGCGGCACCGCGCGAGGATGAACAAGTCTATGCCGCAACGCGGGCGCCGCTCCGATCTTTGCCGCCGAGGGGGCGCGACGCAGACCACGGCGAGGTGAGGTTGGTCAATGGCACCTCGACGGACGGCGGCGTGCTCCTGCGCGGCGCACAGATTGGCGAGGCCCGCCAATGTCGGCGTAGGTTACGGCTCCCAGCTCGGCTTTCCGGCGTCCACACATGCCTGCCTCGCGGCACACGGAGGCTCGCCAATCCGCCATGCCTCGCAGCCGCGCACGCCTGGAACGCCGGCCGCCCGGGTGCTGGGACTCGTTCATGCTGCCGTGTGTCGTCTGTGCTCGTTGTGTGGTTGAGGCAGCTGTGGGCCCGGGCGTTCGTGTCCCGGCCGGCGGCGCGAGCCTGCGTGTCCGTGACGGCCGCGGCCGACCAGCTCCGGCCTCCGGCGCATTTCGGCTGCCGGTGGGCCTGTTCTGTTCGGTGCCGAGAGCTGGAGCCGGTGCCGCCGGCGTTCGTCGTGGCACCAGGTCTCAGCACGCTCCGCGGTCACATGTGTCATTACGCGGCGAGGCTGAAGGAGATGGGAAAGGCAGGCCGGGGAGCTCGCCGAGTTCGCGGGTGAGAAGCATGGCTTCTCTGTAACAGCACGGCGAGCAGCCCACGGAATTCAATGTTCTGCAGCAGGGACAAATTGAAATGAAAGGGGAAGAAAACATCTCGTGCTCATCATCCTCGCCGGCGGCGCCAGCGGCGGGGATTAACGGAGGCATTGTAAGCGATTCCTTCTCCATCACCGTGCTCCAGCTCCTCCTCTTTAACACAATTTTGTTTATCATTGCATTTTTTCAGTTATGAGAAGCAGCGTATGCCGATCTTGCTTCGGTTTCATGAACAAGGAGATGCCGCATGTCAAGAACAATGGGTTTCTGGTTGGGAGTACCACATACACCGTCAGTGATTATCTCTCTTGTACGGTGTGTTGTCAAGGGTCCTCAGCAACCTGCAACAAAGGGCTGTGACGATTGGCAATGATGAGGTGGCATACTTATTAGTTATACCTTCCTCACCTGTAGATTAAAGAAAATTGGTGAGGACAAATAAGCTATGAATCTATGACGAACTTTCACTTGGCCTCTCCTAAGAGGGTAAATTCCAGCACGAATAACCTAACCGGCTTATTTCCCTAATAATTGTGTGTGTTTAAAATAAATACGAAGCAAGTTCTAAACAATTTAATAATATTTGTCAAAATTGAGTACAGACTAGAGTAATTTAAATAGTTGAGTGTATGAAATAGGTAAATAAAAACAATGAAGTAAAAGGAGGATGTGGAGAGATGAAAAGCTACTCGAGAGTCGAGACCGAGACGCTGGCAAATTTGATTTGAATGTTCATTCAATTCGACACTAGCTGTAATATTCGTATTCGACTCCGATCGGAGTTCGTTTTGTCGCCACATATAAGAGATTATAATAAATAAATTAATTAATCAAATAAATATCGATCCACCTGCCAAGACGACAAGTCGTTCGGCCAAAAACGTAACCTGCGCTCCGGCAAACTTTTTTGTTTCTTTTTTTAGGACTTTTCAACTTTTTTATTATTACGTGGCACTTGGCACGCCGCCCTCCTCCAAAACACCGGCGCCGTAGATCCATCCAACATCCGAGGCGCCGCTTCCTCAACGTCGCCGATCTTCCGTCCCCAATTCCCGCAAATTCGGCGCTGCGGACGCCTCCTCCTCCTCGTCTCCGTCCTCGTCGCGGAAAGCTCCGGGGAGGGAGCAGAACGGCGCGCCATGGGGACGTCTCAGCAACGCGGGGGAGTTTTCGACATCGAGGCATTGGCGCCGGCCGTCGCCGTCGACCACAACATCAGGCTCCCCAACTACTTCCGCATCGCCGACAGCCTCCTCACCCAGGTCTGTCTCCCCCTCCGTTAAACCCTAACCAGGCACCACACCACCTGCCCAAAACCCAGCGCCCCAAATCCCTCACATCAACTATAATCCTCTGATAAGCAGGGCTTGTCTTCAAGCATTCCCTGCACATAAAACCACCACTTAGAATTTTATAATGCGGGACATGGTTTGACAATGCGATATTGCGATTTGGTGATCCATTGATTTACCTGGCAAATTAACGCGATTACTACACTACAATTGATCTGGTCACAAGTGTGCTAAACAATTTTCTATATGATATATATGCGCAGGCTAACATATATAGGGAGAAGAAGAACCTCGTCCAGCTGTATGTTCTTCTCCTGAGATACTCAAGGTGTGTTGCTGAGCGACATTGTCCATTGCTATGCCTACCTTCTTATTTCTAAATCAGTATAAATCATGTCTTCTGATTCGCTGCAGCCTTGTGTGCGAGACTATTCCAAAGCATCGTGACTACCGCACGTTCAAGTCAGGAGAAAAGGACTTCTTCAAGAAGGTATAGTTCCGACTTCAATTGCACTACATTTAAAAATGCGCAAGAGGATGAGTAATTTGTACTTAACTGTCAAAACGTACTAGTAACTTTTGACACCTGACATGATTAAAAGGAAACAAAACACAAGCCTTAAAGCTGTTATGAAACATAAAGCAATTGGAATGAAGATCATCTCCTGCTGAAGTTTGAGACATCTCTTAGTTGTGCTTGTGCATCATGGTGCCATTGGCTTTGTTGTAGAAATTATTGGATGTCATCGATGAGCTAGAGTCGCTGAAGCCAGTCGTCCAGCAGCAGTTCACGGAGCTTGATGCGGGTGCTTCTGCAGAACCTCATCATTTAAGTGGAACCCAAGCTGCGAGTTGCAGGATTGACAGGCATTCGACAGACTCACATGCACCACAGGTATACATACATGGCATTGCGCTGCATTTTGTAGCTTGTAAATATATTTTGAAATCAATTTGATGGAAGAGTTCTGTTCGGTTACATCCTCTATTTCTTATCATTATATACTTCACATTTTGTTTTTCTATTCATCAATTGGTTGGTAACGCTACTGGGTAATTGCAGGACGTTGTGAGACATCAATTGGCATCATCACTGAGTGTCAAACCCGACAGGCAGATTTGCAAACAGTATGTGTATATTCTGTCACATTTATGCCTTTGGTATGTTGTGTTTCTTTAGCTGAATGAAAATGATTTTTAATAGTTGATGTCGAATCACGGGTGTTTTACGGGTTAGGATAATTATCAGGTCATTAGAATTTATTAGGAGCCCAACTCTACATAAACAGAGGCTAGGCAGTCATTTACAGGCAATCAAGAAAGAAGTTAATTCCCCCTTCTCCCTCTCTTATCCACGCAAGAGCTCCAGGTGCCTCGCCTTCTGTCAATAAAAGAAACTCTAGCACACATATCGAGCACTTTTTTTAATACTTACATGTCATTTGCTTGAAAGTTGCAAATAAAACAAGCAATATCTCAACTGAGTGTCAAATTCTTCTTTATAGATTTGAAATTTAAAATTTGTAAGCGTTTTTCATTATTTCAGAGGTCAAAGATTAATCTTGTTACCTTTAGCAAAACCTGCATAATGTTATTCTGCTCAGCATTTACTTTTTCATTCCCAGTGGCCAATGCAACATTTTACTGACTACTGATGAAGATTTTTTTTTATTCTTTTACCATAGACATTTTCATCCATTCAAATCAACTTGGTGTTTTGTTTAGCAATACATCGTTTTCGATTTCTAAATTTTGACTTTTTTTTATTCCTTTGTGTAACTTTAACAGAAATGTTGGTCTACCTTATCCAAAAGAAGAGACACTATCCAGGCACTCCATATTAGGGCCAGATGGACTTTCTAGGCAGTGGATAGGACCTACTGTTGCAATGAAGGTATAATATTACTAACGATTCTTGAGAATTTAATCCCAGATAACTATTGGCTTATGGATTCCCTGACTACCTTTTGCAGGTCCAGTATCCCACTAATAACGAAGAAACACAAAGTGATATCTCTAGGTAATACTTGGATAGATCATAGATCTGTATTTACTATCTGCACAAAAGTGATTGTCCATTGTTTACAATTTTGTTTCAAATCTTGTGCACAATTTCTTTGTGAAATACTCCCTCAATTAAATATATTATTTGAAAACTGTCCTGAATGACCCTCCATTCATCTTTATATTTATGTTCTAAAAAATAACATTTCTAATGTTATAAACATTGTTATCCAAATGTTTCTTTGGAACTCCTTTGATTTCATTTGTTTTGTTTCAATAAATATTTTCTCATTAAAGTAAGAGGTAGTCCAAAGATTAATGGATAATGATATTTCTAACAAAGCAAGTCCTTGCATATAGCAGAGAAGATGACATTTTATTTTGTCTCCAATTCTTATGCAGTTTAGTGCCAGCTATCTTGAACCAAGATGGCCTGCATGGTGACAGTAAAGCATTGCCATACGGATCCAAAACTAACAACGAAATACATTTGTCTGTACCACTAGAAGAAGAATTGTGCCAACTTAGTATCCAACAGCCTTCTTGCCCACCAATCCTGTCACAAGTATATGTGGATCGATCAATGTTTTCAAGAGTTGCCGATTCAAAACCTGAGCATGCTATCTCCCATTATCGGCGTGTGGATATTGTAAGTTCAAACTGCAAATTTTACCTTTATAAAGTCATGGTGTTGTTCTTGATCTATAGCTTAGCAAATATGTGTGTGGTTCTTGTTCGTGCTCTTCAGTTGGAACTAGTATATGCAGTTGGCTTTTATTTTGAGTTCTGACCAATGGTTTCAATGTTACTCTTGTTAGCCAGAGGAGTTGACAGCATGTTTTCTAAAGGCTGCCGAGACAAATACCATAGAAAGTTTAGAAACATGTGGGCTTATTTTTGGTGAACTGCTAATGGACCCAGAGGTATGTTTCTATTTTTCCCTAAGGGGGCTTGACAGTGATTTTGTTGGATCGCTGACCTTACATTCTATTGTTATGTAGGTAGGTGAGTATTTTAAGGTGACAGCCTTGATAATTCCAAAACAGAAATCTACAAGTGATACGGTTAGTTCTTTCTATAATCTATTCTTGCATGTTCCCTTAGTTCAGGCTTTTCATGTTATTGCAGTACAGTGCCTAAAATACAGCACTTTGTTAACAAACAACTTCAACTTTGTTTACTTTTTGCAGTGTGAAGCTACATGTGAAGAAGAAATACCGGGAGTTGTTCAGAGCATCGGCTCACCTTACCAGCTTGGTTGGATTCATGTAAGCTCAAATTAATGCAACTTGGCCCCATATAGATTTATTTGTTGCATGCCCACTGCAAATATTCAGGATACGCATATGCCTTACCATATTTCTCTCTCTCTTTTCAGACACATCCAACACAAGACTGTTTTATGTCTTCTGTTGATCTACATAATCATTATTCATATCAGGTAATGCAACTGTATCCTACATTGTGGTTTTGTGCCATTATTAACAGTTCATTATTTCTGATTCAAACAAGGAAAATATCACTGAAGTACATGCGGCCATGATCTTGTATTTTGTCATTCTTAAATTGTTGTCCATGGTTGGAAGTAATTCAAAATAAATATTTGCAGTGCACTGGTTCAGTCGTTTATATAAATGGCCGAAAGATATTTGGTTCATGTTTCTTAATGCTTACTCTATTTTATTTTAAACTAGTATCAGGGAAATCTAGTTTGACTGTTTGTTTTGATCTACCTATCTAGAATATTACTACGTATTAGATATACAACACGCACACAGATATTTTGCTTGCTTAATTGAATTGTAGTTTCTTTGTCACAATTTGTGCTTAGGAAACCTTGAGAACTCATTGCTAATATATGATCATATCTGGCCTTATTAATGTACAGAAGGAGCTGCACGAAGCATTTGCAATAGTTCTGGCACCTTCAAAACGAAGGTATGCTATCAATGTTTCATCTTTGGCACCCCTTATTGTGTAGTATCTTCTTTCAAGTATTGGTAATTATGCAAAGTCAGTAACTCAGTTAAAAAGTGTTTCATGGAGTTAATATTAAGTGCTCACCTCGTCTTGTTTGTTCAGATTATGCAAAGTCAGTAACCCAGTTAACAAATTGTTGGAATGCCTTGTTCTTATCTTGACGTATAGTTGTTTACTAGCTGCTATTGTTGTTTACTAGCTCATTAGTCCCAGAAATTCTGCACATATTTTGTAGCTTTGCTCTGCCGCTAACTAACCCTTGTAGTCATGCATGATAACCAATTTGCGGTGCCCCTGTTTTCATGAGATGGTCATGTGATCTTAATTATATGTTTTATTTGAACAGCAAAAAGGACCGCGAGAAGATATTTCAGCTCACGGTTCCAGGTGGTATGCGTTCAATTGGCGATTGCGCCGAGAGGGTTTTCCATCCGCATGACTTGGCAACCTACAAGGAATGCTCCCACATAAAGTTGAAGTCGGCTTTACCCTTTCGTTCCATTGACCTTCGGCAACGGTGTGTGGGTTAGCAGTTAGCACGCTGTAGGCTGTGTAGGCTACAGGTCGGCCATAGCTGCTTCCAGTCCAGTGATAGCCATCTATGTCTCTGAAGTGGTGATATATACAAAGGTCGGCACAATCGACGGTCGACCCACGGATCCCCCCCATCATGTCCGGGCGTCGCCGCACGCACGCCGTGGAGGACTTCTTGGGCGTCGTCCGGCTCCGTCTTCCACAGCGACACGACGAGACCATTCTCGTGCCGCCGGCCGGACGTCCCCGGCGTTCAGGGGAAGGAAGGACGCCGTGTACGATGTTCAGTGCATTCATAGTTTGACACAGCTCGACTAACAAGATAATTCACATGTGCATACTAATACTGTGGCACCTTCATCTGAAAATGACTTGAAATTATATAAACAAGAAAATCTGAAAATGCTTGCGGCGACAATGTGATGGTGGACGAGAGCACCTCTGTTCAATTTCTATTGGCATCCTATTGGCATGGAGTTTGGCACATCTGTTCAATATCTTTGCCACGAAGTTTGCACAATCTCCAAATTTTAAATACCAGGATTGTCACCGAGTCGCCAGCACTGACCGCCCAAACCTACCACAACTGCTCTCCTGACTTGGTGTACACGAAATGGCTTCAGCTTTTGACAAGGTGCAGTGAACTGAAGACGACAGCAAACTAGTACGTAGTATATAATAATTCGTCATTTCTTCTCGTTCGTGTATAAATAGCAAAACAATCCTTCACTGAAGCAGTAACAATCAGTGAACACTGAACATACACCTCACTCGTGCATTCGAGCACCATGTCCGGCAACACGGCACCACGCGTCGTCGAGGACTACCGCGGCGTCATCCAGATCCTCAGCGACGGCACCATCGTCCGGTCGGACCCCGCCGTCCTCCGCCCGCCGGAGCGCTTCCCCGACGTCCCCGGCGTCCAGTGGGAGGACGTCGTGTACGACGCCGCGCACGGCCTCAAGCTGCGCATGTACATGCCAGCCACGGCCGGAGACGATGGCAAGAAGCTGCCGGTGCTCGTGTACTTCCACAGCGGCGGCTTCTGCCTCGGCTCGTTCGAGCAGCCGCACTTCCACTCCGGCTGCCTCCGCCTCGCGTCGGAGCTGCCCGCCGTCGTCCTCTCCGCCGACTACCGCCTCGGCCCCGAGCACCGCCTCCCCGCCGCCATCGACGACGCCGCGGCCGCCCTCTCCTGGCTGCGCGGGCAGGCCGCGCTCGGCGCCGCCGCCCATCCCTGGCTCGCCGGAGCCGGACCGGCCGACCTCGCCAGGGTGTTCGTCGCCGGCGAGTCCTCCGGCGCGAACATGTCCCACCACGCCGCGGTGAGGCACGGGTCCGGGCAGCTCGCCCTCGACCCGCTGCGCGTCGCCGGGTGCGTCCTGGTGACGCCGTACTTCGGCGGCGCCGAGCGCACCGCGGCGGAGGCCGAGCCCGCCGCCGCCGGCGCGCCGTTCACGCCGGAGATGTCCGACAAGATGTGGCGCCTGTCGCTGCCGGCCGGCGCGACCAGGGACCACCCGGCGGCGAACCCGTTCGGGCCGGACAGCCCGGCCCTGGAGCCGGTGGCGTTCCCTCCGGTGCTCGTCGTGTCCGCCGGGCGCGACATCCTCCACGAGCGCGTGCTGCGCTACGCGGAGAGGTTGAAGGAGATGGGGAAGCCGGTGGAGCTCGTGGTCCTCGAAGGGCAGGAGCATGCGTTCTTTGCACGTCAGCCATGGAGCGAGGGGGCCAGCGAGCTGATCCGAGTCGTGAAGAGCTTCGTCCACAAAGACAATGGCGCCGAGCGCAAATAATAGACTACGGGAGTTGGTGATTGGTCTAATAAATCCGTGACCTTTTTTTTTGAATAATTAGCACGAGCCCTACCATATAATTTAAGAAGAGAAAGAAGCATGCAGACATGCAGTCTTTACAAGATAAATTCGACTGCAATAATGAAAAAGGTTATGACCGATACATTAATAAAACTAGTGCTAGACTCCCGCACGCTTCCTGTCGCAAGGCTACTTCTTATTTGATCAAGCACGCCACCTGTTGTGGTTGTTCTGAATGCCCCTCAAATATCCGTATGTTGCGTTCCTTCCGGATGTTTCAGATGGTATATGTTGACACGAAAACGCGCCAACACACTCGAAGATCGATCAAACGCGCAGCACGGCCGTCACAACGGCCAACTCCTGATCTCCTCGGGCAAACCGGTCTGACCGGTTTATAGAACCGGTCTGACCGCTTTCTATCGGGAGATCGTGAAGACCTAGAAACCCAAGCTCGGGAGGGACCCCGTCGGAGCTCGAGCAGATCTAGGTTTGCTCTAGGGTCGGCAGGCCACCTAGAACGTCCTTGAACGCCGTAGAGACGAGCAAAGAACAGAATATGGGGGTTGGAAAACATTAGGGTTTGATAGATACAAAAATATAAGACAAAAGTACTTGATTCGATTGGGAATACCTCAATCGGCCTTCTAGCCTTTATATTCATAGGCCGGGGAAGTCTTACCCCTTTCGAATAGGTTACAATATGGGATTAAACTCGGAATCCTAATCCTACTCGAATTACAGAACCAAACCGGTCTGACCGGTTTGGCAAACTGGTCAGACCGGTTTGGCCAGGCCAGAGCCAATTTTGACTGTCAACACATGCCCCCCTGCGTTTTTAGTGAACTTGAGAACTAAAAAGCAAGTAATTACAATTCAGGAGCTAAAATTTATGCTAAGGGCGATATCAACAATATATCGGCCATTGGTCTTCATGCATCTTGCCCACTTGGATAGAATTTCTTCAAGTATCTCCCATTGATAGCTTTAGGGAAATGATCTTCCTTCAATATTTCTAGCATGTAAGAATTCCCAAAAATGACTTTGACAACTCTATAGGGTCCTTCCCAACTTGGTGACCATTTACCAAACTTGTTGCTCTTCATCCCAATAGGCAAGATCGTCTTCCAAACAAGCTCACCAATCTGAAAATATTTTCCTCGCACCTTCTTGTTGTAAGCTTTAGCAACCCGAAGCTTATCTTTCTCAATTTCCTTCAAAGCTTTCAATCGTTTGTCGGTTACCTCATCAATATTATCCAACATCAAGTTGTGGTAATCAACAGCATCAAGGTCATTTTGTTTAGCCAATCTATAAGCGTCCAGATTCACCTCAATGGGCAAAACGGCTTCTTGACCATACACAAGCTCAAAAGGAGTAACTTTAGTAGCACCATGTCAAGATATACGATGAGCCCATAATGGTTCGGATAAAACTTTATGCCATCTCTTAGGACTTTCTGCTATCTTTTTCTTGATTAACTTGATCAAAGTTTTATTACTTGACTCGGCTTGTCCATTAGCCTGAGCGTAATATGGAGATGAATTGAGCAACTTAATTCTATAGGATTCGGCGAATTCATGTACCTCTTTGGACATAAACGAAGTACCTTGATCCGTAGTCAAAGTTTGAGGAATACCGAATCTATGAATAATATTCTGTGTAACAAACTCAATCACCTCTCGATGTGTCATATTCTTCAATGGAATCGCTTCGGTCCACTTAGTAAAATAATCCGTGGCAACCAACACGAAACGATGTCCTTTTGATGATGGAGGATTAATTTGCCCAATAAAATCCAATCCCCAACCTCGGAACGGCCATGGCTTAATAATAGGATGCATCAAAGCAGCAGGAACAAGTTGCAAATTTCCAAACTTCTGACATTCTTCACATCCTTTGTAATATTTGAAACAATCTGCCATCATAGTAGGCCAATAGAAACCGGCTCGCCTAAGTAACCATTTCATCTTTGGAGCCGATTGATGCGTACCACAAATACCTTCATGGACCTCACCCATGGCAACCTTGGCCTGATCCGAGTCAAGACATTTCAATAGCAAATCTTCGGCGTTTCGACGATAGAGTTCATCGTCAAGCAAAACATATTTAAATGATATTCGCCGAATATTTCTTTCTGCACCACGACCAGGATTTCTCAAATAAGTAATAATAGGCACCCTCCAATCCTGATCTTCAACTTTGGATTGATTAGCATCATCCAAAGGATTTTTGCTTCTGTCAGGGGTCGAAGCGGTCAGACCGATCTCAGAACCGGTCAGACCGGTTCTGGCAGTCAGACCGGTCAGACCGGTTTCTGAAACCGGTGTGACCGGTTCGTCCAGAACCAGAACCTCGGCTTTCATTTGCAACGGTTTTTGGAGATTTGCAACGGTTTTTGGAGATAAAAATATTTCTTTGCAACCAAATAACCAGATGCTTTCTGAGCTAGAGTATTTGCCTTGTCATTCTTTTCTCTTGGAATATGTTTGATAGTAAATTCATCAAAAGAAGCAATGATATCAAGACATCTATCAAGATATGCATTTAATGAACCATTATAACATTGGCATACCTTTGATACTTGTTGTACCACCAGAAGCGAATCACCAAAAGCCTCAACATGGTTTACTCCCATGTCTTGCAAAAATTCCAAGCCAAATAGAAGAGCTTCATATTCAATTTGATTATTGGTTCGCTTTTCTTCCAATCGGTTTGAAAACTCAAAGATGGCACCACTTGGAGAGATTAAAACAGCACCAATTCCTTGCCCATCATTGCAAACCGATCCATCAAAGTATAACTTCCATGGGGTACAAGTAACATAACTGACGTCGAAGTTGTTTGTATCATTTATCCGATGTTCAACAATAAAATCAGCTACAATTTGGCCTTTCATTGATTTTAAAGGTTCACAAACCAAATCATACTCAACTAAAGCATAAGCCCATTTACCAACTCTTCCACTAGAAATCGGCCTTTGCAACATATGTTTAATTACATCGGTTTGACACAACACGATGCAAGTACTAGATAATAAATAATGCCTCAATTGAGTACAAGCATGATAAAAGGATAAACACAACTTCTCAATGAAAGTATACCTTGTTTCTGCATCAATGAGCCGTCGGCTTACATAAGCAATCACATACTCCTTGTTGCCGATTTCTTGAGTCAAAACAGCTCCAATAGTTCTATCTTCAGCCGCCACATAAAGTCTAAATGATACTCCTCGCTTAGGCGCCCTAAGCATTGGTGGTGAAGACAAGTACTCTTTGATCTTCTCAAAAGCTTCTTGTTGTTTTGCCCCCCAGGTAAAATCGGCTTCATCTTTCAACCGAAGTAAAGGAGTAAAAACATCAACCTTTCCAGACAAGTTAATTATAAATCTTCTCAAGAAATTTACCTTGCCTAGAAACCTTTGCAAATCTTTCTTGCAAGTAGGAGCTTCGACTTTTTTCATAGCTTCAATTCTCTTGGGATCAACTTCTATGCCGTTCTCATGAATAACAAACCCAAGAAACTTCCCAGCCGAAACACCAAAAGCACATTTGAGTGGATTCATCTTCAAACCATACCGTCGCATTCTTTCAAGACCAAGTCTTAAATCGGCTAAATGAGAATCCACGCCATCCGATTTAACTACAATATCATCAATATATACTTCCACAATAACACCAAGTAAATCATGAAAGATTAAATTCATAGCTCTTTGATAAGTTGCACCGGCATTCTTTAATCCAAAAGTCATAACCACCCACTCAAACAAACCAATAAATCTTGGACATTGAAAGGCCGTTTTGTGCATATCCTCTTCGGCCATGAAGATTTGATTATATACAGCATTACCATCAAGAAAACTAACAACACGATGCCCAGAAGCTTCATTAATTAAGACATCGGCTATAGGCATAGGATATGAATCTTTTGGAGTGGCTTTATTAAGATCTCTAAAATCAATGCAAACTCTAAGTTTTCCCGAATCTTTCTTTTCAACGGGAACAATATTAGAAATCCACTCCGCATAACGACAAGTCCGAATAAAACCAGCATCTAGCAAACGATTAACTTCTTCTTTTATTCGGTCATAAATAGCGGGATTAAAACGTCTAGCCGATTGTTTAAAAGGTCTAAAACCGGCTTTTATCGGTAAACGATGTTCAACTAAATCACGACTCAATCCCGGTATCTCACGGTACTCCCAAGCAAAACAATCGACATACTCTTTCAACAAATTTATTAATTCAGCTTTAAACTCAGCCGATAAATTTTTGTTTACAAAAGTCGGCCTAGGAATAGTACCATCACCAATATCTATTTTTTCTAAAGGGTCGACTGACGTGAAACCTTGACCCAATTTATCCATATCACCAAGATCTTCAGTAGCTTCAAACATACCGGCCGAATGAGCTTGATGATGATCAATTCGGTCTTGAAGCCACTGTCCAGACGCAAACCGGTCTGACCGGTTCCCAGAAGCGGTCTGAACGGTTTGGCTCGGTCGGCGCTGTTCAGATTTGAACCGGTCGGACCGGTTTCCAGAAGCGGTCCGACAGGTTTGTTCCTGTTGATTTTGTTGCTCCATTAATTACAGCAAGTAATTCAACCGATTCTCCATCGGCTTTAATGTAGCAGGAACAAAACCATCCTTGGTGCAACTGATCAGCTCATAGTCGGTCAAATCCATGCCCGACAAACATTGGACCTTCTCATTTGCACTAAGAGAGTCGGAATCGGCCGTTGCAACAAAGGAAGAAGTGTCACCATGGACAACTTCAACTTCATCACCGATCCACTGAATAAGATATTGATGCAAGGTAGATGGAATACATTTATTTGCATGAATCCAATCTCGACCAAGAATTAAACTGAAGTTACCTTGCACCTCGGAGACGAAGAAGGCCGTAGCAATAGTCTTGCTCCCAACGGTCAACTCCATAGAAGCCACCCCCTTGGCACCAATGGGATCACCTCCACCAACTCCACTGACCGTCATGTTTGTCTTGATCAATTCTTCGTCTTTTCCGCCAATCTTCTTGTAGAGAGAGTATGGCATAAGATTTACAATAGGTCCACCATCAACCAACATACGAGAAATTGACTTCCCGTTGATGTGCCCCCTCATATATAAAGCCTTAAGATGATTTTCTGATTCACTAGGCTTCTGAAAAACGGCATCTCGAGGTCCAAGTTGAAGATGAGAGATTTCCTCCTCCGGCACCACATAATAATCAGAAGATAAATAAACAACATTAATTTCCATGTTGTCATGCTCTGGAGAAGGCTCAAAATCAACCAATTCTTCATCTTCAACCACTGGAGGAATTGACGGAGTAGTATCAATGGTCGAAGCAACTTCAGCTCCCGCTTCTGTCGACAAACCGGTCTGACCGGTTCCAGAAACCGGTCTGACCGCTTCTGCAGCGGTGGGCTGATCCAAACCGGTCTGACCGGATTCAGAAACCGGTCTGACCGGTTGTGCTGCTGATTGCACAACAGGTTTAGCTTGCCAGATCTTGGTCTGAGGAATCATAGGTCTGTGATTGTTGAAATATTCATCCCTCAGCTTCTCAGCTTACTGTTCCCTTTTTTCTTTGTTCCGTAGGCGTTGTAACTTCCGCTTTTGTGTATGAGTCAATCCGGAAGGACACCACCTTGGTTGGAAGACCTTCTTCACGCCCTTGCTACTGCTGGCCTCACGATCATTAGCTATGACCGGCCTTTTGACTGGAACAGGAGCCGAATCTCCAATGACTATCGGCTTTCCACCCAAGTCTTGCATAGCCACTGGAATACTGCCAATTTTCACAAACCCACTGGCTTTGGCTTGCACATCCTCCTTCTTTTCCTTGACACAGTATTCTTGTTTAGGAGGAACTTGGAACCTCTGCTCAGACCGAAACCGGTCTGACCGGTTCATAAAACCGGTCTGACCGCTTTTGAGAGCAGCCGAAGGACCTGATTGGTATGAACCCAATCGGTCATGTATCGAAATCCCAGTAACATCACCACGGCGTTTATAAGCTGTAGAGTTGATCCAACGCTGCGGTGACCTCTGTCTCTTTTTTGTTGGCCGATCGACTTGAACGGCCTTTGTGTACTTGTTCATGAGCTGAGAGAAAGTAGGTCCTTGCTTCAGAACCCTCCCTTGAACTTTTGGCTCATTAAATTTCCAAGTACCCACTTCCGGGAGCTTGGGCTTGAAAGTCCTTGGACGGTTTTGAGACAAACCGGTCTGACCGGTTTGGGAACCCGGTCTGACCGGTTTCGCCTGACTAGCGAACTGATTCTCTTCCAAGGAACTTCCTTGCCCCCCGGGTCTTGATGTGTTAATTGTAATTTTCAGAGACTCTATACCATCAAGAGTCTTCCCAATCATCACTGTTCTGACCGGAACTTTGTTATCAACTTCTTCCGGCCTTGGGTCTCCAATCACCACGTTCTTACCTTTAGCTCCATCGGCTTGTTCCGGCCGAATTAGCACCTTAGTATTCAAATCCAAGGTATGAACAGGGAAATGAGCCTTATCAACTTGCATTTCAGCTAGCACTGATCGACCTTCATTAAGGGCCGATTGTACTTGTCGTCGAAAAACATTACAATCGTTGGTTGCATGAGAAAAAGAATTATGCCACTTACAATATGCACGATTTTTCAATTGATCGGCTGGTGGAATTGCATGAGAAAGTTTTATAAAGCCATTCTTAAGCAATTCATCAAAAACACGATCACATTTGGCTACATCAAAAATAAATTTTTCTTCTTGCCGATTTTTATGAATCGGCTTCAAAGAGGGACAAGAACCAGGTTTACTCTTTGATGACCAAACAAATTCAGCAGCATAAATTTCTTTATCATCGTCCGAACTATCAGAATCATTATCGATAATATGCACATTCGAACGATGAGGTTTAGCAGATTCTTTTGTATTTTTAAATTTAAGCTCTAGACTCATAGCCTTCAGTTGCAAGTGATTAATAGTAAGAAAATCAGATCCTTCTAACTTTTCCTTGTAATGAGACCGTAAGCCCGCGAAAGCTAAATCTGATAAATCCTTCTCAGAAACAGTTATGTTAAAACATCGGTTTTTAACATCCTTAAATCTTTTAAAGTATTCAAGAACCGATTCTCTCGGCTTTGCTTAACCGATGTTAAATCAGACAATTTAACTTCGTTTTCTCCGCTAAAGAAATGATCATGAAATTTACGCTCCAATTGAGTCCAATTTTGAATAGAATTAGGAGCAAGCGAAGAAAACCATGAAAAAGCAGTTCCAGTTAAAGATAATGAGAACAACCGTATACGCAATGCCTCATAAAATGATGCCTCTCCTAACTGCAAGATATACTGACTAATGTGTTCCCAAGGAGTTCTATTATCTTCACCACTGAATTTAATGAAATCAGGAACACGCCAACCATTAGGATAAGCAACTAAATCAAATTCAGGCGGATACGGTTTTTGATATAAGCGTGCGCTACCCAATTCAAGTCTGAGTTTTGCTCTAAGTGTATTAGCTATATCTTCTTTAAACTTAGCTAACTCGGTCTGATAGTTCCCATCACCTCGGTTTTGTGGAAAACGAGGAACATTATATGCTGCATTTTGAGAAGTACTTGGAATTGGCCCGTGAGACGCGCCAGATCCGTGGGGTATACTTCCCGCAACCGTAGTACGTGGAATAGTGTAAACAGGACCAGGAACAACCGTATTAGATAAAACCATCGCACCCGTTGCCCCTGCACCCATGGAACCGGTCTGACCGCCAGAAGGGGCCAAACCGGTCTGACCGGTTGTAAAAACCGGTCTGACCGGTTCGTGGACCGAACCAGGGTGAAGTGACTGTCCCGCATAGAAATTCACCGGCATGCCCAAATTAGGATCTAAAACATGTTCTGGCACGCCTGATGAGCTAGGAGTTGAATTAGTTAATTTATTAGATTCTACATTATTTTTACCTTTATCAGAATTACCCGACATAGTAGCAATCAACTCACTAGTAACAGTTTGTGCGGCAAGCAATTTATCATCCATCATGCGAGTAATTTGCTGCATCAAATCAGAGGATTCGCCAGTTACCTTAGGAAGGTCTTCAACTTGGTCGTTTGCCAGCTTAAAAGCCGGCATGACGAATTCCTCAACTCTCTTGACAAGACCACCGCGATCCTTCTTGAAGCCCTTCAAGAATTGCGCCTTGAAGTGCTCCTCAGCAATCAGGTACCGCTTCCGCTCCTTGTCCGTGAGCTCTTCCATCGTCGCGGTGATGATGTTGTCCTTGTCAAGGTCGCACATTGATCCAGACATATTTGGAGTAGATTGAATCGGTCTTGGCACCAGATTAATTTTCCCCAGCGGAGCCGCCAAAAAGTATGTTGACACGAAAACGCGCCAACACACTCGAAGATCGATCAAACGCGCAGCACGGCCGTCACAACGGCCAACTCCTGATCTCCTCGGGCAAACCGGTCTGACCGGTTTATAGAACCGGTTTGACCGCTTTCTGTCGGGAGATCGTGAAGACCTAGAAACCCAAGCTCGGGAGGGACCTCGTCGGAGCTCGAGCAGATCTAGGGTTGCTCTAGGGTCGGCAGGCTACCTAGAACGTCCTTGAACGCCGTAGAGACGAGCAAAGAACAAAATATGGGGGTTGGAAAAGATTAGGGTTTGAGAGATACAAAAATAGAAGACAAAAGTATTTGATTCGATTGGGAATACCTCAATCGGCCTTCTAGCCTTTATATTTATAGGCCGGGGAAGTCTTACCCCTTTCGAATAGGTTACAATATAGGATTAAACTCGGAATCCTAATCCTACTCGAATTACAGAACCAAACCGGTCAGACCGGTTTGGCCAGACCAGAGCCAATTTTGTATACGTTACAATTGTAGCTTTTAACCTCCTCATGGGACCTTAGCTCATCAGTCCACCATTGCTCCACACTTGAACCATACTGCCGGGTACTGACAAGATCATTCGTCCACACAATAATGTTGTTCCACACCTGGATGGCGAACTAGGCTACGCCGATTCATACACATGTATCAGTATCGGATACAGATAAGCTGATACGATCAGTATCGAATTACTAGCCCTGCTCTTAGCGTCGTCTCCCTAGCTCGCTCTCACGCTCGAAGTCCTCCGCAAACTCTTGAGAGAAGAAGATGGCAGCGGAACCTGCCGCTCCCCTGACCATGAAGCTCCTCATTGACACCAAGGCGCAGCGCGTGCTGTACGCGGAGGCCGGCAAGGACATCGTGGACTTCCTCTTCTCGCTCCTCGCCCTCCCCCTCGGCGCCGTCGCCAAGCTCCTCACCGCGGGCGGCGCCGCCTCGGTCCCACCGCTCGACGACGACACTGCAACCACCACCAACGCCGTAGCCGCCAAGCTCCCGCCCACGGGTGGCGGCGCCATGGTCGGCTCGGTCGGAAACCTCCACCGCAGCGTGGAGGCGCTCGACGCCGGCCACGTCTCCCGCCGCGGCGCCACGGACGCCCTGCTCTCCCAGCCCGCCGTCCTCCATCTAACCGCCGCGCCGGCTCCGTCTCCGGCGCCGCCGCCGATCGGCCGCCTCTACAGGTGCAAGGGATGCAGCTGCTCCGCCGCCTGCTACAACTATGCCACCACGGTCAGCGGCACGGCGTGCCCCATGTGCAAGGGCAGGATGACGACGGAGGTGCAGCTCGTGGAGCCCGACGGTGGCGCGGCGGCGGCGGCGGCGGGAGAGGGAAGCGGCAGCGGGTGCGTACGGGAGACGGTGACGTACACGGTGATGGACGACCTGTCGGTGGCGCCCATGTCCACCATCTCCGCCGTCACCGCCCTCGCCGCCCTCGGTGTCACCGACATCACCGGGATGCAGGGCAAGACCGTGGAGATCGGATACAAAGAGGTATTTTTCACGTCTTTGTATGTGTGTAGTTTAATTTGTGATTCGACATCCTTGACTGACGCCCATTTGATTGGATAGAATAGAAATTAGCGTGTTCATTGCTTTTAAATACTCCGTATAATAATGAGAGATTACTGAATTCTCTGTTCATTCTGACCCTTTTGTTTTGATCCATGGGCAGGGTTTGGCGTTGCTGAAGGCGTCGTTGCAGTTGCAGACGGTTCTCACGGACGTCTTCCTCGGTGCGAAAGGGAGTGGTGGTGCACGAGCTGCTGAACTGAGTTCACGGAGTCCGTATAGATTCAGGGGCAACTATTAATTTTGAGACTCCAAAAAGCAGCTGAAGCTAGTAGATGTACTACTCTTGTTCAAAATTAGTTGGGGGCTTATTGGCATGCTAAAATATTCTCACGAGCATCTACTTGGTTGTAAAACGTACTATGCTTTTAGTCGAAGAATTTATTTTGGAGAGCCTACGATTGCTAGAGCATATCCAAGAGACACTCTATTTGTCTTCCCTTGGTTTAAAAAAAACCATAAAAAACGCACCCAACAACTAATTTTTTAAAAAATTGTCAGAGCAAATTCACACTATTGTTTCACGAGGTGAGATCTGGACTGCTTGTCCATACGTCCTAATAACTAATTTAAATTGAGCAAATTCCTTATTCACTATCACTAGAAATATGAATGGATTCCCTTTCCTTGACTGTCTTTTCCCTTCTCAAGCCGTATGCTTGCCGCTGCTTCTGCAAAAATTTAATCTAATACCGGAGGAAAGAAAATAGAACACGAAAGATAAGAAATAAGAGGCACATTAGGAATTGAATCACACACACATGCATGCATCCAAGGATGAAGATGATAAGGTGCATATATGATATATGTATCTAAGTTTACATTTTATGGACAAACAATACTGTAAGGATAATGATATCACGTCATACGACCGGATATTTGTTATTGGTTACTTTTATTATAAATTAACATCAATCGTATAAATAAAAGAAAATACAAAATCATGAAGAGAGTGTTGCATGACAAAGATATTTATATATGTGATCAACGGAAAGTGCTACGTGGCCTACGAAATCAAGCGGTTGGCTAGAGATATTGACAAAATCAACATCTTAACGGACAATATGAGGTTGAAAACAACATCTAAGAAAAGGTAGTCGATAGGTTTGGCGAAGTGAAAGAGTGAATCGAACAAGGTGATTGTAAGGAACTTGATAAAGACATTGAAAAATACATCCGCTAATAAAAAATTAAAAATATATGTCTAATATAATTAGCTTAATTGTAGACAAAAATTATAAAAATTTGATCGCTTCGTTTCTACGATACGATGAAAAAAACATTTGAATAACTTTATTTTAAGAAAAAAACATAAATGCTAATATGTATATAAAAAATTAGCTAATATACACGCGCTATTTTACACGGGTCACCTTGCTAGTTATATATAAGTCCCTGGCGGCGGAGCGGGAGAGGACGCCCCTGGCGGCGGAGCCGGGGCAGGACGCCCCGGTGGTTGAGGTGGAGCCGGGGCACGACGCCCTGGCGACGGAAGCGGGCGAGCAGGGAGGTTGTGCCACCGCCGCGGCCCCTACTGGAGGGAGGCAGGAGGTGGCTGTGCCGGTCGGCGGCACGGTCGCCCTGCCGGCCTTGGGTCGCGCACAAGGCGTGGCCCAGGGTGGTGATGGCGGGCGCGTTCCCCCCGCTGGGCACACTCGGCGTCAAGGACATCGGTGCGCTCCAGGAGAAGACCGTGCAGCTCGGCTATGCTGAGGTTAGTAACACAAATTAAGAAGATGTGAAATTGTCCCCGTGTGATAGTTGCTAATTTAAAATGTCATTTGTGTCCTATGTAAATATATGTGCAGGGTATGATAATAAAGGCCTCGATGCAGTCCAAGACGGTGCTTACTGACGTCTTCGTTGGGAAGAAGAAGTTGCTGAAGTACATGTGTAACGCCCGCGTTTTAACCTCTGAGGAAAATCACCCTAATTAACACACCCGGTGAAAACCCTTTCAAAACCTTTTTCCGCCCGAGCTCCCTTTCCGCCGAATCCGCTTCGCCTGTCGTTTCCCCCCCCCCTCTTTTCCTGTCCGCATCTCGGTCACTACCATCTTTTCCGTCCTGTCCCGCGTCGCCCGCTCTCGGGTCGACCGCCGGGCCACCCCATCCTTGGCCGACCGTCGTCGACCGTCCGCCGCGAATCCCGCCGTCCCCTCCCCTTTTTCCTCTCTCTCTCTTTTTCTTTTTTTCTCTTTCTTCTTTTCCCCCTCTCTTTTCTTTTTCCCTTTTCCTCCTTTTTCCTTCTCCCCTCTCCTTCCCTCCCTCCTCTGTTTCCTCTGCTCCTCCTCCCCGACACCGCCGCGGCCGCTCTGCTCTGCCCCACTCCGTCGCCACCGACCACCCCTCCCCCACTGCTCTACTCGCCACCCCCACTCCACTCCCCTGCCTCGCACCGCACCCAGCACGCCACCGTGTCCGCCACCTCGCCATCACCGCCGGCGCTGCCAGCACGCCACCGCCGTGCTCTCGGCCGCGCGCCCGCCAAATCGCCGCCATTGCCCACACGCCACCACCCGCTCTACCCATCACGACCGCCGACCGCCGTACACCACCGCCGTGCCGCCCACCACCGTGACCCCGCCACCGTCGTCGCCAGACCACGGCATCCACGCGAGCACGCCACCCCGGCCACCGCCGCTCCGACCGCCTGGACCCGCTGCTGTCTCGTCGTCAAGCACGGCAGCGCCGCCGTACGCACGCGCACTGCTCCACCACAGCTCCACCTCGCTCCCCGTGCCACCAACCGGGCCGGCCGACTTCAATTCCGCCCGCCGGCCACTCCTACCGCCGCCGAGCAACTCCACCCCTACCCCTCTCGTCGGCCCACTCCCTCACCACCCCTCCGCGCCTATAAAAGGGGTCCCGAGCACCCTCTCCCTCACCACCAGCTCACCCGCCCTCCAATTGAGCCCCTCCACCGCCGCAACGCCGCCGCCATCGCCTCCAGCACCGCCGCCGCCGCCGCTCACGTGGACCGGCCGCCTCACTTCACCTCCGCCCGAGGTAAGGCCACCAGTGAACTTGCCGTGGCCACCTCTCTCTTTCCCCCCTGATCCCGTCCGCCGCCGCCGCCCCAATCGCCGGCAATCCGGCCGGTCAGTACCGCCGCCGCCGCTCTCCCCCCCCTGCACTGTGTCGCGAGGAAGAAATGGCAGTTTTGCCCGTAACCCCCTGATGTTTGTCCTATTCAACCCGCGGTCCACTTGAACAGGAAACCCCCTCTCAGGCACATTTACACATGACCCCCTGCACTTTTGCCAAATTAACCCGCAGTCCATCCAACACTATTCTCTCTCTCTCTGTCTGTTTTACCCGAGGCCCCTGAGCTTTTCCATATTTACAAAAAGGTCCTTATTCTTTATAAACAGCCCCTAAACTCCACTAAACTCGTCATTTCATGCGCCTAATTAATCCCGTTTGACCCCAAACTCCACCATAATATTCACCATTATATTTCCGCCAAATCCAACCCGCCCCTACCCAAAAGTAATCATGTCATTATCTTCCGCTTTCATTTTCCCGTTCTTTCTTCTGGAGCTCAATAAAAGCGTTTTCTTTTATTTATTGGGTGTTTGTTTGTGTGTGCCGTAGACTCCGCTGTGATCGAGGAAGGACCCGAGGAGGAGCAAGTCTACGAGCAGGAGTTTGGAGACCAAGACCCCGGGCAGGAATCCCCCGAGGGTTGGGAGAACGGCAAGTGCAATCCCACCCTTTGATGCATACTTTTGTCCTAGATTTTATAAACACAACCCATGGCCTGATTTATAAAACTTGCATGGTTTTACTGCTAAACCCAGTTGGATAGCCATTCCTTGATTGCTATGACTGTTCCCTTGACAACCTAGATTAATGTTTGAATATGACAATGCTCTGTTTGAATGTTAGTCACGGCTAGAAATGCTTAGGAATGTTTTGCTGTTATACTCTCCATTACAATCACTTGATGTTTACAAAAGCAACCGTGTGCGTGCTTTAAAATAAAAGAGATGATTTGTGTAAATAAAAGGAGTACCCGTGTGGGATGAGACAAACGGTGTTTCCGCGTGAAATACCGAGGTGAGCTCGAACCGATGTGGTTGAGCATGGTGGGAGTTGTCTATCCTGTCACAAGTTTTGGGATGATGTTGATGTGTCATCTAGCCTAACCCATTACTTTGTACCACCACTCGACTGTTGTATGTGGCAACGGCCTAGCATAAACCCCACTAGTTGAGCTGCTGGTTATGTGGTGTGCTGGTGAGCAACAGAGGGCCATGGAGCCGGGGATACGGTCTATGTGAGGTATGCCCCTGGTTGGAACCTCGTTGGTAGGTTGCTAACCCCTGGTCGCGTCTGTAGTAACTTGTCAGTTTAGCTATGGTGGGTAATGGCTTTGATAGGAGCTGCACTGGCACTAAGGTGTTCTTGTTGTGGTAGCCTACTTGTGGTTGTGTACACCTCTGCAGAGTTAAAACCTATCCGGATAGCCGTGTCCACGGTATTGGGCGAGTTACGGCTTGGTCACTTCTCTAGTCCCCTGTTTTGGTGTAAGAAAAAGTTGGTATTTGATTGAGCTGAGAAATGTTTTGACTTGGGCTACGACAGATGGGAAATCTGGTAGCAACAACACCTTGTATGAAAAAGTATTACATTTACTGATCCTTTTAAAGGCAATGTTTGTGAAAACCAGTTGCGAAAACCAACCCTTGCATGTGTAATAAAAATTGCTTTGCTGCTGAATGGTTCACCATGAGCCTTCCTTGTTACAATACTTGCATACTTCTGTTATACCCCTCCGTGGTTGTGGTTGCGCTTGCTGAGTACGTATGTACTCACCCTTGCTTAATCTGTTGCAGAAGCAGATCCGGACTTTGTGCCTGAGGATATCGTTTAGAGGGGTTCGTTCTGCACCCAACCTTTGCCTGTGTGTTAGGGCCACCCGCTGGAAGCCGCATGCGTTGCCACTCTGATGAAGACCTTTATGTTATCAACCTTTTTATCTGGAGCTTAGTGTTAGTTCTGTTTGTTGTGGCCCTCCAATGCCACCGCCTCCCGTAATGTTGTCTTTGTACTGAACTATCTGTTGTAATAATGTGAACCAGCATCCTGGGACTGGTATTTGTATCACATTAAGTTCTCTCTTTCGAGGGGACGCTTCAACATGGCGCCCAGCAAGAGATGCGTTGCCAAAATATTCGGCGCCATTTTCTTGTTGCAATTTATGTGCGTTCTAGCCGGGCTGATCGTGGACGGCATAAAGTTCAACCAGAGTCGTATGTACTAGTTTTATTAGTCTTGTCTTTGGCCATATGCTTCCTACAGTTTGTCATGTAGGCTATGTGTGCGCTGTTGCTGCTGTGCTGCTTGATGGAGATCATGGCATTATAAACTGCCCGTTTGATGTTTGGAGTCAATTTCATAACATGTTATGTTTGGATGCCTCTACTCATATTTTTGGATAAGGCGCGATCACTTGTCTTAAATTCGGTTTAAATTTTAAAAGCATGTACTCACTACCTTAGCAGCAAGCATATTGCGGCAACTCAGACAAATAAGTGGTCATATATAAACATGTATAATGATTCACCGACCTGTTTCAGTTCTCTCTAATATTATTAATAAACTATAATAAAAGTTATCAGTAAAAATGTCAAGGAAGAATATAATCGTAAAATTGCTTGCATGCATATGTAAAGTATTAAATGATGTCAACAATAGTTTTCTATGCAAGAATTTTCGAAAAGCAACCAGCAAGACGTCTCTGGGGCATTTTTGTTCTAAAATAGGTTCACTTTTTGGTTGCTAAAAGTTAATTAATTTTAATTTAATCAACTCTATACGAAAAAATAATAATAACTTTTGTGATATAAAATGTGTATGATTAGATCAACCATGTAATAAATTTTTGTTTTAAACCTATTTGAAAATATAAATACTGGTACTATTTTTATAAATTTAGTCGAATTTTAACTTTGTTGACTTATTAGAAAACTAGAAAAGCAGTTATTTGGGAATGAATGTAGTATGTCAATAGAAAAGTACTACCACACACAAACGCCGTCACCATTGACCGAAAATCCGGACCATGGAAAATTCCCATTTAAATTTGGGAGGTGGTTTCATGGTTAACCCTCTCAAATTCATTGGGAACTTTCAATGATCAAGACATCAAATTTGCATGCGCGCAGTCCATGTGCAACATTTTATTTTTGTTCTAAAACATGTATTCTTTTTCTCACGGAACATTTTCACATCTGAATTTTTCTTCCAACGGGAACATCTTGTCCTCCCAACTTTCAAGTTGCAGGCTGGTGTGTGCCTCGATCCTCCGGACTCGAGTAGTTGGGAGATTGGCCATCATAAAGTTCAGTATTGGTACTTCAGCTGAACTGAACGCATCGAGTGAAAGACATCGACAGCAGTGCGCATACTGATTCGACCGCATGCAAGCATCGGTTCATGAGCAGAAGCGCACGCATGCAGCTTTCCTGCATCGGGACTGCATTGACATAAACGGTCTTGATCACATTGAAAGCTCCCTATGAACACAGTAGCTAAAATAATTCGCTGCGAAGTCTCTTCACGCTCGTCTCTGCTCAGTGATCAGTGTATATATAAGTTCTGTTGGATTAACTGGGCCATTGGCCCATTTTAGTCTCAATTAATCAAAAGAAATTAAAGGTCCACTAATAAATGCTAGGGGTCTAAATCCCGGATTGAGAGTTAACGGGAATCCTAAATAACTTAAATGGTGGACCAAATGTGGACCACTTGTGAAGTTGGTAAAAGGAGAAGGACGTGCCACGCGCGCACGCTCGCTCGGCTCGCCGAGCCGTGGCTCGTGGCCGAGGCGCTCTGCGTGTGCTGTGTGATGACCGTTTTGCCAGTCAAATTACAACCTTCATGAGTGACTAGTAACTGATAGCCGTTACTGATTTGAGAATCAAGGCCGGTAAAGACTGTCCAGCTGCATCCCCCTTTCTCCTACCTGAGCGCCTATAAAAGGAGGACCATCCTCTATGGGCAGACGACCGAAAGCTCTTCTCTGGTATTCCTTTCAGAAGACCACTCTCTTCTCCCTGTTGTGTGACTAGTAACTGATAGCCGTTACTGATTTGGGAATCAGGGCTGGTAAAGAATGTCCAGGTGCATCCCCCTTTCTCCTACCCTGAGCGCCTATAAAAGGAGAACCATCCTCCATGGGCAGACGACCGAAAGCTCTTCTCTGGTATTCCTTTCAGAAGACCACACTCTTCTCCCTGTTGTTTCCTGCTCTCTCGCATTTCCAACGCAAGCTTTGCGCGCACTCTGCTTGCGTGAGCAGTCACTGCACCGAATTAGATCGACTACTTCAAGCAGGCTAGTCATAATGACTGGTAACGAAGATACTGGTTCCTCCGGTTCCGGTTCCCTCCCTGGGTACATACTGAATTTTCTCTGGTTACACTTGTTGTTCATGTTTTATTTGAGTTTTAACCTGAACACTAGCACATGCCTTTGCTCTCACTGGATCACTCACAATAGTCATGAATTTGTTGATAATTTCTGGAATTAAAATATACCTAAAAATGCCTAGATATCTAACAAGCCAAAAACCTTATGTTATTAATAGGCTTTCGGTAACTGGTTTTGCTGCGTCAATCAAACCAAATGTTTTTGATGGCTCAAATTACAAGTGTTGGCGGCAGAGGGTCACGTTGTGGCTGACGGCCATGAACATCATGCATGTCACACAGGGGAAGCCCGAAACGCAAACTCCTGAGGAGGAGAGAGCTTTCGTGGCGGCCGATAACCTGTTCAGAGGTGCCATCTTGAGTGTTCTAGCCGAAAGCATCATGGACACGTACCTCTTGCTGCCAAGCGGCAAAAAAGTTTGGGATGCGCTTGAGGCTAAGTTTGGGGTCTCTGATGCTGGTGGTGAGCTGTATGTCATGG
Source organism: Echinochloa phyllopogon (assembly GCA_033239725.1). Taxonomy (NCBI): domain Eukaryota; kingdom Viridiplantae; phylum Streptophyta; class Magnoliopsida; order Poales; family Poaceae; genus Echinochloa; species Echinochloa phyllopogon. Next base: position 5,859,409 of record BTCW01000014.1, on the reverse strand, counting down.
AACAACTCTATGACTACAAGATGGTTGAAGACCGTCCTGTGGTAGAGCAGGCCCATGAGATTCAGGCGCTGGCTAGAGATCTTGAGAACTATAGCGAGGATGCACCATGTATGTTGCCTGACAAGTTTGTGGCTGGAGGTATTATCTCCAAGTTACCACATTTTTGGAAGAACTTTGCAACCTCTCTGATTCACAAGAGACAGGAGTTCACTGTTGTCGATCTTATCGACACTCTTGATGTTGAAGAGAAGGCAAGGGCAAAGGACCAACATGGTAAAGGAATTGTTGGGACTTCTAGTGCCAATCTGGTGCAGAAGAAGAACCACAATGCGTCCAACAAAAGGAAGAACAAGCCGCATCAGAACCAAACAAAGGCTAAACAGACGACTCAGTTCAAGCCGAGGAAGCCTCCAACTGGGAAGTGCTACTGCTGTGGTAGCACCGAACACTTTGATGCAAAGTGTCCGGATCGCAAGGATAAGAAAGATGGCAACAGTGCCAACATGGTTGTTAGTGAGACTGGTGGAACGTCGGGGTACGACAATCTTTTACCTATAGTTCTTTCAGTATGTCATTCACCTGAGTGGTGGATTGACACTGGTGCTAATATTCATGTTTGTGCTAATATTTCTTTGTTTTCTTCTTACCAGGCAGGCGGGACTTCCTCCTTGTTGATGGGGAACGGATCACATGCGCGTGTTCTTGGTGCTGGTTCGGTCGATCTGAAGCTTACTTCGGGAAAGACCGTTCGACTGAAGAACGTGCAGCATGTCCCCACCATCAAGAAGAACTTAGTCAGCGGGTCTCTCCGTAGAGACGGGTTTAAGTTAGTCTTTGAATCCAATAAATGTGTAATTTCTAAGTTTGGGAGTTTTATTGGAAAGGGCTATGATAGTGGAGGCTTGTTCCGCTTTTCTTTGTCAGATGATTGTAATAAAGTTGTGAACCATATTTCAAGTGTTAATGATGAGTCTAATGTGTGGCATTCGCGACTTTGTCATGTTAATTTTGGTTGTATGGCGCGTCTTGCAAATCTGAGTTTAATTCTGAAATTCACCTTAGTCAAAAATTCTAAGTGTCATGTGTGTGTTGAATCAAAACAACCTCGTAAGCCTCACTTTGCGGCTGAGGCGAGAGACTTGGCACCTCTAGAATTAATTCTTTCCGATCTGTGCGAAATGAATGGCGTGTTGACAAAAGGTGGTAAAAAGTATTTCATGACTCTAATAGATGATTGCACTAGATTTTGCTATATTTATTTGTTAAAGTCTAAAGATGAAGCGTTGCAATATTTTAAAGTCTATAAAGTTGAGGCAGAAAACCAACTTGAGAGAAAGATCAAAAGAGTTAGGTCTGATCGTGGTGGAGAGTATTTTTCTAATGTTTTCACTGCGTTCTGTGAGGAACATGGAATAATTCATGAGAGGACGCCTCCCTATTCACTTCAGTCAAACGGGGTAGCCGAAAGAAAGAACCGCACTCTAACTGATTTGGTTAATGCCATGTTAGACACAGCGGGACTTTCCAAGGAATGGTGGGGTGAGTCTATATTGACTGCATGTCATGTCCTGAACCGTGTTCTCATGAAGAACAAAGAGATAATACCATTCGAGGAGTGGGAAAAGAAAAAGCTAACCCTTTCTTATTTATGAACTTGGGGTTGTTTGGCCAAAGTGAATGTGCCTATAACCAAGAAACGTAAATTAGGACCTAAAACTGTAGACTGTGTCTTTATTGGTTATGCTTTCCACAGTGTGGGTTATAGATTTTTAATTGTAAAGTCTGGAGTATCTGATATGCATGTTGGTACAATTATGGAGTCCAGAGACACTACATTTTTTAGGACATTTTTCCTATGAAAGAGGTAGTTAGCACATCTAGTCGTGAATTGTCTGTTAATAATGAACGTAAAGAACCCACCACTATGATAGAACACAATGAACAACCACATGTGGAGAATCCTGAGGAGGATGACAATGAAGCAGCTCTCAGAAAGAGCAAGAGACAGAGGATTGCAAAGTCCTTTGGTGATGACTTCATTGTGTACCTCGTGGATGACACTCCTAGAACCATCGAAGAGGCATATTCCTCTCCAGATGCTGACTATTGGAAGGAAGCAGTTCGGAGTGAGATTGATTCAATTATGTCTAATGGTACTTGGGAGGTTGTGGAGCGTCCTTATGGGTGCAAACCTGTTGGATGCAAGTGGGTGTTCAAGAAAAAGCTTAGGCCTGATGGTACAATTGAAAAGTACAAGGCAAGGCTAGTGGCTAAAGGCTATACTCAGAAAGAAGGGGGAAGACTTCTTCGACACCAACTCACTGGTTGCCCGATTGACTACTATTCGAGTACTACTTTCCTTGGCAGCTTCTCATGGTCTTATCGTTCACCAGATGGACGTTAAGACAGCTTTCCTAAATGGAGAGTTGGAGGAGGAGATCTATATGGATCAGCCAGATGGATTTGTAGTAGAAGGTCAAGAAGGAATGGTGTGTATGTTAGTCAAGTCTTTGTATGGCCTTAAGCAAGCTCCTAAGCAATGGCATGAAAAGTTCGATAGAACTTTAACATCAGTTGGCTTTGTTGTGAATGAAGCTGACAAATGTGTGTACTATCGCTATGGTGGGGGCGAAGGAGTGATCCTCTGTCTGTATGTGGATGACATACTGATATTTGGAACAAGCCTTAATGCGATTAAGGAAGTTAAAGAATTCTTGTCCCAAAGCTTTGAGATGAAGGATTTGGGAGAGGCTGATGTGATTCTGAACATTAAACTAATGAGAGAAGGTGATGGTGGAGTTGTCCTTACACAATCCCACTATGTGGAGAAGATCTTGAGTCGTTTTGGTTATAATGACTGCAAGCCAGCTCCAACACCTTATGATGCTAGTAAAATGTTGCGGAAAAACAAGAGAATAATAAGAGATCAGCTGAGATACTCCCAGATCATTGGTTCACTGATGTACCTAGCCAGCGCTACTAGACCCGACATCGCGTATGCTGTGAGCAAATTGAGTCGGTTTGTATCTAACCCAGGAGAGGCTCATTGGGAAGCTCTCGAACGGGTGATGCGTTTCCTGAAAGGTACTATGGACTACGGGATTCACTATACTGGGTACCCTAGGGTACTAGAGGGTTATGGTGATTCAAATTGGATATCTAATGCATATGAGATTAAAGCCACAAGTGGATACGTGTTTACACTTGGAGGTGGCGCTGTCTCCTGGAAGTCTTGCAAGCAGACCATCTTAACGAGGTCTACTATGGAGGCAGAACTCACTGCATTAGACACCGCCGCTGTTGAGGCCCAATGGCTTCGTGAACTCCTTATGGATCTGCCGGTAGTTGAAAAACCGATACCGGCTATCCTCATGAACTGCGATAATCAAATGGTGATTGTCAAGGCGAACAGTTCAAAGGACAACATGAAGTCATCTAGGCATGTAAAGAGGCGACTGAAGTCTGTCAGGAAAATGAGAAACTCCGGAGTAATAGCCTTGGACTACATCCAAACGGCTAAGAACCTGGCAGATCAATTCACAAAGGGTCTTTCACGTAACGTGATAGATAATGCATCCAGGGAATTGGGCTTGAGACCCATGAATGTTACTCAGTAGTGGTAACCTGTCCTATGTGATCGGAGATCCCGTGAATCAGGATGGTGAAACAAGCTACTGTTTAACTGAGAGAAGAGAACCTTTGTAAAGGCTCATTCCGATAGAGGTGCATTTCTCTTCTAAAACTGTATGACAGGTTGGTGAAAACCTTAATGTGATCCGAGTGGCTCAGTGAGGAGCAAAGATGTTGGCCTACATAACATCTTAAAGGATTACACCTATATGGGTCCGATTGCTAGTCACAATCTATGAGATAGGGTGATCTCTAGATACCCATGAAAGGCACGGAGTATGACTTATATGCTCTAACCCGAGGGGATGCTTACATCAGCCTAGTACTGGTAAGGGGCTTTAGTCAAGCTTGTTTGCATGAAACTGCCAATTCAAGGCATAGTCCATTGGTTAGTTGTGAATGAGTGTAGCTTTTGCCTCAGGTGGATGTTCAACTTAACAGTCTTCACCATGAAGCCGGTATATCAAAACAACATTAGAGTCGAGGGCATTTGTTGTGAACCTTGAAATTCTTGGTGGGGATTGTTGGATTAATTGGGCCATTGACCCATTTTAGTCTCAATTAATCAAAAGAAATTAAAGGTCCACTAATAATTGCTAGGGGTCTAAATCCCGGATTGAGAGTCAACAGGAATCCTAACTAACTTAAATGGTGGACCAAATGTGGACCGTTTGTGAAGTTGGTAAAAGGAGAAGGGCGTGCCACACGCGCGCACGCTCGCTCGCTCGCCTCGCCGAGCCGAGCCGCTCGGCGTGTGCTGTGTGATGACCGTTTTGCCAGTCAAGTCTAACGTTACAACCTTCATGAGTGACTAGTAACTGACAGCCGTTACTGATTGCCTCATGAGTGACTAGTAACTGATAGCCGTTACTGATTTGGGAATCAAGGCTGGTAAAGACTGTCAAGGTGCATCCCCCTTTATCCTACCCTGAGCGTCTATAAAAGGAGGACCATCCTCCATGGGCAGACGACCGAAAGCTCTTCTCTGGTATTCATTTCAGAAGACCACTCTCTTCTCCCTATTGTTTGCTGCTCTCTCACATTCCCAACGCAAGCTTTGCGCACACTCTGCTTGCGTGAGCAGTTGCCTCCGAACCTCGTCTGCCTAGTAATCCTGCTCGGGATAGGCGGACGATAAGATTTTTGGGGAGCGTACTCGTACGCGCCTGCTCGCTGCCGTGAACGACTACTTCGTCTACTTCCTGGTGGCAGCTTCATCAGCCCGAACGACTACGTCCCGGCGCTCGTCTTCCTCAAGCGAACAACTACTTCCTGGTGGCATGTACATCTACTTCCAGGAGGCCGTTCGAGGGACTACACTGCAACACCTCATCACTGCACCGAATTAGACCGACTATTTCAAGCAGGCTAGTCACAATGCATGGTAACGAAGATACTGGTTCCTCCGGTTCTGGTTCCCTCCCTGGGTACATATTGAATCTTCTCTGGTTACACTTGTTGTTAATGTTTTATTTGAGTTTTAATCTGAACACTAGCACATGCCTTGCTCTCACTGGATCACTCACAATAGTCATGAATTTGTTGATAATTTCTGAAATTAAAATGTACCGAAAAATGCCTAGATATCTAACAAGTTCATCGTTGATGTATCAACAGCTCACTCCATAGTTGTCCATAGTCGGAGACAGTAGTACACGAAATGGCCCCAGCCAGCTCTGAGGATGGTGCTTCCACGCTCAGCATGAAGCTGCTGATTGGCACCAAGAACGGCCGCGTGCTGTACGCGGAGGCCGGCAAGGACGTCGTCGACTTCCTCTTCTCCCTCCTGACCTTGCCCGTCGGCACCATCGTCAAGATCCTGAGCAGGGACTCCATGGTCGGCTCCATCGGCAACCTCTACGGAAGCGTCGAGAAGCTGGACGAGACCTATGTCCGTTCCTTTCGCGCGAGGAAGGCGCTGCTCTCGCCAGCCGGTGGCTGCGCCGGTGGCAAACTCCTCTCGCTGCAGGGGCGGAGCCAGCCTAAACAGCCACCGATGTCAGCTATGCTGCACATTGGTGTCAGATATATGCATGAGCAGCCATATGTGTGTTTTCTCACTGAATTTACACAAACCGTCGATGTCAGCTGACATCAACAAAAGGGCCTGGCTCCGCCACTGTCCAGCTGCCGGAGACGTCGGCGCCACCGCCACCGCCGCCGTGCACTCAATTTTTCAGGTGCCACAACCACAGCTACACCGAGTGCTACAACAGGGTGACCAAGTCATGTGGCTCGCCCAGCGTTGCAGCAATGGCAGGATGACCGTGCCGGTGCAGCTCGTGCACTACCAGAATCCTTCACATCCGCCCGCCTCCTCCGCCTCGGCCATTTTTGGACCCGGTGCTGATGGGGCTTCAGCACCGGGTCCAACGGCAAGGAGCGGGGGCGGCGCGAAGATGTGTCAGGGCGGACACATTAGCACCGGGTCGTGGCAAGACCCGGTGCTAATGCGCCCCCTTTAGCACTAGGTGCAGCAAGCAACCAGTGCTAATGTGCCGAGGCCATTTCGCACCGGTTGCTGGCTGCACCTGGTGCTAAAGGGTGCACATTAGCACCGGGTCTTGCCACGACCCGGTGCTAATGTGTTTGAATATAGGGGCTTCTCCCTCCCCCGGCCGAGCCAGCTGAACACTTAGGCGTTGTGTTCATGCTGCTCGGCCGTGGGAGGGGAGGTGCTGCCCAAATTTGTTTCAAAATTTGTGAAGATTCTACTCATCTAAGGAGCACTACAACGTACACTCTTTCATTCTCTAATGTTTTATTTAGCTTGTAATCCTTCTATGATTTAGAAATAGAGGGATTTGTGAATCAAAGTAAAGCTAGCTAGAGAGAGCTTGTGTTCTTGGAGGAGAGAGAGGAGAGAGCTTGAGTTCATGGTGGAGAGAGTGTTCATGTTGTGTTTTAAATGGAGAGAGAAGGCAAGCTAGTTAGTATTTTGTTTTGTACGACTTGTGAATAGTTATAAGGCTAATAGTAATGTAGTTTTAGAAATTACTAGAAAATCAATATAAAATGCTAGAAAATCTTATAAATTAATAGAAAGTCTTATAAATTACTAGAAAATCTTATAAATTACCAGAAAATCTTATAAATTACTAGAAAATCTTAAAAATTACTAGAAAATCAATATAAAATGCTATAAAATCTTATAAATTAATAGAAAATCTTATAAATTACTAGAAAATCAATATAAAATGCTAGAAAATCTTATAAATTAATAGAAAATCTTTTAAATCTTATAAGGCTTATAGTAATGTTATATTTAATGAATATAGTAATGTAGTTTTAGAAATTTATTTATATAATGGAATATATATTATAATTTGTATTTATTTATATATTAATTTTTTTATCTTTAAATTGTATTGTATATTTGTTATTGGTTAATAATGCAGATGAATAGACAATGGATGTACGGGAACCCCCACGCTCAGGCGTTCCGTGATGGCCTTAGGACGTTTCTCGATGCCGCCGAGGCTAACAGGACGTAGTCCGGTTTCATGTTCTGCCCATGCACCCATTGTAAAAATATACAATCGTACAAACAAAGAGGTTGTCTTCAGGTGCATTTGATGAGGCACGGTTTCATGATGAATTATTCTGTTTGGACGAAGCACGGTGAAAGAGGAATTCTAATGGATGAAGATGAAGAAGACGAGGCCGATGACGGCATTCCGTTATTGGCTCAATAGTACGGTTCCTTTGCATATGCTGCAATGAGTGATGCCGATGAGGAAGATGTTGCTCGGGAAGGCGATGCTCAGGAAGATGTTGCTCAGGAAAATGAACCTACTGATGGACTCGGGCAAATGTTGCGTGATGCCTAGAAAGACTGTGGCAATGATAAGGAATTGAAAAAGATACAACGCATGTTGCAGGACCACAAGATTGACCTGTACCCAGATTGCAAAGAGGGGCTAAAGAAGTTGGGTAGCACACTTGAACTTCTGCAGTGGAAGGCAGCAAATGGTGTTACTGATAAGGGTTTCGATGAGCTACTGAAACTCGTAAAGAAGATTCTTTCAGAGGGTAACAAATTGCCATCGACGACGTATCAAGCAAAACATGTTTGCCCTCTCGGTTTGGAGGTGCAGAAGATACATGCGTGTCCTAATGATTGTATCCTCTATCGCGGACAGTACGAACACTTGGATCGTTGTCCGGTTTGCACCTGCGCACGATACAAGATCAGGCGGGACGACCCTGGTGATGTTGGGGGAGACCGTTCTAAGAAAAAAATCCCTGCAAAGGTGATGTTGTATTTCCCTCTGATACCCCGTCCGAAGCGTTTGTTCAGGAACAAAGACCATGCCAAACTGATGCGCTGGCACAAAGAAGAACGTAAGCAGGATGGCTTGTTGAGACACCCCGCCGATGGATCCCAGTGGAGGAACATCGACAGAGCATTCCCAGAGTTTGATGCTGATACGAGGAATGTTAAGGTTGGTTTAAGTACCGATGGCATGAACCCTTTTGGTGAAATGAGCAGTAGTCATAGCACTTGGCCCGTGACTGTTTGTATCTACAACCTACCCTCCTGGCTCTGCATGAAGCGGAAGTTCATTATGATGCCAGTGCTCATCGAAGGCCCAAAGCAACCTGGCAACGACATTGATGTGTACCTAAGACCATTGGTTGACGAACTTTTGCAGCTGTGGAAGAATGAATGTGTTAGCATGTGGGATGAGGACAAGCAGGAGCAGTTTGACCTTCGAGCACTGCTTTTCATAAGCATCAACGACTGACCTGCACTAAGTAACCTATCAGGAGAATCAAACAAAGGATATAAAGCATGCACTCACTGTTTAGAGGAAACCGAAAGCATGTATTTGAAACATTGTCGTAAAGTTGTGTACATGGGTCACCGTCGATTCCTTCCGGCGAAGCATGAGCTACGGAAGAAATGTGCGCATTTTGGCGGGAATGCTGACCGCCGTACAAAGCCGAGACACCGGAGTGAAGAAGTGCTATTTGATATGGTGAAGGACCTACACGTGGTGTTTGGCAAGGGAGATGGAAGCCAGGCTGCTCCGACGGGCGAGGATGGTCGTGCCGCGATGTGGAAGAAGAAGTCTATCTTTTGGGAGCTACCTTATTGGCAATGTTTAGAGGTCTGTAACGCGATTGATGTGATGCATCTGACGAAGAATCTTTGCGTGAACCTGATAAGCTTCCTGGGTACTTATGGGAAGCCAAAAGATACACTGGAAGCATGTCATGATCTGAAATGATTGAAGCAACGGACTGATCTACATCCAGAAAAGAGAGACAAAGGACGCCAGTACTTGCGTCCTGCCAGCTTCACTCTCAGCAAAGAAGAGAAGGCAAGCATGTTTGAATGCTTGAACAATATCAAGGTTCCGTCTGGCTACTCCTCCAATATTAAGGGAATAATAAATATGAAAGAGAAGAAGTTCACAAACCTAAAGTCTCACGACTGCCATGTGTTGATGGCACAACTGCTTCCCGTCATACTCAGGGGTGTGCTACCAGTTAACGTGCGGAAAGCCATTGTGAAGCTATGTGCATTTCTCAATGCAATTTCTTAGAAGGTGATCAATCTAGACCATTTAGATCAGCTACATAACGACGTGGTGCAATGTCTTGTCAGCTTTGAGATGATATTTCCACCATCCTTCTTCAATATCATGACACATCTATTGGTTCACCTCGTCAAAGAGATTCGTATATTGGGCCCAGTATTTCTACACAACATATTCCCATTTGAGAGGTTTTTCGCTGTCCTAAAGAAGTATGTCCGTAATCGTTCTCGTCTAGAAGGATGCATTGCTAAGGGATAAGAAACAAAGGAGGTCATTGAATTCTGTGTTGACTTTGTCGACGATCTTATGCCGATTGGTGTGCCCGAATCCCATCACGAGGGGAGACTTGGTGGAAAGGGCACACTAGGGAGAAGATCGATGGTGATCAAGGACGTTGAGACATTTCGTAAAGCGCACCTCACAGTTTTGCAACAATCAACCTTAGTTGCTCCGTACATCGAGGAGCACATGCAGATTCTCAGGGACGAAAACTCAACAAAGTCTGCGGCCTTCATTCAGCGTCTACACAATAGTACTTTCGCCGATTGGTTGCGAAGACGTCTTATGGGTGTCGAGGGCATTGATGCGCAGCTAGCTTTTGTAGCTAGAGGTCCATCGAGCACGATCTTGACATTCCAAGGATACTACATCAATGGGTATACATTTTACACAAGAGCCCAGGACAAGAAAAGCACCAACCAAAACAGTGGTGTCCGGATGGACGCGACAGACACCAATGGCAATACAAACTCATACTATGGAATCGTAGAGGAGATATGGGAACTAGAGTACGGACCTTTGAAGATTCCACTGTTCAAGTGCCAATGGGTGAAGCTGACTGGAGGAGGTGTTAAAGTTGAAGCGGACTATGAAATGACGTTAGTGGACCTAAACAAGATTGGCTTTCTAGACGAACCGTTCGTCCTGGGCAAAGCTGTCACACAAGTTTTTTATGTGAAGGACATGGCTAGCAGACCGAAGAAAGGGGCGGATAAGAAAGGTGGGGGTAAGCAATTGGACCCATCATAAGACGAGCCAAAGCGTCATATAGTTCTTCCTGGAAAGAGAAAAATCGTAGGAGTTGAGGACAAGACGGATGTAGATTATGATATGCTCGATGGCCGGCCTCCATTCTCATTGGTTGATGACCCAAGCATCCTATTAGCGGCGGAGGAGACACCGTATCTACGGCGTGATCACAATCAAGGAACATTTGTAAAGAGGAAGTTTATTAGTGTCCGAGTAAACGATGATGCCATGTAATTTATAAGATTTTCTATTAATTTATAAGATTTTCTATTAATTTATAAGATTTTCTATTAATTTATAAGATTTTCTAGCATTTTATATTGATTTTCTAGTAATTTATAAGATTTTATAGTAATTTATAAGATTTTCTAGCATTTTATATTGATTTTCTAGTAATTTATAAGATTTTCTATTAATTTATAAGATTTTCTAGCATTTTATATTGATTTTGGAAACTGGGCGCCAAACGAAAATTTGGGGCCTTTAGCACCGGGTTGATCTAAAATCCGGTGCTAAAGGCCCCGAATTTTCGTTTGGCGCCAGTTACGGCCTTGAGCACCGGGTGTAGAAGACCCGGTGCTAAAGGTCCTTTCGCACCGGGTGGTGGGAAGACCCGGTGCTAAAAGGGGGGGGGCCTTTAGCACCGGGTGCTGTACAGACCCGGTGCTAAAGGGCCTTTAGCACCGGGTCGTGGCTGCACCCGGTGCTAAAGGCCACGACCGGGCCGCGGGGGCCGTGCGGCGGGGCCAAAGACCGGCCTGGCCACGGAGGCCGTGCGGCAGCTGGCCACGTCACCGGGCGCACACGTGCCACGTCACCGGGCACACAAGCCACGTCACCGGGCACACGAGCCACATCACCAGGCGCACAGGCGCCACGTCACCGGGCGCACACGAGCCACGTCACTGGATGAACAAGAACAATTTTTCTTTTTAATCTCTGTATAAAAGTTGTAACTAGTCGTTCTCCCTCGTACAAACTTCAAAAAAGATCATTTTTCTTCCTAAAAATTCCTAAAATCATACTCTATCAAGTTATGAAACTTATTAATGTTATTATTTTGAAAAATCTTCTCGTGTGAGACTGTTTGAACAATCCAAATTTTGAATTACAAATGACAACTACAACCAAGGTTTTTTTCACACTAGGTGATGTCAAATGAAAAAGTGATGAATACCAAAGTTTCATATTTCATCATGATCTACAATCTTTATTTAGGTCATTTTGTCATTTTCAAAATGGGTAATAACATGTAGTACCAATTTGACAAGTCTCTAACAAAGTTTTACAAACTATGCGAGTGAATCTAGGATTAATGAACAATGTATACTACCACTTTCTCAAATGCAAAAATGACTTAAATAAAGATTGTAGATCTTGATGAGATATGAAATTTTGGTATTCATGACTTTTTCATCTGAGACCATTTAATGTTCCAAAATCTTTCTTTTAGTTATCAATTTTTGTAATTTATAAGATTTTCTAGTAATTTATAAGATTTTCTAGTAAGTTATAAGATTTTCTAGTAATTTATAAGATTTTCTATTAATTTATAAGATTTTATATTAATTTATAAGATTTTCTAGAATTTTATATTGATATTCTAGTAATTTATAAGATTTTCTTATTTAATATATATTTTTAATAGGTATTAATAACTGAATTAAAACAAATGCGCTTAGCCGAACGCGTTCGCTAAGCACATATATTGAAAATATTAGAAATTACATTGAAATGTATATTGGAAATGTTATATTGGAAATGTATATTGGAAATGTTATATGTTTGAAATGTATATTGAAAAATGCTTCATTTAAATGTATTGGAGATATTTACATTGAAATGTATATTGGAAATGTTATATGTTTGAAATGTATATTGGAAAATGCTTCATTTAAATGTATATTGGAAATTCTATGTATATTAGAAATATATGTGCTTCATTTAAATGTATATATTTCTTATCAATTATTTTTAATTCTATGTATATTAGAAATATATGTGCTTCATTTAAATGTATATTGGAAATATTATATGTTTGTATAATGTATACTATCGAAAATGTTTATTATCGGAAATTCTATCGCGTACCCGAACCCACCGCGCACCCGAACCCCTTAGCGAATCAGCTTTTCGCGCACCGACCCCCTTAGCGAACCCTTAGCGAATCAATTCACACCGCTGAAGCGTCCCCTCGAAAGAGAGAACTTAATGTGATACAAATACCAGTCCCAGGATGCTGGTTCACATTATTACAACAGATAGTTCAGTACAAAGACAACATTACGGGAGGCGGTGGCATTGGAGGGCCACAACAAACAGAACTAACACTAAGCTCCAGATAAAAAGGTTGATAACATAAAGGTCTTCATCAGAGTGGCAACGCATGCGGCTTCCAGCGGGTGGCCCTAACACACAGGCAAAGGTTGGGTGCAGAACGAACCCCTCTAAACGATATCCTCAGGCACAAAGTCCGGATCTGCTTCTGCAACAGATTAAGCAAGGGTGAGTACATACGTACTCAGCAAGCGCAACCACAACCACGGAGGGGTATAACAGAAGTATGCAAGTATTGTAACAAGGAAGGCTCATGGTTCATTCAGCAGCAAAGCAATTTTTATTACACATGCAAGGGTTGGTTTTCGCAACTGGTTTTCACAAACATTGCCTTTAAAAGGATCAGTAAATGTAATACTTTTTCGTACAAGGTGTTGTTGCTACCAGATTTCCCATCTGTCGTAGCCCAAGTCAAAACATTTCTCAGCTCAATCAAATACCAACTTTTTCTTACACCAAAACAGGGGACTAGAGAAGTGACCAAGCCGTAACTCGCCCAATACCGTGGACACGGCTATCCGGATAGGTTTTAACTCTGCAGAGGTGTACACAACCACAAGTAGGCTACCACAACAAGAACACCTTAGTGCCAGTGCAGCTCCTATCAAAGCCATTACCCACCATAGCTAAACTGACAAGTTACTACAGACGCGACCAGGGGTTAGCAACCTACCAACGAGGTTCCAACCAGGGGCATACCTCACATAGACCGTATCCCCGGCTCCATGGCCCTCTGTTGCTCACCAGCACACCACATAACCAGCAGCTCAACTAGTGGGGTTTATGCTAGGCCGTTGCCACATACAACGGTCGAGTGGTGGTACAAAGTAATGGGTTAGGCTAGATGACACATCAACATCATCCCAAAACTTGTGACAGGATAGACAACTCCCACCATGCTCAACCACATCGGTTCGAGCTCACCTCGGTATTTCACGCGGAAACACCGTTTGTCTCATCCCACACGGGTACTCCTTTTATTTACACAAATCATCTCTTTTATTTTAAAGCACGCACACGGTTGCTTTTGTAAACATCAAGTGATTGTAATGGAGAGTATAACAGCAAAACATTCCTAAGCATTTCTAGCCGTGACTAACATTCAAACAGAGCATTGTCATATTCAAACATTAATCTAGGTTGTCAAGGGAACAGTCATAGCAATCAAGGAATGGCTATCCAACTGGGTTTAGCAGTAAAACCATGCAAGTTTTATAAATCAGGCCATGGGTTGTGTTTATAAAATCTAGGACAAAAGTATGCATCAAAGGGTGGGATTGCACTTGCCGTTCTCCCAACCCTCGGGGGATTCCTGCCCGGGGTCTTGGTCTCCAAACTCCTGCTCGTAGACTTGCTCCTCCTCGGGTCCTTCCTCGATCACAGCGGAGTCTACGGCACACACAAACAAACACCCAATAAATAAAAGAAAACGCTTTTATTGAGCTCCAGAAGAAAGAACGGGAAAATGAAAGCGGAAGATAATGACATGATTACTTTTGGGTAGGGGCGGGTTGGATTTGGCGGAAATATAATGGTGAATATTATGGTGGAGTTTGGGGTCAAACGGGATTAATTTGGCGCATGAAATGACGAGTTTAGTGGAGTTTAGGGGCTGTTTATAAAGAATAAGGACCTTTTTGTAAATATGGAAAAGCTCAGGGGCCTCGGGTAAAACAGACAGAGAGAGAGAGAATAGTGTTGGATGGACTGCGGGTTAATTTGGCAAAAGTGCAGGGGGTCATGTGTAAATATGCCTGAGAGGGGGTTTCCTGTTCAAGTGGACCGCGGGTTGAATAGGACAAACATCAGGGGGTTACGGGCAAAACTGCCCTTTCTTCGTCGCGACACAGTGCAGGGGGGGGGAGAGCGGCGGCGGCGGTACTGACCGGCCGGATTGCCGGCGATTGGGGTGGCGGCGGCGGACGGGATCAGGGGGGAAAGAGAGAGGTGGCCACGGCAAGTTCACTGGTGGCCTTACCTCGGGCGGAGGTGAAGTGAGGCGGCCGGTCCACGTGAGCGGCGGCGGCGGCGGCGTTGCGGCGGTGGAGGGGCTCAATTGGAGGGCGGGTGAGCTGGTGGTGAGGGAGAGGGTGCTCGGGACCCCTTTTATAGGCGCGGAGGGGTGGTGAGGGAGTGGGCCGACGAGAGGGGTAGGGGTGGAGTTGCTCGGCGGCGGTAGGAGTGGCCGGCGGGCGGAATTGAAGTCGGCCGGCCCGGTTGGTGGCACGGGGAGCGAGGTGGAGCTGTGGTGGAGCAGTGCGCGTGCGTACGGCGGCGCTGCCGTGCTTGACGACGAGACAGCAGCGGGTCCGGGCGGTCGGAGCGGCGGTGGCCGGGGTGGCGTGCTCGCGTGGATGCCGTGGTCTGGCGACGACGGTGGCGGGGTCACGGTGGTGGGCGGCACGGCGGTGGTGTACGGCGGTCGGCGGTCGTGATGGGTAGAGCGGGTGGTGGCGTGTGGGCAATGGCGGCGATTTGGCGGGCGCGCGGCCGAGAGCACAGCGGTGGCGTGCTGGCAGCGCCGGCGGTGATGGCGAGGTGGCGGACACGGTGGCGTGCTGGGTGCGGTGCGAGGCAGGGGAGTGGAGTGGGGGTGGCGAGTAGAGCAGTGGGGGAGGGGTGGTCGGCGGCGACGGAGTGGGGCAGAGCAGAACGGCCGCGGCGGTGTCGGGGAGGAGGAGCAGAGGAAACAGAGGAGGGAGGGAAGGAGAGGGGAGAAGGAAAAAGGAGGAAAAGGGAAAAAGAAAAGAGAGGGGGAAAAGAAGAAAGAGAAAAAAAGAAAAAGAGAGAGAGAGGAAAAAGGGGAGGGGACGGCGGGATTCGCGGCGGACGGTCGACGACGGTCGGCCAAGGATGGGTGGCCCGGCGGTCGACCCGAGATGGTAGTGACCGAGATGCGGACAGGAAAAGAGGGGGGGGGGGAAACGACAGGCGAAGCGGATTCGGCGGAAAGGGAGCTCGGGCGGAAAAAGGTTTTGAAAGGGTTTTCACCGGGTGTGTTAATTAGGGTGATTTTCCTCAGAGGTTAAAACGCGGGCGTTACAAACCTACCCCACTTAAGGGAATCTCGTCCTCGAGATTCGGCTGGTTCCTAAAAAGGTGGGGGAACTCTTTCCTCAGGGCATCTTCTCTTTCCCACATAGCTTCCTTTACACCGTGTCTGCTCCACTGTACTCTGCATATCCGTACTTCGAAGTTTCTGGTTCTCTTGGTGACGGTGTCCAAAATTTTGACTGGTACCTCCTGATATCGCAGATCTGTCTGCAGGTCTATTTCTTCCTCCGGTATGTGTTCTTCTTCAGGTACTCTCAGACATTTTCTCAACTGGGATACATGGAATACCGGGTGTATATCTGACATTGCTTCGGGTAACTCCAATCGGTAGGCCACTTTTCCAACTTTCTTTTGCACCGGGTATGGTCCGATATACCGGGGGGCCAATTTTCCATGGACTTGAAATCTACGAGTTCCCCGGATGGGTGAAACTTTGAGATAAACAAAATCTCCTGGATTAAACTCCAGTTCTCGTCTCTTCTTGTCTGCGTAGCTTTTCTGTCTGGACTGAGCTGCTCTCAACTTCTCCCTAATTTCAGCTACTTTCTCCTCGGCTTCTTTTATGAGTGCAGGTCCTACTAGCGTACGCTCTCCTACTTCTGACCACATCAGCGGAGTTCTGCATTTTCTCCCGTAGAGGGCTTCAAACGGGGACATACCCAAACTTGCCTGGTAACCATTGTTGTAGGAGAACTCTGCATAGGGTAAACTCTGTTCCCAATCTTTACCATAGGTAAGGACACATGCTCTTAGCATATCCTCCATGATCTGATTTACTCTTTCTGTCTGGCCATCGGTCTGTGGGTGATACGCGGAGCTAAAATCCAACTTGGTGCCCATAGCTTTATGCAAACTTTTCCAAAATCTCGAGGTGAACTGGGTCCCTCGGTCTGAGACGATTCTACTGGGCACTCCATGCAGCTTCACTATGTTTTCCACATACAGTTTGGCTAGCTTCTCTCCACCATAATTCGTCCGTACAGGTAAAAAGTGAGCGACTTTAGTGAGTCGGTCCACTATTACCCATATAGAATCGTGTCCCTTCTGTGTTCTGGGTAGTCCTACCACAAAGTCCATTCCTATCTCATCCCATTTCCAAACTGGAATAGGCAATGGTTGTAATAAACCTGCGGGTTTCTGGTGTTCGGCCTTAATTCTTTGGCAGGTGTCACACTGGGCGACAAACTGGGCTATGTCAGCTTTCATTCCTTTCCACCAATAATTCTGCTTTAAGTCCAAATACATTTTTGTGGATCCCGGGTGAATGGAATATGGCGAGTTGTGAGCCTCGTCCATGATTATTTGTCTGAAGTCTCCTTCCTTAGGTACACAAATCATGTCCTTATACCACAGCGTTCCTTTACTGTCGACTCTAAAGTCTGGCGCTTTATTTTCTCCGGTGTGCTTGCAAATCTGCACTAAATCCTTGTCCGTTCCTTGGGCTTCTCTGATCCGATCTTCCAGAGTGGACTGGATCGTCAGTTGGTGGCTAGCTTTCTGGGGGACAATGTGCACATTTAATCGTGCCATTTCTTCTTGCAGGTGGGCATTCTTCGGTTTGTAGGATTTTCGGCTTAGGGCATCTGCCACTACATTGGCCTTGCCAGGGTGGTAATGAATTTCCACGTTATAATCCTTAACCAATTCTAACCACCTTCTCTGTCTGAGGTTCAGATCCGGTTGGGTGAAAATATACTTTAAACTCTTGTGATCAGTGTATATTTCACACTTGTTCCCAATCAGGTAGTGTCTCCAGATCTTGAGTGCGTGCACCACGGCTGCAAATTCCAAATCATGCGTTGGGTAATTCTGCTCATGAGGTCTAAGCTGTCGGGAGGCATATGCCACAACCTTTCCATCTTGCATGAGGACACACCCTAATCCTTGGCGGGACGCGTCACAGTAAACGACGAAATCCCTGTGAATATCTGGTAAGGTTAAAACTGGGGCAGCAGTCCGCTTTTTCTTTAGCTCTTGGAAACTCTTTTCGCATGACTCGGTCCAAACAAATTTCTTTTCTTTCATAAGCAATTCTGTCATGGGTCTAGCTATCTTGGAAAATCCTTCAATAAACCTCCGGTAATACCCAGCTAAACCCAGAAAACTCCTGATCTCACCCACATTGGTTGGTTGTTGCCAGTTGGAGACTGCTTCTACCTTCTCAGGGTCTACTGCTACTCCTTCTGCGGTTAAAATATGGCCAAGGAAGGCTACCTTTTCCAGCCAGAATTCACACTTGCTGAATTTGGCATAGAGCTGGTGTGCTCTCAATTTTTCCAACACTACCCGCAAGTGTTGCTCATGCTCTTCGGCACTCTTGGAGTAGATAAGTATATCATCAATGAAGACTACGACAAACTTGTCTAACTCATCCATAAATACCTTGTTCATAAGGTTCATGAAGTAAGCCGGTGCATTGGTGAGTCCAAATGGCATCACTGTGAACTCATACTGCCCATATCGGGTGACAAATGCGGTCTTTGAGGTGTCACTTCCCTTAATCTTTAGTTGGTGATATCCGGTCCTTAAGTCAATCTTGGAAAAGTACTTGACTCCTTTCAGCTGATCAAAGAGATCATCAATTCTGGGGAGTGGGTATTTATTCTTGATAGTGACATCATTTAGTGCACGATAGTCGATGCACAATCTCATACTCCTATCTTTCTTCCTTACAAAGAGTACCGGGGCTCCCCAAGGGGATGTGCTGGGTCTGATAAATCCCATCTGTTGCAACTCTTCTAGTTGTTTCTTTAACTCTGCCAACTCTGAGGCTGCCATCCTATAGGGTCTCTTGGCTATAGGAGAGGTTCCAGGGACTAGTTCAATGGCAAACTCGATGTCCCTATCCGGTGGCATACCAGGTAATATTTCCGGAAAAACATCAGGGTATTCTCTGATTACCGGGACTTCTTCTATGGCTTTTGTTTCCATACTAAAGACCATAGGATCTGGTCCACTTCCCTTGGTGTGACAGGTTACTTGTATTCCATCTGGGTTGGTTAGGTGCACTACTTTGTCAGCACAACCTATGAGACCATTGTGTTTGCCTAACCAATCCATCCCAAGGATCACATCTATTCCTTTGGATTCTAGTACTACTAGGTCTGCTAGAAACTCTACCCCACTTAAAAGAATCCGTACCCGTGAACAACCTAATTGACACTTAATATCACCTCCAGGTGTTCGGGTTAGTAGGGGTGTCTTTAGTAGTACTGTGGGTATTTTGTGCTTTTCCACAAAACTTGATGATATGAAAGAATGCGATGCCCCAGAATCAAATAGTATTGTTGCCAAAACTGAACTGACAAGGTACTCACCGAGTACTACTCCTTGGGCTCCTTGAGCTTCCTGCGCGTCGATGTGGTTGACGCGGGCTCGTCCATATGACTGCTGGGTGTTGTTGTTGTTGCTGCCGGTGTTGGTGCTGCGGACGGGTACACGGTTGGCTCCAGACACTGGTGGCTTGGGTCCATTCACCGAGTTGGAGTAGACTGATATTGCAGGCTTGCTCCTAGGATACGGGCAATCGGCGATGTAGTGCCCGGTCTCACGGCAGTTGAAACAGGCCCTTGCATTGCCGTTGCTGGCTGTGGCCTGACTGACTTTGCTCTGTGGTGGTTTTGAGGCGGTTTGGCTCTTGAACTGGTTGTTGGGAGCCTGGGAGCTTGTGGCCTGAAACTGGGTCCTATACTGCACGGGAGCTTGGGGCCTAGGTGCGGCATAACCGGAGCTCCTGGGTTTCTGTGAGCGGTCCATCTGATGGTTCTTGCTCTCTAAGAACTTGCGCTTGTTCTCTTGCCTTGCCTCCATTCTGTCCTTTTTTGTGACAATGGCCTTGTTCATCAGTGTGTTGAAGTCAGGGAAACTGTGAGTGACTATCAGGGCCCGAAGATCTGGGTGCAACCCTCAGATGAACGCGTCCTGTCTCTTTGCATCTGTTTTCACTTCATCAGGTGCATAACGGGCTAGCTCAGTGAACTCGTGGGTGTACTCTTCCACGGTCTTGTTCCCTTGCTTCAGTGCACGGAACTCATCCGCCTTGCGCCTCATGGTGGCGTCGGGAATGTGGTAGTGACGGAACTCTTCTTCAAATTCCTTCCAGGTGATCGCAGACTCGTTCGGGGAAGCTGCACAGTAAGCATCCCACCAAGCTAAAGCAGTTCCAGTGAGTTGATGGGTAGTCAGGAGAACCTTGTCACGGTCTCCACATCCAAATGGTTCTAGCTTTCTCTTGATCGTTCTCAGCCAGTCATCTGCTTCCAAGGGGTTGCTAGACCCTCCAAAGGTGGGCGGCCTGGTTCTTAGAAAATTGGTCAGCTGGTCACCCGCATTGGGTCTACGGGCTGTCTCCTGACGGCGGCTGGCATTCCACACATTTTGCATGAACAGGGTGTGGTGGTACAAAGCTTGTGCCAGGTTGAAATCGGGTGGGAGTGGGGGCATAACAAAAGATCCCTCATTCTGACTTCTGGGATGGCTTGCCTCTGGTCTGCCTCTTACAGGCGCTTGTCCATCGGGCTGGTTCTCTCCCATGGGATCCTGCTGATCCACTTCCTGGTTCTCAGGATTCTCTCTTCTTCCTTCTGGTTGCTCTCCTCCAGCGGGAGGGGCGCGTCTCTGAGAGGCGCTAGCACGAGTGTTCACCATCTGCGGTTGAGCAAGGCCTTTGTGAGATTGGGTTAAGATAATGTTTAAGTTGATTAGTTCGCATTTTTAAAACAAGGCAGAAACAGCACACGAGCTAACAAACAAACACACAAGGTTCCAATCCAACAGCTTAGGGTTACAACACTTGGGAAGGGTACAACAAGGCTCGCACTTCAAGGTGGGGTACAGAACAAGGTAGGGAAACTACTGCTAGGGATACAAGGGTTCTCCGGACCAAGCTAGCTTCATTCCCATTCGAGCGCTTGACTCTGGGCTTACTCGCGGGGCGAGTTTTCCTCCGGCGGTGCAAGTCGAGCCTGCTCAGCCTTGGTCAGGGTCCCATTTTCCCGAGGCGGCTCAGATGGTCCTTCTTCAGCCGGCGGTGATCCTGCCGGTGTTCCCGACCGTGCCAGTGGGTTCCCCACAATTTCTCCCCACGCCATGATCGGTGTCCCAAGTAGGACATGGGGTTCTCCAATTGCCGGAACAGGCGTTCCACTTCTGGTCCAATCCTGGATACGCAGGTCCCGAGCCTGCCTGAGGCTTTCTTGGGCGACTGCCTCACTGCTGACGGCAGCAGCGGCTCTTGCTTCAGCTTGTGCCACCTGGACTTGGTGCATGCGGACCGAGAATTCTGCTTGTTCAGCCCGGGCGGTTTGTTCCCTCAGGCGTTCAGCCTGCTCGTCAAAGAGTTGGTCCAAGGAACCGAGGTAGGTGACCACCTGGTGCAAAAGGGGTTCCTCTTGACGGCGCTGCTCCAAGTTCCTTATGCGGGCTCGCCAGACTGCACTTCTGACGACTGGCGGAAAGTACCTCATTGGAGTGGGGACCAGGTGCCTCTCAAATATTCCGCACATGAAGCGGAGGGCTTTCCTGAGTGCCAAGGGGTAGGTGTCCTGGTGCCTGAATCCTGTGGCGGTCGTACGCCATGCTTCGACAGGGTGGAGGTCACTCTTGGCGACAACTATGACCACTCTGCAGCGTTGGGTCCCATGGTGCTCATACTCCCTGCTGTAGTACCTCGGGCGTTCGGGCACACCGAGGCGTTCCAGCGCGGGGATCAACAGGCTAGCAAAGCCCGGTGTGACTGGGCAAACTCCCTGGGTCCATCCTTGTTCCGCCATCTGAAATCAGGGGAAAACAAAATTGAACAGATGCCGGATAAAAGGTGACTTTTATTGCATAACATGGTGGGTACAAGGATCATGGATACATCGAGGCTAAGCTAGTGGTACTAACTGATACAGACTTTATTCAAGGAGGAGCTGGACTAGGTGCTGGTCTACTCTGAGGACTCTACTCTAGACAGACACAACGTTTCTTCAGGGGGAGCTGTTATTCTGGCACTTCTTCTTCGGTCTGAGTGCCTACGTCCACATGAGTCATTTCTGGTTCATCTTCCAACAACCCTCTTTCTCTCCTGTACGCTTCCAGGTTATCCACATACTCATAGTAGGCCTGGCATCTAGCCTGGTGAATGGCTAGGGAACTGACAACCTGTGTGGCCATCGCCTTCTGTACCTCCAGTTCTTCCTTCGTTTCTCCTAGCTCTCTCTTTACCTCCTCTAGCTCCTTTTCTGCCTTCTCGGCTCTGCGGATCTGATGCCTCAGCTGTCCCGATGTCTCCCGGTACAGCCTGTCTAAGCCAGTGAGGTAAATGGACAAGTGGGACACAGTGTCCTCCATATCTTCATCTCTCCCAAGGTTCCTCATCTGGGCAATCCATTCGCGTCCTCCACTTTCCAGGGGTGGGGCAAATCCTAGTGCTGTTCCCACGAGGTACTGTCTGTAGAGTTCGCGGAGGCACATCAAGGCTCTTCTTGCGGCTTTGCGGTAGGCATTAGGACGGTCGTAGCCGGTGGCGTGAACAAACCAAGGTGCCACTTCCTTGTAAAGCGAGCTTCTCCCCACAAAAATGAACATCCGGCACCGACGGGTACCATGGGTGGTGCACTCCCGGTAAAAGTACTCGGGGATCTCTGTGACTCCAACGTGCTCCAGGCTGAGCAGCAGCAACTTGGGGAGGCCAGGTTCTGCGGGGCAGACTCCTTCGCCCCAACCCTCGTCAGCCGACTCGGCCATCTGGAACAAGTCAAAAAGCCGTCGGTGAGTACTTGTGTGGGGGAAAGGATTAGGCAAGAACAAACTGGTGAGAGAAGACTAGGTAGGGTCAAGATCCTAGGGGTGCGTTCTACGGCCATCCTATCGGCTCTGATACCACCTGAAGCGTCCCCTCGAAAGAGAGAACTTAATGTGAACCAGCATCCTGGGACTGGTATTTGTATCACATTAAGTTCTCTCTTTCGAGGGGACGCTTCAACCGCGCACCCAAACCCCTTGGCGAATCTGTTTTTCACGCACCGACCCCCTTAGCGAAAATGTTAGAAATATTGGGAATATGTATGCTTTGTATATATTTCTTATCAATTATTTTTAATTCTATAGATGGCGGACAACAACAACCCCGTCCCACCCATGCAAGAGGACAACAACACCCCTGTCCCACCCATGCAAGAGGACAACGACACGTTCTTTGCGAATCAACTTTTCAATATTGTAACCCAACCAATGTCCATGGATGATGTGTTGGGTATCATTGGAAGGGACGAGAATATCCAGGGCGACAATGTTGCAAGGGCCGAAAATGTTGAAGGGGCCGCCAATGTCCAGGGCGAACGTGTCCAGGGCAGCACTATTGAAGGGGCCGGTAACGAGCCCTCGTCTAGTCAGGTGTGTATATAGATAACATAAATTTGTACTGTACATGTCAATTATGTATACCATCTCTATATCATCTCGTATATATATAATTTGTGTAGGCCGCCTCTGCTAAGAAATCAAAACGATCGACCACGAAGAAGCTGAAGGATGTCAAGTTACACATCACCCGAGTGGAGGATGACGGGGAGCCAGTTGAGCCCCCAAAAGTGGCCAAGATATTTGTATCTCAGTGCGGGGTAATTGTATGGGACAATGTGCCCATTAGTATCAGAAAATGGAAGTCCACGGACCCCACTGAGGAGTACGTGCTCCCTGATACAGAGAATGAGATGCTATGGAGTGAATTAAAGGCAATATTCGACTGGCCTAGCACTCATGAAGCAGAACTAAGGGATTGGACAATGAAGAAGATGACAGTTCTGTTTCAGGATTTCAAGAAGAAGTTGTACTCGCATTTTCTCAAAACCGGAGAGGCCCCGGATCCTGAGAAGTATAAGAAGATCACTGATGACGAGTGGGAAGCATTCCTTGAGTACAAAACCTCCGAAGAGGGTGCAACGGCTAGCGCTAGAAACGCTGGAAACGCCGCAAATAAGTACTCTCATAAGATGGGTTCGGGAGGTTACAAGGCAAGCATCGCTAAATGGGAGAAGATGGAAGAAGATCTATATGCTAGAGGCATCACTCCAGCGACACATGACTGGCCCACAAGGACCAAGCATTGGTACTATGGTCATGGAGGCACCCTAAGCCCAATCGACGGCTCCTTAGTTTTTCCTGAGGACTTGCGAGAACTAGCTCAACGTCTCCTCGATATCCTCAGGGCATCTGAGAGGGGAGAATTTGTTGCTGATAGAGACAGAGATGAGCTAACATATGCCTTAGGGAACAAGGAGCATCCTGGACGGACGCGCGGCGTAGGCACAAGCATCTCATGGAAGAAAGGTTTCCAAGAGCACGCCGCCACCTATAGGAGACGTTCAAGGAAGAAGGCCGAATATGAGCAGAGGGTGAGGGACCTAGAGCAAACGGTTGCCGCCCAGGGCTCGAAGCTCCAAGAAATGGAGTCAGAGATGGAGCGACGGATGAAGGTAGCATGGCTGCAGATACAACAAGCCACAAGCGGGACCGGTTCCACAGAGCCTGCACCTCTCCAACAAGCCGCAGGCGGGACTGGTTCCATAGAGCATGCACCTCTCCAAGATGCGGCCCTTATTAGCCCTCCACAACAATATCAAAGTAGTCACGCTTCCACACAGGCCGCCGAAGCGGTCCGTTACACCGTGGATGAAATAACTCAACGGACCGCGTGCGAGCTTGTCGTCAGGCAGAAAAACTTAGCTGTGGTGGTACGTATGCGACCTTAGTTCGTACTGCATATATTTCACCGTAAATACCATTCATTTACTAACTTTCTTTGTGACTACTAACTTATCAGGTCGGATACGGTATGACCAAACGTGTGGAAGAAGGGCAAAAATGGCACTGCAATGACATTCCACATGGTTACGTACCTGTTGAGGTGGAGCAAGTCGTCACCAACTGGGAAGACTTGGAACTTGACATCCCCGGAGGTGACGGAGAAACAAAACTCGGTCAGTGTTCTCACTGCATCATTCTATGGAGCAAGGCAGACGTCGTCATACCCGGTACACCTGCGGCTACCAACAAGCCTCTGTCACCTCCACCGTCTCCAAGAGATCCACCGGATCATGACGATTCTCCGGGAGCTCCTGATGCAAGCCCGTCTCCTCCGCCAAAGAGGTCTCCGTCTCCTCCGCCGCGGAGGTCTCCGCCCCCTCCGCCAAAGAGGGGACGCCGCACTAAAGCCTCTGCCCCCACTCCACCAGCGAAGAAGGCGCGGAAAACCAGAGAGAAGCCCGCACCAGAGAAAAGAGCGGGTGAGAAGACTCTAGAGGAGCTCGAAGCCTCGGTCAAAGCAGACACAAAGAGGCAAATGGCCGAGTGGAGGAAAAAACCTGAGCCGGAGCCGAAGCTTGATCCCACCGTTGTCAAGTCATTCCTCGGTAATTTGAGCAAGGGTCAACAGAAGGAAGTAATAGTAACAGACTATGACCGCTCATTACTGAAATCTCGCCGGAAGCGGAAGGCTGCAGATAAGGAGGCGGGCCCATCCAAAAAGGTTCCTCAGCTCGGCCAACAACCTCAGCGGCCCTTGGGTCCATTGCCATCTCTGGACGAGCTTAACGTGCAACGAGTAATGGCCGAGACTGGACTAACCAGAGCGCAAGTCCTAGGGGAAGAAGAGGTGCCTGTAAACACAACGATGAAGTGGCCGTTTAAGCTTGACGAGCCTATGGTCCCTCCTGAAATGGAGAGCAAGCTACAGACGAAGATGCGCTGATTCCATGAGTGGTACTTGGAAGAATCAAGAAGGAATAAACGGCGCATGATCAAAGTAGGCGTGAAGGACCATGATTTCTACAATGGTGACGATGATTGGGTCTGGCTGAGGTTTAAGGATATATATGAGCTGTACCACCGCGACGCCATGGACGTGGATTTGATCACCTGTTGGACACTGTAAGTACTTTGTTATTGCCTATAATTCACAGTTTGAAAACAATAATTCCAATCTATGCTGACGCGGGCTTTATTTATTGCTTAACATATGCAGAATGGAGATTCAAAAATGTCGGAGATCCGGGATATATGACGTAGGTTTCGTGGATCCTCGAAGGATAAGTGAAGAAATGATATTAATGAATCCTGAGGAAACATATGGAAACCTATACAAGTATATTAAGAAACAAAATTACTGCGACTCCATACTAATCCGTACAACATCGAGTGAGTACATACACATGCTTCTTCTTATACTGTCTGTGTACTATTTCATTTCTGATTATAATGCATACATGCATACAGATTCCACTGGTTCCTAATAATATTGTGTCCTGACCGGGGTGTCGTGAACGTCTTTGATTCATTGCATACTCCAAAAGAAAAACTACAAAACATCATGGACATGATGACAAGGTGATGTATATTTTCCCCTACTTAATTCACCCCTTACACTCGCAATGACTTAACTCAATTTTTTTGTTCGCAGGGCCTGGAATCAATTTCGTCAAGAACACACGGGTATTCAACATGAAACACTAAAATGGAACATTGGCTTTCCGGTAAGCAAGTAATTTGTACATGTAGGCCTCGGCTAATATATTATATGAATTCTACTTAATTTCTTTTGGTCGACAGTGTGCCAAACAGGGGCCGAGAAATAATTTATGTGCATACTATGTTTGCGATTTCATGTGGAATTGGGGACATAAAAAGCTTACACAACAAGATATTATGGTACGTAATAATAAACACATTTCCATTATTATTAAGTGCACAATTATTGTCTCCAACTCGGCGGATTAAATGTCTTTCAATTATTTGTAAATTATAGATGTTCAACCTGAAGGAAGAGTCCTTAGAGCTAGAAAGAATTGACGCAATTGCAGAACAGCTCGTCGGATGGATCTGGGACGAGGTCGTCAATCCCCGAGGAGAATTCTACTCGCCGGTACTGGAGGACGTGCCCGACAGTCCAACAAGCTAGTCGTCGATCTTAATTATGTAGAAAATACAGTTTAAATATATATAACTCGAGTTGACATGCATGAATATCTACTTTTGTAATATATATGTCTTCTATTTTGATGAAATGTCAGCTAATATGAATATAGAGTCGGCCGAATACGCATTAGAATACACGTATTAGAATATATACGTATATACACGTATATAGACGTGCATGCATGGCTACTGAAAAAAGCAAAAAAAAAAGAAATCCGGGGCCTTTAACACTGGGTGCAGACAGCAACCGATGCTAAAGGCAGGCCCTTTAGCACCGGGTGCAGCCACGACCCGGTGCTAAAGGCCCTGCTAAACGCGCTGCGGGGCAGGTCCTTTAGCACCGGGTCGTGGCTGCACCCGGTGCTAAAGGGGTACCCTTTAGCCTCGGATTAGTTGCACCGGGTGGAAAACTCGGTGCTAAAGGGCTTTCCCACCCGGTGCAGATATCAACTGTTCTGATAGTGGTGGGTGTGACAACGGGTTCCCGTGACGACGCAGCGACCGCCACGGCCGCGCTTGCAGGCGATGGGTTCGTGCAAGGCATCGTGACGTACAGCTTTTGCACCACTCGAGCGGCGGCGACGCCGGAGCTGCGACGTCGGCCGCTGTCGCCGCCGGCACCGGTTTCGTGAAAGGCGTGGTGACGTACACGGTGATGGACGACCTGAAGGTGGCGCCCATGTCCACCATCTCCGGCATCACCCTGCTCAACACCTTCGGCGTCACGGACATCGGCACGCTCCAGGAGAAGACCATGCAGCTGAGGTACGACGAGGTAATAATGATTGATCGATGATATGTGCTGCATAAATCATGTTTCAGTTCGTGCGTTAACTGATTTTTTTTTTCCTTTTGCAGGGTTTGGAGATCCTGCGCGTGGCTCTGCAGTCCAAGACCGTGCTCACAGACGTCTTCCTTGGGAAGAAACGCAAGGCTTGAGGCGCCGTTCAATAGTTCGCTGCTACCTTTTGTTGGTCGTTTGATGTTGTCGCCGCAGTGCTTTACCAGATCCCTCTAATCTGCGCGTCTTTGTTTTGCTGTTTATTTGTTTCTCGTGCAGCTTCTGTGCGGGTTTAATTTGCTTGTTCAAATCTTATATGGAGGACAAAAATCCCTGAGCATTGGGGATTTATTCCACCAATTGCTAAAATTATTAGATATGAAGGACAAAAACCAAATCTACATTTTTGACAGGAGCGATGACTTTATATCAGTCAATATGGCTCACGAGAAATGAGATTGGTTTTGATAAATGCCAACAAAAATCTTTTATGCAAGTGAGGAGATCAAAGCGATGATGATGATCCAGGCGTGCAATAGCCTTTTCTTTATCTGAAAAAAAATAAACAGGTTGTCATCATTTTTTTTGTTTTTCAAAAAGCATAAGGATAACCTGCATAACCACTTAAAAGTAGGATAAAACATGCTATAGACTCCTGCCATAATTCTAAGATTAGCAAACAAAAAAAATGTTACTACACCTTACAAACTTTGAAGATGCATGATATGCTATGTTTAACTCCTGGGATGGTACGTATATTACCATCATGAATATACCCATGACAATCCAAATTGCAACAATGTGTTCTCAGATAAGCATCACGCAAGAATATAATCGTAGATAAGATAACCTTAATAAGATAAAGAAAAAAGTTTAAGAAAATAGGTACGGTGGCTCACTATCCAGCATACTTGAAATTGTGTACTGGAATCATCATATAGAAAAAACTATAAAAGCACTACACATAAAGATGACAATAAAAACATTTTAAATACATTACATATTTTTTGCAAGGTTACATGAAAATAATATATTTCAATTTTCTAAGTGTTTCAAAAAAAATTCTAATGCATTTTTGTGTCGCCGGGCCAATGCTGCCTGGACGTAAATTTAAAGATATTAGGAATTTAGAAAATAAGACCAATAATACTAGGACCCTATGCAAATGTAGAGATACTGATCTTTGCGACATGAATCCCCTTTTCACGAACCGCCTCAACCTGCAGCTGATTAAGCTGCTAGAGGGTTTAATTTAAGCACCAACTTTAGAGTGGCAGCCCCATGTCACCATGTGGCTCTATTATGACCTTGTTTAGATATCAAATTCCATCCATAAAGTTTACGATATAAAAAGAAGATTCTCATCACATCAAAATGTCGGCACATGTATAAAGTACAATATGTAGATAAAATCAAAAACTAATTGCACAGTTTTGTTGTACTTTGCGAAACGAATATTTTGAGCCTAATTAATCAATTTTAAACAATTTTTCATACATACAAACGAAATGCTACAGCGCGCAATTATGGCTACTGTACACGGACAGTGCCGAGCCTCCGATCCCGAATCGGCATCTAAACGAGGGGCCTGACAGCCCCTAGCTGTGCGGAGTACGTGCAAGCAAAAACAGCTCGATGGATCAAAGATTGAGGGTCATTCTTTATTTTTGTATCCTATTTCAAATGTACTTATTCCTTTAATGGATATTTCTGATATGGGTGTAATATTTTTCTTCTCGGTTGCAGTCTTTTGTTCTAGAACAACATGCATATATTTTTTCTCATGGAAATTTCTTCAATTCCCATCTCAATTTTTCTTCCAACTGGAACATGTGCGCATCGTTCCTCCAGACTCGAGCAGTTGGGAGATTGGTGATCATAAAATCCAGTATTGCCCCTTCAGGTGAACTGAAACGCATCGCGTGAAGAAGCACATCGAGAGCAGCGCGCAAACTGATTGGACCTCCAGCGCCAGCTACATTCTGCATCTTCCCGGGACAACATGCACTGCGAGAAACCCGGCATACGCCGAGTGTCTAAGTCTTTACCGAGTGCATTCTGTCGGACACTCGGCGAAGACAGACTTTGCCGAGTGTTCCTAAGACGACACTCGGCAAAGAGCGGACACTCGGCAAAAACAATCTTTGCCGAGTGTCCGAGCGCAGAGACTCGGCAAAGAGAAGCTTTGTCGAGTGTCAGGCCAGCGACACTCGGCAAAGATGGCGCACGTGCTCATCGCGTGACACGCCCGCCAACGGCCGTTGCCGGCCGTTTGGGCTGCAGCTACTTTGCCGAGTGTCACTGGCTTGACACTCGGCAACGCCGCTCTTTGCCGAGTGTCAGGCCAGCGACACTCGGCAAAGATGGCGCACGTGGTCGGCGCGTGCCGCGCGCGCCGACGGTCGTTGGCGGCCGTTTGGGAGGCACCTACTTTGTCGAGTGCCGCTGGCTTCACTACGGGAAACCCCACGTTTGCCGAGTGCCAGGAGCACTCGGCAAAGGCAGTTATGCACTCGGCAAAGCCTTTGCCGAGTGTTACACTCGGCAAAGGGGTTACGGCATAGCTCGTGTCGGCAAACAGGCCCTTTGCCGAGTGTCTTTTGTCGGGCACTCGGCAAAGGTTTTGCCGAGTGCAAAAGCCGACACTCGGCAAAATAAAGCACTAACGGACGGCCGCGGACGGCACGGCGACGTTCGCGGCCGTCCGTCAGTGCTCACGGGGCCTTTGCCGAGTGCCACACTCGGCAAAGACTCCAAGTTTTGCCGAGTGTTGCACTCGGCAAAGGTGGTTGGGGCCGACACTTGTTTGCCGAGTGTCTGTCCTGGCACTCGGCAAAAATTTAGGCCATGGCAGCAGAAACGCCCTGCGCTGCTGCCCTGCGTCGACGGGCATCGGAGTCGCCCACACGGTGCACGAGGCATTGGTCCTCGACGACTTTGCCATGGAAGAGCTCCGATTATACGAGGAACGGGACTACTACAACCAAGGCCTCAAGCTCCATGAGGACGAGAGCTACCTGAAAGTGTTTCAGGTAGCTCTCGTCCTCATGGAGCTTGAGGCCTTGGTTGTAGTAGTCCCGTTCCTCGTAGAATCGGAGCTCTTCCATGGCAAAGTCGTCGAGGACCAATTCATTGAATGCACCGTGTGGGCGACTCCGATGCCCGTCGACGCCGAGCAGCAGCGCAGGGCGTTTCTCCCGAAAAAACAAAATAGGTTACGTGACACAGTTGTGCACAATCTTGGCCTGCTGTATTTAACTGTACGGTATGAATTCTTTGTCATGTCTTTGCGTATCCTACAGTAAATAAGATGTCTTATTTACTGTAGGAAACGCAAGAACATGGCAAAGAAGCCACACGGTAAAGATAAATACAAGCGACGAAGAAGGTACACAACTTAAATATGAATCTACGAATTAAATGCTGAGGGGTATGGTTTTGCATGTGCTCACCTACGGGCTCGACGTCGGGCGAGTCGGTGACGCTCGTGTCGGAGCAGACGGCGGGGAACGGCTACGGGCTACAAGCCGAGGACGGGCTACGTACAAGCTGAGGACGGTGCAAAGGGCCTCTCCCTAAAAAAAACGAAATGTTTGTTGTAAAATTTGGTATTGACATGCATTTGATATTAGCATCAACCCAACCTATCAATCAAATTTGGCATTTTGATTTGACATAAATTTCATATTACCATCAACCTAATCTAGCAATCAAATTTTTGTCAAATAAAATATTCGGCAGCACCTCCCCTACACGGGGAGGTTTCTGAAACCACACGTCCTGCAAAAAAACACGGCACGAAGGCCGACAACGACATATACAAAGATAACCATGGCACGAAGGCCGACATATACATCCACATTGTTCAATATTTCGAATAATTCAAACATTAAATATTGTTGGTCCCATGTTCACAATCCGCATTCACAATCACGTACCACATACACATTCACAACTATAAATCGTCCATTCCTATAACAATTTGCATTTATTTATGTTGGATTCAAGAAATTGAAAATGTATGTATGGAAACAATCATCGATTTGCATTGGAGACAGATCAAGGAAGAGGAGCAGCGCACTCACCAATAGAAGATGAACGGGGCGGCGTCGGCGTCGCTCGTCGGGGCCGGAGAGGCGTCGGAGGCCGGGGTAGGACGGGCGGAGAGGCGCCGATGGCCGGGGCAGAGAGGCGCGCCTGCGCGACCGCCGGGGCAGGACGGGTGGAGGGGCACCGACGGCCGTTGGCGGAGAGGCGGCGGGGACAGGAGGATGAGCCGGCGGCCAGGGAAGGAGCACGGCGGCCAGGGCCGGGGCGGGGCCGGGGTGGGGACGGCCGGGGCGCGGCGCGGGCGGGCCGGGCGTAGGCGGCGGCCGGGGTGGGCGGGGACGGCCGGCCGGGGCGGGGCCGGCCGGGGCGGGGCGCGAGCGGAGGCGGCAGCCGGGGCGGGGCCGGCCGGGGCGCGGCGCGGGCGGGGCCGGCCGGGGCGTGGCCGGCCGGGGCGTGGTCGGGGCGGGGCCGGCCGGGGCGCGGGCGGAGGCGGGGCCGGCCGGGGCGCGGGCGGAGGCGGCGGCCGGGCCGTGCGGCGGTGGCGGCGGGCGTAAGGGAGTGCGTGCGTGTGTGTGCGCGCGCATGTGCGGAGCCGGGGGGCGCGTGGGCGGTTAAGTCCCCCGGCGCACCCCCCCTCTTTGCCGAGTGTCGTAGATCTGACACTCGGCAAATAGATCTTGATCTTACTCAGATCTATTTGCCGAGTGTCAGATCTACGACACTCGGCAAAGAGGGGGGTGCGCCGGCGTGACGTGGCCCGCGTGGCCGCGGGCCGGCCAGCCCACGTGGCATATTTGCCGAGTGTCTCTTCCCTGACACTCGGCAAAGGTCCTTTTTGCCGAGTGTAGCACTCGGCAAACATTTCCCATAACATTTGCACCGTACCAAATTTTTCAAATTTGATCAAATACACATCAAAATATCTTGTCAAATACATTCAACAATGCACATTCTATGCTTCAATGAAATGTTTTCATTATTTCATGCCTATATAGCTCATAATTTCTTCATAACTTTCATTATTTCATGCGGAGAAGGGCGTAGAAATAATTTAAAAAATATCAAATGGGTCCGGAAAAATATGATAACTTCAAATGAAGCAATCTATGTCATCTATTGCCTATAGAAAAAGTTATGAACTCAAACTCTAATTCAACTTCACTTCGTTTCGAAATCCAGCTGTCTCCTTCTCAACTCTCCGAAACTTCTATGGTGATATGCTCCGATTGGAAAGGGTCGTATATATAAACTTTTCGAAATCATCTCAACCTTTTCCCACAGACTCCACATAAGATATAAAGAGCCTTTGACAAGTATCACTAGAAAAAAAATAAAGTTTGGACCCCAAAAACATAAGTTTAAAAACTAAGGTCCTGAGTTTACCGAGTGTTTATCAAGAAACACTCGGCAAAGGATAGCTTCGCCGAGTGTCGAGTGGTGAACACTCGGCAAAGGCTAGCTTCGCCGAGTGTTGCTTGGTAAACACTCGGCAAACCCACCAAGTTTTACAAAAATATTTTTAAATTTTCAAACTTTTTTGTTTGAATTCCAAGTTTTTTAAGAATATTTTCAAATTTTCAAATTTTTTCAAATTTTCAAATTTTTTGCCACCTCTTTGCCGAGTGTCGGCTGGAGGACACTCGGCAAAACTGTGACGATTCAAACGGCTACGGACGGCCGCGAACGGCCGGTGGCGTGCGTGGCGGCTGACGAGCACGTGTGCCTTCTTTGCCGAGTGTCTCCGGCCTGACACTCGGCAAAACACCTCTTTGCCGAGTGTCGCTGGCCTGACACTCGGCAAAACACCTCTTTGCCGAGTGTCCCCTGTATGCCGAGTGCCTTGCCAAGGGCACTCGGCAAAGTCTTTCTTTGCCGAGTGCCCGACAGAAAGCACTCGGCAAAGAGGGAAGCACTCGGCAAAGAGGGAAGCACTCGGCATACGTCGGGTTTCCCGTAGTGCTTGACACTCTGCAAAGCTGTGGCACGTGTCCAGCACGTGCCGCATGC
Organism: Echinochloa phyllopogon; assembly: GCA_033239725.1. Lineage (NCBI taxonomy): Eukaryota > Viridiplantae > Streptophyta > Magnoliopsida > Poales > Poaceae > Echinochloa > Echinochloa phyllopogon. The sequence goes on along the minus strand of BTCW01000014.1, from coordinate 5,826,019 downwards.
GTCAACGGCCGTTTGGACTGTCACAACTTTACCGAGTATCCAGTATAAACACTCGGCAAATATTATGCAAATTTGAAGACATTCATAAAAAAACTTGAAATTCAAACACAAAAGTTTGAAAATTTCAAATACAAAAGTTTTTTGGATGGCTGGAATGGTATGGTTGCCGAGTGTTGGCCACCGGCACTCGACGAAGCTTGTCTTTGTTGTCTTTGCCGAGTGTTTTCCTGTGGACACTCGGCAAAGTTTGGCCTTTTTGAAACCAACTTATGTTTTTATGCTCCAAACTTTATCGTTTTCCCGTGATACTTGTCAAAGGCTCTTTATATCTTATGTGGAGAGTGTGGCAAAAAGTTGGCATGATTTCGAAAAGTTTTTTATATACGACCTTTACCAATCGGAGCTTTTGCGCATAGAAGTTTCAGAGATTAGAGAAAGAGATAGCTAGAATTCGAAACGAAGTGAAGTTGAATTGGAGTTTGAGTTCATAACTTTTTTATAGGTAATAGATGACGTATGTCGCCACATTCGAAGTTATCATATTTTTCCAGACCCATTTGATATTTTTTAATTATTTTTACGACTATCTCCGCATGAAATAATGAAATATACGAAGGAATTATGAACTATATATATGCTTCAAATAATGAAAACAGACGGCAAAGGATGGAGTCCGCACTAACAGACGTCTGCGGCCCGTCTGTTAGTGCTTTATTTTGCCGAGTGTCAGATGCGTCACTAGGCAAAGGGGCTATTCGCCGACACTAGCTATGTCGAGTCCCCTTTGCCGAGTGTAACACTCGATAAAGGCTCTGTCGAGTGTATATCGGGGTTTATCGAGTGTCTCAGTCACTCGGCAAACACCCGGTTTCCCGTAGTGATGCAAGTAGTATCAGTTGACTCGGGAGTGCACGCCCGCTGCCCGGTGGACTAGCAGCTGCCTCCCCTTCACGCGTTGGATTGCGCACGGAGGGCGATGCGGAGGGGCGCGCACGCCAGGCGCGGTGCGCGCGCACACAACTTTTTTCCTGCTTTTCTGCCTCGGGAGTGCATGAAAATAAATCGCCGCGGATGACTCTTCAAGCGCTACCGTTCGCTATATATATATGAGGTCAGGTCGCACTCATTTATCTGCAGCTCACTCAGTCCACCATAGTCCAAAGGCCAGATCGAGACCAGCATGGCCCCAACCAGCTCTGAGGCTAGTGCTTCCAAGCTCAGCATGAAGCTGCTGATTGACACCAAGAACGGCCGCGTGCTGTACGCCGAGGCGAGCAAGGACGTCGTCGACTTCCTCTTCTCCATCCTCACCCTGCCCGTCGGCACCGTCGTCAAGATCCTGAGCAAGGACTCCATGGTCGGCTCCATCGGCAACCTCTACGGGAGCGTCGAGAAGCTGGACGAGACCTATGTCCGCTCCGCTTACGCGAAGGACGCGTTGCTCGCGCCGGCCGGAGGTTACGATGGCGGCAAGCTGCTCCGGCTGCCAGAGCCGGAGGAGGAGGAGCCCGAGGCCACTGAGTTTTACCGCTGCAGCTACTTCTTCAACCACACCGAGTGCCAAGGGTTCTTGAGCAAGGTCTATGGCGATCGGTGCCCTCGTAAGCACTGCAGTGGCAAGATGACCGTGCCGATGAAGCTCGTGGATTCGGGCAGCGGATCTGGTGGCGCGGCAGCGGTTGCGTCTGCTGCTCTTGCAGGCGCTGGGTTCGTGCAAGGCATCGTGACGTACACGGTGATGGACGACCTGAAGGTGGCGCCCATGTCGACCATCTCCGGCATCACCCTGCTCAACACCTTCGGCGTCACGGACATCGGCACGCTCCAGGAGAAGACCGTGCAGCTGGGCTACGACGAGGTAATGATCGATATGATGATATGTACTCCTATGTCCTGCATATTCATGTTTCAGTTCGTGCGTTGACTGATTTTTTTTTTTGTTGGCAGGGTTTGGAGATCCTGCGCGTGGCTCTGCAGTCCAAGACCGTGCTCACAGACGTCTTCCTTGGGAAGAAACGCAAAGCTGCTTGAGGCGACGTTCAATAGTTCTCTGCTAGCTTTTGTTGGTTGTGCAGTGCTTGCGCGTCTTGTTGTTTTGCAGTTTCTTTGTTCCTCGTGCAGCTTTTGTGTGGATTTAATTTGCTTGTTCATCATGTAGTCATTCGAAGGAACTGTATGCATGGATTATCTGTTGATCGTTAAGCGCACTAGCAGTGTACTGCGCCATGCATGAAGCCAAGTTCAGTCAATTTTTAGTAACTTTTCTCTTGCCAATGTGTCCCGTATACTCCCCTGCTTGTTCTATACTACTCCGCACACGATCTCAGCTTTGGCTCAAAGTTGTGCGCGCGTATTCATCGCTTGTTGCAGTATACTAGTTTTATGTGCACTACGGGAAACCCCACGTTTGCCGAGTGCCAGGGGCACTCGGCAAAGGCAGTTATGCACTCGGCAAAGCCTTTGCCGAGTGTTACACTCGGCAAAGGGGTTACGGCATAGCTCGTGTCGGCAAACAGGCCCTTTGCCGAGTGTCTTTTGTCGGGCACTCGGCAAAGGTTTTGCCGAGTGCAAAAGCCGACACTCGGCAAAATAAAGCACTAACGGACGGCCGCGGACGGCACGGCGACGTTCGCGGCCGTCCGTCAGTGCTCACGGGGCCTTTGCCGAGTGCCACACTCGGCAAAGACTCCAAGTTTTGCCGAGTGTTGCACTCGGCAAAGGTGGTTGGGGCCGACACTTGTTTGCCGAGTGTCTGTCCTGGCACTCGGCAAAAATTTAGGCCACGGCAGCAGAAACGCCCTGCGCTGCTGCCCGGCGTCGACGGGCATCGGAGTCGCCCACACGGTGCACGAGGCATTGGTCCTCGACGACTTCGCCATGGAAGAGCTCCGATTCTACGAGGAAGGGGACTACTACAACCAAGGCCTCAAGCTCCATGAGGACGAGAGCTACCTGAAAGTAGCTTCAGGTAGCTCTCGTCGTCATGGAGCTTGATGCCTTGGTTGTAGTAGTCCCCTTCCTCGTAGAATCGGAGCTCTTCCATGGCGAAGTCGTTGAGGACCAATGCCTCGTGCACAGTGTGGGCGACTCCGATGCCCGTCGACGCCGCGCAGCAGCGCAGGGCGTTTCTCCCGAAAAAACAAAATAGGTTACGTGACACAGTTGTGCACAATCTTGGCCCGCTGTATTTAACTGTACGGTATGAATTCTTTGTCATGTCTTTGCGTATCCTACAGTAAATAAGATGTCTTATTTACTGTAGGAAACGCAAGAACATGGCAAAGAAGCCACACGGTAAAGATAAATACAAGAGACGAAGAAGGTACACAACTTAAATATGAATCTACGAATTAAATGCTGAGGGGTATGGTTTTGCATGTGCTCACCTACGGGCTCGACGTCGGGCGAGTCGGTGACGCTCGTGTCGAAGCAGACGGCGGGGAACGGCTACGGGCTACAAGCCGAGGACGGGCTATGTACAAGCTTGCTGAGGACGGGCTATGTACAAGCCTAAAAAAAATGAAATGTTTGTTGTAAAATTTGGTATTGACATGCATTTGATATTAGCATCAACCCAACCTATCAATCAAATTTGGCATTTTGATTTGACATAAATTTCATATTACCATCAACCTAATCTAGCCAGTTGGGCCGGGGCGGGGCGCGGGCGGAGGCGGCGGCCGGGGCGGGGCCGGCCGGGGCGTAGCCGGCCGGGGCGTGGCCGGGGCGGGGCCGGCCGGGGCGCGGGCGGAGGCGGGGCCGGCCGGGGCGGGGCGCGGGCGGAGGCGGCGGCCGGGGCGGGGCCGGCCGGGGCGCGGCGCGGGCGGGGCCGGCCGGGGCGTGGCCGGCCGGGGCGTGGTCGGGGCGGGGCCGGCCGGGGCGCGGGCGGAGGCGGGGCCGGCCGGGGCGCGGGCGGAGGCGGGGCCGGCCGGGGCGGGGCGCGGGCGGAGGCGGCGGCCGGGGCGGGGCCGGCCGGGGCGCGGCGCGGGCGGGGCCGGCCGGGGCGTGGCCGGCCGGGGCGTGGTCGGGGCGGGGCCGGCCGGGGCGCGGGCGGAGGCGGGGCCGGCCGGGGCGCGGGCGGCGACGGCGGCCGGGCCGTGCGGCGGTGGCGGCGGGCGTAAGGGAGTGCGTGTGTGTGTGCGCGCGCGAGCTGGGGGGGCGCGTGGGCGGTTAAGTCCCCCGGCGCACCCCCTCTTTGCCGAGTGTCGTAGATCTGACACTCGGCAAATAGATCTGAGTAAGATCTCTTTGCCGAGTGTCAGATCTACGACACTCGGCAAAGAGGGGGGTGCGCCGGGGGCGCGTGGGCGCGTGACGTGGCCGGCGTGGCCGCGGGCCGGCCAGCCCACGTGGCATATTTGCCGAGTGTCTCTTCCCTGACACTCGGCAAAGGTCCTTTTTGCCGAGTGTAGCACTCGGCAAACATTTCCCAGAACATTTCCACCGTACCAAATTTTTCAAATTTGATCAAATACACATCAAAATATCTTGTCAAATACATTCAACAATGCACATTCTATGCTTCAATGAAATGTTTTCATTATTTCATGCCTATATAGCTCATAATTTCTTCGTAACTTTCATTATTTCATGCGGAGAAGGGCGTAGAAATAATTTAAAAAATATCAAATGGGTCCGGAAAAATATGATAACTTCAAATGAAGCAATCTATGTCATCTATTGCCTATAGAAAAAGTTATGAACTCAAACTCTAATTCAACTTCACTTCGTTTCGAAATCCAGCTGTCTCCTTCTCAACTCTCCGAAACTTCTATGGGGATATGCTCCGATTGGAAAGGGTCGTATATATAAACTTTTCGAAATCATCTCAACCTTTTCCCACAGACTCCACATAAGATATAAAGAGCCTTTGACAAGTATCACTAGAAAAAAAATAAAGTTTGGACCCCAAAAACATAAGTTTAAAAACTAAGGTTCTGACTTTGCCGAGTGTTTACCAAGAAACACTCGGCAAAGGATAGCTTCGCCGAGTGTCGAGTGGTGAACACTCGGCAAAGGCTAGCTTCGCCGAGTGTTGCTTGGTAAACACTCGGCAAACCCACCAAGTTTTACAAAAATATTTTTAAATTTTCAAACTTTTATGTTTGAATTCCAAGTTTTTTAAGAATATTTTCAAATTTTCAAATTTTTTCAAATTTTCAAATTTTTTGCCACCTCTTTGCCGAGTGTCGGCTGGAGGACACTCGGCAAAACTGTGACGATTCAAACGGCCGTCGCCGGACGTGGGCGCGCGTGGCACGTGCTGGACACGTGCCGCACCTTTGCCGAGTGTCTCTGACCTGACACTCGGCAAAGGTGCTCTTTGCCGAGTATCTTTGACCCGACACTCGGCAAACCGGTGGCCGCCCAAACGGCTGCGGACGGCCGCGAACGGCCGGTGGCGTGCGTGGGGGCTGACGAGCACGTGCGCCTTCTTTGCCGAGTGTCTCCGGCCTGACACTCGGCAAAACACCTCTTTGCCGAGTGTCGCAGGCCTGACACTCGGCAAAACACCTCTTTGCCGAGTGTCCCGTGTATGCCGAGTGCCTTGCCAAGGGCACTCGGCAAAGGCTTTCTTTGCCGAGTGCCCGACAGAATACACTCGGCAAAGGGCTGGACACTCGGCATACGTCGGGTTTCCCGTAGTGGTGGAACGGTGAACGAAAAGTTAACGGACGATGTTTTCTGTCAGAAACTGAGACCATTTGGCAACATTAGCGAACGCCGAACGGCCAAACCAATCGATACGTATTCCAATATGCTATTTTATTAATCGCGTCATAATCATCGGACACTCATTCCTCCCGTCGATTCGTGTACCGAACGTCTCCACTGGGCTCTCGATCGACCTTCGTTCATTCGATCGGTGACTGTTACACTCCTGCATTTGTGGCCATCGGTCCGCTCGATCAGACGATCATCACTATATAATATGTGAAGGCGTATCTTGCACGCCTTATATATACCAGCTCAAACTCATTCCACCATCAACAAGCCAACAAGCAGATTATATTCATCTACTCCTGATCGAGATATGGCCCCAGACACAACCAGCCCTAAAGCTACTAACACAACGACGCTAAGCATGAAGCTGCTGGTCGACACCAAGTGCCAGCGCGTGCTGTACGCCGAGGCGAGCAAGGACGTCGTGGACTTCCTCTTCTCCCTCCTCGCCCTCCCCGTCGGCGCGGCGGTCGAGCTCCTCGGGAAGGAAACCATGGTCGGCTCCCTCGGCAACGTGTACGCCAGCGTCGAGACCCTCGACGACGCCTACGTCCAGCCCGGCGCCGCCATGGACGCGCTCCTCCACTCCACCGCCATGCTCTCGCCGGCGGCCGGCACGATAGCCTCATCTCTCTTCTGCTTGCCGCCGCCGCCGCCAAGCGAGCCGCCGCGCCCGACCAAGTTTTTCAGGTGCAGCCATGGCAGTAACCGTAGCTACTACAATAATAGTTCCTCATGCCGTGGTTACGTGACGGACACGTGCAACTGGGTATGCCCGTCGTGTGGTGACCACATGAACACAGAGGCGACGTTTCTCTCATCGGCGGAGCCAGTGAAAGAGGTCAAAACGGCTGCCAGTTGCGACAACGGGTTCGTGCGGGGCGTCGTCACGTACACTGTGATGGACGACCTCAAGGTTGCGCCCATGTCGTCCATCTCCGGCATCACCCTCCTCAACACTTTCGGCATCACGGACGTCGGCATGCTTCAGGAGAAGACCGTGCAGCTCGGCTATGCAGAGGTAATCAACAACTGCACAAGAGAGGAATTCGTCTACTGTGGTCGTTGATGAATATATCAATGTTTTGTAGGGCTTGGACATCCTGCGTGTGTCGTTGCAGTCCAAGACGGTGCTCACTGACGTGTTCTTCGGGAAGAAACAGAAAGAAGGCCTGAATGCCTGATCGGGGCATTGGGGCGCTTCGATCTGCAAATCGATCAAGAGCAACCCAGCGAGAGTTTAATTATCAGTTTATTTTTTCCATTTGCTCTGTTTTGCTGTGGATCTATCTATCAGTATCACTGTATCAGCACAGTGTCATCGGAGGAAAAGAAATTGCATCCGTTATATATGACGCTATAGATGTCCTATCGCAGCCATGCTTGGCAAGGTCAATTAGTTGTTTTCACTGAAATCAGATGCTGCTTCGATCCGGTGCTAATTCATGCTTGCAACATACTTTCACTTAATCCGTTACGTGTCGCTTTAGAAAAACGACCAAACTTGTCAGTTTGTTTTTCTCCGTCACTGTCAGACCCAATCGCAACCGCGATTTGTCAGTGGTTTCATACTTGCGCTTGAAGCCCAGTCATTGATCCATCAAACAATTGGCTAGAACAAGCATTGTTATAATCAACAAGGTTGATATTCATTCTACATGAATGTTTAAGAATGCGTGTTTGCATGCCGAACATGCCTCAAAAAATGACGAGGACGTCGGTTTTCATTTGGAAAATTTAAGTCATGACAAATGATCATGTTACCCCTGCCCTCGTTATATTGAAACTAAAAAGTAGCAATGGCTAATTATTTGATTGGCTCTAGTATATGCATCCCTAAAAGAAATGGATACTATTTATGGGACAAAATTTAAATCTTATATAGACACTTATTTTGAAACGGAGCAAGTAGAATGGATCTCAACCTACAGAGATGCGTTTCCTCCGTCTCCGTTGTCCATTTTCTGAATGTTTAACAATGACTGCTCGATCATATGCTTGAAATAATGGTGACGTCGACCTCATTAGGGCGTCCACAGTGGACGGGCCTTACCCACTTCCATCCATTTAATGCACGTAAAGACAAAGGTCCTTTACATTGGGTGCTCGATTCCACATAGATGTTGCCTTTCAAACTACCGTTGCAGATTATAGTACTCTGACACAACAACAGTGTTGCCTTTCAAACTACCGTTGTCTCTGCAACCTCTTAAGCTTGCCTTCCTCCAGCCAGCTTCAAATAGTCCTTGTCAAAGTGTCGCAGCGTCGTTCTTCTTCTCCAAGCCTCCTCCTATTTGAATTCCACTAGCTCACAGAGAAACGTTGCAGCCTCCTTGTTCCCACCATCCTACATATAAAGAAAGAAACAAGCTCAAAACAACACAACACAGGATGGATCCATCAGAAGGAAATTTCGGTAGGTTCAATGCCCCTGATCCTAGAAATCCAAGAACAGGAAACTCTACCTTCCATCACATGCAAAATTTCCCGGCAAACAACTTCAACCATTCCCAAAATCCCCCAAATAGCCCATCATTCATCCATTCCCAGTATCCCCAAAATAGCCCACCTACACAAGTCATGCGGAATTTCCATCATTTTGCCAATGTTGGCAACTTCCAACAATATGCCCAATATCCTCCAAGTTATCAAGGTTTTCAGCAAGTACCACCTTTTGGAGTCCCAGGTGGAATATTTGGATATGTAGGTGGTGCTTCTTTACATGGGTCTGATTCAACATCGCCACGGTCACAAAGAAGCGAAGTGGAGCAAGGAGAAGAACGGGAAGATTCAAGTGGCAGCAACCCGAATGAAGTAAGGAGGGCTGTGAGAATCAACTGTGCCGAGGAAGAGAACCTGCGCCTAGTAAGTGCTTGGCTCAAGCATTCAGTGTACAAGATTCGGTCCTCCCATGGATGCGTCCCCTCCCATGGATGCGTCCCCGGGTCTATAGAATGAGACTAACTTAACAACAAAGGTCACGTCATAGTAATTCCTGTACAAGACTCGGGGCTAACTCCATACATTGGAGGTGCCCTTACCTTCCATATATTATTCTCTAATATTTGTCGTCCACATAAACATTGCTCTGAATGATTCGGCTGAGATAAGGAGATAGTAACAGCAGTAAAAGGGATAGTGAATGCTCAAACTCACATAGGTTTGCCCACTCGGGTTCAAATTACTGATTCACACTTTCCTAAATTTATTCTAAGATCTAACCGGCAGTCATTTATCTGTACAGTCTGTCGGATATACTTACGTTTGTCGAAGATCCTTACGGGATAGGAGTAACATATTGGATCCCCGTTCCCAAAATTAAAAGGCAAGAAAATAATGAAGAACTTAAGAAAAACACCGAAGCTCCTAACTTAAAATATTATCAAATGAGGTCCAATCTGATGAAATTTTGTCCATGCAGTCACGCATGGATTTATTAGGGGATGGACCTAAATGTTTTTATATGTCCTAGAACCAATTTACCCCAAGAAAAACATATCAAATCGCGAGATAAAAACTCCACAAAAAAGTCTCAGGAAATAGTGAAAATAACAAATTCAAGATTTAATAGAACTTTTTATTCTTTGATTATTTCCTCTCCTAGCCTAACACAAAGTTTAGATGGCGAATGGTTCAAATCAAAGAGCTCCTCCTCTTTGGCACGTTGCCTTCACCACGTTCCTTTGCATGCCCTATGACTCGCCGCACCCGGTTTTGTGGTCAAAACTAGAAATAAATTCTACCAACCTCAAATCACCAAAACCATCCATGTTCGCTCCGGGCCTTCCCAAGCTTTCTAATGTCCATGTGTATCCCGTCTCATCCTTAACCTAAGCCCATCTTATCTCTCAATATTATTGATATTATTATGTAGAGAACTATCTATTATATTAATACAACAGTGTTAAAAGCCGATGTCACACCCCAAATTTTCTAAATTTGGGATGTGAATAAATAAAATAAATAAATACAATGATTTTCTCTAATTTATAAAATTTTCCAAGGTTTAAATAATTAACAGGGAATGTAATATATATATATATATAATATAAAATTTCAAGACAACATATGTTTATAACTCCCTAAAATTCATCACAATAAAATTTTAAGCAACCCTATGAATTTTCTAGGATTTATTAAGGCTTAAATAAATTTTCTAAGAATTAATTGGAGTCTCTAGCCTTTTTATCAATTTAAATATCACATTAAATAATTATTTTATCCAAAATAAGTTTTTGTTGCATTCATGCTGTTGCATATATTTTTGGTTGCTAGTAAATCAAGTTGGAATTTAAATTCTGTTTAAATTCGAATTTGATTTGCTTTTGTTTGAGTTTTAGAAAAGTTTAAATCAGCAGAGTTCATTTTCGCTCCTCGAATTCTCGGCCCAGTCCAAGTTTTCCCCTCTTCTTCTTTTCTTTCTCTCCTCGCACCGGCCCAACCTTCTCCACTCTCGGCCCAGCTGCGGCCCATTATTTCTCCTCCGTCGCTGCTCCCTCTCGGTCGCCGACAGGCGGGTCCCCCGTGTCGGACTCGTCTTCCTCCCGTAGCCGAGCAGGAGTCCAACGCCGAGTCCGAGTTCGACTCCGCGCCGCCGCCGAATCCTACCGCCTCACGCCTGCCCGAGCTCTGGTCCCCGGCCTATAAAAGCGCCGCCGCCCTTGCTAATTTCCCAATCGAGATCCAGCCAAGTTCGCAAGTCGTAGCCGCCGCCATCGCCATCGCCGAGTTCTCGCTGCCGCCGTCGATTCGCCGCCATTGTTGCTCGGGGAGTGAGACCAAGACCGCCAGGAGTGTCCCCTCGTCATCGTGTGTCGAATCCGCTGCTTCTCGTCGAGTTTTGGCCCCTGGTGATCCTGTTGCGGGTGAAGCCGAGCTCCGCCGCCGCCCCCTTACGTCGCTGGCCGCCGTCATTGCTCACCCCTCGTCAACAACCCCCGGGGTGAGTTCGCAATCTCCTCCTCTTGCTTTCCGTTCAATTCCCGTCGAAGCTCGTGCACCGTAGCGTTGTGTTCACCTTCGTCCGAGGGCTTCGCCGCCACGCATGGCGCCACCGCCGTCGATCGTCGTCTCCGTCGCGCATCTGTTGTCAAGATCACCTTGGATAGACTCGTCTTTGCCTCGCGAGTCTGTAGGTTAAAGTTTCGTCCCAAACCGAGCCGTGTAGCGGATTTCCGACGTGCTCCGGCGAAGCGCCGTCGCGGGCAGCGCAGCGCCGCCGTCCTCGCCGGCGAGCCCGTCCCAGATTTAATCCCAGTCGTTGGAATAAGATCCAACGGTCCACGTTGGTTGAGTGCCTGAGTCAAACTAGAACTTACCGGTCAACTCAGATGTTTTTGCAAAGAAGCCCCTGAGTTTTCTGGAAATCAACCCGCGGTCCAATTTAATTTGAAAATAATTACGAATAGGTCCTTTTTCTTTTATTTTAGCCCCTGGAACTTTTAAAACTTTGCCAGCAAGTCCCTGAACCTTAGAAAAATCATATCTTTCACGTTTTAACCCCGTTTTAATCCGTTCTTGTTGCGTTAGCTTCGTATCAACTTAAACTACGCGTTAGTACTGTTATTTACACCATACTTTATTTCTGAAATTTATTTCTTTTATTAATTTGATTAAAGGCTAATTACATGTGCTTTCTTAAATAAAATCTAATTAAATTTGACACATCGGTTTTTCTTGTTAAATATTAAATTGATTAATATTTATTCCATGAGTTGTGTAAATAAAAGTTGACTAAGGTTATATCTCGATTTTCATAAATAATATTAACTTGATTAATACTTATTTCTTGAGCGTTCTAAATAAAATTGAAGTAGATAAACATCTTGGTTTCTTTAAATAATATTAACATGATTAATATTAATTTTATAATCTTTCTAACTAAAATTTAATTAGGCCCTATCTTGTTGCTTCCTAAAATTATGATAACTTGATTAATGTTTATGATCACTAGTTATCTAATTAAAAGCTAATTAGAGTTAAACTTCGAGTTTTCATAAATAATTGTCAATCTTGATTAATGTTAACATAATTATCATTCATTAGTTTTCTGAATAAAATATAAATAAGTTCCATCTTGATTTTTGTAAAGTGATATTAATTTGATTAATAATTACTTAAATAGCTCTTTCTAATTGAGATTAAACTCCGGTTTTTCATAAATAAATGTTAACTTGATAAATATTGATTTAAATGTGTTACAGTTATAATACTGACTAATTCAACACCGTTCATAAAATTATTCGGTTAGATGTTCTCTTATGATCTATTTTAAGTTAATAATTTAATTAAAATAATTTGTACTTGAATATTTACAATTAAAAATATGACTAGTTTAACTAGAGATATAAAGTTATTTGATTTGATAAACATGTTCTTTTAATTAAAAGCCAATTAAGAATTATATTTTGGTTTTCTTATTAATGTTAATATGGTTAATATATTATAAGTTTAAAAATGATAGTTGAACAAGTTATAATATTGGAAACCTAGGTATAACTTTGTTGTAACTTGGATTAAGGTTATATTTAGATTTCATATGTTTTCATAAATCACTGTTACTTGGTTTAAATGGTTATTAACTAGTGTTTCTAATTAAAGCCAACTTAGAAGTTTCACTTCCAAGTAATTTGATTAATAAACCTTCAATGTGACTTTGTTCTAGTGTTCTCGTTCTGCTTATTAATTATCTATCTATTAAGTTTTCTCTATAAAATATGATTAAGTAATATTTCGGATTTTAATAAGCTTATGTAAAATTGATTAATGAGTATTAAACTAGATTTCAAACTAAAAGGTGATTAGCTTTCTTAAATGAGTATTAATTTGTGTCAATGTCAACATAAGTGTGTTTTATCAATAATATTGATTAGTTCAACATGGTCAATAAAAGTTAATCAATTAGATGCTCGCATCTGTTTTTAATACTAAAGTTATGTGTTTAATTACATAATGTCTAAAAAAAATAGTTATAAATAAAATACATTCTTGGTTTCACATATTTAAATATAATTCAATCAATTTCCAGGAAATAGTCTCTTATATATGATTTTATCAAATTAAAATTTATAAAGCGTATAGTGTTTCCTTTTATAATCTAAAGTCTTCCGCTAGTTTTAAGTTTTCAATCGTAGTTCTGTTCTCAGCCTTTCCTATGCCTCTAAACCCAATCCTGTTAGTGCACCCTACGTTTCTTACTTAGTTCCTATTCTGTTTTGCCAATCAACTGTCTCTAATATCTATCGCATCCTATAAATTCATCGGCCAGTGTTCCAATGTCCGCAGCACTCTTTTCTGCAATCCTGACGCTAGTCCATCTTTTCTGAGCCATGTCACTAAGTTTGAGTATAGATCTTTTCTTATGTTGTGGTTTCTCTGCAAATCAATATTATTTTAATTTTTAACTTTATATTGCTTCAATGATATGGTGTGAGTTACTATGTCATTGCATTGTAATATAAAATTAAATTATTAAAGTAATATATTATTGTTTGAGATCCTCGTATTCATAAATCCTCTGTACATGTGATATTCCTTGTGCCAATTAAAAGCTTTGCCTTGGAACCTTCGTATCTTTCTTTCTCTCTCTGATCTTCGTGGTCCTTAGGTTCTCGTAACCATAGTAACGAGCCTTATCCGTTAGTACGCTCTTTTAAAGCTTTTTCTTTTGAATTGGTGTATTGTTCTTAGTTGTACTTGTTTGTTTGCTTGTATAGTTTTATGCTTGCATGCTTGTGTTCGATGATTGCTACGAGTAGATGGAACGTTGTTCAACTGAAGAAGACTTGTGAAGATATTTTGAGCAGCTACACTTTGGAGAAAGGCAAGTGTCCCTAACCATCCTTCTACCTATGCTTTATTTATAATATCAAGATGTTTTAATCGGAACATGGAGAACCACCCAGGAAAACAGTGCAACCATAAGTACTATATGGCTCTGGTCTTGGCTAATTAATTAGAGACTTTAGTGGATGGTAACCTTACCCGAAAGGGGTATGGGGGGCGGCGGTTGACGGGGTATAGCTCGGTCCTCTTGAGCTGTGGGCTTTGGTAAGAGACAGACCTCATTAGGAAGGGTTATACTTTGCTTCTGAACCGGAAACCTTAGCGGGTTACTATTTACTAAGGAATCTTTGTAAAGGCCTCGTAGCGTCCCTATGCGGTCACACCTCGGTAGTGTGATTTAAGAGGATTGGCCCCCTCGGCATGGTTGGGTTTAAAGTTCTTTTGAACTTTTACGCGGCTTATGGTGAAAGTGTACAACCTCTGCAGAGTGTAAAACTGTTACAACAGCCGTGCTCACGGTTAAGAGCGGTCTGGATCCTCACATGATTAATATACTTAAACATGATATTAAATTGATCTCTGGTTATTTCTTGTGGCCTTGCTGAGTACCAACCATAAGTGTACTCATCCTTGCTAACCGCTGCTCAGAAGAAGAACTTGTATGAAGCTGTTTGAAGATGGTGCTCAGTTCTAGGCGTACGCAACCCCCAGTCGACTGCCTGTGAAGTTTGGAGCCTTCGTTTCCAGGATACGCTGTATACTCTGATAGACTCGTAAGTCATTTATATAGTTTATTATACGTGATACTGCATCTTTTATTCACTACTGGTTTACTGTATGTATGAAACTTGATCCTGGCATACATACAGTGTACACTCGGTTTGTTTTCTATAACCGGGTGTGACAGAGGTGGTATCAGAGCTGTATCGACTGTAGGACGTAAGCCTAGATAGAACTGGTCGTTTATTAAGGTCCAATTTGCTATATAATCCTTGCTTCCACTATCCTTGGTATTTTTGTAAAAAAAAATGCTATCCTTGAGCATTTTACCCCCTTGATGATTTATCTTTCTGGTCATTACATCCTTGAATATTCCATCTTCGCCTTGATAACTTATTTCTCACCATAGACTTCTGATTATTCACCTCCACCTTGGTTTAATAAATTGCTGATCTACCATCTTTGACCCTCTCATTTCTCCTTTTGAAGTACTTTACCTTGACCATTAACCTCTCTCCTTGAAGTTGATATTATGTCTGTGAGTATCCTTGTTTACTCACACACATCCTGATATTAGTCAATTTACTCCTGTTGCCTCATTTCACCCTCCGTGCTTTTATGTCACTTTGGATTTCTTCCTTGGTTCTGATCCCAAAGTGTCTTCTCTACTCTTCATTTATTTTAAAAATATAGCATGTATGTATCGTTTAATGCAAGCCCAAATCACCTTGAAGAATGAAGATATGAGTATATTACAAGAAGTCCAACTGGAACAATGGAAGACTGCATCAAGCCTACCAACGTTACAACCAAGAAGTCAGCTTCAAGACATTTGAAGATGTGCCATATGATCGAATTTAGGAGGATTCCCTAAACCTTGACTAACAGCGCTTAGTACCATTATATGCTTGTGTGATTAACCTTAGTTGAGTGTGCTTGTAATGCCTGTTATTATGCCATTGTTTGATTTGTTTCTTTGCATTGATTGTATAGTTGGGTTCTCCCTCTTTTTCCTGTACAACCTTGTTTTCTCGCTATCTCTTCGTCACAAGTCGATAAAGAACATCGGAGAAAAAGAAAAGTTGATCTCATGGTGAAAAAGGATGAAGCTAAAGAAGATTAGGAGTGAAGACTTTGCAACTTCATCAACAAAGAAGATGAAGTCTAGTGAACCAACTCCAGAAGATCTCTCTTCCCAAAAATCTATTGTACTGTTCTCCTCCTTAATCCCTAGTCTCTGCGAATCTCGGGACGAGATTCTGTTTAAGGGGGGTAGTCTTGTCACACCCCAAATTTTCTAAATTTGGGATGTGAATAAATAAAATAAATAAATACAATGATTTTCTCTAATTTATAAAATTTTCCAAGGTTTAAATAATTAACAGGGAATGTAATATATATATATAATATAAAATTTCAAGACAACATATGTTTATAACTCCCTAAAATTCATCACAATAAAATTTTAAGCAACCCTATGAATTTTCTAGGATTTATTAAGGCTTAAATAAATTTTCTAAGAATTAATTGGAGTCTCTAGCCTTTTTATCAATTTAAATATCACATTAAATAATTATTTTATCCAAAATAAGTTTTTGTTGCATTCATGCTGTTGCATATATTTTTGGTTGCTAGTAAATCAAGTTGGAATTTAAATTCTGTTTAAATTCGAATTTGATTTGCTTTTGTTTGAGTTTTAGAAAAGTTTAAATCAGCAGAGTTCATTTTCGCTCCTCGAATTCTCGGCCCAGTCCAAGTTTTCCCCTCTTCTTCTTTTCTTTCTCTCCTCGCACCGGCCCAACCTTCTCCACTCTCGGCCCAGCTGCGGCCCATTGTTTCTCCTCCGTCGCTGCTCCCTCTCGGTCGCCGACAGGCGGGTCCCCCGTGTCGGACTCGTCTTCCTCCCGTAGCCGAGCAGGAGTCCAACGCCGAGTCCGAGTTCGACTCCGCGCCGCCGCCGAATCCTACCGCCTCACGCCTGCCCGAGCTCTGGTCCCCGGCCTATAAAAGCGCCGCCGCCCTTGCTAATTTCCCAATCGAGATCCAGCCAAGTTCGCAAGTCGTAGCCGCCGCCATCGCCATCGCCGAGTTCTCGCTGCCGCCGTCGATTCGCCGCCATTGTTGCTCGGGGAGTGAGACCAAGACCGCCAGGAGTGTCCCCTCGTCATCGTGTGTCGAATCCGCTGCTTCTCATCGAGTTTTGGCCCCTGGTGATCCTGTTGCGGGTGAAGCCGAGCTCCGCCGCCGCCCCCTTACGTCGCTGGCCGCCGTCATTGCTCACCCCTCGTCAACAACCCCCGGGGTGAGTTCGCAATCTCCTCCTCTTGCTTTCCGTTCAATTCCCGTCGAAGCTCGTGCACCGTAGCGTTGTGTTCACCTTCGTCCGAGGGCTTCGCCGCCACGCATGGCGCCGCCGCCGTCGATCGTCGTCTCCGTCGCGCATCTGTTGTCAAGATCACCTTGGATAGACTCGTCTTTGCCTCGCGAGTCTGTAGGTTCAAGTTTCGTCCCAAACCGAGCCGTGTAGCGGATTTCCGACGTGCTCCGGCGAAGCGCCGTCGCGGGCAGCGCAGCGCCGCCGTCCTCGGCGGCGAGCCCGTCCCAGATTTAATCCCAGTCGTTGGAATAAGATCCAACGGTCCACGTTGGTTGAGTGCCTGAGTCAAACTAGAACTTACCGGTCAACTCAGGCGTTTTTGCAAAGAAGCCCCTGAGTTTTCTGGAAATCAACCCGCGGTCCAATTTAATTTGAAAATAATTACGAATAGGTCCTTTTTCTTTTATTTTAGCCCCTGGAACTTTTAAAACTTTGCCAGCAAGTCCCTGAACCTTAGAAAAATCATATCTTTCACGTTTTAACCCCGTTTTAATCCGTTCTTGTTGCGTTAGCTTCGTATCAACTTAAACTACACGTTAGTACTGTTATTTACACCATACTTTATTTCTGAAATTTATTTCTTTTATTAATTTGATTAAAGGCTAATTACATGTGCTTTCTTAAATAAAATCTAATTAAATTTGACACATCAGTTTTTCTTGTTAAATATTAAATTGATTAATATTTATTCCATGAGTTGTGTAAATAAAAGTTGACTAAGGTTATATCTCGATTTTCATAAATAATATTAACTTGATTAATACTTATTTCTTGAGCGTTCTAAATAAAATTGAAGTAGATAAACATCTTGGTTTCTTTAAATAATATTAACATGATTAATATTAATTTTATAATCTTTCTAACTAAAATTTAATTAGGCCCTATCTTGTTGCTTCCTAAAATTATGATAACTTGATTAATGTTTATGATCACTAGTTCTCTAATTAAAAGCTAATTAGAGTTAAACTTCGAGTTTTCATAAATAATTGTCAATCTTGATTAATGTTAACATAATTATCATTCATTAGTTTTCTGAATAAAATATAAATAAGTTCCATCTTGATTTTTGTAAAGTGATATTAATTTGATTAATAATTACTTAAATAGCTCTTTCTAATTGAGATTAAACTCCGGTTTTTCATAAATAAATGTTAACTTGATAAATATTGATTTAAATGTGTTACAGTTATAATACTGACTAATTCAACACCGTTCATAAAATTATTCGGTTAGATGTTCTCTTATGATCTATTTTAAGTTAATACTTTAATTAAAATAATTTGTACTTGAATATTTACAATTAAAAATATGACTAGTTTAACTAGAGATATAAAGTTATTTGATTTGATAAACATGTTCTTTTAATTAAAAGCCAATTAAGAATTATATTTTGGTTTTCTTATTAATGTTAATATGGTTAATATATTATAAGTTTAAAAATGATAGTTGAACAAGTTATAATATTGGAAACCTAGGTATAACTTTGTTGTAACTTGGATTAAGGTTATATTTAGATTTCATATGTTTTCATAAATCACTGTTACTTGGTTTAAATGGTTATTAACTAGTGTTTCTAATTAAAGCCAACTTAGAAGTTTCACTTCCAAGTAATTTGATTAATAAACCTTCAATGTGACTTTGTTCTAGTGTTCTCGTTCTGCTTATTAATTATCTATCTATTAAGTTTTCTCTATAAAATATGATTAAGTAATATTTCGGATTTTAATAAGCTTATGTAAAATTGATTAATGAGTATTAAACTAGATTTCAAACTAAAAGGTGATTAGCTTTCTTAAATGAGTATTAATTTGTGTCAATGTCAACATAAGTGTGTTTTATCAATAATATTGATTAGTTCAACATGGTCAATAAAAGTTAATCAATTAGATGCTCGCATCTGTTTTTAATACTAAAGTTATGTGTTTAATTACATAATGTCTAAAAAAAATAGTTATAAATAAAATACATTCTTGGTTTCACATATTTAAATATAATTCAATCAATTTCCAGGAAATAGTCTCTTATATATGATTTTATCAAATTAAAATTTATAAAGCGTATAGTGTTTCCTTTTATAATCTAAAGTCTTCCGCTAGTTTTAAGTTTTCAATCGTAGTTCTGTTCTCAGCCTTTCCTATGCCTCTAAACCCAATCCTGTTAGTGCACCCTACGTTTCTTACTTAGTTCCTATTCTGTTTTGCCAATCAACTGTCTCTAATATCTATCGCATCCTATAAATTCATCGGCCAGTGTTCCAATGTCCGCAGCACTCTTTTCTGCAATCCTGACGCTAGTCCATCTTTTCTGAGCCATGTCACTAAGTTTGAGTATAGATCTTTTCTTATGTTGTGGTTTCTCTGCAAATCAATATTATTTTAATTTTTAACTTTATATTGCTTCAATGATATGGTGTGAGTTACTATGTCATTGCATTGTAATATAAAATTAAATTATTAAAGTAATATATTATTGTTTGAGATCCTCGTATTCATAAATCCTCTGTACATGTGATATTCCTTGTGCCAATTAAAAGCTTTGCCTTGGAACCTTCGTATCTTTCTTTCTCTCTCTGATCTTCGTGGTCCTTAGGTTCTCGTAACCATAGTAACGAGCCTTATCCGTTAGTACGCTCTTTTAAAGCTTTTTCTTTTGAATTGGTGTATTGTTCTTAGTTGTACTTGTTTGTTTGCTTGTATAGTTTTATGCTTGCATGCTTGTGTTCGATGATTGCTACGAGTAGATGGAACGTTGTTCAACTGAAGAAGACTTGTGAAGATATTTTGAGCAGCTACACTTTGGAGAAAGGCAAGTGTCCCTAACCATCCTTCTACCTATGCTTTATTTATAATATCAAGATGTTTTAATCGGAACATGGAGAACCACCCAGGAAAACAGTGCAACCATAAGTACTATATGGCTCTGGTCTTGGCTAATTAATTAGAGACTTTAGTGGATGGTAACCTTACCCGAAAGGGGTATGGGGGGCGGCGGTTGACGGGGTATAGCTCGGTCCTCTTGAGCTGTGGGCTTTGGTAAGAGACAGACCTCATTAGGAAGGGTTATACTTTGCTTCTGAACCGGAAACCTTAGCGGGTTACTATTTACTAAGGAATCTTTGTAAAGGCCTCGTAGCGTCCCTATGCGGTCACACCTCGGTAGTGTGATTTAAGAGGATTGGCCCCCTCGGCATGGTTGGGTTTAAAGTTCTTTTGAACTTTTACGCGGCTTATGGTGAAAGTGTACAACCTCTGCAGAGTGTAAAACTGTTACAACAGCCGTGCTCACGGTTAAGAGCGGTCTGGATCCTCACATGATTAATATACTTAAACATGATATTAAATTGATCTCTGGTTATTTCTTGTGGCCTTGCTGAGTACCAACCATAAGTGTACTCATCCTTGCTAACCGCTGCTCAGAAGAAGAACTTGTATGAAGCTGTTTGAAGATGGTGCTCAGTTCTAGGCGTACGCAACCCCCAGTCGACTGCCTGTGAAGTTTGGAGCCTTCGTTTCCAGGATACGCTGTATACTCTGATAGACTCGTAAGTCATTTATATAGTTTATTATACGTGATACTGCATCTTTTATTCACTACTGGTTTACTGTATGTATGAAACTTGATCCTGGCATACATACAGTGTACACTCGGTTTGTTTTCTATAACCGGGTGTGACAGAGGTGGTATCAGAGCTGTATCGACTGTAGGACGTAAGCCTAGATAGAACTGGTCGTTTATTAAGGTCCAATTTGCTATATAATCCTTGCTTCCACTATCCTTGGTATTTTTGTAAAAAAAAATGCTATCCTTGAGCATTTTACCCCCTTGATGATTTATCTTTCTGGTCATTACATCCTTGAATATTCCATCTTCGCCTTGATAACTTATTTCTCACCATAGACTTCTGATTATTCACCTCCACCTTGGTTTAATAAATTGCTGATCTACCATCTTTGACCCTCTCATTTCTCCTTTTGAAGTACTTTACCTTGACCATTAACCTCTCTCCTTGAAGTTGATATTATGTCTGTGAGTATCCTTGTTTACTCACACACATCCTGATATTAGTCAATTTACTCCTGTTGCCTCATTTCACCCTCCGTGCTTTTATGTCACTTTGGATTTCTTCCTTGGTTCTGATCCCAAAGTGTCTTCTCTACTCTTCATTTATTTTAAAAATATAGCATGTATGTATCGTTTAATGCAAGCCCAAATCACCT
Source organism: Echinochloa phyllopogon (assembly GCA_033239725.1). Taxonomy (NCBI): domain Eukaryota; kingdom Viridiplantae; phylum Streptophyta; class Magnoliopsida; order Poales; family Poaceae; genus Echinochloa; species Echinochloa phyllopogon. Next base: position 5,805,196 of record BTCW01000014.1, on the reverse strand, counting down.
TGAAGAATGAAGATATGAGTATATTACAAGAAGTCCAACTGGAACAATGGAAGACTGCATCAAGCCTACCAACGTTACAACCAAGAAGTCAGCTTCAAGACATTTGAAGATGTGCCATATGATCGAATTTAGGAGGATTCCCTAAACCTTGACTAACAGCGCTTAGTACCATTATATGCTTGTGTGATTAACCTTAGTTGAGTGTGCTTGTAATGCCTGTTATTATGCCATTGTTTGATTTGTTTCTTTGCATTGATTGTATAGTTGGGTTCTCCCTCTTTTTCCTGTACAACCTTGTTTTCTCGCTATCTCTTCGTCACAAGTCGATAAAGAACATCGGAGAAAAAGAAAAGTTGATCTCATGGTGAAAAAGGATGAAGCTAAAGAAGATTAGGAGTGAAGACTTTGCAACTTCATCAACAAAGAAGATGAAGTCTAGTGAACCAACTCCAGAAGATCTCTCTTCCCAAAAATCTATTGTACTGTTCTCCTCCTTAATCCCTAGTCTCTGCGAATCTCGGGACGAGATTCTGTTTAAGGGGGGTAGTCTTGTCACACCCCAAATTTTCTAAATTTGGGATGTGAATAAATAAAATAAATAAATACAATGATTTTCTCTAATTTATAAAATTTTCCAAGGTTTAAATAATTAACAGGGAATGTAATATATATATATAATATAAAATTTCAAGACAACATATGTTTATAACTCCCTAAAATTCATCACAATAAAATTTTAAGCAACCCTATGAATTTTCTAGGATTTATTAAGGCTTAAATAAATTTTCTAAGAATTAATTGGAGTCTCTAGCCTTTTTATCAATTTAAATATCACATTAAATAATTATTTTATCCAAAATAAGTTTTTGTTGCATTCATGCTGTTGCATATATTTTTGGTTGCTAGTAAATCAAGTTGGAATTTAAATTCTGTTTAAATTCGAATTTGATTTGCTTTTGTTTGAGTTTTAGAAAAGTTTAAATCAGCAGAGTTCATTTTCGCTCCTCGAATTCTCGGCCCAGTCCAAGTTTTCCCCTCTTCTTCTTTTCTTTCTCTCCTCGCACCGGCCCAACCTTCTCCACTCTCGGCCCAGCTGCGGCCCATTGTTTCTCCTCCGTCGCTGCTCCCTCTCGGTCGCCGACAGGCGGGTCCCCCGTGTCGGACTCGTCTTCCTCCCGTAGCCGAGCAGGAGTCCAACGCCGAGTCCGAGTTCGACTCCGCGCCGCCGCCGAATCCTACCGCCTCACGCCTGCCCGAGCTCTGGTCCCCGGCCTATAAAAGCGCCGCCGCCCTTGCTAATTTCCCAATCGAGATCCAGCCAAGTTCGCAAGTCGTAGCCGCCGCCATCGCCATCGCCGAGTTCTCGCTGCCGCCGTCGATTCGCCGCCATTGTTGCTCGGGGAGTGAGACCAAGACCGCCAGGAGTGTCCCCTCGTCATCGTGTGTCGAATCCGCTGCTTCTCATCGAGTTTTGGCCCCTGGTGATCCTGTTGCGGGTGAAGCCGAGCTCCGCCGCCGCCCCCTTACGTCGCTGGCCGCCGTCATTGCTCACCCCTCGTCAACAACCCCCGGGGTGAGTTCGCAATCTCCTCCTCTTGCTTTCCGTTCAATTCCCGTCGAAGCTCGTGCACCGTAGCGTTGTGTTCACCTTCGTCCGAGGGCTTCGCCGCCACGCATGGCGCCGCCGCCGTCGATCGTCGTCTCCGTCGCGCATCTGTTGTCAAGATCACCTTGGATAGACTCGTCTTTGCCTCGCGAGTCTGTAGGTTCAAGTTTCGTCCCAAACCGAGCCGTGTAGCGGATTTCCGACGTGCTCCGGCGAAGCGCCATCGCGGGCAGCGCAGCGCCGCCGTCCTCGGCGGCGAGCCCGTCCCAGATTTAATCCCAGTCGTTGGAATAAGATCCAACGGTCCACGTTGGTTGAGTGCCTGAGTCAAACTAGAACTTACCGGTCAACTCAGGCGTTTTTGCAAAGAAGCCCCTGAGTTTTCTGGAAATCAACCCGCGGTCCAATTTAATTTGAAAATAATTACGAATAGGTCCTTTTTCTTTTATTTTAGCCCCTGGAACTTTTAAAACTTTGCCAGCAAGTCCCTGAACCTTAGAAAAATCATATCTTTCACGTTTTAACCCCGTTTTAATCCGTTCTTGTTGCGTTAGCTTCGTATCAACTTAAACTACACGTTAGTACTGTTATTTACACCATACTTTATTTCTGAAATTTATTTCTTTTATTAATTTGATTAAAGGCTAATTACATGTGCTTTCTTAAATAAAATCTAATTAAATTTGACACATCAGTTTTTCTTGTTAAATATTAAATTGATTAATATTTATTCCATGAGTTGTGTAAATAAAAGTTGACTAAGGTTATATCTCGATTTTCATAAATAATATTAACTTGATTAATACTTATTTCTTGAGCGTTCTAAATAAAATTGAAGTAGATAAACATCTTGGTTTCTTTAAATAATATTAACATGATTAATATTAATTTTATAATCTTTCTAACTAAAATTTAATTAGGCCCTATCTTGTTGCTTCCTAAAATTATGATAACTTGATTAATGTTTATGATCACTAGTTCTCTAATTAAAAGCTAATTAGAGTTAAACTTCGAGTTTTCATAAATAATTGTCAATCTTGATTAATGTTAACATAATTATCATTCATTAGTTTTCTGAATAAAATATAAATAAGTTCCATCTTGATTTTTGTAAAGTGATATTAATTTGATTAATAATTACTTAAATAGCTCTTTCTAATTGAGATTAAACTCCGGTTTTTCATAAATAAATGTTAACTTGATAAATATTGATTTAAATGTGTTACAGTTATAATACTGACTAATTCAACACCGTTCATAAAATTATTCGGTTAGATGTTCTCTTATGATCTATTTTAAGTTAATACTTTAATTAAAATAATTTGTACTTGAATATTTACAATTAAAAATATGACTAGTTTAACTAGAGATATAAAGTTATTTGATTTGATAAACATGTTCTTTTAATTAAAAGCCAATTAAGAATTATATTTTGGTTTTCTTATTAATGTTAATATGGTTAATATATTATAAGTTTAAAAATGATAGTTGAACAAGTTATAATATTGGAAACCTAGGTATAACTTTGTTGTAACTTGGATTAAGGTTATATTTAGATTTCATATGTTTTCATAAATCACTGTTACTTGGTTTAAATGGTTATTAACTAGTGTTTCTAATTAAAGCCAACTTAGAAGTTTCACTTCCAAGTAATTTGATTAATAAACCTTCAATGTGACTTTGTTCTAGTGTTCTCGTTCTGCTTATTAATTATCTATCTATTAAGTTTTCTCTATAAAATATGATTAAGTAATATTTCGGATTTTAATAAGCTTATGTAAAATTGATTAATGAGTATTAAACTAGATTTCAAACTAAAAGGTGATTAGCTTTCTTAAATGAGTATTAATTTGTGTCAATGTCAACATAAGTGTGTTTTATCAATAATATTGATTAGTTCAACATGGTCAATAAAAGTTAATCAATTAGATGCTCGCATCTGTTTTTAATACTAAAGTTATGTGTTTAATTACATAATGTCTAAAAAAAATAGTTATAAATAAAATACATTCTTGGTTTCACATATTTAAATATAATTCAATCAATTTCCAGGAAATAGTCTCTTATATATGATTTTATCAAATTAAAATTTATAAAGCGTATAGTGTTTCCTTTTATAATCTAAAGTCTTCCGCTAGTTTTAAGTTTTCAATCGTAGTTCTGTTCTCAGCCTTTCCTATGCCTCTAAACCCAATCCTGTTAGTGCACCCTACGTTTCTTACTTAGTTCCTATTCTGTTTTGCCAATCAACTGTCTCTAATATCTATCGCATCCTATAAATTCATCGGCCAGTGTTCCAATGTCCGCAGCACTCTTTTCTGCAATCCTGACGCTAGTCCATCTTTTCTGAGCCATGTCACTAAGTTTGAGTATAGATCTTTTCTTATGTTGTGGTTTCTCTGCAAATCAATATTATTTTAATTTTTAACTTTATATTGCTTCAATGATATGGTGTGAGTTACTATGTCATTGCATTGTAATATAAAATTAAATTATTAAAGTAATATATTATTGTTTGAGATCCTCGTATTCATAAATCCTCTGTACATGTGATATTCCTTGTGCCAATTAAAAGCTTTGCCTTGGAACCTTCGTATCTTTCTTTCTCTCTCTGATCTTCGTGGTCCTTAGGTTCTCGTAACCATAGTAACGAGCCTTATCCGTTAGTACGCTCTTTTAAAGCTTTTTCTTTTGAATTGGTGTATTGTTCTTAGTTGTACTTGTTTGTTTGCTTGTATAGTTTTATGCTTGCATGCTTGTGTTCGATGATTGCTACGAGTAGATGGAACGTTGTTCAACTGAAGAAGACTTGTGAAGATATTTTGAGCAGCTACACTTTGGAGAAAGGCAAGTGTCCCTAACCATCCTTCTACCTATGCTTTATTTATAATATCAAGATGTTTTAATCGGAACATGGAGAACCACCCAGGAAAACAGTGCAACCATAAGTACTATATGGCTCTGGTCTTGGCTAATTAATTAGAGACTTTAGTGGATAGTAACCTTACCCGAAAGGGGCATGGGGGGCGGCGGTTGACGGGGTATAGCTCGGTCCTCTTGAGCTGTGGGCTTTGGTAAGAGACAGACCTCATTAGGAAGGGTTGTACTTTGCTTCTGAACCGGAAACCTTAGCGGGTTACTATTTACTAAGGAATCTTTGTAAAGGCCTCGTAGCGTCCCTATGCGGTCACACCTCGGTAGTGTGATTTAAGAGGATTGCCCCCCTCGGCATGGTTGGGTTTAAAGTTCTTTTGAACTTTTACGCGGCTTATGATGAAAGTGTACAACCTCTGCAGAGTGTAAAACTGTTACAACAGCCGTGTTCACGGTTAAGAGCGGCCTGGATCCTCACATGATTAATATACTTAAACATGATATTAAATTGATCTCTGGTTATTTCTTGTGGCCTTGCTGAGTACCAACCATAAGTGTACTCATCCTTGCTAACCGCTGCTCAGAAGAAGAACTTGTATGAAGCTGTTTGAAGATGGTGCTCAGTTCTAGGCGTACGCAACCCCCAGTCGACTGCCTGTGAAGTTTGGAGCCTTCGTTTCCAGGATACGCTGTATACTCTGATAGACTCGTAAGTCATTTATATAGTTTATTATACGTGATACTGCATCTTTTATTCACTACTGGTTTACTGTATGTATGAAACTTGATCCTGGCATACATACAGTGTACACTCGGTTTGTTTTCTATAACCGGGTGTGACAGAGGTGGTATCAGAGCTGTATCGACTGTAGGACGTAAGCCTAGATAGAACTGGTCGTTTATTAAGGTCCAATTTGCTATATAATCCTTGCTTCCACTATCCTTGGTATTTTTGTAAAAAAAAATGCTATCCTTGAGCATTTTACCCCCTTGATGATTTATCTTTCTGGTCATTACATCCTTGAATATTCCATCTTCGCCTTGATAACTTATTTCTCACCATAGACTTCTGATTATTCACCTCCACCTTGGTTTAATAAATTGCTGATCTACCATCTTTGACCCTCTCATTTCTCCTTTTGAAGTACTTTACCTTGACCATTAACCTCTCTCCTTGAAGTTGATATTATGTCTGTGAGTATCCTTGTTTACTCACACACATCCTGATATTAGTCAATTTACTCCTGTTGCCTCATTTCACCCTCCGTGCTTTTATGTCACTTTGGATTTCTTCCTTGGTTCTGATCCCAAAGTGTCTTCTCTACTCTTCATTTATTTTAAAAATATAGCATGTATGTATCGTTTAATGCAAGCCCAAATCACCTTGAAGAATGAAGATATGAGTATATTACAAGAAGTCCAACTGGAACAATGGAAGACTGCATCAAGCCTACCAACGTTACAACCAAGAAGTCAGCTTCAAGACATTTGAAGATGTGCCATATGATCGAATTTAGGAGGATTCCCTAAACCTTGACTAACAGCGCTTAGTACCATTATATGCTTGTGTGATTAACCTTAGTTGAGTGTGCTTGTAATGCCTGTTATTATGCCATTGTTTGATTTGTTTCTTTGCATTGATTGTATAGTTGGGTTCTCCCTCTTTTTCCTGTACAACCTTGTTTTCTCGCTATCTCTTCGTCACAAGTCGATAAAGAACATCGGAGAAAAAGAAAAGTTGATCTCATGGTGAAAAAGGATGAAGCTAAAGAAGATTAGGAGTGAAGACTTTGCAACTTCATCAACAAAGAAGATGAAGTCTAGTGAACCAACTCCAGAAGATCTCTCTTCCCAAAAATCTATTGTACTGTTCTCATCCTTGATCCCTAGTCTCTGCGAATCTCGGGACGAGATTCTGTTTAAGGGGGGTAGTCTTGTCACACCCCAAATTTTCTAAATTTGGGATGTGAATAAATAAAATAAATAAATACAATGATTTTCTCTAATTTATAAAATTTTCCAAGGTTTAAATAATTAACAGGGAATGTAATATATATATATAATATAAAATTTCAAGACAACATATGTTTATAACTCCCTAAAATTCATCACAATAAAATTTTAAGCAACCCTATGAATTTTCTAGGATTTATTAAGGCTTAAATAAATTTTCTAAGAATTAATTGGAGTCTCTAGCCTTTTTATCAATTTAAATATCACATTAAATAATTATTTTATCCAAAATAAGTTTTTGTTGCATTCATGCTGTTGCATATATTTTTGGTTGCTAGTAAATCAAGTTGGAATTTAAATTCTGTTTAAATTCGAATTTGATTTGCTTTTGTTTGAGTTTTAGAAAAGTTTAAATCAGCAGAGTTCATTTTCGCTCCTCGAATTCTCGGCCCAGTCCAAGTTTTCCCCTCTTCTTCTTTTCTTTCTCTCCTCACACCGGCCCAACCTTCTCCACTCTCGGCCCAGCTGCGGCCCATTGTTTCTCCTCCGTCGCTGCTCCCTCTCGGTCGCCGACAGGCGGGTCCCCCGTGTCGGACTCGTCTTCCTCCCGTAGCCGAGCAGGAGTCCAACGCCGAGTCCGAGTTCGACTCCGCGCCGCCGCCGAATCCTACCGCCTCACGCCTGCCCGAGCTCTGGTCCCCGGCCTATAAAAGCGCCGCCGCCCTTGCTAATTTCCCAATCGAGATCCAGCCAAGTTCGCAAGTCGTAGCCGCCGCCATCGCCATCGCCGAGTTCTCGCTGCCGCCGTCGATTCGCCGCCATTGTTGCTCGGGGAGTGAGACCAAGACCGCCAGGAGTGTCCCCTCGTCATCGTGTGTCGAATCCGCTGCTTCTCATCGAGTTTTGGCCCCTGGTGATCCTGTTGCGGGTGAAGCCGAGCTCCGCCGCCGCCCCCTTACGTCGCTGGCCGCCGTCATTGCTCACCCCTCGTCAACAACCCCCGGGGTGAGTTCGCAATCTCCTACTCTTGCTTTCCGTTCAATTCCCGTCGAAGCTCGTGCACCGTAGCGTTGTGTTCACCTTCGTCCGAGGGCTTCGCCGCCACGCATGGCGCCGCCGCCGTCGATCGTCGTCTCCGTCGCGCATCTGTTGTCAAGATCACCTTGGATAGACTCGTCTTTGCCTCGCGAGTCTGTAGGTTCAAGTTTCGTCCCAAACCGAGCCGTGTAGCGGATTTCCGACGTGCTCCGGCGAAGCGCCGTCGCGGGCAGCGCAGCGCCGCCGTCCTCGGCGGCGAGCCCGTCCCAGATTTAATCCCAGTCGTTGGAATAAGATCCAACGGTCCACGTTGGTTGAGTGCCTGAGTCAAACTAGAACTTACCGGTCAACTCAGGCGTTTTTGCAAAGAAGCCCCTGAGTTTTCTGGAAATCAACCCGCGGTCCAATTTAATTTGAAAATAATTACGAATAGGTCCTTTTTCTTTTATTTTAGCCCCTGGAACTTTTAAAACTTTGCCAGCAAGTCCCTGAACCTTAGAAAAATCATATCTTTCACGTTTTAACCCCGTTTTAATCCGTTCTTGTTGCGTTAGCTTCGTATCAACTTAAACTACGCGTTAGTACTGTTATTTACACCATACTTTATTTCTGAAATTTATTTCTTTTATTAATTTGATTAAAGGCTAATTACATGTGCTTTCTTAAATAAAATCTAATTAAATTTGACACATCGGTTTTTCTTGTTAAATATTAAATTGATTAATATTTATTCCATGAGTTGTGTAAATAAAAGTTGACTAAGGTTATATCTCGATTTTCATAAATAATATTAACTTGATTAATACTTATTTCTTGAGCGTTGTAAATAAAATTGAAGTAGATAAACATCTTGGTTTCTTTAAATAATATTAACATGATTAATATTAATTTTATAATCTTTCTAACTAAAATTTAATTAGGCCCTATCTTGTTGCTTCCTAAAATTATGATAACTTGATTAATGTTTATGATCACTAGTTCTCTAATTAAAAGCTAATTAGAGTTAAACTTCGAGTTTTCATAAATAATTGTCAATCTTGATTAATGTTAACATAATTATCATTCATTAGTTTTCTGAATAAAATATAAATAAGTTCCATCTTGATTTTTGTAAAGTGATATTAATTTGATTAATAATTACTTAAATAGCTCTTTCTAATTGAGATTAAACTCCGGTTTTTCATAAATAAATGTTAACTTGATAAATATTGATTTAAATGTGTTACAGTTATAATACTGACTAATTCAACACCGTTCATAAAATTATTCGGTTAGATGTTCTCTTATGATCTATTTTAAGTTAATACTTTAATTAAAATAATTTGTACTTGAATATTTACAATTAAAAATATGACTAGTTTAACTAGAGATATAAAGTTATTTGATTTGATAAACATGTTCTTTTAATTAAAAGCCAATTAAGAATTATATTTTGGTTTTCTTATTAATGTTAATATGGTTAATATATTATAAGTTTAAAAATGATAGTTGAACAAGTTATAATATTGGAAACCTAGGTATAACTTTGTTGTAACTTGGATTAAGGTTATATTTAGATTTCATATGTTTTCATAAATCACTGTTACTTGGTTTAAATGGTTATTAACTAGTGTTTCTAATTAAAGCCAACTTAGAAGTTTCACTTCCAAGTAATTTGATTAATAAACCTTCAATGTGACTTTGTTCTAGTGTTCTCGTTCTGCTTATTAATTATCTATCTATTAAGTTTTCTCTATAAAATATGATTAAGTAATATTTCGGATTTTAATAAGCTTATGTAAAATTGATTAATGAGTATTAAACTAGATTTCAAACTAAAAGGTGATTAGCTTTCTTAAATGAGTATTAATTTGTGTCAATGTCAACATAAGTGTGTTTTATCAATAATATTGATTAGTTCAACATGGTCAATAAAAGTTAATCAATTAGATGCTCGCATCTGTTTTTAATACTAAAGTTATGTGTTTAATTACATAATGTCTAAAAAAAATAGTTATAAATAAAATACATTCTTGGTTTCACATATTTAAATATAATTCAATCAATTTCCAGGAAATAGTCTCTTATATATGATTTTATCAAATTAAAATTTATAAAGCGTATAGTGTTTCCTTTTATAATCTAAAGTCTTCCGCTAGTTTTAAGTTTTCAATCGTAGTTCTGTTCTCAGCCTTTCCTATGCCTCTAAACCCAATCCTGTTAGTGCACCCTACGTTTCTTACTTAGTTCCTATTCTGTTTTGCCAATCAACTGTCTCTAATATCTATCGCATCCTATAAATTCATCGGCCAGTGTTCCAATGTCCGCAGCACTCTTTTCTGCAATCCTGACGCTAGTCCATCTTTTCTGAGCCATGTCACTAAGTTTGAGTATAGATCTTTTCTTATGTTGTGGTTTCTCTGCAAATCAATATTATTTTAATTTTTAACTTTATATTGCTTCAATGATATGGTGTGAGTTACTATGTCATTGCATTGTAATATAAAATTAAATTATTAAAGTAATATATTATTGTTTGAGATCCTCGTATTCATAAATCCTCTGTACATGTGATATTCCTTGTGCCAATTAAAAGCTTTGCCTTGGAACCTTCGTATCTTTCTTTCTCTCTCTGATCTTCGTGGTCCTTAGGTTCTCGTAACCATAGTAACGAGCCTTATCCGTTAGTACGCTCTTTTAAAGCTTTTTCTTTTGAATTGGTGTATTGTTCTTAGTTGTACTTGTTTGTTTGCTTGTATAGTTTTATGCTTGCATGCTTGTGTTCGATGATTGCTACGAGTAGATGGAACGTTGTTCAACTGAAGAAGACTTGTGAAGATATTTTGAGCAGCTACACTTTGGAGAAAGGCAAGTGTCCCTAACCATCCTTCTACCTATGCTTTATTTATAATATCAAGATGTTTTAATCGGAACATGGAGAACCACCCAGGAAAACAGTGCAACCATAAGTACTATATGGCTCTGGTCTTGGCTAATTAATTAGAGACTTTAGTGGATAGTAACCTTACCCGAAAGGGGCATGGGGGGCGGCGGTTGACGGGGTATAGCTCGGTCCTCTTGAGCTGTGGGCTTTGGTAAGAGACAGACCTCATTAGGAAGGGTTATACTTTGCTTCTGAACCGGAAACCTTAGCGGGTTACTATTTACTAAGGAATCTTTGTAAAGGCCTCGTAGCGTCCCTATGCGGTCACACCTCGGTAGTGTGATTTAAGAGGATTGGCCCCCTCGGCATGGTTGGGTTTAAAGTTCTTTTGAACTTTTACGCGGCTTATGGTGAAAGTATACAACCTCTGCAGAGTGTAAAACTGTTATAACAGCCGTGCTCACGGTTAAGAGCGGCCTGGATCCTCACATGATTAATATACTTAAACATGATATTAAATTGATCTCTGGTTATTTCTTGTGGCCTTGCTGAGTACCAACCATAAGTGTACTCATCCTTGCTAACCGCTGCTCAGAAGAAGAACTTGTATGAAGCTGTTTGAAGATGGTGCTCAGTTCTAGGCGTACGCAACCCCCAGTCGACTGCCTGTGAAGTTTGGAGCCTTCGTTTCCAGGATACGCTGTATACTCTGATAGACTCGTAAGTCATTTATATAGTTTATTATACGTGATACTGCATCTTTTATTCACTACTGGTTTACTGTATGTATGAAACTTGATCCTGGCATACATACAGTGTACACTCGGTTTGTTTTCTATAACCGGGTGTGACAGCCGAGAAGGCCAAGAAATTCCCACGTTAATCCAAAAAAGAGAAGGATATGGACCGTCGGATTTTATGAAGATCTAACGGTCTAAACTAACCCAAAGAGTCCATATCAAATATTACTAGAGCGAAAAGCAAATAGAAATATATACCAAAAAATATGGAAGAATACGGATAAGAATCCATGTAAAATACAACTATATATAGCTAACAAAAAAGATAGAAAGAAAGAACCGTTAACTAAACCTAACCGAGCACTACACATATACCAGCCAGGAAATAAAACCATAGATATAGTAGAGTACAAAGAAAAACAAAATAAGAGCTTCCCTCCCTCCTATGAGTCTATGACGGAGAAGAAAAAAAATAAACAAGAGCTTCCCTCCAATCACCTAGACGTACGGTTGTTCAACGTTTCCGGCCGGCACGTATGCTCTTCTCCCTGAGTACCTTCCGCGAGCCACACCTCCTCTCTCACAGCGCTGTCCTGTTGTCATTTTAATTTCTGATCCAAATTTCAAATATAGGTAGTAGTCTCCAGGGAGGACGAGGATAATGCGAAACATGCAGACATGGCCCATAAGCTGTCAGCTGATACATCAACTCATCAAGCAAACAAAGTACAAGAAGGAACATGTCGTTGATATCGTTTCTCAGCATTTGCATTTCAATACACAAGATTTATTGATTGCTGACGAAGAGACTAATTAAACAACTCCTATCCACCAAAAAGAAGACCAGCCCCTGAACTGTTTTTCTGTAGAAAATATCTGAAAATATTACATACAATCGACTTCTTTTCAGCAATCAATCCCCAAATTATTATACAATAGTGTTAAAAAGAGCCACCACATTCACCGAGAGGGCCAAGAAATTTCCATGTTAATCTAAAAAAGAGAAGGATATGCACCGTCGGATTATTTCGTTAATATTATTTCGTTAATCCAAATAAAAAGGAAAAATAGAAGCCATCGAATTTTAAGAAGACCTAACGGTCAATATTATTTTGTAGATAAAAAAAGAGATAAATATATACCGTCAGATTTTATGAAAATTTAACGGTCCAAATCAATCCAATGAGTCTAGACTGAATATTATGATTAATAAATAGACAAAAAAATAAATAATACGAGAACTCTGTGTCTCTATCTATCATATTAATACAACTGCCATGCTAACCTGTCGGCCTCCTCCGCCCCTGGTTCCGACGGCGCCCCGTCTCCTACCGCCGTCACCACGCTAATCCGTCGTCGCCGACTCCGCCCCCGCGGCTGGCACCTCCCACTGGAGATCCCCCACCGCCAGGCCGGTGGTGCCCTCGCCGCCCAGCCCTCCACCCGGTGACCGTCGCCGTCGCCAGGCAAGCCACCGCCCAGGCCCTTTTACGTCCGCGCCCTCCCTTACCTCGGAAACTTGGAGCCCTAACCGGTTGGGGCCAGCCACGCGCGACGACGACGGCGGGTTGTGTGCGAGCGCTTTTGCGTGACCCGTCGTCGGTTAGACTTTACGTATTCTAAAAAATTCTATATTATTACGGTACATAGAAAAAATAAAGATACAAGCCGTTGGATTTTTATGAAGATCTAACGGTCTAAATTAACCAAAAAAGTATCTATCAATCACGAATCATAATTTCCTAATTTAGAATAAAAATAAAAATAAATTATTCGTTTGATTTTTATATGAACTACTCCCTTCATCCCAAAATATATATAATACAATAGTGTTAAAAAAAACATTGCATTAGCTGAGAGTGCATTTTCACGTTAATCAAAAGAAGAAAAGAACTCATTACATCATCGCATTTAATAATAATATAATGGTCTACGGTAATTCATATATTTTGAGCTAAATACGACTACTAACTATATGTAATTTCAAAATAAATAGAGTCCGTGTTGAATTGGAGAGCACCCCATAAAATGAGCAAATCGATGCCCATATATCAAGATATGCAAGTAGGATATGTAGCAAAAAAAATCATCGTTCAGTGAAGTCTAACAGTAATCTATTAGGGCAAATAATTTAGACGCCAAGGAAGCACACTGATAGGTGTACGGTGCAGTTTAACGGGAAGCTGTCAACCGTAGATAGGTGTTGTTGCACCCAGCGTAAGATATCTAGCAAAAATGTCAAGTTAAAGGTCATTGCATTCTTGCAGACTTAGGTGATGAAAATGAAAGCATCGTCTGATGTAAACCTAATGAATTTACAATGTAGTAAACTGAACATGCACAAAGATCCACAGATTGCATATATGGACAATAAATTTTGGCTTAAAAAATATACGAAGCACAATTCAAACCATATGAAAAACAATAAACTAGACTCAAATTAAACTTCCTAAAAACTATTCTCTATTTAAGCAGCATAAATCCTAAGTCACAGAGGCAATTCGTACTAAGCACAATAAAGATTTAATGGAACCACAATACAAGCAAGAAACTTTAAGCCGCAAAACCAAAAATCGTCATGACACTGAAGAAGATATCTAGAGTAGGTGTGGGCCACCTTACTATGTGCCCGCTGCTCTCAACCCTTGAGGCCTTGACACATGTGCCCTCCACTAAGCCACCACCACTACGCTTGCTCGCTTTTGGTTCCAATGGAGAAAGGAACAGAACACATTGTCATGAAGTTCCTAGATCAACAGATTAAGAAACATGGATTGTGGTAAGAAATATTTTACAAGGTTAGATTAAATTATTCTTACGTTTCTAGAACGAGAATGACATTGTGATATAGATGGGAGAAAGTGTAGGAATTGTGTTGCTTAGTGAATCGATTTAGATGTAGGGGGCTAGAAATTGAATTAAGGCCTAAGAGGTTAGAATGGATCATTTCACCGCTGGACTAAGAGTGGGGTAGGTATGAAGGAAGATGTGGGCTACTTTTTTTTCGGCCAAGTTTCTTAAATAGTACTTTATTTTGTGTCATTCTTTATTTTTTAAATACACACATTGCACGTACTATATAAACATATTTTTTTGAAAAAATATTAGATATTCAACTAAATAACCTTAAATTGAAGTGCATCCACACATATCCTGAGTCAAAGCAATACCTAACATGTAAAAGGATACCTCAGGAGATAAAAAAGGATAGACCCAAACTATGGCCCACTTGGACATACAAAAGTAAATAGAAAAAACAAAATAGACATGAAAAACAACTAAAATCAAAATAGAATACATATAGATCTTCATTGGTAAATCTAAATACAAGATATAATACTAAGACGTATACTGAAAAAATTAGACATAAATCATTTTATATGAAGTTTGGACCAAATACTTATTCTACAAAATATATAACCATTGGACCCATACCCAAAATTATATACATTTAAAATTATTGTTTAATCTGTAACTTCTAAAGTAAAATGATAATGAATGACTGGAAATTCTTATGATAAAACTTAAAATTAAACAACAAAAGAAATATATTAAAGAACTAAAAATACTTGTAAAAAGTCATAAATGCTTAAAACATTATCATAAAAGCTGGCAAGCTACCCGCGCTGTTTGCGCGGGCCACCGGAGCCACCATATTCGCCGAGAGAGCCAAGAAATTCCCACGTTAATCCAAAAAAGAGAAGAGTATATGCCGTCGGATTTTACAAGATCTAACAGTCTATATTATTTCGTAAATCTAAAAAAGAGAAGAATATATGCCGTCGGATTTAATGAAAATCAAACGATCCATATTATTTCGTCCGCCGCCACCCCTCTGCGGTTGTCGCACGACCATTTGTGGCCGCCGCGTGATCCATCTAATGTCGTCGTTGCGCAGCTGTCCGTGGCTACTGCAGGAGGCCTCCACGGCTCCACCGTCGTTGCATGGCTGTTCGTGGCCGTCGTGGGAGCCCTCAAACCGTCGCCGCGCGGCTGTCTGTGCTCGCCGTGGGAGTCTTTCGCCGTTTAATCGTCCGCCGTCGTCGCCGCTGCGGGAGCCGCTCGAGCGTCTTCGGAGTTCGGGGTCCAGCCGCGAGCCATCCAATGTCGCCGCCACGCAGCCGTATGTGGTCACCGTATGACTATACGAGGCCTCCACGGCTCTACCGTCGCCGTGTGGCCGTTCGCGGCGGCCGCGGGAGCCCTCCACTGCCGACGTGTGGCCTCCGTGACCGCCGCTGGAGCCTTTCGTCGTCGCCGCGTGATAGTCCGTCGTCGTCGCCGCTGCGGGAGCCCGCCCACGCGTCTTCGATGTTCGGGGTCCGGCCACTTCGTGCGCCGCTGGAGGCTAGCAGGGCTGAAGGATGCCAGTCGAGGCTCCACCGTCGCGGCGTGGCTGTTCGCGGCCGCCGTGGGAGCCCTCAAATCGCCGTCGTGGGAGTCTTTCGTCGTCGCCGTGTGATTGTCCGCCATCGATGCCGCTGCGGGAGCCGCCCGAGCGTCTTCGATGTTCAGGGTCCAGCTAGCCGTCGCGCAAGCCATCCAATGTCGCCGCCGCGCAGACGTCTATGGCCGCCGTATGAGGCCTCCACGGCTCCACCGTCGTCGTGTGGCTGTTCGTGGCTGCCACGGGAGCCCTCCACCGGCGCCGTGCGGCCTTCGTGACCGCCGCGAGAGTCTTTCGCCGTCGCTGCGTGATCGTTCATCGTCGTCGCCGCTGCGGGAGGCGCCCGCGCTTCTTCGATGTTCGGGGTCCGGCCGCTCCGTGCAACCACTAGAGAGAGGGGGAGATAGAGGGAGAGAGATAGAGTGGGAGAGGGGGAGTGGTGGCGCGGTGAAAGAAAAGGAGAAAAAGAGATGGGTGGGCTCATGTGTTGGTAGTTGGTATAGAGCATTAGATATAGATAATAATTGGTGCAGAAAAAATTGATATAGATGAGAGAATCTAAGTGACTAGACAGGAATATTTCTTTTGGTGGATGAGAATAGAGTACGACGAGTGCAGACAGCTTGAAGCCCTATGTGCCCTACAAAATTTCTCTATATAGGAAGCAATATTCAACAATGAGCAGATGACAACACGTCGATCCGCACATGTATCTGATGAAAGGTGCTCGAATTTAGGGTGTTCAACAAGGCTGTGAGCACAGAGTGGTGGCGTTATCGGAAGATCATCAAACGGGTTATCCGCGTTCAAACCCGTTTGATGGTCTTTGTTAACGAGTTGGTGTAAAAAGGAGCAGAGAGAGGAAAAACAAAGCGGAGAAACTGAGGTGGTGTAGTGTTCAACATTGTGCGGAGGACATCACATTGATTTGTAGATTTAACTGATGAAAGGTGCTTAGATTTAGGGTGTTCACCAATGTTGTGAACACAATGAGAAAGAAAAATTCTCTATATCCGAAGGAAGTGAATCGTTGCCCGGATTGATCATCACCATGGCCACGCTCAGCACTCATGGAAGATCATCAAAAGGTTTGCGCACACTCAAACTTGTTTGATGGTCTTCATTAACGAGTTAGTGCAAAAAGTAGCAGATTTAGGAAAAGCAAAGTAAAAAAATCAAATGTCTTATGACTTTTACGATGGACGTGCTCGCCGTGCACATGTGTTGACATGAAAGTTGAGTAACAATAGGTTAGGCAAAGAAATGCTTCTCTTAATGCCCGCTACAATTATGCAACTGTAAACTACTGTCGATCATTCACTGGATCGGGCATCAACCATGTCTATATATTACTTCATCTTTTACCGGAGGAGGAAAAAGACAAAAGATTAATCCATAACTATGATAGGCATCCATTGGTTACCGTAGCCTAAGTTCTCATTACATTTTTCTAATGTGATAGATTACCCTCTATATTTGATTTCCTCCCTCCTTAAGCTTTCCTTTGCTATGCCATTCTGGTCAATTAAACCGCAACAAATATTTAAATAAAATTATATTGAAATTAAAGAAACAAAAAAATGATAGTATATGGTAGTATGAAAAACTAGCTACCCGCGCAAATTTGTGCAGGCTACCTTGCTAGTTATGTATTATGGACGTGTTTGTTTGAGTTATACCTTTTGGAGTTTTTTTTAAAAACCAGTGCTGCCTTTTGGTTCTGAAAAAAACAGTAAAAACTTCTAGAATATGTTTTTAGGTTTCTAGGTTCAAAAAGCTTCAACAGTCTCAGGAAACCGGGCTTTTTAACGTTCTATATAAACTGAGCTTCTGACTTTTTAGAAGCTTATACAACAAGTTTATTGTTTGAGCTTCTGGCTTTTCATACTGAGAAGCTACCAGAGGTTCAAACAGACCCTTAAAGTTCTAGAACAGCATTTGTTTTGGGACGGGAAGTATTGTTTTAGGGGTCACCAGAGGACGTCTGCCTCCCATATACCTCTGGTTGGCCCATACCATCAGTACGTGTACGTGGACGCCATCTGAATGTGTGATACACGTATGCGCAGGATCGGAAGCCGTAGGGTCGAGTTAATTGATCTGAAACGTACTAGTAAGTGGCAGTAATCCTAGTTATTGCAAAGTCCAATTGATCGGGATATAAACACCAGCACTCGTTCCACCTTCTCGTTCTGATCATCATGACCCATTCTTTTCTGAATGTTTCCGGGCGCCTATTCTCATAGCCTGAAATAACTGCGACGTCAACCTTTGCAACTTCCTCCTCCTTTCAGATCTCGACCAGCATTTGCTGTATAAATAAACCATCTGAAAGCCGTGATAGATCGAGTGATCGACACAAGAACACTGCTGTGGATTTTTGTCCTGCCAAGACATGGCCCCAACTAGTCCTGATGCAAATGCACACACCACCACGCTAAGCATGAAGCTGCTGATTGACACCAAGTCCCAGCGCGTGCTGTACGGCGAGGCCGGCAAGGACGTCGTGGACTTCCTCTTCTCCCTCCTCACCCTGCCCGTCGGCACCGTCGTCAAGATCCTGCGCAAGGACTCCATGGTCGGCTCCATCAGCAACCTCTACGGGAGCGTCGAGGCGCTGGATGAGACCTACGTCCGCTCGGCCAACACCAAGGGCGCCCTGCTCACGCCGGCCGGCGGCGCCTATGAAGGCGGCAAGCTGCTGCAGCTGCCGGAGTCCGCGTCCATGGAGCTTTTCCGCTGCGATAACTACTCCGAGTGCGTCTATTTGTCCAAGGTGCGCGGCGCGCGGTGTCCGATCCAGAGGTGCGGCCGGCAGATGGAGACGAGGATGATCCTCGCCGTGGACTCGAGCGGCGGCGACGCCGGAGCTGCGACGTCGGCCGCTGTCGCCGCCGGCACCGGTTTCGTGAAAGGCGTGGTGACGTACACGGTGATGGACGACCTGAAGGTGGCGCCCATGTCCACCATCTCCGGCATCACCCTGCTCAACACCTTCGGCGTCACGGACATCGGCATGCTGCAGGAGAAGACCGTGCAGCTGGGCTACGACGAGGTATATAAAACTGTAAAAGCAACAGATGCTTATTTGTTTGTTATATATGTCGTGCTCAAAATTTAATTTGCTTGTGGGATGAATATTGGCACGTTGTGATAATCACGGCATTCGTGTACGTGCGTGCAGGGATTGAAGATTCTCAAGGCGTCGCTGCAGTCCAAGACGGTGCTCACTGACGTCTTCCTTGTGAAGAAGTAGTAACCGTCGAGGTCCTGAGAAGCTGTCGTCGTGCTTGGTCAGCTGGGCGAGGTTTCCGTTTATCGTCTGGATTTGTATACGATCAAATCGAGGAGCTGGGGAGAGTACAAAATCTCCAAATAATGGTCGTATTAATGGATGATTTACTAAGTTATAATTTCTAGACATGCTGGATGTACAACTCGAATCCGAATCTGGATTTAATTTGAACCATTATATATGGTCTTCCTCAAAATAGGAAAGTGAGCTTATTAGTTGGATAGACAATTTATAGTGGAAGAACGGGAATATAACTCGTGAGATGAAAAACATCATAAAACTTTTTTTTAACAAACACGCACAGACTGTGCACCGTTTCTATTAAAACAACATAATTACAAGCAGAGTTCCTCGGGAGGACCAGTGCCTGAAAAAAAATGAAAAAAGGGAAACTATACAAAGCACTAAAAACACTGAAAAGGAAGGAAGAAAATTAGAAGCCCCATCGCATACAACACTACGGGAAACCCGGAGTTTGCCGAGTGCCTGGGGCACTCGGCAAACCCCGAAATACACTCGGCAAAGTCGGCAAACAGCCCCTTTGCCGAGTGTCTTTTGTCGGGCACTCGGCAAAGGTTTTGCCGAGTGCAAAAGCTGACACTCGGCAAAATAAAGCACTAACAGACGGCCGCGGACAGCACGGCGACGTTCGCGGCCGTCCGTTAGTGCTAACGGGCCTTTGCCGAGTGCCACACTCGGCAAAGCCTCCGAGTTTTGCCGAGTGTCGCACTCGGCAAAGGTGGTTGGGGCCGACACTTGTTTGCCGAGTGTCTGTCCTGGCACTCGGCAAAAATTTAGGCCATGGCAGCAGAAACGCGGTGCACGAGGCATTGGTCCTCGACGACTTCGCCATGGAAGAGCTCCGATTCTACGAGGAAGGGGACTACTACAACCAAGACCTCAAGCTCTCGTCCTCATGGAGCTTGAGGTCTTGGTTGTAGTAGTCACCTTCCTCGTACAATCGGAGCTCTTCCATGGTGAAGTCGTTGAGGACCAATGCCTCGTGCACCATGTGGGCGACTCCGATGCCCGTCGACGCCGGGCAGCAGCGCAGGGCATTTCTCCCGAAAAAACAAAATATGTTACGTGACACAGTTGTGCACAATCTTGACCTGTTGTATTTAACTGTACGATATGAATTCTTTGTCATGTCTTTGCGTATCCTATAGTAAATAAGATGTCATATCATCTTATTTACTGTAGGAAACGCAAAAACATGGCAAAGAAGCCACACGGTAAAGATAAATACAAGAGACGAAGAAGGTACACAACTTAAATATGAATCTACGAATTAAATGTTGAGGGGGTATGGTTTTGCATGTGCTCACCTACGGGCTCGACGTCGGGCGAGGCGGTGACGCTCAAAATTGACATGCATTTGATATTAGCATCAACCCAACCTATCAATCAAATTTGGCATTTTGATTTGACATACGTTTCATATTACCATCAACCTAATCTAACAATAAAATTTTTGTCAAATAAAAAATTCGGCAGCACCTCCCCTACACGGGGAGGTTTCTGAAACCACACGTCCTGCAAAAAAACACGGCACGAAGGCCGACAACGACATATACAAAGATAACCATGGCACGAAGGCCGACATATACATCCACATTGTTCAATATTTGGAATAATTCAAATATTAAATATTGTTGGTCTCATGTTCACAATCCGCGTTCACAATCACATACCACGTACACATTCACAACTATAAATCATCCATTCCTATAACAATTTGCATTTATTTATGTTGGATTCAAGAAATTGAAAATGTCTATATGGAAACAATCATCGATTTGCATTGGAGACGGATCAAGGAAGAGGAGCAGCGCACTCACCAATAGAAGATGAACGGGGCGGCATCGGCGTCGCTCGTCGGAGGCCGGGGCGGAGAGGCGCCGGCGGTCGGGGCGGCCGGCCCTGCGAGGAGGCCGGCGGCGTCGGGCTGGAGCGGCGCCGGCAGTTGGGGCGGCGCCCGACCGCCGTCCTCGGTCGCCCCGGCCGCCGGCATCGCTCGTCTCCCCTGCCGCCGGCGCCCCCGACCCCGCTCGCTGCCGTCCCCCATGCCGCCGCGCCCCCGACACCGCACCACCCTGACGCCGGCGGTCGCCCGCCCCCGAGGCCGCTCCGCCCGCGACGCCGTCCCTCCCCCGACGCCGCTGGTCCCCAGAGCCGGCCGCCGGTCGCCTCCCGCCCCCGCCCCCGCCCCCGCCCCGGCCGCCGGTCGCCTCCCCCGACGCTGCCCCCGGGCGGGCCGCCGCGCCGCTCTCGGTCGCCTCCCGCTCCCTTGGGGCGGCCGGCCCTGCGAGGAGGTCTGCGGCGTTGGGGTGGAGCGGCGGCAGGCGGCGCGGCGAGCCGCGAGCGGGGCGTGGTGCGGCGGCGGCGTGCGTGTGTGCGGGCGGGCGGGGTTTGCGTAGGGTTGGGGCCGCGCGTGGGTGGTTAAGTATCCCGGCGCACCCCCGGTTTGCCGAGTGTCTTGGATCTGACACTCGGCAAACAGATCCAGCACTCGGCAAACATGCCACGTCGGCCAATGACGTGGCCCTCGTGGCCTCTTTGCCGAGTGTCCCCGACCTGACACTCGGCAAACGTGCTGTTTGCCGAGTGTAGCACTCGGCAAACATTTCCCAGAACATTTGCACCTTACCAAATTTTTCAAATTTGATCAAATACACATCAAAATATCTTGTCAAATACATTCAACAATGCACATTATATGCTTCAATGAAATGTTTTCATTATTTCATGCCTATATAGCTCATAATTTCTTCATAACTTTCATTATTTCATGCTGAGAAGGGTGTAGAAATAATTTAAAAAATATCAAATGGGTCCGGAAAAATATGATAACTTCAAATAAAGCAATCTACGTCGTCTATTGCCTATAGAAAAAATTAAGAACTCAAACTCTAATTCAACTTCACTTCGTTTCGAAATCTAGCTGTCTCCTTCTCAACTCTCCGAAACTTCTATGGGGATATGCTCCGATTGGAAAGGGTCGTATATATAAACTTTTCCAAATCATCTCAACTTTTCCCCACAAGCACCACGTGAGATATAGAGAGCCTTTGACAAGTATCACTAGAAAAAAATAAAGTTTGGACCCCAAAAACATAAGTTTAAAAACTAAGGTCCTGAGTTTGCCGAGTGTTTATCAAGAAACACTCGGCAAAGGCTAGCTTCGCCGAGTGTCGAGTGGTGAACACTCGGCAAAGGCTAGCTTTGCCGAGTGTTGCCTGGTAAACACTCGGCAAACCCACCAAGTTTTATGTTTGAATTCCAAGTTTTTAAGAATATTTTTAAATTTTCAAACTTTTATGTTTGAATTCCAAGTTTTTTAAGAATATTTTTAAATTTTCAAATTTTTTTGCCGAGTGTCTAAGTAGACACTCGGCAAAAGTCCAACCCCGGGCCTGGCTGGACATGTGCAGTGCACGTGCCACCTCTTTGCCGAGTGTCGGCTGGAGGACACTCGGCAAAGCTGTGACGATTCAAACAGCCGCCAACGGTCGTGGGCGCGCGCGGCACGTGCCGCACCTTTGCCGAGTGTCTCTGACCTGACACTCGGCAAACCAGGGGCCGCCCAAACGGCTACGGACGGCCGCGAACGGCCGGTGGCGTGCGTGTCGCCTGTCGAGCACGTGCGCCTTCTTTGCCGAGTGTCTCCGGCCTGACACTCGGCAAAACACCTCTTTGCCGAGTGTCTCTGGCCTGACACTCGGCAAAACACCTCTTTGCCGAGTGTCCCCTCTATGCCGAGTGCCTTGCCAAGGGCACTCGGCAAAGTCTTTCTTTGCCGAGTGCCCGACAGAATGCACTCGGCAAAGGGCTGGACACTCGGCATATACCCGGTTTCCCGTAGTGCAAGCCGCTGGTTGTTTGGCTCCCGCCAGACACCATGTTCTGGCCTTCTCCTTGATTTTGTTGAACAATGCTGTCATTGAAAGTTCTTTGCTGGTGAAGGTTCTCGCATTCCTCTCATTCCAGATTTCCCAGTCGACCATTAACAGTAGGGTCCGTGTCGCCTTTTCCATAAAACTGGACCATCAAATTAATAGAGTGGTTTTGTCTTATGGACTCTTATTGTCAATTTATCAGACAATCTTTACAAAAGCTGCCTCGTAGAATCACACAATCGTCTAATTTGTGCATGTAACAAAGAAAAGATCGTGAGTTATGTAATTAGCAATAACAATGTAATTTTTGTACAATGGTGCACGCGTTGCATTAATAGTTGCATACCCTTAAATTTATTTTATGAGATGATTGCTAGCTTCGTGAGGTGACGGTCTATACCTTCTCTCTTAAAAAAAATCCTATATGAGACATCTGACATGTACTTGTGCTAGTAGAAATGCGGGGTTTGAGTACGTGTCGGGCGTAACTAAGGGTGTGTTTGGTTAGGTTGTGGCTTATAGAAAAGCTACTGTGAGCTGTGGGCCGTGAAAAAGCAGCTGTGGAAAACTGTATGCTGTGAAATAAATAATGATAATACTCTTTCTCTATTATATTTTTCTATTTTATTTATTTTTTCTCTTTATTTCCCCCTCTCTCTCCTCCTTATCATATTTTTTCTATTCTATTTATTTTTCTCTTTATTTCCCATTCTCTATCCTCCTTATCCTTTCTTTTCCACCCAAATCCTCCTGCCACCGACGCATGCCTCGCCGCTAGCTTCTTGCTGGCCACCGACGCATGCAGCGCCGCTAGCTGCCACTGCTCCATGAGCTCGCACGCGCTATCTACACTGGCCTCCACGCGTTGCTGCTCCACATGCAGCGCCCGCAAGAATGGGCGACGGGGCCCATCCCCACGCGAGCGCCGCCCTAGGCACAGGGGCCGCCGCGAGCTGCAAGTGGGAGCCCCGCCACCGGCCGCGCGTGCGGAGCTCCACCTCGCGGGCCATGGTCGGTGAGCTCTGCCCATCGGCCGGAGATGGAGCCGGAGAGAGTGGGCGCGAGAGAGAGGGTGCAAGAAAAAGACTCGAGAAAAAACGAACCGGCGTGTGTGATGGATGCCAGGTGAGTAATTTTCTGACCCAAAAGGAGGGTCCAGGCTGGTAGGCTGGAAGACCAACCAAAGACACCCTAAGTCCACCGGCTAAACCTAGTAAACATGAGCAACACCGCTGCAGCCACACGCTGTCCTCCAAGTTGTTGTAAAGAATTACTCCGCATAGTTTAATTTTCTTGATAATATAAAAATGCACATCTCTCCTACGTATTCAAGGAAAAATTACATCAAAATATATGCTAAATCTGTTTTCTTTCAAACCAGATTATTGTTTCTAATAAAAACCACTAAATTTCGGTGTTGTTTGCAACTAATACAGCGAGAGACCATGATTACCTTTTGAAATATATGCAATAGAGAAATCAACAATTCGAATGCACTACTGCAACAATTTTAAGTATATAATGCATGTTGTGGATTGCCAACAAAACATGGTATATATAATATTATCGCGCATGAAGGGGAAAAGGCGTGTCTACTCAAAAAAAAGAACGGAAAAGGCGTGGATTTTTTTTAGGGTCAGGGGGGAGTATCCCCCACCTGAATTTCATTCATGGGCTTGTGGGAAGCCAAAGACAGATACATCTCAGAGTTTCAGCAAAAGGGAAAAACATAGGGGGCTATATCCTTCTACGGGTGTTTACATGGATTGAAAAAGACTACACCAGGTTCCTGCGACCACGCGTTCCGAGTGCGGCCAACGGCAACTCCACAGCAGAGCTCGTTACAGTGCTTCCATAAGTGCCGACATATATCAAGAGAATGAAGCAGACGAATCGTTGGGAGGGGATGGCCGACGGTGACAGTCCTCTCCTCGAGCGCGTCGAGGTCCTTGACGTCGAGCCTGCCGAGCAGCGCCACCGTGGACACGTTGGACGCCGGCGGGACGGCGAGGTCGTCCATGACGGTGTAGCTCGCCACGCCCTGGACGAACCCTCGGCTCCCCTGGGGCGACCCCAGCGCGTAGCAGGCGTGGCACCGGTACAGCGACGGCGGCAGCAGGGCGAGGCCGGCGTCGGGCGGCGGCAGCAGGTCGACGGCGCCGCCGCTCTCCGGCCGCGGCGTGTAATGGTACGGCAGATAGGGTGCGGGAGGCATCGAGGGCGCCGGCGGCCACGCGTAGGGGTTGTAGCCCGGGGCCATGGCGCTAGCCGCCGTAGCGGCGCAGGCGGCGCTAGTGGTGGCGGCGGTGGTGGGGAGGAGCCGGGTGGAGTTTGCCCGCCGGCAAGGTGTCGTTGACGAGCAGCGCGTCGCGGGCCTCCGCGCATTGCAAGTACGCGGCGTCCATCTTCTCGACGCTGGCGTAGACGTTCGGGACGCTGCCGAGCACGTCGGCGGCGGCGGCGTTGTCGTCGTCGTCAACGGCGATCAGGCTCGCGACGGCGCCGACCGGCATGGCCAGGAGGCCGAAGAGGAAGTCGATGATGTCCTTGCCGACCTCCGCGAAGAGGACGCGCTGGGACGCCCTGTTGACGAGCAGCTTTATGGTCGAGGTCCCGGACGACGGCGTGGCGGCGGCGCTCATCTTGAGACGGCCGGGCGATAGATGAGTCTCGAGGTCAGGGCACGACCTTCTTCTCCGGCCGATCGACTAATAATTATAGATGGGGCGACGGCGATAAGGTTGGTTGATTTGTATAATAGAATTCGAGTCGGTGTACGTGCAAGAGGCCCAGGTATTCCCCACCCCCCCCCCCCCCCCCCCCCCCCCCCCCCGCGGGTTCAGTTCTTCGCGTGCTGCATATCGCTCATTGGCTCCCCGTCCCCTTCTTTTTCTCCTCATCCCCGTCCTCTCTCTCTCTCTCTCTCCCCCGAAATTGCTCAACCCTAGCCGCGCGCGAGATCCAGGAAATTGGTCAACCCTGGCCGTGCGCAAGATCCAGGTGAGGTCTCCCTCCATTCAGATACCACGAATCCATTCGTTTTGGGTGTCGCTGGATCATAGTTTTGCCGGGATGCTTTTGCAGGGGTTCAAATATGTTGAGTTCAGGGCTTATTCATGTGGGGATTGAATAGATAGGTGGTTTCTCGCCATCGTTATATTTTGGCTAGATCCAGATCAGTAGTTGATTCGTATTGAAGGTTTGGATGCGGGCTTAGGGTCTTCTCTGCGAATCCCCCGTTTTTTTTCGCTAAGTTTTGTCGACTCTCGCTTTGCTCTTTAACTTCTCGTTTTACAAATTTGACGACGAAATTATATCTTACATCGGTCAATTTTGGGTTATTCTGAATGCGTTTTGAGTATGTTCGACTTTATCTGAGCTAGTTGGGGGACCTCAAGCTAAAAAATGCGTAGTGCGCGCTGAACAATAATTGTTGCCCATTAGTGAGAAACAAACAATTAACAAATTGAAAATCCCTTCTCTAGCCTACATTGGCTGGTAATCCTAGTTGATTTGGGGTTTACAATATAGTTTCATTGAGTTCAATATCATTCCGTGTTGATGCTAAGGTGTAAGCGTCCTATAACCTTGTTTTACTGCCTAGCTATGTTACTCACTATTTGGAATTGATTATGTTCTGTGTCAGGATTTGGAAAGATGCTGACAACTAAGAGACACGATGATCTCACAAGAAGCACAAACGAGGAACCAAGGACTAGCAAGGGTGGTGGAGAGATGATAGCTTATTATCTAACTAGCTCAGATAAGAGGCAGAAGATTTGCAAGGGTGGGGTGGCTATCAAGCTAGTCATTGCCTTCAGGTCTGCTGGTCATTCCTTTACCATTTTGCATGTATCTGCACTTATCATTTTGCATGTATTTGCACAACTCAATTGAACACTCATGATTGTGGTGTATCATTTTTTTCTTTAACTAAATGCAGGTACTAGTTTTGGTGGGGGACTTGGCAGAAATGGCTCTACCCAAGATGTATCTGAACTTCTCAGTGAAGAAGCTGTGCCAAAAATGTCCGGAAGTGCCGTCTCGCTTTTGTTGTTTGATGGTAATTTTGGCTGTTTGATGCGTTTGTATTTTCAAATACTCATTTGATCATCAATACTTAACTGTTGAAATTATAATCTTTTGTAGGAGGCATCAATGTGCTTACATGCTCAGGTGTTCCTGTAGAACGCAGATTATCTCATATAAGAGTATTGACTTCAGCAAAATTGGCTATAACTTTGGAGGATAAAAGAAAAGCTGGCTCTAGCATGACGGTTAGTAAATTTGTATTCAATTTGTTTATTCATTTTGAGATAGCTGTGGTAATTCTGTGTTCTCTTGTTGCTTTGTTGCCATTTCAGATTCAAGTGCGTGATGTATCCAATAACATTGCCAGAGGGTGGTTGCAACACTATGATTTAGATCTTGGGATTGCTTTTGTCAAGGTCACAGACTTCCTTGATGTTTGTGTAGTACATCTCCGTCATGGAATGGAATTTCTGCCCCATGGTAACTTGGTAGCTGTACAGCTAGACTCTGGTGCATTAACTCCCTTGGTGCTGTCACTACCAGAATGATCAACATCTGCACCGGGTGGGAAAGCCCTTTAGCACCGGGTTTCCCACCCGGTGCAACTAATCCGAGGCTAAAGGGGTACCCCTTTAGCACCGGGTTGAATAACCGGTGCTAAAGGGGCCCTTTAGCACCGGGTGCAGCCACGACCCGGTGCTAAAGGGCCTGCCCCGCAGCGCCGGTAGCAGGGCCTTTAGCACCGGGTCGTGGCTGCACCCGGTGCTAAAGGGCCTGCCTTTAGCACCGGTTGCTGCCTGAAACCGGTGCTAAAGACCCCGGATTTCTTTTTTTTTTGCTTTTTTCAGTAGCCATGCGTGCACGTCTATATACGTATATATTCTAATACGTGTATTCTAATGCGTATTCGGCCGACTCTATATTCATACTAGCTGACATTTCATCAAAATAGAAGACATATATATTACAAAAGTAGATATTCATGCATGTCAACTCGAGTTATATATATTTAAATTGTATTTTCTACATAATTAAGATTGACGACTAGCTAGCTCTCGTTGGACTGTCCGGCACGTCCTCCAGTATTGGCGAGTGGAATTCTCCTCGGGGATTGACGACCTCATCCCAGATCCATCCGACGAGCTGTTCTGCAATTGCGTCAATTCTTTCTATCTCTAGGGACTCTTCCTTCAGGTTGAACATCTATAATTTAAAAATATTTGAAAGACATTTAATCCGTCGAGTTGGAGACAATAATTGTGCACTTAATAATAATGGAAATGTCTTTATTATTACGTACCATAATATCGCGTTGTGTGAGCTTTTTATGTCCCCAATTCCACATGTAGTCGCACACATAGTATGCACATAAATTATTTCCCGGTCCCTGTTTGGCACACTGTCGACCAAAAGAAATCTAGTAAAATTCATATAATATATTAGTCGATGCCTACATGTACAAATTACTTGCTTACCGGAAAGCCAATGTTCCATTTTAGTGTTTCATGTTGTATACCCGTGTGTTCTGTACGAAATTGAATCCAGGCCCTGCGAACAAAAAAATTGAGTTAAGTCATTGCGAGTGGAAGGGGTGGATTAAGTAGGGGAAAATATACATCACATTGCCATCATGTCCATGATGTTCTGTAGTTTTTCTTTTGGGGTGTGCAATGAATCAAAGACGTTCACGACACCCCGATCAGGACACAATATAATTAGGAACCAGTGGAATCTGTGCACATGTATACATTATAATCAGAAATGAATTGTTACACAGACAGTATAAGAAGAAGGCTGTGAATGTACTCACTCGATGTTGTACGGGATTAGTATGGAGTCACAGTAATTTTGTTTCTTGATATATTTGTATAGGTTTAAATATGTTTCCTCAGGATTGTGCATTATCATTGCTTCACTTATCCTTCGAGGGTCAACGAAACCAACGTCATATATATTGTCTCTGCGACATTTTTGAATCTCCATTCTGCATATGTTAAGCAATAAATAAAGCCCGCGTCAACATAGATTGGAATTATTGTTTTCAAACTGTGAATTATAAGCAACAACAAAGTACTTACAATGTCCAACATGTGATCAAATCCACGTCCATGGCGTCGCGGTGGTACAGCTCATATATATCATTAAACCTGAGCCAGACAAAATCCGCGTCACCATTGTAGAAGTCTTGGTCCTTCACGCCTACTTTTATCATGCGCCATTTATTCCTTCTTGATTCTTCCAAATACCAGTCATGGAATCGGCGCATCTTCGTTTGTAGCTTCCTCTCCATTTCAGGAGGGACCATAGGCTCACCAAGCTTAAACGGCCACTTCAGCGTTGTGTTTACTGGCACATCTGCTTCCCCCAGGACTTGCGCTCTGGTTAGTCCAGTCTCGGCCATTACTCGTTGAATGTTAAGCTCGTCCAGAGATGGCAATGGACCCAAGGGACGCTGAGGTTGCTGGCCGAGTTGAGGAACCTTTTTGGATGGGCCCGCCTCCTTATCCGCAGCCTTCCGTTTCCGGCGAGATTTCAGTAATGAGCGGTCATAGTCTGTTACAATTACTTCCTTCTGTTGACCCTTGCTCAAATTACCGAGGAATGACTTCACGATGGTGGGATCAAGCTTCGGCTCCGCCTCAGGTTTTCTCCTCCACTCGGCCATTTGCCTCTTTGTGTCTGCTTTTACCGAGGCTTCGAGCTCCTCTAGAGTCTTCTCGCCCGCTCTTTTCTCTGGTGCGGGCTTCTCTCTAGTTTTTCGCGCCTTCTTCGCTGGTGGAGTGGGGGCAGAGGCTTTAGTGCGGCGTCCCCTCTTCGGCGGAGGAGACGGAGACCTCTTCGGCGGAGGAGACGGAGACCTCTTTGGCGGAGGAGACGGGCTTGCATCAGGAGCTCCCGGAGAATCGTCATGATCCTGTGGATCTCTTGGAGGTGACGGGGGCTTGTTGGTAGCCGCAGGTGTATCGGGTATAACGATGTCTGCCTTGCTCCATAGAATGATGCAGTGAGAACACTGACCGAGTTTTGTTTCTCCGTCACCTCCGGGGATGTCAAGTTCCAAGTCTTCCCAGCTGGTGACGACTTGCTCCACCTCAACAGGTACGTAACCATGTGGAATGTCATTGCAGTGCCATTTTTGCCCTTCTTCCACACGTTTGGTCATACCGTATGCGACCTGATAAGTTAGTAGTCACAAAGAAAGTTAGTAAATGAATGGTATTTACGGTGAAATGTATGCAGTATGAACTAAGGTCGCATACGTACCACCACAGCTAAGTTCTTCTGCCTGACGACAAGCTCGCACGCGGTCCGTTGAGTTATTTCATCCACGGTGTAACGGACCGCTTCGGCGGCCTGTGTGGAAGCGTGACTGCTTTGATATTGCTGTGGAGGGCTAATAAGGGCCGCATCTTGGAGAGGTGCATGCTCTGTGGAACCGGTCCCGCCTGTGGCTTGTTGGAGAGGTGCAGGCTCTGTGGAACCGGTCCCGCCTGTGGCTTGTTGTATCTGCAGCCATGCTACCTTCATCCGTCGCTCCATCTCTGACTCCATTTCTTGGAGCTTTGAGCCCTGGGCGGCAACCGTTTGCTCTAGGTCCCTTACCCTCTGCTCATATTCGGCCTTCTTCCTCGAACGGCTCCTATAGGTGGCGGCGTGCTCTTGGAAACCTTTCTTCCATGAGACGCTTGTGCCTACGCCGCGCGTCCGTCCAGGATGCTCCTTGTTCCCTAAGGCATAGGTTAGCTCATCTCTGTCTCTATCGGCAACAAATTCTCCCCTATCAGATGCCCTGAGGATATCGAGGAGACGCTGAGCTAGTTCTCGCAAGTCCTCGGGAAAAACTAAGGAGCCGTCGATTGGGCTCAGGGTGCCTCCATGACCATAGTACCAATGCTTGGTCCTTGTGGGCCAGTCATGTGTCGCTGGAGTGATGCCTCTAGCATATAGATCTTCTTCCATCTTCTCCCATTTAGCGATGCTTGCCTTGTAACCTCCCGAACCCATCTTATGCGAGTACTTCTTATTTGCGGCGTTTCCAGCGTTTCTAGCGCTAGCCGTTGCACCCTCTTCGGAGGTTTTGTACTCAATGAATGCTTCCCACTCGTCATTGGTGATCTTCTTATACTTCTCAGGATCCGGGGCCTCTCCGGTTTTGAGAAATTGCGAGTACAACTTCTTCTTGAAATCCTGAAACAGAACTGTCATCTTCTTCATTGTCCAATCCCTCAGTTCTGCTTCATGAGTGCTAGGCCAGTCGAATATTGCCTTTAATTCCCTCCATAGCATCTCCTTCTCTGTATCGGGGAGCACGTACTCCTCAGTGGGGTCCGTGGACTTCCATTTTCTGATACTAATGGGCACATTGTCCCGTACAATTACCCCGCACTGAGATACAAATTTCTTGGCCACTTTTGGGGGCTCAACTGGCTCCCCGTCATCCTCCACTCGGGTGATGTGTAACTTGACATCCTTCAGCTTCTTCGTGGTCGATCGTTTTGATTTCTTAGCAGAGGCGGCCTACACAAATTACATATATACGAGATGATATAGAGATGGTATACATAATTGACATGTACAGTACAAATTTATGTTATCTATATACACACCTGACTAGACGAGGGCGCGCTACCGGCTCCTTCAATAGTTTCGGCCCTTGCAACATTGTCGCCCTGGACATTTGCGGCCCCTTCAACATCTTCGGCCCTTGCAACATTGTCGCCCTGGACATTGTCGTCCCTTCCAATGATGCCCAACACATCATCCATCGACATTGGTTGGGTTACAATATTGAAAAGTTGATTCGCAAAGAACGTGTCGTTGTCCTCTTGCATGGGTGGGACAGGGGTGTTGTTGTCCTCTTGCATGGGTGGGACAGGGGTGTTGTTGTCCTCTTGCATGGGTGGGACGTTGTTGTTGTTGTCCGCCATCTATAGAATTAAAAATAATTGGTAAGAATTGATTCGGGTGGGACGTTGTTGTTGTTGTTGTTCGGGTGCGCGGTGTGAATTGATTCGCTAAGGGTTCGCTAAGGGGGTCGGTGCGCGAAAAACGGATTCGCTAAGGGGTTCGGGTGCGCGATGGGTTCGGGTACGCCATAGAATTTCCGATAATAAACATTTTCGATAGTATACATTATACAAACATATAACATTTCCAATATACATTTAAATGAAGCACATATATTTCTAATATACATAGAATTTCCAATATACATTTAAATGAAGCATTTTCCAATATACATTTCAAACATATAACATTTCCAATATACATTTCAATGTAAATATCTCCAATACATTTAAATGAAGCATTTTCCAATATACATTTCAAACATATAACATTTCCAATATACATTTCAATGTAAATATCTCCAATACATTTAAATGATGCATTTTCCAATATACATTTCAAACATATAACATTTCCAATATACATTTCAATGTAAATATCTCCAATACATTTAAATGATGCATTTTCCAATATACATTTCAAACATATAACATTTCCAATATACATTTCAATGTAAATATCTCCAATACAGATAGCACGGCATGATCCAAAAATACAAGAAAATGGCATCTATGCTATCAGGCGTTTCAAAGTTACAAATCCTCAACCATCATTTAGGCCAGTCCACCTGTTACACAGAGATCAAGAGTGTTCACAGAAGCTCACAGTGATGGGCGGCGGGCGACGGCGGCGCGGGGACGAGCGGCGCGGGGACGAGCGGCGGCGGGGACGACAGGCGCGCGCGGGGACGACAATGGCGGCGGGGACGACGGGCGGCGGCGCGGCGTGGGCGCGGGGACGACAGGCGGCGGCGGCGTGAACGCGGGGACCACGGGCG
Source organism: Echinochloa phyllopogon (assembly GCA_033239725.1). Classification (NCBI taxonomy): domain Eukaryota; kingdom Viridiplantae; phylum Streptophyta; class Magnoliopsida; order Poales; family Poaceae; genus Echinochloa; species Echinochloa phyllopogon. Next base: position 5,772,664 of record BTCW01000014.1, on the reverse strand, counting down.
GCGGCGGCGACGGCGACGGGCGACGGCGACGGGCGGCGGCGGCTGAGGAGACGAGGGGGCACCGGCGGCGGTTTCGATCTGTGACGAATGAGGGCGAAGTGAGGAAGGGGAGAGAAGTCCCCGGCCTATATAGGTCCGGGGCATTTAGCACCGGGTGCAGCCACGACCCGGTGCTAAAGGCCCTTTCGCACCGGGTCGTTGCTGCACCCGGTGCTAAATGCCCCCCCTTTCGCACCGGGTCTTCCCACCACCCGGTGCGAAAGGGCCTTTAGCACCGGGTCTTCTACACCCGGTGCGAAAGGCCGTAACTGTGCGCCAGACTGAGGCCTTTAGCACCGGGTGCAGCCACGACCCGGTGCTAAAGGCCCCCCTTTCGCACCGGGTCTTCTACACCCGGTGCTAAAGGCCCCGTAACTGGCGCCAAACGAAAATTGGGGGCCTTTAGCACCGGATTTTAGATCAACCCGGTGCGAAAGGCCCCAACTTTTCGTTTGGCGCCCAGTTTCCAAACGGGCCTTTAGCACCGGGGGCTACTATTTGGGAATCTTATAAATATAGTTTTTAATGTATAGTTATTAATACTTGTTTTAATTCAGTTATTAATACCTATTAAAAATATATATTAAAAAAGAAAATCTTATACATTACTAGAAAATCAATATAAAATGCTAGAAAATCTTATAAATTACTAGAAAATCTTATAAATTAATAGAAAATCTTTTAAATTACTAGAAAATCCTGTAAATTAATAGAAAATCTTATAAATTAATAGAAAATCTTATAAATTACTAGAAAATCTTATAACTTACTAGAAAATCTTATAAATTACTAGAAAATCTTATAAATTACTAGAAAATCTTATAAATTACAAAAATTGATAACTAAATGAAAGATTTTGGAACATTAAACGGTCTCAGATGAAAAAGTCATGAATACCAAAATTTCATATCTCATCAAGATCTACAATCTTTATTTAAGTCATTTTTACATTTGAGAAAGTGGTAGTGTACATTGTTCATTAATCCTAGATTCACTCGCATAGTTTCCAAAACTTTGTTAGAGACTTGTCAAATTTCTACTACATGTTATTACCCATTTTGAAAATGACAAAATGACCTAAATAAAGATTGTAGATAATGATGAAATATGAAACTTTGGTATTCATCACTTTTTCATTTGACATCACCTAGTGTGAAAAAAACCTTGGTTGTAGGTGTCATTTTTAATTCAAAATTTGGATTGTTCAAACACGAGAAGATTTTTCAAAATAATAACATTAATATGTTTCATAACTTGATAGAGTATGATTTTAGGAATTTTTAGGAAGAAAAATGATCTTTTTTGAAGTTTGTACGAGGGAGAACGACTAGTTACAACTTTTATACAGAGATTAAAAAGAAAAATTGTTCTTGTTCATCCAGTGACGTGGCCCGGTGACGTGGCCAGCTCTCGCACGGCCTCCGTGGCCAGGCCGGTCTTTGGCCCCGCTGCAGCGTGGCCTTTAGCACCGGGTGCAGCCACGACCCGGTGCTAAAGGCCACGACCGGGCCAGTGACGTGGCTCGCGTGCGCCCGGTGACGTGGCCGGCCGCCGCACGGCCCCCGCGGCCCGGTCGTGGCCTTTAGCACCGGGTGCAGCCACGACCCGGTGCTAAAGGCCACGACCGGGCCAGTGACGTGGCTCGTGTGCGCCCGGTGACGTGGCCAGCCGCGGTCGTTGCCTTTAGCACCGGGTGCAGCCACGACCCGGTGCTAAAGGCCTAAATCTTATAAATTAATAGAAAATCAGTATAAAATGCTAGAAAATCAATATAAAATGCTAGAAAATCTTATAAATTAATAGAAACTCTTATAAATTAATAGAAAATCAATATAAAATGCTAGAAAATCTTATAAATTAATATAAACTCTTATAAATTAATAGAAAATCAATATAAAATGCTAGAAAATCAATATAAAATGCTAGAAAATCTTATAAATTACTAGAAAATCTTATAAATTACTAGAAAATCAATATAAAATGCTAGAAAATCTTATAAATTAATAGAAACTCTTATAAATTAATAGAAAATCAATATAAAATGCTAGAAAATCTTATAAATTAATAGAAACTCTTATAAATTAATAGAAAATCAATATAAAATGCTAGAAAATCTTATAAATTAATATAAACTCTTATAAATTAATAGAAAATCAATATAAAATGCTAGAAAATCAATATAAAATGCTAGAAAATCTTATAAATTACTAGAAAATCTTATAAATTACTAGAAAATCAATATAAAATGCTAGAAAATCTTATAAATTAATAGAAACTCTTATAAATTAATAGAAAATCAATATAAAATGCTAGAAAATCAATATAAAATGCTAGAAAATCTTATAAATTAATAGAAACTCTTATAAATTAATAGAAAATCAATATAAAATGCTAGAAAATCTTATAAATTAATATAAACTCTTATAAATTAATAGAAAATCAATATAAAATGCTAGAAAATCAATATAAAATGCTAGAAAATCTTATAAATTACTTGAATTTATATAAAATGCTAGAAAATCTAGAAAGTCCTTTGTCTCTCTTTTCTGGGTGTAGATCAGTCCGTTGCTTCAATCGTTTCAGATCCTGACGTGCTTCCAGTGTATCTTTTGGCTTCCCATAAGTACCCAGGAAGCTTATCAAGTTCACGCAAAGATTCTTCGTCAGATGCATCACATCAATCGCGTTACGGACCTCTAAACGTTGCCAATAAGGTAGCTCCCAAAAGATAGACTTCTTCTTCCACATCGCGGCACGACCATCCTCGCCCGTCGGAGCAGCCTGGCTTCCGTCTCCCTTGCCAAACACCACGTGTAGGTCCTTCACCATATCAAATAGCTCTTCTCCACTCCGGTGTCTCGGCTTTGTACGGCGGTCAGCATTCCCGCCAAAATGCGCACATTTCTTTCGTAGCTCATGCTTCGCCGGAAGGAATCGACGGTGACCCATGTACACAACTTTACGACAATGTTTCAAATACATGCTTTCTGTTTCCTCTAAACAGTGAGTGCATGCTTTATATCCTTTGTTTGATTGTCCTGATAGGTTACTTAGTGCAGGCCAGTCGTTGATGCTTATGAAAAGCAGTGCTCGAAGGTCAAACTGCTCCTGCTTGTCCTCATCCCACACGCTAACACCTTCATTCTTCCACAGCTGCAAAAGTTCGTCAACCAATGGTCTTAGGTACACATCAATGTCGTTGCCAGGTTGCTTTGGGCCTTCGATGAGCACTGGCATCATAATGAACTTCCGCTTCATGCAGAGCCAGGGGGGTAGGTTGTAGATACAAACAGTCACGGGCCAAGTGCTATGACTACTGCTCATTTCACCAAAAGGGTTCATGCCATCGGTACTTAAACCAAGCCTAACATTCCTCGCATCAGCATCAAACTCTGGGAATGCTCTGTCGATGTTCCTCCACTGGGATCCATCGGCGGGGTGTCTCAACATGCCATCCTGCTTACGTTCTTCTTTGTGCCAGCGCATCAGTTTGGCATGGTCTTTGTTCCTGAACAAACGCTTCAGACGGGGTATCAGAGGGAAATACCACATCACCTTCGCAGGGATTTTTTTCTTAGAACGCTCTCCCCCAACATCACCAGGGTCGTCCCGCCTGATCTTGTATCGCGCGCAGGTGCAAACCGGACAACGATCCAAGTGTTCGTACTGTCCGCGATAGAGGATACAGTCATTAGGACACGCATGTATCTTCTGCACCTCCAAACCGAGAGGGCAAACAACACGTTTTGCTTGATACGTTGTCGATGGCAATGTGTTACCCTCTGGAAGAATCTTCTTTATGAGTTTCAGTAGCTCCTCGAAACCCTTATCAGTAACACCATTTGCTGCCTTCCACTGCAGAAGTTCAAGTGTGCTACCCAACTTCTTTAGCCCCTCTTTGCAATCTGGGTACAGGTCAGTCTTGTGGTCCTGCAACATGCGTTGTATCTTTTTTAGTTCCTTATCATTGCCGCAGTCTTTCTCGGCATCACGCAACATTTGCCCGAGCCCATCAGTAGGTTCATTTTCCTGAGCAACATCTTCCTGAGCATCGCCTTCCCGAGCAACATCTTCCTCATCGGCATCACCCATTGCAGCATATGCAAAGGAACCGTAGTATTGAGCCAATAACGGAATGTCGTCATCGGCCTCGTCTTCTTCATCTTCATCCATTAGAATTCCTCTTTCACCGTGCTTCGTCCAAACAGAATAATTCCTCATGAAACCGTGCCTCATCAAATGCACTTGAAGACAACCTCTTTGTTTGTACGATTGTATATTTTTACAATGGGTGCATGGGCAGAACATGAAACCGGACGGCGTCCTGTTAGCCTCGGCGGCATCGAGAAACGTCCTAAGGCCATCACGGAAGGCCTGAGCGTGGGGGTCCCCGTACATCCATTGTCTATTCATCTGCATTATTAACCAATAACAAATATACAATACAATTTAAAGATAAAAAAAATTAATATATAAATAAATACAAATTATAATATATATTCCATTATATAAATAAATTTCTAAAACTACATTACTATATTCATTAAATATAACATTACTATAAGCCTTATAAGATTTATAAGATTTATAAGATTTTCTATTAATTTATAAGATTTTCTAGTTTTTTATATTGATTTTCTAGTAATTTATAAGATTTTCTATTAATTTATAAGATTTTCTATTAATTTATAAGATTTTCTAGCATTTTATATTGATTTTCTAGTAATTTATAAGATTTTCTATTAATTTATAAGATTTTCTAGCATTTTATATTGATTTTCTAGTAATTTATAAGATTTTCTAGTAATTTATAAGATTTTCTAGTAATTTATAAGATTTTCTAGCATTTTATATTGATTTTCTAGTAATTTCTAAAACCACATTACTATAAGCCTTACAACTATTCACAAGTCATACAAAACAAAATACTAACTAGCTTGCCTTCTCTCTCCATTTAAAACACAACATGCATGAACACTCTCTCCACCATGAACTCAAGCTCTCTCCTCTCTCTCCTCCAAGAACACAATCTCTCTCTAGCTAGCTTTACTTTGATTCACAAATCCCTCTATTTCTAAATCATAGAAGGATTACAAGCTAAATAAAACATTAGAGAATGAAAGAGTGTACCTTGTAGTGCTCCTTAGATGAGTAGATTCTTCACAAATTTTGAAAAAAATTTGGGCAGCACCTCCCCTCCCACGGCCGAGCAGCATGAACACAGCGCCTAAGTGTTCAGCTGGCTCGGGCGGGGCAGGGGAAGCCCCTATATTCAAACACATTAGCACCGGGTCGTGGCAAGACCCGGTGCTAATGTTCACCCTTTAGCACCGGGTGCAGCCACGACCCGGTGCTAATGTGCCCGAGGCCTTTAGCACCGGGTCGTGGCTGCACCCGGTGCTAAAGGGTGAACATTAGCACCGGGTCGTGCCACGACCCGGTGCTAATGTGTCCGCCCGGACACACCTCCGCGCCGCCCCCGCTCCTAGCCGTTGGACCCGGTGCTGAAGCCCCATCAGCACCGGGTCCAAAAATGGCCGAGGCGGAGGAGGCGGGCGGATGTGAAGGATTCTGGTAGTGTGTCTAAAGATCCGAGTGCTTCTGAAGTTGGCAAAGCTCTTTGTAAGTCCTCTAAGGTAAGTTATTGGGTGTCTTGTGTAACATTGTGGTTCTAGAAATAAATATTTATTGAACGATTGAAATAGAGGCATCAGAATAGTATTTCCCCCCTATGTAATTCATGTCCCACTCTATGCAATTTCATTTTACCCAATGCAACCCTTGTTGACTGTGACTATATTTCTGTGCTATAGGCCTGGCGATGGTGCGCCGATTTTTGATGGTGATGGAAACTTTGCTGGCATGCTTCTTTTGGATACAGGAAGATGGTCTTATGTGCAAATGAGTGTAATTATTGAACAATTGGAGCAATTTGAGAAAAAGAGTAAATTGCGTGTGAGCAGAAGGCTTAATCGATTCAGGTATGCCTTGTATATTTCCAGAATATAATGGCAATCCTTTCCCAATTTGCTTATATATTCATGTATTTCGCTAACTCCGCCTATGTTGTCTCAACATAGCAGGTCCCAAGCCCTGGTAAAGGAGGAGGGTTGTGATAGGCTCGGCGAGCCAATGTAAAACCTAGCCACTCATATGGAGATGAAACCCAAGAGAATCCCGTTGGGGCGTAACCCTCTTAGCGACGCGCCATATCGGAACCCGGGTATGGTGTTAAATGAGCAAGGGCCGGGCCGTCTCCCCCGAGACGCGCCGTGTCGTGGTCTGGGCACGGTGTCAAGTGAGCAAGGACCGGGTCGTCATTTCCTTAGTGGCGCGCTACATCGGCGCCCGGGTGTAGTGAAAAATGAGCAAGGGTCTTTGCACTTCCCTCGACGGGTGTGAAGGGCAAGGAAGCTAGCCGAGCCAACTAGGTTTCGGGTGGGTAGTTGGAACGTAGGGTCTCTAACGGGTAAGTTACGAGAGATAGCCGAGGTAGCAATTAGGAGGCGTGTAAATATTCTATGCGTTCAGGAGACTAAATGGAAGGGCCAGAAGGCGAGGGAAGTAGAGGGTACTGGCTTCAAGCTTTGGTATACGGGGGCAACTTCGGGAAGGAATGGTGTAGGCATCTTGATCGATAAGAGCCTTAAGAATGGAGTTGTTGATGTTAGGAGGCAAGGCGACCGAATTATCCTAGTTCGGTTGGTAGTTGGAGATTTGGCTCTGAATGTGATCAGTGCCTATGCCCCTCAGGTAGGTCTTAGTGAGAGCACCAAGATGTAGTTTTGGGAGGATTTGGGTAGCATGGTTAGTACCGTGCCTATCAGCGAGAAATTCTTCATAGGAGGAGATCTCAACGGCCATGTAGGTGCGTCTAATGTAGGTTTCGAGCGAGTGCACGGGGGGTTCGGGTATGGAAATAGGAATCAAGAGGGGGAGGATGTTTTGAGCTTCGCGTTGGCCTACGACTTGTTTTTAGCAAATACCCTCTTTAGGAAGAGGGAATCTCATCTGGTGACCTTTCAGAGTGGAGAACATTCGAGCCAGATTGACTTTATCCTTGCAAGGCGGGAGGATAAACGTGCGTGCTTAGATTGTAAGGTGATACCTGGGGAGTGTGTTGTCCCTCAACACAAGTTGATGGTGGCGGACTTCAGATTTCGGGTACGTGTCCAGCGGGACAAACGTGCCAAGATAGCGAGAACGAAGTGGTGGAAGCTTAGAGGGGAAGCAGCGCAAACTTTTAAGGACATGATGTTAAGCAAGGGGCCTTGGGAGGACGGAGAAGATGCAGACGACATGTGGCTAAAGATGGCAACATGTGTTCGGAAGGTGGCTTCAGAAGTGTTTGGCGTGAGTAGGGGAGGAAAACAAGAAGCGAAAGACACTTGGTGGTGGAATGACGAGGTGCAAAGGGCTATTAAGGAGAAAAAGGAATGTTTCAAGCGCCTTCACCTTGATCGGAGTGCAGCCAATATCGAGGGCTATAAATTAGCAAAGAGGGCTGCAAAGAGAGCTGTGAGTGTAGCAAAGGGTCGTGCATATGATAACCTTTATCAGCGGCTAAGCACGAAGGAAGGGGGGAAGGATATTTATAGGATGGCGAGGATCCGCGAGAGGAAGATAAGGGACATCAACCAAATCAAATGCATCAAGGATGGGACGGATCGACTTCTGGTGAAGGATGAGGAGATCAAGAACAGATGGCGAGTGTACTTCGATAAGTTATTTAATGAGGAGAATGGTTCGACGCTTGAGTTGGATGACTCATTTGACGACGCCAACAGACGTTTTGTGAGGAGAATTCAGGAGGCAGAGATTGCGGAGGCTTTGAAGAGGATGAAGGGAGGTAAAGCGATGGCTCCTGATGGTATCCCCATTGAGGTGTGGAGATGCCTGGGTGACAGAGCAATAGTATGGCTGACTAAGCTTTTTAACCTCATTTTTAGGTCAAACAAGATGCCTGAAGAATGGAGAAGAAGTATATTAGTACCGATCTTCAAGAACAAGAGAGATGTTCAAAGTTGTACTAACTACCGTGGGATTAAGCTGATGAGCCATACGATGAAGCTTTGGGAGAGGGTTATCGAGCATCGCCTTAGGAGAGTGACAAGTGCGACCCAAAACCAGTTTGGGTTAATGCCTGGAAGGTCGACCATGGAGGCGATTTTTATAATACGACAACTCATGGAGAGACATAGGGAGCAAAAGAAGGACTTGCACATGGTCTTTATTGACCTCGAGAAGGCATATGATAAAGTACCAAGAAATGTCATGTGGTGGGCTTTGGAGAAGCACAAAGTCCCAACTAAGTACATTACCCTTATCAAGGATATGTACAAGGATGCGATGATGGTTGTCCGCACTTATGGTGGAGACAGTAGTGATTTTCCAAATAAAATAGGTCTACATCAGGGGTCAGCATTGAGTCCTTATTTATTCGCTCTGGTGATGGATGAGGTCACAAGGGATATACAAAGTGATATCCCTTGGTGTATGCTCTTTGCTGATGACGTGGTGCTAGTTGATGAGAGTAGAGCAGGTGTTAATAGGAAGTTAGAGTTGTGGAGGCATACGTTAGAGTCCAAAGGTTTCAGACTTAGCAGGACCAAGACCGAGTACATGATGTGCGATTTCAGTGGGACTAGATATGAAGATGGAGATGTCAGGCTTTATGGGCAAGTGGTGGCCGAGAAAGATACCTTTAGGTATTTAGGATCGATGCTGCAAAAGGATGGTGACATTGATGAAGATGATAGGCATAGAATTTCAGCCGGTTGGTTGAAATGGCGTCAAGCTTCTGGTGCCCTCTGTGACAAGAGGGTACCACAAAAGCTAAAAGGTAAGTTCTATAGGACGGCGATTCGCCCGGCGATGCTATACGGTGATGAATGTTGGCCTACTAAAAGGCGACATATACAACAACTGAGTGTAGCAGAGATGCGTATGTTGCGTTGGTTTTGTGGTCACACAAGAAGGGATAGGATACAGAATGAAGATATTCGAGATAGAGTCGGAGTGACACCAATTGAGGAGAAATTGACGCAACATCGGTTGAGATGGTTCAGACATGTCCAACGGAGGCCTCCTGAGGCGCCGGTGCGTAGTGGGGTTCTACAGCGGGCCAATAATGTTAAGAGAGGTAGAGGTCGACCCAAACTAACTTGGGACGAGTCGGTTATTAGAGACCTTAAAGAGTGGAATATCTCTAAGGATTTAGCTATGGATAGGAGCGCTTGGAGACTAGCAATTAATGTGCCTGAGCCGTGATCTTTGCTTTCTTTTCTGCTTTCCTCTAACTCTTTTTCTGTTTTTTTTTACTTTTTGGGTTTCACCTCTAGCCTACCCCAACTAGCTTGGGACAAAAGACTATGTTGTTGTTGTATTCATGTATTTCGCTGGTTGTCGTGGCTGTGGGTTCCCAGTTGGTGGTTGTAATCGTGTGTTCAAGGATGAACATTATATGTTACTTTTGCAGACTTTTGGCATTTGTACTTCTTAGAAGTTGTGAATGATTCTCGCTCGTTACTTAATACAATACATTTGTTGTGCCTACCAAGATTTTTTTTTTCACCTGGTCCTCCTGTTGCAGTTGCTCTGTGCTATGATTATTCTTCCGGTATTGAAACCAACACGTTTGCCTAATTGAAAGAAAGAAACATTATGATTCAGGCAAAACAATAGACAATTGACCCCATATTTTTATCATCTCCCAGCTCTGGGAAATGACCACTTAATCTGTTTCATGTATTCTAGTGTAGAACTCTATATAGTATATAACGAGTTCATTGTGTTTTTCTTCAGACCTGAAGCTATACACACACGTGAGGAACGAAGACGAAACGGAAAACACTATAGCTGCAATCCAAAAGGTGAGCATACAACATTTCAGCCCGTCTCTAAGATCACGGTATAGCATTATTAAGTTCATAACCACTTCTAAGGAATTACCATTTGTAAGTTCTTCACAAATGGGGTGAATGCTTACCATTTAACAATACATCATGGTATGTTCGGGAGTATGCTATACCAGGCTGACTACTATCCGTCCTTGTACGCAGAGTTTTGTATGTATGTTACATATAATACTTATTATATCAGTGCTAATCACTTGTTCTTGTTGCACCAGCAATTGAACTTACTTCCCAGGATCTGTTCGAGGATGTTGACTCCTTGGGTTATCCCAAACAACCAGAAACTGAGATGGAGGGTAAGCCAATGTTTTTTATCCCACTGACCTCTTCAAGCATAGCGTTTTCTTCTTTACGGCCTGTGCACTAACAACTGTTGTATCATATATTTGCTACCAGGTGACATTGTCTTAGTTAACACTTTTGAAGAGATGTTTGGTGACTCATTTGATTCTGGTGAAGGTGTCTGGAGTAAACTCAATAAAACAGTCGCAGAAAATTTATCCCAAAGTGTTGTCTCGCTTGCTTCATACAATGGTGATTTTACACTAACATGTTCTTCACACTTTTATATTAGTACCTGGTTATGATTAACTAACCTTAAAAGTTATGGCATGAAGGGAAAACGAGGTTTTTCGCTTGTTCAGGCGTGATTATGCAATGGAAGGGGTGCAGCGCTATTCTCACTTCGGCGAGCTTGGTTAGAAATCGTTTTGATGAAAAGAAGATTGATGAAAACCTTGAGGTTGGTGCTCCTCTAATGATTTTGTTCTCCTTGTTCTGTTAAGACATTGCTCAAGTACCCAAATCTGTGATTGCAGATTGACGTGCTGCTTCCAAACAAACAACATACTGAAGGGACGTTGGAACATTATAACTTGCATTATAATGTTGCTATTGTCAGTTTCAACGGTTCTGGCGATCATTCTACTGCAAATATTCATGATCGCGGGTCCCTTTGTTCTTCAATAGTAGCGGTAGGGCGTTGCTTTAAATCAAGTATGTTAATGGTGACAAGAGGGACGCACACTGGTTGGCAGAGCAGATTTGATTGCGATGCTATTCAATATTCCACTTGTGAAATCACCAAGGTAACATTGCTTTGTATTGCCATTTACATGATTGATTGAAGTAGATTTGTTACGAAAGAGTGAGTTGTGTATGTGTCTCTTTTTCACTTACTTTGCTAAACCTTAGGTGTTCTAAGAAAATAAATTAACTTTTCGATGTAACCTGGTTCGGTATTTTCCTTTGTTTTGTTAGGCTGGGATTGGAGGTCCACTTGTTGATTTTGAAGGGAAATTTGTTGGCATGAACTTCTATGACTGGAAAGAAGGAACTCCGTTCCTACCACAAACTATGATTGCCCTAGTCCTGGCACATTTTGAGAAGAAAAGGTATGCATGACAGTATAGATTTCTTTTTGAGTGTGCAAGTGCTTTCTTGGTTCTAATCCCTATGTTTCCTTTTGTGCACGTGTGTTGGATGGATAGGATTGTCGATGTGGTTGATAAATATGGTTACACGAACAGGTTGGTAGGGTCTTTGTGATTCATCTGTTCATACATGATTACTTGATTTGAATGTTTTGCATAAATCCGATGGTGCTTGTTGACAGATGGCCTGTGCCGAAGCCACTATGGCGCCGTCCTAACAAGCATCATCCTGAGAACGAGGAGAAAGAAAGTTCATGTCCCTGGGAGCTCAATTGTGCGCAGATACGGACACTCGTTTGGGAACCTAGTCTGCCTTAGACTGCTCACACTGAGGCTCGGTAAACCGAGACGGCAAAGGCCACCTCAGAAGATGCCGCGTGGGATAAAGCTTGGACGGCTGCCAGCAAAAAAATCTCTAGACGTTAAATGCTCCCGCGAACCGCTACATGCAGAGAGAGAGAGAAACGCCTGCGCTAAAGCTCCCAGGCCCACTCCGCGGTGAATCGGTGATGGAGGCGTGGAGAGGCGGAGCCGAGAAGGGAGAGTTATTTGATTGAGAAAATATATAATATGTTTCGTAGTGGGTATAGAGATTGAATGAGTGCGGAAGAAAGTAGTATAGAGTAGAGAATTTCGATGACGTCGACACAATATTCTCTTTTAGAGATTATGGTAGAGATTTATCAGTGCGAACAGCCTTATCTAGATATCATCCCACTCTATTGTTGTGTCTGCTCATTATATATGTGCAAAGAGCAAAACACATCGTAATCTGGTAGTATGCAGAGTCTAATCGAATGGACATAATCCTTTTCCTGTCGAATGAGCTATGTAGCGTGAATGAATCGGCTGAACGGTTATTTGTTAGCAAAGCAAATCACATTTCTTTTTCTTATAACAATGTCGACATCTATTCGCCCAAATACCTTCGAAATACCTGAATCACTTTCCTGCCCCATACATCTCTTCTTTGTTTAACGGAGGTGTGATGCACTACCTCCGTTCTAAATTATTATTCGTTGTTGATTTTTTTACATGATAAAAAATTTTGTAAGTATCATTTATTTTGTAGGTGACTTGCTTTATTATTGTATATATTTTAGGTATGGTTTGTATATTTGGATAAAGTTTTTGAATAAGACGAATGGTTATGGAAAAAGTCAACAACGAATAGTAATTTGTAACGGATCGACATAGTAGTTATGTTCGTCCGAATGATACATATTTGATACTTGTCATTGGAATATGCAAGATGTAGTCGCGGTCGCGGCACCTCGCTGGCTCGCATCCATAGGTACGTTGGGTCACATGATCAAAACCCCCCAACCTCACGGCCCCAGTATCGATCCCACCCTTGCTCTGGTACGAATCTAAGGTTTCAATTAAACTAATTTATAGGATCACAATAAGATAATTTCTATCAAACAACTACTATAATTTTTTATTTGATCTTTTACAAATAAAAAAATCAAATAAATAAAAGTCTAGATGAGCCAGGGAACACTCGATTTCGTTGCCCATGCGAGTCCCATTCAATTGTTTACTTATGGAATGAGTCTGTTGGAAAGTTACTCCGTGCGGACAACTCAAGTTCAAGTGAAGACATGGAAGAAGATCGAAGCCTAGTTTTTGTTTTCTTGCTTAGTCTTTAGCTTTCTTTCTTATTTTGAGTTCGCGTGTGTTGATGATTGGAGTCTAAGTACTCATATAATTTTTAAATATATATATATATATATCTAATTTTAGATATAGAGACCGGATTTATATCTTTATGTAAAAAAACATAAATTTTGCCTTTTGCGACGGATCCTCTTAGGCCTTGTTCGATTGCAGAGTTTCGAACCAGGGTCCGATTTAATACAGACACGCGGTGTTTTTTCCTATGATCCCTGATAACATGTTCGGTTGGCAGGAATCCAGGTAGGGAATTAAGCAGGGGACATTTCAGCAGACAGCAAAAAAACAGGCTCATCCTTGCTCAGAAATACTACATACCAATACACTGCCAGTAAAAAACATCAACTCATCATCTGAGCCATTGTAATGCATAAAGAATATAGATTCAAAATCTAGCAAATTGTTACATAGGAATTTGCCCAGGTTGAGGTTTATAACCCTATCACTTGTGATAAGGTTATGAAATTCACTCATCTAGGGGACGTCCAACGCCTAATGCCCATGAGTTATACAGCAAAAGCAAAAGAATGCAGCAGCTCATGATTAGCATTTAGCAGCAAAAGAAAGACCGGTGATGGCTTCCTGATAGTGGCAATCAGTCCACAAGTGTGCCCAAGATGTCGTGCTCTCTGAAGAGGAGGTACCTGAAAATTTTCAGCAGTAGCAAGTTGTAGTACTACACAGAACAGAATCTATAATTTATTAGACTTCAGTAATACCCTGTGCTGCAGTGGAAAAACGACTGTGCAAGAATAACAAATATAATCATTTTTGAATTTGAGACACAGTTGTGGGATGGTTCCACAGCTAGTTAACAGGTCAAGCATGCAGTTTCTCTAATATCAGTCCATCATAACAGTAATAAAATTTAAAAATTGGAAGGTGTTGAAAGTAGTTCACTACATATGGAAGATGCTTGTTTTTATGTTTCAAATTTTATTAAAATCAGGAAAGAATTAAACTGGCATCAAGATTAGTATTACAGATTTGTGCTAGATTGGTCCAAGAATTGGTTGTCAATACTGTGTGTGGAACAGAGGAGGCTGACGAGCTCATGGTCCCCAGCAGTTTTGGGACCATATGGCTAGGATAGAAAGAAATCATCTTCAGCATTACTTAGGTTTCAGCACACATAAGAAATGTCACTCAATCGTGTCAGTACAAATTGCTCAGTACTAATTGATTTCCTTGTCGAGGCAATATGCAGACTACAGGCAAGCACACAATGTGAGCATGCCAAGGCAATACATAAACTACAAGAAGCACACAACGTGAGCAAGGCCTGCGCTTAATTAATCAGCATCAGAAATAGAATGATTGCATTGCCATGACCAGATCAGAAATGAGCAAGGTCTGCGCTTAACAAATGCACGCAGCCAAACAGAGATTCGCCAAAAGGACCTAAAGTATCCAGAGAGCATCACAAAAACAGAAACATTAACATTCACACGTTTCTCCTAATGGCTCTTATACAACATGGCAGCAGCAACTATTACTATAGACTCTTGTTCTAGGTATCACCGGCCATCTGAAAATCATGCATGTACCATCAATGAACACTAATCATATCAATGTTATATATCACAATTCATGCATTGCCTAATACATATAGTAAAGAAAACTAACCACAAATTATAGCATATAAACTTCTAACTAGTATCCATGTGCACAGAAGATGTTAACTGTAACACCCTTGCAGTTTCCACATGCACAAATCTAACTAGACAACCCTAATTCTACTGTATGAGGTAGTAAGTCAAGTTAGAACAGCTCAGAGATCAACCAACATGGGCACAGTTTATCCAAACAGAAAAATCATTGCGGCAATACTGAATGTTTCGGAGTGGAAGTAAACAGCATGATTTCACCATGATCACTACGTTACTATAGTAGTCTGAAATTCTGAATCTTAAAAAAGATCACAGCAACTGCACCATCAGTTAACACGAGAAGGAAAAACCAACAACGTTAATTCCTGGATCATTCACCTGAACCTGACGCGACTAGTATTCCGACTAGAAAGCTCTCATCACATGGATCAACAGTGCATGCAGCAAAGAAGAATCAATCGTAGTTTCAGGAGCAAGATCCACATGAACAGTCAAGAACGCACAGGAACACGAACGAACACAATCAAACGACAGATCACTATCAGTCAAGGAAAGATAAACGACCGATCATAGTTCAGATATGATCAAATGTCGAAATTCTGGACTAAGAAACCCATTTTCTTGACCATAAAAATCCAACTCAAACAAAGACAAACGAAATCCTGGTGAGTACTCCGTATTAAATTGATGGATCCATGAATATTAGCATATGAGATTGATTTCAACCTGCAACTCATGTATGATGCATTAAGGCAGTAGAAGTCAAGTTAGAATTTAGAACAGCTAAAAGATCAACCAACAACGCTAATTCCTGCATCATTCACCTGACGCGATTAATAATCCCATCAGAACAACTCGATCACACGGATCAAACAGTGAAGGTATGCGTGCTCCAAGCCTCCAATGAAGAATCCATTATAGTTTCAGCAACAGATCCCCAGGAACAGTCAAGAACACACAGCAGGAAGTCAGGAACACGAACGAACACAGGCAAACGATCGATCAACTAGCAGTCAAGCAAACAGAGCCATACAGGCATGCTGCAGAGCAGATAGACCTCGCAGTTGAATCCGCGCCGCTAATCATCCAGCTCCGGGAACAGGAAGTAGAGGGCGGTGTTGGCGTACGCGCTGCTCACCCCCGCGAGATTATCCGCCATCACGAGGTAACCGTGCGCGGCGTCGCGCTCGGCGTCGATGAGGCCGTCCACGCCGGGGAGACCCGGGTGCTCCAGCAGGTTGTTGGCCGTCAGCAGGCGGTCGCCGCACATCCCGACGGTGTCGTACGCGCCCTCGGCGTAAACCCTGGCCTCCCGGAGCATGCCCAGAGCGCTCCGCTCGGACTCGTGGGCGTCGGGGATGTCGGCGACGGAGGGCAGAGGGTTGCTCGGGTCGGCCGCGGCGGCTCGGAGCGAGTGGAGATTGGCTGCCGCCGCCGTGGCCGCGGCGAAGGCGAGGGCGCGGCGCGCCTCGAAGAGCACGGCGACCACGAGCACGGACCGCGCGCGCCCGCCCGGCAAGTCGGTGATGTCCATCGGCGACGCGAGGAGCTCCACCGTCTCGTGGAGCAGCCCATGGGCGTAGGCGCCGCGTTCCTCCGCCTCGGCCGCCCGCTCCCGGAGTCGCAACCCCCATGGCGTCGGCGCTGCCATCTGGACTGGCTGGTTGTTTGGTTTCTGCAAGGCATCGCATCATCGCCGCCGCGTGCTCTGAAATAGCCACCCTGGCGGTGGCGAGAGGTGGGCGTGGACCCCCACGGCCGTAACGAACTATTCACCCCGCACCGGAGGTGAAACTGAAATGACTCGCGGTAGAAATGATGGGGTCACTTTGTCAGTGAGCGGAGACAGATGGTGAATCCTTGCAGCTCCACAGAGGAGACGTTGTAAAAAGTCTTGGCCCTCGCTTCCTTCGAGAACATGGTTCTGAATCGCTGAAAGAGCGTGGCGTGGTGTCCCGGCAATGCAAGCCCCTGTTCCACCCCTGTAGGCCAGGATGTTAGTTTCCCCAGATTTTACCGATTAGGATGCTTGTGCTGGTAGATGAACATGTGAACACGCGATTCCGTCCTAAATTTCACCACCAAAGTTCACTACATAAAAAGAAAATTCACATCACATCAAAATATTATAGCATGCATGAAGTACTAAATATAGATAAAATCAAAAATTAATTGTACACTTTTGTTGTACTCTACCTGACGAACATTTTGAGCCTAATTAATCAATTTTTGACAATTTTTCACACATACAAACGAAATGCTACAGTAGCGCACGCACTTTAAAAGATCAAAATTTAGCTCCCCGTTTCGGGAACTAAACGAGGCCTCGGTTGGGGAAATGTAAGAGACCGAAGAAATTTGGGGGACACTTTTGGACTCGTTTGGCGGAGCCTGTTGCGTTGGCTCTGGGCTTTCCCTAACTTTATCTCCAAATTCCACTACGTAAAACAAAGATTTTCATTACATCAATATATCGGCACATGCATGGAGTGTTAAATGTAGATAAAATCAAAAAATAATTGCATAGTTTTGTTGTACTTTGCGAGACAGATATTTTGAACCTAATTAATTAATGTTTGGACAATTATTTATAAATACAAATGAAATGTTATAATAACGTATTAATGAAAAAATATTAACTTTAGCATGCCAAAAGTTGAAAACTAAACCAGGCCTGATATGAGTGGAAGGAACCAGACCGACCATGGGTCAGCACTACGCCGCCAGTGACAAATATGGACAGACAACACTTCAGAGTGTCCACAAGCATGGTTGAATGGAAACACAACAAAATTCTGTCAATCTTCATGGTTGAATGGAAGGGCCCCAGTAGACATCGCTCCCAACCTGTAAAAGCTAGCATGGAGAAAGAACGGAAGGGTCAGTTAAGAATTGCACTATCAGTGTTGGACTAGAGGCCTACGGAGGATGACGACGGTTACGTAAATAGTCGAATTCGTTGTGCCATGCGACCTAGGCCTTGTTTAGTTCTCATTTCGTCGATGGCAGCATTTCGTTTGTATTTCGTTTTCACGTGCAAAAAATTGTCCAAAAATTGATTAATTAGGCTCAAAATATTTGTCTCGCAGAGTACAACAAAACTGTGCAATTAGTTTTTGATTTCATCTACATTTAGTACTCCATACATGTTATGACATTTTGATGTGATGGGAATATTCTTTTTGCATAGTAAATTTGGGAGTTGCTTTTTGGAACTGGCCCTAGTACAACAAGTGCAACTTTCACATGAAGAATACATGATTGTATGGAGGTGGACAGGTGACGGGGTATACACCGCAAGAACAACTTAGCCCTTGTTTAGTTCCCAAAAAACAACCCCAAAGTTCACTATAAAAAAAAGATTCTCACCACATCAAAATGTCGGTCCTTGCATGGAGTACTAAATGTAGATGAAATCAAAAACTAATTGTACAGATTTGTTATACTCTGCGAGACGAACATTTCGAGTCTAATTAATCAATTTTTAGATAATTTTTCACACATACAAACGAAATACTACAGTGACGTAATAATTACAAAGTATCATCAAACACCCAAATTGTCACACCCGGATTTGCACAGAAACCCGAGATGCGGCCATATGTGTTCCCAGGAAGTCATTACACATATAGCGAACAAATATGATAATAGAACACAATGCTCGAATAGCATAAAAGGTTTTACATCAGAGTTTGACTCAAACTAAACGAAAATTACAGCGGAAGACTTTAAACAGAACTCTCTCTCTAATCCAAACGAAACGAGGCCGAAGTCCACAACTCCACAGGGACACTGACTGGTTGAACACAGCTAGTAGAAAGGCAGATCTTCAGGAAATTCGACGGCAGCAGTACCTTCTAATCCATCTGTTACCCGTCCGGGATTTTGCCCAAAATAATAACAACAGCAAGTGTAATAACAAAGTTACTTAGCAAATACAGCACAGTTAATGAAGGCTAAAAAGTAAGGTTTGACCCGGCTGAACTGCATTAGCAAATTTTAGTTGGCTGATTTTAGTCTGTTTCGAGGGTACCATCGAAGGATGATCTCGAGGGTAGCATCAAAAGTGATTCCGAGAGTCTCTTCGAGATTATTCGAGGGAGTCTCGAAGGTAGTCAAAGATAACTCGAGGGTATTGTTGACGTAAAATCCGCACCTCACGCCAAGCACACAGCAAGCCGAATTAGCTGGCTTCACACGTGGCCCTGGCTTTTGAATCCGGAAGCGTGCCAGTCAGTTTGCCTGAAAACTAACAAAGGGATAAAAAAGTTTAGATCAAAACCTGGAACGTGCCGGTTGAGACCAGACAGTTCCATATTTGCGGCGTCGAAGCCAATCCCGAGAGACATATAGCTATGGAAAAGCTATCTGTCGGCAGTTAGAGCTTCATTCGGCAATCGGCAAAGCACACAAGGAGCGCACTGCCGAATGCGTGACGTAAGCATGACGAAAGATCGGCTTTCAACCGAATGAACATTGTAACACATACTCATAGCCGATTAACGAGAAACAGAGCATGATAGATAAATAAAAGGGTGAAACATGATCATAAATTCGCAGTAAACAAAGAATGCATAGGCCGAAAGCAGCACCCGTCGAGTATGATAACAAAACAAGTTAATCCACCGCATGATACGACTTGTTTGTGACCACGCCACTAATCAGATTAGACCAATCCACCGCATGATACAATCTAACCATGAAAAGCTAAAAGCATTCAATGTTTAACTACGAACCCACAACACAGTCACGAATTTGCATTGAAAACAAGAATGCATAGGCCGAAAGCAGCACCCGTCAAGCGCGGCAACAAACGAATTAATCCACCGCATGATACAACTCGTTTGAGGTCGCACCACCAATCAGATTAGATCAATCCACCGCATGATACAATCTAACCGTGAAAGGCTAAAAGCATTCATTGTCCAATGCAAACCCACGAACACACGTTCACTCGTGAGAACACTGCCGAATACGGCTACTTAGCCGAATCGGGGTCCGCGGCGAAGGAACAAACGTAATCGGTAAAGATAAATCTATCAGATCGAATCGAATTCTAATCCACCGGATGATTAGCTCTAAGACGACCCAAAAACCTGCATCTACCGCATGATACCCGGTTCTGTCAAGACCGACACGATACCGACAAGTTCGAACCCGCGACGCGTGGCAACCTAGATCGGTTTCGGATTCGGCTATGAGGAGATATGTCGTCGCACCGTAAAGCAAAGCCGATTCTAGCCGATCTAGATTGGGCAAAGGTGTGTTGCATGAATTAAACACAGAGTAAAAACGAAGCAACACGGGGTAACTTAATGAATCTGTTAGATCTTGCCGAAATCTAACAGAGCCGATAACTTGGTCCATACTAGATCTTAGCCCACCGCATGGCTCATGACCTAACAGAGGAACCTTCTTGAGACCACAACTTAAATCCACCGGATGATACTAAGCATGGTAACAAGACTACTTGCATCAAAGCTTAAATCCACCGCATGATACTAAGCATGATACAAGGTTGCCGGTACTTACGGAGGTCGACGGATCGATGACTCCTCTCGAAGAACTCGACGACTCGACTAAAGGACTCGATGTTGGCACGGGGCCGGTTTGTTGTATGATTGATTGATTGTCTTCTACAGATGCCATGGGTTTATATTTATACCCAGGTCTTGATACAACTCCTAGTCGGACACGACTACAATACTTGTTTCTAAAAATAAATGACGGATCTTCGTGCCCATATTGCATTCCTTGTTCGAACCGGCCTTTTCCTTATATTGATCCACGTCATCATGTCTTCCCGAATGCTACCACTCTTCGCCTGCGGAACAATGCCTCTGCCGAATGATGACGTATTCCCGACTGCAGAGTATCTCTGCCGAACGTTTCAGAGGAAACCTTTTAGCCGAATGGCGACGCGTTCCCGACCGCAGAGCATCTTTGCCGAATGCTTCAGAGAAAACCTTTTAGCCGAATGGCATCCTTCCACCAAATCCGGCCCACATGTCAGCCTCTTCCTGGTGCCAATTTTTGGTGTCAACACATGCCCCTTCAATTTCGGGATAAGAGGTAACTTTTATCTCGGAATTGACCAAAAGCACTTAACATTTCCAAGTTAGTTCTGCTCGGCACCCGCTTCTCCTTTTGAATCTTCAGAGCTCTCATCCGGATCCGAACCCTAAGTCATCGTCTTCCAAGATCCAACCTTCAAATGGCGGACCAAGATTTTGCTCTCCAGGTAAACTTCAATCCCCTCAAGCATGTTCGGCATTCTTCTTTCGATTTGCATTTTAAATTTCTTCTTATCCCCTTCATTCTTGATAGGCCCTAGCTACCGAAATCCTCATCCCTGTTGAGGAAAAATCCCCATCCTATTTCCTCGGTCCCGTAGGAGATTCAGATCCTTCTGAAATCATTGCGGCCGAATCTCAGCGGATTCCTTTTAAGATTTCACTGACAAAACCTCATGAGTGGCAAGACGCCTTCAAGAATTGGCCTTTGCCCCCAATCGCCGGATGGAGAAATTGGTACAAAAGGATTTCTGACGATAAAAGTCCCCAGACGCAGAATTGGGACAGTCTTCGTATCTCTCATTGCTTGGAGCTATCTCTAGCTGAAACACCAAAGAATGAGAACCTTTTGATCGCAGCTTGCCACTTCTGGTCCAATGGTGCAAATGCTTTTCTTTTCGGCCATGGCCCAATGTCCCCTACCTTAGCCGATGTCTACATGATGACCGGCCTGAATGTTACAGGAACTGTGTACCCATATGACCATAAAGGTTCCTCCAAGCAGACAGGAGTAAGAACAGGAGTTGGATACAAGAGATATATCCAGAATCATATGTCTGATGGTCCTCTGACTGATGTCGAATACAGAGCTTTCCTGAACATGTGGCTATGCAGATCAGTCTTTTGTGGCAAAGCCAATGAGCCAACCTTGAATCATATCGTGATGGCCGAAGAGCTGGCTGCCGGAAAAGTCATCCCACTTGGGAAATACCTCCTGGGAAGTGTTTACCATATGCTCAACCAAACCACCCACCTGATGCACACTAGCAAGAAGATCCCCTGTGTCAATGGTCCCTGGTGGTTTGTCCAAATGTGGCTGCAATTATACATGCACCAAATCGTTGCTATTGATCTCAACAGCCGAGACTTCCCTTCAATCAATTATAAAGAAGGAGAAACCCGGAGAACCAAAGGTTGTCAAACCTATGGAGAAGCTGCCTCCACTGTACCTATCAACAAGAACATTGGTGAACTGTTTGAGCTCTTCTTCAGAGGTTTTGCCAATCCTCTTTGGTTCCCTTATTTGGACAATGACAATCTTACTCTCCCTTGCGAATTCAGCTTTGAGACTGGATGCACTGATGTACAATCTGTAGCAATTTTTAATGCCTTCATCCAGCCCTGCATCCTGCCAGCCGAATTCTGTGGAGGGAGGCTAGTCCAAAGCACTTATGAATATTACCAGCCAAACATGATGGCTAGACAGTTGGGATGTGGCCAAGTACCCCCCAGGCTATTCTTCCATGAATTCCTCAGGCCCAGGGAGATTGTCAAGGATTTCACAGAGACAAGAAGAATTTTTACTTATAAATGCTGTGGAACTATTTATGCACCTGATCCTTTTGTGCCAATAATATCTGCCCATCCTTCCTTCACTCTCTGGTGGCAAGAATTCCATGATCATATCTTCAACATGCCAATCCATCCCTTCTGCCTTGAATTAATGCCTGATTATCAGCCAACTGCAGAGGTAATATGCTTATTCCTTTATCTGTCTTAACAACATTAACCCCAATCGATTCTAACTCTATTATTTTGCAGGACATAACACCTGCCCCTCTTGCCAGGGCAATTTTATACAAAACTGCAGGCCCAATCTCTGCTTTGGGGCACCAATCTCCTACCTTGGCCCAGCTGATGGCTAGACAAGCTTCTTCAGATCCAATACTCACTAGACCATCATCTGTCAAGAGGAAAACCCTCCTTATAGCTGCTCCCTCAGTTGTAAAGAAGAAAAGAACAAGTGGCAAAATCAAGGTCAGAGCCCTTTTTCTTTGACTATAATGCTTTTGGTGTTTTGCTCAGCTTTATTTCTTTTTGATTTCAGGCCAGAGAACAGCAGCCAGCAATCAGTACAGGTCCTGCCGATGCTTCAATGATTGGTAAAATTTCTCACTATTTTGTCTTTAAAGTTCCTCTCCATCGGCATTGATTCCTTTTCAGTTTCAGAGCAAATCTCAATAGACCCAATCTTGGAGAGTCCTCCTTCTCATCAAGAACTAGCTTTAGCTTCACCTGATGTTCCTCAACCAGAAGCCTCCTCTCCACCAAAAGATCTTCCAAGCTCTCCTCAGCATGACATACAAGAATCTTTGCCTGAGCTCGAGCTGCCCTCTCTTTCCATCCAAGAGATCAGGAATGAGGTAAAGATAATTACCCAGTCTTTCAGTTCTTCATTCAATGGATCATCAATAATTCGGCATAATCTTCTTTCAGGAGAAAACCACTTCTTCACCCAGCTATTCATTTGCTGTGGATGATCTAGTTGCCGAACAAGGAGAAGAAACCTCTTCTGGTCAAACTTTATCAGAGGAGAACCAAGCAAAACTGAAGGAAATCCTCTCTTTTCTGCATAAGGACACTCGGGAACAAGTTACCAATGCTGATCTTTTAAGAGACTTGCTTGAATCATTTGACCAAGATCTTCCTGCCGATATCAAGACTTCTTTAGATCCAATTTCCAGATTGGATGATCATTTTATCGCAGTGAAGCAAGCTCTGAAGAATCAATCGGCTCAACCAGCCTTGGAGCAAAGGAGAACTTTGGTCAAGCAATCTGTAAAAGACCTGCATACTCAAGTCCAGAATGACAAGGAATTATTGACCAAACTGGAATCTGAACTTGAAATGAAGGAGATCAGAAAAGCTGCACTTGAAGCCGAATTGAGAGATCTATCGGCCGAAATTGAAGCTGACAAGAAGAAAATAGTCGAGCTTCCCAAGCTAACAGAGAGGAGGCGAAAGGAAGCCTTAGCAGCTCTAAACGAAGACAAACAACTCAAGGCGAAGCTTGCTGCCCTGACCAGAACCCAAGAAGCTGATAAAAACTTATTAGAGAACATTAGCAACATGATATCAAATGCCAAAAATGTAATCTCAAAGTTCTTGGGTGTGTGAATTATGTCAAATAGTTTGATAGCCGAATGTTTTATCAACCCTATAATCTTGTCATCTCTTAACTCTGCTTTTCTCCATTGTGGATGACTCATTCGGCAAAGTTGGCCATAATAGCACTTAGACCCGAAAACACTTTAACCGAATCTCATCCAGTCAAAGCCGAATACGACTCGATAAGAATCTCAAACGACATGGGAATCGATCGGCTGGAAAAATCCTTTCCACCTTCCGAACTCTTCGGAATATGCGCCACGATCTTTGGCCACGATTTCCTCTGCGGGTTCTATAAATAAACATCCAGGCAGCCCACAGTTTTTTCACCAAGTTCTTCGTCTTCCAAGTTCTTGCCGACTCAAGTCATTCTTTTCCCCATCCACAGTAACTCCGAAGAACTTCCAATGGCCGACAACAACAGGAGGCGCCCGGCCGTCGATGAGGCCGAAGGAAGTCGCGCCGGCGCTCGCCGCAGGTGATTGGCTGCTTGCTTCTCTCTGTTCTTCTCGAGATTTCCTTTCTCTTTCTTGACGAATCCTCTTTGTTCTTTTTAGGGTAATCCAATGGATTGCCGGCGCTGGTGCGCCAGTTGCGGCTCCAGCCGCTGCTCCTGCGGCGCCCAACTCCTCGAGTTCGTCCAATCGGACTCGTTCATCGGACGACCCCCGCTACTCAGATGGCGATGCTCGCCGATTCAAGGCGGAGCGCGACGACTCTCGTCGTGAACTGGAGATCATCTCCAAGCAAGCTGGGATTGCGGACCTCGAATGGCAAGCCGAGCGCAAGCAGCTGCTTGAAGTCATTGATGGTGAGTCCTGCAATCTACTCAATCTCAATTCTCGTCCTCCAAATGATATTAATCTGTTATCCCCTTGTGACTTTGCAGCGCGTGATGCTGAACTCGATCGACTGAAGGCGCTGGTGGAGGAGCTGGCGGACAAGGTGAACGCCCAAGGGGACACACCCGAGGCACGCCTTGGCGCGGTGGCAGGTCGTGTCGATGAAGTAGCCTCCCATGGCGTTCGCCTGGGCGTCGCTGCGGGTCTCGTCGCTATGTCGACGCACACCGGCACCGACTATTCCAGAATGCCGGTTGGTTTTGCCAACAATAACCCAGAAGACATCGACGACATTGACGTTTCCATTGATCGTCTTGATGGCCATGGCACTGCCATTGCCGATTCCATTCATCCCCAGTCTGTTTTGAACAGGCTCTTTCAGTAGTTTGTACTAGGGATTTATGGAATTTCGGCAATAAAACTTATCTTTTGCGTGAACTCTTGATGTAACATATTTTGGGCTAAGGGCAATACATTCAGTACTGGCCATTTCCCTTTTCTGTCAACATTTGTTCTGAAGACGATTTCTTCCCGAATATCGGCTGTTCGGCAATTTGATATATCAATCATCGATCGATTTCAATACTGGGATAATATCTCTTCAAATATCTTCCATTTATAGCAGAAGCAAATTCTTCTCCCAATAATGTCTTCAAAATATATGCATTTCCAGGCACGCACTTAACCACCCTGAAAGGACCTTCCCAATTTGGAGACCATTTGCCGAATGCTGCATATTTGGTTCCAATCGGCAATATCGCTTTCCAAACTAAATCACCTTCTGTAAATTGCTTAACTTTCACCTTCTTGTTGTAATACTTAGCAACTCGCATTTTGTTCTTCTCAATATTCTCCAAGGCCCTGAGACGAATCATATGCAAATCTTCTAATTCGTCCATCATTAAATCATTATAATCTTTAGAACTTAAATCCTTTTGCAACTTTATTCTCCTTGAGTCTAATTGTATTTCCCATGGCAAGATAGCATGATGCCCATACACCAACTCATAAGGAGACGTCTGTGTAGCCCCATGTGGAGCCATTCGGTAAGCCCATAAAGCCTCATTGAGTACCGAATGCCACTTTCTCGGCTTCTAATCAATCTTCTTCTGTATGATTTTGATCATAATCTTGTTAGAAGCCTCTGCCTGACCATTAGCTTGGGCATAATAAGGAGAAGAATTTAACAATTTGATGCCCATACTTTCAGCAAAATCTTTGAACTCTGAAGATGTAAATTGAGCCCCTTGATCTGTGGTGATTGTTTGAGGAATCCCAAATCTGTAAATGATATGTTCTTTAAGAAATTCAACCATATTCTCCGATGTCACCTTCTTTAATGGAATTGCCTCAACCCACTTGGTAAAATAATCGGTTGCCAAAAGCACAAACTTATGCCCCTTGCTAGATGGAGGATTTATTTGGCCAATCAAATCTATTCCCCATCCTCTGAATGGCCATGGCTTGATAATGGGATTCAAAGCCGATGCCGGAACTCTCTGAATGTTTCCAAATCTCTGACAGTCTTGACATCCCTTATAATATTCAAAACAATCTTCCAACATTGTCGGCCAGTAATACCCCGTTCTTCTAATAACCCACTTCATTCGGTAGGCCGATTGATGTGCTCCACACAACCCATCATGTACTTCACTCATCAGCCTTTTTGCTTCTTCATGATTTAAGCAATGTAACAGCACCCCATCCAAAGATTTATAATACAAATTATCATCAAGAAGAACAAACTTTAAAGCTTTATACCTGAGCTTTCTAGAAACCTTTCGGGATGGATTCTCCAGATAATCGGCAATCTCTTTTCTCCAATCATCCTCTGCCAGATTATTCCCGAATGCATATACATCACTAGCAAAAACTTCTCGAAGCTCTTTATAACCTGATGCACTTTGGGCCAATCTATTTGCCTCTCCATTATCCCCCCTAGGAATGTGTTGTAGAATTACTGACCGAAAGCTCTTCAATATTTCTTTACATTCTTCATAGTAATTCCTCAAGGTATCACTTTTGCACTCATATTCACCATTCAATTGTTTTATGACCAATTCTGAATCTCCAAAAATTTCAACCGCAATGGCCTCTGCTTCTTTCAAATATTGGAGCCCTTTGAGCAATGCCTCATACTCAGCTTGATTGTTAGTAACATCAGATTGAATGGGAACAGCAAACTCAAATGTTTCTCCTTTGGGTGAAATTAATAAGATACCTGCCCCACCACCTTTGTTGCATGAAGATCCATCGAAGAATAACACCCAAGGAACAATGTTGAGCAAATTTATCGATGTATCATGATGTTCAGTAATGAAGTCGGCAATAATCTGTCCCTTAACAGCCTTTGCCGATTCAAACCTTAACTCAAATTCAGACAAAGCTAAAATCCATTTGCCAATCCTTCCGTTCAAAATTGGCATAGACAACATGTGTTTTATCACATCAAACTTTGAATACACAATGCATTCGGTATGTAGTAAGTAGTGCCGAAATTTTGTACAGGAGTAGTAAACACATAAGCAAAGCTTCTCTATAGCCGAATACCTTGTCTCTGGATCTAGTAACTTTCGGCTAAGGTATGCAACTACTCTTTCTTTCCCTTCAAATTCTTGAATGAGGGCCGATCCAATAGTTTGGGCATCGGCCGCCACGTACAACTTGAAAGGCTTGTTCAATTGTGGAGGTACCAATACTGGTGGCTTCTTCATGTACTCCTTTATTTCATCAAAAGCCTTCTGTTGTTCGTCACCCCATACAAACTTTTGATCCTTTTTTATTTTCAACAGTGAGGAAAAGGGTAACACCTTTTGTGACAAGTTTGATATGAACCTTCTCACAAAATTTATCTTGCCAAGCAGTGATTGTAGCTCTTTAAGATTAGTTGGAGGAACAATTTCATCAATTGCCTTCATGCTTTTCTTACCAACTCCTATTCCTCCTTCATGTATCAAAAATCCCAGAAACTCTCCAGCCGAAACTCCAAAAGCACACTTGTTCGGGTTCATCTTAAGCCCATGTTTCCTGGTGCATTCTAGAGTTTTCCTTATGTCGGCCAAATGAGACTCATGATCCAATGACTTGATCACCACATCATCAATATATATTTCCACAATCTTGCCGATCAACTCATGAAAAATATAATTCATAGCCCTTTGATAAGTTGCACCGGCATTTTTCAATCCAAAGGTCATGACAACCCACTCAAACAACCCTATGTGTCCAGGACACCTGAAAGCTGTCTTTACTATATCTTCCAATGCCATATAAATCTGATTGTATCCTGCGTTACCATCCATGAAACTGAGCACTTTGTATCCAGCAGCAGCATCAACCAATGAATCAGCAATAGGCATTGGATATCCATCCATGGGTGTAGCCTTGTTTAGGTCTCTAAAATCTATGCAAACCCTCGTCTTTCCATTTTTCTTATAGACAGGAACAATATTAGAGATCCAATCCGCGTATTTACATGGCCGAATGAAATTTGCATCTAGTAATCTTTCAATCTCCTTTTTCACATCGGCCAACACTTCTTCCTTGTAGATTTTTCGGGGTGGTTGCTTGTAAGGCCTGTATCCAGGTTTGATTGGCAACCGATGCTCAACAATAGAACGGTCTAGACCGGGCATCTCCGAATAATCCCAAGCAAAGCAGTCCTTGTATTCTTTTAACAATGTCACCAACTTTTCTTTGAAAACCGAATCCAAGTTAGCACTGATAAATGTCGGCCTTGGCTTGTCACCATCTCCAATGTCCACTTCTTCTAATTTATCGGCCGACACAAATCCACGTCCTAATTTTCCATCAGTTCCATCAATTGGATTTTCCATCAAAAATTACTATGAGAGCCGACTGCTTCGATCGGCTGCTGATCACTGCTGGCTGGTGCCACAGGACCTTCTCCCCAGTCTTTACCTGAGAAACAATCTATGCCTTGATATTCCCAGAAAGCTGGTTCCATATTTGCCACGCTTATTGAGTCATCTGCTTGGACAATCTCCACTTCATCATCTATCCACTGAATAAGCTGTTGATGCATAGTAGATGGAATACAACAATTTGCATGAATCCAATCTCTTTCAAGCAGCAAGCTATATGCCCCTTTGCCCTCAATGACAAAGAAAGTCGTAAGCAGAGTCTTGGACCCAATCATCAGATCAACGTGCACGCATCCCTTGGTGTCCGAAGGATTTCCAGCAAAATCATTCAGAATTATGCTCGTTGGTGTCAAATCTCTAGGGCCCATACCAAGCTTCCTGAATGTGGTATATGGCATTACATTGACAGCAGCTCCTCCATCGACAAACATCTTGGTCAATGGTTTGCCATTAACATATCCCTTCAAGTACAGTGGCTTCATGTGCCGATTCTGGGTTGGCTTCTCAAAAACAGCTTGTTTGTTCAACATCAATTGTGCCATTAACCCAAATTGTTCGGCATCATCTACATCGGGCAATATCTCTTCCTGTACAATTTGGTTAGCTGGAGCCATGAATTCATTCGGCAGAAAACATACCATACATGTAGGAGCCGAATGACCATGTTCGTCAGGCCTGTCTTTTGGGAGCCATATTGATTTTACCTTGACCTTTGTTTGCTTCAATTCCCGATTCCTCAGGCGCTGTACTCTTCTCTTCTGGCTCTTCCTCAAACCAGGTGGGCACCATTGTCCTTCTTGCCAAACATAAGCATGATCTTCTTCTTCTTCACAATCAACCCACTTGTAATCAGCATGTCTCTTTCTTGGTTGATCATTAAAACGCCGATCATCACTAGGATGCACCCTGCCAATTCTTTCATGGACAGATCGGCGATTGACAGTTCCCTGCCTATATTCATCATACCTATTATTGCATTCAGGACAACTATTCCATGTGGGAAGCTTCAAACCTTCGTTCCAACAGTGTCTGAAGAATGCGCACCCCCAATGCGCACGTTCCTGCTCTCGAGCATATTCTTCTTGTTCTTCCTCAAACCTTTCTTCTTCGCGCCTTCTTTTCTCCTCCTCGTATTCACGCCTTTGAAAACGCTCTTTTTCTTGCTGACGCTGCCATTTGTTGAGGAGAATACGTGTAGTAACTCTAGGTTTAAAGGATTCTCCCACTTCAAATCGGCTATTCGGGAACCGAAGATTCTTCTGGCGAATCTGCTCAATCGTGATCTGCCGAGTGGGATCAACTGAACCATCCTGTCTTGCCTTCTTTGAGGTTAAAACTTTCAATCTTCCCTTTTCTCCAGATGGAACAGCATTCACCATATTAACCGAGAAACCGATCATATTCTGAGGGAAAGGGTTACTGTCCAGTTTCATCTTGTTGTCGAATTTCAGATGTCCTTCCTGGATAGCTTTCTGAATCTTCATCCTAAAGACTCTGCATTCATTAATGGAATGAGAATTTCTATCATGAAACCCACAGTACCTCTTATCTTTCACTCCATCGGGCCGAAGCATAGAATGCCCCTCTGGCAATTTGATTCGGCCTTCTTTCACCAGGAACTCAAACAATTTATCCGCCTTAGTCACATCAAAATCATATGTTCCCTTCATCTGTTTGATCCATCTTTGAGTCATTGTAACTGGTTCTTTGCTCCACACTATTTCTGCTGCGGCTATCTCCTCGCTATCTTCATACTCATCTTCTTGATCTGCTCTTTCAAGGAATTGGTTATAGATGTCAGCTACATCATTATTTTTAGCAAATCTGGCATCTTTCTTGAAACCATACGCCTGGTTACTCATCAAGGCCAATCTGTGCGACAACTGGCCCAGATCATCAAACTCCATCCCGAATAGCTTCTCCCGAATGGCAGGCAACATGCCAGCTACAGCCATACCAGCCAGTTGATCATCAGGTATGTTCAGAGAAAAGCACATACTCTTTATTTCCCTAAATCTCCTGAGGAACTCCGTAGGTGTTTCATTATTCCTCTGCCTTAAGCTGGTCAAATCAACCAACTTTTTCTCGGTACTGCCAACGTAGTAATGAGCATGGAATTTCTGCTCCAGGTCTTTCCAAGTACAAATCGACTGAGCAGGCAAAGAAGCAAACCATGTGAAAGCTGGACCCGTCAGTGACAAAGGAAAGTATCTGATTCTAAAAGCCTCATCTGCCGAAGCCTCTCCAAGCTGCATCAGATATCGAGCTATATGTTCCACAGTACTTGTATCATCTTGTCCTGAGAATTTAGTAAACTCTGTAGGCACCTTGACTCTATTCGGCAATGATACCCTTTGGTACCATTCTGGGAAAGGAGACGAGTACATGTACCCCTGATTTTTAGGCTTCAGACCGAATTGATTTTGCAATACATCGGTCATTTTTTGCACCATGAGGTCAATACTGGTATCTTGATTCCCTGGTCTCCCAGCAAGCATGCCTGCAGTACCAACATACCCAGGATTCGGGAGGGCGTCGATAGCATTGTAATCCATAAACTCTGAATATCCGTTTCCGTACATGTCCCTTTGCAGCCTATTGTTCAAGGGAGATATCTTGTAAGCAGAAACAGGCGGATTCCCTGTGGTGCCGAATGCCATATCACCGTATGTGCGAGTTTTCGGCAGTGTAGGCTGAGGATCTTGCCGAATCGGTTGTCCATTTGTATCTTTAGCACCAGAACCTCCAGTTTCTTCAGCATTTCCTTTACCATGTGGTTTCTGAACTGGTGCTTGAACATTGAAGTATGTCGGACCACCCAATTGCCCATGTATCTGCTTGAAGGGTTTATCCACATGCTGACCAAAAATGCTTACCATTATATGCCGAAAGCTGTTCAAGAACGCAGCATTGTGATTGGTCATTGCTTCCCCCAAAGCTTTGTATAACAAGCCCGAGAATCTCTCCCTTTCTTCTTCTTCAGTAAAATCAGATTGCCCAGGAAGGAGAACTCTTGGCAAGTCGGATTTGAGAAAAGGTGCACCACTCCTGTTCTTGGCGAAAGACAGTAAACATTTGTTAATGAATTGGTTGGCAGCAACCTTTACCATCTGTTGATGCTTTTCAGACAATTCTTCCAAAGTGACATCCATGATGTCGCTCAACTCAGGCATCTTGAAAACTTGTGTGTGTCCCACCGGGCGTGCCAAAAAGTGTGTTGACGTAAAATCCGCACCTCACGCCAAGCACACAGCAAGCCGAATTAGCTGGCTTCACACGTGGCCCTGGCTTTTGAATCCGGAAGCGTGCCAGTCAGTTTGCCTGAAAACTAACAAAGGGATAAAAAAGTTTAGATCAAAACCTGGAACGTGCCGGTTGAGACCAGACAGTTCCATATTTGCGGCGTCGAAGCCAATCCCGAGAGACATATAGCTATGGAAAAGCTATCTGTCGGCAGTTAGAGCTTCATTCGGCAATCGGCAAAGCACACAAGGAGCGCACTGCCGAATGCGTGACGTAAGCATGACGAAAGATCGGCTTTCAACCGAATGAACATTGTAACACATACTCATAGCCGATTAACGAGAAACAGAGCATGATAGATAAATAAAAGGGTGAAACATGATCATAAATTCGCAGTAAACAAAGAATGCATAGGCCGAAAGCAGCACCCGTCGAGTATGATAACAAAACAAGTTAATCCACCGCATGATACGACTTGTTTGTGACCACGCCACTAATCAGATTAGACCAATCCACCGCATGATACAATCTAACCATGAAAAGCTAAAAGCATTCAATGTTTAACTACGAACCCACAACACAGTCACGAATTTGCATTGAAAACAAGAATGCATAGGCCGAAAGCAGCACCCGTCAAGCGCGGCAACAAACGAATTAATCCACCGCATGATACAACTCGTTTGAGGTCGCACCACCAATCAGATTAGATCAATCCACCGCATGATACAATCTAACCGTGAAAGGCTAAAAGCATTCATTGTCCAATGCAAACCCACGAACACACGTTCACTCGTGAGAACACTGCCGAATACGGCTACTTAGCCGAATCGGGGTCCGCGGCGAAGGAACAAACGTAATCGGTAAAGATAAATCTATCAGATCGAATCGAATTCTAATCCACCGGATGATTAGCTCTAAGACGACCCAAAAACCTGCATCTACCGCATGATACCCGGTTCTGTCAAGACCGACACGATACCGACAAGTTCGAACCCGCGACGCGTGGCAACCTAGATCGGTTTCGGATTCGGCTATGAGGAGATATGTCGTCGCACCGTAAAGCAAAGCCGATTCTAGCCGATCTAGATTGGGCAAAGGTGTGTTGCATGAATTAAACACAGAGTAAAAACGAAGCAACACGGGGTAACTTAATGAATCTGTTAGATCTTGCCGAAATCTAATAGAGCCGATAACTTGGTCCATACTAGATCTTAGCCCACCGCATGGCTCATGACCTAACAGAGGAACCTTCTTGAGACCACAACTTAAATCCACCGGATGATACTAAGCATGGTAACAAGACTACTTGCATCAAAGCTTAAATCCACCGCATGATACTAAGCATGATACAAGGTTGCCGGTACTTACGGAGGTCGACGGATCGATGACTCCTCTCGAAGAACTCGACGACTCGACTAAAGGACTCGATGTTGGCACGGGGCCGGTTTGTTGTATGATTGATTGATTGTCTTCTACAGATGCCATGGGTTTATATTTATACCCAGGTCTTGATACAACTCCTAGTCGGACACGACTACAATACTTGTTTCTAAAAATAAATGACGGATCTTCGTGCCCATATTGCATTCCTTGTTCGAACCGGCCTTTTCCTTATATTGATCCACGTCATCATGTCTTCCCGAATGCTACCACTCTTCGCCTGCGGAACAATGCCTCTGCCGAATGATGACGTATTCCCGACTGCAGAGTATCTCTGCCGAACGTTTCAGAGGAAACCTTTTAGCCGAATGGCGACGCGTTCCCGACCGCAGAGCATCTTTGCCGAATGCTTCAGAGAAAACCTTTTAGCCGAATGGCATCCTTCCACCAAATCCGGCCCACATGTCAGCCTCTTCCTGGTGCCAATTTTTGGTGTCAACAGGTATAACATTTAAGTGAATCCCGGTTAAATTTTCCCAATTAATAAAGTAGAAGTAGACATTAAACAGAAATAATAAACAGCATCTTCTAATCAAAAAGGATCCAGGCCGCTCGTGACCCTGAGCAAGGCTATCATGATAGATTGTACACTCTGCAGAGGTTTCGCCCTTTACCCACCAGTCGCGTAAAAGTTCAGAAGAACTTTGCACCCAACCACGCACATCAACACTTCCGAGGTGTGACTGCATAGGGACGCTACGAGGCTTTTCACAAGACACTTTAACAAAACAGTAGCCGTTATGGTACAACCTAGGCAGCATGACCCAAGGCACCGAGACTGACTTACGCCCGTGCCGCAGCACGAGGGGGTCAATGGCGTCCAATCGCAGAAAAGTAATGCAAAAGCAGAAATTAAATAGCGCAACGTGTAGAACCCCCGCCATACGGAAGTTCCCACACGGGACTGTGCCTCACGAGAGCAAAGCCAACGGAAACCCGTCCTCGGTGGATCAAACCATACTCTCACCCATGCTTCCCATAACGCCGGTGGCCCACCGGTAACCACTGTTGAATTAGAGCCGTACAAGTTACTTGTCCAAGACCAGAGCCATTATAGTTCCGGCGGTGGCGACAGGCTCCTGGGTTGCCGCTTTAAGAACCAGTCCTTACGGAGAGACACTAGGGCCAGGCTCGAAGCATACGCCCTAGCTCCCTGATCCAAGTTGCTAAAAAGCAAATTTTACCATTAACATTGAAGTGAACCATTAAGTCATGATTAATAGTAAAATAATTGTGACAGTAGCTGCGCCTAGCAAATTTCTTCCCAAATGCAAATAAACCCAAGGTAATCAAGGTAATGGATAAACAGACTAGGTACAACCTTAATAGGATCAAAATTAGACACATGCATATGCCGTAATTAATGGGTAAAGGTGTTTAGGTAGCAAGGATTGTCCGTGCTGTACTTGCCTTCTACAAACTGCTGTTGCTGCTGCTGTTCCTGATACTGCTGGTCCTGGTACCCCTCGAACTCGAACGCGAACGGCTCACCAACTGGACTCTCGAAGGAACACACAAGCAACCGAACAAGCCAGTACATACAAACAACATTAATCTATTAGAACAGTACACCAAACAATAAAGAACAGAAGAAAGAAAGCTTCGAAACTAATTTACGCTTTGATACGAACACAAGAGCGCAAAAATCACTCTAATCGGAGCTAAAACAGAGAAGCTATGGCGTCTCTACGGTTCGAGGCTAAGCTGCGAAAGTTTCGAGGGTTAAAACAAAAGAAAAAGGACTTATTTGTAAATGCTTTTGAACTAAGTTGGACTGCGGGTTGATTTTGAAAACGGGAAGGGCTTGTTTTGCAAAACTGTCAGCTTCGAAGGCACCCTCCGGTTCGAGTAGGGCCTCGAACTGATGCGGCGGCGTTGGATCTAGATCTAATGGCTCAAAACAAAACGGCTTTTCGAGGGGTATGCTGGCTTCGAGGCTTGACGCTAGCGACGCTCGAACACAGCGGCGGAGAAACTACTGGGTCGACAGCGGACCAAAATTAGCGCAAAGCACGGCAAGAATCGGAGCAAGAACGCTATGGAGAGCTTCGGGTTTTCAAGGCGAACCTCCTGGAGTGCTTTCCGACGAGTGCGAAGCTTCGACGGCGAAGATCGAGGGGGGGGTCTCGAGCGAGGCGGAACTTCTTCCGACGAGAACGGTCTCGAGCGAGGCGGAACTTCTCGGCGAGAACGACAACTAGGGTTGCGGCACGATTGGGATGAATTGAAAGGAGAATCAAGGCGGCGACTAAAGGCGACTATAAATAGAGCAAAGTCCGATCTCGATTCCAAGTCTTGGCGTGCGCGTCAGGGAAAGATTCGGCGAAGGCGGCAGCGTCGGAGTCGGTCTCGAGCTAGAGTCCTTGTCGAAAACGACGGTCTCGAAAAGGAAACGGCCCAGCGCCAGAAAAGGAAATAGAAGGCAAAGCCTAAAAGCGAAATTTGAATTGGATTTTAAAATCCGATTTGAACTTCAAACAAACGAAACTCAATGCAGCCAACATGAATGCATCAAAAGTGTTTCTAGCCTTATCTTTGATTTTATTTCTCATAAATAATTGTCTTCACTAGATAAATATGAGCATAAATTAAATAAAAGCGATTTAATTACCAAATTTTAAAATGGGCATTATTAGGGTGTTACACAAATCCCCACCCCAAATAGCCATCTAAACAAGGCCTTACTTGGCAGTTGGCACAATTCAATGGGGCCTACAGTACTCAGTTTCAAAAGCTCAAGTTACGGCGCAGGGAGAAGCAACGTAGAGTGCCGGAGATGATCCGCTCCGCCCGCTCATCGTTGGCTTGGTGGAGAGGGCGCCCCACCTCCTCAGAAGCCTCCCGCTTTGCCGCTTCCTCACAGGCGCCACACGACTCCGGTGCCTCCGACGACATGGCCTTACGGCCAATACGGCGCCGAGCAGGGCTCTGGTTCTCTCCCTCCCTCCCCACTCCTTCGTTATGTCGGGTTGCGAGTTGTAAGCGTGTGCCTAGTGTTTACGTATTCAGCGAAATGTTGTAGGAATTTTTGAAAGTTCATGTTTATCGATAAAGTTTAAAAATTTTGTTGGACCAAAATTTCGTACAATAAAACTATCTAATATACTAAACTTATGATATATTATCATATTTATTTGTTGTTATATATATATAATCATGATATATGATGGTTAGGAGACCATTTCTAGGAATATCATGTAAAACTATTTTTTAAAAAAAAATTGTGTCCAATATTCCCGATATTTTGTATTTATCGGTATAGACGGACAAAAATTTATATACGAAAATTTAAAACACGACGACAACGATCTCCTGCTCGACTTCCATGACCCACGTCAGGCCACCTACGTGCTTCGTCCCAACCGCATCACGCCCGGCTATAGCTAACAACCCCACCAATCGCCGCCGCCGCCGAGCCCATCGTTCATTTTCTCTTTACCGCCGCCTAGAAAGAGGGCGCCTACGACGTCGACTACTTCTTGTGCGACGCCAGGCCACAGCCGCACCGCCACCAAACTCCCCGACATGCCCTCCACCCTTGGCATCCATCTCTACCCGCAGCGGTGCAGCCTCGAGCTCACCTCCAACCCGCACCGCCTGGGGCGCGCATTACATCGTGGCGCAGCTCCACCCGCTACAACGCCCTCCTGTTACTACTCCTGCTACGTCTTCGCCGACGATGGCCTCCTCTGGTGGGTCGGCACCATCCACGACATCCTTGTCTGCAATTTCTTCCTCTCAACGCCCTGACATGTGCCTCATCATCCTCCCGGACAGCTGTGGGATGAAGGGCCTCATTGTGAGCCGAAGCTTGATCGACAAGCAGTAGTTCGTCAGGCCAAGCGAGGAAAAGCTAAGCTATGTCGAGGTCTGGGGCCTATCCTACAACCCGGCAGCCGTCGATGAGCCCCGGGAAACATCGTCTTTTGGATGTAGACGCTTGTCGACCTAGATGGCTCGCGTCACTATCAGTAAAAGTCCTGGTACGAGGCATCAAATATTTTCTTTTATGTAAAAGTCGTGGTCCGGCACCGGCGGTTCGGGAGCAGCAGCGCCAGCGCCGCCGCGGCCACCTGGGCCGCGCTGCAGCACAGCATCCCGTTCCCGAGGGCCGTTTCCCTGGTCGCCTCCGCGTCCGTCATGGCGGCCGCGCACCGCAGAACCACCGAGTTCTGCTCGTGCACGAACACGAAGGCGTGCAGGAATTTTAGCGCATGGATCATATGGTCGATGGATCTCGGAATATCCAGCATCAAGCTCATCCAGGGGAGTACTGGAAGAAGACGAAGGCGTGCAGGAGCTTACCGGGTCGCAGGGGACGTGGAACTGGTTGAGTGCGTAGGCGAGCGCGTAGCCGATGGCGAGGGAGACGAAGACGACCCAGGCTATGGCGGTGAGGAGAGCCCATATGCTGACCACTCTGACAGCCGGGAAGGGACAAGCCGTAGCGGCCTCCTGCTTCTTCTCGACGGACACAGACGGCAGAGGAGTCATCTTGCCCGCCATGGATTCAAGCTCCAAAGCTAGCTTGCTAGCTAGGAGTCTAGGACTAGGAGATCAACAACAACACGCGCGGTTAATTTCTGTTGCGGTAAGAAGCAGGATCGAGCAGCGAAAAGAAGAGATTTTCAACGAGAAAACATCACAATCTTGCTAGTCTCATCTTTCGCAAACTTTGGTCGAAATGCAGTAGATCCCATCATAAGAGAGGCCCAAATTGGCCAGCCGGGAACAATGGACTCACCTTTCGGTCTCGGGTGGTAAGCGCTTCCTGCTGCTTGGACGGATCTCTGTGAGCTCTAGCTTTGGCGTGGTTCTTCTGAAGGTGATGGGGCTGGAGGCTTGAGCACAAAGAAGTCTCTGTTGGCTGCTCCTGGAGCTGGAGCTGGGTGAAGGGCGCATTTGGCAGAGCTACGTCAAATTCTGATTTTGTATGAGAGGTCATTTTCTGAGAGAAGTAATTCTGTAGCTGAAAGTGATTATCTTTGATTCTCTATCATAAACTCTCAAAATCAGAATGAAGAATCACTCCACGGAATCGAGAGAAGCTATTTTTTACTCCCAGCCTCTTAATTTATTTCAGAGAATGACTTCACAGAATCAATAAAGAAGCACCTCTCTCTAAAAAAATGGTTGACAGAGTTTCTTCTGATTTCACCAGAAAATCAGTACCGCGAACTCCGTCAAACACAGGATTGTTAGTAGGCCAGTAGCCCATGGAGATGGAGGTGGAGCCAAGCAGCCGCGATGGGAGCGACGGAGCGACGTGTCGCGCAGCGCGTGGGTGAGCCTGAGCAGAGCAGGGGCAGAGCACGGTAATTCCTTTCTGAAATCTGTCGTCCGATCAGTAGAGAGCCCTGTGCAGTAAATGTAACAGATGTTTCTGTGGCAATAGTAAAAAAAGAACTAAAATAAAATCATCTCAAGTTCTCAACACGCTAGTATATTATACCATGGAACCCATCGCATGCACACTAATGTGAGTGCCAGGTTGATCTAACATTTTGGTCAGCGCCTTATTTAGATTCCAATTTGGAATATACAAAGTTTACACTTTATAATAAATATGTCACTGTTATGGATGGCAACGGAGTGGGCCAGGGCCGGGTGGAGCGCCCGCAGACCAGCCCCCGAAACTCGACAGGTAAACCCGCCCCGCCCCCGAAGGTCATCACAGGTGAAAATCCCCTGCCCGCCTCCGAACCCACCGGGCCCCAAAACCCGTCGGGCACCCAAAACCCAGCAACACATCTTCGCGCCGCTGCTGGAGATGTCCCGCCGGCGACTGGGATGGGCGTCGACCGTGTGGGCCACGGGTCGTGGCGCTGGACTCCACGTTCCACGCCGCAGCAAAGCCGCAAGGCACACACATCGTGGGCTCCCGGCGTCTGCGGTCCGCAGCTTCGCGCGTCTCCGCATGTTGGCGTGGCGCCGGCGTCCTGGTGGCCGGGCCTGAGCTGCCAAGCGGAAGGGCGGACCTGCAGTGCGCTGGTGTGGCCGCGCCGTGTGCGGTCGTGCGGGCCAGCGGGGGCGCGACACGTGAGCGCGACGCGAGGCGTGCAGTTGGCGGCGGGACCGGAGAGGAGGGGCGGAGGCTGGACCTCGGAGGGCCACTCGCGTGTGGCTGGCGGCGGGAATGGAGAGGAGGGGCGGAGGCTGGAGCTCGGAGGTCCGCTCGCGTGCCGAGGAGTGCGGCTGGCGGTGGGACTGGAGAGAAGGGGCGGAAGGGATAAGGTTTCGAGTGCCCCAAACTGGAAGTGTTTATATACCTAGAGTTCCATATTGGGCCGGGCCATATTATTCCGGGGAACGTGGGTCAACCGCGGGGAAATAATGACCCCGCCCCCGCCCCGTTGTGTTTCGGGGACCCGAACCTGCAGCCCCGCGGGGGGCAAATTAGCCCTGCCCCCGCCCCTGTCGGGACTGAAACCCGCGGGTTTCGGGTTCAAACCCGCTCGACTGCCATTTTTAGTCACTATAGCATTTCATTTATATTTGTGAAAAATTATCCAAACATTGATAAATTAAGCTCAAAATGTTTGTCTTGCGAAGTACAACAAAACTGTGTAATTAGTTTTTAATTTCATCTACATTTATTACTCCATGCATGTGTCGACATTTTGATGTGATGAGAATCTTCTTTTTACATAGTGAAATTTTTCAGAATAAATCAGCACCAGCCAGCAGTACTTTTCTCTCACAATAAATTAACACCAGCCACCAGTAGTATTTATCTCACAAACCAGCACCAGTCACCTACCACCGGCCAGCCGAAGGCTATCGCGTAGTGGGTACAGCAGGTGACTGTGTTGTACCTTGCCCACTTTGAAAGCCCACGCAACACAGCAGGTAGCGTGCCATTGGAGAGTTGGAGCGTGTTCGTGATATGTTCTTTGTCCAAAATGCATAGGAAAAATGCATAGGAGGTGGGTGGAACTCCAAAGGCCCTACAAGAACACAAGGTTCAGCTCTGTCCCTCTCAGGATTGCTTAATTAAGACAATGCATCACACAAGATTGTGCTGAAGAGTGCATACAAAACAAAAATTCCAAGTGACATCACTGAACTCGCAAGGCACCATGGTTTTAAACCTAGGATATATGATATGGGTATCAGAAGCCATCTATTATACAGCAAGCTGTTTGCAATGCAACCAGGACATTTCACCCACCTCCAAATTCATTTCAGAGATGAAGATTCATCTATTCTCTACTGATTCTGTTTAGTTTTCAAATTCCACCCCAAATTCTACTATGCAAAAAGAAGATTCCTATCACATCAAAATATCGGTACATGCATGGAGTAATAAATGTAGATGAAATCAAAAACTAATTATACAGTTTTGTTGCACTTTGCGAGACGAACATTTTGAGACTAATTAATCAATATTTGGACAATTATTCATAAATAAAAACGAGATGATACAGTGACGCCACAGTGGCAAAGTCCAAATTTTGCCATGCCAAAGTTAACGTCTTAACAAGGCCTCGAAACTGACAGATAGTATTTCAGCAGACAAGCTAAGAATCACATGCTCGGTAGCACACTGTACTGCTACTGATAAGAAAATTTATTCAGCATGCATCAACTTGTCGTCAGGGCATGTGCTGATAACACTATGGAAATCATCCTTGTTTAGATCTCAAATTCAACCCCCAAATTCCACTATGCAAAAAGAAGATTCCCATCACATCAAAATGTCGGCACATGCATGGAGTACTATAGATGAAATCAAAAACTAATTACATAGTTCTGTTGTACTTTACGAGACGAACATCTTGAGCCTAATTAATCAATGTTTGGATAATTTTTCACAAATACAAACGAAATGCTACAGTTCCCCGATGATTGAAAACTTCCAAATTGGGAGCTCCAAATTGGGATCTAAACAACGCCTAAAATTCGGAGCAGCTTGCACCGGAAGTCAAGAACATTTCAGAATTACACCGAGGCTGTGTTTGGATCCTAGGAACTAAAGTTTAGTCCCTCAAATAAGTGACAATTAGTAGCACTAAACATAAATTAATTATAAAAGTAATTACATAAGTCATATCTACTCCGCGAGACGAACCTAACAAGCCTAATTAATCTATAATTAGTACATAATTATCAAATTATTACTGTAGCATTATATTGTCTAATCATGGACTAATTAGGCTTAATAGATTCATATCGTAAATTAGTCCTGGCTTATGTAATACATTTTGTAATTAATCTATATTTAATAATTTTAATTAGCATTTTTTCATTCGATTCGATGGGACCAAACACCCCCTGACTTATGGACATCAGAGTAGGAACATTTCACACAAGTTCATAACTCTGGCAGTTAAATTTCGTCAGAGAAGCTAAAGAATCAGACGATGTTTGGTGGCCAAACATTACTGAACAAATAATTGGATCGAAGTTCATTTGGCTCCAATTACTTGACCGATCGGACACTTCTGGATTTCGTTAGACGATGGGACACTATTGAAATACTGATCAACTCCATTCGTTCATCTACAGACAGGAAACTCTCACGGGGATCTCGGCAACAGCATTATTTGATCGAACAGAGCTGCCAAAATGCACGACTAGATAACCCGCAGAGATGAACAGAGACTTATCGGCATTGTGGATTTGTGGTTGTGAGCGAGCGGCGAGCCTAGCCGCTCAGAATGGCCCAGGCGTCGAAGAACTCCAGCATGACGGCGCCACGCATCTGCTCCGCCGCGTGCCGCGCCGCCGCGACCTCGTCCGTGGCGCGGCGCACGTGCCGATGGGCCTCCGACGCCCAGGCCGCCCTGGCCCGGAACTCCGGCGGCTTCCCGGACACGACGTGGAGGATGCGCACGGCCGCCGTGAGGTACTTCAGGGCGGAGCGCAGCCCGCGCAGCGCCTCGGCGGCGTCGCCGGCGGCAGCGGCGCGCCGCTCCTCCCACGCCCGCCACCGCGCCCCGGCGCCGGCGTCATCGCCCGGGCCCGGCCTCTCCTCCCGCAGGCCGAGGCGCGCGGCGCAGAGCGCGAGGACGTGGCCGGCCGCGTCGTGGAGCGCGGCGAGGCGCTTGACCTTGCGGCGGGAGGCGTCGACGGTCCGGCCGTGCGGGGTTGGGAGTCGCTTCCCCGCGTCTCTCCTCCCGAGCATGTCGTCGACGCGGTAGCCGCGGAGCCTCCGGTGAGTGGATTTGAGGCACTTGCGGACTCCTTCCCACTCCGAGGTGGCCACGCGGAGGAGCGTGCCGGGCGCCGTCCGCGCCAGCTGCCTCCACGGCTCCGAGCTCTCCTCCCTCCCCCGCTTCTTCGGGTTGTAGGAGAAAACCCTGGCCATGGCTGCGCGCGCGGAGTTCTAAACTTGGGGGATGGAAGAAGACGGGTGGGAATTTGTATGGTGGCTGGGTAGCTTGCACGGGAAGCCGCCGGGCAACGCTCTCCTCTGTTACAACTGCGGCGATGTCAGCGGGAGAAGGTAACCATCTGTTGGCCCCACACGTCAGTCTGTGCCGCCGTAACCGACGTGGGGCCCGCCTGCCCACGCCAGGCTGGCTATTTCAGAGCACGCCGCGACGGGATGCAAATCGTCGAACACCTACCGGGAAGAGAGGAGGAGGGAGAGCAATGGAAAAGCCAGCCTACCCATGGTCGGGCGGAGCAGATCCTGAGGCTAGTGGAGGAGGCAGGCGACAGCAGCGAAAGCGCCT
The DNA here is from genome assembly GCA_033239725.1 of Echinochloa phyllopogon. Taxonomy (NCBI): domain Eukaryota; kingdom Viridiplantae; phylum Streptophyta; class Magnoliopsida; order Poales; family Poaceae; genus Echinochloa; species Echinochloa phyllopogon. The sequence continues at coordinate 5,729,720 of BTCW01000014.1, read as the reverse complement.
CCTCTCTACTCGCCGCCGCGCTGCCGCACCTCCAGGCGCCGTCGGCGTTGCGTGCGGCCGACGCCGAGGAGCAGTACAGAATTTGGGGTTTTTTCCTTTTTGAAACGGGAAACAAATTCCATGAAACATTATGTCCAAGAAAATCGCTTGACAACAACATAGCTACTGGTCCAGAAATATGGTCCTGACCAATGGGGGTGTTTAGTTCCCGAAAAAAAATGTAAAGTTTATGTCACATCGGATACTGTAGTGTAACAGTTTTCTTTTGTTTGTGGTAATCGTTGTCCTACCATTACCTAACTAGGCTTAAAAGATTCGTCTCGTCGTATACATCAAAACCATGTACTTAGTTTTTTTATTTACCCACGTTTAGTGTTCTATACATGAGGAGAGAGATTTGATATGATAGGTGAATAGTGAAGTTTGGGGCGAGAATTTTTCCCTTTTCAAGGAAACTAAACAGGGCCGGTGCCATTGTATTTCATTTTATCAAATTTTCGGTCGATTCAATGGTCCAAAATAAATGGAACTGACATCCCTAATCCTGCCAGAATTTAGGACCATTTACAAAGCTTAATCGGGACGATTCAAAACTCATAGGTCACTAGAAAAAATTGGGAGTCGCCCCTGAGCCGCTCGCGTCGCCCCCGCGAGGAGACTCGGGCGGACCAAACCCTAGCCGCCGCGCACCCTCTTCCCGCCGCCCTCCACCGCCGGGGGGAGCGCTGGAAGCCCGCGCAGCTCCCTAGGAAGGCGGTGGCGCGGCTTCTCCTCTCCTCCTCTGGGGCGACGGCGGCCGCGGCTGCCGTGGCCTATGGAGATCCTCGCCGGCGCTGGCGGCCTCGTCTTGGGCGGCGCCAGCTAGCCACGGATCCAGGCTGCCCTCATCCGGATCCGGTGGCTCTGCGTCGGGGGAGGCGCGGTTGCTTTATTGTGTGACAGGGGCGAAGGTGGACGGGGGCAGCTATAGTGCCGGCGGGCGGCAGCGTCTAGCAGCGGTCTGGGGATGGCGACGGGTCCTGGCCTGCTGTGTCCTATTGTGCCGCGGCCGGCGGTGCCTGGTGGCGGTCGGTTGCGGCCGGATCTGCCGCCTACGGCGGCGACAGGCCAAAGGCGGCATGTACTGATGTGTATTGCTTTGGTCTTGGCCTGCTCTGTTGTCGGCGGTATGCTCTTCCTCTTCCTCGTTAGTGACATCCGGTTTGCGCCGCCACGGTGGTGGGGCTGGGGCAGTTGTTGGAGCAGGCTGGGGCGCTGTGGTGGTGTTGTGGTCTCTGCTAGGCTTCCTTTCGGTGCTAGTGCTGGGGAGGTGAGGAGGAGCGAGCCACTGTCATGCTCTTGTGCGGGCGGCACGCATGGTGTTAATTCGGGCAAACGCCCTCGCCGACATGTCTGTCGGTGGCCATGGTGGCGGCGACCTTGAGGTGTCGCTTTTCCCGTTGGGGCGCCATGGTGAAGCACCATGTTCTCTGCCGAGCGGGGCTGCCCCCCTAGGGACCGGGGAGTGTTTGTGTTCCATCCTCCCACTCCGGTTGTCTGTCGCTGTGACTTCGCGATTGGCACCTCTGCTTCGTCGCCACACTCTTTGTTGGTCGTACCATCAAATCATATGCCAGGTGTGTTTCATCTCGCTGGTCGTCTCTCCTTTGGGGCTTCCTTCCCCTAGAGGGCGTTAGATGGTGGTGGGTGGAGCCCGGATACACTGCGAAAGGTGTTCCCATCAGCTTAAAGGGAGGTCGGCGTTTTCAGCTATCCTTGGTCTCGGTGTTTCTCCCACCCCAAGTCCCCCTCTGTTGGACAGCCTTTAAGAGGCGGCGGTGTGGCATAGCTACAAGGGGTGGTGTCGAAAGGGGCTCGGGTGAAGCTAGCAAGCACGTTGCTCGATGGCGATGCTTCATATGACAACTGGTCTCTTTTTTGGCTGAGTGTGAGCCATATGTGTTGTGTGGGAGTTGTTTCTCTCCAAAGCGTGTTCCCCTTCTATAATTTTCTTGTTCCATGTGTTGCATTGTGCTTGCAACTTCTATGTAACCTGTGGTTTCGCCGCCCCAATTAATGGAAAGTTCAGGTCGGCCTCTGGCCTGTCGTAGTGTTCTCCAAAAAAAAAATTACAAAGCTTAATCCCAAGGCAGCTAATGTATGTGCTATACTTGATTGCAAGCCCGAGGTGGCAGTGAGAAATAGAGCAAACTGAACAATCACTTGACATGCTAGCTCTAATTTCTCTGAACGAGCCTGAGCCGCCGAATGCATTAGCCACAGAAGTAGCATCAGTCTCTAGAATGATGCGGTTGCATGTCTAGAGAAGCAGCGTACTGAAGCCCCCTCAATACGGAATTTCGGGTTGGGAAGGAAGAACGCGGTGAGGAACACGACAGCAATTCGAATGGATCAACGCGCCATCCATCTTCAGTTAACAGCCACGACACGAGCCAATCTCCTTGCCACGCGTTCATCCAGGATCGTCGCTCATGGCCTCCTTGGTCATGACAAACATGCGCTACATTTGGTTGATTGTGTGTGTAATACTGTAACATGATACAGATCATGCATAACAGCGATCATTTTGTAACTTGTAAACAGTACCCATTCCCACAATGCTCTCAAGACATCTCGGATGATCAGTTGCCATTCATTTATCGGTTCCCAACTAGTAATATGATCAGTTCCTGAAATGTGCGGCGTTCAGCCAATACTTCCTAATCTCTCTCGTGTTCTTATTCGTGCTGGTGAATTCTCGTTCAACAGACGATTGTAAAAATGAACAATTCAAACAAACAGAACCACTGTAGACACCATTGAAAAGTCGTAACTTATTGCTCTCGATCTGCTATAATAAACTTAACATATATGTAATTATGTGACCTTTTGGACCACGAGTACTAGATCTTTGATGTTATCTGGCATCTGGCAACTAGGATCCGACATCATGAGTCAATTCAGACTTCCACTCCATAGCAACGATCCGGTGTCCCACGATTTTTTGACCTACACATAACGGAGGCAATCATGAGCTTTATATACTAGTTCAGCATAGAACAGAAGGTGATGAAACACAATTTACATATATAATTCACAAAATCAGTATGTACATATCAATCGCAAGCCAAATATACTGTCGTGTGGAATGAACAAACAAATTACAAACATTGTGTGCCTTTCATACGCCTCTGTCAAACAACCATTAGTTCAGACATAACACATAAAATACATAGCCATGGAGCATACTGCAACTTGACTTGCTCAGATAATGCAACCAAAACATAAGTGAGACTGAAATTCTAATTAGTTGCATGTGCTTGCATGTATCCACTTCGTGCTTAGATCCGCCAGATATCAAATAGGCAAATGAACTATCATGTTCCTCTCTGTTTACCTCTATTTTTCCTCTCATAAATTCTTCTAAATGACCCTAACAGATTTCGAGAATATAATAGAAACACAGATTCCATTATGCCCCTCAAATTATTTATTTGAAACTTTCAGGTTTTACAACGGAAACACAGATTCCAACCATTTTGCAATCTCAAGCTTTCAGATTACAGAGCTACAGAACAAAGGTAGTCACTAGCTTATCAAACTGGTTTCACGTAAAACATCTTTCTCTATTGAAACATACCATTTAAACAGTAAAGTCTATACATTAGACATAAACAACAAAAGTCTACCATTACAAACTAATGAAACAACCGAGAATTCGACAATTCATGCATCAAGAAACCATATTGGAAAAAACTGAATAGTAGGTGTGTATTCCAGATAGAGCAAACTGGAAGCAGCCAGCATCCACAATAAAACAAAGCTCTTTAACAAACTAGCAACTAAGCTAACCCTTCCAAACAAGTAGAGGAAAAGAAAAGGTCCGCAAAGAAAAGGAAATGGGACACACTCCAGCTTCTAGCTTTATGCCAGATAATGACAGATGTGGAGTTCGCGGGCTAAATTAAAGTAGTTTGAATATATATTTACTCAGTTAAAATAAGAAAAAAATCTAGTCAAATAGTCTTGGTGTACCCTTGAGTTATTTGGGGGGGATGGAGCTTTTGCCAATGTGACACATCAAAGGTATAAGTATACAGATGCCATGCTGCCACTGATTTTGTTTATGCCATTTGCCTTCTTCCTAACATACAATCCTACACGATCCATCAGTGGATGGGATCTTGAGTATCCATGACATCCTACATGATACAAAAGAAAGAAAGAAAGAAACAAGGCCTAGTCCTTAAGCTAGACTTTGAAAAAGCTTATGACAAGATAAGCTAGAACTTCTTAATGGAATGTTTAGAGCAAAGAGGCTTTTGTGCTAAATGGTACTGTAGGTGGGTGAAATCTGTAATGATGAGTCGATTGGCCCTTATTTCAGGGGGACCCTCTCTCACCTTTCCTGCTTAACATAGCTGCTGACGTTCTTGCAAAGATGATAAATGTTACCCCCAAAAAATCAACTTGTAACACGCCTGGTGCTGGGATACATTGAGAACGGGGTGGCCCTGCAATGTGTGGATGACACCATCTTATGCCTGAAAGATGACCTAGATTGTGCCTTAAATGTGAAATTACTCCTATATTTGTATGAGGAGATGTCAGGACTGAAAATTGATTTCTTGAGGAAGGCCTTATGATCATGCATTAGGAAGGAAAAGCTATTTGCTGTGATTGCTTAACCAAAATGATGCTGTGATTGCTTAACCAAAATGATGCTATTGTCGTCGATAATTTAGGATTAACCAAAATGATTGCTTAACCAAAAAAATCAATGACTTGGTTGGTGTGATTGCTTAACCAAAATGATGCTATTGTCGTCGATAATTTAGGATTAACCAAACACGCTGGGACTGGGAGCAAGGAGGAAAATTAAACGCTTTGTGTTACAATACATACACAAATTACTGACTAGAAAGGAAAAGGCACTAATAAAGGATTCCCCTACGCACATAAGGATAGCGCAATCCACATTCTCAACAAAAAGCAATTAAACCTTTTTTCACCTGTATCCAATGGAGCCACATGCTGGATCCCCATGCACCATCCGGCCTGGGGTGATACGCTTGATGGGCACCACCTCTGGCAAACCGCGAATCATCCGGACTTCTTTGCCGGAACTAAGTTGGCGGCTGTGCCACGATTCAAAGGTCCAATAGGCACCGGCAACCCCCGCGAACGATGTGGCGCCGAGGAGGGCAAAGAGCGCGGCGACGGGGGCGCCCCGGCGCGCATTGATTAGGCCAAAGGTGGCGGCGCCGGCGACGATGGTGTTCCAAGGGTCCTCCCGCCGACGGCGCGCGAGGTACATGGCGCTCTGGAAGGCCCAGAATACTGCCAACTCGGTGCCGCAAATGCCGGCCACGCGAGGCACGTTCGCGCGCACGGCACGAACAGCGCCGGCGAGGCGGCCACCGTTGGACGAGCAGCGGAGGCCCCTGATGAAGTGGAAGACGGTGCCGCAGGATGCGCCAATCAAAAAGCCGCTGCCCACGTCGTCGATGAGGCGATAGCGATAGTCTGGAATCTCACCGTACAGCCGCATCTCCGTGGCTATCGTCTACAGATTGATCCGCCGCGGCGGCGGCGGGCGGCGGCAAATTGAATCTGCAGGGGAGGTAGGGTTTCCCCTTTTTTTCTAGTATTTCACGGAATTAGTGATTGCCGATAATGTCGTATTTATAGTATTACTCCCTCCGTCCCGTCCCGTTAAAGAATGCACTCATCAATTTCCGAGAAGTCAAATCATTTCAACTTTGACCAAGTTCATACAAAATATAATATGTAATTAATCTAATGATACTTATTTTGTATCATAAATGTAAGTAACTTTTTGTTGACACAAAACCGCGCCAACAGAGTCGCCGATGCCTTGGAACGAAACCGGTCAGACCGCTTGGTGCAACCGGTCAGACCGCTTTCCTTGAGATGAACCGGTCAGACCGCTTTTGAGACCGGTCAGACCGCTTTTGGTGTGGCGACGATAAAACCTAGAACCTTGAGCTCGGGAGGGACCCCGTCGGAGCTTGAGAGTCTAGGGTTGTTCTAGGATCGGCAGGCCACCTAGAACGCCCTCAAACGTCGTCGAGACGAGAGAAGAACAGAAGATATGGGGATTGGAAGAGCTAGGAGTTGGAGATAAAAGTAATGCAGAACATAAAAGTAAAGAAAACGATAAATAAGATAAAAAAGATAAATTCGATTGGATGTTGGATAGATGATATCTCAATCGGCCATAACCCTTTATATTTACCTTTATTCTAGTTAGAGAGGGCTCTCTGTTTCACCTTATCACGAGAGCCCCTCACAATCATCGTCAATTTTAAATCCTACGCTTATACGTCTGGCTGGTTACCCAATAGACGTGAGTTCACTGTCTCATTTGGTCGTTCCTATCTTTTCCCTGATATTTCTCTCTCCCTTCCTCTTCCTTTTACTGGTGCTTGACGAATCTGGGAGGTGAGCAGGATGGTGATTGGGGGTTGGCGCGGCCAGCGAAGGTGGCCCGCGGCGAGCGCAGGCGGCACCCTTGCCGCGCCGAGGGATGCGGCGTGCGACGAGCAGAGGCAACACACTGCGGCGTAGAGCGACTCTACCACTCAATTCCAGGTATGTAGACTGGAGGATTCATCCAGTGGCAATGGGAGGGGATGTCTTCGACGAGCCTGCGCCGAAGGGAGCAGCTTCGACATGGTGCCAGCGATTTCGGTAAGGGGTCATACAAGCTCACAGATCTGGGGCCGTAGGTGAAGACCTCCTTCATACGTTTGTTCATTTAGATACATTAAATTAGATGGGTTTTTGATCTGGGTTGCTATTTGGATTCTGTTCAATTAGATGGAACATGGCTCGATTTGATTTGTGGAGTATTTGTTCCTAATGATTTCATCTGTCTACTAGTCTAGGGTTTGGTAATTACTGCAGTTTAAATCAACAATTAGTATAGTTTTGATCCCTTTAGGTGAAGCATCATCGAGCAAATATTATGTTATGTTAGGATTAAGGATACCAAACACCTTAGATTAAGTAGTTCGGGATTTATCACGCCAGAACACAAGCCCATCCTATTTACATGGACAAAACAACTAAAATCAATGCACACCGTGCTAAATTTGTTTTTTGGTAAGGGAAATGAGAACTTGTGATGGATGTGGCTATTTACAATCCGTTTTGATCTTGCTATTTTTCTTGTATTTTAGGGTGATTGCTATATTTCTTTTCCAGTGTCATTATTGCTTGCGTTGTCTTCTCTGTATGTCTGAAATGCTAGATTCCTGCCTCCCTTATGCTACTGGTTTGAATATATCAGTAAAAGGACTCATATATAGTAACATGAAATGTTTTGGCTATAGTGGTCACTTCTTTGTTTTTGTATATTGTCCTTGACTGTCATGTTTCTATCTGGATTTTTGTAATGTTGATCAAGCTTTTTTCTATGTGCCAACTAGTTGAACATAGATTGGACATGCCGCTTAACATAAACTTAGGCAAGGATGTGTTTTTAGTTTTCTAAGGGTTGGTAAATTGCTGAAGCAATCAACCAAATCACTTTTACATGCTTCCTTCTGTTGTTGTCCGGGCTAGGTATTTGGGAAGAATATAGTAATTTATCTTTGATTTATATAATATAGAAAGTAACTAAACACTAATTACAAACATGTAGGAAGTAACTATAATTTTTGGTACTGTTTATTTTATTAAGGAATTAACTTATCCACTAACTTAGATAAAATAGTAACAATGCAGAGAATTTCTTTGTTGGCCCCACTTTGGATGTAATTATGAGTTTGCCCTCCTTCTAATATTTTGCACTACCCTACTACTTGAACTCCCAATCTAATTAAAAAAGCTATCGCTAAAGATACAATAATTATGGAACATTTTTGGGCTCTGCGGGTGTGTTATCCAACATATCATCCTATTTGTTTTCTCTCCTTTTGGTGCATTCTTGGTGCATTTGGTGTAAAACTACAAAGCATTAATCTCGTGTTTCTTTTTTTTCAGTTGAAACCAGATATAACTGGGCAAGAAAATTTGTTTCTTGGATCCTGTCTTCATTTGGATGCTTTTATCAACTATGTGTACCAGATAATTTTGAACCAGAGGTATCCCCATTTGTGAATCCATGTTAATTTTCTTTTTCATTTTGATTACTACCATGTATGCTATAGTATAGCATCACACCTTTTATTTCTATACGTGGACAATTTGGATGAGAATTCTGCATTGTATATGAGATGATGAAAAGATAAAAATGATGATGAAGATGCTGATGCTAACCATATTGATGACACATGAGCTATTTCTTCCTCTTTCCATCACAGATTGTTACACATACTTGCATATTCCTTGCATTTTCAGTTATCCACATGTTTGACTCCATTTCATAAGAAATTAACTCAACTGTGTATGAAATAGGTATAGCTAACAAATACATAACTCCTATATGCATCAAAAGTAACTTTGTGACAGTTACTTCACATACAGTAAGTAACTTTTGACTATTCTTGCACATGTGAAAAGTAATATATGTATATCCATAAGTAACTTAGAAGTAACTTGTGCCCAATTTTCACAGATTTTCTATCTTTTCATGATGCTACACAATTATTGTCGACTCATGTAGGATTTGCGCTATATATTTTTAGTCAATCTGCCCATGTTTTCGTGCATGAGAGGTGCAACCACATTGATTATTACGATGTGATATTTGTTCAATATAGTTTGTTTTTTTATTGAATCTTATCTCTTTGCTTTTTATTTCACATCAAGGGGGAAGGCATATGCTGTTAAATACACTCAAAGAAACAGAGATAATGTGTGAAGAATACAAGCAACCATGTAGTTGTGTCTCCTTTTTTACCACACAGTTTTTTAGAAATGGTTTTCGCTATGTCTCAGGTGCAAAGGCTACTACCATGGACAATTAAAAGAAATCAGAGAATTCCAATGAAAAGAAATCATTAGTTAGGTACTATTTTTTGTCTTTCAAATTTTATTTTTTTTTCATATGATATTTCATGTGTACTGAAAAGTGATCTTTAATTCACAATGTACTTTCTCTCGTATTGACTTTGTATGCAATCTACCATGAGGTAATGTTCTTTATCTATGCCTCTACATGTAGCAAAACTGAAGCTAATCCATGTTGTTAACCTCTGATTATTTTCTTAACAAATCTTATTTAGCAGGTAACTCAAAGTAACCTGTCCCTGATTTTGAACCCGTAGGAAGTAACTAATAATTGGTTCACATGAGATAGAAAGTAACATGCCCTTGTTTTGGATCTGAAATAGAAGTAGCTTATCATAGAACTATAGGAGACATAAAGTGATTTTCCCTATTTTGAAACATATAGGAAGTACCGTATCATTAATATACATGTTACATGCAGTGATCTTTCTTTCCTTTTGCACTACAAAATAACTTATATGAAATGCAGCTATAAAATACTCCAGATGTAACTTATCATTATTTGCGTGAATGAGAAAGTATCTTATCAATAATGTATATGAGAAAGAAAGTAACATGACACTAATTTGCCGAATAGAGAAAGTAACTTATCAACATTTTAATTAACATAGGAAGAAGTAACATATATGACAGAAGAATATAATATAGGAAGTAACTTGCCATATCTGCATTAGAGATGCAATTGTGTGTTACTAATGTATTAAATGTTCCTAGGGTAAATGTAATATCATACATGCAAGTTTATCCAGTAACTTGCCATAATGTAATAATTCATTTAATGAGATTGAATTTCATCATTTTCTGATTCTCCAGTGACATGGTTTATCCAGTAGCAATTGTATATAATATAATATTATCTGTATCGCTTGGCATAGTGAAGGTGATGTTGATGTTAAGTGAAGTATGCTTAGAACATTGCTGGTAGCGGGGAGCAACAGTCAATCATTAAAAATGCCCATTTGATAGCATGTAACTTCAGCACACAAATTGAAAAAAATTATTATGCCATAAGAAATAAATAATTATCTTGAGATTTGTCTCTAACTATCTGTTTGTTTTGCATGTGCAAGGTGAATATTTCATTTGAGGTCCAACACTGAAAGTATCTGAGGTGGAATAAATGTTCCTGTAAGCACACATGTATAAATTGGTTGCGAAGATCTGTTTATAGGATAGTCAATGCATACCTGCTGCTACACATGTTATGTTTGAAATTTTGATTCAAATATGTTAATTTCTGAAATCAATTTAAAGTTTGCTATGCCTCGATGGGCTGACTCTTGGATCTTTTGCTTCTCTATTGTTGATATGCATTGAGATGCTCTCATCTTTGTTTTTTCGTGTTGTGACAGCAGCAAATTCACAGCAGTGTCAGCACTACAAGTTACTATGTTTTTGTTGTGCTTTTGTTACTTATTTAGGCATCTTCTATTTTATGGGGCGTTATTTTATCTTTTATCATTGGTTAATTGTTTAACTATTTTTTGAATTTTTTTGTTTGTGCGATTGGCATGTAGGCACACCTTCAATCAAGAAACAAAATTCTTTTTTATGCCCGCACGCACAAAAACACGTTCGCGGGGCACACACCATGCTAACCGGATCAGGAATAATTAAGAATGCTAAAAAGGAAACAACCGGGGGCTCTCCCCGTAGCGCTAAAAGGAGAGGGCTCTCCCTCTAGTCACCTCCTTATATTTATAGGGTGGGATGGTCTTCCCCGTTGAGTTGGTTTACAATACGGGATAAAACTCTTTGAAAGTCCTAAACCTACTCCACTACGGACGAAACCGGTCAGACCGCTTTCTGAAACCGGTCAGACCGGTTTGGCGTTGCCAGATCTGCTACAGTAAAACCGGTCTGACCGCTTCCTAGAACCGGTCTGGCCGGTTTCCCTCGGTCTGTCAGGAAACGGCCAATTTTGGTTGTCAACACTTTTTATATAAATTCAGTCAAACTTAAAATGGTTTGACTTCTCAAAAAGTGAGGATTGCATGATCCGCCGCGGCGGCAGCAGCGGCGGCGACGGCGAATTGAATCCGCAGGGGAGGTAGGGTTTCCGGTTTTTTTTCCTAGTATTTCGCGGAAGTGATTGCCGATAAAAAAATTCAAAGAAACAGCTGCTCATGTGACGTCGTCTTTTAGATTCCACCTATTAAAAAAATTTGTTTCTATATTTTCTTTTTTGTTTGGTTATTACTCCCTCAGTTTCTAAATATAAGTCATTTGACTTTTTTTACCACAAGTTTGACCGTTCGTTTTATTTAAAAAAATTGAGAAAATATAATCAAATTTAAGGTATTTTTAAAGATTTTATATCAATAAAACAAGCCACCATAAAAAATATAATAATTTACATAAAATTTTGAATAAGACAAGCGAGCCAAACTTATGATGGAAAAAGTCAAACGATCTACCTACATTTTAGAACGAGTGAAAGGGTTAAACATAGAGTAGTTTTTATGTTCACGCTAATGTGGAGATATTTTTTATTCTCACTTTAGCCGAAGATTCTAGCTTAGAGACGGTCCATTGAAGGAGGCCAATAAGGAATATGGTCGGTGCTATGTGGCACACTATCCAATATTATCCAATTATCCAGTTTGCAACCTTAAAGCCGACAGAATTTGCAAACCTTCTAATATAAGGGCAAGTACAACCGTATCTACGACTGCTGTCTCTTCGGCTCAAATAGAGATATTGTACAATAAGCTGTCTGTTTGGTTATCTGCAGGGTATTTAATTCATCTTTTGACATACAGATTACGGTGATCTAGTGCATACTTGATCTTTGTGGTCATTTTGTTGCATACACGAGACAATGCACAATATATAAACTCATAAGATAAACATGGATATAATAATTATATATATATTCATGTGAAATTGTTTTGGATATACATGATACGATATAATAATAAAGTCACCATTTCACATGAATTAAAAAAAAGAAAAAAGATAGATCAATGCTCCACTACTGCAGATCGTCAGTGCTCCACTACTGCAGATCATCAGTACTCCACTACCACAGTCTCCAGAATCTAAAATGACATAGTATTGTCATGATTATTTCCAAAATAATAGGAATGGTTATATTTCAGAATGAATGCATGAAACTAACCTCAATTCTCAGAAAATAGTTTCTTTTTCAAACACTTCATAGTATTTGCATGATCTAATTTTTCTTCATCAGACATCAGTGATAAATCCTTTGAGAGAAGATGGTTGTATGTCTCAAACATCCTACTCTCTAATTCTAATTTTCTTGCCTCTTTTTGTTCCTTTGCTGCAAGATGAGCAATCTTTGTTTGTTCCATCTTATCAGATGATAGCTTCTGCTGCATTTCCAATACTTTCAGCCTATTTGCATTTTGTTCAACCTGGATTTTACCAAAATTTTCCAGCTGATCAAGATCTATATGGTTAACCTCCTTACCATTGGCATATTTCAGCCTTTTAGCTAGTTTTTGCCCCATTGGTCTTGGCTGTTCAGCAATTTCATCTACATCTACATGATCCCCAGCCTCTCCTTCCTTCTCATTTCCAGAACCCTTTGTTCCTGCTTTTTTTCTTGCTGCTTTAAGGCCATTGTTGTATGTAATCCACTTTGCTTCAGTTTTTACTGTGTTCCATACTTCCATCAACACAAAAGGACCTAGTTTGAGTTTCTTATTGTCTTCTATATAAAAAACATGGGCCTTCTCAATCCACATTTGATCATTATATCCACTAGTATAAATCATTCTAGCCTTCAACCAAGCACTATGGAATAGGTCAGTCCACCTATTTACCTTATGAAAACGGTCCTTGATTTGCTTGGCATTTCTGGCCCTATGACTTGGTGTAGTCTCATTGTACGTAGCCTCAACATCAGTCCAATATTGCTCATTCTTCCTATCAGCACCGCAGGTTGAGTCCGTTGAATTGAGCAGCCAATAGCTCATCTGTAAATGTAAAAAATAAAAAATAAGTCATCTGTTGTATTAAGCAGCCATCAGTACAAATGTAATTGAAATTGCAAAGAGACTCACCATCCTAACATCTTCTTCTTGACTCCAATAGATTCTCTTCTCGGTCCTAGGTGCCTCTTCACCACTGTCAACATTAACATATGTGTTGTTGTCCTTTGCTGAAATAGGAGTCGACATTTCATCTTCTGATTGTACATCTTGCACATCTTGCATATTCCGCGGCAGTTTGAATGGTGCAAACTGAGAAGCTTGTCCACCAAAAATAAAATTTTGGGACATGTTGGGCTGGATCATACTTGTGAACCCTCCAGGAGGTGTTGCATTTGTCCCCCTGCAATTATAAGCCAAGAAACAGTGCTTCACTCAAATGAATTCAGTAGGAGAAAATTACCAGCCTAGTGCCTAGATCAATTGACATAATTCAGTAAAATGGAATCAAACTATTTTTTCTTGTACAGAGTTAAAATCTCACTGCTAGTGCATTTTATTCATGAGCTTTACCAGCCCAAAGGTGTGCCTGGACTGAACTTTATCCATTGGATCCTTTTGACACTCCAGATTGAGTAATTCTTAGCCACACACACCATGCTCCATTGGATCCTTTCGACACCCACATAAACAGCAATAATCCACACAGTTTGCATGTTGCAGGGAATGAAAAAAGAAAGACTGGTCATCTACCATGGCAACGGATACACGTGAACTTGAAGATCATTTTGCAAAATTGAGAGAATTCTACCTTGTTCTACAGACATTCTACTTTGTTCAAGGACACAGAGCAACCAAGTTTACAGGAAATTGAGCATTCTAATTTGTTCAAGCACACAGAGCAACCACGTTTGCATTATTCAGTAGGACAAAGCAAACATGTTTGCAATATTCAGTCATTCTACTTTGTTCAGAATTGAGAGATTACCATGTTGCAGGATCTGAAGATTGAGGATTCCATGATTGGGGGTTGCCGAGAAAATCGCAGGCACTGTTGTTGAAGAAGTTACCGTCGGAGAAGGATATTGGTGGAGTAGCTGCCACCACGCCATGACCCGAACTCCTCTCCGGCACACGCGCCGCCCAGCCCGAACTCATCAACTCCGGCGCAGGCGGCATCCGACCTTGCCCCGGGGCCTTCCGCTGCGGCGCCTCCACATCCTTCCGCGCCGCCGCACCGGCCTTGCGCACCCGAGCCGCATCAGCCTGCAGTAGATCTCACGCCGCCGCCGCCGCCGCCGCCTCCTTCTGTGCCTGCCGCGACATTGGGAGGCGACCTAGGGTTCGATGGGGAGGGAAGATTGAGTGGGGGAAGAGTTGAGGAAGAGGATTTGAAGGCGGGGGGAGGAGGGATTCTGGCGCGAACCGTGGGTGGCGGCCGAATTTCTCCCGCGCGCAGAGCAGATCCTCGCGGCCGCCGCCTCCTCGCATCGCCTCCTACAACAGGCGCCCAGCCGTCGCGACGGCCTGGGAGCACGAGCCTTGGTCGTTGACAGACGAGGCGACGACGCCGCGCCCTCTGTGGTCCCGCAGGGGGGTTTCTGAAAAATGCGGCTGCATGTCTACGGCTCTCTGCGAGCCGTTGTACGTGCCCTAGTTGAATTTGATCGTCGGTGAGTCACTAGCAACATGAGATAGTGTAAAGGCAAGAAGTGTTCCCAACCATCTGTTCGACCCGCTCGGCGGCCGCCTCCGGCTCACCCTTGTCAAGTGTCAAGTCCAAACCACTACGGGAGCTCTATTACCGTCTCGTCGAGACGTCGAGAAGTGCTGGCTTTCACCGCCGTCGAGTACACGACAGCGCAGATGGCGTCGATGGCCTTGCCACCGACGACTCGCGGGAGGTTGCTAGGATCCCGCCACTCGTGCTCCCTTGCCGGAGGGTGGAGCCGTGCTCCACCTTGGGGCCACGCTTCTGCCCGCGCGCTGTGGCGTCGCCGTGCACCAGCACCAGCCGCCATTGAGGCTCGGCATCCACGCACTTAGAGCATCTCTAGCAGCATATGTAAAATGAATTGTTATACCTAAAAATGCTAGGATATTTTAAAAACCGTCAAAAAAACAGCTACAGCAGATGATCTATATGGTTTATTATACCTAAATTTTTTAGGCTATGACATAAATTTCTCTCTCCTATATGTAAATATACCAGACCAAAACTGGATTGCTATATTGTGTTTTCACACGCGGAAGAAGCGAACCGTTTCCGCGGGCTCCCTCCGCGCGACCGCGCCCGTCAGTTTCACGCCGCCACCGTCCCGTCGCCATCCCTGCGGCGCCGGCTGCCGATTCACACTAGTGTTTGGACTTTGGAGGCCCATTTACAGAAGCTGAACATACTAAATTTTCTGGAGGCCCATCGTGTTGATTTGGTCCGCGTGCTCATATCGTGGCCCGTCGTACTAATGCGATGAGTTTTGTGCGTTGAAACTCGGCGTTATTTTTACATGAACTCCAGGAGTACAGATTATGTTGCGCCAATTGCAAAGTCAACTCCATGAACTTCGCGCTTAAATTTATCTAGAGTTCCTTGAATGCAAAAGTGACACACAGGTATATACTTAGTCACATCACATTTTAGTGATATGTATGTTACTTACAATAGATGCATCATATTTCACGGAACCCAAAATTAGAAGTACAGAAGAATACATAGCCAAGCTGACAAGCCCCAATGCCATCATTTCATCGCTTGTGATAATAGATAAAACAGTGATATGATATATAGAGCCACATAGAAGCTAGCATGAGTTCACGACAAAGCCATTCAGATTTAAAAGACTCCACACTAGAATTGTAGCTGAATACAAACTGAACCATTCAGTATAGTATAGGGTTGTACTGAAGTAGGAAAAAGAAAAAAAAGAATGCAGCCTCCCAGAGCATCACTGTCAGTTGAAGATTCAGTTTTCAGACAGCAACACACCCATCATGTAAGATCTGGGGAAAGTATCACAAAATGGCCACATTTACATATCACTGTTTAGAAAAAATGTAAGCCCTCTGGAAAGTAAGTTCTTCTGAAGATTCAGACGACGCCTTCCTGTGAGTGTGATCCACTCTATAGACAGAATGTGCAAGTTTAAGTATTGTTGCCACTTGAAGATAACACTGAGAACTATGAAACACTGAAAACCTTATTGCCACCATACCTGGAATATTGTACTAGCCCTCAGACGCTTTTCGCTTTCTGTCACCCATTTTTTAGTTGCACTCTTTCTTCTCTTAGTGGCCTAGCACAGGAACATAAACAAATTTTGGTACATAACAAGGCAATGAACAAAAATCAAAATAAAAAACTGCGTTAATTATCAGTACTACTCACCACTGAATTAGAACTTCCAGCTGCTTCAGGTGCTAATTCAGCCTGCATTCTTTTCATCATGACTTTCTTCTTTCTCTTTTCTGGGTTTTTTGGACATTTTCTTGCATTGTTCTGTTCACTTCTACGAAGTCTGCATTTCATCTTAATGCCAATCTTAGATAACTTGGTTCCTTTCCTAGGTCCAGATGGATCCCTTCTTCTCTCCTTTTTTGGCCTTCCTGGCATCCTTACATATCCAGGAGGTTGTGGTCTTGGATGATCTGAGATTGGCCAACTAGACATGCCCTCCATTGGCAACATGCAATGCTCATATATGTTGTTGTAGGTCTGAATAGTGTAACAATCTGCGATGTAATCTTCTGGATTCTTGGACATCAGATAAAGTGCAGAAATTGCATGACAACAAGGGATGCCAGCTAGCTGCCATAAAATAGCAAATTGAGTGAGTTTCTGATAAGGGACTGTCTACCTATCTGTCGACAGATTTTATCTGTCAAGGTTTGACCCAATCACATAGAGACACGTCAACAACAAAATTATGACAGGTTTTAAGTAACAAATCTGTCAGCCTTTTGTTAACAGGGTAAACAAGAGTTGACGGGTCGGAAATGACCCAACATCCACTAGGAATAAATTGTGCCGCCAACACAGCATGCACAAACTTCTCTGTTCACATTTTATTCAAATTGTCAAAGGATAACTCTGCTGTAATATTACACAAATGACAACTCTATTCTTACTGGTTGATGAAATTACACACTAGTATAGCTGCCTAAAATTACAAATAGCTCTATCATCACAAGGTAATGTCCATTCTCAAATAGTAATGGTAAACAAAGGATCGTCATCACAAGTAACAACAACAGCAACAATTTGATCTTACCACATAACAATCAAGTCCGGTCAGAACATCATAAACACGTCAATTGTCAGAACCTTTAGCGTCAGCCATTGAACAAAAATGAGAGATACATGCTTGCAAAAGATAGTGAAGGAAAATAAGGACTACAACATAGACAAATAAATCATAATTGTTTCACATTCCAATCATTTGGTAATCAGTTTTGAGTGGCGGAAATTTCATCGGTTTCCCATTTCAATCAATCGGTAATCAGTTTTGAGTGGTCGAAGGGTTCACCTTCTGTTTCACACACAGATTTATGTACTTCTTAATCCTAGGATTCAGTCTTCTCTACAAATTTAGGGGCAATGAAAGTTCTCCCTAAAAATAAGAAAAACATTCAGGGTGAAATGAAACTACGCACAACACAACACACTTAATAGTTAATATGCACATAGTCCACTATCACAAAACATATATTAACTAAAATGGTTTCTCATACACACAGATCAATCATATCCTGCTTATTCAACAAAAAGACTACTTGCAGTCAAAATCAGAGGAATTTACATGTGGAAAACTACAATAAATTCAATTGAAATAGATTATAACTAGTGCAACAAATTATATTAAATGCCCAAGGTAAATTGCAGATAAACTTAATCATAGCATCAACACTAGGGCACAACCAAACCACGAAGCCAATATACAAACTACACACACTTACCCAAGTTGCAGAATGAATATGCAAATAGAATAGCAACACCAAACTGCAACAAAAAATCCTTAGTACATGCAAACATGTGTATACAACATTACACACATTAGCTTATCAATATCATATTGCAAAGATTCACTTAAGCGTTAATATATATCATAGTATGCTTTCACGTATCAATTTCAAATAAGCATGCCCAAGACTAAGGTAAATGATCACAAAATAGTAAGCAATACCAAAAATAAAGAGTGTAGCCCATTTTTAAACCTTTACTTGCAACTTATATTACGTAAAAGTCATATTAAGCTTTCAAAATATTTGAGCATCATTCATTAGTGATTAAACTATACGAGTAAATTGCATATATATAAGCACTAATCAGTCATGTGCATCCAGTCCTTATAAATTTTACAACCATTCCACATATAGAATCTACACACACAACAATAAACACAAGTGCATCCAGTCATGTCAAACTGATTGTAACTTTATTGACAAGTAGCATAAGCTGTGAAAACACCAAAAACCACCTCAAATTAGCTCACTTATAATTTTATAATAAGTTAGGTACATACAACTGTAAACTTTAAATTAAGACCCCTTAAGTTATAACACTGGATCACAGTTCCCATGTGAATTATAAAAGTACAAGAATGGATAAATTACATGACAAATAGACAGATTTTCACATGTATAAAAACTTGACTCTTATTTCTATAAGAATACATGTAGACCATAACAACTCATGAAACAAGAATGTCAACCACATATATTTAACAAATAAGTTATCAGATGCCATGTTGAAAACATTATCAAAAATACAAGAAGAAATACATACAACATTCAAAAATAAAGTCAGGAATAACAGAAATGCATCATAGAAACGCACTAACATGTGAAGAAAAAACCTAGGGACAATGCAATAAAAAATAACCAACCTCAAGTGTCTCTCTACTACGACAAAATAAAGGCAGGAAAACCTATTGAACATTAACAGAACAAATAGAATTAGGGACACTACAGAAATTTAAAAAGTAAATTTTGCAGACCTCATGGAACCCATGAACCTGATGCTTCACACTGTAATTATCAATCTAATTAACGCAGAAGCAACAACAACTGGTATTGTCTCTCCTTCACATAGAAAACACAATCAGAGCTACAGCAGCTGGCGGCTTGCTACTCAAGTCGTACGGTATAGATAAAAACTAAATCACTGATGCACTTGTGGATAGTGAATGAACTCACTCTGCTACATGTATACAATAATCAAATATTATTTACAATTTTACATTTAATCAGACCTAGAATGCACTGTTGCTAACAACAAATCAGAAGATTAGATACAATATACCATATCAAACCTAGAAACCTAGTTGGATACAAAAATTCAGATGAGATAAAACATAATTTATAAACACAGTATGAGGAGACATGGAGGACAAACCTCGGGTGAACTCCCAACTGGACAACACACAACTCGAGCAGTAGTAGCGTCAGCCGTAGATCTCCTTCAGCCTGAACAATGAAGAACAGACAACATCACTAAAAAAATATGGAAGACAACACATGGAGGACCGTGGAGGAGGAGGGGAAGGAGCTCAAGGCATTGACAAAGATGGTCTTAGGTGTCGATGTGGCCGCTCCAGACAGCGAAGGCTAAAGACAAACAACATCCAACACAGAGTGCCGCCAAATCGTTTGTGGACCGCGACAATGGCTGGGGAAGAGAATCACGAACCACCTGCTGACCTGCATACATCATAATCAGAAAATAAAAACGAAACAACAAATCACACCATTCCTATATCCAGCACCAAAAATCAGATCAAGCTGCAGATCAAATAAACCACAAAAAACATAAGATTTAGAACAGATTAATAGCAGGGACAGCACCACCGGCAGTGACAGGGGAAGACAAAAACTCAGTAGACGGATGGGAAGATGAACGCCTAATCTTCCGGCAGGGAAGATGGAGCCCCAGTTGAGGAAAGGAAGAGATGGATGAAAGAAATAAAGAGAAGAGAAAGGAAATGGGGAGTCAATACTAAACGGTGCGCTGGAAATATATGAGACGGCATGGATTTCAAAATGTTCGCTCGGGTTATGGGTCCAAGAGCACACCCGCTAACGCCCGCGTAGGAGAGAACAAATACAGCATTGCCGACACAGATCTCAAAGCACATTCTAACGGATCAGCATTTGCCAGATTTTTTTCAGAAAAAAACTGGCGACGGATATTTAGAGTTCTTCTAATAAACCCTGCCATATGAAAAGGAACATAAAAATCATGGGAAAACATAACAGATTGGCCCAATGTTTCTTATAATCAGTATTCGTGAACACCTATTTAGGCGAGAAAGATATTATTTCTATAGAAATAAATAACAATTACATATGAAAACACTATAAATGACTGTAATGTTGCACCTGTAAATATAATGAAATTCAAGTTTATATGAATCCTATGCGAATATAAAATTTATGTTTATTTGGGCCACAATTCCACATGCAGGAACAAGCAAGACCAATTATGTGGCAGGAAAGAATTCAGAGCATAGAGTCAAGTAATCAACAACACCAGGAGCATATGTGAATCGCACTAAACAGGTAATATGTTGTTTTTTCGAAATATAGTAAACCAAATACTATGAAATATAAGATTGCACGACCATGAAATGAACTAGCAGCACCAATGTATATAACAGAAATAGCTTTGACTGCATACATAAGCACGAAATTAAGCATGCATATAGTACAACTGAGGTAAAGCTTTCACTGACAATATGGTGACATTGAGGCGTACATGAATCCTATGTATTTCAATTCATGCATATTTGCGAAGTTGCAGGAACAAACAAGACCAGTAACCTGGCCGGGAACAATACATGGCCTGGAGTAACAAAAACAACATGAAACAGGAGCATATGTGCATCAAACTAAACATGTAATGCTATTTTTTAGAATATAGTAAATGCAATTATATGAACAACTTAAATTTGAAAGATAAGACTGCATGAAAATGAACCAGCAAAACTAAAGTTGGACTCCATTTGTCTTAGCTAGTAGATCGATCGACTTGCGGCACAAGATAAAAACTTCTCTCGGACAAAACCGCATGCAGGACGGACAAAGTAGTACCGGAACTACACAAGCTTGTTCATACCATTGAGCTGGTAATTCCTTAGCTTTGTATCACTACTCGGATCATATGAGATGTCCCTAAAGGAAAAATCCAGACTGTACACCACATGTTTAGAAGAAATTGCGACAGCAAAGCTATGTATCTATGGTTCATCAGCTTGGCCATCTGCCTCAGCCTCAGCAGATGGTTCAGGGGGTGGTACCATATCCCTAAAGGAAAGAAACTACAACTAGTAATATGTACACTAGATATTTGGGACTTCGTCATCATTTTGCTTGCTGGCAAAAAGTGCTGTATGCCGTCAAAGATCTTGCCATTGAGACCTGAAATTGCAACAACAGATTTAGATGAAATAAATTGAGTATTATTGTGCATTAAACATCTAGGCAAATCTTGCTGTTCAAGGTCTACCGCAGTGAAACAGAAGTGTCGTGTCTATATTAAGCTACTACTTGCAATATTAAGGAGAAGGATTCCAAGGTATTAACCGCATTACAGATCACACAAAGAGACATATTAGACCAAGAACAAAAATTATACACTACCATGCTGCAAAACCCATAACACACTAATAGTAATTGTAATAGCATTTCAGCTTGTAAAAGCAAACTTGCTCATCTTATATGTTATTAGCAGCAAACAGATAAATCAAGGTGTCCAAATAGGGCATATGATCAAATATTTATATTATTATGCTAAAGCCACTAGAAAGTTTCTGGGGGTTTTGTTTCTAGTCTGACAGTTTGCTTTGTAAAACCAAAATAAAGGAGACAAACAAAATCAATCCAGCAACCTAACTCGTACAATGGTAGAAAGAAAAACAACTAGGCCTGGGTAAAGTAAAGACATTACAGAAGTGAGTAAATTCTAATCAGTAAAAAACTATACAAAATGTGGGCACAAGTCCATGTATTGCCAAATACAAACAGCACTTTATTTTACAGCACAGGCTACATATTTCCCAAAGAGAAGTGGCATGGCACAAATAGTACATTTACCTGCTAATCCTCAGAAGATGGGACGGCAACGGCCAGAAGTGTAGCAAGCATAAATCCTACAATTTTGTAATAAAGATATAATAAGCTAAATCTATCTTGGTGTTGAGCATCGAAAAAACTACTGATGATACCCAAAAAGCTAAATAAATTGTTCTAAAATCACTAACCAATGGGGGGAATCATGTGAGCAGGAGCGGGAGGCGGAGGTGGGGGGAAAATAGCTGCAAAGCATTCAACTGTTGGAAGATTTTACAAGTTAATTATCCAATTTCCTCTACGCATTAGATCTGAGCAAGGATAACGAACTGATTGTGTTTACCTTCTTGTATCCCAGCGAGGGCAAGGGACACGGGGCCTGCCTCCAGCAGAGCCGTGGTAGCCATGTGGGAGGCGGTAGTGGCGAAGTGCACGCCAAGGGCAGTGACGACGAGAGGAGAGGCGGCGGCGGCGGCTGGGGGCGGGAGCAGCGACCGAAGACCGGCCGGCTGTGAGAGGCGCCTCTGGTACGCGGCGGCCTCCTGCAACAGCAGCAGCAGCACAGCACAAGTTAAACCCATCAGAAACTGGGCCCCCAAAATAGCAACCCCCTGGCCATCGGCCCAACCCACCAAATTCAGAGCTGGGAATGTTTTCCTCTCACCAGACGGTAGACAAAGTAGGCGGCGCCCGCGGCGATGATCACCATGGCCACCGTGACGTACCAAGGCCGGCCCATCTCCAACCTCGACTCATCGATCACGGGAATTGATGCGAAGGGGTTCGGGACGGGCGGCTGCTGCGTGCCTTGCGTCGCCTCCGGGACCTTGCCGCTCTGGATCGCCCACAGATACTCGACGATCTTCACGGCGGTGTCGTAGTAGTCTTCGACGTCCGATGGCCTATCCGGTGTGATGATCACGGCGGCCTCCTTGATTGCCCTCACGATCCTGCACAGAAAGGGACGCAAGTTTGAATTGAGATTTGAGAATACAATATCATCCGATGATCCCCGCGGCGCTCCGGCTCGCCGAGAGGGTCCGATAATCCTGCGACGCCAACCACACACTAAATCATGACGCTGCTCTCGGCGATGAGAATGCCTAACGCGTGCAGGCGACACTATTTGGCTCTACTAGCAGCACTGAAACCCGCTGCTCCGCCCAGCGCTTGCCGCTGCACACGGCGAGCATCACTTCCGCCGTCGACAGAAAAACCAACCACAAATCTAAGTTATCAGACATCTAGACGCGTTGGCGAGGGGTTTGGAGAGCTCGCGCGAGGACGAATGCTGGGGGGTTTCGGTCTCCAACTTTCTCCTCGAACTAGCGGGGTGTACGCGCGATGGGACGGGGCGACCTCGCCGCACGGCGGTGAGGACGGCACTTCTCATCGCGCGTGCACCGCCGGGCGCTGGGCCGAGGAGAAAATTCGAGACGCCGAGAACGCGTACACCCTACTAACCTAGCATGCCGCCGCGGAATAGCTAGAGCCAGAAACCCCATGGACGTGAACACCTTGCGACCCAATTTTGCTCGCGCCGCGCTTCCCGCTGCAGGAGGCGCGAAGCGAAGCTGCAAGCTCGCGCCTCCTGCAGCGGGAAGCGCGGTTCATCGTCCGCGACAAAAATCAAAATGCTAACGATCGATCATTGAGAGAGAGAGAGAGCAGGGGGAGAGAGAGAGCAGGGGGAGGGAGAGAGAGAGAGCAGGGGGAGGGGGAGAGAGAGAGAGAGAGAGAGAGAGAGAGAGAGAGAGAGAGAGAGAGAGACAGAGACAGAGAGCAGGGGGAGGGAGGAGGGAGGGCGCTTACTTGTTAATAACGATTCCCGACATTGGAAGCGAATTGGGAGCGCACGCCGGTCGCGGGACGACGAGGGCTCGGCGCGCTCGCCGGAGTTCGTTTGTGGGCAGGAGGGTTGGGGCGTGGGGGGCGAGGATGACGAAGACTTGAGCCGTGTGGAAATTGCAAGGCGTCAGGGCGGCTACTTATAACCGGGGGAGTCGGGGGCAGCCGGCCGGCGTGGAAGCATGGACGGGTTTCGCAGCGGCCGCGCGCGTCCGTGCTCTGCACGGAGGTGCCGTGGGCCGGTGCGTATGGCCTATGGAACTATGGTCCTACGGGGGGCTTTGTGTGCGCCGTAGGTGCACCGTGGCCGGGCGCTTGGCGCGTGTGCCGGACCGAGCGCAATGGGCGGTGCGCCGGTGCCGCGGTGGTGCGCTAGAGAGGCGCTTCCGCGCGCGGCGGCGACATCGATCCGTCGATGCGGAGGCCGCCTGCGTAGTTCATATTTGCGCCCCGATTCGTCTGCCAAATTTTGGCCGGGCAACGGTTTGGCACGGTACACACGATCGACACGAGCAGCATCCAAATGTTCTCGGTGCTCGATCACTGCATTCTACCGTTTGTAGTCCATTTTACGTGCTGTATGTATGTACGTGAAGCAACTGTTTGTTCCAAAGCAAAGCATCGGCCATTAACTTGTCGCACTATCGGGAATACTTTCATTTGCTTGTGACTCGATCGTGTCTAGTGGAGAGATCGAGATCTCGAGTCGCTGAATTCTATGTAATCTGTACATGCCATGGCTCGAAAGGTGGCAGTGAATAGTGATCACCGGGGGCGCGAGAGAGCATCGTCAAGGCGACTGCCATCGAGTTCATCACTTCTTCAGGAACGTAACGCCGCGAGGGTCATCATCTCCGACATGCAGGACGATCGACCTCTCGCCCGCTGCTTGTTGCTACACCCACTGAGACGTCATCGGCGAGGTGCAGCCGCAAAAGGTCGCCGTGGAGCGCCACGGCCCCCTCGATGTCGTGCTGAACAATGCTGGTAGTGTTACTTTCATGATGGGCATGAAGCCGTAAGCATTTTTAATTTTGAATCACCACTGCCAGACTAGAAACAAAACCCCCCAAAAAATGGGAATGCAGTTCCCAATTTCTAGAATGCTCAAAGAACCATCCCCATTCAATCACATTATCATTCTGTCTGTTCTGACTTCTGAGCACATGGAAATTAATGGATAGCTCAGGTCCTAATGCATGTAGTAGTACGAGTTTAACATTTGTTCAGCGTCAAATGATCGTCAGGGGATAATGAACGACAGCGAACACGTCAGTAAATCATCAACAGAAATTCAGCCTGTAAATCTGCTTGCACCAGAATTCAAATGGAATCCATAAGCACAGCAGATTCTAGAATAATCAGCATTGATATGCCTCAAATTTCATCAAAAAATTAAGTATACTGTAGTACTTTGATATCACTTGTGGTATGTACTGATGTTGAGCATGGCAGATCGACATCCCTTTGCCTAATCACGTGTTCACATGTTCATTCACAGGATCGCTTCATCTGACCTACTTATCAGTCAACAGTTCAACACAAGATTGCGCTGAAGAGTGCATACTGAACAATAATTAAAGTGACAACACTGAACTTGCAAGGCACCATGGATTAGGATATAATCTATGATTCTATGGGTATCAGAAGTCATCTATTCAGAAAGCCAATCATGTCGTTGCACACAAGTTCGACACTGAAAGGTAACAATTCAGAAGAGAAGCTAAAAAAACACATGCTCGGTAGCTAACGGTACTGCTACTGGTAAAAAAAATTTCGTCAAGATGTGTCAAATGATCGTGAGGGCATATGTACAGCAGACAACGCATCATCTGGAGATCATCTAAAGAAAAAATTCAGAGCAGCTTGCGCCGGAATTCAGATGGAACCCGCAGGCACGTCAAAGTTAAGTCAACAGCAAATTGTCAGAACATTTCAGAATGACAGACTTATAGACATCAGATTAAGGACATTTCACTCAAGTACATAATTTTGGCAAGTAATTACGTCAGAGAAGCTAAAGATTCAGGTAACGTTTGGTGCTCAAACATTACCGAACAAGTAATTGGAGTTCATGTGGATCCAATCACTTCACTGATCGGACACTTCTGGATTTCTTTTAGACGACCGGACACTACTGAATACTAATTAACTCCATCATCCGTTCATCTACAGAAAGCTCCGTGCGAACAGAACTGCAAAAATGCATGACGAGAGAGAACCCGCAGCGATGAACAGAGAGTTATCGACATTGTGCGCGAGCGGCGCGCCAGCCTAGCCGCTCAGAATGGCCCAGGCGTCGAAGAACTCCAGCATGACGGCGCCACGCATCTGCTCCGCCGCGGCCTCGTCCGTGGCGCGGCGCACGTTCCGATGGGCCTCCGACGCCCACGCCGCCCTGGCCCGGAACTCCGGCGGCTTCCCGGACACGACGTGGAGGATGCGCACGGCCGCCGTGAGGTACGTCAGCGCGGAGCGCAGCCCGCGCAGCGCCTCGGCGGCGTGGCCGGCGGCAACGGCGCGTCGCTCCTCCCACGCCCGCCACCGCGCCCCGGCGCCCGGGCGCCTCTACTCCCGCAGGCCGAGGCGCGCGGCGCAGAGCGCGAGGACGTGGCCGGCCGCGTCGTGGAGCGCGGTGAGGCGCTTGACCTTGCGGCGCGAGGCGTCGACGGTCCGGCCGTGCGGGGTTGGGAGTCGCTTCCCCGCGTCTCTCCTCCCGAACATGTCGTCGACGCGGTAGCCGCGGAGCCTCCGGTGAGTGGATTTGAGGCACTTGCGGACTCCTTCCAACTCCGAGGTGGTCACGCGGAGGAGCGTGCCGGGCGCCGTCCGCGCCAGCTGCCTCCACGGCTCCGAGCTCTCCTCCCTCCCTCGCTTCTTCGGGTTGTAGGAGACAACCCTGGCCATGGCTGCGCGCGCGGAGGTCTGAACTTGGGGGATGGCAGAAGACAGGTGGGAATTTGTATGGTGGCTGGGTAGCTTGCACGGGAAGCCGCCGGGCAACGCTCTCCTCCTGCGGCGATGTCGGCGGGGGAAGGTAACCATCTATCGGCCCCACACGTCAGTATGTGCCGCCGTAACCGACGTAACCGAATGGGGCCCTCCTGCCCGCGCCAGGCTGGCTATTTCAGTGCACGCCGCGAAGGGAAGCAAATCGTCGAACACCTACCGGGAAGAGAGGAGGAGGGAGAGCAATGGAAAAGCCAGGCTACCCATGGACCGTGGACGGAGCAGATCCTGAGGCTACTGGAGGAGGCAGGCGAAAGCAGCGACAGCGCCTTCTCTTTACTCGCCGCCGCGCTGCCGTACCTCGAGTCGCCGTCGGCGTTGCGTGTGGCCGACGCCGAGGGCGGGGCCAGCCGGATCAAGCTCGCGGAGGGCAAGCTCGAGGACGCGTCCGGCGACCTCACCAGGTGCGCGTCCAACTTGGAGGCGGCCGAAATCATCGATCGCCGCAGAGGATCCGCCACGCGCCATTCGCCGGCGAGCGAGGCGGAGCTGCAGGCCTGCATGAACGAGCTCCTGGAAGCCCGAGCGCGCGTCGACGACGCCCTGCGTGCCATCGACAGGTGCCGCGGCCACCTGAGCGCCGCCAAGCTGCTGCTGGGCCATCAGGGTGTTCCTGGCGCGGACGCCTGCGTCGAGGCCGAACGCGTCGCCGCCGTCTGCTCGATTGAGGCCGCGCTGGATGCAATGGGAGGCGGAGAGGCCTGACGCGCGGCGCCGCCGGCGACCACGCGGCTCTCTAGGCGTCAGCTGAGATGTGTGTTTTCGCTGCAAATTGTTCGCGTAAGTTGTGATTGATCGGTGTTTCGAACCATTCCGATTTTTCAATGCGAGATCGCTTGAACTTTTTGTTGGTGACTTGTTGCTGTTACTTTGAGATATCGAACGAATGATCTCCGTATCGTGGATGCATGGTTGTTAGTGGATCGGAGTTGCTCTTGCTTGATTTGTTACTACTTTTATCTTAAGGCCAGCCATGGTAATGTTCAGTAGCTTGTTCAGTCCATGCATTGTTTGCCAGTGCGATTGCATTTTCCTAGCAAATTTTATGACCACAGACAACGACGTCAGGAAACATTGTAATTGTTCTTTTACACGGAATACTGGGAGAAATGGGGGAGAAAAGTATGGATTCTGATTTCTGAAGTTGGGAAGGCATTCTTCAGTAAACTGGGATAATAGTTCAGAGTTCTTCAGATAACAAAACCTGTTCCCATACAGAGTGTAGGAGAGCTCGCTCGGCCAACTGGGCCGACACACAGCACAGACTGGGCCTTTACATGGGCCTCGCACAATAGCTGCGTTCATCCAGGCGTCGCTGTCTCTTGGCCATGAACTCATGACAAACATGCACTCCATTTGGTTGCTTGATGCTTGTAGGTGTAACATCAGACAGATCATGTATAGCAGCGATAATTTTGTAACATGTAAACAGTATCCATTCCAGAATTCTCAAAATCGTGAAACGTGCGTCATTCCCTCACCCTCGTACGCCTGTTGGTGTTGGTAAATTCTCGTTCAGCATGAACCAATCGAAGAAAGCAGCAAAGGCTGGGCTTAACGAAATGTTCAGAAATCAGAACATTGCGCGGACAAATGTTGACTTTTATGAATCAACTGCGTTCCTTGCTACTCAACTGAAATGTTACTGCCGAGTTGCACGAACTGTTTGTTCTGAAAAATATGTTGTTCTGAAAAAAAAAATACACTGTTTGTTCTGAAAAATATGTCCAGTTACCAAACGCAGATAACTGTCTGTTCCATGGAGCTGATGCGATCATACCACCCGATAAACCAACCCCTACTGCGTACTATCATGTCAGCTTCACAAAAAGGAAAATGCTAGCCGTGCCCAAGTGATCAGTTCAGGCAAAACTGCATTAGCTATTTCATGTTCTTCATTAATCCTCGTTGGTCAGGGAACTGTACTATGGAGTAATATTCATTGGGCGTTCCTGCAATTAGCTATGCGTATTACCAGGCTACCAGCGACCACGGCAGTTAGCAGAAAACAGTATTATTAATTGAAAATGGCAAGCCATTTGTGCATCGCAACTGTAGAACTAAACTCAGGTTAACAAAAACATCCAAAGCAAGGACATGAACATTCAGCAATGTTAGCAACAAGCAACCCATCGAATCGACGGAGTACATCAATAGTTTGAACCCAAGGTCAGAAGCTTCCGGTAATCACAACAAAATGATCGCGTTCGATTTCTCCGCGACACGAAAAGGTAGAACAAATGCAAGCAGGCGAGGCGATCAGGTGACGAAACAAAACGACCGAATCCCGCGAATCTGGGAGACCGGCCGGAGACCTCACTTGCCGCCGCCGATGAAGCCGAACGCCGCCTCGCGCGCGCCCACAGCCTCAGCGACGAGGTCCGCCGCCTTCAGCATCGCTTCGCCGAGCTCCATGGCGCCGTCGAGCTGCTCGGAGAAGCAGGGGCTCTGCTCCCACGGGGCGGTGCCGCTGCCGCTGCCGCCCTCATCCTCGCCGCCGCCGACCTCGTCCAGGACCGCCAGGAGTGCGGCCGCGCGCAGGTGGCCGCGGGCGCGCTCCACCCCGTCGTGCACGCGGGCGGCGAGCCCGGCGGCCTCCTCGAGCCTCTCCAGCGCGCACCACACGTCGGGGTCCCCGGCGAGGTCGTCCACGGACTCGAGCGGCGCGCTCATGCAGGGCGCGCCGCCCCGGAGAGCGAGGTGGCGCGCCGCACCCATGCTGGCCAGCGCGAGGCCGAGCTCCGCCGAGGCGCCCTCGAACGCGCGCTGCGCCTCCTCCGCGCAGGGCCCCTCGTGGCGGCCCCGGTTCCGCACGTCGGCGTCCACGACCTCGAGCACCCCGCGGAGGAGCCCGTGGGCGCTGTTGCAGTGCGTGGCCACCAGGACCAGCCGCCGCTGGAACAGGGACTTCCAGGTGGACTCCATCTCCATCTCTACCCCCATCTCTCTGCTCGCCATCCCTGTTTCTCTCTCTGGCTCTCTGGCTCTGGGTGCTCGTTTCGGAAAGCTCCGGGGAGGGGAGAGGTTTAAATAGCCGCAACCCGCATCGCCTCACGCCGGCAATGGCCAGCCTGGCAAGTCCACCGGAGTCCAACTGTCCAACTGACCTCCTTGGCCACCCTCCATGACAAGTGGGGCCAAGCAGAGGACCCCACATTCCCTTAGCTGGACGGTCAAAAATCTTGACCGAAGCGTGTGAGCCACAGCAAGCCCTTGCGCCGGAGTTACCCGTGCTTGTGACGGCGGCTTCCGGCGCAAGGAATCCATTAATTAATGCCGGCGCTGTGGTTTCCACCTTCCATATAAATAACCGCCTCCGCCGCGGCGCCGCCTCCTTCTCTGTCCACCCGATTTGCTTCCCTCCTCCACGGGTGAGTCTTCTCTGCAGTACTGCAGACAGACTCACTCACTAATGTGTGGGCCCCACCGATGCCATGGCCCACCCGCCAGTGACCGTGAGTCCCTCTGCAGTACTGCAGAGGATTTGCTTCCCTCGTCCACCGCCATTGCGCGCAGCAGATCGAGGGGGAGGGAGAAAACGAGAGAGGACGCGACACGCCGGCACGCCACTCTATGGCAATGGAGGAGGAGCGGCGGTTGATGGATCTGGCCCATAGGGTGCCGGCGACCCTCCTGCTCGTCGGCACATCGGAAAAAGCCGTCACGAGCATCAAGGGCGCCCGCGACCTGCTCGCCGGGGACAAGTGGGGATTCGACGACTCCGACGACCCCGCGTCTCCGCCTTCGAATACCGCCCGAGGAGGAGACCGCGGCGCCACCGACGACCCCGTGGAGACCACCGGCTCCGAGGGCGGCGAGCACGGCGTCGGCGCCCACGTGGAGACCACCGGAGGCGGCGACGGCAGCGTCGGCGGTGTAGCCTTGAAGTCCACTTGCGGCAGCCCGGCCAGCCTCCGTTGTGGGGTCCCCGGGAACAACGGCGGCGGCGAAGGCACCGCGGGCATCGAGGATAGCGCGCCCGCCGGCTTCGACGAGCGGGCCGACCTCCTCGCCAGCGCGCTGGCCCCCGAGGGCCACCTCCCCGTCGTCTTCCGCGAGATCACGCGCCTCATCGCACTCCACGCCGAGGCCGGACACGTCTTCGTCGTCTGCACCGCGCGCCTCGGCCTCGGACCTGATGGCGGCGGCGGCGGCGACGACGTCGCGCGCCTCGGCCTCCAACCTGACGAAGGCGGCGACGACGCGACGATCGGAGTCAAACCACCCGACCACGACGCGCCGTGGAAGCGGTGGATCGACCTCCGGGAGGCCGCCATCCGCCACGCCCACGACGCGCTGCTCCGGTTGAGCTCCGCCGCGTCGGCGGCCGCCGCGGCCGAGGACTTCCTCCGGTGGAGGTCCACCGAGTCCCCGCGCCGGGAAGGGTGGCGGTCGGCGGCGAGGCAGCTCGTGCAGGACGCCAGGTGCAGCCTCGGCGAGGCCAAGGACGCGGTGAGGCTGATGAGCGACGCCGTGATGCGTGAGTTCTTCGAGACCTGGATGATTCTGAAGCGCACGTGATTGGTGGCTGCCTCTGTTGGCCTTCCTGCTTGTGCTGTGTGCTCGCAGCTTTACCCAAAACTTGCGTAGCATGTTGCTGCTGGAGAATGTCAGATTGGATTTTCATGTGTGTGTGTATAAACATGCATTGATCAGCCAAGGTGGAAATGGAGTGATCAACATTTCTCGGTAAAGATTTTGGTGTGTGACACACTGACAGTACTATGATAAAATCACATCAGTGGTTCCAATAGTCAATAAGCTTTTGAGATGAGATGTTAAAACTCATAAGAACCCATGTGCCTGATCCAATATAATGCCTGGTGTTTTTCATATACTCTGCATTTCCTGTTGATCCTTTTGCTATTGACATCTGAACTTTTACTCAATCGTCGCTCCATGGCTCCCGGGGCTTGGTGATGGTGTAGGGCTTCCTCGCCTTCCTCCCCGCCATCTCGTCGCCCCTCTCCATCTCCCTCTCGAACCCCCGGCCTCGACCAAGTCCCAGAACACGGCAGGCAAATATATACCGGGAGGGCAGCCTAAGATACATTTAGGTGGGCAGGGCGAGGCCGGCCGAACGGAGCGCGACGCGATCGGGATCGGCGCGGCGCGGCGCGGCGCACAGTTGGCGGGCGGCCGGCACTTGCATGGAAGTGGCAAGGCTTGGCCGAGTGGCCTGCTGCCTCTTTGGGAACGAAGCCACTGGCTGGCTGGCTGGTTGGCTCCCGTTCGTCGGGGCGAGACCGAGACGTGTCCTCGTCGTCGGTGGGAGAGGAACATGGGCGCCGCGAGAGCCGACCCGTCCATTCGGTCTCGGGCTTGTTTCCTGTTTCGGAAAGTCGGTAGGATGCCCGGGCTCGGCCACGCGCGTGGGGCCGGTTCGGCGGACCCCGACTGGTCAAAGTTGGTGGTGGGGCTCGGTTCGCTGCTTGGCAGGTCACTGCCTCCCTGCCACGGTGGATTATCAACACGGTAAATTACCAAATTCCACTATAAACAAGATCAAAATATCATAACATACATGGAGTACTAAATGTAGATTAAATCAAAAACTAACTGCATAGTTTTATTGTACTTTACGAGACGAACATTTTGAGTCTAATTAATCAATGTTTGGACAATTTTTCATAAATATAAACGAAATGTTATAATAACGTAATGATTACAAAATGACACCATACTCTTAAATTTGGCTTTCCAAATTTAGGATCTAAACCAGGCCTAACATGCCCATCATGCCGTTCGTGTGTACGGCGGCGACGTTTAGCAACACTCGGCTCAAACAAATACTATCTGGTTCGCCGTTCGCGTCTTTTCTTCTTCTTCTTTTTTTAACTGAGATTTTTTTGTCTTTGCGCTATAGCATGTTTTGTTAACGGAAGTTCCAGATTGCTCTTTTGATATACTCCCTCCGTCCCATATTATAAGATACTGCAGGGTTCAAATTTTGTACTAAAATATAAGGTCCTGGAGGGATAGGACAAAACTAAATGAGGTTGGTGGGTGGGTAGAGAGTTAGTGGGTAGTGTAAAATGAGGGGTATAAATGTCATTTCCTCTCACTGTTGTTTCTTGAGTTTGAACCCTCCAGGACCTTATATTTTGGGACGGAGTGAGTGGGTCTATACAAATGAACACACACTCACAAAAGAGGATTTTTTAAAAAATTAATATTATTTTAATTCAAAATTACAAATTAATTCCTCTGATTTGCGAAATTACAGAAATGCGGTACTATCGTCTCCTGGGTAGACGGAAATAGAGATTTCGTCTATTACTAATTTCGTCTATCCATTGGACGAAAACATGTTTATCGTCTATTCAGTAGACGAAATCTCCCAAATTTTCAATTAAAAATAGATTTCTAATTTTCAATTAAAAATAGATTTCGTCTGCCCGGTACTGTATAGTGATGAATTGGCATATTTGTACTCACCACCCTAATGCATCCATTTGTAAGTTTTACAACTTATTATACACAATTTGTTCTTAAATTCCTTATAATATTTTTATACACTTCAAAACATATTATACATTATT
This sequence comes from Echinochloa phyllopogon, assembly GCA_033239725.1. NCBI lineage: Eukaryota > Viridiplantae > Streptophyta > Magnoliopsida > Poales > Poaceae > Echinochloa > Echinochloa phyllopogon. The sequence goes on along the minus strand of BTCW01000014.1, from coordinate 5,696,401 downwards.
ATTATATAACCCGTAAATCATAATATTTCAGAATAACTAATATCCGAACAACTAATATTCCGCGTGCAGGAGGGCGCGTGGCCCGGGGTGTCGGTCATCGGCAACATCCTACAGTAGGAGCACCTCTGGGAGTTCGAACTCAGGCACCGGTTGCTCCGGTTCAAGCACACGCGCTGCACCCTATGATGTTGTATCGGGTGCGCGCACATGATTAATCCATCCGTCGTCCTGATAAAATTTGTAACGGCCTTTGTTCGAGTGAATGGTTTCTCTGAATGGAAAGATAATTTTTAGCGTGATGGGAAAATGTTCAGCTGAAATTGTGGTTCTGCCCCGTGGTTTGCATCTCGAGTTTGCACGCTCTACTATTGTCCAGCGAATTGACGAAATTAATAGATTTTGTCTACCGGGTGGACAAAATCTATTTTAATTGGAAATTTGGGAGTTTTCGTCTACTGAATAGACGAAAAACGTATTTTCGTCCGGTGGATAGACGAAATTAGAGATTTCGTCTTATTTTCGTCTACCCTTGATAGTCCCACATTTTTGTAATTCCACAAATCAAAGGAATTAATTTGTAATTTCGAATTAAAATAATATTATTTTAAAAAATTCCACGAAAGAGGCGACACGGAACCGTTTTGAAGTGACGCAGCACGCACGTCACGTCGTCGACTCGTCGGCACTCGTGGTACGGCGGCGTGACATGTTTCGGCCAGAGCACAGATGGAACTGCACCGCCCAGCATGCGCCGCACGTTTTAGGCCTTGTTTCACAACGTTAAATTTAGGAGGTCGAATTTGGAAGTTTAATGTCATAACGTAATCATTACGTCACCGTATCATTTTATTTGTATTTGTCAAAAATTGTCCAAAAATTGATTAATTATGTTTAAAATGTTCATCTCGCAGAGTACAACAAAACTGTAAAATTAGTTTTTAATTTCATCTATATTTAGTACTCCATACATATTATGACAATTTGATGTGACATAAAATCTTCATTTTACATAGTAAATTTAGAAGTTGCTTTTGAGATCTAAACATGACCTTCTATATATATATATATATATATATATATATATATATATATATATATATATATATATATATATATATATATATATGCGTGGACGACCTGATTCGATTGGGCAGGGAAGAATGCGCATGTGTTCTTCATTATTGCAAGAACCATATACGCGTGGCCGAAACGTACGTGAGTTCATAAACAGAAGCCGGCCAGCAGTGCCGCAGTGGCGCAACCGCTTTCATTTCATCTCTTGGGAATTGACAGGTCGAGCTGAGGAAGAAGCACACGCACATGTTCCTGATGCCGTATGATGCATCAGTTGCACCTAAAATCATACGTAGTACTAGTTCTTTGTAGGTTCGGTATATCGATCCCATTAACATAAGTACTTTGGATAAGCAGCTGTACATCATCTGTTCTGGTACTATACTATTTTTTTCAGACAGGCGGTATTTAATTATCCTCTGTCGCTATCGCTTTGTGCAACACCGTGGTGGTTAGCACTTTCAGCAGTTGGGATTTTAGTTACGGTATAAAGAAACCAGTATGGCAAAAGAATCAAGTTGCTACGACGACTACGGGGCTTAATGCTTAGTCGGGAGTGCTCATCTTTTCCCCTACAAATATTAAGTCAGATCCATAAACTAACAAACTGGTTTAATTCCTTTGTTTTCACCGAATGATGACTTCCCCTTATCCTTTTTTAAACAAAATGAATAGTCCGTGTAACGTGAGACGGCTCGAGTGGGACTCTAGGTTTGATTGGAAAAGGCCTATTCCACTACTTAAATCAGCCCACAAGCCTAATTCAAAATAAAATCCAGCCCACAAGCACAGTTCGAAAGAAAAATCAGCCCACAAAGGCCCGTTCGTTTGATTCAAACTGGATAGATATTCCATACCCCGCGCATATACATTACATGCTGACTTCATTACTCACTACGAGCATCAACATTTCTGCAACGTAATTAGGTTTCGATATTTCTCCTGAAGCTACATATGGGGATGAATTATAAAATAACTGTTGCAGCACAAAATCATGCATATCAAAGATTTGGGAGGAGGAGGCACTTAAGTTGGCTGGTATTAGCATGGTTCTTCATGTGCTTAGTCTTTTGCAAGCATGCTATTCTAGATTAGGTCTTCGTTGTTTGCGTCTCATTGGCACTGCCTCTGGTTGCATTGACCAGCTGGGCTCGCCTGTTAACTGTTGGGGGGCATCTGAATATCTGATCGCCTCGATCCCTAATGCTAATGCATGCTCATCTCTGCTTCATGTCGTTTGATCCATCGAATTCGACCACCAGGCAAAGGCGCTATCTGATTCACTAACTTCTCTAGTGAAATGCCACCGGTCAGTCGTATATCTCTGAATAAATTGCATCGCAGGATGGCAGTTGACAGGCAAGGCAATCCCCGGGAATGTTGTGTGAAATGCCTGCTCCCACCAAATGGAAGACCGAATAAACCGAGAACACAGATCGCACCTCTAGCAGCAGGCACGCAGGCTTCAGCCTCCGGCAATACTGTTACTAAACAGCTAGATGCATCATAATTCAGAACAGCCCAGAATTCAGAATTCAGAACATCATGGCAAAAGCCCAACCAAATTAAGCTAGACAGCTCAAGCTACTCAATCTCCGAATGCAAAGTGTTTTTATCTGCATTCTGCACTGCACAAGTCTTACCTGTACCAACTACCAAGCAGAGTTGCAGATATCCAGGAAAGACTAGCAGAGCTTAATTCTAGTCATCAACTCTGTAGGAAAGCAAAGCTCGGCAGCTGACTGCAATATCAGCAATAGGCTGAATTTGACAACATTTCTGGGACTCATCCATGCAGATGAAAGATACAAGTATTCTGGTGATCTGATCCCCATGTGCACCACAGCCAGAAGCAAAAACAGTTCAATTACAATCTGATGTCTAATTCTGGACTGTACACCCATTTCTCCTTGACTATGAAACCCAACTCAAAGTTCAAACAAAGAGAAACGTAATGCCAGCAGGTATTATATTGATCATCTAAGAATATTAGCATGAAATTGATTTCAACCTGAAAAGCGAATTTATGCCCCACAGTCGCGCTACACAAGTGTGCATTGCAGTTTCTCCCTTGGAATGAATGTTACTACTTCGTGTGATATGTCTGTTCATAAATGAAAGGCTTTCTGAACAACTAACACTGACCAATTGTGCAATGTTTCATAGCTACTGGAAATTGGAAAGCATATTGCACATTGCAGATTTACAACCAATAAGCACCATACACTTTGTTCAGCGCAATCTTGCGTGTTGGCGTTCAATGGTACGTGTATGGGGAATTCCACATAACCGTGATGTTTCTGCCTCATCCTAGACTAGTGAAATTCTACTCCTTGACTTTTACTGTAATGTTCGTTTGTAGGTACAGTAGTGGAACGGACATTACAGTGGAAGTTTGAACATTAAGCATCTCCAGCTCGACGCAGTGATCCGGCCACGCGCAGGGGAGAGGGCGGCGGCGACCACGGGCGAGCATCGGTGGTGGCATGCGCAGGGGTGAGGGTGAGGGCAATGGCGGCGGCAGCCTGGGCAGTGGCGTGTGCGGGGCAGCAGCACCAGCCTTGGCGCAGGCGCAGACAGCCGTGGCCCGGCACGGGTACGGGTACGGGTGAGCCGGCCTGTCGACGAGGAAGAGGTAGAGGGAGCACTGACATGTGAGGCCCATGGATAGGGTGGGGTAAAATTGTCTTTTCATATGACACTTAACAGCGTAGAGACCAAAAAAATGAATGGAATGACAATGAAGGAATAAATTGAAACTTACATGGCGCTGAGGGGACTCAAAAAAAAGTTTGTCACCGAGTGAAGGCATAAAATTTTATGTGCCACGGGATTGGCTCCAACATTGAGCTGGTGGAGAAGTCCGTTGCATGGTGGGCCTGTGACACGTCGGCGTGCCAGATGTCAAACCAGGCTGTCTGTTTCAGATGACGCACGCCTGTGGAATTGGAAGTGAAAGGCCTCCGGAACATTGGGAAACAAATCGTCGAACACTTGACCAGCGAGCGAGAGAGATTCTCGAACTTGGCGGTGGCCGTGACGCTCGCCCCGACATCGCCGACTTCCTGCTCAAGCTCCAAGACCCGCCGCGGGCTTCGTAACTGGTGCTGCCGCCGCGACTTGCCCCTGAGGCGAGGTGCCGCAAGCCCAAAACGTTCCCCTACATCCTCGTCGTCAACTCCGATCGGCTCCTCGTCGAGTCGTCGGCTCGTCGCGGCTTCCTAGGGCCGGAGCATCGTCGACCCCGAGAGTCGCGACAACTGCATCCGCACCGCCACCGCCGAGTGCCTCCTCGTCATACCCACGGGTTTTCCCATGAAGCTACCCTCTCAATGCTCCATTGGCCTCATCGTCGACCCGCGCCACCGCGGCCACTACATAGTCACGCAGCTTCACCCCGTCCCCCACACGTCCATGAGGCGCCACGACTCCCTCCTCTGCTACTCCACCGCCATCGCCCAGTGGCCGTCAAGCCGCTCGCCTCCGCGCTCGACCACAAGCCCTAGGAGCGCAAGGCGTGCTCTTCTGCGGCCCGTTCGACGACCAACCGCGCCTGCAAACTCTTGGACCAGCCCCGCTGCATCAGGCCAAACCAGGGAAAGCTGCACTATGTCGAGATCCAGGATTCAAGGGTCTCTCCTACGACCTCGCCAACGTCAACAACCCTCCGAACAAGCCCACCGTAAAGACGTGGACGCTTGTCAACCCGTCGGCCCCGCCTCAATGGAAGATAGAGCACGAGGCGTCCTCCGCCGAGATCTGGGTGTTACGATGATCTTCTTGGGCTTGGCCCAACGGTCTAGTCTGGCCATGGACTCGCGCCGTGATCGAGGCCGCACAACCAAGAGTTGGTTACGGGCCCGTCACGCAACGCTATAAATATAAAGAAAGGTGGGGGCCGGTGGGCACGACACCCAAGTTCACCGTGCCTCGTATCCCCACCGAAAAACCCTAGACCCGATCTCTAGATGAGCGCTGAAGTGACGGGAAGCACCGCCGCTTCGACACCTCCGTCGTCGCCCTCACTGCCTCCACCACAGGGTGCGCCATCGTCCTCAGCACCGCCTCCACAACCTACACCGCCACCGGCCGCGTCGTTGCTGTCGGCCACAACTATGGCGGGCTCCTCTAACTCCAACTCTAATGGTCGGATCCCTAACCCCTCTCTGTTGTAGTCATGTTTTAGATCTAGATCCGTTAGTGCCTGTTCAAGTTCTTCAAGTTTTACCACTAGATCTATGAGTAGGTGATCCTATTAGGTCTATCACTAGGCCCACGATAGCTACATCATTGCCGTCAGACTGCCTCAGGGCAAGGTGCCCAAGCTTGGCTTCGTCGACCCCAACAACTACGACGACGTCTACTTCTTCTAGGACGTGTTGCTCTTCCCCTTTGCGCTAGAGGCGGGTCATTGCCTGCGAGGAGGGACTGATGGATCGCCGTCTCCATGATCTTGATCTGCAGTACACTCGCTTCATTGACGCATTGGTGCTGTCACGCAGCAACGATCTTGTTTCATTAGACGGTACATGCGCATCAGCATCAATTTATTACCAAAACTTATTGTCTGGATCTAGAACATGATGATGTAAGTGTTGCTAGCTAACAACTGATGTGTGGATTCGTCACATTGGTATGATCACATATGCATGTTCCGCTTCTCTCCATGTGTGGGAACTAAATAGCATGATTTGATTGCTTACTTTATCGTGCACAAAAATGATACTTGTGTCATGTGCTTGCTGCTCACGAAAATGATCCTATTAATTACCATTTTAGCCCGAAGATGGTAGGCAATAGGAGTATTCATTTTACCATTCCGTAGCAACTATATAGAATATAATTAGTGTGAAGACTGATAGTCAACGGCTAACATTTCTGGACTGAAGTTGCATTGATTCTGTTTACCATTAGTATTTCTTTATCTTGCCCAAATTCGATTCATAAACCTATTTTTATCATTGGGTAGAATTGTGAGTATGTCACCAGCAGTATTGCTAATTTTAACTTCTAATCGGTAGGCGGGAGTCGAACTGAAGGGACCGATGACGATCAATGTGATGTTACAAAGAGGTCTTATTCATGAGAAACACATAGTAAAAAACTCATCAGCGTGAATGGTCCTAACCCACTCCTACATCTCTGTATCAATGGATCCCAACAAGAACCTCAACCATCCCAACCATCCCAAGAACAAGGAGATGAACGAACAAAATAGCTACACGAAAGCCTTTCAAATGTCTAGAGGAAGTTAGAACAAGAGAGTAACATGAGCATCATTCAGAAGCTTATACGGGAGTGAGATGGAAAGGAGACCGACACGAGGGGGAAGTTGAGTTTCATTATAATTTAATTCATGTCAACGGTCTGAACTCTCTAATGCACTTCGTAGGCTGTGTCAAATAGTATTTAGTCATTACAAAGATCTTCTCTACAAGCGGAAGTGGCGAACAATGTTAGGTATAAGATGAGGTTTTAAGTGTAAGGTTTGAGCAATGACAGACACATGATTTTACAAATATATGTAAATAATATTTATATTTTGTTTCTAAAAATATCATTATATTCATATGACTTTCCATTTCTCTTTCTCTTCACATGTGTCATGGCAAATCTCGAAAGATATGATGCTCTTTCCTAAATTTCATCGATGAGAAAAATCTCTAGTGTTCTCCTAACAAAACTATCAAAAATTGTGATCTCAAACACGCATATTTAAATATATACACTATCTTTTCTTAGCAATAAAAATATCTTTTGTGCATAAAATCATTCATCTAGAATTATCTTTAAAAATGATAGAATCTATATTATTTATATATTATCTTGTAATAATTATATGTCAATTTAATTTAAATAAATTCTTGAAATTTTCTTTGAGTGCCAATTGCACGATATCTTGTGGCAACGATAAAACTCTATGGAGTCGGAGCCTTGTTAAATTGTTCAGCCTACGTATCAAAATCATATAGAAACATCTTTTGCTTTGTTAAAATGGATCAATAGGCTTGTCTCCATTGTACAGGCGAGGCCAACCCCATTCACGCTGCGAAATGTGCACGTAATCTTCTTCGACAAGCGTTTGTAGTTCGATTTCACCTATACATAATCTTGAAATGTTAGAATATGCAAGTAATTACACTTGCTCGATCTTCTCGTTTTGGTTTAATTAGATACGATATTTCCGGTTGTCCTATATGATATAATAGGGGCCAGAGGCTAGGTTAGCCCTCCGCGTTATTTGAACGCTTAGGCCAGTATCAGCGCACAGTTTCACTACACGGTTATATAGGCCAGAAACTAGATAACTGTGCCAAAAAAGTTTCATGATGATGAAACTCCTCTCACATATCATGAAACTCTTTCTTTTTATTCCTATGCCACATCAGCACATTTGATGCCATAAAACTCCCACTGAGACTGACCTTGGGGACCAGGTTCTCTCTATGATACGCCTGGTCGGTGACTACCCTCTCAAATTCTAGCGAGAGTGTCACCATGGGGGTTTGAACCGTGGTTGTGGGCTAGAAAGCTTGGCCTTCTTGTCCTATATGATATCAATGTTAGAAATCTAGGCCATTTTTGGTATATTTTAATTTCAGAAATTAACAACAAATTCGTAACAATAGTGAGTGATCTTTTGACAACACAACATGTGCGAGTGTTCAAGTTAAATCTATAAATTAATGAGAACAACAAGAAAAACCAGAGATGGTTGAGTGTGTACCCAGGGGCAGAGCCGGAACCGGAATCGCCGTTACCAGTCATGATTGATTAGCCTTCTTGAAGTAGTCGATCTTCTTCGATGTAGTGGCGAGTCGACGCAGTAGTGGAGTCCCTCGAACGGCCTTCTGGAAGTAGTCGTTCAGGGCCTCTGGGATGTAGTCGTTCGCGTGATGAAGAGGAAGTAGTCGTTCAGTTTGTGGACGTCGGGAACTAGTCGTTCAGCTTGACGAAGATGCCGCCGGGAAGTAGTCGTTCACCAGCGAGCAGTCGCGTACTTGTACACTCTCCAAAAAGCTTATTGCCTGCCTATCCCGAGCAGAATCACAAGGCAGGGAGGGTTCGGAGGCTTCTGCTCACGCAAGCAGTGTGCACACAAGGCTTGCGTCAGGGAATGCAAGAAAGCAGCAGCAAACAATAAGGGAGAAGAGAGAGGTCTCCTGAAGGCAGTACCAGAGAGTTCAGGTGTGTCTCTGCCTAGAGGAGAGGCCTCCTCTTATAGAGGCAGAGGGAGGAAGGGGGGATGAACCGACTCCTCTTATAGGCGCAGAGGGAGGAATGAGGATGAACCTGGACGCTCATAGCAGCTAGTAATTGCCATTAACACGTCAGTTACTGGTAACGGCTAAGACTCAATAATAATTGTCATGAATGACAAAAACGATCACCTTCACTGCACATGCCGAGCGGACAGACTCGTCACGCCTCGGCCACAGCTCGGCGAGGCGAGCGCACGTGGCACACCCTTCTTTTATCAACTTCACAAGTGGTCCACATTTGATCCACCATTTAAGTTAGTTAGGATTTCCGTTAACTCACCATCCGGGATTTAAACCCTTATCATTTATTAGTGGACCTTTAATTCTTTGATTAATTGAGATTAAAATAGGCCAAGACCCAATTAATCCAACAAAGCCTAATCAAACTTTAGTATGGTTGAGATAAGTATGTATTTGCAGGTGTTACTAAATGCCTCGCTTGAAGCACGTAAATTTAGGTATTCAAAAAATACCTATACAAGAGTGCCATATTCTAGATCGTTAAGTTTATCCCCCGACCCGTCGTGCAGAGCGCAGAACGCGCAACCCGCGCGCCTCTGCGGCCGCCCGGTTTCTTTGGCATCAACGCCACCAGGTTAATGGCCGGGGTTAGGGGGGCGGGGTTGCCGGGGGAGATCCGTCGCCGCCGGAGCTAAAATGAGGGGTCGGGGGGCGGCGGCCGGCCTGGTGGGGGCGACGGGCGGAGGGCCGGGCGGCGATGGCGCCGCCGGTCGGGCGGTGGGAGATCCCCGGTGGGTGGTGCCGGCGGCGGAGGCGGAGGAGGTGATGAAGAAGGTCACGACCGGCGGGTTAGCGTGGCCGTGGTGGCGGGCGGCGGCGGAGGCGGCCGAGACCGCCAGAGCCGGGCGGCGGGGGATGCTGGCGGGGGAGAAGAAGAGGGCGGAGGAGGAGGCGCCAACGGGTTAACGTGGCCGTGGTGGCGGGCGGCGGCGGGGGCTGCCGACGGGGAAGAAGAAGGGGGCCGCGCGATCTCCTATCGCGCGACCGGTCGCGCGTTAACGCGCTCCATTCTAGATCTAGCAGAATGAGTCAAATACGAACAGTAAAACCACTAGGGATCTTTTGGTTTTACACTTCCGAATTTTTTTACTCGAAATTCAACTTTTCAGATTTTGTTTCATATATGAAACAAACAGTGTTTCTGACACACTAATACTTAATTTTTTTTTCTATTCTGAGAACTAGAGGTTGCATTGGCACAGCCGAACTTAATTAGTCAATCAGGATAAGAACAAGATTAGTCAGGCATGACGTACTTGTCAACTTATTGATAATCACACAAGTTCTACAGACATGAACTACCGAGAAGACTTGCGAGTTTGCGACACCGCCGCGAGGTCCGTCGTAGTGGAGCCAGAGCATCCGCGCGCAGGCGCGCAGCGCCTCGCTGCCGTGTCGCACGGCCTCGGCGCGGTGCCCGTCCCACGCTCGCCACAACGCGCCATCACTCGATGGAGCATGTCGGAGCGCGCGCGGCGCATCGCGGGCGAAGACGTGCCCGGCCGCGGCGTGGAGCGCGGTGAGGTGTAGGCGTACTGGCGTGTGACCTCGTCACAGGAGTCATGTGGCGGATGGCCGCGCGGGGACTGACCATATCGGCGACACTGACGTCGAGCAACCGCCGGTGGGGTGAACTCGAGCTCGACGTCGAGGCACCTTAGGACTTGCTCCGACGACTCCGATCCGGCGACGAGCAGGAGGGTCACCGCCACCGTCCGCTCGAGCTGCGTCCACTGCTCCGTCGGCGCCGGCCAGCTCTCCCTCCCTCTCTCTCTTCCCCTGTGACTTCCGGTGTAATGGAACGGGGTGTACAAAACAGTACAATACAAGACGGTTACGGTTGGGTGTATTTGCTGGAGGCTCGACCAAGTGTTTGGGCTATTTCCGCCGCACGGAAGCAGCGCGCAAGTTCAAACACACGGTCGCCGGAGAGAGGTGCAGCGCCCGAAGTCCGTGTCGTACACGCCGTACCGCGACAGGATCTTGTGGAACCACCCGCCGGCGCCGTCAAGCACGTACGCCGTCGTCCAGCGACCTGATGGACGCACCGATCGGCGATCGCTACGGCCGCGGCAACGACGGCGTCGGCGCCCAGGCCCAGCAGGTCGCCCATGCCCACCTTCACGTAGCACGGGCGGAGGCAGTTGCCGAGGTACTCCTGCGGGATCGGCGGCGCCAGGCGCCGGTGGCACTCCACCGAGAACAGCAGGTGCGCTTGCGCTCCTCGCTGTCACTCCGCCGGCTCTGATAGTCTGATGCCGCGCCATCCTGCATGCAACTAGGGTGCTCAAGCAACGACGGCGTCCTCACCGAAGTTGCAAAGAAGAGATCTGGCAAGCGCGTGCTGCAGTTCGGACTCGCCGGAGAGGAGGTCCTCAATCGCCAGCAATGGCGAGCAGCGGTGGCTACACAGGGCAAGCAGAGGGGCTCGCCAGAGGAGAGAACGAAGTGAGAAGCGAGGAGAGGGAGCTGCGGCGGCGTTGACGACGGCAGTGAGCAGAGGAGAGAAGGAAGTGAGAGGCGAGGAGAAAGCTGCGGCGCAAGCACACCGGTGGCGAGTAATCTGCGCGGCTGAGAGAGAGCGTGTAGAGATAAGGTAGAGAGAGATAAAAGAAGAGAGAGAGAGGGTGTATTGAACCTGTATAGGTGTTGTATATGAATATACATATCAATGCTGCAAAGGGAGTTGAGGTGACGGGTAGCAGATGGACGGTCTAGATAACGAAAACGAACGCGGAGCGTTCGTTTGCCAAAAAACTGGACTGTACAACGGTGACTGTGTTGTACCTTTCCCATTTTGAAAGCCCAGGCAACACAGCAGGTAGCGTGCGCTGCAGTGATATGCTCTTGCTCTGCTCTGTCTCTGTCCAAAATGCATAGGAGGTGGGTGGGACTCCAAAGGCCCTACAAGAACACCGGGGCCGTTCAAAAAAACAACTCCCACGTACATTATGTAAAAAAAAGATTCTCCATCACATCAAAATATCATAACATGCATGGAGTATTAAATATAGATGAAATCAAAAACTAATTGCACAGTTTTGTTGTACTCTGCGAGACGAATATTTTAAGCCTAATTAATCAATTTTTGGATAATTTTTTACAAATACAAACAAAATGCTATAGTAGCGCAATGATTACGAAGTGACATCTTACTCTCAAATTCAACATCTCAATTCTAACATCTAAACACCACCCAGGTTCAGCTCCTTCACTCTCAGGATTGCTTAATTAAGACAATGCATCTTACCTTCTTATCAGTCAACACAAAATTGTGCTGAAGAGTGCATACGAAACAAAAATTCAAGTGACATCACTGAACTCTCAAGGCAATGAGGATTTAAACCTAGGATATATGAAATGAGTTTGAAACTGACAGGTAACATTTCAGCACAGAAACTACTGTAAGAATCACATGGTTGGTAGCACACTGTACTGCTACTGATAAGAAAATTTGTTCAGCATGCATCAACTAATCGTCAAGGCATGTACGGCAGATAAAGTGATAAACACATCCGGAAATCATCTAAGAAAAATTCAGAGTAACTTGCGCAAAAATTGAGATGGAATCCATAAGCACATCAATCAGAAGTAAAGATTTTTAAGAATGGATGTGTTTAGTTCCCTGTCACATCATCAAATTTCCCAAAATTCTCTTTCCAAACGTCACTATTCACCTATCACATCAAATCTCTCTCCTTATACATGAAACACTAAACGTGGATAAATAAAAAAACTAATTACATGGGTTTGATGTACACAGCGAGACGAATCTTTTGAGCCTACTTAGGTCATGATAGGATAATATTTACCACAAATAAACGAAAAGTGCTACAGTGCGCTACAGTGTCGGATGCGACATTTTCACCAAACTTTTTCATCCACTTTTTGGAACTAAACACAGCCAATCATACCGACTTATGGACATCAGAGTAAGGACATTTCAGATAAGTACAGAACTCTGGCAGGTAAAATTTCGTCAGAGAAGCTAAAGAGGTAGATAAGGTTCGGTGGTCAAACATTACTGAACAAATAATTGGGATTCATTTGGCTCCAATCACTTCACTGATCGGGTACTTCTGAATTTCTTTTAGACCATGAGACACTACTGATCAACTCCATCATTCGTTCATCTACAGAAAGCTCTCACGGGGAGCCATTATTTGATCGAACAGTACTGCAAAAATGCATGACGAGAGATAACCCACAGCGATGAACAGAGACTTATATCGGCGTTGTGGTTGTGCGCGAGCGGCGCGCCTAGCCGCTCAGAATGGCCCAGGCGTCGAAGAACTCCAGCATGACGGCGCCACGCATCTGCTCCGCCGCGTGCCGCGCCGCCGCGACCTCGTCCGTGGCACGGCGCACGTGCCGATGGGCCTCCGACGCCCACGCCGCCCTGGCCCGGAACTCCGGCGGCTTCCCGGACACGACGTGGAGGATGCGCACGGCCGCCGTGAGGTACGTCAGGGCGGAGCGCAACCCGCGCAGCGCCTCGGCGGCGTAGCCGGCGGCAGCGGCGCGCCACTCCATGCATGTGTCGACATTTTGATGTGATGAGAATTTTTTTTACATAGTGAAATTTTTCAGAATAAATCAGCACCAGCCAACAGTACTTTTCTCTCACAATAAATTAACACCAGCCACCAGTAGTATTTATCTCACAAACCAGCACCAGTCACCTACCACCGGCCAGCCGAAGGCTATCGCGTAGTGGGTACAGCAGGTGACTGTGTTGTACCTTGCCCACTTTGAAAGCCCACGCAACACAGCAGGTAGCGTGCCATTGGAGAGTTGGAGCGTGTTCGTGATATGCTCTTTGTCCAAAATGCATAGGAAAAATGCATAGGAGGTGGGTGGAACTCCAAAGGCCCTACAAGAACACAAGGTTCAGCTCTGTCCCTCTCAGGATTGCTTAATTAAGACAATGCATCACACAAGATTGTGCTGAAGAGTGCATACAAAACAAAAATTCAAGTGACATCACTGAACTCGCAAGGCACCATGGTTTTAAACCTAGGATATATGATATGGGTATCAGAAGCCATCTATTATACAGCAAGCTGTTTGCAATGCAACCAGGACATTTCACCCACCTCCAAATTCATTTCAGAGATGAAGATTCATCTATTCTCTACTGATTCTGTTTAGTTTTCAAATTCCACCCCAAATTCTACTATGCAAAAAGAAGATTCCTATCACATCAAAATATCGGTACATGCATGGAGTAATAAATGTAGATGAAATCAAAAACTAATTATACAGTTTTGTTGCACTTTGCGAGATGAACATTTTGAGACTAATTAATCAATATTTGGACAATTATTCATAAATAAAAACGAGATGATACAGTGACGCTACAGTGGCAAAGTCCAAATTTTGCCGTGCCAAAGTTAACGTCTTAACAAGGCCTCGAAACTGACAGATAGTATTTCAGCAGACAAGCTAAGAATCACATGCTCGGTAGCATACTGTACTGCTACTGATAAGAAAATTTATTCAGCATGCATCAACTTGTCGTCAGGGCATGTGCTGATAACACTATGGAAATCATCCTTGTTTAGATCTCAAATTCAACCCCCAAATTCCACTATACAAAAAGAAGATTCTCATCACATCAAAATGTCGGCACATGCATGGAGTACTAAATGTAGATGAAATCAAAAACTAATTACATAGTTCTGTTGTACTTTGCGAGACGAACATCTTGAGCCTAATTAATCAATGTTTGGATAATTTTTCACAAATACAAACGAAATGCTACAGTTTCCCAATGATTGAAAACTTCTAAATTGGGAGCTCCAAATTGGGATCTAAACAACGCCTAAAATTCGGAGCAGCTTGCACCGGAAGTCAAGAACATTTCAGAATTACACTGAGGCTGTGTTTGGATCCTAGGAACTAAAGTTTAGTCCCTCAAATAAGTGATAATTAGTAGCACTAAACATAAATTAATTACAAAAGTAATTACATAAGTCATATCTACTCCGCGAGACGAACCTAACAAGCCTAATTAATCTATAATTAATACATAATTATCAAATTATTACTGTAGCATTATATTGTCTAATCATGCACTAATTAGGCTTAATAGATTCATATCGTAAATTAGTCCTGGCTTATGTAATACATTTTGTAATTAATATATATTTAATAATTTTAATTAGCATTTTTTCATTCGATTCGATGTGACGGGACTAAAACTTTAGTAAAGGACCAAACACCCCCTGACTTATGGACATCAGAGTAGGAACATTTCACACAAGTTCATAACTCTGGCAGTTAAATTTCGTCAGAGAAGCTAAAGAATCAGACGATGTTTGGTGGCCAAACATTACTGAACAAATAATTGGATCGAAGTTCATTTGGCTCCAATTACTTGACCGATCGGACACTTCTGGATTTCGTTAGACGATGGGACACTATTGAAATACTGATCAACTCCATTCGTTCATCTACAGACAGGAAACTCTCACGGGGATCTCGGCAACAGCATTATTTGATCGAACAGAGCTGCCAAAATGCACGACTAGATAACCCGCAGAGATGAACAGAGACTTATCGGCATTGTGGATTTGTGGTTGTGCGCGAGCGGCGAGCCTAGCCGCTCAGAATGGCCCAGGCGTCGAAGAACTCCAGCAGGACGGCGCCACGCATCTGCTCCGCCGCGTGCCGCGCCGCCGCGACCTCGTCCGTGGCGCGGCGCACGTGCCGATGGGCCTCCGACGCCCAGGCCGTCCTGGCCCGGAACTCCGGCGGCTTCCCGGACACGACGTCTCCCTCCCCCGCTTCTTCGGGTTGTAGGAGAAAACCCTGGCCATGGCTGCGCGCGCGGAGTTCTAAACTTGGGGGATGGAAGAAGACGGGTGGGAATTTGTATGGTGGCTGGGTAGCTTGCACGGGAAGCCGCCGGGCAACGCTCTCCTCTGTTACAACTGCGGCGATGTCAGCGGGAGAAGGTAACCATCTGTTGGCCCCACACGTCAGTCTGTGCCGCCGTAACCGACGTGGGGCCCGCCTGCCCACGCCAGGCTGGCTATTTCAGAGCACGCCGCGACGGGATGCAAATCGTCGAACACCTACCGGGAAGAGAGGAGGAGGGAGAGCAATGGAAAAGCCAGCCTACCCATGGTCGGGCGGAGCAGATCCTGAGGCTAGTGGAGGAGGCAGGCGACAGCAGCGAAAGCGCCTCCTCTCTACTCGCCGCCGCGCTGCCGCACCTCCAGGCGCCGTCGGCGTTGCGTGCGGCCGACGCCGAGGAGCAGTACAGAATTTGGGGTTTTTTCCTTTTTGAAACGGGAAACAAATTCCATGAAACATTATGTCCAAGAAAATCGCTTGACAACAACATAGCTACTGGTCCAGAAATATGGTCCTGACCAATGGGGGTGTTTAGTTCCCGAAAAAAAATGTAAAGTTTATGTCACATCGGATACTGTAGTGTAACAGTTTTCTTTTGTTTGTGGTAATCGTTGTCCTACCATTACCTAACTAGGCTTAAAAGATTCGTCTCGTCGTATACATCAAAACCATGTACTTAGTTTTTTTATTTACCCACGTTTAGTGTTCTATACATGAGGAGAGAGATTTGATATGATAGGTGAATAGTGAAGTTTGGGGCGAGAATTTTTCCCTTTTCAAGGAAACTAAACAGGGCCGGTGCCATTGTATTTCATTTTATCAAATTTTCGGTCGATTCAATGGTCCAAAATAAATGGAACTGACATCCCTAATCCTGCCAGAATTTAGGACCATTTACAAAGCTTAATCGGGACGATTCAAAACTCATAGGTCACTAGAAAAAATTGGGAGTCGCCCCTGAGCCGCTCGCGTCGCCCCCGCGAGGAGACTCGGGCGGACCAAACCCTAGCCGCCGCGCACCCTCTTCCCGCCGCCCTCCACCGCCGGGGGGAGCGCTGGAAGCCCGCGCAGCTCCCTAGGAAGGCGGTGGCGCGGCTTCTCCTCTCCTCCTCTGGGGCGACGGCGGCCGCGGCTGCCGTGGCCTATGGAGATCCTCGCCGGCGCTGGCGGCCTCGTCTTGGGCGGCGCCAGCTAGCCACGGATCCAGGCTGCCCTCATCCGGATCCGGTGGCTCTGCGTCGGGGGAGGCGCGGTTGCTTTATTGTGTGACAGGGGCGAAGGTGGACGGGGGCAGCTATAGTGCCGGCGGGCGGCAGCGTCTAGCAGCGGTCTGGGGATGGCGACGGGTCCTGGCCTGCTGTGTCCTATAGTGCCACGGCCGGCGGTGCCTGGTGGCGGTCTGTTGCGGCCGGATCTGCCGCCTACGGCGGCGACAGGCCAAAGGCGGCATGTACTGATGTGCATTGCTTTGGTCTTGGCCTGCTCTGTTGTCGGCGGTATGCTCTTCCTCTTCCTCGTTAGTGACATCCGGTTTGCGCCGCCACGGTGGTGGGGCTGGGGCAGTTGTTGGAGCAGGCTGGGGCGCTGTGGTGGTGTTGTGGTCTCTGCTAGGCTTCCTTTCGGTGCTAGTGCTGGGGAGGTGAGGAGGAGCGGGCCACTGTCATGCTCTTGTGCGGGCGGCACGCATGGTGTTAATTCGGGCAAACGCCCTCGCCGACATGTCTGTCGGTGGCCATGGTGGCGGCGACCTTGAGGTGTCGCTTTTCCCGTTGGGGCGCCATGGTGAAGCACCATGTTCTTTGCCGAGCGGGGCTGCCCCCCTAGGGACCGGGGAGTGTTTGTGTTCCATCCTCCCACTCCGGTTGTCTGTCGCTGTGACTTCGCGATTGGCACCTCTGCTTCGTCGCCACACTCTTTGTTGGTCGTACCATCAAATCATATGCAAGGTGTGTTTCATCTCGCTGGTCGTCTCTCCTTTGGGGCTTCCTTCCCCTAGAGGGCGTTAGATGGTGGTGGGTGGAGCCCGGATACACTGCGAAAGGTGTTCCCATCAGCTTAAAGGGAGGTCGGCGTTTTCAGCTATCCTTGGTCTCGGTGTTTCTCCCACCCCAAGCCTCCCTCTGTTGGACAGCCTTTAAGAGGCGGCGGTGTGGCATAGCTACGAGGGGTGGTGTCGAAAGGGGCTCGGGTGAAGCTAGCAAGCACGTTGCTCGATGGCGATGCTTCATATGACAACTGGTCTCTTTTTTGGCTGAGTGTGAGCCATATGTGTTGTGTGGGAGTTGTTTCTCTCCAAAGCGTGTTCCTCTTCTATAATTTTCTTGTTCCATGTGTTGCATTGTGCTTGCAACTTCTATGTAACCTGTGGTTTCGCCGCCCCAATTAATGGAAAGTCCAGGTCGGCCTCTGGCCTGTCGTAGTGTTCTCCAAAAAAAAATTACAAAGCTTAATCCCAAGGCAGCTAATGTATGTGCTATACTTGATTGCAAGCCCGAGGTGGCAGTGAGAAATAGAGCAAACTGAACAATCACTTGACATGCTAGCTCTAATTTCTCTGAACGAGCCTGAGCCGCCGAATGCATTAGCCACAGAAGTAGCATCAGTCTCTAGAATGATGCGGTTGCATGTCTAGAGAAGCAGCGTACTGAAGCCCCCTCAATACGGAATTTCGGGTTGGGAAGGAAGAACGCGGTGAGGAACACGACAGCAATTCGAATGGATCAACGCGCCATCCATCTTCAGTTAACAGCCACGACACGAGCCAATCTCCTTGCCACGCGTTCATCCAGGATCGTCGCTCATGGCCTCCTTGGTCATGACAAACATGCGCTACATTTGGTTGATTGTGTGTGTAATACTGTAACATGATACAGATCATGCATAACAGCGATCATTTTGTAACTTGTAAACAGTACCCATTCCCACAATGCTCTCAAGACATCTCGGATGATCAGTTGCCATTCATTTATCGGTTCCCAACTAGTAATATGATCAGTTCCTGAAATGTGCGGCGTTCAGCCAATACTTCCTAATCTCTCTCGTGTTCTTATTCGTGCTGGTGAATTCTCGTTCAACAGACGATTGTAAAAATGAACAATTCAAACAAACAGAACCACTGTAGACACCATTGAAAAGTCGTAACTTATTGCTCTCGATCTGCTATAATAAACTTAACATATATGTAATTATGTGACCTTTTGGACCACGAGTACTAGATCTTTGATGTTATCTGGCATCTGGCAACTAGGATCCGACATCATGAGTCAATTCAGACTTCCACTCCATAGCAACGATCCGGTGTCCCACGATTTTTTGACCTACACATAACGGAGGCAATCATGAGCTTTATATACTAGTTCAGCATAGAACAGAAGGTGATGAAACACAATTTACATATATAATTCACAAAATCAGTATGTACATATCAATCGCAAGCCAAATATACTGTCGTGTGGAATGAACAAACAAATTACAAACATTGTGTGCCTTTCATACGCCTCTGTCAAACAACCATTAGTTCAGACATAACACATAAAATACATAGCCATGGAGCATACTGCAACTTGACTTGCTCAGATAATGCAACCAAAACATAAGTGAGACTGAAATTCTAATTAGTTGCATGTGCTTGCATGTATCCACTTCGTGCTTAGATCCGCCAGATATCAAATAGGCAAATCAACTATCATGTTCCTCTCTGTTTACCTCTATTTTTCCTCTCATAAATTCTTCTAAATGGCCCTAACAGATTTCGAGAATATAATAGAAACACAGATTCCATTATGCCCCTCAAATTATTTATTTGAAACTTTCAGGTTTTACAACGGAAACACAGATTCCAACCATTTTGCAATCTCAAGCTTTCAGATTACAGAGCTACAGAACAAAGTTAGTCACTAGCTTATCAAACTGGTTTCACGTAAAACATCTTTCTCTATTGAAACATACCATTTAAACAGTAAAGTCTATACATTAGACATAAACAACAAAAGTCTACCATTACAAACTAATGAAACAATCGAGAATTCGACAATTCATGCATCAAGAAACCATATTGGAAAAAACTGAATAGTAGGTGTGTATTCCAGATAGAGCAAACTGGAAGCAGCCAGCATCCACAATAAAACAAAGCTCTTTAACAAACTAGCAACTAAGCTAACCCTTCCAAACAAGTAGAGGAAAAGAAAAGGTCCGCAAAGAAAAGGAAATGGGACACACTCCAGCTTCTAGCTTTATGCCAGATAATGAAAGATGTGGAGTTCGCGGGCTAAATTAAAGTAGTTTGAATATATATTTACTCAGTTAAAATAAGAAAAAAATCTAGTCAAATAGTCTTGGTGTATCCTTGAGTTATTTGGGGGGGGGGGGGGATGGAGCTTTTGCCAATGTGACACACGGGTTTACACCGTACTTTTGATCAAAATTGATGGTGGGCAGCAAAAATATGCAGGGCACATCAAAGGTATAAGTATACAGATGCCATGCTGCCACTGATTTTGTTTATGCCATTTGCCTTCTTCCTAACATACAATCCTACACGATCCATCAGTGGATGGGATCTTGAGTATCCATGACATCCTACATGATACAAAAGAAAGAAAGAAAGAAACAAGGCCTAGTCCTTAAGCTAGACTTTGAAAAAGCTTATGACAAGATAAGCTAGAACTTCTTAATGGAATGTTTAGAGCAAAGAGGCTTTTGTGCTAAATGGTGTAGGTGGGTGCAATCTGTAATGATGAGTCGATTGGCCCTTATTTCAGGGGGACCCTCTCTCACCTTTCCTGCTTAACATAGCTGCTGACGTTCTTGCAAAGATGATAAATGTTACCCCCAAAAAATCAACTTGTAACACGCCTGGTGCTGGGATACATTGAGAACGGGGTGGCCCTGCAATGTGTGGATGACACCATCTTATGCCTGAAAGATGACCTAGATTGTGCCTTAAATGTGAAATTACTCCTATATTTGTATGAGGAGATGTCAGGACTGAAAATTGATTTCTTGAGGAAGGCCTTATGATCATGCATTAGGAAGGAAAAGCTATTTGCTGTGATTGCTTAACCAAAATGATGCTGTGATTGCTTAACCAAAATGATGCTATTGTCGTCGATAATTTAGGATTAACCAAAATGATTGCTTAACCAAAAAAATCAATGACTTGGTTGGTGTGATTGCTTAACCAAAATGATGCTATTGTCGTCGATAATTTAGGATTAACCAAACACGCTGGGACTGGGAGCAAGGAGGAAAATTAAACGCTTTGTGTTACAATACATACACAAATTACTGACTAGAAAGGAAAAGGCACTAATAAAGGATTCCCCTACGCACATAAGGATAGCGCAATCCACATTCTCAACAAAAAGCAATTAAACCTTTTTTCACCTGTATCCAATGGAGCCACATGCTGGATCCCCATGCACCATCCGGCCTGGGGTGATACGCTTGATGGGCACCACCTCTGGCAAACCGCGAATCATCCGGACTTCTTTGCCGGAACTAAGTTGGCGGCTGTGCCACGATTCAAAGGTCCAATAGGCACCGGCAATCCCCGCGAACGATGTGGCGCCGAGGAGGGCAAAGAGCGCGGCGACGGGGGCGCCCCGGCGCGCATTGATTAGGCCAAAGGTGGCGGCGCCGGCGACGATGGTGTTCCAAGGGTCCTCCCGCCGACGGCGCGCGAGGTACATGGCGCTCTGGAAGGCCCAGAATACTGCCAACTCGGTGCCGCAAATGCCGGCCACGCGAGGCACGTTCGCGCGCACGGCACGAACAGCGCCGGCGAGGCGGCCACCGTTGGACGAGCAGCGGAGGCCCCTGATGAAGTGGAAGACGGTGCCGCAGGATGCGCCAATCAAAAAGCCGCTGCCCACGTCGTCGATGAGGCGATAGCGATAGTCTGGAATCTCACCGTACAGCCGCATCTCCGTGGCTATCGTCTACAGATTGATCCGCCGCGGCGGCGGCGGGCGGCGGCAAATTGAATCTGCAGGGGAGGTAGGGTTTCCCCTTTTTTCTAGTATTTCACGGAATTAGTGATTGCCGATAATGTCGTATTTATAGTATTACTCCCTCCGTCCCGTCCCGTTAAAGAATGCACTCATCAATTTCCGAGAAGTCAAATCATTTCAACTTTGACCAAGTTCATACAAAATATAATATGTAATTAATCTAATGATACTTATTTTGTATCATAAATGTAAGTAACTTTTTGTTGACACAAAACCGCGCCAACAGAGTCGCCGATGCCTTGGAACGAAACCGGTCAGACCGCTTGGTGCAACCGGTCAGACCGCTTTCCTTGAGATGAACCGGTCAGACCGCTTTTGAGACCGGTCAGACCGCTTTTGGTGTGGCGACGATAAAACCTAGAACCTTGAGCTCGGGAGGGACCCCGTCGGAGCTTGAGAGTCTAGGGTTGTTCTAGGATCGGCAGGCCACCTAGAACGCCCTCAAACGTCGTCGAGACGAGAGAAGAACAGAAGATATGGGGATTGGAAGAGCTAGGAGTTGGAGATAAAAGTAATGCAGAACATAAAAGTAAAGAAAACGATAAATAAGATAAAAAAGATAAATTCGATTGGATGTTGGATAGATGATATCTCAATCGGCCATAACCCTTTATATTTATAGGGTGGGATGGTCTTCCCCGTTGAGTTGGTTTACAATACGGGATAAAACTCTTTGAAAGTCCTAAACCTACTCCACTACGGACGAAACCGGTCAGACCGCTTTCTGAAACCGGTCAGACCGGTTTGGCGTTGCCAGATCTGCTACAGTAAAACCGGTCTGACCGCTTCCTAGAACCGGTCTGACCGGTTTCCCTCGGTCTGTCAGGAAACGGCCAATTTTGGTTGTCAACACTTTTTATATAAATTCAGTCAAACTTAAAATGGTTTGACTTCTCAAAAAGTGAGGATTGCATGATCCGCCGCGGCGGCAGCAGCGGCGGCGACGGCGAATTGAATCCGCAGGGGAGGTAGGGTTTCCGGTTTTTTTTCCTAGTATTTCGCGGAAGTGATTGCCGATAAAAAAATTCAAAGAAACAGCTGCTCATGTGACGTCGTCTTTTAGATTCCACCTATTAAAAAAATTTGTTTCTATATTTTCTTTTTTGTTTGGTTATTACTCCCTCAGTTTCTAAATATAAGTCATTTGACTTTTTTTACCACAAGTTTGACCGTTCGTTTTATTTAAAAAAATTGAGAAAATATAATCAAATTTAAGGTATTTTTAAAGATTTTATATCAATAAAACAAGCCACCACAAAAAATATAATAATTTACATAAAATTTTGAATAAGACAAGCGAGCCAAACTTATGATGGAAAAAGTCAAACGATCTACCTACATTTTAGAACGAGTGAAAGGGTTAAACATAGAGTAGTTTTTATGTTCACGCTAATGTGGAGATATTTTTTATTCTCACTTTAGCCGAAGATTCTAGCTTAGAGACGGTCCATTGAAGGAGGCCAATAAGGAATATGGTCGGTGCTATGTGGCACACTATCCAATATTATCCAATTATCCAGTTTGCAACCTTAAAGCCGACAGAATTTGCAAACCTTCTAATATAAGGGCAAGTACAACCGTATCTACGACTGCTGTCTCTTCGGCTCAAATAGAGATATTGTACAATAAGCTGTCTGTTTGGTTATCTGCAGGGTATTTAATTCATCTTTTGACATACAGATTACGGTGATCTAGTGCATACTTGATCTTTGTGGTCATTTTGTTGCATACACGAGACAATGCACAATATATAAACTCATAAGATAAACATGGATATAATAATTATATATATATTCATGTGAAATTGTTTTGGATATACATGATACGATATAATAATAAAGTCACCATTTCACATGAATTAAAAAAAAGAAAAAAGATAGATCAATGCTCCACTACTGCAGATCGTCAGTGCTCCACTACTGCAGATCATCAGTACTCCACTACCACAGTCTCCAGAATCTAAAATGACATAGTATTGTCATGATTATTTCCAAAATAATAGGAATGGTTATATTTCAGAATGAATGCATGAAACTAACCTCAATTCTCAGAAAATAGTTTCTTTTTCAAACACTTCATAGTATTTGCATGATCTAATTTTTCTTCATCAGACATCAGTGATAAATCCTTTGAGAGAAGATGGTTGTATGTCTCAAACATCCTACTCTCTAATTCTAATTTTCTTGCCTCTTTTTGTTCCTTTGCTGCAAGATGAGCAATCTTTGTTTGTTCCATCTTATCAGATGATAGCTTCTGCTGCATTTCCAATACTTTCAGCCTATTTGCATTTTGTTCAACCTGGATTTTACCAAAATTTTCCAGCTGATCAAGATCTATATGGTTAACCTCCTTACCATTGGCATATTTCAGCCTTTTAGCTAGTTTTTGCCCCATTGGTCTTGGCTGTTCAGCAATTTCATCTACATCTACATGATCCCCAGCCTCTCCTTCCTTCTCATTTCCAGAACCCTTTGTTCCTGCTTTTTTTCTTGCTGCTTTAAGGCCATTGTTGTATGTAATCCACTTTGCTTCAGTTTTTACTGTGTTCCATACTTCCATCAACACAAAAGGACCTAGTTTGAGTTTCTTATTGTCTTCTATATAAAAAACATGGGCCTTCTCAATCCACATTTGATCATTATATCCACTAGTATAAATCATTCTAGCCTTCAACCAAGCACTATGGAATAGGTCAGTCCACCTATTTACCTTATGAAAACGGTCCTTGATTTGCTTGGCATTTCTGGCCCTATGACTTGGTGTAGTCTCATTGTACGTAGCCTCAACATCAGTCCAATATTGCTCATTCTTCCTATCAGCACCGCAGGTTGAGTCCGTTGAATTGAGCAGCCAATAGCTCATCTGTAAATGTAAAAAATAAAAAATAAGTCATCTGTTGTATTAAGCAGCCATCAGTACAAATGTAATTGAAATTGCAAAGAGACTCACCATCCTAACATCTTCTTCTTGACTCCAATAGATTCTCTTCTCGGTCCTAGGTGCCTCTTCACCACTGTCAACATTAACATATGTGTTGTTGTCCTTTGCTGAAATAGGAGTCGACATTTCATCTTCTGATTGTACATCTTGCACATCTTGCATATTCCGCGGCAGTTTGAATGGTGCAAACTGAGAAGCTTGTCCACCAAAAATAAAATTTTGGGACATGTTGGGCTGGATCATACTTGTGAACCCTCCAGGAGGTGTTGCATTTGTCCCCCTGCAATTATAAGCCAAGAAACAGTGCTTCACTCAAATGAATTCAGTAGGAGAAAATTACCAGCCTAGTGCCTAGATCAATTGACATAATTCAGTAAAATGGAATCAAACTATTTTTTCTTGTACAGAGTTAAAATCTCACTGCTAGTGCATTTTATTCATGAGCTTTACCAGCCCAAAGGTGTGCCTGGACTGAACTTTATCCATTGGATCCTTTTGACACTCCAGATTGAGTAATTCTTAGCCACACACACCATGCTCCATTGGATCCTTTCGACACCCACATAAACAGCAATAATCCACACAGTTTGCATGTTGCAGGGAATGAAAAAAGAAAGACTGGTCATCTACCATGGCAACGGATACACGTGAACTTGAAGATCATTTTGCAAAATTGAGAGAATTCTACCTTGTTCTACAGACATTCTACTTTGTTCAAGGACACAGAGCAACCAAGTTTACAGGAAATTGAGCATTCTAATTTGTTCAAGCACACACAGCAACCACGTTTGCATTATTCAGTAGGACAAAGCAAACATGTTTGCAATATTCAGTCATTCTACTTTGTTCAGAATTGAGAGATTACCATGTTGCAGGATCTGAAGATTGAGGATTCCATGATTGGGGGTTGCCGAGAAAATCGCAGGCACTGTTGTTGAAGAAGTTACCGTCGGAGAAGGATATTGGTGGAGTAGCTGCCACCACGCCATGACCCGAACTCCTCTCCGGCACACGCGCCGCCCAGCCCGAACTCATCAACTCCGGCGCAGGCGGCATCCGACCTTGCCCCGGGGCCTTCCGCTGCGGCGCCTCCACATCCTTCCGCGCCGCCGCACCGGCCTTGCGCACCCGAGCCGCATCAGCCTGCAGTAGATCTCACGCCGCCGCCGCCGCCGCCGCCTCCTTCTGTGCCTGCCGCGACATTGGGAGGCGACCTAGGGTTCGATGGGGAGGGAAGATTGAGTGGGGGAAGAGTTGAGGAAGAGGATTTGAAGGCGGGGGGAGGAGGGATTCTGGCGCGAACCGTGGGTGGCGGCCGAATTTCTCCCGCGCGCAGAGCAGATCCTCGCGGCCGCCGCCTCCTCGCATCGCCTCCTACAACAGGCGCCCAGCCGTCGCGACGGCCTGGGAGCACGAGCCTTGGTCGTTGACAGACGAGGCGACGACGCCGCGCCCTCTGTGGTCCCGCAGGGGGGTTTCTGAAAAATGCGGCTGCATGTCTACGGCTCTCTGCGAGCCGTTGTACGTGCCCTAGTTGAATTTGATCGTCGGTGAGTCACTAGCAACATGAGATAGTGTAAAGGCAAGAAGTGTTCCCAACCATCTGTTCGACCCGCTCGGCGGCCGCCTCCGGCTCACCCTTGTCAAGTGTCAAGTCCAAACCACTACGGGAGCTCTATTACCGTCTCGTCGAGACGTCGAGAAGTGCTGGCTTTCACCGCCGTCGAGTACACGACAGCGCAGATGGCGTCGATGGCCTTGCCACCGACGACTCGCGGGAGGTTGCTAGGATCCCGCCACTCGTGCTCCCTTGCCGGAGGGTGGAGCCGTGCTCCACCTTGGGGCCACGCTTCTGCCCGCGCGCTGTGGCGTCGCCGTGCACCAGCACCAGCCGCCATTGAGGCTCGGCATCCACGCACTTAGAGCATCTCTAGCAGCATATGTAAAATGAATTGTTATACCTAAAAATGCTAGGATATTTTAAAAACCGTCAAAAAAACAGCTACAGCAGATGATCTATATGGTTTATTATACCTAAATTTTTTAGGCTATGACATAAATTTCTCTCTCCTATATGTAAATATACCAGACAAAACTGGATTGCTATATTGTGTTTTCACACGCGGAAGAAGCGAACCGTTTCCGCGGGCTCCCTCCGCGCGACCGCGCCCGTCAGTTTCACGCCGCCACCGTCCCGTCGCCATCCCTGCGGCGCCGGCTGCCGATTCACACTAGTGTTTGGACTTTGGAGGCCCATTTACAGAAGCTGAACATACTAAATTTTCTGGAGGCCCATCGTGTTGATTTGGTCCGCGTGCTCATATCGTGGCCCGTCGTACTAATGCGATGAGTTTTGTGCGTTGAAACTCGGCGTTATTTTTACATGAACTCCAGGAGTACAGATTATGTTGCGCCAATTGCAAAGTCAACTCCATGAACTTCGCGCTTAAATTTATCTAGAGTTCCTTGAATGCAAAAGTGACACACAGGTATATACTTAGTCACATCACATTTTAGTGATATGTATGTTACTTACAATAGATGCATCATATTTCACGGAACCCAAAATTAGAAGTACAGAAGAATACATAGCCAAGCTGACAAGCCCCAATGCCATCATTTCATCGCTTGTGATAATAGATAAAACAGTGATATGATATATAGAGCCACATAGAAGCTAGCATGAGTTCACGACAAAGCCATTCAGATTTAAAAGACTCCACACTAGAATTGTAGCTGAATACAAACTGAACCATTCAGTATAGTATAGGGTTGTACTGAAGTAGGAAAAAGAAAAAAAAGAATGCAGCCTCCCAGAGCATCACTGTCAGTTGAAGATTCAGTTTTCAGACAGCAACACACCCATCATGTAAGATCTGGGGAAAGTATCACAAAATGGCCACATTTACATATCACTGTTTAGAAAAAATGTAAGCCCTCTGGAAAGTAAGTTCTTCTGAAGATTCAGACGACGCCTTCCTGTGAGTGTGATCCACTCTATAGACAGAATGTGCAAGTTTAAGTATTGTTGCCACTTGAAGATAACACTGAGAACTATGAAACACTGAAAACCTTATTGCCACCATACCTGGAATATTGTACTAGCCCTCAGACGCTTTTCGCTTTCTGTCACCCATTTTTTAGTTGCACTCTTTCTTCTCTTAGTGGCCTAGCACAGGAACATAAACAAATTTTGGTACATAACAAGGCAATGAACAAAAATCAAAATAAAAAACTGCGTTAATTATCAGTACTACTCACCACTGAATTAGAACTTCCAGCTGCTTCAGGTGCTAATTCAGCCTGCATTCTTTTCATCATGACTTTCTTCTTTCTCTTTTCTGGGTTTTTTGGACATTTTCTTGCATTGTTCTGTTCACTTCTACGAAGTCTGCATTTCATCTTAATGCCAATCTTAGATAACTTGGTTCCTTTCCTAGGTCCAGATGGATCCCTTCTTCTCTCCTTTTTTGGCCTTCCTGGCATCCTTACATATCCAGGAGGTTGTGGTCTTGGATGATCTGAGATTGGCCAACTAGACATGCCCTCCATTGGCAACATGCAATGCTCATATATGTTGTTGTAGGTCTGAATAGTGTAACAATCTGCGATGTAATCTTCTGGATTCTTGGACATCAGATAAAGTGCAGAAATTGCATGACAACAAGGGATGCCAGCTAGCTGCCATAAAATAGCAAATTGAGTGAGTTTCTGATAAGGGACTGTCTACCTATCTGTCGACAGATTTTATCTGTCAAGGTTTGACCCAATCACATAGAGACACGTCAACAACAAAATTATGACAGGTTTTAAGTAACAAATCTGTCAGCCTTTTGTTAACAGGGTAAACAAGAGTTGACGGGTCGGAAATGACCCAACATCCACTAGGAATAAATTGTGCCGCCAACACAGCATGCACAAACTTCTCTGTTCACATTTTATTCAAATTGTCAAAGGATAACTCTGCTGTAATATTACACAAATGACAACTCTATTCTTACTGGTTGATGAAATTACACACTAGTATAGCTGCCTAAAATTACAAATAGCTCTATCATCACAAGGTAATGTCCATTCTCAAATAGTAATGGTAAACAAAGGATCGTCATCACAAGTAACAACAACAGCAACAATTTGATCTTACCACATAACAATCAAGTCCGGTCAGAACATCATAAACACGTCAATTGTCAGAACCTTTAGCGTCAGCCATTGAACAAAAATGAGAGATACATGCTTGCAAAAGATAGTGAAGGAAAATAAGGACTACAACATAGACAAATAAATCATAATTGTTTCACATTCCAATCATTTGGTAATCAGTTTTGAGTGGCGGAAATTTCATCGGTTTCCCATTTCAATCAATCGGTAATCAGTTTTGAGTGGTCGAAGGGTTCACCTTCTGTTTCACACACAGATTTATGTACTTCTTAATCCTAGGATTCAGTCTTCTCTACAAATTTAGGGGCAATGAAAGTTCTCCCTAAAAATAAGAAAAACATTCAGGGTGAAATGAAACTACGCACAACACAACACACTTAATAGTTAATATGCACATAGTCCACTATCACAAAACATATATTAACTAAAATGGTTTCTCATACACACAGATCAATCATATCCTGCTTATTCAACAAAAAGACTACTTGCAGTCAAAATCAGAGGAATTTACATGTGGAAAACTACAATAAATTCAATTGAAATAGATTATAACTAGTGCAACAAATTATATTAAATGCCCAAGGTAAATTGCAGATAAACTTAATCATAGCATCAACACTAGGGCACAACCAAACCACGAAGCCAATATACAAACTACACACACTTACCCAAGTTGCAGAATGAATATGCAAATAGAATAGCAACACCAAACTGCAACAAAAAATCCTTAGTAC
The DNA here is from genome assembly GCA_033239725.1 of Echinochloa phyllopogon. Taxonomy (NCBI): domain Eukaryota; kingdom Viridiplantae; phylum Streptophyta; class Magnoliopsida; order Poales; family Poaceae; genus Echinochloa; species Echinochloa phyllopogon. The sequence goes on along the minus strand of BTCW01000014.1, from coordinate 5,667,337 downwards.
ATGCAAACATGTGTATACAACATTACACACATTAGCTTATCAATATCATATTGCAAAGATTCACTTAAGCGTTAATATATATCATAGTATGCTTTCACGTATCAATTTCAAATAAGCATGCCCAAGACTAAGGTAAATGATCACAAAATAGTAAGCAATACCAAAAATAAAGAGTGTAGCCCATTTTTAAACCTTTACTTGCAACTTATATTACGTAAAAGTCATATTAAGCTTTCAAAATATTTGAGCATCATTCATTAGTGATTAAACTATACGAGTAAATTGCATATATATAAGCACTAATCAGTCATGTGCATCCAGTCCTTATAAATTTTACAACCATTCCACATATAGAATCTACACACACAACAATAAACACAAGTGCATCCAGTCATGTCAAACTGATTGTAACTTTATTGACAAGTAGCATAAGCTGTGAAAACACCAAAAACCACCTCAAATTAGCTCACTTATAATTTTATAATAAGTTAGGTACATACAACTGTAAACTTTAAATTAAGACCCCTTAAGTTATAACACTGGATCACAGTTCCCATGTGAATTATAAAAGTACAAGAATGGATAAATTACATGACAAATAGACAGATTTTCACATGTATAAAAACTTGACTCTTATTTCTATAAGAATACATGTAGACCATAACAACTCATGAAACAAGAATGTCAACCACATATATTTAACAAATAAGTTATCAGATGCCATGTTGAAAACATTATCAAAAATACAAGAAGAAATACATACAACATTCAAAAATAAAGTCAGGAATAACAGAAATGCATCATAGAAACGCACTAACATGTGAAGAAAAAACCTAGGGACAATGCAATAAAAAATAACCAACCTCAAGTGTCTCTCTACTACGACAAAATAAAGGCAGGAAAACCTATTGAACATTAACAGAACAAATAGAATTAGGGACACTACAGAAATTTAAAAAGTAAATTTTGCAGACCTCATGGAACCCATGAACCTGATGCTTCACACTGTAATTATCAATCTAATTAACGCAGAAGCAACAACAACTGGTATTGTCTCTCCTTCACATAGAAAACACAATCAGAGCTACAGCAGCTGGCGGCTTGCTACTCAAGTCGTACGGTATAGATAAAAACTAAATCACTGATGCACTTGTGGATAGTGAATGAACTCACTCTGCTACATGTATACAATAATCAAATATTATTTACAATTTTACATTTAATCAGACCTAGAATGCACTGTTGCTAACAACAAATCAGAAGATTAGATACAATATACCATATCAAACCTAGAAACCTAGTTGGATACAAAAATTCAGATGAGATAAAACATAATTTATAAACACAGTATGAGGAGACATGGAGGACAAACCTCGGGTGAACTCCCAACTGGACAACACACAACTCGAGCAGTAGTAGCGTCAGCCGTAGATCTCCTTCAGCCTGAACAATGAAGAACAGACAACATCACTAAAAAAATATGGAAGACAACACATGGAGGACCGTGGAGGAGGAGGGGAAGGAGCTCAAGGCATTGACAAAGATGGTCTTAGGTGTCGATGTGGCCGCTCCAGACAGCGAAGGCTAAAGACAAACAACATCCAACACAGAGTGCCGCCAAATCGTTTGTGGACCGCGACAATGGCTGGGGAAGAGAATCACGAACCACCTGCTGACCTGCATACATCATAATCAGAAAATAAAAACGAAACAACAAATCACACCATTCCTATATCCAGCACCAAAAATCAGATCAAGCTGCAGATCAAATAAACCACAAAAAACATAAGATTTAGAACAGATTAATAGCAGGGACAGCACCACCGGCAGTGACAGGGGAAGACAAAAACTCAGTAGACGGATGGGAAGATGAACGCCTAATCTTCCGGCAGGGAAGATGGAGCCCCAGTTGAGGAAAGGAAGAGATGGATGAAAGAAATAAAGAGAAGAGAAAGGAAATGGGGAGTCAATACTAAACGGTGCGCTGGAAATATATGAGACGGCATGGATTTCAAAATGTTCGCTCGGGTTATGGGTCCAAGAGCACACCCGCTAACGCCCGCGTAGGAGAGAACAAATACAGCATTGCCGACACAGATCTCAAAGCACATTCTAACGGATCAGCATTTGCCAGATTTTTTTCAGAAAAAAACTGGCGACGGATATTTAGAGTTCTTCTAATAAACCCTGCCATATGAAAAGGAACATAAAAATCATGGGAAAACATAACAGATTGGCCCAATGTTTCTTATAATCAGTATTCGTGAACACCTATTTAGGCGAGAAAGATATTATTTCTATAGAAATAAATAACAATTACATATGAAAACACTATAAATGACTGTAATGTTGCACCTGTAAATATAATGAAATTCAAGTTTATATGAATCCTATGCGAATATAAAATTTATGTTTATTTGGGCCACAATTCCACATGCAGGAACAAGCAAGACCAATTATGTGGCAGGAAAGAATTCAGAGCATAGAGTCAAGTAATCAACAACACCAGGAGCATATGTGAATCGCACTAAACAGGTAATATGTTGTTTTTTCGAAATATAGTAAACCAAATACTATGAAATATAAGATTGCACGACCATGAAATGAACTAGCAGCACCAATGTATATAACAGAAATAGCTTTGACTGCATACATAAGCACGAAATTAAGCATGCATATAGTACAACTGAGGTAAAGCTTTCACTGACAATATGGTGACATTGAGGCGTACATGAATCCTATGTATTTCAATTCATGCATATTTGCGAAGTTGCAGGAACAAACAAGACCAGTAACCTGGCCGGGAACAATACATGGCCTGGAGTAACAAAAACAACATGAAACAGGAGCATATGTGCATCAAACTAAACATGTAATGCTATTTTTTAGAATATAGTAAATGCAATTATATGAACAACTTAAATTTGAAAGATAAGACTGCATGAAAATGAACCAGCAAAACTAAAGTTGGACTCCATTTGTCTTAGCTAGTAGATCGATCGACTTGCGGCACAAGATAAAAACTTCTCTCGGACAAAACCGCATGCAGGACGGACAAAGTAGTACCGGAACTACACAAGCTTGTTCATACCATTGAGCTGGTAATTCCTTAGCTTTGTATCACTACTCGGATCATATGAGATGTCCCTAAAGGAAAAATCCAGACTGTACACCACATGTTTAGAAGAAATTGCGACAGCAAAGCTATGTATCTATGGTTCATCAGCTTGGCCATCTGCCTCAGCCTCAGCAGATGGTTCAGGGGGTGGTACCATATCCCTAAAGGAAAGAAACTACAACTAGTAATATGTACACTAGATATTTGGGACTTCGTCATCATTTTGCTTGCTGGCAAAAAGTGCTGTATGCCGTCAAAGATCTTGCCATTGAGACCTGAAATTGCAACAACAGATTTAGATGAAATAAATTGAGTATTATTGTGCATTAAACATCTAGGCAAATCTTGCTGTTCAAGGTCTACCGCAGTGAAACAGAAGTGTCGTGTCTATATTAAGCTACTACTTGCAATATTAAGGAGAAGGATTCCAAGGTATTAACCGCATTACAGATCACACAAAGAGACATATTAGACCAAGAACAAAAATTATACACTACCATGCTGCAAAACCCATAACACACTAATAGTAATTGTAATAGCATTTCAGCTTGTAAAAGCAAACTTGCTCATCTTATATGTTATTAGCAGCAAACAGATAAATCAAGGTGTCCAAATAGGGCATATGATCAAATATTTATATTATTATGCTAAAGCCACTAGAAAGTTTCTGGGGGTTTTGTTTCTAGTCTGACAGTTTGCTTTGTAAAACCAAAATAAAGGAGACAAACAAAATCAATCCAGCAACCTAACTCGTACAATGGTAGAAAGAAAAACAACTAGGCCTGGGTAAAGTAAAGACATTACAGAAGTGAGTAAATTCTAATCAGTAAAAAACTATACAAAATGTGGGCACAAGTCCATGTATTGCCAAATACAAACAGCACTTTATTTTACAGCACAGGCTACATATTTCCCAAAGAGAAGTGGCATGGCACAAATAGTACATTTACCTGCTAATCCTCAGAAGATGGGACGGCAACGGCCAGAAGTGTAGCAAGCATAAATCCTACAATTTTGTAATAAAGATATAATAAGCTAAATCTATCTTGGTGTTGAGCATCGAAAAAACTACTGATGATACCCAAAAAGCTAAATAAATTGTTCTAAAATCACTAACCAATGGGGGGAATCATGTGAGCAGGAGCGGGAGGCGGAGGTGGGGGGAAAATAGCTGCAAAGCATTCAACTGTTGGAAGATTTTACAAGTTAATTATCCAATTTCCTCTACGCATTAGATCTGAGCAAGGATAACGAACTGATTGTGTTTACCTTCTTGTATCCCAGCGAGGGCAAGGGACACGGGGCCTGCCTCCAGCAGAGCCGTGGTAGCCATGTGGGAGGCGGTAGTGGCGAAGTGCACGCCAAGGGCAGTGACGACGAGAGGAGAGGCGGCGGCGGCGGCTGGGGGCGGGAGCAGCGACCGAAGACCGGCCGGCTGTGAGAGGCGCCTCTGGTACGCGGCGGCCTCCTGCAACAGCAGCAGCAGCACAGCACAAGTTAAACCCATCAGAAACTGGGCCCCCAAAATAGCAACCCCCTGGCCATCGGCCCAACCCACCAAATTCAGAGCTGGGAATGTTTTCCTCTCACCAGACGGTAGACAAAGTAGGCGGCGCCCGCGGCGATGATCACCATGGCCACCGTGACGTACCAAGGCCGGCCCATCTCCAACCTCGACTCATCGATCACGGGAATTGATGCGAAGGGGTTCGGGACGGGCGGCTGCTGCGTGCCTTGCGTCGCCTCCGGGACCTTGCCGCTCTGGATCGCCCACAGATACTCGACGATCTTCACGGCGGTGTCGTAGTAGTCTTCGACGTCCGATGGCCTATCCGGTGTGATGATCACGGCGGCCTCCTTGATTGCCCTCACGATCCTGCACAGAAAGGGACGCAAGTTTGAATTGAGATTTGAGAATACAATATCATCCGATGATCCCCGCGGCGCTCCGGCTCGCCGAGAGGGTCCGATAATCCTGCGACGCCAACCACACACTAAATCATGACGCTGCTCTCGGCGATGAGAATGCCTAACGCGTGCAGGCGACACTATTTGGCTCTACTAGCAGCACTGAAACCCGCTGCTCCGCCCAGCGCTTGCCGCTGCACACGGCGAGCATCACTTCCGCCGTCGACAGAAAAACCAACCACAAATCTAAGTTATCAGACATCTAGACGCGTTGGCGAGGGGTTTGGAGAGCTCGCGCGAGGACGAATGCTGGGGGGTTTCGGTCTCCAACTTTCTCCTCGAACTAGCGGGGTGTACGCGCGATGGGACGGGGCGACCTCGCCGCACGGCGGTGAGGACGGCACTTCTCATCGCGCGTGCACCGCCGGGCGCTGGGCCGAGGAGAAAATTCGAGACGCCGAGAACGCGTACACCCTACTAACCTAGCATGCCGCCGCGGAATAGCTAGAGCCAGAAACCCCATGGACGTGAACACCTTGCGACCCAATTTTGCTCGCGCCGCGCTTCCCGCTGCAGGAGGCGCGAAGCGAAGCTGCAAGCTCGCGCCTCCTGCAGCGGGAAGCGCGGTTCATCGTCCGCGACAAAAATCAAAATGCTAACGATCGATCATTGAGAGAGAGAGAGAGCAGGGGGAGAGAGAGAGCAGGGGGAGGGAGAGAGAGAGAGCAGGGGGAGGGGGAGAGAGAGAGAGAGAGAGAGAGAGAGAGAGAGAGAGAGAGAGACAGAGACAGAGAGCAGGGGGAGGGAGGAGGGAGGGCGCTTACTTGTTAATAACGATTCCCGACATTGGAAGCGAATTGGGAGCGCACGCCGGTCGCGGGACGACGAGGGCTCGGCGCGCTCGCCGGAGTTCGTTTGTGGGCAGGAGGGTTGGGGCGTGGGGGGCGAGGATGACGAAGACTTGAGCCGTGTGGAAATTGCAAGGCGTCAGGGCGGCTACTTATAACCGGGGGAGTCGGGGGCAGCCGGCCGGCGTGGAAGCATGGACGGGTTTCGCAGCGGCCGCGCGCGTCCGTGCTCTGCACGGAGGTGCCGTGGGCCGGTGCGTATGGCCTATGGAACTATGGTCCTACGGGGGGCTTTGTGTGCGCCGTAGGTGCACCGTGGCCGGGCGCTTGGCGCGTGTGCCGGACCGAGCGCAATGGGCGGTGCGCCGGTGCCGCGGTGGTGCGCTAGAGAGGCGCTTCCGCGCGCGGCGGCGACATCGATCCGTCGATGCGGAGGCCGCCTGCGTAGTTCATATTTGCGCCCCGATTCGTCTGCCAAATTTTGGCCGGGCAACGGTTTGGCACGGTACACACGATCGACACGAGCAGCATCCAAATGTTCTCGGTGCTCGATCACTGCATTCTACCGTTTGTAGTCCATTTTACGTGCTGTATGTATGTACGTGAAGCAACTGTTTGTTCCAAAGCAAAGCATCGGCCATTAACTTGTCGCACTATCGGGAATACTTTCATTTGCTTGTGACTCGATCGTGTCTAGTGGAGAGATCGAGATCTCGAGTCGCTGAATTCTATGTAATCTGTACATGCCATGGCTCGAAAGGTGGCAGTGAATAGTGATCACCGGGGGCGCGAGAGAGCATCGTCAAGGCGACTGCCATCGAGTTCATCACTTCTTCAGGAACGTAACGCCGCGAGGGTCATCATCTCCGACATGCAGGACGATCGACCTCTCGCCCGCTGCTTGTTGCTACACCCACTGAGACGTCATCGGCGAGGTGCAGCCGCAAAAGGTCGCCGTGGAGCGCCACGGCCCCCTCGATGTCGTGCTGAACAATGCTGGTAGTGTTACTTTCATGATGGGCATGAAGCCGTAAGCATTTTTAATTTTGAATCACCACTGCCAGACTAGAAACAAAACCCCCCAAAAAATGGGAATGCAGTTCCCAATTTCTAGAATGCTCAAAGAACCATCCCCATTCAATCACATTATCATTCTGTCTGTTCTGACTTCTGAGCACATGGAAATTAATGGATAGCTCAGGTCCTAATGCATGTAGTAGTACGAGTTTAACATTTGTTCAGCGTCAAATGATCGTCAGGGGATAATGAACGACAGCGAACACGTCAGTAAATCATCAACAGAAATTCAGCCTGTAAATCTGCTTGCACCAGAATTCAAATGGAATCCATAAGCACAGCAGATTCTAGAATAATCAGCATTGATATGCCTCAAATTTCATCAAAAAATTAAGTATACTGTAGTACTTTGATATCACTTGTGGTATGTACTGATGTTGAGCATGGCAGATCGACATCCCTTTGCCTAATCACGTGTTCACATGTTCATTCACAGGATCGCTTCATCTGACCTACTTATCAGTCAACAGTTCAACACAAGATTGCGCTGAAGAGTGCATACTGAACAATAATTAAAGTGACAACACTGAACTTGCAAGGCACCATGGATTAGGATATAATCTATGATTCTATGGGTATCAGAAGTCATCTATTCAGAAAGCCAATCATGTCGTTGCACACAAGTTCGACACTGAAAGGTAACAATTCAGAAGAGAAGCTAAAAAAACACATGCTCGGTAGCTAACGGTACTGCTACTGGTAAAAAAAATTTCGTCAAGATGTGTCAAATGATCGTGAGGGCATATGTACAGCAGACAACGCATCATCTGGAGATCATCTAAAGAAAAAATTCAGAGCAGCTTGCGCCGGAATTCAGATGGAACCCGCAGGCACGTCAAAGTTAAGTCAACAGCAAATTGTCAGAACATTTCAGAATGACAGACTTATAGACATCAGATTAAGGACATTTCACTCAAGTACATAATTTTGGCAAGTAATTACGTCAGAGAAGCTAAAGATTCAGGTAACGTTTGGTGCTCAAACATTACCGAACAAGTAATTGGAGTTCATGTGGATCCAATCACTTCACTGATCGGACACTTCTGGATTTCTTTTAGACGACCGGACACTACTGAATACTAATTAACTCCATCATACGTTCATCTACAGAAAGCTCCGTGCGAACAGAACTGCAAAAATGCATGACGAGAGAGAACCCGCAGCGATGAACAGAGAGTTATCGACATTGTGCGCGAGCGGCGCGCCAGCCTAGCCGCTCAGAATGGCCCAGGCGTCGAAGAACTCCAGCATGACGGCGCCACGCATCTGCTCCGCCGCGGCCTCGTCCGTGGCGCGGCGCACGTTCCGATGGGCCTCCGACGCCCACGCCGCCCTGGCCCGGAACTCCGGCGGCTTCCCGGACACGACGTGGAGGATGCGCACGGCCGCCGTGAGGTACGTCAGCGCGGAGCGCAGCCCGCGCAGCGCCTCGGCGGCGTGGCCGGCGGCAACGGCGCGTCGCTCCTCCCACGCCCGCCACCGCGCCCCGGCGCCCGGGCGCCTCTACTCCCGCAGGCCGAGGCGCGCGGCGCAGAGCGCGAGGACGTGGCCGGCCGCGTCGTGGAGCGCGGTGAGGCGCTTGACCTTGCGGCGCGAGGCGTCGACGGTCCGGCCGTGCGGGGTTGGGAGTCGCTTCCCCGCGTCTCTCCTCCCGAACATGTCGTCGACGCGGTAGCCGCGGAGCCTCCGGTGAGTGGATTTGAGGCACTTGCGGACTCCTTCCAACTCCGAGGTGGTCACGCGGAGGAGCGTGCCGGGCGCCGTCCGCGCCAGCTGCCTCCACGGCTCCGAGCTCTCCTCCCTCCCTCGCTTCTTCGGGTTGTAGGAGACAACCCTGGCCATGGCTGCGCGCGCGGAGGTCTGAACTTGGGGGATGGCAGAAGACAGGTGGGAATTTGTATGGTGGCTGGGTAGCTTGCACGGGAAGCCGCCGGGCAACGCTCTCCTCCTGCGGCGATGTCGGCGGGGGAAGGTAACCATCTATCGGCCCCACACGTCAGTATGTGCCGCCGTAACCGACGTAACCGAATGGGGCCCTCCTGCCCGCGCCAGGCTGGCTATTTCAGTGCACGCCGCGAAGGGAAGCAAATCGTCGAACACCTACCGGGAAGAGAGGAGGAGGGAGAGCAATGGAAAAGCCAGGCTACCCATGGACCGTGGACGGAGCAGATCCTGAGGCTACTGGAGGAGGCAGGCGAAAGCAGCGACAGCGCCTTCTCTTTACTCGCCGCCGCGCTGCCGCACCTCGAGTCGCCGTCGGCGTTGCGTGTGGCCGACGCCGAGGGCGGGGCCAGCCGGATCAAGCTCGCGGAGGGCAAGCTCGAGGACGCGTCCGGCGACCTCACCAGGTACGCGTCCAACTTGGAGGCGGCCGAAATCATCGATCGCCGCAGAGGATCCGCCACGCGCCATTCGCCGGCGAGCGAGGCGGAGCTGCAGGCCTGCATGAACGAGCTCCTGGAAGCCCGAGCGCGCGTCGACGACGCCCTGCGTGCCATCGACAGGTGCCGCGGCCACCTGAGCGCCGCCAAGCTGCTGCTGGGCCATCAGGGTGTTCCTGGCGCGGACGCCTGCGTCGAGGCCGAACGCGTCGCCGCCGTCTGCTCGATTGAGGCCGCGCTGGATGCAATGGGAGGCGGAGAGGCCTGACGCGCGGCGCCGCCGGCGACCACGCGGCTCTCTAGGCGTCAGCTGAGATGTGTGTTTTCGCTGCAAATTGTTCGCGTAAGTTGTGATTGATCGGTGTTTCGAACCATTCCGATTTTTCAATGCGAGATCGCTTGAACTTTTTGTTGGTGACTTGTTGCTGTTACTTTGAGATATCGAACGAATGATCTCCGTATCGTGGATGCATGGTTGTTAGTGGATCGGAGTTGCTCTTGCTTGATTTGTTACTACTTTTATCTTAAGGCCAGCCATGGTAATGTTCAGTAGCTTGTTCAGTCCATGCATTGTTTGCCAGTGCGATTGCATTTTCCTAGCAAATTTTATGACCACAGACAACGACGTCAGGAAACATTGTAATTGTTCTTTTACACGGAATCCTGGGAGAAATGGGGGAGAAAAGTATGGATTCTGATTTCTGAAGTTGGGAAGGCATTCTTCAGTAAACTGGGATAATAGTTCAGAGTTCTTCAGATAACAAAACCTGTTCCCATACAGAGTGTAGGAGAGCTCGCTCGGCCAACTGGGCCGACACACAGCACAGACTGGGCCTTTACATGGGCCTCGCACAATAGCTGCGTTCATCCAGGCGTCGCTGTCTCTTGGCCATGAACTCATGACAAACATGCACTCCATTTGGTTGCTTGATGCTTGTAGGTGTAACATCAGACAGATCATGTATAGCAGCGATAATTTTGTAACATGTAAACAGTATCCATTCCAGAATTCTCAAAATCGTGAAACGTGCGTCATTCCCTCACCCTCGTACGCCTGTTGGTGTTGGTAAATTCTCGTTCAGCATGAACCAATCGAAGAAAGCAGCAAAGGCTGGGCTTAACGAAATGTTCAGAAATCAGAACATTGCGCGGACAAATGTTGACTTTTCTGAATCAACTGCGTTCCTTGCTACTCAACTGAAATGTTACTGCCGAGTTGCACGAACTGTTTGTTCTGAAAAATATGTTGTTCTGAAAAAAAAAACACTGTTTGTTCTGAAAAATATGTCCAGTTACCAAACGCAGATAACTGTCTGTTCCATGGAGCTGATGCGGTCATACCACCCGATAAACCAACCCCTACTGCGTACTATCATGTCAGCTTCACAAAAAGGAAAATGCTAGCCGTGCCCAAGTGATCAGTTCAGGCAAAACTGCATTAGCTATTTCATGTTCTTCATTAATCCTCGTTGGTCAGGGAACTGTACTATGGAGTAATATTCATTGGGCGTTCCTGCAATTAGCTATGCGTATTACCAGGCTACCAGCGACCACGGCAGTTAGCAGAAAACAGTATTATTAATTGAAAATGGCAAGCCATTTGTGCATCGCAACTGTAGAACTAAACTCAGGTTAACAAAAACATCCAAAGCAAGGACATGAACATTCAGCAATGTTAGCAACAAGCAACCCATCGAATCGACGGAGTACATCAATAGTTTGAACCCAAGGTCAGAAGCTTCCGGTAATCACAACAAAATGATCGCGTTCGATTTCTCCGCGACACGAAAAGGTAGAACAAATGCAAGCAGGCGAGGCGATCAGGTGACGAAACAAAACGACCGAATCCCGCGAATCTGGGAGACCGGCCGGAGACCTCACTTGCCGCCGCCGATGAAGCCGAACGCCGCCTCGCGCGCGCCCACAGCCTCAGCGACGAGGTCCGCCGCCTTCAGCATCGCTTCGCCGAGCTCCATGGCGCCGTCGAGCTGCTCGGAGAAGCAGGGGCTCTGCTCCCACGGGGCGGTGCCGCTGCCGCTGCCGCCCTCATCCTCGCCGCCGCCGACCTCGTCCAGGACCGCCAGGAGTGCGGCCGCGCGCAGGTGGCCGCGGGCGCGCTCCACCCCGTCGTGCACGCGGGCGGCGAGCCCGGCGGCCTCCTCGAGCCTCTCCAGCGCGCACCACACGTCGGGGTCCCCGGCGAGGTCGTCCACGGACTCGAGCGGCGCGCTCATGCAGGGCGCGCCGCCCCGGAGAGCGAGGTGGCGCGCCGCACCCATGCTGGCCATCGCGAGGCCGAGCTCCGCCGAGGCGCCCTCGAACGCGCGCTGCGCCTCCTCCGCGCAGGGCCCCTCGTGGCGGCCCCGGTTCCGCACGTCGGCGTCCACGACCTCGAGCACCCCGCGGAGGAGCCCGTGGGCGCTGTTGCAGTGCGTGGCCACCAGGACCAGCCGCCGCTGGAACAGGGACTTCCAGGTGGACTCCATCTCCATCTCTACCCCCATCTCTCTGCTCGCCATCCCTGTTTCTCTCTCTGGCTCTCTGGCTCTGGGTGCTCGTTTCGGAAAGCTCCGGGGAGGGGAGAGGTTTAAATAGCCGCAACCCGCATCGCCTCACGCCGGCAATGGCCAGCCTGGCAAGTCCACCGGAGTCCAACTGTCCAACTGACCTCCTTGGCCACCCTCCATGACAAGTGGGGCCAAGCAGAGGACCCCACATTCCCTTAGCTGGACGGTCAAAAATCTTGACCGAAGCGTGTGAGCCACGGCAAGCCCCTGCGCCGGAGTTACCCGTGCTTGTGACGGCGGCTTCCGGCGCAAGGAGTCCATTAATTAATGCCGGCGCTGTGGTTTCCACCTTCCATACAAATAACCGCCTCCGCTGCGGCGCCGCCTCCTTCTCTGTCCACCCGATTTGCTTCCCTCCTCCACGGGTGAGTCTTCTCTGCAGTACTGCAGACAGACTCACTCACTGATGTGTGGGCCCCACCGATGCCATGGCCCACCCGTCAGTGACCGTGAGTCCCTCTGCAGTACTGCAGAGGATTTGCTTCCCTCGTCCACCGCCATTGCGCGCAGCAGATCGAGGGGGAGGGAGAAAACGAGAGAGGACGCGACACGCCGGCACGCCACTCTATGGCAATGGAGGAGGAGCGACGGTTGATGGATCTGGCTCATAGGGTGCCGGCGACCCTCCTGCTCGTCGGCACATCGGCAAAAGCCGTCACGAGCATCAAGGGCGCCCGCGACCTGCTCGCCGGGGACAAGTGGGGATTCGACGACTCCGACGACCCCGCGTCTCCGCCTTCGAATACCGCCCGAGGAGGAGACCGCGGCGCCACCGACGACCCCGTGGAGACCACCGGCTCCGAGGGCGGCGAGCACGGCGTCGGCGCCCACGTGGAGACCACCGGAGGCGGCGACGGCAGCGTCGGCGGCGTAGCCTTGAAGTCCACTTGCGGCAGCCCGGCCAGCCTCCGTTGTGGGGTCCCCGGGAACAACGGCGGCGGCGAAGGCACCGCGGGCATCGAGGATAGCGCGCCCGCCGGCTTCGACGAGCGGGCCGACCTCCTCGCCAGCGCGCTGGCCCCCGAGGGCCACCTCCCCGTCGCCTTCCGCGAGATCACGCGCCTCGTCGCACTCCACGCCGAGGCCGGACACGTCTTCGTCGTCTGCACCGCGCGCCTCGGCCTCGGACCTGACGGCGGCGGCGGCGACGACGTCGCGCGCCTCGGCCTCCAACCTGACGAAGGCGGCGACGACGCGACGATCGGAGTCAAACCACCCGACCACGACGCGCCGTGGAAGCGGTGGATCGACCTCCGGGAGGCCGCCGTCCGCCACGCCCACGACGCGCTGCTCCGGTTGAGCTCCGCCGCGTCGGCGGCCGCCGCGGCCGAGGACTTCCTCCGGTGGAGGTCCACCGAGTCCCCGCGCCGGGAAGGGTGGCGGTCGGCGGCGAGGCAGCTCGTGCAGGACGCCAGGCGCAGCCTCGGCGAGGCCAAGGACGCGGTGAGGCTGATGAGCGACGCCGTGATGTGTGAGTTCTTCGAGACCTGGATGATTCTGAAGCGCGCGTGACTGCAGGCTGCCTCTGTTGGCCTTCCTGCTTGTGCTGTGTGCTCCCAGCTTTACCCAAAACTTGCTGCTGGAGAATGTCAGATTGGATTTTCATGTGTGTGTATATGAACATGCGATTCATTGATCGGCCAAGGTGGAAATGGAGTGATCAACATTTCTCGTAAAGATTTTGGTGTGTGACACACTGACAGTACTATGATAAAATCCTATTAAGTGGTTCCAATAGTACTATGATAAAATCCAAATCAGTGGTTCCAATAGTCAATAAGCTTTTGAGATGAGATGTTAAAACTCATAAGAACCCATGTGCCTGATCCAATATAATGCCTGGTGTTTTTCATATACTCTGCATTTCCTGTTGATCCTTTTGCTATTGACATCTGAACTTTTACTCAATCGTCGCTCCATGGCTCCCGGGGCTTGGTGATGGTGTAGGGCTTCCTCGCCTTCCTCCCCGCCATCTCGTCGCCCCTCTCCATCTCCCTCTCGAACCCCCGGCCTCGACCAAGTCCCAGAACACGGCAGGCAAATATATACCGGGAGGGCAGCCTAAGATACATTTAGGTGGGCAGGGCGAGGCCGGCCGAACGGAGCGCGACGCGATCGGGATCGGCGCGGCGCGGCGCACAGTTGGCGGGCGGCCGGCACTTGCATGGAAGTGGCAAGGCTTGGCCGAGTGGCCTGCTGCCTCTTTGGGAACGAAGCCACTGGCTGGCTGGCTGGTTGGCTCCCGTTCGTCGGGGCGAGACCGAGACGTGTCCTCGTCGTCGGTGGGAGAGGAACATGGGCGCCGCGAGAGCCGACCCGTCCATTCGGTCTCGGGCTTGTTTCCTGTTTCGGAAAGTCGGTAGGATGCCCGGGCTCGGCCACGCGCGTGGGGCCGGTTCGGCGGACCCCGACTGGTCAAAGTTGGTGGTGGGGCTCGGTTCGCTGCTTGGCAGGTCACTGCCTCCCTGCCACGGTGGATTATCAACACGGTAAATTACCAAATTCCACTATAAAAAAGATCGAAATATCATAACATGCATGGAGTACTAAATGTAGATTAAATCAAAAACTAACTGCATAGTTTTATTGTCCTTTACGAGACGAACATTTTGAGTCTAATTAATCAATGTTTGGACAATTTTTCATAAATATAAACGAAATGTTATAATAACGTAATGATTACAAAATGACACCATACTCTTAAATTTGGCTTTCCAAATTTAGGATCTAAACCAGGCCTAACATGCCCATCATGCCGTTCGTGTGTACGGCGGCGACGTTTAGCAACACTCGGCTCAAACAAATACTATCTGGTTCGCCGTTCGCGTCTTTTCTTCTTCTTCTTTTTTTAACTGAGATTTTTTTGTCTTTGCGCTATAGCATGTTTTGTTAACGGAAGTTCCAGATTGCTCTTTTGATATACTCCCTCCGTCTCATATTATAAGATACTGCAGGGTTCAAATTTTGTACTAAAATATAAGGTCCTGGAGGGATAGGACAAAACTAAATGAGGTTGGTGGGTGGGTAGAGAGTTAGTGGGTAGTGTAAAATGAGGGGTATAAAGGTCATTTCCTCTCACTGTTGTTTCTTGAGTTTGAACCCTCCAGGACCTTATATTTTGGGACGGAGTGAGTGGGTCTATACGAATGAACACACACTCACAAAAGAGGATTTTTTAAAAAATTAATATTATTTTAATTCAAAATTACAAATTAATTCCTCTGATTTGCGAAATTACAGAAATACGGTACTATCGTCTCCTGGGTAGACGGAAATAGAGATTTCGTCTATTACTAATTTCGTCTATCCATTGGACGAAAACATGTTTATCGTCTATTCAGTAGACGAAATCTCCCAAATTTTCAATTAAAAATAGATTTCTAATTTCCAATTAAAAATAGATTTCGTCTGCCCGGTACCGTATAGTGATGAATTGGCATATTTGTACTCGCCACCCTAATGCATCCATTTGTAAGTTTTACAACTTATTATACACAATTTGTTCTTAAATTCCTTATAATATTTTTATACACTTCAAAACATATTATACATTATTATTATATAACCCGTAAATCATAATATTTCAGAATAACTAATATCCGAACAACTAATATTCCGCGTGCAGGAGGGCGCGTGGCCCGGGGTGTCGGTCATCGGCAACATCCTGCAGCAGGAGCACCTCTGGGAGTTCGAACTCAGGCACCGGTTGCTCCGGTTCAAGCACACGCGCTGCACCCTATGATGTTGTATCGGGTGCGCGCACATGATTAATCCATCCGTCGTCCTGATAAAATTTGTAACGGCCTTTGTTCGAGTGAATGGTTTCTCTGAATGGAAAGATAATTTTTAGCGTGATGGGAAAATGTTCAGCCGAAATTGTGGTTCTGCCCCGTGGTTTGCATCTCGAGTTTGCACGCTCTACTATTGTCCAGCGAATTGACGAAATTAATAGATTTTGTCTACCGGGTGGACAAAATCTATTTTAATTGGAAATTTGGGAGTTTTCGTCTACTGAATAGACGAAAAACGTATTTTCGTCCGGTGGATAGACGAAATTAGAGATTTCGTCTTATTTTCGTCTACCCAGCAGACGATAGTCCCACATTTTTGTAATTCCACAAATCAAAGGAATTAATTTGTAATTTCGAATTAAAATAATATTATTTTAAAAAATTCCACAAAAGAGGCGACACGGAACCGTTTTGAAGTGACGCAACACGCACGTCACGTCGTCGACTCGTCGGCACTCGTGGTACGGCGGCGTGACATGTCTCGGCCAGAGCACAGATGGAACTGCACCGCCCAGCATGCGCCGCACGTTTTAGGCCTTGTTTCACAACGTTAAATTTAGGAGGTCGAATTTGGAAGTTTGATGTCATTTTGTAATCATTACGTCACCGTATCATTTTATTTGTATTTGTCAAAAATTGTCCAAAAATTGATTAATTATGTTTAAAATGTTCATCTCGCAGAGTACAACAAAACTGTAAAATTAGTTTTTAATTTCATCTATATTTAGTACTCCATACATATTATGACAATTTGATGTGACATAAAATCTTCATTTTACATAGTAAATTTAGAAGTTGCTTTTGAGATCTAAACATGACCTTCTATATATATATATATATATATATATATATATATATATATATATATATATATATATATATATATATATATATATATATATGCGTGGACGACCTGATTCGATTGGGCAGGGAAGAATGCGCATGTGTTCTTCATTATTGCAAGAACCATATACGCGTGGCCGAAACGTACGTGAGTTCATAAACAGAAGCCGGCCAGCAGTGCCGCAGTGGCGCAACCGCTTTCATTTCATCTCTTGGGAATTGACAGGTCGAGCTGAGGAAGAAGCACACGCACATGTTCCTGATGCCGTATGATGCATCAGTTGCACCTAAAATCATACGTAGTACTAGTTCTTTGTAGGTTCGGTATATCGATCCCATTAACATAAGTACTTTGGATAAGCAGCTGTACATCATCTGTTCTGGTACTATACTATTTTTTTCAGACAGGCGGTATTTAATTATCCTCTGTCGCTATCGCTTTGTGCAACACCGTGGTGGTTAGCACTTTCAGCAGTTGGGATTTTAGTTACGGTATAAAGAAACCAGTATGGCAAAAGAATCAAGTTGCTACGACGACTACGGGGCTTAATGCTTAGTCGGGAGTGCTCATCTTTTCCCCTACAAATATTAAGTCAGATCCATAAACTAACAAACTGGTTTAATTCCTTTGTTTTCACCGAATGATGACTTCCCCTTATCCTTTTTTAAACAAAATGAATAGTCCGTGTAACGTGAGACGGCTCGAGTGGGACTCTAGGTTTGATTGGAAAAGGCCTATTCCACTACTTAAATCAGCCCACAAGCCTAATTCAAAATAAAATCCAGCCCACAAGCACAGTTCGAAAGAAAAATCAGCCCACAAAGGCCCGTTCGTTTGATTCAAACTGGATAGATATTCCATACCCCGCGCATATACATTACATGCTGACTTCATTACTCACTACGAGCATCAACATTTCTGCAACGTAATTAGGTTTCGATATTTCTCCTGAAGCTACATATGGGGATGAATTATAAAATAACTGTTGCAGCACAAAATCATGCATATCAAAGATTTGGGAGGAGGAGGCACTTAAGTTGGCTGGTATTAGCATGGTTCTTCATGTGCTTAGTCTTTTGCAAGCATGCTATTCTAGATTAGGTCTTCGTTGTTTGCGTCTCATTGGCACTGCCTCTGGTTGCATTGACCAGCTGGGCTCGCCTGTTAACTGTTGGGGGGCATCTGAATATCTGATCGCCTCGATCCCTAATGCTAATGCATGCTCATCTCTGCTTCATGTCGTTTGATCCATCGAATTCGACCACCAGGCAAAGGCGCTATCTGATTCACTAACTTCTCTAGTGAAATGCCACCGGTCAGTCGTATATCTCTGAATAAATTGCATCGCAGGATGGCAGTTGACAGGCAAGGCAATCCCCGGGAATGTTGTGTGAAATGCCTGCTCCCACCAAATGGAAGACCGAATAAACCGAGAACACAGATCGCACCTCTAGCAGCAGGCACGCAGGCTTCAGCCTCCGGCAATACTGTTACTAAACAGCTAGATGCATCATAATTCAGAACAGCCCAGAATTCAGAATTCAGAACATCATGGCAAAAGCCCAACCAAATTAAGCTAGACAGCTCAAGCTACTCAATCTCCGAATGCAAAGTGTTTTTATCTGCATTCTGCACTGCACAAGTCTTACCTGTACCAACTACCAAGCAGAGTTGCAGATATCCAGGAAAGACTAGCAGAGCTTAATTCTAGTCATCAACTCTGTAGGAAAGCAAAGCTCGGCAGCTGACTGCAATATCAGCAATAGGCTGAATTTGACAACATTTCTGGGACTCATCCATGCAGATGAAAGATACAAGTATTCTGGTGATCTGATCCCCATGTGCACCACAGCCAGAAGCAAAAACAGTTCAATTACAATCTGATGTCTAATTCTGGACTGTACACCCATTTCTCCTTGACTATGAAACCCAACTCAAAGTTCAAACAAAGAGAAACGTAATGCCAGCAGGTATTATATTGATCATCTAAGAATATTAGCATGAAATTGATTTCAACCTGAAAAGCGAATTTATGCCCCACAGTCGCGCTACACAAGTGTGCATTGCAGTTTCTCCCTTGGAATGAATGTTACTACTTCGTGTGATATGTCTGTTCATAAATGAAAGGCTTTCTGAACAACTAACACTGACCAATTGTGCAATGTTTCATAGCTACTGGAAATTGGAAAGCATATTGCACATTGCAGATTTACAACCAATAAGCACCATACACTTTGTTCAGCGCAATCTTGCGTGTTGGCGTTCAATGGTACGTGTATGGGGAATTCCACATAACCGTGATGTTTCTGCCTCATCCTAGACTAGTGAAATTCTACTCCTTGACTTTTACTGTAATGTTCGTTTGTAGGTACAGTAGTGGAACGGACATTACAGTGGAAGTTTGAACATTAAGCATCTCCAGCTCGACGCAGTGATCCGGCCACGCGCAGGGGAGAGGGCGGCGGCGACCACGGGCGAGCATCGGTGGTGGCATGCGCAGGGGTGAGGGTGAGGGCAATGGCGGCGGCAGCCTGGGCAGTGGCGTGTGCGGGGCAGCAGCACCAGCCTTGGCGCAGGCGCAGACAGCCGTGGCCCGGCACGGGTACGGGTACGGGTGAGCCGGCCTGTCGACGAGGAAGAGGTAGAGGGAGCACTGACATGTGAGGCCCATGGATAGGGTGGGGTAAAATTGTCTTAACAGCGTAGAGACCAAAAAAATGAATGGAATGACAATGAAGGGATAAATTGAAACTTACATGGCGCTGAGGGGACTCAAAAAAAAGTTTGTCACCGAGTGAAGGCATAAAATTTTATGTGCCACGGGATTGGCTCCAACATTGAGCTGGTGGAGAAGTCGCATGGTGGGCCTGTGACACGTCGGCGTGCCAGATGTCAAACCAGGCTGTCTGTTTCAGATGACGCACGCCTGTGGAATTGGAAGTGAAAGGCCTCCGGAACATTGGGAAACAAATCGTCGAACACTTGACCAGCGAGCGAGAGAGATTCTCGAACTTGGCGGTGGCCGTGACGCTCGCCCCGACATCGCCGACTTCCTGCTCAAGCTCCAAGACCCGCCGCGGGCTTCGTAACTGGTGCTGCCGCCGCGACTTGCCCCTGAGGCGAGGTGCCGCAAGCCCAAAACGTTCCCCTACATCCTCGTCGTCAACTCCGATCGGCTCCTCGTCGAGTCATCGGCTCGTCGCGGCTTCCTAGGGCCGGAGCATCGTCGACCCCGAGAGTCGCGACTACTGCATCCGCACCGCCACCGCCGAGTGCCTCCTCGTCATACCCACGGGTTTTCCCATGAAGCTACCCTCTCAATGCTCCATTGGCCTCATCGTCGACCCGCGCCACCGCGGCCACTACATAGTCACGCAGCTTCACCCCGTCCCCCACACGTCCATGAGGCGCCACGACTCCCTCCTCTGCTACTCCACCGCCATCGCCCAGTGGCCGTCAAGCCGCTCGCCTCCGCGCTCGACCACAAGCCCTAGGAGCGCAAGGCGTGCTCTTCTGCGGCCCGTTCGACGACCAACCGCGCCTGCAAACTCTTGGACCAGCCCCGCTGCATCAGGCCAAACCAGGGAAAGCTGCACTATGTCGAGATCCAGGATTCAAGGGTCTCTCCTACGACCTCGCCAACGTCAACAACCCTCCGAACAAGCCCACCGTAAAGACGTGGACGCTTGTCAACCCGTCGGCCCCGCCTCAATGGAAGATAGAGCACGAGGCGTCCTCCGCCGAGATCTGGGTGTTACGATGATCTTCTTGGGCTTGGCCCAACGGTCTAGTCTGGCCATGGACTCGCGCCGTGATCGAGGCCGCACAACCAAGAGTTGGTTACGGGCCCGTCACGCAACGCTATAAATATAAAGAAAGGTGGGGGCCGGTGGGCACGACACCCAAGTTCACCGTGCCTCGTATCCCCACCGAAAAACCCTAGACCCGATCTCTAGATGAGCGCTGAAGTGACGGGAAGCACCGCCGCTTCGACACCTCCGTCGTCGCCCTCACTGCCTCCACCACAGGGTGCGCCATCGTCCTCAGCACCGCCTCCACAACCTACACCGCCACCGGCCGCGTCGTTGCTGTCGGCCACAACTATGGCGGGCTCCTCTAACTCCAACTCTAATGGTCGGATCCCTAACCCCTCTCTGTTGTAGTCATGTTTTAGATCTAGATCCGTTAGTGCCTGTTCAAGTTCTTCAAGTTTTACCACTAGATCTATGAGTAGGTGATCCTATT
This sequence comes from Echinochloa phyllopogon, assembly GCA_033239725.1. NCBI lineage: Eukaryota > Viridiplantae > Streptophyta > Magnoliopsida > Poales > Poaceae > Echinochloa > Echinochloa phyllopogon. The sequence goes on along the minus strand of BTCW01000014.1, from coordinate 5,646,558 downwards.
AGGTCTATCACTAGGCCCACGATAGCTACATCATTGCCGTCAGACTGCCTCAGGGCAAGGTGCCCAAGCTTGGCTTCGTCGACCCCAACAACTACGACGACGTCTACTTCTTCTAGGACGTGTTGCTCTTCCCCTTTGCGCTAGAGGCGGGTCATTGCCTGCGAGGAGGGACTGATGGATCGCCGTCTCCATGATCTTGATCTGCAGTACACTCGCTTCATTGACGCATTGGTGCTGTCACGCAGCAACGATCTTGTTTCATCAGACGGTACATGCGCATCAGCATCAATTTATTACCAAAACTTATTGTCTGGATCTAGAACATGATGATGTAAGTGTTGCTAGCTAACAACTGATGTGTGGATTCGTCACATTGGTATGATCACATATGCATGTTCCGCTTCTCTCCATGTGTGGGAACTAAATAGCATGATTTGATTGCTTACTTTATCGTGCACAAAAATGATACTTGTGTCATGTGCTTGCTGCTCACGAAAATGATCCTATTAATTACCATTTTAGCCCGAAGATGGTAGGCAATAGGAGTATTCATTTTACCATTCCGTAGCAACTATATAGAATATAATTAGTGTGAAGACTGATAGTCAACGGCTAACATTTCTGGACTGAAGTTGCATTGATTCTGTTTACCATTAGTATTTCTTTATCTTGCCCAAATTCGATTCATAAACCTATTTTTATCATTGGGTAGAATTGTGAGTATGTCACCAGCAGTATTGCTAATTTTAACTTCTAATCGGTAGGCGGGAGTCGAACTGAAGGGACCGATGACGATCAATGTGATGTTACAAAGGGGTCTTCTTCATGAGAAACACATAGTAAAAAACTCATCAGCGTGAATGGTCCTAACCCACTCCTACATCTCTGTATCAATGGATCCCAACAAGAACCTCAACCATCCCAAGAACAAGGAGATGAACGAACAAAATAGCTACACGAAAGCCTTTCAAATGTCTAGAGGAAGTTAGAACAAGAGAGTAACATGAGCATCATTCAGAAGCTTATACGGGAGTGAGATGGAAAGGAGACCGACACGAGGGGGAAGTTGAGTTTCATTATAATTTAATTCATGTCAACGGTCTGAACTCTCTAATGCACTTTGTAGGCTGTGTCAAATAGTATTTAGTCATTACAAAGATCTTCTCTACAAGCGGAAGTGGCGAACAATGTTAGGTATAAGATGAGGTTTTAAGTGTAAGGTTTGAGCAATGACAGACACATGATTTTACAAATATATGTAAATAATATTTATATTTTGTTTCTAAAAATATCATTATATTCATATGACTTTCCATTTCTCTTTCTCTTCACATGTGTCATGGCAAATCTCGAAAGATATGATGCTCTTTCCTAAATTTCATCGATGAGAAAAATCTCTAGTGTTCTCCTAACAAAACTATCAAAAATTGTGATCTCAAACACGCATATTTAAATATATACACTATCTTTTCTTAGCAACAAAAATATCTTTTGTGCATAAAATCATTCATCTAGAATTATCTTTAAAAATGATAGAATCTATATTATTTATATATTATCTTGTAATAATTATATGTCAATTTAATTTAAATAAATTCTTGAAATTTTCTTTGAGTGCCAATTGCACGATATCTTGTGGCAACGATAAAACTCTATGGAGTCGGAGCCTTGTTAAATTGTTCAGCCTACGTATCAAAATCATATAGAAACATCTTTTGCTTTGTTAAAATGGATCAATAGGCTTGTCTCCATTGTACAGGCGAGGCCAACCCCATTCACGCTGCGAAATGTGCACGTAATCTTCTTCGACAAGCGTTTGTAGTTCGATTTCACCTATACATAATCTTGAAATGTTAGAATATGCAAGTAATTACACTTGCTCGATCTTCTCGTTTTGGTTTAATTAGATACGATATTTCCGGTTGTCCTATATGATATAATAGGGGCCAGAGGCTAGGTTAGCCCTCCGCGTTATTTGAACGCTTAGGCCAGTATCAGCGCACAGTTTCACTACACGGTTATATAGGCCAGAAACTAGATAACTGTGCTAAAAAAGTTTCATGATGATGAAACTCCTCTCACATATCATGAAACTCTTTCTTTTTATTCCTATGCCACATCAGCACATTTGATGCCATAAAACTCCCACTGAGACTGACCTTGGGGACCAGGTTCTCTCTATGATACGCCTGGTCGGTGACTACCCTCTCAAATTCTAGCGAGAGTGTCACCATGGGGGTTTGAACCGTGGTTGTGGGCTAGAAAGCTTGGCCTTCTTGTCCTATATGATATCAATGTTAGAAATCTAGGCCATTTTTGGTATATTTTAATTTCAGAAATTAACAACAAATTCGTAACAATAGTGAGTGATCTTTTGACAACACAACATGTGCGAGTGTTCAAGTTGAAAGGACCTTGATGTCACCTAGAGGGGGGGGTGAATAGGTGAATCTGCAATTTAATAAACTTTTTCACACAGTTAGTGGCTAAACCGGTCAGACCGGTTCTCAAAACCGGTCAGACCGGTTTTCCCAGAGGAAAGCGGTCAGACCGCTTTGCTAAAGCGGTCAGACCGGTTTTCAACAGAGAAAACCGACTATGTGAAATTAACCCCCTCTACGAGTTCTAGCACAAACCAAACTTGGTGATGGGCTCTTGTAGATGATTTCAAGCAGGTCCACTAAGTTCCTGCACACAATTAGAGCACACCCAAGTAGATCGAAGCGGAAGCAAATATATATGCTAGAAATGAACTTGTGAAGGTAAACAAGAGACAAAGATATGTTTTCCCGAAGTTCGGACTTCACCGTTGCCACTAAGGCTGTCACAAAGACACGATGAGTCCTAGTCTCCGTTGAGGGCCTACGAAAGGCGGGCTTATCCACTCCAAGCCACTTTCCTCGGTATCACTAGCTTTTGGTCCTTTTCCACGAAGGAGGCAAGACCAGCCCTTACAACCAATCCGTGGCTTACCACAACCAAGGTAGCTCACCGGCGACGCCTAGCCGTCTAGGAGGATCACCTCCAAGAGTAACAAATGCTTCACTTGATGCTTGGCTTCACCGGAAGTGCTCAACACTAAGGATATGCTCACTATAGCTGATATGAACTATCAATTGCTATCTATTGCTCACAACCCATACATCCCTCAACCCAAATCCAAAGATATGAACTAAATCAATCAACTCTCACAAAGAGAGGCTTGGGGAGAGCTTGCTGGTGCTTAGAACAACCCTAGGCGTGTTAGAATGGAATGGCAACCAGCACCCCTCAAAAGGAGAGGGGTATGGGGTATAAATACCCCACACAACCAAAACTAGCCGTTATAGCCGTTGGAAACCGGTCAGACCGGATTCCCAAACCGGTCAGACCGGTTTACAAACTATACTAGCCGTTACACCTGTCAGGGCCCCAAACCCGTAAGACCGGTTTCCCAAACCGGTCAGACCGGTTTGGGTGGGCAGAGCCCCCAAAGCCCAAAAGCGGTCAGACCGCTTTCCCAAACCGGTCAGACCGGTTTGGGTGGGCAAAGCACCCTAAGTCCCTAAAGGACTTCTCTCCAAAGGTAATTTTATTTGGGTTGAACTAATGAGCACTTTTTGGTGTATGCCAAGACAACTAATGTTGCATCCCTCTTGATAGTACGGCATTCCTAAACTCAAGATTAAAACAATAAATAGAGTCTACCACTTGAGCTTGTATATCTTCATTGATGCCATACTTGATCATTCTCAACTTTGAGGGCTTCAACACTTCATGTCTTGATGAGCAAATCCAATGTTGAGCTTCATGACTTAGAATTTTCATTGCATGAACAATTCACAAGCCATTCCATCATATGATCAATAAAAGATTAGATGCTTCGCATTGCTTCACTTGATATGACTTGATTGACGTATAGAACCCAAGCTAAGATGCTAGACCTTTCCACTAACAAAGTACCTCGGCTACAAGACCAACTTGCCCTTCACCTTGTAAGGAACGTCACTCCCATCTAGCTTGATCCTTTCCGTCCTCTCTTGCCAAATTAAGCTTTGCTTTGCATTGCATCATCATGAAATCCATGTCTTGAATGTTGTTCTTTGGTAGATAACTTGTCCATAAACATCAATGTACTTGAGACCATATACTATCCATAGAATCATGTCTCATTTTGAATGTAACCATTGCTATGGAACAAGCCCAAGGAAATCCTAACTTCTTCAATCATTAAATCCCAAAATCTTTGACAAGTTTCTTAACTATGAGACCAACCAATTTACTTAAGTCCATGTCTCATTTGTCACTATCACACACTTGTCATTTGTATTGCTTGCATGGGATGAATACCACTTGTTTGCTTTCTTGTTATTTCCTGCTCATACACTTAGACAAACAAGTTAAAAGACTAATCATGTTGTCATCCAAAATCACCAAAACATATAAGTGCCTAGATGCACTTTCACAAGTTAAATCTATAAATTAATGAGAACAACAAGAAAAACCAGAGATGGTTGAGTGTGTACCCAGGGGCAGAGCCGGAACCGGAATCGCCGTTACCAGTCATGATTGATTAGCCTTCTTGAAGTAGTCGATCTTCTTCGATGTAGTGGCGAGTCGACGCAGTAGTGGAGTCCCTCGAACGGCCTTCTGGAAGTAGTCGTTCAGGGCCTCTGGGATGTAGTCGTTCGCGTGATGAAGAGGAAGTAGTCGTTCAGTTTGTGGACGTCGGGAACTAGTCGTTCAGCTTGACGAAGATGCCGCCGGGAAGTAGTCGTTCACCAGCGAGCAGTCGCGTACTTGTACACTCTCCAAAAAGCTTATTGCCTGCCTATCCCGAGCAGAATCACAAGGCAGGGAGGGTTCGGAGGCTTCTGCTCACGCAAGCAGTGTGCACACAAGGCTTGCGTCAGGGAATGCAAGAAAGCAGCAGCAAACAATAAGGGAGAAGAGAGAGGTCTCCTGAAGGCAGTACCAGAGAGTTCAGGTGTGTCTCTGCCTAGAGGAGAGGCCTCCTCTTATAGAGGCAGAGGGAGGAAGGGGGGATGAACCGACTCCTCTTATAGGCGCAGAGGGAGGAATGAGGATGAACCTGGACGCTCATAGCAGCTAGTAATTGCCATTAACACGTCAGTTACTGGTAACGGCTAAGACTCAATAATAATTGTCATGAATGACAAAAACGATCACCTTCACTGCACATGCCGAGCGGACAGACTCGTCACGCCTCGGCCACAGCTCGGCGAGGCGAGCGCACGTGGCACACCCTTCTTTTATCAACTTCACAAGTGGTCCACATTTGATCCACCATTTAAGTTAGTTAGGATTTCCGTTAACTCACCATCCGGGATTTAAACCCTTATCATTTATTAGTGGACCTTTAATTCTTTGATTAATTGAGATTAAAATAGGCCAAGACCCAATTAATCCAACAAAGCCTAATCAAACTTTAGTATGGTTGAGATAAGTATGTATTTGCAGGTGTTACTAAATGCCTCGCTTGAAGCACGTAAATTTAGGTATTCAAAAAATGCCTATACAAGAGTGCCATATTCTAGATCGTTAAGTTTATCCCCCGACCCGTCGTGCAGAGCGCAGAACGCGCAACCCGCGCGCCGCCGCGGCCGCCCGGTTTCTTTGGCATCAGCGCCACCAGGTTAATGGCCGGGGTTAGGGGGGCGGGGTTGCCGGGGGAGATCCGCCGCCGCCGGAGCTAAAATGAGGGGTCGGGGGGCGGCGGCCGGCCTGGTGGGGGCGACGGGCGGAGGGCCGGGCGGCGATGGCGCCGCCGGTCGGGCGGTGGGAGATCCCCGGTGGGTGGTGCTGGCGGCGGAGGCGGAGGAGGTGATGAAGAAGGTCACGACCGGCGGGTTAGCGTGGCCGTGGTGGCGGGCGGCGGCGGAGGCGGCCGAGACCGCCGGAGCCGGGCGGCGGGGGATGCTGGCGGGGGAGAAGAATATGGCAGAGGAGGCGGCGCCAACGGGTTAACGTGGCCGTGGTGGCGGGCGGCGGCGGGGGCTGCCGACGGGGAAGAAGAAGGGGGCCGCGCGATCTCCTATCGCGCGACCGGTCGCGCGTTAACGCGCTCCATTCTAGATCTAGCAGAATGAGTCAAATACGAACAGTAAAACCACTAGGGATCTTTTGGTTTTACACTTCCGAATTTTTTTACTCGAAATTCAACTTTTCAGATTTTGTTTCATATATGAAACAAACAGTGTTTCTGACACACTAATACTTAATTTTTTTTTCTATTCTGAGAACTAGAGGTTGCATTGGCACAGCCGAACTTAATTAGTCAATCAGGATAAGAACAAGATTAGTCAGGCATGACGTACTTGTCAACTTATTGATAATCACACAAGTTCTACAGACATGAACTACCGAGAAGACTTGCGAGTTTGCGACACCGCCGCGAGGTCCGTCGTAGTGGAGCCAGAGCATCCGCGCGCAGGCGCGCAGCGCCTCGCTGCCGTGTCGCACGGCCTCGGCGCGGTGCCCGTCCCACGCTCGCCACAACGCGCCATCACTCGATGGAGCATGTCGGAGCGCGCGCGGCGCATCGCGGGCGAAGACGTGCCCGGCCGCGGCGTGGAGCGCGGTGAGGTGTAGGCGTACTGGCGTGTGACCTCGTCACAGGAGTCATGTGGCGGATGGCCGCGCGGGGACTGACCATATCGGCGACACTGACGTCGAGCAACCGCCGGTGGGGTGAACTCGAGCTCGACGTCGAGGCACCTTAGGACTTGCTCCGACGACTCCGATCCGGCGACGAGCAGGAGGGTCACCGCCACCGTCCGCTCGAGCTGCGTCCACTGCTCCGTCGGCGCCGGCCAGCTCTCCCTCCCTCTCTCTCTTCCCCTGTGACTTCCGGTGTAATGGAACGGGGTGTACAAAACAGTACAATACAAGACGGTTACGGTTGGGTGTATTTGCTGGAGGCTCGACCAAGTGTTTGGGCTATTTCCGCCGCACGGAAGCAGCGCGCAAGTTCAAACACACGGTCGCCGGAGAGAGGTGCAGCGCCCGAAGTCCGTGTCGTACACGCCGTACCGCGACAGGATCTTGTGGAACCACCCGCCGGCGCCGTCAAGCACGTACGCCGTCGTCCAGCGACCTGATGGACGCACCGATCGGCGATCGCTACGGCCGCGGCAACGACGGCGTCGGCGCCCAGGCCCAGCAGGTCGCCCATGCCCACCTTCACGTAGCACGGGCGGAGGCAGTTGCCGAGGTACTCCTGCGGGATCGGCGGCGCCAGGCGCCGGTGGCACTCCACCGAGAACAGCAGGTGCGCTTGCGCTCCTCGCTGTCACTCCGCCGGCTCTGATAGTCTGATGCCGCGCCATCCTGCATGCAACTAGGGTGCTCAAGCAACGACGGCGTCCTCACCGAAGTTGCAAAGAAGAGATCTGGCAAGCGCGTGCTGCAGTTCGGACTCGCCGGAGAGGAGGTCCTCAATCGCCAGCAATGGCGAGCAGCGGTGGCTACACAGGGCAAGCAGAGGGGCTCGCCAGAGGAGAGAACGAAGTGAGAAGCGAGGAGAGGGAGCTGCGGCGGCGTTGACGACGGCAGTGAGCAGAGGAGAGAAGGAAGTGAGAGGCGAGGAGAAAGCTGCGGCGCAAGCACACCGGTGGCGAGTAATCTGCGCGGCTGAGAGAGAGAGGAGAGATCGAGAACGGAGAGGAGAGAACCGTGTAGAGATAAGGTAGAGAGAGATAAAAGAAGAGAGAGAGAGGGTGTATTGAACCTGTATAGGTGTTGTATATGAATATACATATCAATGCTGCAAAGGGAGTTGAGGTGACGGGTAGCAGATGGACGGTCTAGATAACGAAAACGAACGCGGAGCGTTCGTTTGCCAAAAAACTGGACTGTACAACGGTGACTGTGTTGTACCTTTCCCATTTTGAAAGCCCAGGCAACACAGCAGGTAGCGTGCGCTGCAGTGATATGCTCTTGCTCTGCTCTGTCTCTGTCCAAAATGCATAGGAGGTGGGTGGGACTCCAAAGGCCCTACAAGAACACCGGGGCCGTTCAAAAAAACAACTCCAGGTACATTATGTAAAAAAAAGATTCTCCATCACATTAAAATATCATAACATGCATGGAGTATTAAATATAGATGAAATCAAAAACTAATTGCACAGTTTTGTTGTACTCTGCGAGACGAATATTTTAAGCCTAATTAATCAATTTTTGGATAATTTTTTACAAATACAAACAAAATGCTATATTAGCGCAATGATTACGAAGTGACATCTTACTCTCAAATTCAACATCTCAATTCTAACATCTAAACACCACCCAGGTTCAGCTCCTTCACTCTCAGGATTGCTTAATTAAGACAATGCATCTTACCTTCTTATCAGTCAACACAAAATTGTGCTGAAGAGTGCATACGAAACAAAAATTCAAGTGACATCACTGAACTATCAAGGCAATGAGGATTTAAACCTAGGATATATGAAATGAGTTTGAAACTGACAGGTAACATTTCAGCACAGAAACTACTGTAAGAATCACATGGTTGGTAGCACACTGTACTGCTACTGATAAGAAAATTTGTTCAGCATGCATCAACTAATCGTCAGGGCATGTACGGCAGATAAAGTGATAAACACATCCGGAAATCATCTAAGAAAAATTCAGAGTAACTTGCGCAAAAATTGAGATGGAATCCATAAGCACATCAATCAGAAGTAAAGATTTTTAAGAATGGATGTGTTTAGTTCCCTATCACATCATCAAATTTCCCAAAATTCTCTTTCCAAACTTCACTATTCACCTATCACATCAAATCTCTCTCCTTATACATGAAACACTAAACGTGGATAAATAAAAAAAACTAATTACATGGGTTTGATGTACACAACGAGACGAATCTTTTGAGCCTACTTAGGTCATGATAGGACAATATTTACCACAAATAAACGAAAAGTGCTACAGTGCGCTACAGTGTCGGATGCGACATTTTCACCAAACTTTTTCATCCACTTTTTGGAACTAAACGCAGCCAATGATACCGACTTATGGACATCAGAGTAAGGACATTTCAGATAAGTACAGAACTCTGGCAGGTAAAATTTCGTCAGAGAAGCTAAAGAGGTAGATAAGGTTTGGTGGTCAAACATTACTGAACAAATAATTGGGATTCATTTGGCTCCAATCACTTCACTGATCGGGTACTTCTGAATTTCTTTTAGACCATGAGACACTACTGATCAACTCCATCATTCGTTCATCTACAGAAAGCTCTCACGGGGAGCCATTATTTGATCGAACAGTACTGCAAAAATGCATGACGAGAGATAACCCACAGCGATGAACAGAGACTTATATCGGCATTGTGGTTGTGCGCGAGCGGCGCGCCTAGCCGCTCAGAATGGCCCAGGCGTCGAAGAACTCCAGCATGACGGCGCCACGCATCTGCTCCGCCGCGTGCCGCGCCGCCGCGACCTCGTCCGTGGCACGGCGCACGTGCCGATGGGCCTCCGACGCCCACGCCGCCCTGGCCCGGAACTCCGGCGGCTTCCCGGACACGACGTCTCCCTCCCCCGCTTCTTCGGGTTGTAGGAGAAAACCCTGGCCATGGCTGCGCGCGCGGAGTTCTAAACTTGGGGGATGGAAGAAGACGGGTGGGAATTTGTATGGTGGCTGGGTAGCTTGCACGGGAAGCCGCCGGGCAACGCTCTCCTCTGTTACAACTGCGGCGATGTCAGCGGGAGAAGGTAACCATCTGTTGGCCCCACACGTCAGTCTGTGCCGCCGTAACCGACGTGGGGCCCGCCTGCCCTCGCCAGGCTGGCTATTTCAGAGCACGCCGCGACGGGATGCAAATCGTCGAACACCTACCGGGAAGAGAGGAGGAGGGAGAGCAATGGAAAAGCCAGCCTACCCATGGTCGGGCGGAGCAGATCCTGAGGCTAGTGGAGGAGGCAGGCGACAGCAGCGAAAGCGCCTCCTCTCTACTCGCCGCCGCGCTGCCGCACCTCGAGGCGCCGTCGGCGTTGCGTGCGGCCGACGCCGAGGAGCAGTACAGAATTTGGGGTTTTTTCCTTTTTGAAACGGGAAACAAATTCCATGAAACATTATGTCCAAGAAAATCGCTTGACACCAACATAGCTACTGGTCCAGAAATATGGTCCTGACCAACGGGGGTGTTTAGTTCCCGAAAAAAAATGTAAAGTTTACGTCACATCGGATACGGTAGTGTAACAGTTTTCTTTTGTTTGTGGTAATCGTTGTCCTACCATTACCTAACTAGGCTTAAAAGATTCGTCTCGTCGTATACATCAAAACCATGTACTTAGTTTTTTTATTTACCCACGTTTAGTGTTCTACACATGAGGAGAGAGATTTGATATGATAGGTGAATAGTGAAGTTTGGGGCGAGAATTTTTCCCTTTTCAAGGAAACTAAACAGGGCCGGTGCCATTGTATTTCATTTTATCAAATTTTCAGTCGATTCAATGGTCCAAAATAAATGGAACTGACATCCCTAATCCTGCCAGAATTTAGGACCATTTACAAAGCTTAATCGGGACGATTCAAAACTCATAGGTCACTAGAAAAAATTGGGAGTCGCCCCTGAGCCGCTCGCGTCGCCCCCGCGAGGAGACTCGGGCGGACCAAACCCTAGCCGCCACGCACCCTCTTCCCGCCGCCCTCCACCACCGGGGGGAGCGCTGGAAGCCCGCGCAGCTCCCTAGGAAGGCGGTGGCGCGGCTTCTCCTCTCCTCCTCTGGGGCGACGGCGGCCGCGGCTGCCGTGGCCTATGGAGATCCTCGCCGGCGCTGGCGGCCTCGTCTTGGGCGGCGCCAGCTAGCCACGGATCCAGGCTGCCCTCATCCGGATCCGGTGGCTCTGCGTCGGGGGAGGCGCGGTTGCTCTATTGTGTGACAGGGGCGAAGGTGGACGGGGGCAGCTATAGTGCCGGCGGGCGGCAGCGTCTAGCAGCGGTCTGGGGATGGCGACGGGTCCTGGCCTGCCGTGTCCTATTGTGCCGCGGCCGGCGGTGCCTGGTGGCGGTCGGTTGCGGCCGGATCTGCCGCCTACGGCGGCGACAGGCCAAAGGCGGCGACAGGTCAAAGGCGGCAGGTACTGATGTGCATTGCTTTGGTCTTGGCCTGCTTCTGTTGTCGGCGGTATGCTTTTCCTCTTCCTCATTAGTGACATCCGGTTTGCGCCGCCACTGTGGTGGGGCTGGGGCAGTTGTTGGAGCAGGCTGGGGCGCTGTGGTCTGTGCTAGGCTTCCTTTCGGTGCTAGTGTTGGGGAGGTGAGGAGGAGCGGGCCACTGTCATGCTCTTGTGCGGGCGTCACGCATTGTGTTAATTCGGGCAAATGCCCTCGCCGACATGTCTGTCGGTGGCCATGGTGGTGGCGACCTTGAGGTGTCGCTTTTCCCGTTGGGGCGCCATGGTGAAGCACCATGTTCTCTGCCGAGCGGGGCTGCCCCCCTAGGGACCGGGGAGTGTTTGTGTTCCATCCTCCCACTCCAGTTGTCTGTCGTTGTGACTTCGCGATTGGCACCTCTGCTTCGTCGCCACACTCTTTGTTGGTCGTACCATCAAATCATATGCCGGGTGTGTTTCATCTCGCTGGTCGTCTCTCCTTTGGGGCTTCCTTCCCCTAGAGGGCGTTAGATGGTGGTGGGTGGAGCCCGGATACACTGCGAAAGGTGTTCCCATCAGCTTAAAGGGAGGTCGGCGTTTTCAGCTATCCTTGGTCTCGGTGTTTCTCCCACCCCAAGCCTCCCTCTGTTGGACAGCCTTTAAGAGGCGGCGGTGTGGCATAGCTACGAGGGGTGGTGTCGAAAGGGGCTCGGGTGAAGCTAGCAAGCACGTTGCTCGATGGCGATGCTTCATATGACAACTGGTCTCTTTTTTGGCTGAGTGTGAGCCATATGTGTTGTGTGGGAGTTGTTTCTCTCCAAAGCGTGTTCCCCTTCTATAATTTTCTTGTTCCATGTGTTGCATTGTGCTTGCAACTTCTATGTAACCTGTGGTTTCGCCGCCCCAATTAATGGAAAGTTCAGGTCGGCCTCTGGCCTGTCGTAGTGTTCTCCAAAAAAAAATTACAAAGCTTAATCCCAAGGCAGCTAATGTATGTGCTATACTTGATTGCAAGCCCGAGGTGGCAGTGAGAAATAGAGCAAACTGAACAATCACTTGACATGCTAGCTCTAATTTCTCTGAACGAGCCTGAGCCGCCGAATGCATTAGCCACAGAAGTAGCATCAGTCTCTAGAATGATGCGGTTGCATGTCTAGAGAAGCAGCGTACTGAAGCCCCCTCAATACGGAATTTCGGGTTGGGAAGGAAGAACGCGGTGAGGAACACGACAGCAATTCGAATGGATCAACGCGCCATCCATCTTCAGTTAACAGCCACGACACGAGCCAATCTCCTTGCCACGCGTTCATCCAGGATCGTCGCTCATGGCCTCCTTGGTCATGACAAACATGCGCTACATTTGGTTGATTGTGTGTGTAATACTGTAACATGATACAGATCATGCATAACAGCGATCATTTTGTAACTTGTAAACAGTACCCATTCCCACAATGCTCTCAAGACATCTCGGATGATCAGTTGCCATTCATTTATCGGTTCCCAACTAGTAATATGATCAGTTCCTGAAATGTGCGGCGTTCAGCCAATACTTCCTAATCTCTCTCGTGTTCTTATTCGTGCTGGTGAATTCTCGTTCAACAGACGATTGTAAAAATGAACAATTCAAACAAACAGAACCACTGTAGACACCATTGAAAAGTCGTAACTTATTGCTCTCGATCTGCTATAATAAACTTAACATATATGTAATTATGTGACCTTTTGGACCACGAGTACTAGATCTTTGATGTTATCTGGCATCTGGCAACTAGGATCCGACATCATGAGTCAATTCAGACTTCCACTCCATAGCAACGATCCGGTGTCCCACGATTTTTTGACCTACACATAACGGAGGCAATCATGAGCTTTATATACTAGTTCAGCATAGAACAGAAGGTGATGAAACACAATTTACATATATAATTCACAAAATCAGTATGTACATATCAATCGCAAGCCAAATATACTGTCGTGTGGAATGAACAAACAAATTACAAACATTGTGTGCCTTTCATACGCCTCTGTCAAACAACCATTAGTTCAGACATAACACATAAAATACATAGCCATGGAGCATACTGCAACTTGACTTGCTCAGATAATGCAACCAAAACATAAGTGAGACTGAAATTCTAATTAGTTGCATGTGCTTGCATGTATCCACTTCGTGCTTAGATCCGCCAGATATCAAATAGGCAAATGAACTATCATGTTCCTCTCTGTTTACCTCTATTTTTCCTCTCATAAATTCTTCTAAATGACCCTAACAGATTTCGAGAATATAATAGAAACACAGATTCCATTATGCCCCTCAAATTATTTATTTGAAACTTTCAGGTTTTACAACGGAAACACAGATTCCAACCATTTTGCAATCTCAAGCTTTCAGATTACAGAGCTACAGAACAAAGTTAGTCACTAGCTTATCAAACTGGTTTCACGTAAAACATCTTTCTCTATTGAAACATACCATTTAAACAGTAAAGTCTATACATTAGACATAAACAACAAAAGTCTACCATTACAAACTAATGAAACAATCGAGAATTCGACAATTCATGCATCAAGAAACCATATTGGAAAAAACTGAATAGTAGGTGTGTATTCCAGATAGAGCAAACTGGAAGCAGCCAGCATCCACAATAAAACAAAGCTCTTTAACAAACTAGCAACTAAGCTAACCCTTCCAAACAAGTAGAGGAAAAGAAAAGGTCCGCAAAGAAAAGGAAATGGGACACACTCCAGCTTCTAGCTTTATGCCAGATAATGAAAGATGTGGAGTTCGCGGGCTAAATTAAAGTAGTTTGAATATATATTTACTCAGTTAAAATAAGAAAAAAATCTAGTCAAATAGTCTTGGTGTATCCTTGAGTTATTTGGGGGGGGGGGGGGGGGGGGATGGAGCTTTTGCCAATGTGACACACGGGTTTACACCGTACTTTTGATCAAAATTGATGGTGGGCAGCAAAAATATGCAGGGCACATCAAAGGTATAAGTATACAGATGCCATGCTGCCACTGATTTTGTTTATGCCATTTGCCTTCTTCCTAACATACAATCCTACACGATCCATCAGTGGATGGGATCTTGAGTATCCATGACATCCTACATGATACAAAAGAAAGAAAGAAAGAAACAAGGCCTAGTCCTTAAGCTAGACTTTGAAAAAGCTTATGACAAGATAAGCTAGAACTTCTTAATGGAATGTTTAGAGCAAAGAGGCTTTTGTGCTAAATGGTGTAGGTGGGTGCAATCTGTAATGATGAGTCGATTGGCCCTTATTTCAGGGGGACCCTCTCTCACCTTTCCTGCTTAACATAGCTGCTGACGTTCTTGCAAAGATGATAAATGTTACCCCCAAAAAATCAACTTGTAACACGCCTGGTGCTGGGATACATTGAGAACGGGGTGGCCCTGCAATGTGTGGATGACACCATCTTATGCCTGAAAGATGACCTAGATTGTGCCTTAAATGTGAAATTACTCCTATATTTGTATGAGGAGATGTCAGGACTGAAAATTGATTTCTTGAGGAAGGCCTTATGATCATGCATTAGGAAGGAAAAGCTATTTGCTGTGATTGCTTAACCAAAATGATGCTGTGATTGCTTAACCAAAATGATGCTATTGTCGTCGATAATTTAGGATTAACCAAAATGATTGCTTAACCAAAAAAATCAATGACTTGGTTGGTGTGATTGCTTAACCAAAATGATGCTATTGTCGTCGATAATTTAGGATTAACCAAACACGCTGGGACTGGGAGCAAGGAGGAAAATTAAACGCTTTGTGTTACAATACATACACAAATTACTGACTAGAAAGGAAAAGGCACTAATAAAGGATTCCCCTACGCACATAAGGATAGCGCAATCCACATTCTCAACAAAAAGCAATTAAACCTTTTTTCACCTGTATCCAATGGAGCCACATGCTGGATCCCCATGCACCATCCGGCCTGGGGTGATACGCTTGATGGGCACCACCTCTGGCAAACCGCGAATCATCCGGACTTCTTTGCCGGAACTAAGTTGGCGGCTGTGCCACGATTCAAAGGTCCAATAGGCACCGGCAATCCCCGCGAACGATGTGGCGCCGAGGAGGGCAAAGAGCGCGGCGACGGGGGCGCCCCGGCGCGCATTGATTAGGCCATAGGTGGCGGCGCCGGCGACGATGGTGTTCCAAGGGTCCTCCCGCCGACGGCGCGCGAGGTACATGGCGCTCTGGAAGGCCCATAATACTGCCAACTCGGTGCCGCAAATGCCGGCCACGCGAGGCACGTTCGCGCGCACGGCACGAACAGCGCCGGCGAGGCGGCCACCGTTGGACGAGCAGCGGAGGCCCCTGATGAAGTGGAAGACGGTGCCGCAGGATGCGCCAATCAAAAAGCCGCTGCCCACGTCGTCGATGAGGCGATAGCGATAGTCTGGAATCTCACCGTACAGCCGCATCTCCGTGGCTATCGTCTACAGATTGATCCGCCGCGGCGGCGGCGGGCGGCGGCAAATTGAATCTGCAGGGGAGGCAGGGTTTCCCCTTTTTTCTAGTATTTCACGGAATTAGTGATTGCCGATAATGTCGTATTTATAGTATTACTCCCTCCGTCCCGTCCCGTTAAAGAATGCACTCATCAATTTTCGAGAAGTCAAATCATTTCAACTTTGACCAAGTTCATACAAAATATAATATGTAATTAATCTAATGATACTTATTTTGTATCATAAATGTAAGTAACTTTTTATATAAATTCAGTCAAACTTAAAATGGTTTGACTTCTCAAAAAGTGAGGATTGCATGATCCGCCGCGGCGGCGGCAGCGGCGGCGAATTGAATCCGCAGGGGAGGTAGGGTTTCCGGTTTTTTTTCCTAGTATTTCGCCGAAGTGATTGCCGATAAAAAAATTCAAAGAAACAACTGCTCACGTGACGTCGTCTTTTAGATTCCACCTATTAAAAAAATTTGTTTCTATATTTTCTTTTTTGTTTGGTTATTACTCCCTCAGTTTCTAAATATAAGTCGTTTGACTTTTTTTACCACAAGTTTGACCGTTCGTTTTATTTAAAAAAATTGAGAAAATATAATCAAATTTAAGGTATTTTTAAAGATTTTATATCAATAAAACAAGCCACCACAAAAAATATAATAATTTACATAAAATTTTGAATAAGACAAGTGAGCCAAACTTATGATGGAAAAAGTCAAACGATCTACGTACATTTTAGAACGAGTGAAAGGGTTAAACATAGAGTAGTTTTTATGTTCACGCTAATGTGGAGATATTTTTTATTCTCACTTTAGCCGAAGATTCTAGCTTAGAGACGGTCCATTGAAGGAGGCCAATAAGGAATATGGTCGGTGCTATGTGGCACACTATCCGATATTATCCAATTATCCAGTTTGCAACCTTAAAGCCGACAGAATTTGCAAACCTTCTAATATAAGGGCAAGTACAACCGTGTCTACGACTGCTGTCTCTTCGGCTCAAATAGAGATATTGTACAATAAGCTGTCTGTTTGGTTATCTGCAGGGTATTTAATTCATCTTTTGACATACAGATTACGGTGATCTAGTGCATACTTGATCTTATGTGACGTCATCTTTTAGATATTAACACTATGTACGACAGCGACCAGAGACTGCCGCTTATGTGACGTCATCTTTTAGATTCCACTTGTACACACGATACACACGAGCTCTCGATCGGTGCTCTCGTCTGCCAGTCCATTTTACATGCTGTATGTACGTACGTGAAGCAACTGTAGTCCATTTTACATGCATGTTGTATGTACGTGAAGCAACTGTTTGTTCCAAAGCAAAGCATCGGCCATTAATTTGTCGCACTATCGGGAATACTTTCATTTGCTCGATCGTGACTCGATCGCGTCTAGTGGAGAGATCGAGATCGAGTCGCTGAATTCTATGTAATATGTACAAGTGGCGGAGCCACCAGTGCGGCGAGCCATAGCGCCCGCCACACCTGCCACCGGATAGCACATTCTTCTTCCCCTCTCCGGTCTTCATGAATCTGTTGTCTATACAGAACTGAGCTATTGTAGAAGTCGATTCGTCATAGGTGGATTTTGATTCCGGCTCCGCTACTAATCACATATCATGGCTAGAAAGGTGGCCCGGCAGTGAATAGTGATAACCGGGGCCGCGAGAGAGCATCGTCAAGGCGACTGTCATCGAGTTCATCACTTGTTCAGGAACGCCGCGAGGGTCATCATCTCCGACGACATGCAGGACGATCAACCTCGCCCGCTGCTAGCTTGTTGCTACACCCACTGAGACGTCACCGGCGAGGCGCAGCCGCAAAGGTCGCCGTGGCCGTCGACTTCGCCATGGAGCTCCACGGCCCCCTCGACGTCGTGCTGAACAATGCCCTCGACTTGAGGCTGGTAGTGTTACTTTCATGATGGGCATGTAGCCGTGAGCATTTTTAATTTTGAACCACCACTGTCAGACTAGAAACAAAACCCCCAAAAAAATGGGCATGAAGTTCCCACTTTCTAGAATGCTCAAAGAACCATCCGCATTCAATCGCTTTTATCATTCTGTCTGTTCTGAACACATGTAAATAAATTGATAGCTCAGGTCCTAATGCATGTAGTGGTACGATTTTAGCATTTTGTTCAGCGTCAAATGATCGTCTGGGGATAATGAACGACAGCGAACACGTCAGGAAATCATCAATAGAAATTCAGCCTGTAAAGCTGCTTGCACCAGAATTCAAATGGAATCCATAAGCACCGCAAATTCTAGAATAATCAGCATTGATATGCTTCAAATTTCATCAAAAAATTAAGTATACCGCAGTACTTTGATACCACTTGTGGTATGTACTGATGTTGAGCATGGCAGATCGACATCCCTTTGCCCAATCACGTGTTCACATGTTCATTCACAGGATCGCTTCATCTAACCTACTGTACTTTTCAGTCAACACAAGATTGCGCTGAAGAGTACATACAGAACAATAATTCAAGCAAAATACTGAACTTCAAGGCACCATGGATTAGGCTATAGCCTATGAGTATCAGAAGTCATCTATTCAGAAAGCCAATCATGTCGTTGCACACAAGTTCGACACTGAAAGGTAACAATTCAGAAGAGAAGCTAAAAAAACACATGCTCGGTAGCTAACGGTACTGCTACTGGTAAAAAAAATTTCGTCAAGATGTGTCAAATGATCGTGAGGGCATATGTACAGCAGACAACGCATCATCTGGAGATCATCTAAAGAAAAAATTCAGAGCAGCGTGCGCCGGAATTCAGCCTTTGTTTAGATGCAAATTAGGGGGTGGGAAATTGAGGAAATATGTCACTTCGTTATAAATGCGTCGCTGTAGCATTTCGTTTATATTTATGAAAAATTGTCTAAAAATTGATTAATTAGGCTCAAAATGTTTGTCTCGCTGAGTTCAACAAAACTGTACAATTAGTTTTTAATTTTCATCTACATTTAGTACTACATGCATGTGCCGACATTTTAATGTGATATAAATCTTATTTTTGTATAGTGAACTTTGGGGCTTTTTGGGAACTAATCAAGGCCCGATGGAACCGCAGGCACGTCAAAGACAAGAACAGCAAATTGTCAGAACATTTCAGAATGAAAGAGACTTATAGACATCAGATTAAGGACATTTCACTCAAGTACATAACTTTGGCAAGTAATTTCGTCAGAGAAGCTGTCGTTGTTTAGTTCCTAAATTTGGAAGCAAACTTTGGTGTTTTAGGGCATATGCGTCACTGTAGCATTTCGTTTGTACGTGTGAAAAATTGTCCAAAAATTGATTAATTAGGCTCAAAATGTTCGTCTCGTAGAATACAACAAAACTGTATAATTAGTTTTTGATTTCATCTACATTTAGTACTCCATGCATGCTATGACATTTTGATGTGATGAGAATCTTCTTTTTGTATAGCGAACTTTGGGGGTAGAATTTAGGATCGGCCTAAAGATTCAGGTAACGTTTGGTGCTCAAACGTTACTGAACAAGTAATTGGAGTTCATGTGGATCCAATTACTTCACTGATCGGACACTTCTGAATTTCTACTCCATCATACGTTCATCTACAGAAAGCTCCGTGCGAACAGAAATGCAAAAATGCATGATGAGAGAGAACCCGCAGCGATGAACAGAGACTTATCGACATTGTGGTTCTACGCGAGCGCACGAGCCGCGGCTAGCCGCTCAGAATGCCCCAGGCGTCGAGGAACTCCAGCATGACGGCGCTACGCATCTGCTCCGCCGCGCGTCGCGCCGCCGCGACACCGTCCGTGGCGCGGCGAACGAGCCGATGGGCCTCGGACACCCACGCCGCCCTGGCCCGTAACCCGTGCGGCTTCCCGGACACCACGTGGAGGAAGCGAACGACCGCCGTGAGGTCCGTGAGGGCGGAGCGCAGAAGCGTGCCGGGCGCCGCCCGTGCCAGCGGCCAGCTGCCTGACTGCCTCCACGGCTCCGAGCTCTCCTCCCTCCCTCGCTTCTCCGTGTTGTTGGAGACGACCCTGGCCATGGCTGCACGCGCGGAGTTCTGAACTTGGGATGGAAGAAGATAGGTGGGTCCGTGGGTGGCTGCTGGCTGGGTAGCTTGCACGGGAAGCCGCCGGGCAACACGCGCTCCTACCTTGTGACAGCGGTGGTGTCAGCGGGAGAAGGGGACCAATGACCATATGATGGCCCCACACGTCAGTCAGTGCCGCCGTAGCCGACGTAACCGCCCGCGTGCCGTCTCCAATCGCCAGGCTGGCTATTTCAGAGCATGCCGCGACGGGAAGCAAATCGTCGAACACCTACCGGGAAGAGAGGAGGAGGGAGAGCAATGGAAAAGCCAGCCTACCCATGGACGGAGCAGATCCTGAGGCTACTGGAGGAGGCAGGCGACAGCAGCGACAGCGCCTTCTCTTTAATCGCCGCCGCGCTGCCGCACCTCGAGTCGCCGTCGGCGTTGCGTGCGGCCGACGCCGAGGGCGGGGCCAGCCGGATCAAGTTCGCGGAGGGCAAGCTCGAGGACGCGTCCAGCGACCTGGCCAGGTGCGCGTCCAGCATGGAGGCGGCCGAGATCATCGATCGCCGCAGAGGACCCGCCACGCGCCATTCGCCGGCGAGCGAGGCGGAGGTGCAGGCCTCGATGATCGAGCTCCCGGAAGCCCGAGCGCGTGTCGACGATGCGCTGCGCTCCATCGACAGGTGCCGTGGCCACCTGAGCGCTGCCAAGCTGCTGCTGGGCCATCAGGGTGTTCCTGGCGCGGACGCCTGCGTCGAGGCCGAACGCGTCGCCGCCGTCTGCGCGATTGAGGCCGCGCTCGGTGCTACGGGAGGCGGAGAGGGCTGACGCGCGGCGCCGCCGGCGGCCACGCGCCTCTCTAGGCGTCAGCTGAGATGTGTTTTTCGCTGCAAATTGTTCGCGTAAGTTGTGATTGATCGGTGTTTCGAACCATTCCGATTTCAATGCGTGATCACTTGAACTTTTTGCTGTTGGTTTGTTGCTGTTACTTTGAGATATCGAATGAATGATCCCCGTATCGTGGATGCATGGTTGTTGGTGATCGGAGTTGCTCTTGCTTGATTTTTTACTACTTTTATCTTGGTCCATGGTAATGTTCAGTAGCTTGTTCAATCCATGCATTGTTTGCCAGTGTGATTGCATTTTCCTAGCGAATTTTATGGCCGCAGGCAACGACGTCAGGAAACATTGTAACGTTCTCATACGGAATCCAGGGAAAAATGGGGAAGAAAACTACGAATTCTGGAGTTGGGAAGACATTATTCAGTAAACTGGGATAATAATAGTTCAGAGTTCTTCAGATAACAAAATCTGTTACGATACAGTGTTGGATAGCTCGCTCGGCCAACTGAGCCAACACACGGCACACACTGGGCCTTTACATGGGCCTCGCACAATAGTTGCGTTCATCCAGGCGTCGCTGCCTCTTGGCCATGAACTCATGACAAACATGCACTTCATTTGGTTGCTTGTTGGTGTAACATCAGACAGATCATGTATAGCAGCGATAATTTTGTAACATGTAAATAGTATCCATTCCAGAATTCTCAAAATCATGAAACGTGCGCCATTCCCTCTCCCTCGTATGCCTGTTGGTGCTGGTAAATTCTCGAAGAAAGCAACAAAGGCTGCGCTTAACAAAATGTTCAGAAATCAGAACCTTGCACGGCCAAATGTTACTTTTCTGAATCAACTGCGTTGCTTGCTACTCAACTGAAATGTTACTGCCGAGTTGCACGAACTGTTTATTCTGAAAAATATGCACTGTTTGTTCTGAAAAATTATACACTATTTGTTCTGAAAAATATGTGCAGTTACAAATGCAGATAACTGTCTGTTCCATGGAGCTGATACGGTCATACCACACGGTAAGTCGGTAAACCAACCCCTTGCGTACTATTATGTCAGCTTCACAGAAAGGAAAATGCCATCAGTGCCCAAGTGATCAGTTCAGGCAAAACTGCGTTAGCTATTTCGTGTTCTTCATTAATCCTCGTTGGTCAGGGAACTGTACTATGGAGTAATATTCATTGCGCGTTCCTGCAATTAGCTATGCGTACCAGGCTACCAGCGACCACGGCAGTTAGCAGAAAATAGTATTATTAATTGAAAATGGTAAGCCATTGTGCATCGCAACCGTAGAACTAAACTCTAATCAGGTTAACAAAACATCCAAAGAAAGGCCATGAACATTCAGCAATGTTAGCAACAAGCAACCCATCGATGGAGTACATCAATAGTTCGAAACCCAAAGGTCAGAAGCTTTCGGAATCACAACAAAATGATCGCGTTCGATTTCTCTGCGACATGAAAAGGTAGAACAAATGCAAGCAGGCGAGGCGATCAGGGAGACCGGCCGGAGACCTCACTTTCGCCGCCGATAAAGCCGAACGCCGCCTCGTGCGCGCCCACAGCCTCCGCGACGAGGTCCGCCGCCTTCAACATCGCTTCGCCGAGCTCCATGGCGCCGTCGAGCTGCTCGGAGAAGCAGGGGCTCTGCTCCCACGGTGCGGTGCCGCTGCCGCTGCCGCCCTCATCCTCGCCGCCGCCGCCGACCTCGTCCAGGACTGCCAGGAGCGCGGCCGCGCGCAGATGGCCGCGGGCGCGCTCCACCCCGTCGTGCACGCGGGCGGCGAGCCCGGAGGCCTCCTCGAGCCTCTCCAGCGCGCACCACACGTCGGGGTCCCCGGCGAGGTCGTCCACAGAGTCGAGCGGCGCGCTCGGGCAGGGCGCGCCGCCCCGCCCCGGAGCGCGAGGTGGCGCGCCGCGCCCATGCTGGCGAGGGCGAGGCCGAGCTCCGCCGAGGCGTCCTCGAGCGCAAGCTGCGCCTCCTCCGCGCAGAGCCCCTCATGGAGGCCCCGGTTCCGCACGTCGGCGTCCACGACCTCGAGCACCCCGCGGAGGAGCCCGTGGGCACTGTTGCAGTGCGTGGCCGCCAGGACCAGCCGCCGCTGGAACAAGGACTTCCAGGTGGACTCCATCTCCATCTCTCTGCTCGCCATCCCTGTTTGCCTCTCTCTCGGTGCTCGTTGCGGAAAGCTCCGGGGAGGGGAGATGTTTAAATAGCCGCAACCCGCGCACCGCCTCAAGCCGGCAATGGCCAGTCTGGCAAGTCCACCGGAGTTCATCTGACAGTACGAGATCTCCTTGGCCACCCTCCATGAGGACCATGACAAGTGGGGCCAAGCAGAGGACCCCACATTTCCTTAGCTGGACGGTCAAAAATCCTGGCCGAAGCGTGTGAGCCACGGCAAGCCCCTGCGCCGCAAGGAGTCCATTAAGGCCTTGATCCCAAAATCAACTCCCAAATTTACTACGCAAAAAGAAGATTCTTCGTCACATCAAAATGTCATAACATGCATGTAGTACTAAATGTAGATGAAATCAAAAACTAATTACACAGTTTTGTTGTGCTCTGTGAGACGAACATTTTGAGCCTAATTAATTAATTTTTGGATAATTTTTCACAAATACAAACGAAATGCTACAGTGACGCAATGATTACGAAGTGACATCAAACTCTCAAATTCGACCCCTCAAATTCGACATCTAAACCAGGCCTAATTTCCACCTTCCATACAAATAACCGCCTCCGCCGCGGCGCCGCCTCCTTCTCTGTCCACCCAACTCGTCCACCGCCATTGCGCACAGCAGAGGGGGACGGAGAGGGAGAGAGAGAGAGAACGCGGCACGCCACTCCATGGAAATGGAGGAGCGGCGGTTAATGGATCTGGCCTGGATGGTGCCGGCGACCCTCCTGCTCGTCGGCACCTCGGAAAAGGCCGTCGCGACCATCAAGGGCGCCCGCGAGCTGCTCGCCGGGGACAAGTGGGGATTCGACGACTCCGACGACCCCGCGTCTCCGCCTTCGAATACCGCCCGAGGCGGAGACCGCGGCGCCAGCGACGCCGTGGGGAGCACCGACTCCGAGGGAGGCGAGCACGGCGTCGGCGCCCACGTGGAGACCACCGGAGGCGGCGATGGCAGCGTAGGCGGCGTACCCTTGAAGGCCACTTGCGGCAGCCCGGCCAGCCTCCGCTGTGGGGTCCCCGTGAACAACGGCGGCGGCGAAGGCACCGCGAGCATCGAGGATGGCGCGCCTGCCGGCTTCGACGAGTCGGCTGACCTCCTCGCCAGCGTGCTGGCCCCCGAGGGCCACCTCCCCGTCGCCTTCCGCGAGATCACGCGCCTCATCGCGCTCCACGCCGAGGCCGGACACGTCTTCGTCGTCTGCGCCGCGCGCCTCGGCCTCCGACTTGACGACGGCGGCGACGACAACGACGACGCGCGCCTCGGCCACCAACCTGACGAAGGCGGCGACGACGCGACGATCGGAGTCAAACCACCCGACCACGACGCGCCGTGGAAGCGGTGGATCGACCTCCGGGAGGCCGCCGTCCGCCACGCCCACGACGTGCTGCTCCGGTTGAGCTCCGCCGCGTCGGCGGCCGCCGCGGCCGAGGACTTCCTCCGGTGGAGGTCCACCGAGTCCCCGCGCCGGGAAGGGTGGCGGTCGGCGGCGAGGCAGCTCGTGCAGGACGCCAGGCGCAGCCTCGGCGAGGCCAAGGACGCGGTGAGGCTGATGAGCGACGCCGTGATGTGTGAGTTCTTCGAGACCTGGATGATTCTGAAGCGCGCGTGACCGCAGGCTGCCTCTGTTGGCCTTCCTGCTTGTGCTGTGTGCTCCCAGCTTTACCCAAAACTTGCTGCTGGAGAATGTCAGATTGGATTTTCATGTGTGTGTATATGAACATGCGATTCATTGATCGGCCAAGGTGGAAATGGAGTGATCAACATTTCTCGTAAAGATTTTGGTGTGTGACACACTGACAGTACTATGATAAAATCCTATTAAGTGGTTCCAATAGTACTATGATAAAATCCAAATCAGTGGTTCCAATAGTCAATAAGCTTTTGAGATGAGATGTTAAAACTCATAAGAACCCATGTGTCTGATCCAATATAATGCCTGGTGTTTTTTCATATACTCTGCATTTCCTGATTTTGCTATTGACATCTGAACTTTTACTCAATCGTCTTGTCCAGACTATGATTCATGAATTAATTTTGCTTGCCAAAGTATGGCTCGCCTCCTCTTTTAATCAGCTCGCTATAGGACAGAGATAGTTCATCAGCTGAGCTTCATCCCGTGGTTGGCTTCTGGGTCTTTCTTCTGATACTTACCTACCAATGCAATTGAAAGTACGGAGTAGTTCTCTTCTTCTAAAATGCAATATGCTGTGCATTGATCTTACTATTGTAAAATGTCCAGATGGGCTTGATGTACATGGATCGTAATGAAGACTGTAATATTCCAAGATGTTTGCTCACCGACATTTTGTTGACTCTTGAGGGTTGACATTCTACAACTTGTCAAATTCAGTCGTGTTAGCCACGAACCCGTCGGTAGTCAATTTGTTTCTGTACTGAATCTCTCCACTTCCCGGCCTCGACTCTCTTATATAAACTAAACCACAAGCAATATTCTCCATTCGAACAAATTCAATCCAAATTCCGGCTTCAACCTCCAAGATACTAGTTTCAGACCAGAGAAACTAGCTAGCTAGACTCTGGGGATGGAGCCGGCCGAGAGGTCCAAGAAGAGGCTGCACCCATGGATCAAAGCCGCCGTGCACTTCTCCCTCTGCTTCGCCATCGGCGCCCTCATAGCCCTCACGCCGCTGGCTGCCACCGGCGCCCCGTCGTCCGCTAACATCTGCGCCTCGTTCCTCGCCCCGTTCGGCAATGCCCAGCCAGCGGCGGCGGCGGCGGCGCCACCGCCCGTCCCCGACCTCGGCCTCCTGCTGATCGTCACGGCCACGCGGCCCGACGGCGGGATGGAGCAGGACGTGTCGCTGGCGCGGCTCGCGCAGACGCTGCGGCACGTCGCTGCCGCCGCTGCTCTGGATCGTGGTGGGCGCCAGGAACAGGACGGCCACGGCGAGGGCGGTCCAGGTGCTGCACGGCACCGGGGTCATGTTCCGGCACCTCACTTACGACGGCAGGAACTTCACCGGCGCTGACGCCGGCGACGAGGAAGACCACCAGAGGAACGTGGCGCTGAGCCACATCGAGCGGCACCGGCTGAACGGAATCGTCCATTTTGCCGGCGCTTCCAGCATATATGACCTTCGCTTCTTTCAAGAGCTCAGGCAAACCCGGTATGTCCTATGTCTCCTTCCTCATGCAGCTCTACTGCAACTTTCTTTTGTGATAATTTTTGTTAGATTAATTTCCAACATCGAATAGTTCTTGGGCACCTCTACATTATTTTGCACTAATACCAAGCACATAAATCAGCAAAATGCAGCATACTAAACAATAGCATCTGTCGTCCAATTTTTGTTCCAGAGGTTTTGCAGCATGGCCGGTAGCAACAATCTCACCAGCAGAGCGGAGGATAACAGTAGAGGGACCAATCTGTAACTTATCGCAAATCACAGGCTGGTACTCAAAGGATGCAAGCACTAATGGAACAGAAAACAACTCCACCTCCATGGGTGAGGTACATACCAGCGCAAGCGCAAGCAACAGGAACTCAAACTCTGAACCTCTAAAAATAAACATATCTGGAATCGGATTCAGGAGCTCAATGCTATGGGATTCAGAAAGATCACCCATCAGGAGGAACACATCAGAAGGTGGCACTCAGGTTTGTAATCTGAGCTCCACAACGATGATGGAAGTACCAATGACAATTCCACTAATGATTCTTTTTTTGGGGGTGATGTCAGGATTTCATCCAGATTGTACAACAAATGCCCTTCGGAGATGAAAACAAGCTTAAGGGCATCACCTCCGACTGCTCTGAGTCTCAGATGCTGTGGCACCTAGACATGCCAGGATTCACTCTAATATCTGACAAACAGGAGACCCAACAGCAGCAGTCTAATGGCGAGACCGCGAGAGACGAAGATAAACCCACAACATGATACCATTAGTTGTGGAAGAAACATGTTGTGATGTAATTATCAAAATAGAATTGGCAAATGACGCCTTCATTCATGTATAGCAGTGAACCTTGAGTTTTATTAAGCAGTTAATAACCTACTCCAGAAAGATCCAATTTTCTTTGTCCAGAAATTTTCATAACACCGAGATTTCTGTCTATCTTCTAATGCCAAGTGTGGAGGTACAAAAATTATCCTTCTGGCAGAAGAACACATTAATCATTCTCCAATCAAAAGGCCGACGCACCTCCTTTTGTTTTCCCCGTCATTACATCCTTCGCCTCATTAATCTTAGAAGCAAGGTAATGACTTCCACCTGCGTCCGGATGGTTGGCAACCATGACCCTCTTGTGTGCCTCTTTGACCTTCTCTGCATTGGCACTTTCCCTGAAAAAAATCAACACAAACAGAAGGGCACTTAATGAAGGCAGAGAACATCGCTAGGTCATAAATTATACAGCAATAACAAAAAATGTTCAAAGGCAGTGACACTTCCAAAAATTCAAGAATGACCGATCAGACATGTACAGCACAGATGCAAATTCTGTTTGAATTTGAAGAGCTAACAAGGGATTTAAAGCAGTATATTGGCATGAAGAGGCACAACTAATCGAACACTTAAAACCTCATCCACTTGACAAAAAAGCACACTTTTATTTTGGATGAAGTGGAAAACAAACAAAAAATTGTTGCAACAGAGACTGAATTTGCCAGGGAATGTTTCATCTCCGTGCTACATTTAACTAGACTGGGAAAGACAACTTATAAAAGGCACCAGTATAGTCACTCTGAAGCTGTGTTCCCAACCCTTACCAAAGGGGGAGCTCTTCTATTCAATACCCAGACAAGTACTCAAAAGAATGTCGGATGTTTATACTTTATATCCAAAGAGCCACTAGTGACAAACTAACCCACAATTAGCAGTGCCCGAAGAGGTGATATAGGGATGTTATGTATACTCCATCCTAGTGTACCCATGGGGCCACAAGATATCCATAAGCATAATGTATTATGTGATTTGGTCCAAGAATGGGGCAGCATCTTACCACACATAGGCAGTTACAATTTAAGATTTAAGATTAAGACCTTAAGCCTAGATATATTCTCATCCCATATACCACCAAGGTGCTGCTTATCTTATCTCACTCTGCATGCTTTGCTCCACCGGCCACTTTGACAGTTTGACCTATACTCTTGCTACTCTCCTCAAACACTAGTTGTTAACAAAGCAAGACTGATCAAGCCCTATGCTCGACTACATATTCTAAGTAGTTGAATGTTGCGTTTGAATTAATATTGTCCAATGGTAGCAGTTGTGTTTGTTCTAACAAAGCTTTCCTATCAGAATTACTCCTTACTTGGAAGGAGTAAAGTTCCATTTGCCTTATTTGCAATTTGTCCAGTTGGAAAGTAATGTAGGAGTTGCACCATAAAACACATACGGTAACTTGCAGCTACCAATCCGATGTGTGTACTGTGGTTTAGAGTGTACCATGAACTGTTTTATTTTCATACTTATATTATATGCTGTATTACCACAATACTTATGTCACATGAACTATAAAAGCATTTTCCAAGGCATCTGGACACCTAACTAGAGTAGTACATGGACGAAATTCCCATGACTGATAGCGTGGAGCCAGACCAGATCTGGGAAAGTTTCTCGTGTTTGTATGTTTCTTACACTCATTTGTCATTTCTAAAACCTAACAATTTTCTGCATCTAGCTTAACATAATTTGAAAAGCACTAGATAATTGAATATTCATATGCAAGAGAAACATAAACAACAAAAAACTGTAATTCAGATAGTATGCAAGCTTCATGGAATGTTCACCTGACACCAAGAATTAACGCAGCTTCCCTTCGGTTCATTGTAGGTTGGAAGCCACCTTCATAGAATTTGCGCATCCTTGGAACTATAGGCCTTGCCTTATAAGCTTGCCAAGCTTGGATGCCATATCTACCGGCAAGTGCAGTTGCTGCGACCGCAAGTCCTGCTATAAGTGGTGTTGCCTGCAAGAAATGAATATAATTAAATAGCAGTAACTACAACTTTAGCTTCTTGCATATCACATTCTGAGCTCTTTCTTTTCTGGTGTACTCACAATATTCAGGCATCAAAATGGAAATAGAACTAGCGGATCATATCGTCAAATGACCATAAGCTATACAAGTAAATAAGCACATACTGGTAAGAGGCACGAAACGGCGACAATAATTATCTTTGTAGGTTACACAATAAACAAACATCACTTTTATAGAGTTTCTATGTACCCCGTAATGTTTAAGATATAGTTTCAATTCGAACTCATTCTAGCATGTCTCTAGCTTTGTCACACATAATCTACCGAAACATCATATCATTAAAAAAAAGACAGAAAGCCAGGGGGAGCTTGCTTTAGAGAAAGTAAATGAAATTATGGGAGTTGTATGCCTGATTTCATTAGCAGTTTAGCATGGCATTACAGGAACGATTTCTGGCTTGCAGCTACTAGGATTCGGAAGCGTCTGAACAAGCCGATTTAACCGAGGCCTTATTTCGCTGCAGTTTGCATGAGGATAAGGCCACGCGGATGCGGGTTCCTGGCGGCGACACAGCGCCAGGCGCCAGCAATGGCGCAGCAGCTGCAGCGCTGGCCAGAGACATGGGGTTCCCTGGAATATTAGCACGGGGGTACCCGGGTGTTGACACCCAAAAGTGGCAGTTGCCTATCAGACCGAGGGCAACCGGTCAGACCGGTTCTAGGAAGCGGTCAGACCGGTTTTACTGTAGCCGATCTGGCAACGGCCAAACCGATCTGACCGGTTTCCCTATCCGGTCTGACCGGTTTCTCCCGTATTGGAGTAGGTTTAGGACTCTAGAGTTTTATCCCATATTGTAAACCGACCTAAAGGGGTACGACTTCCCCACCCTATAAATATAAAGGGTCATGGCCGATTGAGAAGGAGAGATCCAATCGAATCAAACATTATCTTTACTTTTTCCTTCAAACCCTAATCTCTTCCAACCTTCATGCTTTTCATCCTCTGATCTCCACGGTCATAGATGACGTCCTAAGGCTTGCTGGTCGACCTAGGACACGCCGGCGACGTCCACGCCTTGACGGGGTCCCTCCCGGGCGAGAGCTTCGACGGCCTTTGCTAGTTTGCTTGTAAACTAGTCGTCCTTCGCCACGTAAGTGCGTTGATTATCTCTTTACTGGTTTGCTTGTAAACCTAGTCGTTCTCCAGCACGTAAGCTTGGTAGTTACCCTCACGAACAACCGATTCCAGCTAAACCCTGGAAACCGGTCTGACCGCATTGCTGAACCGGTCTAACCGCTTTGTACCTTCAAACCGGTCTGACCGCTTCTCTGAACCGGTCTGACCGCTTTGAGCGGTTTTGCTGCTATTCAGCCTGTTCGCGACCTGCGCGTCAAGCGCTCTCTCGTGTGTTGACCGAGATTTGCGTCAACACCGGGGCAGCCGGGGTGGTGGCTCCGCCGCTGCGCGGCACCCATGGCGACAGGGGGAGAAAGGTGCGGGCAATGTCGTCGACAGATGAGGCGAGCACGAAGCAACTTAGCGAGGAAAAAGAGGGGCGCGAGTAAATAACGCACAGGAAGCGCGAGGAGGGTAGTTGCTTACCATCTCAACCAGAGACCAATCCGGCGAGGAAATCGGAGAGGCTACGCACAGCGATGGAATAGAGCCGGGCGCTAGAGGTGCCGGAGCTAGGGTTCCGGTGATCACCGGGGTCCGGGGAGGAAGTCGGCGTGACGGCGTCGCGTCGGGGGAGGAGCAGGAATGCTGCGAAGGACCCGGAATGTTAGAGAACCCTAGTTGGGCCGGGCCTCCATCCAAATCCAGCCCATTACATAACAACCGAATGACAGAGCAAATGGCGAGGGCCCAGGTGTCATCTGCACGACTGCCAGGAACACGAAGCGCACGCGCACGACCTAAAATCCGCTTTCCTGTGGAGAAGACGGGTTCAGCACGACAGCACACGCCTTCCCCCGTCTCGTCGTCCTCTCGCTGCTCTCTTAACAGCGAAGCAAAAGAAGACGCCATCATCTCCTCCAGTCTCCACGCGCTTCCTCCGCTAGTCCGCCTTATTTTAGGTTCGTCGCCGCCCCCCTCCCTCTTCGCCAAGTCCCCTCTTCCCCTCGCTGGCCCGATCCCCTCGCCTCGCGTTAGGTAGCTTACTTCCAATCGGAAATCTCCATGGGTGCCGCCAACAACCACGAGGAGGAGTCGAGCCCCCTCCTCCCAGCTGCGGTCGGCGCCGCCATCCCCTCGGACGAGAAGCCCCCGCAGGCTCCGGCTCCGGCTCCGGAGGCCACCAAACTCTACGCCGATGGGGTGCCCGTCGTGATGGGCGAGCCGGTCGCGGCGCACGCCATCCCGCGGGAGAGCTGGAACTCCGGGATCTTTTCCTGCCTCGGCCGCAACGACGAGTTCTGCAGCAGCGACCTCGAAGTGTGTACGTCCCCCTTTCGCCTCAGAATCAGATCCTCTTGTTCTGGTTGTGCTTAATTTTTGAGAGGTGCGTGGCTTCGCGTTTGGGGATCTTGGGGAGGAGCAGGTGGAGGTATTGCCTCTGTCGTGCTCGATTTTAGTTGAAATCAGCAGATTGTTTAGGAAATTTTCGGTAATTTCCACAATGAGAGGCATACTTGCTGTTAGATTCGGTATGCAACCGATGATTATTACAGCTTCTGTTCAATATGTATGAATTTATTGGCGTACTTTTGTAGCTGAACAGAAATTAGGATATTGCGGCAATATTAAATTGAATAAAGCTGCTGTGAGTTTTGGTCAATTCAAATTGTTTCGCTTACCAATACCAAGTATGAAATCATGGCAAACAGACCTGATGACATGAATTTGCATACATATCTTTTCCATGATATCAGAGAGATCTTAGCAATGTCATCCCTTTTCTTGTCTAGATGGTTTGGTCGCTTCTAGCTGGCGAATTGTTCCTGTTAAGGTTGTATGGGACTATGAGTACTAGACTCTATATTAGTCACTTTAGGATTAAGCCATTTTCCTTGACAAGGATGCGCCTTGTGCAACTTTTTAGGAACCTGCAAACAATTGTATGACTCGTGGCTCACTTTTTCTAAGCGATTTGGATCTGTAACATGATATTCACAAACTATTATTTCTAAAGGGTGCTAGGTAAATTTCCATCTTAACTGTAATTATTGACTTGGCCTGAATTTTCCACAGAGCTGTTGGATTTGACATGTACAAGGGGATGGGCCGAATTTTTCTGTTGACACTGCTGTCCTAATTGGCTTGTGCAATACTGCAATTAAGGGACAAGCTAATTTTTCTATTGGAAGTGCTGTCCTGACCAGCCAGCAACAGATTATTTTCTCCTAATTGTTGATTGATCCTGACTTGTTTTGTTTCATCCATGTAAAAATTGTGATAGTTTACCCCCTTCAACTACCTACCATAGTTTGTAATTTTGCTAGTTTTATTTGCCGTATATTTGGTGAATAATAGCCATGTTTGTATGTAGAGTATTCCCTGAAGGCTGCTGCTCTGTCTTTCCACTATCAGATTTAGTTATCATGTCTTAGTGTCGTGCTGTACTGAAGTTTATGCCTTGATACCATGAATGAGTTGAGTTTCAGCACAAATTAGATCACAATTGTACTTCTACATTGTAAAACAGCATGTCGCACACATAATGTACTCCCTAAAAGAACGTGATCTTAAGCCATGGGAGTAGGAAGAAGCAGGTGAAGCTGTCAGCAGTAACATTATTGCTAACGATTGCTATAAATTGATGATTTCTGAAAATTGAACTTCTTCAGTGAAATTATCAGTTGAGCCTTATACTGCTCGTAGTATTACACAATTCACAAAATAACAGCCTCAATTGCATTGGGCTGCTGTGGATTTCTGTCAACTCGAATTGTTTGGCCTATCAATAGTCATGGCATAGCAAGTTCTGATAACATCAATTTGCATATACAACTATTCATAGTATCTGACAGGTGTTAGCAATTTGAGCCCATTTCTTGTGGAAGTGGTTATTTCTAGCTGGCAAATTGTTTCTGTGGAGCCGTAGAGGTGATATGAGTACTAGACTGTGTATGATTCATTTTTGGATTAAGCCAATTTTCATTGACTAGGATGCGCCTTGTACAATTTTTTGAGAACTTGCAAATAACTGCATGATACCACTAATCTGATACTAATAAACTAATAGTTCTTAAGGGTGCTAGACAAATTTCACATCTTAGCCTCTAATTATTGACTTGCACAGGACAAGCTAAATTTTTACAGAGCTGTTGTATTTGACAAATACAATTGGGGGATGACCATTTTCTATTGACGCTGCTGTCCTAATTGGCCTGTGCAATTAATGGACGAGCTAAATTGTCTCTTCAGCCAACAGCTTCTGATTTGCGCCTACAATAGTTGATTTGATCCGTGTTAAAGTCGTGATAGATTATCCCCTTCAACTACCTACCATTTATTTTGTTGTTTTTTCCTTCTAGCTTTAGCCAACATTATATGTCCATATTCTTGCTGTATATTTTGGTGAATAATAGTTACATTTGTATGTGGACTATTCCCTGAAGACTGTTCCAGTAAATCTTTTCACTATCAGATTTAGTTATCATGCCTTAGTCTGAATGTTGTGCCTTGAAACCGTGAATGAGTTGAGGTTCAGCAGGCATTACAATTGCACTTTTAGAGGTGCAACAGCATGTAGTGCTCCTAATCCTGTAAAAGCACGTGATCTAAGCCATGAGATAGGAAAGAGCAGGTAACTTTGTCTGCAGTAGCATTATTGCTAACAGTTGCCATGGATTGATGATTTCTGAACTTGTTCAATGAAATTATCAGATGGACCTTATACTTTCTCATAGTATGCAAACTTCACAAAATGACAGCCTGTGAAACTCTGGAATTGTGAAATCCTTGTGCTTGCATTTTCATGCAGCTCTTTTGAATTAAATATCTTTTTTTGTTAATTTGGAAGTTAAACCAATTACTAACTACATATTATTTGGATTTTATCAGGTCTTCTTGGAAGCGTAGCACCATGTGTGCTGTATGGTAGTAATGTTGAGAGGCTTGCGGCTGGACAAAGCACTTTTGCAAACAGCTGCTTGCCTTACACTGGTCTCTATTTGCTTGGAAACTCTCTCTTTGGGTGGAACTGCTTAGCCCCTTGGTTCTCTCATCCCACTCGTACAGCTATTCGTCGCCGCTACAATCTTGAGGCAAGTGTTTCGGGCTGCCCAGCTTCTGTACGATTTTCCATTCGTCAGTGTGCCTGTATCCTTCTATAATTGAAATTTGTATGAAATGATCTGAATTGAGAGTAGTAATATACTATGGCTTGTGTTGTCTTGACTCTATAGATTTTCAGCTCTCTAGATCTGTCTCAAGTAATGTGTTCACACACGTCTTTGAATACTTCTCTGTTCAGGGTAGCTTTGAGGCCTTCACCAGGCAATGTGGGTGCTGCGGCGGCCTGGTCGAGGACGAGGAGAAGCGTGAGCACCTAGAGGTTGCCTGCGACCTTACAACCCACTACCTCTGCCACCCTTGTGCCCTCTGCCAGGAGGGGCGGGAGCTGCGCCGCAGGGTCCCCCATCCCGGCTTCAACAACGGGCGCTCTGTCTTCGTCATGATGCCACCCATGGAGCAGACTATGGGGCGTGGCATGTGAGCTATTCCAGCACCTGCCCTTTGCCCTGCGATAGTTGGATCTGTGCTATCCCTGACGGGCTTTGCTGCTGTTGGCCTCTGTGCTCTTGTCTGTTCGTCCGTAAATATGATGAGCTTGTGATATGTGTGACCATGTTGTGCTCCGTGTCGACTGCTGTAATGGATTCTGAATTGCATTGTATCACCTGTGTGTTTGTGGTTTCGTGGTCCTCCATCGACTTGTGATTTGTGAAGTTCAAAATATCAAACTTTCAGTTTATCTTTAGCCCTGTTGTTTTTTTCTCGGAGACCACATCACACAACCTGCACGATATGTGAGACTGAACTTGCTTATGGATTATGTTCAGTTGGAGTAAAGGTTAATCTGAATTGAATTACTGCACACGGAACTAACAGGAAGCCGGAGATGCCCGTCAGGCCGGGTCACGTTCAGCCCTCTATTTCACGCCCTCACGTGCAGAATTGGAAAGAGATGGGCCAGGTTAAGGATTGGGCCGTTCAAACAAAAAATGCAACGGGCAGAGATGGGCCAGGCTCAGAATTGGGCTGTTCAAACCAAAAATGCCGCAGCTCCCTCGAGTTTCTATGGGCCCATTCTGCTTCCACTTTGCTCCCGGCCCGAGCCTGCAAATCGGGGTAGAGGAGACGGGGGAAGAAAAACTCGAAGACGCAGCCGACGAGCTCCGCCGCCGGAACTAAGAAAGAGATGGCCGACGGAAGCGCCTCCGCCTCGCCGTCCTCCGCTTCTCCGCACCAGCACCACCGCGATGCCATCAAGTCGTCAGGTACGACCTCGTGCTCGCTCCCTTCGTGCATCCTCCCGCTTGCGCGGCTTTGTAATTCCGTCGGCCACTTGCGGCGCGCGGCCGTGGCCCCAGCCCTAGCCGCGCCCCCCTTAAGCTCGTGCGGCGGCTCCTTTGCTCAAGTTATGAGGTCCAACGAGCTCAAAGTGTCCTCGCTTGGGCTTCTATTTGAGGAAACGCCTCCCAACCGAGGTTGGGGGAAGTGTTAGGTAGAGCTGATTAGAAGGTTGACTAGTGTAACAGGGGAGCACCCCTTACTACGCGTACTTGCGTAGCGTCGTTAGTAGGCAATCAAGGTGCCGAATCAGTTGAGTTATTTTCCTGCTGTGGCTGAAACCTACGAGTGCCTGAAAATTAGGGAGTAGCTAGCTAATAGTATAAATTGAAATTGACTTATGATTAATACCTTGGATGAAATGGTTATAAACCTATATTTCTAGTCATTAGGTCAAGCTGTTTCTTCAGTTCCATTTTAGCGACACAGTCTTTTAAGTTTATATTCCAAAGCTAGAATTCATACATTATTATTCAAACTACAGTAGTAGTTTATTTCGTTATGATAAAAAACGTAACACAGTAGGTCTATATGCTAGGTTAAGTTTGTGCTGTCATGAATGAATCATCTGTGAGCAAAAAGGATTCTGTCACAACATATGCAGAAAATGCTTGTATTTTGGTGCATCATACTTATTTCGGAGCATGCTGCTAGTCATTATAGCTGTTAGCCTTTGTGTCTGGTTTCAGTGCACAATTCAGCATCTAGCCGGAGGAGGGAACATGCTATTGCTGTAGGGAAGGAAAGAAGGGAAGCCTTGATGCGTGCAAAGCGTGTCTGTCGAGCTCCTCTTTCTGGCAGTGATGAGGTTGCGGTGGAAGAGGGCGATATGGTTATTGACGAGGAGAAAGCAGATCTTGAGGCACGGACGGCTCAAGCTGTTGAAGAATTGAAATCTGCTTTATCAACCCAGTATGTCTCCACTATTGAATTTCCTTTTGTGTTCATAACCTTGTTCTGGGTACATTGTTTGATGGTCTGAGTATTGTAGGGTTGAAATCTGCTTTATCAACTACAGTATGTGTCCACTATTGAAATTTCCTAGTTGGATTTCATAATTCAGGCTGCCATTGTTATGATTCATAGATATTGACCAAATTGCACCTTGTTTGTCAGGCATCTATTCTTAAAAAAGAAACTTAGCAATTTTCCACTTTCGAATATAGAGACTTATAAGTTGTAAGCAGTATCAGGCTTATTCTGAGTGCTTCTAACTTTTCAACGAATATGAAAATGCATATCAGAAATACTCAGATTCTGAAGTGTATTTGCTTGTCTGCTCTTAGGGGAAAAGGGGCTCAGAAGAAGAAGATAGATGTGCTTCGTGCTTTAAGGCGATTGTTGTCACAGTCTGAAGTACCTCCTGTCGAAGCAGCAATCAAAGCTGGAGCTATCCCTCTTCTAGTTCAGTATCTGTCATTTGGATCATCAGATGAACAGGTTGAGCCTGTTCCCCTTATTGTTCCATAGTTGTAATAGTACTGGAAAACTGAGTAAATCTTTCAGCTTTATCTTCCAATTACTTATTATCAGTTTCATGTTACAATGTCCGATGTTGATCATTCACATGGTACTTGATAAGTTGATGAAACTGCCCAGTTGATATTTTCTCTTATTGAAGCCATGTGTGTTTGCTCTGCAAGTTGCTAGAGACAGCTTGGTGCCTTACAAACGTAGCAGCAGGGGAACCAGAAGAAACTAAGTCCTTACTGCCCGCTCTACCATTGCTCATTGCCCACCTTGGTGGTTAGTTCGCTTTTTTTTCTTTTTTAAATGTAAATAATGTTTATTTTTCATTCCCAGTAGGATGCGACATATGCCTCTAGTTGTATATAACATATTTTTTGTAAAGAATGACTAGGTTGGCTTTCCTCAATCAGTTCATTATATACTTATTAAAAATTCTAATTTTTGTATGTTGATTAGAGAAGAGCTCCACACTTGTCGCTGAGCAATGTGCATGGGCCATTGGTAATGTTGCTGGTGAAGGAGCAGACCTTAGAAGCAAATTACTTGCTCAAGGTGCTTTGTGGCCTCTTGCCCGTTTAATGCTGTCAAACAAGGGTTCTACAGCAAGGACTGCTGCTTGGGCATTGTCAAATCTTATCAAGGTTGTGTTGATGAATTCCTTGCTCTTATTTTATGTCAACTCTTGTTATATCACAGACATCAGTTCACTGAGATCATATTTAGGAATTGACAAGCTTAATCATAGGCTTTAAACCCCTTTCAAGAAGAGTGTTATTGTAGTTATCCTAAAGTTTCGAGCTGTATTTCCCCTCACAGAAACTCGATCTCTATTTGTATTGAGAACTTGAGAAGTTAAGTCTCTTTTCCAAACATTTATCTAGCTTAAGTTATGTGGTTCCTACAAGCTAAATTGCGCCACACTGTGGTTTCCAAATCATGGGAGTAACTGCATATGCGGTAAAAGTCCCCATGGGTTTGTAATAATGGTTGGTTTTGTTGATTTTAGATGCGATTTCCATTTTTTTTCAATAACTAATGCTGTTTGAAGGGTAGGTGATAATCACAAGTTGAAAAAATACAATAAAGTATTAGCCTGTGGAGGTTAAACACTGCACAACCAGCTGGTTGTGGCATCCTTTGTGGGTTTCTGGATGTGTTAGAATTTCAAAAATGAAACCCTCCCATATACATCGGCTCGACATATATGAATGTAGTCTGACCAAGCATCATTTTACTGAAATTTTTGTTTCTCTTCTAACCCAGGGGCCTGATCCCAAGGCTGCGAATGAGCTTATTAGCATTGATGGTGTACTGAATGCAATCATACGAAATTTGGAGAAAGCGTATGTGTCGCCTATGGAAATCTTTTATTTTTGTGCTCTATTTATTATTCTGCTCTTCCAATTAAATGGGTTTCCAAAAGTTGAGATATAGTTGCTCTCATGTTAGTTTCTTAATCACTGTGAGGACAGTTGTTGGCTCCCTGATCATATGCTTATGTACAGAACATTATCACTTTATTAAGGTGTTATTCATATTGATTCACTGGCCTGTGATCTAGATTCTCCTTCCACTTGCGCATATTGTAGCAATGGTCTTTCATTATTTTCCTTTGTAAGCATTTTTTTTTGCCACTAGGCACAAGGTTCTCATGTTCCTTGTATTGTGTTGAGCTTTCGGAAATGTATAGATGTCATAGTGAAACAATAAATAACCAAAATATGTGAAATTTCTTTGCTCATTGCTGCTACTGATGAGTCTGGTTTTTGGATCTTTCAGGGATGAAGAGCTAGCAACTGAGGTGGCCTGGGTAGTTGTCTATCTTTCAGCACTTTCAGAAAAAGCTACCAGCCTAATAGTAAGAAGTTCGGTGCCACAGTTGCTGATTGGACGCCTCCTAGCATCTGAGAACTTGCAGTTGCTCATTCCGGTATTATCTGCTGTCTCCATTACATATTGTTCATTTTCCATAATCGTAGTTTTGGTACTTACCCTGAAACGGAACGCATGCCATTTACACACTGTTGCCCATCAAAATAGTCTATGGTTTAAAGAATGGCATATGTTTGTCATGTTATGGTGAATAAAGATGCTGATAATGATTTGCAGACTAACAGACTTCCAGTTAATTTAAACTGTAGTCAAGTATCATGCTTCTTCCAGTTACCAGTAGAATTATGCAGATAAATATTATCTAATAAGTGTATGTGATTTCACAGCGCATATAGATTGACTCTTCTATTTCAAATTAGGTACTTCGCAGTTTAGGAAATCTTGTAGCCGCTGATGGATACATGGTTGATTCAGTCCTAATTGTTGGAAACAGTATCACAGGTTAGCCTGAAATGAAACACATGGTTGCTTCATATTCCTTCTCAGCTAATTCTGTACAGCACCCTATTTCATTGGCAATGATGATTTTCATCAATTGATCATGTTTTATCTTTGGAGAGTATGTTAGAGTTTGAAGCATTAACTATATATATGTTCTCAGATCAAGCCTTATCAAGTCTTACAAAGTGTTTGAAGAGTGACAATAGGGTTCTCAAAAAGGTATGCTTTTGTCTGTTGGTTACATGTTCTAAAATATATGATTCTTTGGCGAATCTAATCAATTTTGTGCATTGCTTATATAGGAGGCATCATGGGCCATGTCAAATATTGCAGCAGGCAGTTTCGAGCACAAAAAAATGATTTTTGGTAGTGAGGCGATGCCTTTGCTGATGCACCTACTCACGACTGCACAATTCGACATCCGCAAGGAAGCAGCATACACCTTGGGTAATCTGTGTGTTGTCCCAGCAGGAAATGCTGAGCCCCCAAACATAATTGTGGATCATTTGACCGCTATCGTAAATGGTGGAGCCCTTCCTGGATTTATAAATTTGGTGAGATCTGCTGATATAGAGAGTGCGAGACTTGGGCTTCAGTTCCTGGAACTGGTTAGGAAATCTGAAACTTCAAATCTTTTGGCGTTGTCTTCCATCATGTTGTGTGCTGATTTAACTTACTGTATAATATCACAGGTGATGAGGGGATACCCCAATGGG
Organism: Echinochloa phyllopogon; assembly: GCA_033239725.1. NCBI lineage: Eukaryota > Viridiplantae > Streptophyta > Magnoliopsida > Poales > Poaceae > Echinochloa > Echinochloa phyllopogon. The sequence continues at coordinate 5,606,929 of BTCW01000014.1, read as the reverse complement.
CAAGGTCCAATGCTCGTGGAGAAGGAGGACGGCATCGAGGCCATGGAGAGGTTTCAGTTCCATGAGAATGAGCTGATGAGGAATATGGCCAACGGCCTGGTTGACAAATATTTCGGCGAAGACTATGGCCTCGAGTGAGTTCTCGTGCCATTCATACATCTTGGTAAACTTGAAGCTCGTGATGGGTTGAAAATGTGACGTGTGAAATGCATTTTCGCAGTGAACAGAAGAGTGTGCAAATTAGAATGGTTGCCATGTAATTTAGCCGTTGATACCAATGCATCGGGTGGAAGATTCTGAAACTGTGGATAGTGCACGTAAACTGTCCTGTGCTCTGGCATGTTGTACGATATAGAAATGCTGAAATAAATTTACTGCTTACCTTGTCTTGCACGGCCATTTGCCGAATAACTTGAAATATGAACAAACTGTTACAACGCCTAGTTTTTAACAAGTATATATACGCCACATGTTTGGTAACCTGTAATTGGTGGTATGATACAAGATAAACGTATGTATCACCAAAGACACCCACTCACGGATTCACCATGTTACATACAGTAGGCCAGTAGCACAACTCTTTCTAGCCCAAAATTGAGTAGTTATCTTCTTGAGTCTAAACCTGAACTAAACAGAGTCAATATCAAAAGCTAAGAGGCGGTGGCTCTCGTGTTGCCCTTCTCTCTCGCGGCCTCCTCGTCGAGCACGTCCCTGGCGGGCGCCGAGATGGTGGCCTCCCACTCGGCGAGGTCCGCCTCCGCCACCGCGGCCTCCTCGTCGAGCCCCAGCCGCCTCATCCCCCTCGCCATCACCCTGTACACGTACTCATCCACGTCGAGCCCTCCCTTCCTCACCGCCGCCTCGTACACTCTCCACGCCGCGCGTCCCCGCCCCTTTGCCACCAGCGCGCGCAGCAGCCTGGTGAGCTTGTACACATCCTCTTCCCCGACCACGAACCCGCCGGCGCGCGCCTTCTCCTCCAGGAACGCATCCACGAGCGCGTCCACGGCGGCCCCCGCGGCGTCGCCGTCTTCGTCGGCGTTGGAGGAGGAGACCGGCGCGGAGGAGACGAAGGTGGCGTAGAGCTCCGGGTCCGGGCAGTACCAGGGCTCGCCGCGCGCGACGTGGAGCGCGGCGAGCGCCAGGGACCAGTGGCCCTGGCGCTGGAGCTCCGCCATGGCGGCCACGAGGTCGGCCTTGAGGAGGCGCCCCAGCGCGGACGCGGCCGGCCCGGAGGCCGCCGCCGGGGAGCGGTCCGCCGCGGTGAGGCGCTTCAGGGACTGGATGGCGAGGATGGCCTCCGTCGAGAGGGACCGCCCGCGCTGCAGCGGGCCCCGGTTGTCCCGCGGCCCGCAGGTGATCGAGCCCCTACTGATCCGTGCCGCGCGGGATCTCAGCGCGGTCGGGCGCGGGACGAAGAGGAGGGACGCCATTGGAGTGGAAGCTTGGAAGCAGAGGGTGGATGGATGGAGCCAGGCTGGGGTTTGGTTTTGTGATGGGATATTGACGACGGGCTGACAGCCGTCTGATCCTCCTCAATATTCGCGTGACTGGATTGTGCCACTGAAAGTGGGGTCAGATTGTCAGGTCCGTCAGGGACATTGTTTTTTAATTCTGGCAATCATTCCGCTGAGCACGAGGCCACGAGGGCAGGAGCAGACGAAACAGCAGTGGCGGGAGAAAAGCAACGAACCAGTCCATGCGCTCCACGCTGCCCCAATTCTCAGCTGGTCAGCTGCGATTCCGTTCCGTCCATTGGCTGGCTCGGTCCATCCCTTCCCCCACTCCTCATCATCACTACTCTGCTGCGTGCTGCCGTGCTCTGCCCTGCTCGGCTCCGATCAGAGCTGCCCTGCCCTCCACTGACCCGCCGCGAGCGCCAATGGCGGCCGTGGCCGCCGTGCTGGCGCTGTGCTGCTTCGCGGCGTCCGCGGCAGGGGCGTCGGCCGCGACGGCGGACCGGATCGGCAGCCTGCCGGGGCAGCCGCCGGTCAACTTCTCCATGTACTCCGGGTACGTCACCGTGGACGCGGCCGCGGGGCGGGCGCTCTTCTACTGGCTCATCGAGGCCGCCGGCGTGCCCGCGGGGTCCGCGCCGCTCGTGCTCTGGCTCAACGGCGGGCCCGGGTGCTCCTCCGTCGGGTACGGCGCGTCCGAGGAGCTCGGCGCCTTCCGGATCAACGCCGACGGCAGGACGCTCTCCAGGAACGCCTACCCCTGGAACAAAGGTACGATCCTGATTCGTCTCCTTTTTCTGATCACGCTCGCCTGCCCCTTGATCGGGAAACATGTACTAGCTTGTTTTTGCTCATGGGGAATTGGGATGCACTGATTTGGTTGGGTTGCAGTGGCGAACATGCTGTTCCTGGACTCGCCGGCCGGCGTCGGCTACTCCTACTCCAACACCACCGCGGATCTGTACACCGCTGGTGACAACAAGACAGGTGAACTGTGGGAGCACTTTAGCGGCAACTTGTCCGGTGCTAGTGCTACTTCCATTCTTAATTATCGCCGTGACTTGTTCTAACGGCAAGCTCCCACTGATGTTGCTGTGCAGCTCATGACTCGTACAATTTCTTGGTGAATTGGTTGGAGCGGTTTCCGCAGTACAAGCACCGCGATTTCTACATCGCGGGGGAGAGCTACGGAGGTGAGTTCTGAATTGCTGCGGAAATTGGTCGACTATATTATGTAGATTATGCAATTAGCGTTGATCAGGAATCCCGTTCACACTTCTTAAGCTTAATTTGTTGCAATGATTGCTTTTCAGGTCACTACGTGCCTCAGCTGTCTCAGCTCGTGTACCAAAACAACAAAGGAATCAAAAAGCCCATCCTAAACTTCAAAGGCTTTATGGTCAGAACTTCTTGAGCTCATATTTTTATGTGCTCTTTTAATTAGTTTGATCATTTCTGCTCAGAAATGATCAAGTGCTCTGTCAATGCTATAGGTCGGAAATGCGGTAATTGACGATTACCATGACTACATTGGCACTTTTGAGTACTGGTGGACACATGGGCTTATCTCCGATGAAACATATGAGAAGCTTCGGTTGGCCTGTGAGTTTGATTCATCGGAGCACCCCTCTAAGGAATGTGACAGGATCTATGATATTGCTGAGGTTGAGCAAGGGAATATTGATGCATACAGTATCTACACACCCACTTGTAAGAAGAAGTCACTTCATAAGCGCAGGCAAATAAGGGGAAGAACGGTATGTTTGCTTTGCTTTAAAAATTGACGTTGTTCTTGCTCAAAAAACTGACGTTGTTCTGGTAGCTGATGGTAGTACTGTACTTTGGATTTCCCCTAGGTTTGTTCGACCATTACGTGACTATTTACTGTATTATTGGCACACTTCTGAAAGTGCAATAAATTATGAGGTGTAATAGTTTATCCATCTCCTAACAACACATGCTTTCAACTGTAGCCATGGTTGCCCAGAGGTTATGATCCCTGCACCGAAAAATACTCCACAAAGTACTACAACTTACCTGAGGTCCAGAAGGCTTTACATGCCAATGTCACCGGAATACCATATGCCTGGATAGCCTGCAGGTCTGTTGTGCTCGTTTCGTCTTTCCTTTGATTGCCAGTAAAGCTGCCTGTTAATATTTTGCACTAAACACCACTGGTTATTTGCAGTGACCCAATTTATGACTATTGGAAAGACTCCCCGAAGTCCATGCTTCCTATTTATCGTGAACTTATCGCGGCAGGCATAAGGATATGGGTCTTCAGGTACACTGAGTTGTGTTGCGAACATGGTTTGCACTGAATCCTAAATCATTGAAAGAGGCAACATTACTGATGTTTGATATAACAACCCACGATAAAAAGATAATCGTACAATGTTTATGGTACGTAAATCAGTATGGTTTTAATCTCTTGCATTGAACAATTTGACAGTGGTGATGCCGATTCTGTTGTCCCACTCACCGCGACAAGATACTCCATTGATGCGCTCTCTCTACCAACCGTCACAAACTGGTATCCTTGGTACGACGATGAAGAGGTTAGTCAGTGACACTACTACAGCAACAATGAGAGATTAACTACTTTCTCTAGCTTCAGATATACTTTCTCTAATCGCGTGAATCTTGCTTAGGTTGGTGGATGGTGCCAAGTGTACAAGGGTTTGACACTGGTGACGGTCCGTGGTGCAGGGCACGAGGTTCCCCTACACCGCCCGCGGCAAGGCCTGAAGCTCTTCGAGCACTTCCTGCGCGATGAGCCCATGCCCAAGCCTGTAGATAGCATCCAAACGTTTTAAAATGTGCTATCTCGCTTCATGAATGAGATCAGGCTACGCCAAGCCATCTTGGTAAATCATCTGTTGCCACATTTTCAGGTGAATGTATTTGGCCTGTGCAATAAATCAATAATCAGGATAGAATAATGCTCGTTGAAGTGGGCTGGTTGGCTTGGTCTTTGCTTTTCGGATTTCTTGCGTACCGCAGCCACCAAGATAACAATATACTAGTTTCAAGCTACATGTGGCGAAAACAAGTGAACCAATGGTCTGTGCTAAGCAAGGTAGCACAGCAGCATAGGCGCCCCTTGTGTGGACTGTTCCACAGTGCAGACCTTATAGGAATCAAGGCATCGTTTAGATTCCCAAATTCTGTCCCCAAAGTTTACTATGTAAAAAGAAGATTCACATCACATCAAAATATCATAGTATGAATGGAGTACTAAATGTAGATAAAATCGAAAACTAATTACACAGTTTTGTTGTACTCTACGAGACGAACATTTTGAGCCTAATTAATTAATTTTTGAATAATTTTTTACACATACAAACGAAATGCTACCGTGCGTATTTATTGTGCAACATTGTTGTCAGTCCCGAATCGGCACCACCCGAATTCCCGATTCGGGAACTAAACAAGGCCTCAAGTTCAGATTTGGTCTCAACTTGAGGCCTCCAGACCTTCAATACGTTTAGCTAACTCTACCAGTCTACCTGCATGGCTGCACTATGATCGAATCACATTCAGAGTGTCATGTTCTCGCAAAAAAAAGGGAAAAAACAACATTGACGGTGACGTTAGCATGCTACTACCTACGTCACGTGATGTGAGATTCTAGAATGAAATGAATTGAACCCGACATCAGAAATCTCATCCCGGCACGCACGCCTTCTACCCCTCCTTATAATTGATAGCGATAGTACTCCATCCATTGTTAAATAATCTGCTACTCCCTCCATTTCTAAATAAATGATGTTTAGGGACGTTATTTATTTTATAACAGAGGGAGTAGTAGTTCAAAACAAAGCAATTTTAACTCAAATAAGGAGAAGGAAGATCTGTTTACGAAAAATATAGCACTTTTTTTTAATGGGAAAAACAGAGCACTTGGGGCATGTTTGGTTCCCGTAGATGCCCAGGCCAAGCTGCCCACCGGAACCCGGCCGAGTCTGGCCAGGATGTATGCATACAGATACGCTTGATTGGTTTCCATGGGTGGGTGCTAGGTTCGTGTGTTTGGAAGGCTGCATTTAGTTGGGTTTGGTCACTACTTCTCAGCCAGGTGAGATTACTGGTTCCTAGGGCATTTGCTTCATCGACTAGTTTCAAAGAGCACACAGATAAGTTGGGACACAAATAAAATTTCCACAAGTCACTCTAGTACACAGGAACATTAGACATGGAATAGACATTGATAAGTACATATTAGCTATACGTTTGTCACAAAAATAGCCATTGCAGAAATCCATTTGGTAAGCAAAATAATTGAATCAAAATGAGACCAACACGTTGCAATCAAGGAAAGGTAAGCGTGGGAAAGAAAGCGGTAACCTTAGGCCTTTCCCACGTGGTGTTGTCTGCACGCGGGGAGCCGAATAAATTGGCCATTATGTGAGCAAGCGGCAGCATGCGAGCTAGGCCCGTGAGAAACAGATTTCGTTTTCGTTTCCGCGGAGCGCCGCGGGCCTGGCTGTGCCATATTTGAGAAATCAATCACGTCCTTAGTGAACTATGTTAGACTGGTTCCTGCATAAGTGGACCAACTTAACGGACATCTTTTTCGTGCTGATATTTTGTTTCTATCGTTGCCATGTTTTACAAATCTTTTGCTATAGATTCCTACGTTTCTAAACGCCACTCCATGTCACTTCTCTATGTTTTTCCAACCCTATGTTTTGCAACCTTAGCTCATTCCCTACTCTTTCCGACATTTCTCACAACTCGCTGTGTTTTTTCATTCCTCGATCTCAAACAGGTACAGGCTCAAACAGGTTGGCCCTTGTTCTGATCTCAGCGAGGGTCCGGCTGAATTCTTATCTGATAAAATATTTGCGCATGGGTCACATTTAATTCTCATAATGTAACTTATGATAAGTGCGGTTCACGATCTGCAGGAAATTATATAAAACAAGCGTTTAATCTGACTACGGTCAATCTATCCTTCGAATATTTTAATCTTTCGCGTTCAAGCTGCAGAATAATTGTTGGTGTTAAAAACAGAACTTCGCCAAGTGTCACTCTCGAGTCTATGAACATATCTCAGGGGTCACATGTACACATGTATAGACTCATTGACAAACAAAAACATGCTTGGTACTATACATTCTTAAATAAACGAGGTTTAGGATAAGAACTAATTGGTTCAGATTAAAATAAACTGTTTGACATGTCATAAGTGAAGTTTCTCCATGTACTTGCCATGCATCCAAGGGGATCCGAATGGCGATGGATTTATAGACCAGCACACATTAGAACTCCTCTTCCAAGCAGAAAAGGCTGGAACATCAAAATGCAGGTATCTTACTGATTATAGTTGCACATGCTTTTACTTGAGGTCTTAATCGAGTGGTGCCCAATCCTCATTACAGTTGTTTATCTTTTCATGTACGCAGCAAGAACAGAGACATGAACATGATAAATTATCACAAGTTGAAAAGGCAAATAAACACACCGCCAAATTATCTGTCTCATCTTGAGCACTTGTGCACACAACTTTTGAGTTTTGACACATGAATCGGATCGCTCAAAGACGAGGTAAATGGTCATTAGCTGCTTGACGTAACCTCAGCTGCTTGCCTTCCTGAAGACGTAACCAGCCGCATGACCTCGTCGACGAACGCCTGCACGTAGCGCTCCGACGACCCGCCGGGCGCCACGGCCTCCCGCGCCGCCGCGCTCCACTTCCTGGCGCTGGAGCGCATGGCGCCGGTCGCTGGCCCGGCCACGGCGGCTTCCACGGCCTCGCGCACGGCCTCCCGCCGCAGCGGCGCGCGCAGGCGGACGCCCATCCCGAGCTCCTCCACCAGGAACTTGGCGTCCGTGCACTGGTCCCCCCACTGCGGGAACGCCACCACCGGCACGCCGGCGGCCACCGTCTCGAGCGTCGAGTTCCACCCGCAGTGCGTGAGGAAGCACGCCGTGGCGGGATGCGCCAGCACGCGCTCCTGCGGGGCCCACGGCACCAGCAGCCCCCGCCCCGCGGCTGCGCCGGCGGCGAACCCCTCCGGCAGCAGCGGCCGCGCGTCCGGTCGCACCACCCACAGGAACGGCCGCCCCGTGGACGCGAGCCCGTGCGCCATCTCGGCGAGCTCGTCGGCTGAGAGCACCACGATGCTGCCGACCGACGCGTACACGACGGGGCGCGGCGCCTGCGCGTCGAGCCACCGCACGCACTCGTCGTCCGCGGGTTTGATCATGTCGCCGCGCAGCTCCGCCGCCGCGCCGCCGTCCTCCCCGAGCTCGACGAGCGGGCCCACGGGGATGAGCCGCGGCGGGCGCGGCGTGACGCCCGGGAGCGCGGCGAGCACATCGCGCTCGAGCTCGGAGAAGGAGTTGACGAACACCCACGACGCCGCGTCGATGTTCCGGAACTGGCCCAGGATCGCGTCGGCCAGGAGCTTGAACGGGTTCGACGGGAGAAGGAACGACGGCACGTCAGCGGCGGACAGCGGCGGGAGGCCCGGGAGCGCGAGCGGCGCGGCGGCGGGGTTGTCTCCCTCGGGCGGGAGCTCGGCGAGGCCGCGCGCGCAGTGGTAGTAGAGCGAGAACACCGCGCACGACTGCACCCACAGCACCGCCGACGGGACGCCGGCCTCCGCCGCAACGTCGACGGCCCAGGGCAGGAACGGGTTCCCTACGACGCACGCCACCGGGCGGCCCGCCGCGGCCTGGCGCGCGAGCAGCTCGGCGAGCGCCGCCGGCGCGGACGTGGCGAGGTGCTCCATGAGCTCGTCCCTCTCCTTGCCATCGTCGTCCAGGAACTCGAACCGGACGCTGCCTCTGCCGACGCGCACGCCGTCGTCGCCGCCGCCGCCGGATGACAGCTCCCCCGAGGAGGAGGAGGAGGCGGCGGCGAGCTGGGCGCCGACGCTGGAGGTGGTGCAGCAGGTGACGAGGAGGCCCTTGGCCGCGAGGCGCTTGGCGAAGCGCAGCGTGGGGTTGACGTGGCCCTGGCTCGGGAAGCAGACGAGGAGGACGTGTGGCTGGGGCGTGGCCGTCGCCGCGGCGGCGGGCGCTGCCTGTTCGTCGCCCATGGCCGGCCGCGTGCTGCCTAGTAAGAGCTTGTTCTCTTGGCTTCCTCCTTCCTCAGAGCTGGCCAAGTTACACAACACCTGCATTTAAACACTCTGATGGTCAGATGGTGTGGTCGCTGATCTCGCTCATGGCTATTTCTTTTTTCTACGCTGTCTCGCGAAGCAGGAGTCAGGCACCTCGATTTTTTTAGTCGCCGAAATGCTGCAACCGTGAGCTCCACACTAGCTAAACACGCGAGATTAAGCTGGCGAGCAGAGGCCGGTTAAAGTACGAGGCAGCTGGATGATCGCGACAGTATAGTATGAGGCCGCTGGAACTGCTGCTATCTTTCTGATGAACTATGAAGAGGCTAGCAACCCGCAGGCGGCCTGAAGGGGATAGCAATGCAGATTGAACTGTGTACATGTGACATGCCGGCAGTCTTCATTGTTCAGATGATATGTTCCGTTACGGTAACAGATAACGACAGCGTGCCTATTATATTAGAAGTAAGTACTCTCTTTATATTGGTATTAGATAACGTTTTGAACAAAATTTTAGTTAAACATTAAGAATATAAATCATAAATAACTTGTAAGTCGTTGAGTTTGAAAATGTAAAAATCATACGAATAGATTTGTCTTAAAAATTTAATAAATATTTTTATAAAAATAAAAAATCAAAGTTATGTTTTAGAAACTGTGTTATGTTCTAAACATCATCGAATACCAACATGGATGAGTACTCGTCTCCTTGGGGGTTCGGTTTTGGGCTCCATGGGTCCTGCAGTCGATGATCGAGATGGCAATTGAAGTTGGGGGTTGTACGGGTGACGGTGCTTGTGATAATGTTAATAAACAATCAATCTTTGCCTACCGCTGTGTCCTGGCACTCGCTAACCGTCTTCTCTCCTCCATAAATAGCAGACATGGCAACCAGCAAGCTTCAGCTGATTGAACGTGTGTGGTTCCAGAAATGGTGGCAGCACTGAACAAATAATGACAGGTTGCAGTGTACAATAAGTAGCCGTACAAGCAAAGGGAGGTATATGTACATACTTGCATTTTAATTCGGCGTATAAACTTCTTTTTTGCAGAAAATCTAAAGTTTACCACAACTGTATTATTGTCTACTACTCCGTACACCGTACCTTACAAATAAAGACACCATGTCTGAAAACGTTACACAACATACAGCACACAAACTTACAAAACACATATATAAGGCTTCATCGGTGAAGCCAAGAACATCAATGGCGTAACCAACCAGCATGCGTATCAAGTGTTAGAATGTGACGAGGGCCTTGTTTAGTTCCCAAATCTGAGAGCCAAATTTGATCACTTATAGTACGTGCGCAACTGTAGCATTTCGTTTGTATTTGTAAAAAATTATCCAAAAATTGATTAATTAGGCTCAAAATATTCGTCTCGCAGAGTACAACAAAACTGTGCAATTAGTTTTTATTTCATCTATATTTAGTACCGACATTTTGATGTGATGAAAATCTTTTTTTTCATAGTGAATTTGGGGTGCAAATTTGAGATCTAAACAAGGCCTGCGTAACCACATTCCAACATCACGAACCTTCAACAACTGCCCTATTCAGTCACTACACTCGCTACTCTGCAGTGTGATAAATAGAGAAAAGGTCCTGTGAAAGCCCTGCTATGGAACGGTTATGCGAACTGGTGCCTAAGTTTTCTGATGAAGAGGCCTGTCCTCTTTCAGACATCTCGATCCCGATTGTCAGACTGCTGCCCAAACTACTCTGCTCTGTGCTGTAGTCAGTGTCAGAGCTTAAGGGAGGAAGTTCTTCTGGTGGTGGCCATACAAACCTTGGCTTCTCAAGAGGCACGTCTGGTGGCGCCTCCGATTTGGTTATGATCTGCATCGCCTTCACCATAGTTGGCCTGTCCGATGGGTTCGGGTGGCTGCATGCCAAACCGAGAAGTAGCAGACGCTTGGCATCGCTGGCGTCAAACTCGGTGGTCAGCATAGAATCAATAGCATCAAGTAGCCTACTCTCCTTGTGTAGATGCCAGACCCAATCTGTGATATGGCGATGTTGCTGATCAACCGCCACCTTGCCTGTTACAATCTCAAGGGTGAGGACCCCAAATGCAAAGATGTCAGACTTGGTTGTAGCCTTTCCACTGTGGATATACTCAGGTGCCCTGAAGCCAAGTGTTCCAGGGGCGCCTATGTCAGTGTAGGAGTTCTTCCCCTCGGCCACAACACAGGCAAGTCCAAAATCCCCCAGGCGTGCTTGGAAGGTGGAATCGATCATGATGTTGTTTGCCTTGATGTCACGGTGGAGCACCATAGGCTCATACTCATGATGGACATAGTGCAGTCCAGTAGCAATATCCTTCACTATGTTATAACGAGTGTCCCACCTGTTTATCTTAGTTGATTGCTGCTGTTTACCTCTGCTCCTGCGGAACAGATGTTGGTCCAAGCTACCATTAGGCATATACTCGTACACAAGTAAGGGCTCTCCTTTATTGTAAGACCAACCTGAAAATTTGTGCACAAACACTCCAGTAGTGAGTTTCTTTCAAAAGCTACCAGGAAAACATAACAATGCAAAGTGTTAGATAATTTCTAGAATAGTTTTTATGAAAACAGTGGATTGGCCCCCACACTAGTGGTGATGCTAGAATGGTTTTAAGTGTGTAATGATAGTTAATAGGAACAAATTAAACAACTATCTTTATCTCTAGGCATTTTTCTGCTCTTTTTTCACTCTGAGGATCTATATGAAGGTTATTGTGAGTTGTTCTTCTCCCAATCTCTTTCTTAGCAGCTGCATCAATAATGCACAATCTTTTTCCATGGCCAGACTAGCTTTGTGCTAATCAAACTTCTCTAACTTTGATCAAATTTTCTATAAATTTGGCCAAAATTTGAGAAGTTTTCATCAGTGTTAGCTAGCTAGCTTTGAGCAGATTGGTAGAAATACAGCCACTTTATTAAAGTTGTCGAAACTCTGTTTATGTATGAAATATTGTGGCTTAACAGAAGATGTTTTTTTCTATGCGGGAAAAGCACAAAGCCACAATTTTTTTTTCTGATGAAACAGGAGCTGTCAAGCCCCTGCAAGCCACAATATTTCATACATAAACAGAGTTTTAGGATAGTTAGGGACCATTACCGACGAGAGGGACGATGTTCTTGTGGCGGAGACGATTGATGACGCTGACCTCTGCAAGGAAGTCCTCATAGCGTCGGTTATCATCCCGACTGAACTGCTTAACGGCGACCTCCAGCGCCTCTCCCTTTTTCGGGGCAGGGAGCCTGCATCTATACACAGAGCCAAACCCACCTCGCCCCAGCTTGGTGGTCTCGTGGAAGTTGTTGGTTGCTCTTCGAATGTCACTGAAGCTGAACTGAGTGGGCACCCCTGGAAGGAGCTGCATGGACTTGGCCAGCTCATCCAGCTCCTTCTTCCACCCCCTGTACTTGGAGTTGACGTAGAAATAGACAGCAGCAGCCGTGGCCACGGTGACAGCTGCTGATCCGAGAACAGAGGACAATATAATGGTAGTAGCCTCTTTCTTCTTGTGGGGTTTCAACTCGGCGGAGAGCCGCTCAACCGTTGAGTTCCAGGTGTGGAGTTGAAAGAGTTGCGCCATGGAGGAGGACAAGCTGAATAATCCAGACTGCGAAGAGATGTTGCTGAAGCTGATGCCGGGCTTCTGGCCGCTGACTCGTTGTTCGCCGTCGACGGTGACCTGGACCGTTATGTTATGGACAATAGCGTTGTAGTCAATAGAAAAACTGTAATTTTTCATACTGGAGTGGCCAGGCTCTATGGCAATTTCTACAGAGATAATAGTGTCATTAAGCATCATCTGGTCGTATTCATCGGTGCGGATGATGAATCGGTTGCCCGCAAGGTTGGCGTCCACAATAGGCTCGGATGTGGAGTCACATGATCCATTCATCAGTTCTGGAGGTACAGCTAGCATGGTCTCATTGTCGTCCATCAAGTAGTCCCCGGGGATTATGGAGAAAATCAGACAACCACTTACTAGCGTAGTCAGGTTCTTTGGTTGGAAGATGCTCATGGTGAACATGACGTTGAAGGATGCCTCGTGGAGCGCCGCCGTCTCATAATAGCCGCTTGGTTTCCACAACTCGATCCCTTGATCTTCAATGATGAAGAGCCCCGGTTCAGATAAGTTCACCATGGAAGGATGTTTCTTGTAAAATCCTAGACCATCTAACAGAAACGTAGAACCTGAGTTTGCAAACAGGTAGCCTGGAAGTTTGTCGAAGGTACTGTTGAAGGTGGACATGTTGCTGGGATCCTGCTGGTTGGAGCCGGAACCGGAGCTGGGACATTTGCATGATTTTGCCTGCGAGGAGGAGAGAAGCGAGCATACAAGGAGTAAGGTGATGCGCCAATATCGGACTGCTGGGATCTGTGGAAGCTTAATAGCATGAAAGCCCATCTTGCTAATGGCTGCCCAAGTTGGCCTCGACCTCGCTCGCTGCTTGCTTTATAGTCGTATACAGAGGGGGGAAAAATCTGGTGGAGACGTGTCCAAATGCTGACCGGTACACAGCCTCTGAACGGTGTATTAGTCCAGTATTAGGCTACTTTCGGCGAAGGTTTTATGAAAGTTTCATACACATCTAACACATCAGCAATCATAATAATTTAACATAATAATTATAAAGAGACCATTTCCCTTTTATAGACATAATAATCATAATGCACATCTAACCACAGTGAGGGCACGCCTTTTGGTCCACGTCCATTTGGTGGCTTTGGTGGTCACAATCAATTGATGGGCTTCTGGATTAGACGCTTCAAGATAATTTGGTGGCTTATTTTTTATTTTTGTGAAAATTTAACTATGTTTATTTTATAACACACTATGTATGCGAAATTAAGGACATACTACTAGTTCTAAGAAAAGTCATTGCGAAAGTGCCTGTGTGGCCCAATCTCCTCTCCTTGCTAGATCACCTTCCCTAGTCAACGGGTCCACGGCAGGCCGTTTGCCAATATATCAAGCTCAATCAACAATCATATCAGTACCAGGGTGTCATGTTGTTAGTACAGACCGTAGGAATATGTGGATTTTTTAAAAAATAAATATCTATTAATATTTCAGTCTTTGTATTGATTGATACGTGTAGCTGTTCAAAGTCGCAAACCAACAAGAACACGACGAGTTGATGCGAGGTCAATCTTCATTTCTTTGCATAAGCGTCCAAAACCGAACCCAATGAGTCCCTCGGAACAAATCCAACAAACAAGTCAACGGTAACGACTCAACTAACACGAAGTCTATTATTATTAAGCCGGCCATTAGAGGCAAAGAGATCCATCATTAAAGTCTCAAGAACACGACGAGTTGATGCGAGGTCAATCTTCATTTCTTTGCATAAGCGTCCAAAACCGAACCCAATGAGTCCCTCGGAACAATACCCTCCAGGTTCATCTTTCATGATTAGAAATTTGTGGATGACTATATATAAGAAGAGACTCTTTCATGATTAGGACTCCGTCCTTAGTTAGTACTAGCAAGGGCGCCGCACGGATTTTTTTTCAATGATGACGTTAATTAAGTTAGTACTAATAATAAATTCATCGTCTTTTCAACGATGTCTTCCTTATGTTAGTACTAACATGACAGCATGAACACTACATGGATCATTAATAAATTCATCACCTTTTCTCTCTACCAATCATACTTGTTCTTTTTATATCGTGAAGACACTATCCTCTCCCAATGCAAACTTTGGTAGTGTCATATGCATAGGTTCTCGTGTCGACACTGGGTCTTGAATGTGACCTAGTTTCTTTCTCTTTTCATTCTCTCTTATTTAATACAGTGCCACACAAGCAAAAAGTCTTATGTGACAACTTAATTAATGCTATAGAAACCATCCGACATAGAGGGTTGGGACTAACCTAACGCAGCCGAATCATTCCTCCTATTCAGCGGCCCTCATTGCCCCCTAATCAATGCCCATCATTTACGGAATAATTACCCCCTAATCGATGCCCCTGATTGCCGCTAATCATTGCCCAGCCTAATCAATGGTCCACACGAAATATTCCCTTTCTTCCATTTCCCTTTCTCTGTAACGTGACAATCCTCTTGGCAAGTATTCAAACGGAACATATGTTTCCTTTCCTTGTTTACCTTGTATTCCTTCCATATTGGTATTAGATGATGTTTAGGACAACGACACGATTTTCAAAACGTAACTTTGAATTCTTATTTTTACAAAAAAATATTAAAAAATAATATATATACTTTTATAAAAATATTTTTTAAGATAAATTTATTCATATGATTTTCATATTCCAAACTCAGCGACTTATAAGTTATTCATGATTTATATTATTAATATTTGACTAAAACCTTGTTCAAAACGTCATCTAATACCAATATGGATGGAATACAGTATGGCGTGGGTCTTTCGTTCACAGAATTTGTTTCCATTGCAAGTGACTCAAACAGAGCAGCTCCATTATTTATTTTCTTTCAATTTCCATTTTCATTCTTGTTCCTCTGGTTCAGAATGTCCGTGAGGCGTGCCCGGTACAGGGGGCCCTGGCTGCGGCGGCACGAACGACGGATTGGCGAGGTAGGGGGGCGCGCTGCATGGTGGGGATCATCATGGCGAGGCCGCAGCCCACGACAGAGCGGCGATGGGAGGAGCGGGTGTGGACGACGAAATCGTGGGTCTTCCGGGGAGGGAAGAGCCAAGGCGGGTGTGGCGGTGGCAGCGGCGGCGATGAAGATGATTTTGCGGTTACTCTCTTTCATCCTTGCTCAACATTCGTGCTACAGACACAAAAATTCAGATGCAACCTGTTTCGGGTTGAGATGACTGGCACAAGCAAAATTACCTCTTTCATCCTTACTCTTACCTCATTACCTGCCAATGATAAAACCCACAGTTCACAGAATTTCTTTAATTTTCTCCTATTTATTGATTTACAGAAATATTTCACTAAATCTGCTATCTTCGTGGTGGAAGGTGGAGTTGCATTTGTTGGAGTAAGCAAAGGCCAATCATAGTCTGACAACTAGTACCAGGTAACCACAAACTCTTGTATATAAAATTCTTTTTTAATGCAGTGGTTCTCTGTGTCTTTTTTAATACTCCGAAATGACTATGAACCATTAGATCTAGATGGTATTACCTCTTAGAAAGTAATAGAAGAAATATATATTTATATAGCCTTTTATTTTAAAAATAGAAAAATAAAAAATATTTACCAAATTAGATCTAGCTGTCTTTCATGATGCAATTAGATTTAACAACATATACCACCATGATAAATAAAACTAACTTGATAGGCGCACTGCTTGCTCTGCTCTAGTATGTTGTAACAAAAAATATCAAACATGACATGATGATATACGTATTGTAACGTGACATCACTACGGGAAACCCGGAGTTGCCGAGTGCCTGGGGCACTCGGCAAACCCCGAAATACACTCGGCAAAGGCTTTGCCGAGTGTAACACTCGGCATATCTGGTTACGGCAAAGCCGCCCTTTGCCGAGTGTTTTTCGTCGGGCCCTCGGCGAAGACATTGCCGAGTGCCAAATACAACACTCGGCGAACATTTCTGGAATGCCAAAGACTTTGCCGAGTGCCAAACGTAGCACTCGGCGAACATTTTCAAAAAAAATAAAAAAAAATAGCCCGCCGCACCGGGGCGCCGCCAGCCCGGCCGCCGCGCCGCGCTCCGCCGGCCGCCGCATCGGGGCGCCACCTGCCGCGCTGGGGAGCCGCCCGGCCGCCGGGGCGCCGCCCGGCCGCCGGGGTGTGCGCCGCGCCGGGCCGCCGCCCGCCGGCCCGCCGCACCGGGGCGCCGCCAGCCCAGCCGCTCGGCCGCCCGGCCGCCGCGCCGCGCTCCGCCGGCCCGGCCGCCCGAACGCGCCCCGCGCCTCCCGACCGCGCATCCCGGCCACCCCGCTCGCCCCCTGGCCGCGCCTGCCGCCCGGCCGCCGCGCTGTGCTGGGGAGCCGCCCGGCCGCCTGCCGCACTGGGGCGCCGCCCGCCGGCCATGTGCCGCCGGCCGCCGCGCTGTGCTGGGGAGCCGCCCGGCCGCCTGCCGCACTGGGGCGCCGCCCGCCGGCCATGTGCCGCCGGCCGCCGCGCCGCGCTCCGCCGGCCCGCTGCGCCGGCCAAGGCCCCCCGCCGGATGTGCGTGCCTGTGAGAGAGAGGAAGAGAGCTGAGAGAGATAGAGAGAAAGAGATAGGGGAGAGAGAGGGAGGTTGTTCTTTATTGGGAGGTGGGGAGGTGGATCCGTGGGAGGTTGTTTGGACCAATAGGAAGCCACCATTTTGGATGTATGGATTGCTGATGTGGCGACTTGTGTTTTCTCTATGCCTTTATAACAAGGTTTTGGATGCCTAAACAATTTCAAATGAAAAAGTTGTAAACTACAAAGTTTTACATATTTTTGAGATCTACAACTTTGATATAGAACATATTTACATCCGAGGTTATT
Source organism: Echinochloa phyllopogon (assembly GCA_033239725.1). Lineage (NCBI taxonomy): Eukaryota > Viridiplantae > Streptophyta > Magnoliopsida > Poales > Poaceae > Echinochloa > Echinochloa phyllopogon. Next base: position 5,589,949 of record BTCW01000014.1, on the reverse strand, counting down.
TGAAAATTTTTAAAATTTAAGATTTCAAATTGGATACATTATAAGAATATTTTTAGGTATTAAACAACTTCAAATTAAAAAGTTATCAACTACAAAGTTTTATATTTCGTGAATCTGTACAACTTTGATATAGAACATATATACATTTAAGGTCATTTGGAAAGTTTAAAATTTCAAATTTCAAATTAGATAACTTATAATAACATTTTGAGTTATTAAATAATCTCAACTACAAAAATTGTCAACTACAAAGTTTTATATTTCGTAAATATGTACGACTTTCATATACAAAGTTTTTTCATATGAGATCATATACAAAAGTTTGTATTCAAAAAATACATTTACTAACCCTCTCATATACAATCACACATATACTTTCATGAGTTGTTTCGATTTTGTAAATATCGTTATGAAAAAATGTGTGAAATCTTCTCAACTTTTTATCACAGCCTCTATGTGTGGTACCATCACATCAAGACAAATCTCATGATTCTTAGACTTAATTTGCTTTATTAGAATATACACTCTTTTTTTAGCTCCCATCTTTGCCGAGTGTCAAAGGAAAAACACTCGGCAAAGAGCTTCTTTGCCGAGTGTATTTTATTTGACACTTGGCAAAGAGTCTCTTTGCCGAGTGTATTTATTTGACACTCGGCAAACAAGTTTATTAATTTTTTTTAATATTTTTTTATGGTTCTTTGCCGAGTGTATTCTATTGACACTCGGCAAACAACATGTATACAATTTTTCTACTCTTATATTTTATTATTTAAAATCACTTGCGGTTGAAAAACAAAAAAACTCAATTCTTTGCCGAGTGTCAAAATAATACACTCGGCAAAGAAGCTCTTTGCCGAGTGTATTATTTTGACACTCGGCAAACAACATGCATATAATTTTTTTACTTATTATATTTTATTATTTGAATCACTTGCGGTTTAAAAACAAAAAACTCAATTCTTTGCCGAGTGTCAAAATAATACACTCGGCAAAGAAGCTCTTTGCCGAGTGTATTATTTTGACACTCGGCAAACAAGCTCTTTGCCGAGTGTTTTTTGTTTGCCGAGTGTCAAAATAATACACTCGGCAAAGAGCTTCTTTGCCGAGTGTCCGAAAAAATACACTCGGCAAAGAGCTAGACACTCGGCATATACGGGGTTTCCCGTAGTGCATGCTATGTGTATTTTTTTTCTTTGCAAGAGGTCATGGTACGGTGCAACTGGTCAATCGAATTTTGCTACGCCTATAACTAACTGGAATAAGGAACAGGCATGTTCATTTTCCGCCCAAAGGTTTCATGCTTCTCCCTTCTTTTAAAAATAAATCCAAACGCACAATTGGTTGGGCTGGTAGTTTGTAGATGTAGCAACGTTCAAATAAAAATAATACGTACATGATGTAGTGACCTGTATGTGTGGTTCAAAACTCCAAGGAAAGAGAACGTGCCCGAAGTCCCCGGCGTGATAATCGGAAAAGGATGTGATTTCCATTTCAAGCTTCCAGTAATTATTCTCTCTCTTAAAATCCAACGGTTCAGCTTCATCAAACATCTAAAGTGATAATTTTGCTTCTGCCAGTCATCTCAACCAGAAACAGGTTGCATCTGAATTTTTGTGTCTGTAGCATGAATGTTGAGCAAGGACCTGCATGGATGGTATGCTTGTGAGAAATTGAAAATCATGGCACAACCGTGTGGCCGCTGCCTGCAAGGTGTTCGGCAATGTTCAGCCCCTAACATCCTTAAACTGTCTTCTACTTGAGGAAATATTTTGCTTACATTGCAACATAACCGGATTTTTTTTGTTATACATGTGACTTTTATGCAGCATTAATTTTCTTAAGAATAATGGAGCACTAATTGTTTTTACCCGCTTATTTCTGGAGCTATAATTGTATGAGGGCTTTTTATTATTTCCAACAATGAATGATGATATGCAACTTAACTATTGCAATAGTTGTTAACCGCATTTGGTTTTATTTGTTGTTAGTACATGTGTCAGTCCATGATTTCTGAGGCAAATGTGTTTGTTTCATGGGTCGTCATCAGGAAACAATAGTATTTGTAGATAGTTTGCTCCTAATCATTTCCCAGCCAGTTGTACTTATGACCTATATTTTTGTAGATAAAATTTATCTCTTTCATATACCAATGGTATTTTTTTGGGAATGAACATAGCAACAGACATCTTTTGTTTCTATTGATATATAGGTCTTCGTGTTTCTTGCATATTATTGTTGTGAATCTAGAGGCATTTGGGCATGAAACAAGTGAGGGTGATTTAAGGAGCACCAATGATGCTGATCTCAGTGTGCATCTCATTTCCAGGCAAGTAATTTCCTTTTTAGTGCGTACAGTACCACGCTTGCTTTTTTATTATTTTTTCAGGATTTCTATACTGTTGGAAGGTTAAAACAAATATGTTGTCACACAGTGCTGAAGATTTCACCAAGATGTGGCAGGTTAACAATGAAGCAGTTCGCCTTTTTTGGACATCTATATATTGTTTGTAATATTTTGATGTTACAATTTTGAAATTGACAAATATGGCTATATTGTGTTAGTTCATACTATTCGCTAATGCTTAGCTGCAAATCAGCTCCAAATACGACTCAAGATGTTGCTTCTTGAAAATTAGAGTTTAAAATGTTTGGAGATGTACAATTTCCTTCGGAATGCGAGGAAATCAGTACTTTCTTGAGTGACATATATCTCAAACTTGGGCGGGGTTGAAAGATCTCCAACAATGTCCTTCATGCTATACTCACCTGAGAGGCCACCAGTTCATTACACGGCTCTTACATAATTCAGTGGAAATCTCGTACCCAAGGAAAATTGATTGATATATACCCTAGCAGAATGGCATACGATCTGCCTTACTACAATTTACTTTTGCTAACTCTGCTTCTGCACTATTTGAGACTTCACAGTTGATTGCCATTCAATTATAGTCCTGATGCTACCATGACTTTGTATTACGTCCTTACATTTAGCCTGTGTATGGGCAGTGCTACAGTACTCCGATTACCTCCTAGGAGGTAAGAGTTCGAAGGAATCACAACCGTTGATTTTAAAAGAAATAAACGTTTAAGTAATTAATAAAGGAAAGAAACATGCGGTAATCACGTCATCCCTCATTTTCGTTCCTTAACCGCTCATCTCCACGTTGCAGTGCTGCACACACCGAGACATGGAGCCGCGCCATACTCATGAACATGGCGGGGTATGCGGTAACCGTTTCTAGCGCTCAAAGTTTCATGTCACGTTTTTTTCTCTCCCAACAAATCCTCTCACGTTCAGCATGTCACTTGTTTGTAGAACAAATCATATCACATTTTGAGCATATGACGAACAGTCACACGTTTCTTTTCGCGACAATATATAAATCTGTGTCAAAAGATAATGGCGGCACACGGCAACGCGCGCATGCACCCACACGGCCAGTATGCGTGGCCGCACAGTACATGGCCAACATGGGCGCACGGCCGGCAAGCACGCCGCCGAACAGGCACACCACAAACAGTCAGCACCATAGTTGCACGGCACTGCCAACACATCTAGCACCACACGGCCAGCACATACAGTACACGAAAGTTACAAAAGTTACACGACCAGCACGTAACGGCCAGGAAAAAACTATCTATACGCACGAAACTGCAAAGAAAAAATAGATCTAACCTAATACAATTAATTTCTCATATTTTTTCCTATTTCTAATGAATTATTAATCTATTACCTTCTATGAGGTAATATATTTTTAGATCAACGGTCCATATTTATTTCGGAGTACCTTAGCGAAAACTTACTTAGGTTTCAGTACAAGTCAATTCTTGATATTTTTTGAAGCCCTCCAAGATTGATATATATACATCTGTTATAAATGGTAACTGTACGGCAAACATTAATCATGTAGTTGGCTGAAAAGTTATATTATACTCCATTGGGTGGAAACTTTATTCATTAACTGGAAAAATGATGTTTTTACACCCAAATTATCATTCTTGGCATAGTCAAGCCATTAGTTATAGGGCTAACTGTAAGGGCTTTTAGTTTTGTCACACTTCATTACTGCACATATTTGCAACCCAAACTGACTAAATATTCTTTATCCTCAGATCTGAAGTAAGACTGCTGAATCAACCATTACATGCTTTTTTTTGTAACAGAAGGAGCAGAAATAGGATTACCGAGGCTACAACCTAAGTATTCATGGCTTTTACAAGGAAGATAATTTTTTTGTTGGATTCAACTTTTGAATGTAAATATGATATCTGAACAAAAGAATCATTTTAGTCAGGAGCCACATGGAAATTAGAGAGTTAACAATTGTAGATTAGGCCTACAGGGTAGATAGGGAAGGAATGAATTATAAGATATGAGTGAAAATAAAGCAACTCCCTACAAGTAAAGAAAATGTACCACAATGTTCTGTGTCAATTTTGTTTAATTTCTTAAGACATAAATGAAAAGCGAGCAACTATCTACCAGTAAAAAAATTAACCACAATCATTTGTATGATTTTCTTTCTTCATGCCATTTTTTTACGTTTATACTGTTGTAGTTTACTCCTCTTCCATGTATAGAACTTGTTTTCTGACATGTTCAGTCCTCACCTAGATTATTGTATTTTTAATCCTCTTTAGTTGGCGGTCATGGTTAATTTCTAATTCTTCTCAATTATCCAGGATGGCTATGTGTTTGGAAGCAGGTGAAGGGGATTGGAGTTATGATTTTTCTTTCTTCTGTTTTTATACAGCTCAAAGTTGAAGGCTAAGGTTGGTTCTAATTTGTGAACAGCTATTTTGATATCAAAATTTTGAAATGTATATAAGTGCAAATCACATATCTAATTACTATGATATGGCACATGGAGAATATTGTTGGACTATTCTTGAGATATATAACACAATTGTAGAATGATTTGACGACTTATGGCTTCTTGTTGTATAGGTGGTGATCGGCTATGGGTGCTACGGGGAAAGGATGTGCTCTTGAGCCAGGAGCTGAGGCTACTGAGAAACAATTTGGAGAAGAGCGAGACGGATGATGAACTGTCCTCGCGAACCCCGGTTTCATCGCCAGACCAGATTCGCGACGCTAACGACGGAAGGTTCAGAGCACCTCAGGACTCAGGCCCACGTTCTCCCTTACGCTGCTGCCATAAGGTAAGGGAAGGAGCTAGCAATATTTCAATATTTATTTCACAATTATGATTTAGTCTACTACATAGTTTTTTTTCACCAATTGACATCAATTAGGAAAGAAGAGAACTACTGATCAATAGGAACTTCAAAGAAAGATAGCATCAAAATGGATAAGTTGGTGAGAACGGAGTTAATAAGCACCAACCTACCTCCTACTGAAAGCATCTTTCCTTTCCAACAGCTCAACTTCTTCTGAAACTGTTCTTCAACTTCCTTCCAATCCACATTTCCAAGCTTTCTAATATGCATGGGAATTCCCAGGTATCGAAAGGGAAGCGAACCCATTTCACAACCAAATATTTGTGTGTATTATACTTCCATTTCTTTTGCCTCCCCATAACAGAATAACTCACTTTTGTGAAAATTTATTTTGAGGCCAGATAATTGCTCAAATGCACAAAGCAAAAGCTTCATATTCTTGACTTGTTCAAGATCATTTTCCATGAAAAGTATAGTGTCATCTGCATATTGCAAAATAGAGAGCCCCTCATCTACCAAATGTGGAACTACCCCTGCAATTTGGTTATCATCCTTAGCTCTATCTATAAGAATGGATAGCATGTCCACTACTAGGTTAAACATCACGGGGGATAGAGGATCGCCCTGCCTTACACCTTTTCTAGTCTCGAAAAAATGACCGACATCATCATTAACTTTGACTTCTACTGATCCTTTAGATATAACTTGATCAATCCAGGCACACCATTTAGTTGAAAAGCCCATTCATTCTCAACACTTGTTGTAGAAAAAGCCATTTCACCTTATCGTATGTCTTTTCAAAATCTAATTTAAGAATCACTCCACTTTTCTTCCTTTTATGCATTTCATGAATGGTTTCATGTAAAATAACCGCACCTTTCATTATATGTCTTCCAAGAAGAAAAGCGGTTTGGGATGGCCGAATCATTCTATGAGCTACCGGAGTGAGCCTATTGGAGAGAACCTTTGTGGAAATTTTAAAACTGACATTAAGCGAGCAGATAGGTCTATACTGTTAGATTTTAACCGCCTCGTCCTTCTTGGGAAGCAAAGTAATAATCCCAAAATTAAGATTAAAAAGAGGCAAGTCTCCTTTATGGAATTCGCTAAAAAGCTCTATCATGTCTGCCTTGATGATATCCAAAAAGATTGATAAAATTCAGCAGGGAAACCATCTCGTGCTTTATTATGTTCCATCTGAAAAATAACCTCTCTTATCTCCTTTTTAGAAAACCATCTGAATTTACCAGTTGCCTCACAAACAAGGGAACACCATGAAACAATTCTTACGTAGGACTTTTAAAATATATATATCGATTTGGAGAACTTTTTTTTGTTATCATTGGTTAATGGTCTTCCTTGTTCTCGTTCTCGCATTCTAGATTGCTAGGAGGAACAATTGAAGTTTCTCATTGGTTGTGTACGTAAAAAGGAACTTGCGCTATTGTTGCTACACGTTAACACGTTGGCTGGCCAGATGCTCTCCCTTTCAAAAAGTTTATGGCAATGCATCAGGTTCACCACCAAGATGGAGAACTGAAATAGTTGAGTCGTGATTCATTGTATTATACATACTATCAACTATATGTCAAAACTGCCCATGGAAAAACGTATTCTACAGCAAGAAGCACATCCACTTTGACCCTTCATAGTGCAAAACTTTGCTTCAGAGACTAAAGTTTCATTCAGCCTTCAAGGTTTATGCGGTGCCACAAACATTATTCCACGCATCACATTGATCTTAACACACCTGACATACAAAAGCTATTGATCACCCTCAAACAGATGCTAATCACTCCTTTGGGACAATCTTGATGCCCTTGACGAGGAGCCCCTTCTTCCACAGCCCGCCATCGTACTCGAACAAGGAGATCTCTACCTCCCCCTTCTGCCCCGGCTGCGCCTTCACCTCCCCGGCCTTGAGCTCCAGCCACTGGTTCCTGGGCCTCTCCTGCAGCTTCTCCTTCTGCTCCTGAATCGTCCCGTCGGGGAACTTGAGCCGGAGGTTCACCGGCACTGTCCACCCGTACGCTGGCTCGGTGAGCATCACTTCGAAGACGACGTCGTAGTTGACTCCTGGTGTGAGGTGGGATAGCTCCATCTTCCCGTGGATCTCTAGCCAGCAAACGTTCTGCAGCGACACAGCCTCGATCTTGGAGTCACTGGTTTAAACTTCAAACACGTTAGGTTCAGAGCAGATGAAAATATTCAGAAGTTGAATTGAGCATTTCTAATTCCTGAGACCATGAAGAGCCATGGAAATAGCTCATCTGAAGACACAGCCTTTGTCAAAATATTATAGTTGCTGCAGTACTACCTTGTTTCTTTCAGGGGATGCCAGCTCCAGTATTTGGGGTCCTCACTCCAAGTGATGGACAGTCCTCTGGGGAACAGCATGAAGCAGTTGCACTTGGTTTTCTCATGCACCCAGTACTTCTGCATCAATCAACGACACCAATAAAAGAACTGCAGTGATGATTCTGTATTCAATCATCCAAGATTCAGGTGTGCCCTTGGCTGAAGCTTACCTTTGTTTTCCCGGCCAGGTAGATCCCTCCGCTGCGCACCTGATCCTCTAGCTCAGCCGCGGTGGCAGTCTTCTCCTGCGCAACGATCTCTTGGAACATGTGAGGAGGCGGCGCCCTCTTCGACTGGGCCTGGTTGCTGTTGCTACCGGTGGCAGAAGCGGCGCTGCTCGTCGCCACCACCACGGCGTGGCCGTCTCCGGCGCGCGACGAGTCGGACGACGCCTCCGGTCGCGACGGCGACGCCCCCATTGTCTTCCTGCCTGACTACTGAAAGTCTGAAACTCTCCTGGGTGATCGATGAAAGCTCAGGTGATGACTGAGAGATATATAGGACTAGGTGCAGAGGAACCAGGATGTTAGAGAAGATGAACAAGCTGTTCTGAGGCGGCGCTTTATGATTCCTGACAAAGAAATGCGTAGGGAATGTAGGCCACTTGACTTTTGGCGCCGTGGACGGCATGCGAGGTGTCCAGAAGATCGATGTCAGCAGGCGAGACGGCATAAAGCGCTTGCGGCGGGGGAAAGCTGGGCACTGATGAGCCTGTTCTTTTGCTTCAGCTTTGGGCGTGGAATCTGATTCGAGATGATGAATTTTGGGCACGGAAACAGTGGAAGCCATTTGTTTCAGGAGAATCTAGCTTTCGGTTTAGGATGGCCAGGATTGCATGCTCCTGTGTGCACTGTGCACTGATGCTGTACGCTACTAACCGCGATGTGGGGGTAGGATGACATGTTTAGCAAGTCCAAGGTTCAGAGAGACTGAAATTCTGAAAAGCGAGCGTTCGAGATCAGGTAAAAACATCTTTGCAATTCACTAGAGTACTCCCTCAGTCTACTCTCTCGCGAGCATTTCGTCGAGCACGTCCTCGCCGGCGGTTCCCCGAGGAAGGAGACGCGGAGGCGGGCCAGTGGATCTGGGCCCTGGCGCTTTGTCCCGTTCAGCCTACCTGACAGGCCCACAAAACCTGGCGTTCATTTGTGATATTGGCCCGCTAAATTAAGGAAGCAGCCCACTTATTAAAGGCCCACTGGTTAGGCTAGGGTTTCTCTTGGTCGCAGGCACCGCAAATAAAACGGCAGCGCAGCTCCTCCTCGGGCTGCTCCTACCAGTCGCCGTCGTCGCCTGCTCCCTCCATCGCCGTCGTCGTCTCACGCAGCCGCCACCGACATGGTAATCAATCGCCCACCCGTTTAGCTTCTTGCTGCATGCGATCGGCCATTCCTCGATCCTTTCCCAAACACTTTGCATATATACTCTTGTACCACGAAGAAAGAACACACTAATGTTTTCCGGCCAGTTGATCCAATTGCAATCCATTTGTTCTTGGTTGGCCTGCTAAAACTCCACTCCACTGCAAGACCGCGTCATTAATCCGTTGAGCCTTGCCGAGGGATTATCTCTCTGTGATCGTCTTGTTTGTATCATACTGTTGCTAAAACGTACAATTTCAGTCCAATCTATATCTTGTTTGCATCATACTGTTACTAACAAGGACAATTTTGATCAGTCAAATCTATGCTTGTGTCGTGACATTCCTTACCATCGCATTCTCTATTCGACAGGGGTTCGTCAGCACCCAGAAGACCAATGCCTACTTCAAGCGTTTTCAAGTCCAGTTCAAGAGACGCAGGGGTACAATAACCATCTTGCCACCTGCGTGCTAACCTGTGCCTCTGATTTTCTTTCTTTCTTCTCTTCTAATGTCTACGTTTTGCAGATGGCAAGACCGACTATAGAGCCAGGATTAGGCTCATCAACCAAGACAACAATAAGTATAACACCCCCAAGTACCGATTTGTTGTCAGATTTGTATCCTTTCTACCACTGTCTCCGCTGTTTCATTCTTCGTCTCTATTATGTTCTTCAATTATGCTTGCGTGTTTAGCTATGTTTATTTGTCCACATACACAAATTCGTGTACCTTAACAAGATACTGCAGACCAACAAGGATATCACCACTCAAATCGTGTCTGCAAGCGTTGCTGGTGATATGGTCCTTGCTGCAGCCTACTCACACGAGTTGCCATGTTATGGACTTGAAGTTGGTCTTACAAACTATGCTGCAGGTAAATTTTTTAGTATGATTTTTTTAATTGGAACAGTACATGAATGTTGTTGCCCGGAGTGGTGCGCATTCTGATTTCATTGAGTGTGGACCGTCTGGATTGATTTGTTCTAGTTTTTACAATTAGCATATTGCACTGGACTTCTCTTGGCCCGCCGTGTTTTGAAGCTCCGTGATTTGGATCAGCAGTACGAGGGCAATGTTGAGGTTTATCTCTCCACCAACTTTCAAATGAACTTAGTTGAATATTGTTTAATTTAGAGATATCTTATGATGTATACTTCCATGTTCAGGCTACTGGTGAGGATTTCTCTGTTGAGCCAGCTGATGGCAGGAGGCCATTTCGTGCACTCTTGGATGTCGGCCTTATTAGGACTACAACCGGAAACCGAGTCTTTGGTGCCCTTAAGGTATTTAATAACTGCAGTCAACATGCCATTGTTTTGCTCCTCTGTTTTTCTACTATTGTGTTTTGCTGTGCAGTTCTAGTGTTTTCAGTTTTGCAACATGGATTGTCGGCGGCGCTAACATGGAGGGCTGAGCGGCGGTGGTCGGCGCAGAGAACGCCACAGGATGGCTCCTCGCACGCCCCGCTCCGCTTCTCTCCCTCCCTCCCATGGCGCTTACCGCCGCCCCACGCCGGTGCTCACCCCGAGCCCGACGGCCACCCCAGCCTCCTCGCTGGCGCCCACTCCGGGCCCGGCGCCGACGTCCTCCCCGGAGATGCCCTCTTCCCCATCGTCGTCGGCGGCGCGGGCTTCCACTCCGGACCTCCCCTCCATGTCCTCGTCGGGGCGGATCCCTACCCCTCCCTCCGTGACGGCAGCTACCCTCTACCTGAAGACGGCCCCGGGAACCCCCTCCTCCCCAACATCTTCGGCGGCGCGGGCCTCTACCCCAGCCCTGTCCCCGTCGCCGTCGCCGGCCCCTTCGCCCAGGTCCCTGCTCTCCCCTTTCGAGGCTCCGTTCGTGCCTGCTGGCCGCTCCAAGTTCCTTCGCTGGAGGGACGACTGCCCGCCGGCGAAGGAGGTGGCCGACGCGGCGCCTTCCTACCGCGACGTGCTCATCGGCCAGGGCCCCCGCTCGACGCACCGGTGCTCCGCCCCGGAGGCAGCCCGACCAGCTGGCCGGGCGGCGTCGGCTCCGGCCATCGGGCCTGTGAGACACCGTCACCCCCGTCCCCCAGGCTCCGCTCTGAGATACACCGCGTGGCTCCTAGCGTCAGCGGTCCAGAGGCCTCGGACGCCGGGGGGTGGTGTGAGGTGCGCAACCGTCGGTGCCGGCGGACACGGTCGCCGCCGACCCAGAGGCGTACCGCCAGCACCATCCCGGTGGACCTCCGCGATCGCTGCCTCAACTGCCTCGCCAAGGACCATCGCCGCTCCAAGTGCCGGAGCCCGCCTCGTTGCTACCGCTATCATGAGCTGGGCCATATGACTTACGGCTGCTCCCTGGCTCGTCGCTCACCGCCAGGCGAGGGGCGCTTGCCGCCACGGCGGGTGGCGGCGGCCGCCGCTCCTCGTACTCGCTCGCCGCCTTGTGAGCAGGCCTTGGCCTCTGCCTCTTCCGGTGCGCCACACGACCGCGAGCTGCAAGCCAGGAAGCGCTCTCGGCCTCCGTCTGGCACAACCGCCACTGCTCCTCCCCCGCCGATGCGTGCCCATGGCGACGTCGATGCGGCCACGGGGGGAGACGCCGCCGCAGACACTCATCCTCCGGCGCGCTGGGCGACGTCTCCAGGGCGTCCCGCGGATGCACATGAGAGAACTACGCCGGGGCTAGCGGAGGGAACCCACTCGACATCCGCTGCCCGTCCTCCCCGCCCGGCGCGTGAGCTCTGCATCATCGACCGTTCGGCAGGAATTGCTCAGGCTGAGGCTGAGCTACGCTGTGCGATCCTAGTTTCGGTGGTTGGCACGCGTCCGACGGTGTCCCAGCAGGACGTCCTCGTCGCTGTTGCCGAGAGATTCGACCTCGCGCCGGAGTCGCTTCGGATTGCGCGCTCTGTGCCGAAGGATTTCATCCTCCTCCTGCCGGACGAGGACACGACCCAGCTGGTGGCGGAGGAGGGTGCCGTCCACACCTCGCGCTTTCGTCTTCGCCTCAAGCGCTGGAATCGCCAAGCACATGCTAGCAGCCGGCAGCTGCTGTTCCAGACGGAGATCTCCATGGGCGGCATCCCCGCTCACGCCTGGAACCTGTCCACCGCTGAGCAGCTTCTGTCGCCCTACTGCTGGGTCGAGATGGTGCACCAGGACACGGAGGATCGTGTGGACATGACCAGGTACAGGCTCACGGCCTGGACCTCCCACCCGGAGCGCATCTCCATGAACAAGGACCTCGTCATCCTTGAGCCGTTCAACATCGACGAACCTACAACCAAACTCGGCCTGGTCTACGACGTCGACATCGACATCCCTCGCATCGAGGGGCTGCAGCCTCCTTCGGGCACGCCTCCTCCCCCCTCCTCGCGGGATGGCTCGCCGGAGTCGCCGGGGCGGGGGGACGAGGGCAGCGACGCCCCGCCACCCACTCGACGCCGGCGTTCCAGAAGCAGCCGGCGCTGCCGGGGTCGTGGGCTCAGCGGCGCGCCTGCGGGGACGACGCCGAAGGTTGGGGCACGTGTCCTCTGCACGTGCGGGGCCACCTCCAACCCCACCCGCCATTCCGTGTCGTTGGTGGAGGAGATTCCCGTGAGCCACGGCCCTACGGCGCCTCTGCTGGACCCCTGCCCCGTGCCTCTGCCCCGGGGTGACAGGGTCGACGTCGGCGGACAACGACAGTCCTGTCCACCAGAGGTGGGGGCTCGGTCTGATAAAGAAGCCCCGTTTTTGGAAGCATTGGGTGACCAGTTCAAACTCCTGCACGCCGCCAGTGCGCCTGCTGGTCCCCATCTTGATCTCCCCGGGGCTTCTCGAGGAGGATACGGCCGTGGTCCTCCCTGCCATTGTCGTTGAGGACCTGCTGCCATCCACCCAGTCGGAGGGTGTCGAGGGGCTGCAGGGGACGACGGGACCAGCGGCGGCGAACTCTGATGCGGCTGTGGCTGAGTGCTTGGCGCTATATGGGGAGGAGGACCAGTCTTCTGGGCCTTCCCTGGCCAGGTTCCCGGCCCAACCTAGTAGGAGGGGGTGATGACTCAACGATAGACGGGGGTGCATCCTTGGTGGCCCACGCCCCTGTCTTACGCGCCGAAGGTCTGCTCGCTGGTGTATCGCCGGCAGCGCTTCAGGCGCCGCGCCCCCATGTTGCCGCCTCGCCAGGCCCTGGAGCTCTTCATCTCTCGGGTGTCGCGCTCGGTCGGTGGTGTGGTGCCGGATCCGTCCCCGATCCAAAAGCGTTAGGAGGCCAGTCCGACTTCAAGCCTGCCCCTGCGCCGCAGCAGAAGGATCGCCAAGGCAGCTCGCCGCTCGAAGACTACGGCGATGAAGCGTGCCCTGGCCAACCTTATGCGGAAGCTGGGCATGCTCCATGCGCATGAGCATATGAGTGTGGAGGCGCAAGATGACTATGCAAAACTCTTCTCACCCCACATTACGCGGACCAACATGGTGGCGATGGCGGCGCTCTTTGGCTGGATTGTCCCTGATGATGCTGATGCACCATACCTGGCATCCGCATCCATCGCTTAGTGCGATTGTATACCCTGCTTGTACCGGTTGTTTACTATGTTTTCAATGAATATTTCTGGCATTCTGTATTGGAACGTTCGGGGGTTGAACCGGCGAGCTCGCCGGGACTGTGTTAGGGAACTCGTGGCTTCGGCACGACCTGACATAGTATGTCTGCAGGAGACCAAGATGGCGGTCATATCCTCTGCCACCTTACTCTCCACCTTGGGATCGGACTTTGATCAGTCCATCTCGTTGCCGGCGTCAGGGACGTCGGGAACCAGGGGAGGGATTCTGATCGCCTGGCGGGGAGGCGCTTGCAGGGCGACGGCCACGAGAGTCGACACCTTCACAACCTCGGTGAAGTTTGCCCTCGAGGATGGAACTGAGTGGTGGTTCACCGGGGTATACGGGCCGCAGCTGGACTCCGACAAACTCCTGTTCTTACTGGAGCTGCGGGACATTCGTGATGCCTGCTCTGGGCCATGGTTGCTAGGTGGAGACTTCAATCTGATATATCGCTCTGCTGACAAAAACAACCCCAACGTGGACGGGGCCATGATGGGAAGGTTTCGTCGCTTGATTGATGACCTTGAGCTCCAGGAGATTGAGCTGCTCGGTCGTCGCTTCACCTGGTCCAATGAGAAAGAATCCCCGACGCTGGTACGCCTTGATCGGGTCCTGTGTTCCTCTTCTTGGGAGCAGCTCTTCCCCGACTCCCTCTAGCAAAGCACGGCTACAGGAATTTCGGATCACTGCCTTTTGATGCTTGGTTTGCGAGACAATGTCCGTGGTCGTGGCCGCTTCCATTTTGAGAGTTTTTGGCCATCCTTGGGAGGTTTCCAGGAGGCAGTGGCTGAGGGGTGGGCAATGCCAGTGGCTCCCTCCTATCCGGTGGAGCGGTTGTCGCTCAAGTTCAGGAACCTCACCAAGGCCCTTCAGGCGTGGAGTCAGCGGTCCGTGGGGAACGTCAATTCGCAGTTGCAATTGGCGAAGGAATTGCTACACCAACTTGACATCGACCAGGACTCTCGCTAGCTCTCGACCACGGAGTCTTGGTTCAGAGGAAAGCTTAAGCACCATTGCCTAGCCCTCGCATCGCTACAGCGCACGATAGCCCGGGTGCACAGCTCCATCGGGTGGCTACAAATGCCAACACGGCGTTCTTCCACGCCCAGGCAAGATACAGGAAGCGGAAAAATTTCGTTGCCAAGCTGCAGGTTGGGGGTCAGGTGATCACCACCCAGGAGGACAAGGAGCAGGCAGTTTGGGAGTATTATCATGGTCTCCTGGGTACCCAGGTCACGAGAGCACACTCCCTTGACTTGGGAGCCATGGGCATGGCCTCTCATGACTTATCTTCTCTGGATTTGCCTTTCACGGAGGAGGAAGTTTGGAGGACCATCAAGTCGCTCCCGTCAGACAAGGCGCCGAGGCCGGATGGCTTCACAGGGCAATTCTACAAAGAGTGCTGGCCTATTATCAAGGAGGACGCGATGCTTGCACTCCGCGTGGCCCAGGACGGAGATGGCAGGGAATTACATCTTCTCAATTCGGCCTTCCTCATTCTGATCCCCAAGAAGCCTGATGCGTCGGAGGTCAAGGACTATAGGCCGATCAGCTTGGTTCACAGCTTTGCCAAGCTTGTCACGAAGATACTCGCCAACCGACTGGCGCCGCGCTTACAGACTATGGTCTCCTCTAATCAAAGCACGTTCGTGCGTGGCAGATGCATCCTTGACAATTTCGCTTTGGTACAGCAGACGACTAAACTCTTTCATTCTCGAAAGGAGCCCCGCCTGCTACTGAAGTTGGACATCACGAAGGCGTTTGACTCGGTATCTTGGCCTTTCCTACTGGAAACGCTGGAACACTTGGGTTTTGGACGTCGCTGGAGGAGCATCATCTGTTGTCTGCTGCGATCATCATCCACACGGGTGTTACTTAATGGGCAACCGGGGAAATGCATTGCTCACCGAAGAGGGCTGCGCCAAGGGGACCCGCTCTCCCCTATGTTATTCATCCTTTGATGGATGTGCTGAATGCGATCATCAATAGAGCCGAGGCGGAGGGTTTGCTGCAGCTGTTGGCACCGAGGGGAATTTGCCACCGCGTCTCGCTTTACGCCGACGACGTTGCGCTATTCGTTCGGTCGTCGCCTAAATATTTGCCAACGACCAAGGCAGTGCTACAGATTTTTGGTGAGGCAAGTGGGCTGCAAACCAACATGCAGAAGAGCTCAGTCATCCCGATCAGGTGCCAGCAGGAGGAGCTAGAGGTCGTGACGGAATGGCTCCCGTGTGAGATTTCCTCGTTTCCCTGCAAGTACCTTGGCCTACCTCTCTCAGTCCGGAAACTCTCCAAGGCCGACTTGCAACCCCTTGTGGACAGAATCGCTGACATGCTGCCGGGGTGGAAGGCGGCGCTAATGACCAAGGCCGGCCGCCTAATCTTGGTGCGGGCAGTTTTGACGGCTGTGCCGATCTACATGATGATCCGGGCCATTGACAAGATACAGCGCGCCTTCCTTTGGAAAGGCAGATCACAGATCAATGGAGGACATTGCCCCATTGCGTGGGAAAGGGCAAGCCGCCCTCAGGAGCTTGGGGGCTTGGGAATTCACAACCTGGAGGTTCACGGGTGGGCTCTTCATATGCGGTGGCTATGGCTGCGGAAGACGGAGCCAGATCGTCCATGGGCTTCTTTCAACATCAAGGTGCACCCAAACACAGCGGCTTTGTTTGCCATCTCGGCCACTTCCTTGGTCGGAGACGGGAGGAACACCATGTTTTGGACAGATCGATGGCTTCATGGCCAATCCATCCAATCTTTGGCGCCGGCTTTGTTCAATTGTGTGAGGAAACAGGCCATTGGTAAACGGACGGTTCACGAGGCGCTGTTGGACCGCCGCTGGGTGCGGGACATTGTAGGGAGCATCTCAGTGCCGGCTATTGTTGAATACCTACGCCTATGGGAAATGCTGGAGGAAGTTCACCTTCATGAGCAGGAGATGGACATTCATGTTTGGACACCAGATGGTTCCGGGTCCTTTTCTGTGAGCTCAGCCTATGAGAGATTCTTCATTGGGAGTACCCATTTTGAGCCTTACAAACGAGTTTGGAAATCCTGGGCGCCTCTCAAGTGTCGGCTGTTCCTCTGGCTGGCTGCCCACAACAGATGCTGGACAGCGGATCGGCTTACACGGCGAGGACTTCAACACCCTGACAAGTGCCTCCTATGCGACCAGGAGGAGGAAACAATGCAGCACGTCCTTACTTCCTGTGTGTTCGCTAGGCAGGTTTGGGTCTTGATCCTTGGCAGGGCAGGTTTACAACATCTAGCGCCGCTGCAAGACGCTCAGGACTTTCAAGTCTGGTGGAGACGAGCGCTTTGCAGGGTTCTGTCATCGCAGCGCAAGGGGTTCAACTCCTTAGTGATCCTCATAGCTTGGTCCCTTTGGAAACACCGCAACCACTGCGTGTTTGATGGTTGCCAGCCAAGGACCGATTTGGTGCTGCAAGATGTAACAGAACAAGCTTTGCTGTGGATTCTTGCAGGGGCCAAGGCGTTGGGCAGGCTGCTAGATTAGGCGGTGGTCTGGGTGTAGTTCTCTTAGCGGGCGCGTATGTTACAAAAAACTAACCAAAGCCGTGGATTCGGCATGTAATCGGTTTGTTTGCTTCTTCCTATCAATACAAAGACGTGCAGTTCTCCTGCGCGTTCGATAAAAAAATGGTTTTGCAACATGCAACCCAGCACTAGATAGGCAAAATATGGCTTTTGTTTTTGGAAGGTAGAGTCCTACGCCATTTTCTGCGTCTGCCATCTTGAGAATCGTACATGTTGAATGATGGATTTTGCATTATCAAGCACCTTAAATCCCTTTTAGCATTAGGAAGGAATTAGTTACCCTTTTGTTTATATTTGAAAAATCTACAGGTCTCAAACCTTTTATTTCTTGTGGTATAAACATATTTTTTCTAATAAACATAAAATACTTTACTCTGCATGGTATGTCATCATTCATGAGTATTGAAGTTTGTCTTTCA
The DNA here is from genome assembly GCA_033239725.1 of Echinochloa phyllopogon. Classification (NCBI taxonomy): domain Eukaryota; kingdom Viridiplantae; phylum Streptophyta; class Magnoliopsida; order Poales; family Poaceae; genus Echinochloa; species Echinochloa phyllopogon. Next base: position 5,572,514 of record BTCW01000014.1, on the reverse strand, counting down.
TGCAATTTTAAACTGCCAACAGGGAGCACTGGATGGAGGCCTTGACATTCCTCACAGTGACAAGAGGTTTGCTGGGTTCAAGAAGGATGAGAGGCAACTTGATGCAGAACTTCATCACAAGTACATCTATGGTGGTCATGTTGCGGACTACATGAGGGTTAGCGCTGCATTCTTGTTTTTTCTTTATCTTTTTGGGGTTTGAAACTTATGCCTGAGTGAATGATATTTCTAGTGCTTGGTCTCACATTATTAGGTCCTTGCTAGAAAATAAGGGTTACACAGCTGAGTTTACACATAAAGAAACACTAATCCACTGGAACTTAGCCTAATACATGATCACGACATCTAGCTAATGCTGAATTTTGTAAAAATCAGTATGGCCAGAGCTTGAAGCTGCCATGGATGCCTCTGGGTTTGATGTAGGCGAGTGAAGAACAGTGCTTGCCAGGTACTGATGTCCCTCGGGACGCCACCAGCACTTACCCATGGTGGTGTTTGGAATCGTGTTCTCAATTTTGGCCGGTTTTCGCTGATTTTCGGCGAATTTCGGTTCTACCGGTGAGGACCGGTAAATAGCTATACCGGTAATGTAGGTAATATTTCGGTCGGTATTTAGCTGAAATTTCAAAATTCAGTCAAATTTCATCCGGATTTTCAAAAATTTTGGCCAAAATTCGATATATCGGTCATTTCAGTCCCTTCCAAAATTTTATTGCACTCCAGTAGCTTGAACATTGGTTTGGATAACTCACCATGCATGAGATTGAGACCGATGATATGCAATGATCTGCCCCTTAGGTTTATAGGCTCTGAGGGGTAAATATGACCGTAATGAAAGAAATCATTAGTAAATGTAGTGAGTGAATCAAAGTCATCCACTGATGTGTGCTTCTAGTAGCTCATTTTTCTTAATTGTCTTAAGCGTATTTTCTGTTAATACAGTTGATGAACTATTATGAGTCTGAAAAATCTAGTTGAAGTATCTCTTTTCTGATGACATGTTCCACTTTCCCTTTTGAAATATGGCTGGCCATATTTCGACAAGGTATCATTATTTCACTTTTCTGAACTATCACACACATTTAACATAGATTATGTAGAGACATAGCTTTCCTTGCGAGTCGGAAAGCTTTATATGCTCATCCTGCCTGATGATTGATGAATATGTGTGATAGTTTGAACAAGCATAAGCGAAATGATGAGACCTTATGGAAATTGTGGCACTGCCATTTAGGCCACATTTCAAAGGGGAGAAGGGAACATCTCATTAGGGAAGACATGCCCCAACTATTAGATTTCTCAGACTTAGAATGCATTGACTGTGTTAAGGGGAAATACGTAGGCTGTGTTTGGCAAGGCTTCACCTGGCTCCGCTCCGGCTCCAGCCCACTGTAGCGGAACCATGAGAAGCCCAGCAAACTTAGCTCCACTGGCTTCTCTTGTTCCCTGGGCCAAAATAAGTAGGACCAGAGCTGTTTTCTCTGTTGCTACAAGGTAGCACAGTACAACACATTAATGGAGAGTTGCAGCCGCTACCGGTGGAGCCCTGCTAAGGGCTCTAAGACAATTAAAGAAAGTAGCTACTAGGACAACCGTCAAAAAATAATTCACAGTAACATTGGTGGATGGCTTTGATTTATTCACTACAGTTACTGATTATTTATCTCACTGTGGTAATTGTCCCCATTCGGACAATTAGACAAATTTAAACTATATAAGACTGAAGTTGAAAATCAGGATAATGTTAAAATTAAAGTTGTGAAATTGGACCGTGCTGGTGAATATTATGGGCAGCACTCTACAAATGGTCAAGTTTCTGGACCATTTGTTAAATAATAATAATAATAATTTAAGGAAAATGGTATAATGGCCCAATAACCTAGATCCAGTTCACTAATAATTTGAAACTTTCCACAAGTCGTCATATTATTTTGTTATACATATCCTTATAAATAGCTATTTGGTTATTACACCGGATTGTTGCATGTATCAGCTCTTTACACTATTTTGTAACCTTCATTTCAGACACTTGCCGAGGAGTTTGAGAAGTACCAAACTCACTTCAGCGAGTATATTAAGAAGGGCATCAAGGCGGATGATGTGGAGACTCTTTACAAGAAGGTGCATGCTGCAATCCGTGCCGATCCTAGCATGGCAAAACCCACAAAGGAACCACCAAAGGAGCACAAGAGGTATGAAGCTGCTTGCGTAGGCTGGTTTCTGATCATCTCTATGATAGTGTTGGTCATCTGATTGTCCTTCTTTGTTACCCTATGATACAGGTACAACTCAAAGAAGCTTACGCATGAGGAGAGGAGATCCAGGCTTGTCGAGAGACTGAATGCGCTCAACTCCTCCGGTGGTGATAACAACGAGGATGAGAACAACTAAAATGGAAAGATTGCGCACCCGTTAAACCGCTGGGTTGGTTTTACCTGGATGCGAACAACTAAAATGAGGATGTCTTGGTTTGAAGATACTCTATAGTTGTGGCTTGGATTATATAGATTTTGAAAAGCAGCCTGATAATAGAGACAAGCTGCTTAATTCCTTTTGGGGGTAAAACTTGATGCTGTTTTGTTTTGCTTTGGAGCGGTGTTTATGCATGCTCGTTATTTGTGTGCCTCCCACATGCCCACTTAGTCCATTACTCTATTGGTACATTATAGGCCGTATGAGTATTTGAAAATGTCCTAGAAGTATCTTGACCATCAATTATACTATTATAATATATGCGAAGTGTCCTTAACAGAAGCATCCCTCTAAATGTGTATGAATCTCTGAAGTCAAGAATAATTCCCGTTTCTATATTATTATTACAAAAATGGAAGTTCATCGTCTCACATAGTAGCTCTTGTACTATCATATACACACAGGTAGCACGAGGGTACAGAAACCAAACAAAAGTAGCGAAGAATACAATAGCTGCATATGCTGATATAGACAAAATGCAAATGCTTAAAATAATGAGACAAATCCATTTTATGCCACTAAAACAAATCCTAAACTAATTATAGAGGTTCATTTTGGCTTGGCTCCATATCATCACCACCGAAAATAGCATGTTGACACTTATCTATATTTGGATTCCTGCTTCTATAGCTTCTGCAGTCCTTGCATGCAACAGTTACTTTCGATGCTATTTTTTCTAAAACCTGAATCTTTCAGTTGTACCAATCCAATTTTCCCAAATAGTCGTGTAGGAGAGTCAATTTGGCTTGATCGACCTGGTAAGGTGAGGCTTTGCTCTTGCTGCAAGGCAAGGCAAAGCTTCTTATAAACCGATCGGACCCATAGCTTCTTTCAGTTGTAATATTCTAGATATTCTTTTGATTTTGTCTATTCAAATAACTATATCTTGCAAGATCTGCCTGAATTACTTATTATATTAATGGACCAATATAGCATATACCAAACATCTACAAACTAGCGAATTCTCAAGCAAGAAACTTGTTGTGGCAATATGATGCAAACCATAGTCGATTTTTCATGAATTGAGGTTTGGATGCGATCAATTCAATTTTGGGTTCTACTTTGATATCACAATATTCTCAGCACATGATAAAGAGCCTGTGCTATTTCATTATTACTTCGGGTTAATATCTTTGGTAGAGGCACGCATAGTGTGCCAATCTACTAGTTAACATGATCATCCGTGACCTACAGAAATAATAGATGAAAATGCGATATAGCTGTTAGCCTTCAAGAGAAAAACTGCAGTTATTCTTGCTAAGATCAAACTAGCTGTCAGCTGCTTAGAGAGTGACCGCCACAGTAAACACAGCAATTAATCAACAACGGGGAATTCACTGATTGTAAAGCAGAGCGAGAGAAATAACAAAGTTTCACTGCTAGCATCTATCCAAGAAGATCTGAGTCCCTAAACAATGCACATTTCTATTTTAGGAACAACAATACCTGTTCACGTTAGCACTCCGTGTGCAGTGTCATGTAATTATTTTTCGTAAAACATGAAAATAAAAAATAAATATAAAATTACTCATCGTGTTTCTTTGACCCTATTTGTTTTCTGCAGATTATATAAGTTTGTATTATAATCCAAGAGTAACAGAATAAAGGATTATTATGGAACCACTTTATAGGACCATGCTCTGAAATAAGCTACCTATTTCAAATTATTTGTGGTTCTATATAGTAATCCTAGCATGTTTTTTTACTATACTACTTATAACTTATAATTCAGGTTATATAATCTAAAGGTAAATAAACAAAGTCTTAGGCTAGCGGGCCTTTTTGCGTTGCTAGAGCTTGGTCTAGAGGCTTGTCTAGCCTCCAGTCTATAGCTTAGAAATTGTGGACCAAAAATCTAGCCTGCTAGCGTTTTTTTTTGTTGCAAGAATACGTGTTAACATGTTTGAGTAGCAGCCACGAAAGTCTTCTTACTGTCTGAACGTAGACGGCTTGGCGCTTAAGTCAACTGAGCCCTTGTTTAGATGTAAATTAGGGGTGGGAAATTGGGGGAAAGATGTCACTTCGTCATAAATACGCCACCGTAACATTTTATTTGTATTTATGATAAATTGTCCAAAAATTAATTAATTAGGCTCAAAATGTTCGTCTCGCCGAGTACAACAAAACTGTGCAATTAATTTTTGATTTCATTTACATTTAGTACTCCATACATGTGCCTACATTTTGATGTAATAGGAATCTTCTTTTTGCACTGTGAACTTTAGGGTTGGCTTTTGAGAACTAAACAATGCCTGAGTTGAACTTGGATTCCAAGTCTCCCTAATCCCGGGTCTTATAGCCGTTGATGCCGGAACAGACGAACGGGAGAGCGTCTTCCTTGTGCTCGTGGCCCAACCAATTTGCTCTACTGGACTCTGACTCTTCAAACCCCGCGACCAAAACCTCCCTTTCTTCGGCAGTCGGCACCTCCCCCCGTCTCTCTTTGCACTGCTGTGGAGTGGAGCGGCAGCGGGGGTGCATCCGGCATCGGATTGAATTCTCCTCGGGCTCGCCGGAGTAGGTGATATTTCTCTGAGTGAAAAACCCCCAATCCGTCCCCTTGTTCTAGTTCTGTTTGCTGCATTCGTGGCTGTGTACCCTACTAATCGTTTTTTCTTCGCCAATCTGTAGTTCGATTAGGTTGTTTCCCTTCTTCTCCAGCGCGCGCGATCTACCTTTCGATCCCAGCTAAAAGCGTTGGTGCTGGACTGCCCCATCGAGGTGCCGATGCGGTTTATTTTCCAGAAATTTTGGGGGCATTGCTCACGTTTCAGTCCGCCCCTGAGTGGATGATTTTATTTATTTATTTATTTATTTATTTATTTATTTTATACTTGTTTCTGGTTGTGACTGGGCAGGTGGATCTTTATTTTCTCCGATCATGGGCGACGACGAAGCGTCCACTTCTTCTCAGCCTCAAGAGTCCGTGGCGGTAAGTGCTGCAAATTCCCGTGTGCTTTGTTTCGTGCAGTGCTTGGGGTCGGTTGGTTAGTTCACTTGATTTGTTGAATTACAACCTACTCTTCTATAGTCAAAGCATGTTTAGTTGTTGTCAGCTGCAGATGTGTTGCTATATGTGAACCTTTGCCCTTTTGTAGAAGAATAAATAAAAATTAGTATATGTGATAAATAAGTACGTTGATCAAGCATATTTTGGTTGCTGTCTTGATGCTTGTATGCTGTCTTGGATGTGTTTATATGCTGTAGTTGCTTTCTATAAACACCTTGCGGGGTGCTGAATGTTTTCATTTCATTAACCCAATTGCTAGGCTGAGCATGGACTAGAGAGTGACAAGCGAAAACTCTGCGGACTAGTTGCATCATCTCTTTCTGCAACGGTACCTGGCCTGGATGTGGAACCGATGCTCGAAGTATCTAAACCTGGGTTTGGTGACTATCAGTGGTATGTATTTGTCACATGTTGTTTTCATTAACTAATGATTTGCTTACTGGCTTGATCCATGTACTAATGTAAGCCATGTGCAGCAACAATGCAATGAGCTTATTCTCAAGTTTACGAGGATCAGGTACAAACTTCCAAAACCCCAGATCTATTGGACAGGTTTAGACCTGGCTTGACCTGAATTGTCAAATTATTTAGTTGCCTCGTTTGTCCCCCCCCCCCCCCCCCCCCCCCTTCCCCCTAACATGTGAACTGTTAACATTTTCCAGGAAATTTTGAATAATCTGCCTCCTTCAGACATTGTTGAATCCACCTCCGTCGCTGGGCCTGGATATGTTAACATAGTCATATCCAGTGATTGGATTGCAAAGGTGCGATTTAGATGTTTGATCCTTAACCCCTGCTAATGCCCCTGGTGATACAATCCCTCCATACTAATATAAGCCTCACGATTGCAGAGGATACAAGACATGCTTATCTATGGTATCAAAACATGGGCACCAACCATGCCTGTTAAGAGGGTAATTGTCGACTTTTCGTCCCCTAACATCGCAAAGGAGATGCACGTTGGGCATATAAGGTCAACCATAATTGGAGATACACTAGCACGCATGTTGGAATTTGCAAATGTTCAAGTTCTTCGACGCAACCATGTGGGAGACTGGGGCACACTTGTATTGAGTTTGGATATACTGAGGTAATAAATGTTAAGACAGTTTCGAACTCTTTGTTAAAGTATTGATAATTCATTTCTGCAGTTCGGCATGCTGATAGAATATTTGTTCGAGCGATTCCCAAATTGGGAGGAAATTGACAATCAATCCATTGAAGATCTTCAGGTAAGTGCTAACATTTACAATGCCAAAAGTTGAGTTGTCTACATAATATCTTTATGGATAAATTTGATCAAAATATGCATCTTTTGTGCACCACTGTGGCCCTGTTTGGATCCACCAGCTAAAGTTTAGCTGCTAGGGATCCAAACGGGAGAAGCTAAAACTCAGCTAAACTTTAGTTGTATGTCAAAAAGTACACGAATCTTTTAGCTGGTTGAGCCTAGCTAAACGCAGCTAAACGAGTTTAAAGACCAAAATACCCCCACATGTTTATAGAAATTTCCCACCATCACATGATTCTGTCCATAATTAATGAAGGTTAGGATAGTCCAATTAATTCAAACACCCCCAGCTAAAGTTTAGGTAGGTACTTTTTAGCTAGCTTAAATAAACCACTATGAATTAGTTGGCTAAACTTTAGTTAGGGTGGATCCAAACAGGATCTATGTCTGCAAACTTAACTGGTAGTTTCTTGTAACACCTCACTGAAAATTGGGTGTCTGACATCTTTTGTTTCTCAAAATGGCTTAATTCAACTACTATAGGTAGCTGGTGTATGCCAGTTTCTGTAATAAAAACATCGAACTAATGGAATCAAACAAAGGTTCCCGGAGTGATATGAAATCATGATTATGCTCTATTCTGGACACATCCGTTGTGCATCTTACTGTGATAATTATCACTGTGGCCTATTTCTTTCAACAAGTTTTCCGTTCTTTCCAAATATACGATTTTGTAAAGCATCCGTATTGTTCTTTCCAAATTTAGTAAGAAGTTGGTATCGTCTCTTTTCTACAGAGCTTCTACAAAGCATCTAAGATAAAATTTGATGATAAGGATAGTGGTTTTAAGCCTAAAGCTCAGCAAGCAGTAGTTCGGCTGCAGGTGAGTGCTGTTTCTATTCCTCAGCATTCAGAATGTACTGCTATGACATGTGACTTATTCTCATATCCAAGCAATACTTGAACTGTAGCAAGGGGAAGAGAAATACCGAACTGCATGGAAAAAATTATGTCAAATCAGTCGCAATGAATTTGACTCAGTATACAGACGCCTTGATGTTGAGCTTGAAGAAAAGGTAGTTTTTGGTTTTTACTTTCTCTTGTTGCTTACCAATACATATTTAGGAAAAGCATCCTAAATGTTTTCACCTATGATCAGTTGGAAAGTAAATTTGCTGTATGAATTGAAGTTTTTGGTGAAGTTATTAATCTAATTGTAAGTACATTCCTATGTGCATTTCAAGTAACATCTAACTTAATGTTATATTTGAGAAAACCATTCCATGTATACTACTCCCTCCATTCTAAATTATAGGTCGTTTTTCCTTTTCTAGATACATAATATTTGCTATGTATTTAGACATAATGTATATCTAGGTGCATATGAAAAGCTATTTACCTAGAAAAGCTAAAATGAACTATAATTTGGGACTGAGATAGTAGTTTGTTTCATATTCTTTGTGGTAGACTGCAATTAGCTTCATACGCACTTCCTGTTGGTCCTTTTGTTGAGCATATGCTAATATAATAAGATGTCATGTTTCTCTGAATAACTTTGTCGTTGTCCTAGTCTACTAAATAATCGTTTGTATATGTTTTTGGGCGGGGAATTCCAAGAATTCTTAATACATCTTCCGTTTGTTTGAATCCAATTTATCTTACCTGCTACCAAGGTCTCTCTTGGTTCATTAACCAAACCCTTAACCAATAGCAAGCAAATGTCCATGCTCATATTTTTTGTTTATTTTGGAGTCCTTCATTGGGCTAACTAAACTGTAAATGTTCTCAGGGTGAGAGCTTTTACAATCCTTACATCCCACCTGTTTTGGAGGAATTGACAAAGAAAGGCTTGATTACGCAAAGTGAAGGTGCTCAAGTAATATCCATTGCAGGCCAAGAGTCCTCATTGATTGTGGTCAAACGTGATGGCGGCTTCAACTATGCCTCCACAGACTTAGCTGCTCTTTGGTCGGTTGTGAAAACAGAAATCTGCAAATCACTCCCTCACCCCCTTTTCTTTTGCATCAGAGGGCACAATTTCTTGTTACATTTTTCTATGTGATCTGCCAACGGAAATTCAATAGCTCTTGCCGTGACATAGTATTGCCCTAGCTTTTGGGAATTCACCTCTGCTTTTTCCTCCACTCATGAAAGGTATCGGCTTAATGTGGAGAGGGCAGAATGGAAGGTATCGGCTTAATGTGGAGAGGGCAGAATGGATAATATATGTAACAGACGTAGGTCAGAAGCAACACTTCCATAAATTTTTCAGTGTGAGTAGTCCCACTATCTTCGTACAATTGTCAGGTCTCGCACTCTTGTTAAATGAAGAAAACCATTCGAGGGATTTATGTCTGACGGCACTTTAGTTTTGGTGAAACTGATTGTAGGCTGCTACCATGGCTGGCTGCTGGCTCCCAGATCAAAACGAAAAGAAGTACCCCCAAACAAGCCATGTTGGCTTTGGCCTTGTTCTTGGGTTAGATGGCAAGCGTTTCGGAACTCGTTGCTATGAAGTAATTCGACTGGTAGATCTGCTTGATGAAGCTAAATCTCGGTGCAAAAAAGAACTTACTGAACGCCTTACTGAAAATGGTACTTGATATTGCTGTTGTCCCATCCTTTTTTTTGGGGGGGGAGGGGGGGGGGGGGATTCACTTACTATGGCTGCACATAACACGACTATGATTTTGGTCAGGTAAAATTGTTGACTGGACAGATGATGAGCTAGATACAACTGGAGATGCTATAGGATTGCCGGCTGTTAAGTAAGTCAGAACACTCTTTCTATCAACTATATAATAGCTTAAACTAGAGGCAACATACCTCTTGACCGATATCAGAAAGCATTAATTATCTTTATACTTCCGTACATAATTTGTATTGTATGACTTGACCCTGATAACTTGTGCCAGTAAAGAGTAAACGTACAATGCATGTATTAGGTGTATTCTGATGGGTGTATGATTGCTTTCTAATCCCTTGAAATTCAGGTAAGCAGATCTTAAAAACAACCGGCTAACGGATTACACATTTAGTTTCGATAAGATGCTAAGTTACAAGGTACATTATCAATGCATTTTGATATCTTTCACCTCATCAAAAACCACAACTTATCAACTTTGGTGATGAACCGATGATCACACCATATGATTCAATGAGCAGGGAAATACCGCGGTCTACCTTCAGTATGCACATGCTCGTGTCTGTTCCATTATTCAGAAAGCCAACAAGGATATTGAAGAGTTGAAAACGGTAAGCCTTTCTTTGTACTTAGAAGTTAGAAACAACAACAACATTCGTTGAAGCAGAACATCAATCGATTGCTGATCGGTTCTTTTTGTTTTGAGTTTCAGAAGGAGGTCATTACCTTTGTCCACGCTGATGAGCGTGCCTTAGGATTACATCTAATTCGGTTCCAAGAGGTACGTGTTGGGAGTTACAAATCGAAGTTCTTTTCATTAGCTCGAATCCGTCAAGAGCAAGAATTTCTATGAGCAGCAGCGTAAGAAGTACAAACTATAAACGTGGTATCTTATCCTTGTGTTGTTTAGGTTGTTGAGCAGGCCTGCGCCGATCTGTTTCCCCATTATTTGTGCGACTACTTGTACAGCTTATCTGAAGCATTCTCAAAGTTCTACGCCAGTTGCCAGGTACCATTTTCCTTGCTATGGCTTCTCTCCGTATCACCTCTTATTGGACTTTACAGGTATGCACCAGACGTTGATACAAACGCTTGTTTATTCTGCAGGTGGTCGGGTCACCTGAAGAAACGAGCCGTCTGTTGCTTTGCCATGCGGCGGCCGTCGTCATGCGCCAGTGTTTCAACCTGCTGGGCATCACAGCAGTCTACAAGCTATAACTGTGGACCGTCAATTTGCGTAACGCATTACCTACAGCCACTCTTGATGTTGTAGCATATCCTCTGAACAGTTAGAATTAGAAGAAAAAATTAAATATATTAAAAAAGATGTAAAGCATGCCCACAAAAATAAATTGTTAAGCAAGCTTACAATTAAACGTGCTACAGTTATCACTCGATGTAAATATAACTTATTGTTGTATGCTATGTTTCTTTTGTCCTTTGACGTGTATATCATCACCGACTGACCTTTAGACAACAATAGCTAGTTGCAACAGAGGATAGGAATGCCAAGGTTACAAGCATAAACCGGGAACTCTACACACACGAGGTTTACAATTCAAAAACTCCAGTAAAGGCTGCACCCATTTGTATCAAAAGAACATTGCGTAAAGGTGACAGATAAACAAGCTATATTAAATTAAATATAGCGCGCAGATTTCCTCTTTTACCCCCATTTATCTAGGGGCATTCAACTCAAGCCTCTGGTTGTCAAATGTCTCATCTTTCCTCACATTAGCTTCATCATAGGTAAATTAAGCATAATAAGGTACAATGAAGATAGCAAGATAGTTCTAATCTTGTCTTGTAAATGGAGCCTCGGCCTTCTCCTGCAAGCAAACTTTGCAATGCTGCAACTGCAGCATACGTCCAACATTATGAGGCGTCCATAAGCTTTGCTACTGCCTAGCCCTCTTGGAGCTGCAGCTCGGGCACTTGTAATGCTTTATGCTTTCTGCCTTAGCGGGAGTTATCTTGACGCACTTGCCATGGTACCACCTCTCGCAGATGTCGCAGCCAATCCAGAACTCGTCTGCACTGTATATCCCACCACATGTTCCACATAGAGTTTCACCGTGATCACTGTCATCTTCTCCGTATGCTTCTTCTGTTCCTTTTCCGTTATTTTCTATCTGTGAGTCATGTGTTTGTCGCTGAATGAGAATGAATTGAATGTTGAGGAAAAGAATGGTAATAAAAAAATATCTTTTACCTTAACTGAGGGCTTGGCCCTCCCACCATTGTCCATACTGGACCTCTCCTTAGATTGTTGTCTCGCACCGGAGACAACTTCAAAAACGGTTTGCAATTCATTAATCATACCAAATAAACGCTTCCTATTGGATGACAGTGAAGACAGTGAAATATCAGCAACATAGGCCATCTTACGAAAAAAGAGAATGAAACAAACTAAAGGCAAGGCACCATATCTATCCTCCCAAATTTACATAAAAATAATTATTTACAATACTCAGATCAAGGTGATAATATTACCATCACCCAAAGAAGAGACACAGTAGACTGGGAAAAATCAGACTATTGCCAGTCCCAATCCACCGAAGCAAGGCATGGGAAGGCCTAACTTGAGGTGCTACTCTTGGTGCAACAAAAACAAAAGATTCCATGCTAGTGTAAGATGATTGATCGACAAGAATACTTAGTAATAAGAACTCAATAAAAAAAAGGAAGATGGTTATCCTCCAAGTTGCTAGTACAGTATTTGCACAGGTTACAGTATCTATATGAAAGTAATGCATGAAAAAAAAAAGAACTGCAGATTGCAGAGTCTCAAACAACATGGGCATGCCCATTAGTACACTCATCATTTCTGATGGAAATTAATGTAGAAACGAAAAGCACAGCACTGCGAAACATAGCTTGAGAACTTTATATATCCATAAAAATCAAGGATACAGTAACAGCTCATGAATGCCAGATATTTGCTCGTTCACGTTATTTTTACACAAACCACTTGACCCAGGTATAATTAATTGCGCCCTAGGCTCTTCATAGCACACCAGCATTGCATATATTTTAGCATAATATATTTTTTTCCAGAACTCCATTGCCCGTCAGATCATGGAAAATTGTGTTCTACTTTAGTTTGTATTGATGAAATACCGTTTTCAAGAAATAACACTTAATTTGTTGGTTCCTTTTGCAAAACAAAAAAAATGCACAGGTGTTATGAAATCAGAGGCTACTCATTACTTTGAACTTCAAATATCTAGGAAAATCAATGTTCCTCTACAACATGTAGAGTTAAAGGTGCCTCAGAATAAGAGGGTGATTTGCTTACACGAAGTGGGTTGGATGTAGGAAAAGAGATGTTGAAAAGATAACAGAGAATATCAGCACAAGTGCAAATTCGGTAACTACAATTGGCACAAAAAGTCATGATTCTCCAAATCCATAACAAGAGGTTCTGGCTCTAAGCATGAAATGCCTTTCATCAACAAAAAGTCAGGAATTTCCTAACAGTAGATGGTGACCTTTAACTGCTTGGGCGCACTATCCAGGAGACCAGGACACCACTAATTAACTGAAGACCTCATAAATTGATTCAAATATCAATGCACAAGTGGAAAACTAGTCAGATTCACAGCTTCCACCAAATATTACTTTTCCCTGTGCAAAGAGTCTTTTAAAAGTTGGCATGAGAACATCGAGGCCAGCCTTCAACTAGCACAAGTCCACACTGGGAGTCTGGGGCTACTGTTTGCAGATGTAGAGCATAGAAACACTGAGATACGTATGAAGACATTGATCCATAAATAACAAGATCAGTCAACTCAGTATCATCACAGAAAGCCATGAAAGTCTGCTTTCTCCAACAACTCACGGTAAACAACCAAACTTATCGCGACTCTGCTTTATGTGCCTGTGTAAGTCTCTGTAACTGTAACTGTGTGTTTCTTTAGAAAGCAACGCACCCCCAAATACCCAAGACTTCAAACCACGATTAAACTATCAAAGAAAACCAATATCAATGCCCTTTGCGTCAGAACTACTGCTGAGTGAGTCCATAATCCATACCTTCTCCACTTAGGGCCCGTTCGGTTCCCATGGAATAGTGGCCTGGAACAATTCCTAGCCGGATTGTTTACTTAATTTATACTAACTTTTCATTAGCTGGCCCTTAAGTGGACAAGTTCAAATCCTCTTTGAAGAAGGAAACATATATCTAAATTATGCATTCTAATACCATCACTTGCAACTGGGAATGACATCTCCTTGTGATCAGGACTAATAGCCTTATGGGATCCACAAGCTGGTGACATACTCTAAAATCCCCATTGTGAAATTGCACACAAAAAAGTTAAAAAGGAAAAAAAATACCCTAGGCGTCTGAAATTTCCATCACTGGATCAAGCAACTAAGCACAACACGAGCATCAAATCCCAACAGAACACCATCATGAGTGAAGGCAGTGGGGATTGGTCGGGGACAGCCTACCGGTCATTCCGATTGAGCCGGGAGGCGTAGTAGAAGGCGACGGAGAGGAGCCAGGAGTCGGAGTGGACGGCGACGAGCGCGAGCCAGTCGCGGCGGTTCATGCCGTCGCGCGCGAAGTTGATCCCCAGCGCCGGCTCCGGCAGCTCCGTGGGCACCTCCTCCGCCGGCAGCGCCACCTCCCACGCCTCGTTCGCGTACCCGTACAGGCACAGGTTCTCCTTCTCTGCTCAAGCCCCACACCACCCCCGACCCAAGTCAATCACAGGAAGCACCGCATCGGGATCGAGAGGCGCGACGCCGGAGCGCAACTCACCTGGATCGCACTGCGCGTAGAAGTCCTCCACGTCTGCGAGCAAGGAAAGCAATCGGCGCGGTTAGGTCGCCGCTCGACGAGGGCTAGGGTTCGGGGAGCGAAGGGGGGCTAGAGAAGAGAGCGAGTCGAGTTCACTGACCGTGGGTGAGGGCGCGGAGGATGGCGGAGCGGCGGGAGCGGTAGTCCTTGAAGATGTCCTCGGCGGAGCGGGGAGGGTAGACAACGTGGCCGCGGCCGGAGGCGGCGTCCCCCATGGCGGGCGGGCGGCGGCGAGGGGGCGCGCGGCGAGGCGCCTCTCGTGATCTCCGGCGAGAGGTGGTGGGTGAGGTGGCTGGCGGTGGCGGTTCACGGAAGAAGCCGAGTCACTGGTGCGGGGGCGAGGCGAGACGAGACGGTCAGATGGGATGGGCCGATGGGCGCATGGGGGACAGAGCCGAAGCCGAGCCCGATCTGGAGCGCCGGGCACGCGAGGAAAAGTTGCTAAGGAAATGGATTTTTATATTTAGTTCAGAAATGGATTTTTATATATATAGACAAATGGATTTTGAAGAAATATTTGAAACTCGCTTAAAAGGGAAAATTATGAAGTTGTAGGTTCCTTCAGAGTTTGAATTCGATTTGTAGCTCAAGTTCTCGTGGTTCCGGAGACAACATTTTCAGCCAAATAAAACTATCGTCATGAATTAAAAAAATACAATTATGAATCAATAAGACAAATATAATCATGCTCATGCAGCACTGGCAGCATGGAGTAGAGGAATGCAGTTGGCTAAATCGTTTTAACGGACGCTCCGAGTAATTCGCAGATGTCCTTAGCAGAAAGCAGATAGAGGTGATGAAGTATATATTGGTTTGCATCATTTCTTCATTTACAGCGACACATACTCACAAAAGGAAAATATAGAATACATATGTAAACAGTTGTTATTTGTAGTTTATACTGATACAAGAGAGAAAACGGTGACACCTTTCACTACCATGACTCCAATCCCCCATAACTGGATCACTAGTCGCTATTTATTGATGCACATCTCAATATAGATTACTAGGTGCAAATTAACTCTATTATTTTCTCTACAACATTGCACCCCTCGGATGCCTTGGTCTGGCCCTCTGCTCTTCCATTTCGTTCATCCAGTCAGAAAGCCGGAATATACCCTTCCACAGAAGGTACAGTCCAGCAGCGATGGTTATCGATAGCAAAATAATCAGTAGCACTCTCAGCACATAGGCTTTGACTTCCTGCAGAATATAAATTTGTCACAAGGAGCACAGATTTCAATGAAAGCAGCACATTTTGTATTCCGCACTACACACCTGGAATTTTGATACTTTAACCTCTCGTCCACGGTCACGCCGCTTCCTGCGTTTGGGCACATTTGGAACTTCCACAGGTGGGGTCTATTAGGGAAAACACAGGAAATGAGCACAAGTGCACCAATAACTACAAATTTGATTGCTTAATGGTAAAAACATTTGCAAATAACAACATAATTAAGACATACAAGGCTTTGTATTTAAAGGTTTAAGATTTTGGTACCTTGTTCTCCTGACTTTTCCGGAGATGCAACTCGGAATCTGGCACCTTCACCTTTTTCTTGCAGTCTTCACCACAGGCAAGTAAGCCCACTCCAAATTGACTTTTGGGTACTTCTTTTGGATCACGACCAGAATTACGGTATTCCTTAAGGACATCTTGACATACCCACTCTTGTTTCAGCGTGTTGCATGCACAACGGACATTGACCTTCATAGATAGTATATCAGAGTTAGTGTGATAAGTATGATGAAACAAATGTAATTTAAGCACAGGCACAAACTGCAAACAAACTTTGTGCTAAGCAAAATAAATCTTCTCACTGGACTACAGTTCCAGCAGATAAACATTGTAGCACTAGCACCACAGATTAAGCACTGTGTACCACTTGAACATTACTGCTAGTTGTTCCACACTAAACATTTTGAAACTCTGAATCACAGATATGTACACTGAGAGCGTCGAATCACACCTTTTTCATGCACTGATCAACCGATGGACATGTACCAGGGTGACATACTTCCGAGCACAGATGGGGACAACTCGGTAGTTTCCTGTTCAAAAATATGTACAAATACTTGATATGATAAACAATATAAATAAAGTTATGGAAATTTGTGTTCGAGTTTAGTGACAACAGAGACGTTCACCAACTTCAAAACAGAAACAGTTAGGAGACAATAAGAGGAACTGACCTATGACAAGGGCCGCCACACGTCCTTACTTTAAGCTGTTCTTTAGCTTTCAAGTTGTTAAAATACACACACTCGAAAGCATGTACCATAGCACCACAATGGCATGGTTTTTTAACAAGGACTTTGCAAGGTGGACAGTCGCTCAGATGGCATGGCAAAGGGCAACGGTGTGAACAAGGAGGTTCCCTAACCTGAAACAAACACAAGAGTCAATATCATGCACCAAGCTTAAAGGCATCAGAAAATGCAGTAGATCATTCATATTGAGCTTTGTAAAACAAACCAAACGGAAGTTCTTGGCTTCTTGCAAAGAAAAGAGGCTAACCCTTTGGCAAGGAAGATCACATTGTTCACAAGGCTCAGCATGTGTGTTTTCTTTAATGATAGATGCTACGGGATCTCCTTCAGGTTGATTCAATGGGACCTCTAGCACATGGCAAGACTTTGTACAATAATGGTTGCCACAAAGGAGAGGATTCCCACATAAATTTTGACAGGAAAAAGGCCTCCATTTGCAGCAAGGCATCTGCAAGAAATAGAAATTAACTATAACTTTTCTGTAGTCTGGTTTTGTGCGGCCGTTTGACCCACACAAAAGGCAGAGGGGGGAGGCCATAATAAATTAACCAAAATATTGCAGTGTTGCTGAAAACTTACAGCTCGTTCTTGGCCAAGATGCTGGCCCAAGCATGGCACCAAAACCACCTCTTTGCATGGTGGGCACGGTGTTCCAGGTGTACATTCTATCTCCTTTTCCTTTTTCTTTTTTGTTGGTTTCAGTGTGAACTCAGGGTTTGGAGGAGAAACAGGGCCGTGACACCTAGGTTGTATATGACGATTGTTACGACATCAGAGGTTGTATTCCTTCATAAACAGCCTAGTATCAACACCATTTAATGACACGTGCATTGTAGTTGAAATACAGACCTTTCTTTACATGTGTGGCCACAAGAAAGTTCATCCCCGCAGGTCAGCTTGCAAGGCGGGCAGGCTCCATAGTGGCATTTGTGGGGCTAAGGAATGGAATTAAATATCACACAAATTCTTAGAACCTGTTCAGTGTTCATAACAGTAAAGATAATTTTCTTCCAATTATACTATGAACAAAAGATGGATTAAAATAAACTATATCATGTGAATTTAATGTACATATATTATTATTATCGACCAAGAAAATCATCGAGTAAGAAAAACGACAGAGGGAGAGAAGATTACCCGGCATTCAAGCTTGTGCCTGCAAAGTCTAGGTATGTTGCATTTCTTCGAGCATTTGGGTGGTTTCTGATTCTTTTCAGTTCCACAAGGAACCTGCAATAGAGTTATGCCAACAATTAAACACCCTACAAAGAAGTTCAACCAGGCACGCTTCAATAGTTTTATTCTTTTTTCCCTCATGATGAATAACTTGTGTGCATGGTGAGCAAGAAATTAATTTTAGCCAAACAAAATCCTTTCTAATGAATCACACAGCAGAAAACATAATTTATACAAGGAAATGAACTGAGAGTCTACCGAGTTCCACCTCAAAACATGTTTTCCCACAAGCGCATGAAATGGTCTTCATCAGAGGACACGGTGAACAAGCTCCTCTGCCAAACAAGAGAGATGTTAAAGAAGAACTAAGAACACTTGGGCATTAAGAAGCAAAATCCATAGGCAAATGTAACTATGTAATACACCCTTGCTTGTCTGTTATGCACACACATTGACATTTTGGCACGTGCTGCAAGCATATGGCTCAAAATGTAAATATGTAATACATGGTAACTTGGTAAGCTAAGTTGTATATTTGATTTTGGGGTTCAGACAGTACCTGTGGCATGGTGAAAGGCATTTGTGATTGCCACATCTGAGCTTCCTATCACAAGTCTAGAAAGATATATCTTTCTTTTAGTCCTTGGAAGGCATATAATACCATGGAAAAAAGAAACAAAGGAGAAAAAAGGCATACCTCAGAGCATGGTGGGCAATCCCCAGCACAGCAACGTCGTTTACAAGCATGGCGGCCACAGTTTCGCAAACGCTGGCATTTCCTTTCACACGTCAATTCTTGGTAGCACGGAACCTACCGTGCATCGCATGAACAAGAAGGGTTAAAAACTTGCATTCTACTAATTAATAGCATAGAAATATACATAACAAGCTATAGCATTCAATATTAGAGGAAGGATGTTGCTCGTTGCACAAGCTAGTAGCAAAAATTAAGGACAATGGAGAACGAAAAATCACTACTTGTTACTTGGTCAGGTCATTTGCATTGAATGGTTAGAAATGAAAATGTCAACAACACAACAAATTTAAAGCAGAGACCTCCAAGCATCCAATTTAGGCCTTGATCTTGAAGGACTACATAAACTTTCTACAAAATTCAATAGAGCTTGATGGCTTGATCCATCAAAAACATTCGGTATGAGAGCTAATGCTAAAAGTGTCTCTAAATTGACTTCTGCAGTTTAGACAAACATGAAATTCCTTTGTTGAATTTATCTGCTAGATGGCTTGATCCATCACAAACATACTACTACTGTCTACTTACTACATAAGATACATACCTCCTTCTTCAAACCCCCGCAACGGCAGGCCTTTGTGATCACAAGCCTGCAAGTTTCATCACAGGGACCACGATGGCACCGCTCAGGGCATCTGTGTCGTCCACACCCAAGCAGCTTATCGCAATTTGATCCACATGTGGCAGCCTCTGCATCACAGTCCAACTTTGGATAGTCTTTCTTCCCACAAGGGCAAGTGCGCCGACCTCGAAGCGGGCATTCCCCACACTTGCCCCCATGGCAGCCCCTCTCACACTTATGCTTTCCACAATCTAACATTCCACCACAATCCCTCTTACACTGAAAAACCCTTTCAGAGCACAATTTCTCCTCCATTGTCTCTCCACACTGACATTTGTGTTTCCCACGCACTGCACACGGCGGGCACGGCCCATCATGGCAATCCACTGGACACCGATGTAGTCCACAGCTAAGACGCTTGCTACATTTCCCCCCACAAGAGTAACGCTGATGTGCGCAACGCCGGGCCTCCCGGTGTGACCCGCAAAAGCATGGGGCGTTAGGCACAACAGCCGGGCATGGTGGACAAGGCCCTGGGTGGCACAGCAGTAGACAGGTGTGCTCACATCCGGAGTCGAGATTTGCATTGAGCCGACGGCCGCAGACATCACCGCAAGAGTGGGGGAGGATCCAGGGGTCTAGAGCCGGGTCTGCGGTCTTGGTGCAGAAGCAGAGGTAGGATGTGGGGGTCTGGGACTTGGGGTAGGCAAAGCGGCACTTGGGGCAGCCCCAGGTTGGGGATGGCACGGCAGGTCCGGAGGCTGACTGGTGGGCCCATGACTGGATGCAGGGGAGGTGGAGGATGGCAAAGCAGGAGGAGGAGCATGACCAGACTGGATCGGAGGGGCGGATGGGGTCGAAGCAGATCAGGCACGGCGGCGATCGGCGGCGTGCGGCGGAGGAGAGGAAAATACCGACCTTGGAGAGGTCGGCCCCCTCGCCGGCGACCGAGAGGTAGGCGGAGACGACGGAGGCGGTCGCGGAGTCGGAGGCCGTGAGATCGGCCTCGTCCCCGGAAGAAGACGAGTATGAGGAGGGATCGGAGTCGGAGACGGCGATAGGGTTCGCCGCCGGGGGCGCGGGTGCCGGCGACGGCAAGGGTGCTGGTGGGCGGGCACTGGAGGCGGCGGCTGTGGAGGTGCGATTGGGCTTGCGGGAAGAGGATCCGGCCGCGGCGGCGGCGTAGGAGGACGGCATGGCCGGCGGCGTGGTCGTCGCCGGAGACGGCGGTGGTGGTGCGCGCGAGATTGAGCAGTGACCTTTTTGCAGGTAGATCCAGTGATCCACGATATTTTCCTTCACTTTTTTATAAATTGGGCCTTATTTTTTTAAGAGTTGGGCTTTGGGTTTATTGGGCTATCCCGAAAAAAAGCAGCGTGTCACCAGCCCGCAGTATTTATGGGCCGAGGTATTGCGACTTGCTGTTTTGTTTTGTTTGGGCTTTGTTGAATTCTTATCCATTTCCCTTTGCTGTTTTCGATGTTAGCAATTTGTTTTTCATCCCTCAAAAAACAATTTGTTTTTCGTTTTTTTTACTTCCTGGCGAGTGTTCGCCATTTTCCCAAGTTCCAACACTTTTGAGCTTCGATCCATTTGTACAAACAGTAATAGTGGGTGGTCTTGACTCTTCATCAATTCAGCCTTTCACACGATCTGCTTGGAAAATGCATTACAGACCGAGGATTTTTTTTTTGTTCGAGTAGATTCGAACTTTTTTTATACTTTATAAATTCGAACGTTGACCGAGGATATTTCAGTACTACGTATAAAGCAATTGGCAAGGCAGAAACTCTGCTTCCAGAAACTCTGCTGAAACAGAACGGTTCTACTACTTCGTACGAGTACTGCTATTTTTTTAAACGTAGCATGAGATTGTACTAATTTTATTGAAAGAGAAGAAAATATTACAGCCGGTTAATCAGGAGATTATTCTTACGCTAACAGGGACGCTGCTATTTCATACTCCCAAAATAATATTAACACCAACAGCAATAGCTCAGCTCAGTACTCGAGAGACGAGACAGCACAGGTGCACACCACACGCACGGGCACAAAACAAAATGGTCAGAACCTTATCGCGACAGCTCGTGCTGACCAAACCGGCGGCGGCAGCCATGCGCCGCTTGGGCCCTGGAGGAGCGAACAGTACGCAAGCAAGCGGCCAGGCCAGCCGCCACGCGTCGTCACTACGGCGGCTGCGCCGGCGCGGCGGCGTGCCCGTCCTTGCGGCGCCCGAATTCGTGCACGGCGAGGTGGAGCTCGGCGGCGGCGAGGAGGAAGTGCATGGCCTGCGCGGGGCGGAGCAGCGCCACCACCGCCCGCATCGTCTCCATCCGCAGCGCGTCCGCCATCTCCAGCACGCGCCTCATCCCCTCCGCCTTCGCCTGCATCTCCCGCTCCATCGCCTCCGCGTCCATCTTGCCGCCGCCGGCGAGCTCCACCATCTGCGCCGTCGCCAGCGCCTCCTGCACAGTGCACACATGAGTTCTGAGCTCACCGAAGATTCCCCCCCCCCCCCCCCTCTTTTTTTTGAAGAAAAAAATGACTTGCAATTTTATTTTATTTTTGCTCACCTGGGCACTGGCGGCGGCGTCATCGATCTCGCGCTCCCTCGTGATGGTGCGGCGCTGCAGCTGGTCGGCGGCCTGGAGCTGCCCAGCGCTGAGGTCGGCGAGGTCGGCGGCGAGGCTGCCGCCGTTGAGGAAGGAGGGGAGCTGGTGCTCGAGCTGCATCCCGGACTTGGTGTACAGCAGGTGGAGCGCGATGGTGGGGCGCCATCCGCCGCACCAGAGGAAGAGGTTCTCGGTGGTGGAGGTCCAGGACGGGGTGAACATGCGGAGCACATCGCCGTCCGCCGCCGCGCCCTTGGTGCGGTAGTAGTGCTCGTAGTGGCCCAGCACCCGGCCGACGAGGCGGCGGAGCTCGGGCTCCGGGGTCGCCGGGTCCGCGGACGCCGCGGCGCGGAGCGCGGCGAGGTCGCGGGACTGCTCGGCGATCCAGGACTCGAAGAACTTGGAGAAGGGCTCGGTGGGAGGCGTGGAGCTACCATTGTGGCCGCCGTGGCCGCGTGGCGCTGGTGGGGTGGCGGCCATGGCGATCGTTGCGGTGGTGGTGGTGGATCTCGATGCCATAGCTGCTTCGGAGGTAACGAGGGGATGGGCTGCTTATAAAGGTGGCCCATGTCGGTTACTGCTTTGGGCTCCATCATTTTTCTTTCTTTCGCCATTTTATATTCCTTTCTTTCAATTTTTTGTTTCTTTTGTAACATTTTTGTTTCTATTTATTTCATGGAAAATCATGTCGTAGCTTCTAGGAGGAAAGAGGGATGCGTCTGTGTGGTCGGCAACGTTCCATGTAAGCATGGGGAGTGGGACCCAGGCAATCTTTAGCAGCTTGGTGGTGCATCACCCTTGGCCTTGGGCCTTTGGCTTCTTGACTATTTAATTCATTTATTATTTTCTATGCACAAGCGCATTTTCTCTGTTTTTTTTACCTGTAGGTTTTTCTATGATTTTGGCATCAAGTTAGTACGTCCATGACAGCATGATTGAGTGAATTCTTTTTAGCCCTTCCTCCCTCTACCAAGAGTATGTTGCACGTTAAAACTTATGATAGTCAATACTAGCCTTCAAAACTAGCTCATAAATCATAATCTTATCCCATTTTTCATACGTTCATAACCGACACTAGCGGTCAAAGAAGTATACTGTACGTTGGTGATTATGTCAATGTCGAAATCGATAATTTTCTTTTTAAACTAGAGGCCGGAATATAATAATTTTGGGGGAGTACATGCAGCCTAAATATAACTAGTAAATGGAACATTATGTCATGTAAATAAAACAGATAAACCATGGATCGGAATTACCATGTGACTACTTATATCCTACTTCGTACCGTCTTTCGTCGTGTTCGCTTGGCTGCTGGTTGATGACTTGTGCTGATTTATGCTGAGAGAAAAATACTGTTGGCTTGACTGGTGCTGATAAGCCAAACGAACGAGTCGTTTGTCTTGAGCTCACAGAAAATAAAAAGGGAACAAATATTTTTCTCCCCCTAAAAAGACGAGGTACTCCCATGGGCCATGGCCGTGTTTGCACCGCCGGCCAGATACAGTCAACTTGGGAGCGATATGATAGCTCGGATTTCTAGGGATGCAATCGGGCTTTTCCTCGCCGCTGCGCGTGGGCCATGGCTGTATGTATGCAGGTGAACGGCACTTGCAAGCTGGCTCGCTCTCGTTCCTTGGGACCGAAGGAAAAACGGAACCCTGCAGCGGTATGTGCCCCAGACAAAGCGAGCACACGGTTTCGCGCGACACCGTGGGTTCGCGAATCCGCTGCAGCCCTACCTGCATGCTGCCGCTGCATTCGCGACGCGGGCGTTCGCGGGGAGCCCGACTCCCCACCAGGCCGAGCCCGGCGGCGCGCGCGCTTCACGTTATTAATTTTTTTCCCCGCCGGAATGGATTGGCAGTTTTTTTTTGTATAATTGGATTGGCAGGATTGCGGCGTTCCTACTAGGACTAGTACTGCTAGACTAAAAGAAGGGAGAAAGAGAAGAAGATCGTTTGTGGCTGTGTCGCACAAGATCTCCGTCGATGTATCTGCTTGTGCCTGTGTCTCCCTGCAGCAACGGTGTTCGATGAAATGCCAGCAGGGGGCAGGGGCGCCACTGCCAATCCGGTAACATTACGTACTATTCTTAAGGAATTTTCTGAACCTATTTCTTCCCTGCTCCCTCCTATATGCATTTTTTAAGTCCTGCTATTTTACTGTATAAATGCTAACCGAATGTCTTGTTGATGCTCACGCTGAAGAAATTCTTGATCCAACTGGTTAGTTTAAATCAAAGTTATTGACGTCACAGTGTGTAATCACAGCAGAATAGTTTATTTTATTGCCGAAAAGGGTTCATAAATTTGCATTGGGACCACTGCATATGTTACCAGAATAGTAACATTTGTTTTGCAACTTGAAATGGCAACTTCTTTTTTCAGTTTTAGGCTGAATTAAAAAAGATGCAAGAAAAAACAAAGTGAATGATTTCTATGCACACTGGATTGGTTTGGAGAAAGCGTAGCAGCCCGTGAGTAGTCAATAAAATGGGGTTAGTGTGATGGCATCGCAATCTTTTATCTGATGGTGCAAATTCACCCCAATTGGAACTTACATATGACAACTTAATGAAGGAGCCCGCTTCTGGTGATGCAATTAAAATAACCAGCATGTACCTGTCACCTGTGTTTGTTTTATGCATGTACCTGCGTTTGTTTTATACTATCTCAAATCAGAGCAAAATACCCAAAGGTATGCTTAGATTGGAACCTATGATATCATGTTTTTCTCTATGGATATACGCTAATGTCACACTTAACAGCTACATGTATTACAACCTTATTTAGACATAATAACTAATATAATTATCTTAGGTGTGCAGAAAAGGACAGAAAACCTGAAGAATCCCCAACATGCACTGCATGTCTGATCTGGATTTCTATTTGGTGAGAATTGAATCTATGGGCTTCTGCAGAGGCTTAAGTTAGACACATTGACGTTTCCATTTCCTTCTGCAAAGACCGGAGATCAATCTGTTTATAGCGAAGTATTGGAAGGAATCACCGCCCACAGAAGATGGTGATGATCGCAGATGCAGTCATACAAAGGTACACTAACAAGTTAGCTGATCTTATTGAGGACAGCGTGATGAGAGCTCTTGGTGTAGTAGAAGATCTCAAACTGCTCAAAAATCGTCTGGAGTACATGAAGAGTGTTCTTGTCGATGCTGAGGTAAAGAGAGTCCATGATAGTGCCATAAACACCTGGCTGAACCAGTTGAAAGATGTCATGTATGATGCTGATGATCTAATTGATCTCTGCTCCATTAAGAGCCAGAGGTCTTCCCATAGTCAACCATTCTCCATGGGAAATCAACGGGTATGCCACAAAGTCCCATCCTTCTCTTGTCTTTGCGACTTTCAGTTCAACTGTGAGATTGGTTATAAAATTAAGGACATCAATGAAAGACTCGAGAGAACTTTTAAGGACAAAGTTATGTTTAGCTTGGATAGAATTATCCCTGAGCATATAAATGTACCTAATGTTGACATTCGTCAGACTGATGCTTTGCCAGATGATGTCGTTGGGGAAGATATTGTAAACAGTACTAATGAGATGGTTGGAAAACTGGTTGCTTATAGAGAAGTAGGTGCAAAATTTGGTATTTTTGGCATCGAAGGAATGCCAGGAATTGGGAAAACAACCTTAGCTAAGAAGATATATAATGATCCAAGGATAGAAAAGGAATTTCAGCTCAGGATTTGGTTATGCGTGACTGAAACTTTTGATGAGATCAATTTGCTGAGGCAGATGATCCGGGCAGCAGGAGGAATTACAGAGCAACAAAGCACCAAAGCCGAACTTTTGTTCTGTCTTGTCCATTGTATATCTGGGAGGACTGTGTTTCTAGTACTTGATGATGTTTGGAGGGCAGATGTGTGGACTGATCTACTATGCAGGCCTTTCGAAAATCAGCTCCATCCTAGTCGAATTCTAATAACCACAAGAGACAACACGGTATTACAAGAAACAAGAGCAATACACATCCACCATGTGCAAAAGATGAACGAGGAGACTGGCATAGAATTATTGCTAAAAAATACTTTCAGAAAGCAGGAAAAGGAAAGGGCGAAAAGGTTCAAAGATATTGGAATGCAAATTGTCTTGAAGTGTGACGGCCTTCCTCTTGCCATAAAGGTGATTGCTGGTGTATTGTCATCCAAGACTACTATAGCTGAATGGGAGGAAATACGTGATTGTGAATGGTCTTTAAATGGGCTTCCAGATCGAGTACAGGGGGCACTGTATTGGAGCTATAGAGATTTGCCCTCTGAACTTAAGCAGTGCTATCTTTTCTGCTCGATATTCCCTGCGAGCTCTCAAATTCATAGGGAGGCTATTTCTTACTGGTGGGCTGCTGAAGGTTTAGTGAGCCAAAAGGGCGACATTTCAATGCATGATGCGACTGAAGGCTGTTATGATGAGCTTGTTAGAAGAAATCTCTTGCAGCTACATCCGAGGTATCTCGACAAGAGCAGATCGACAATGCATGACCTTATAAGATCACTTTCCCAGCATCTATCAAAGGACGATACCTTGTTCATTGATTCGCACAGGATTACAGATTCTGTGCCACAGGTTCGCCGTTTGGGCATCGCTAACGTTGGAGAGAGGCTACCTCTTGCACTGCAAAAGATTGCCTGTTTGCGTACATTGGCACTGTTTGACAGTCCAAAGTTTTCTACCATTGATGGTGAATTGTTCAGGAGGCTCAAACATCTTCGCGTTCTCATTCTTAGTGAAACAAGCATCAAGGTTGTCCCTAAATCCGTGAAGAATTTGGTGCATCTGAGAGTTCTGAATCTCAGCTTTACAAAACTGCAGGGGCTCCCCGAGTCAATTGGGCGTCTTCTAAATCTTCAATATCTTTCATTGCTAGGTTGCAGGGAGCTTCGTGTGTTGCCAAATAATATCGCAAAACTATTAAGCCTGAGGTTTATTCGCCTTAATGGGACTGCAATCGCTTCCATGCCACGTGGAATTGGGGGATTGCATCATTTAGACATGCTCATGGGAGTTTTCGAGAGTTCTAGCGGATTCAGGTTGAATGAGTTGCAGAGCCTCTCACAGCTTAGGCGTCTCCAGATCGATAAGCTTGAAAGAGTAGAAGTAGCTGGTGTAGTCCTGAAGGACAAGACAAAGCTGAAAGAACTGTCACTTGGCTGCACAATAGACAGGAGCAGAACCGATGAAGCACTTCGTGGGACAAATGAAGGCTACAAAACTATGACAAGAGTTTATGAAAATCTTGTGCCACCGCCAAATCTGAGTCATCTTTTCATTCATGGTTTCCTGGGCACCAAGTTCCCAACATGGTTAGTTTCACTATCACCGGATATTTTCAGAAACTTGTATCATTTGCACCTCAACGATTGCATCCGGTGCCCACAAATTCCGCCAGTTGGTCAGCTACCTGATCTGCTTGTGTTCAGGATTAAAGGTGCCGACGCGGTGGTTAAGATGGACACTGATCTTTTTGGTCAAGGCATAAGGGAAGGAGAACAAATTACATTCTTCCCTAGACTTGAATTATGTCACATCTTTGATATGTACAACTTAGAGTGCTGGTCTTTAAACACACAGGAATTAAGCAGAAAGATGCAGAACCCTCGGCAAATCATCCTGATGCCACATCTCAAGCGCTTAATGATTGTTAACTGTCCCAGGCTACGAGCTCTCCCAGACGGCCTGTCAAACATAACCAGCCTACAAAGGATTCAAATAGAAGGCGCATATAGCCTGGAAGAGATCACAAATCTGCCTGCAGTGGTTTGGCTCAAGGTCAAGAATAACAAGAGTTTGAAAAGGGTCTCCAATTTGAGGAATCTTGAGCGATTGCTTGCCCAAGATTGTCCTGCGCTAGGAGTTGTGCAGCTACCACATTCGCTGCAGAAAGTTTACTTGGTCGACTGTTTAATGGAGCAAGACATCAGAACATGTTTATCACAACATTCGGGGATACTGGTTCATGCTGCAACAACCGGTGGCGATGACAGGGATATGTTTCCAGATGAATCGATATACAACTGAAGAGGTGGGCGATCGATTTCTAGTCCATGTTTCGGTAATGCACCTGCAAGGACTTCGAGCATGGAAAGCTCATTGTAACCTTCTTGATTGATTCATTGATTTGGATTTGACAAGATTTAACTGAATGTCTTGTGTCTTAGTTCTTACACTACTACAGGCTGTAAAGCACGTTTTTCTTTTCTGTTTCTTTCTTTAGAAAGAGGTTGTCGAACTTTCTTTTCCCCGAGAGCAGTCTGATCAACTAGTATTTTCATGTTTTTGTATGAACACTGAAAAACGCATTACACTTGTACAAGTTCTAAAGGAAGTTTTCCTTTCTTTTTTCCCTTTCTTGAGAAAAAGTTTGCAGAAAGTAGCTCTTATTGTACCATATGTAATGTAGGCATTTTATTTTCCTGGATCTCGTAACAATTTTTTTTGTCTCTTTGTATTTTCATCGTGTCAATTTGTGCGAATGGATCTGTTTCAACATTGCTCGAGTGATTATTCATGGTCGTAAATCGAAACGGCCTGTGAGCTTTCTTTTTCTGAGAGCAAGAGAGCAGTCTGATCAGCTAGTGGTTTCATGTTGTGGTATAAACACTGATAAACGAGTTAAACAAACACAACAGGGTACTGAACTGAAATATACACAACTCATATTTATTTAGGAGAATTACACAAAAATGGAACGGCAACATTACATTACACGACAATACTCCTAGCAATTGCAATGGCAATAAGGAAGAACAATTCATCCAAAAATGGCCAAAGTATAAAAACCAAAAAACCCAACAAGACCTGCGAAAAAAAAAGAGAGTATACAAAAAGGTGTCACGGATGCAACGCAGAGACCACCTCACATTCCCATCGCCGTCACTACTACAGCCCCCACCACACGCCGGCCAGCGCGAGCGCCGCCGCGACGCCGCCGCCGCCGCCCACCCTCGCCGCGGCGAGCGACGCGGTGGCATCCGGCGACGCCTCGGCCTCGGGCGAGTCCGCGACGGACGCCGGCGCCTTGCCCTTCTTCTTCCCCGGCGCGAGGACCGGCGCCGGCGCGGGCGCCTGCGGCGCGCCGAAGAGCTTCGCCGGCAGGAGCACCTTGTCGACCTGGTACACGACGAGGTTGTCGCCGGTGTACATGGCGTTGTTGACGGTGGCGTTGACGACCCCCGTGGAGATGTTCACCTGCTGGCCCTCGGAGGTGATGTTGAGCGGGTACTCCCCCGGCGCGGTGCTGCCGGCCTGCGTCCGGAGCGGGTTGCTCACCGTGTCGAACTGCGACATGGGGATCGCCGTGGAGACGACGTGGTACTGCACCAGCGCGTTCTTGTCCTGGTCCGACAGGGAGTTGAGCGTGCCGGACGGCAGCGACGTGAAGGCGTTGTCCGTCGGCGCGAACACCGTCAGGCCGTTGCCGTTGTTCTCGAGCTGGTTGTCGATCTGCGACGCCACGCCCGTGGACTTCATCAGCCGAATGAACGTGTTGAACTGCCCGCCCTTGGCCAGAACGCCGGTGATGTTGGTCGACCCGGCCGCCGGCGCCGGCGCCGCTGGGGTCGCCGGCGTGGGAGTCGCCGGCGCCGCGGGTGTCGCCGGCGTGGGCGTGGCCGGCGCCGCCGTCGGGCCCTGCTGCGCCGCCGCCGTGGCGGCCACGCCGAGCACCACGAGGACGCGCGCGAGTCGCCGCATGGCCTGCATGGTGATGGCTACCTCGTGACTGGCTTGCCACGCAACGAAATGGAGCTAGTGATGGATTGATCAGTGTGGCGGTGTGGAGGGAGGGCAGTGACGCGGCCACTTATAGATGGGTGGTTGGGTTGGGGGCAGGGGCAGGGGCACGAGAGGAAGAGGAGTGAGCTGTAAGAGAGGTGTGGTGGGGGTAAGTCACATACAGTTACAGGGCACCAAACGATGAGGTGAGCGAGCTGCCCGGAGGTGGAACAGGCTAACAGCCAGGGTTGCTTCAAGCTGCAGCGAGCCAGCAAGTGCAGATGCAGTGGGGTTAAGTCACGAGAGGGGGGGCTCCGGTTTTTCCTCATCTTTTCTGACCATTGCAAGGTGGTAATGATGGTGATTTGTGGTGTGAGGAAGGGCTGTTGTTTAGGTGGGAGTGTGAGCTGAAAATATTTTGCCAATTTAACGGAACATGGAACGGGACAAATGGATGAAAATGGTAGGAGAATTGATGTGTGTTTGGCTCTTAGTTGGGAGAGTAGCAGGGGTAATTTGTAGTTGTGTAGTCATTGGACAACTCAAAGCAACAGGTGATTTATTACAGTTCCGAAAAATGTACTGGTAGCAAGGGATTTTTTTTTTCTTGGGAGAACTCAACTTACTCAGGTTAGGTACAAAGATTTTCGTAGTTGACTGTTCACTAGCACTTCCAGCAGGATTGCTGTTATTACATCCTTATTTGCATGAACATTACTCGGATCCAAAGCTTTGTGATTTTAACTTTTAGGGTAAACCAACTCCAACCAGATTCTAGATCAATCCAATCCTATTGGATCAGCAGAGAAAAGTGCAGGTCAGGGCTCAGGATCTACCAGGGCTCCTCTGTTCCTCACCACAAAGACACTCTGTCCAGTGGTGTCACCAAACCGGCATGAACGACGAGATCGCCAGGGAATATTTCAGGGACAAAAGTAAACGAGCAGCTGGTGCATTTCTTTCATCATGAATAGCCGGTGCAGCTAACGTATGATTTTCCAGAGAGCAGGAAATATGGTCCAATAATTCTCCCAGCTCGGCAGCAAACAAAAACGCCTCCGATCGAGATGCGTCGCGCACGGCAGGTTCCGGTGTGCTCTGGCCTGCCACGACGCTAACACCCGATCCAACCGTCTCCATCAGCCCGGTGGCGCATCCATGTTCATGCACAATTGCACATAACAACATATCATGCTTGACTGCAAGAGGAAATATCAGCCTAGAATGCCAACAACGAAGAACAGAGTAGCAGCTTAAACATCTCAGCTATAACAGCTTAAAACCGAAGTTACCAGACACCAAAGGTTGCCCCCCAGGCAACTTCACCATCAAGCATAACTTATGATCTCAGATTTCTTGCATCAAACTTTATCATCAAGAATTCAGGAGAGGTAACGCTGGCAGAAATGCACCTCGCAACTAATTTAAGAGTGTCGGCGAACTCAAAGTCGAGATATGAGCATGTAACCATGTAACCACCTGATGGTTAATTACTTTAACTGGATTGTTACAATACAACAAAAGAATTTGGGCCTACCGCAACCCATGGAATAATTGA
Source organism: Echinochloa phyllopogon (assembly GCA_033239725.1). NCBI lineage: Eukaryota > Viridiplantae > Streptophyta > Magnoliopsida > Poales > Poaceae > Echinochloa > Echinochloa phyllopogon. The sequence continues at coordinate 5,541,686 of BTCW01000014.1, read as the reverse complement.
TTCATCACCTTAGCATTTATTTACATGGCTAGGGGGGAAAGAATAGAATGGGATAATTTGACCTGAGCCTAAAATGAATGGATCGAGGAGCACAATTGTTGCTCCTCTGGTATCCTAAGCCGCGGCAGCTTTGCACACCGGGCATGAATTCTTCGTCTGCAGCCACTTCTTGATGCAGTCAGCATGGAAGTCGTGGTTGCATTTCAGTATTCCCAGCACATCTTTGTCTTTGTAACCATCCTGCCAGAATACATCCATCGGTCAGAATTCGAAGGATTCAGGCCATGGTCATACAATATTAGCCATCAACTTAACAGGAACAGATTGAGAAAATGTACCAGGCAAATAATGCAGCTCCCATCATCTTGGTCATCTTGATCGTTGTGTATTTGGTCAGAACTGCAACAGACCACTTCTCTCACACACGTCGAAATCTTTTCATCAGCCACGCCTGTGTTGACATTGCCCATAAATTCTCCCAAAGCCAACAGGTCCTGCAGGACAATGAAAGGTAAAGTTAGACAAGCAGCTCAAATTTCTGGAGCAAGACGGTCCAAGCAAAATGTGGTACTTCTTACCTCATAGCTCATGTTGTCAATGTCCAGTCTCATGTCCCTGTGGGGGTCAGCAGCTGCAGCTCTTGATTCATAAAAGACCAATTGGTCCAGCATCATAAACCGCTTCACAAACAGCAGCAAGATCAGTTTCAAGTTCTATAACAAACACTAACCTAATTTCATGGAAACAGGGAAGAAAAGGCTATCTACCTCTGCCTCGAGCATCAAAGGATGAAGACCATAGTAAGAGCTTCTAGCCCTTCTGTTCCTTCCATTGTTAGCATGCCCTGAGGATACAACCCTTGCGTGTCTAGAAGATGCAGCAGTCCTGGCAAGTAATGGCTGACCAATCCGCACAGATGTGGAGGTAGCTGCAGAGGTACCAGGTGCATAACTTCGAATGACTGTCTCATGGGGCATTGCTCTAGAGCCAGAGGAAACTGTGGCAGCTGGAGGGGGGTAGAAGGGAACAGTGCCACCATGAATGGTCCTAGGAGCATAGCTACCAAATGCAAATGCTGCACTGCCAGATGGACCATGGATAGTTGGGACAGCACCAACACTTGAGTTTCTGCTTCCAGTAGCAGGATAGGAAGTCCTCTCTACAGCCCTGCTAGTGAATCCTGGTGGTGCACCTGCAAAACCATCAAAACTCCCACGCTGTAAGTATCAACAAAGTAAACTGAATCAATAACAGAAACAGCTAGCACATAGAACAGAAGGGTTTGTTCAATTGAAAGTCAAACAACAGGCATGTTAAATTTAAATCAAGCCATGAAAGCAACTCCCAACCAAACTTGGAAGGGGCAAAGTTTGCTTCCACCATGTCATGTTAGAACAGTATTAGATATCTAGCACATTTAACTAAGCATTGAGTACTAACCTGATGGTACAGTTCTTGTTGGGACAGAAACAGATGCCTGGTTCCTTTCCACTGATGTACCAAGGGAAGCACTTGCAGTCGAACCAAACGACGGCAAATGAATGTTGTTTGCTGTATAAGTTGAAGCTGATCTTGGTTCCAGTGAAATATTATGATTGTGGCGTGCTCTCACATTCCTCTGAAATCCTTCTTGATGAGTTAAGTGTTGGCCATCCCAACCACTTTGGCCAATGCTTAAAGGCATTTGAGGAAGAAAGGGCTCAGCGAGCGGAGCAGGATTTGGCTGCACAGAGTTGGATAACTGAGTACTGGAAGAGCTTCCAACATAATAATCACTAGCACTGATCCCCACAGGGTGTATGATTGGACTTTTTCGTTTCATTGCAGTCCTTCTGTTGTCCGTATGGGAACTCATTGGCGCAAAGCCTTCCCCAGATCTATGTGGTAAACTCACACCAGGCTCTGCTAAATGGCCACTGGAACTTCCAGCAAGACAATGAACAAATGAAGCATGTGAGGTTCCTGGGTTCCCAACCATATAACCTAGAGTTTGTGCAGCATGACTTGAAGATGGAAGGTCATTTGATCTAAGTGTCATATTCCCATGACTTGAATGACCGATTCTAAGGGGCGCATCACTTCGATGATGCACCAAAAGCTTATGACCTGAGATTAGAACAGAAAACATTAGTTATTTTTATCACAACTCTGATAGATGTACACAAGTATGGAGTATTGGATTCAGTCCAGCTACCTAAAGGCAGGGATTCATTGTGTGGAACATTCTTGGGTTGAATATGATCCATCTCTGGCAGGTGGAGGGGGCAGTGGTTATTTTGAGCCATAAAACAAGAAGTCCGGTCTGCCTGCCCTTAATCTGAAAATGGAAAAAAAATCAATATCAATAATCCAGCACCAACATAACATTGGAGACCCAAATGAAAGAATAAATTGCCATGAAATCACAAATATTGCTATGCTACCAATATATGTTGTGTAAGACCATCACAAAAGTATTGAAATCATTCAAGTTCATTCCATATTTCAGTCTTTGATTGCCAGTACATAAACCATGAACCAAAAAACAAACACAATTCTGAACACCCATAATGAGGTACGGCAAGAAAACACAAGGATCCAAAATCAACTCATAAAACTGAAAGTCACACCCACCAAAATATGGAAGAAACACACTTACGAGACATTTACTTAGTGAAATCACAACTATGCAATCCTAATGATGCCACCTTTACTTGGCAAGTAAATGGGCTATAGGATTTTAGAATGAATCATTCACATCCCTTGATAGGCAGACGTAACAATTGGTAAGTTGACTACAGAATACTGGTTTTGGACAATTTAAAATGTTCTTATCATTCAGAACAATAGAGCAATAGATACAAAGATTACAAACTGACAAGGGAAATTATTTACTTATTGAACTCTGCGACATGGCACCTAAACAACACAAAATGATCCATGATAATGGTATAATTTCAAAATATCATAGTGGCTTGATAAACTAAAAAACAATAACCCTTTTATCATAAATCGACACTGATATATCAAATGTATTTACAACCACATTGTATATCATATTCCTTCCAAACTTTTTATACATTCTTAGTAAACATATAATCAAATCAAACATAATGAATTTTACTTTACATGGCAGGAAACATAATATACAAAGAGAAAAGAAGAAAAAGAATGAAAGAACAGATTGCAGACGGAAGAAGAAATGCTGCAAGCAATACATGCCCGAAGGTGCCAAACTATGTCATTCCTAAAAATCTCAAGTGGATGTGGTTCTGCCCCTCCTCTGTTAATTGGTAGATCCACCTCACTCCAAAATTCAACAGATATCTAGCTTGAATTTCTTTCGGACATGATTCATCTTGCAAATATATTAATCAGAAATAACAACCCAGCATGCAAAAGTGGAGGAAAGCTGCTGCTTCTTTCTTGTGTATCAGTTCTTGCTTTCAGTTCTACATAACTGGGAGGTTAGAAAACATCTTCCCTATGCATGATCAATATCATGTAGCAAAGCAGTATTAAAGGAAATGCAACATCAATACTCCGATCGACCTATGTTCAATACAACCTAACAACACCTCACAGATGACACTGTCAATATCATGCTTATGTCTACACTACAAATAAAACACCAAACCATGCTACATTCAAGGAGCTGAGTCAGCAAATGTAATATAAATCTAGTCCTCATGAGAACAGAGTTAATGAACACATCATATAACCAACTGAATAAATGACTACCGAACAATGTCTCCATAAAACATCATACTCCCTCCCTACAGAAATAAATGTTGTGACAGGCAGCTTTTGCCTGCTTGCAGTTTTGATGTTCGGGATGTTAGGGTCGTTTCCGACCGGAGGGAGTATAAGCCAACAGAACGGCACATGACAAAAACAAATCAGATGTCTAATGTAGAGAAGCACAACAACCACATTCTACAACACCAATGATGCTGGAGTATGCCTAAGGCAGGTGTTCCAAAATCCAAAGGCACAGTAGTAGAAAATGGGAGATCTCTCTCCCACAAAATCCTACTGTAGCATCTGAGCGACCTATCCAAGTAGTCAAGTAAACAAATGCAGGCACACATAATCATATCCATCTACTTCGAAGCTAGTACATTCAGTATATGGTAATCAGGGGGATCAAAACAGGAAAATACATATTCTACGGGTCACCAGGTCGAAAATCAAACTCTAGTGGGTCCAAAATCAATGCCAAATACCATCCTTGACATGCATTTCGACACCACCAAATGGTTAAGTGGAAACTGTTACAAAGCATGGAACAAGGACAAGCCGAAGATGCAGAAGACGTAAAAATAGATACAGGAGCATGAGAATTATTCAGATTCGAAGAGCTACTTTAACAATGCTTAGTTGCGAAGGCAGAAAGAACAGGTGCGCAGGGCCCAATCCCCTAAATGGAAAGTTCATGTATACTTCTAAAAGAGTAAACTTTGGCCGCATAATTAAACCCGACTCATCCGATTAACAACCCTTTGCAGAAAAGAATTATAGCAGCTACTCTCATGATGGCTTACCAGAAAGGAACATCTACCAGTAATGAAACAAGTCCACATGACCCCACGGGATAAAATCGAAATCCCAACCACACACACCATCTACGATACCGATTCCCCGAAACATCTAGCCGCGACTGAACATTTCCCGAAGAATCAACGACCGCGGCGCGCATCGCATTCCTCACGCGGCGCATCAAATCGCCCCCGTAATCACGCCGTCCAACGAGCCAAACCGCACAAAAATCGACGCCGAGACCCGGACTCTTGGGTAAAAGGGGCATCTAAGCCGGAACAAACCACCGATCAGCGATCAATCGAACGAAACAAGCAGGAGCAGCCGGGATTCGAAGGTCCGTACCTCGCGGGCGCGCCGATCCGGTGCGCCGCCGAGTCTGCGGCGAATCCCCCGGTCGCCGGCGGCGGATTTCTCCGGCGGACGGCGGAGGGGATGCGGGAAGAGGTCACCGTACGGCGGAAGCTTCGGTGGGGGCGGGCGAGCGGAGACGCAACCCCGCGCCGCTGCTGCTGCTGCGTCTCGCCGCTGTTAAACAAACAGCGGAATTTGTCCGTGTGAGGAGGGGGAGGGGAACGGTGGAGGCGAGGAGGGTGACGGGGTATTTATAATCGCACGCCCCGGGCGGACAACGGGACGGAGCGGGCCCCACCACCCGTCCCGTGGCCGCTGTCTTGTGGGCCCCATCCCCCTCTGGTTCGCCTTTACGACCAGAGAGCCAGGATAAAGAAAAGGCGACCTTTCCGAGTAGTAGTAGTACTAGTAGTATGCGTGATTTTTTTTCTTGCTTCCCTCTCCCAAGCATAATCCGGGCCCGCGCGTCAGTGGGACTCGAGGGGGTCCGGTCGAGGGCGACACGTGTTGGTGTAGGTGTGTGGTGTATGGATGGAGTATATAGTATTACGTGTGATGGGGTAAGACGTGACGTGAACCATTGGCACGTCAATTATATGTCCAGAAAGAAAAAAGGCATCGGCACGTCGGGTGAAAATGTTTGTTTGACCGGCGGCCCGGCATGTGCCACTGGCGCACGCCACGGTCGTAATTGTTTGTGTACGAGTACGAGCAAGAGTAGTACTGGTACCCTTTTATTCGCTGCGATCTGGCTGTCTCTGTATCTCTCCTCTCGTTTTTTCGGCACGCGAGGATCGATGAGAGGTGCTGTACATACCGTGTGGGGATACCTTTGCCCTTGGTTTTTTTTCCAAGTTTCATACTCGTATACGCGGTGGGAAACGGGGTGCAGCAAACAGAGAAGGCTATGGAAAGTTTTGGATTCCAACCTAACGAAGGGAGGAGAGAGAGAGAGAGCCCCGAAACCGGTGACGGGTAAGCGCAGACTGGCGGGTTGACCCCGCGGGGAGATGACAAGTCCCATCGGCTGGTCTTTTCCCTAATTTTTCCTTGCTCTGCTCGAGTGCTTGTGGGTCGTGGCTACTCCTCATACTGTACAAGTCTCCGGTAAGCCAGTACAGCACACACACGACACCCTTGCAGGTCCATGAATAAAAAAAACTCATAAATTAAAAGGGAGCGCGCAAGATCTTCCGCTGCAGGTGGGTCCCGCATTGTTCATGGCTCATGACACATGAGCAGCGTACCGCTTCTACAGCTTTCTCTTGGCTTCCAATTTTCCATTATTGCCAAAGAGAAATTTTCTTTGTTTTTTATTTGTCTCATGATGAATGCCGCGGGTTTTCTCTCCGTCCTGCACCCGATAGCTTCACCTGGCACGAAGCCGTGCGGCGCGGGACGGACGGGCAGGCCCGGGTCCGCGAAGCGAAGGCTTTCCCTTTCCTAACCAAAAAAAAGAAACATGGGTGACAAAAGATCCTCAATTTTATAAAAAATTTAAAGATTGAATCTAATTAGAATTGGATCATAATAATACTTAGTTTTTAAGCTAAATTTTGTTAAGGTCAAGTTTAATTACGTTGGAGAAAAACCAGGATCCGTTACCACAGAAACGAAAACCGCCGTACCGAACGGAGCCGTTGGGTCATCGTGGGGTGGGCGTGGGGCCCGCGCGGCAGCGAGAGGTGGTAATCGGAAAAGCGGCCAGAGCCGGCGCGAGGGGGCAAAGTGAGACGTGGCCGCCGTGGTGGGTCCAGCCGGGCGGCCCAGCAGGCGGGCGGGCGGGCCGGGCCGGGCAGGCAGGCATCCCATCAATCGGCGGCGCGGCGGCATGTGACCAGCAACCAGACGGGCAGGCACGCAGGCGCGGACGCCACCGCGTAGTTATCGCGCGCCAACCCGACCCCGGCCGCGTCACGCACGGTGGCCTCGACGCAACGGTCCACGCCCCGTGGAGGGGCCAGGCCAGACGGCCGCTGCGGCGCTGCCTGGCGGGGCTAGGGCCACACGGAGCAGAGGAGGAGCGCCCGAGCCGAGCACCCCGAGCTCCACATGGGTTTTTCCCTTTTGCCCATGTGATCATCCGTCGAATCGCCCGTCCCTCCCACGGCCACCCCCCCGGAATCCCGTCCCCGTCCCCGTCATGTGTGGGGTGCTGTGCGTCGGGGGGACGTGGCGTGGCCGCGTGCGTGGGTGCGCGTCCGCGGCCGGGAGGCTCCGGTACGGGGGGCCCTTTGCCGCCGCCGCCTGCGCCACGGATCGGAGACCCCGCGCCCCCAGGAGCATGAGCATCCACCAGCTACCACTACACGCGGTGAGCCTGAGCCTGAACCTTTTTGTGCCCCGACCGCGGGCGGGTGGGCGGATGATTGGATTGGATCCATTCGGAGGATTCAGCGCCTCTCCGGCACTCTCTCTCTCTCTCTCCGTGTGGATGGATCAGCTCGAGCGTCACGCAAACGCAACCCGCTTTCGCGCGCACGTATCATTTGTGCCAACCGGGGGGGCACAGCCGCACAGGGATGCGGGCAATAAAAACTTGCAAAGACGACTGGGAAAGAAAGAGAGGCGCACGGCACGCCCAAGCCACCGCCTCGCCTCACGCCTGCTGCCGCGGCAGAAAGCCACCGCCTACTTGCACTCGAATACGAATAGGGATGGGGTGGGTTTGAGTAGTGGCTGTGAGGTCACCCGCGCACGTTAGCCAAATCCGGATAGTATATATCATCACCACCTACCTAAGCCAGATAGCCGAGATATGATAAGCTCTAGTCGCTCCGAGATGTACCTCACCTCACCTCACCACATGGGACACAGAACAGTGGACGCAACGTACGAGATTAGTTTTTGGTTAAGAAAATAATGGGAATGGGCACACGAATTTGGTCTCTGGGACGGGGAGCTCCGTTCCCTTCTGGCCTAACCCTGGAGGTGAGGTACTTTAAGGTGAACAGTGAAGATTCTGGCAACAAGGCTGGCTGAACACGTATCTTTCTGCGTTTTTTTGGCACCTCTCCACCAGATACAAATTCACAAGGGAACTTTGCCTACAGGTCCTCTGTCAGTTCCTCACATCACGAGCAGCCAACATTGACCGTCGGTTTCCAGGCACTTGCAAGGAACGAACCTCTTTTCATCACCAACCCGGCCATCAGAACATGAGGATGGCCTGATTTATTTGCGTCTACAGTCTACACAGTTGCTTACGACCACAAGAACTGTCACGGCCATGTAGTGCTACTTTTTTTATTTTGTTCACCATCTGTGTAGGCTACAACCGGGCTTTCGCTAGCGCGGCGGGTTTGAAGCTCGCGATCCCGGTGATCTCCCTGCCGGTCACCAGGCTGTTGATGTCGTACGTGCCTTCGTACGAGTAGATGGGCTCCAGGTCGCAGAACGCCTGCAAAGATCGTGACAGTTACAGATTTAGAAAGAAAAAAGGGAGATAATCAAAGAGGGTCCTACGAATGGTCGAGGTGTAAACCACTAGAACAACCCAACTATCAGGTCTCTGTACCTTTGCTACCAGGAAATCAGCCAGAATCCCGTTTCCACCCAACAACTCCCGGCCAAGAGAAACCACCTCGCGGGCCGTTCTCGAGGTCCAAGCCTAATTAATGGTGACAGCCAGAAAGGAAAGGTTAGCCTCTGATAATTCAAAGCAAGGCATAGTTCGAGAACAACGAGCATATGTTTGCTAGCTAGTAGGTTTTCACAGACCTTTCCTAGACTGGCGTGGCCTGGCGTCATTTTCCCTGACTCGTAAAGCTTGCATAGGCGCCAGCCAACGAGAAGCATCGATTGGATGTTACCGAGCATCCGGACAAGTTTCTCTTGGTTCAGCTGAAAAGCTGCCAGGGGAACTCCAAACTGCTTCCTTTCTTTCAGGTACCTGTTTCAGTTTAGATGAAAAAGTAAAATAACTGCCAGTGGCAAAACAAGGATCATATGGTGGTCCGTACCGATGGCACACATCGAAGACCCCCATTGATATGCCAATTGGTTGCCACGTCACCATAATACGTGAAATAGCAAGGACCTGTCTCAGTAGTGAAAGTAGGTGAGGAAACTGGATTACATCACCGAACAGCATAGTAATTTAGCACAACAGGAGCAAAATCAGAAGAAAAAAAAGTGACCAGTACCTTGCTTATATCCTGAAATGAATTGACACCTGGCAATCTATCCTCCTCAGGGACAAACACTTTATTAAAAACTATATCACCGTTCTGAACCATCCTCAGACCAATTTTGTTCTCAATCTTTGTAGCTTTCAAACCGGGAGCTCCTTTCCTCACTATAAACCTAGAAGCAATTGAATGGACTGTGACTGAGACAACAAGATAACTACATTGAAAAAGAACAGTACAAAAAACAGCAGTTTGATAAAAATACTAGTTTATTCATGCTCATTTTGATGCTTCAAAGGGAAAGTTCATCAGTGGTTCGAGACAAGATGATTTACCCGTTTAGTTGTTTTGTATCTGCATTCCTAGCTAATACCACGAGCACATCTGCAAAGGTACTGTTGCCTATCCAGCGCTTTTGACCATCTATGTGCCATCCACCAGGTACCTGTTCCACAAGACACCAAGATTTGAGGTCCATGCTACTGCTTGCCAACAAAAAAGTCCAAATTATCCAGAAAAGAATCCAGTATATTCAATTTGAATTGTATTGCAATAGGGGAGGATGAAGACGAGTCAAATATGGAACTTGCAACAGGTATTCATTCACCATATATTGTAATTTGCACTCCCAAGAGTGAACCATTTGCATAGCCTGGCAGTATGTGCCCACTAGATTTGTAGGATTTAGCTTCCATATGAGAAGTCTATGGTTCCATTTTTAGATAATAATAGCTAGATGTTGGAGGTGTCTCAATTCCTATATCAGGGGTGTTTATAGGTCAGATATCATAGTGTCATCACGTGAGCTGCTTTGTTATGCTCCCCTTGGGATACAACAGATGTAAGCAGAAACAAAGCTGTAATCAAAATCAAAATGCTTCTCTGTAGAATGTTAAGAAAGTTCCAATTCTTCAAAAGCTTAACCTTGGTGGCTGTAGTTCTCAAGGAGCTTGCATCACTTCCGTAGTTTGGCTCTGTCAATGCCTACAGAAAAGAAAATCTTTTCAGAAGGAGACTACATTATTTAGACATTTTTATACTTAAAGAACAACACAACTTACCCAACATCCAACGGCAGTAAGTTGAGCAAGGGATGACAAGTACTTCTGCTTCTGAGCCTCAGATCCGCAAAGAGCTGTTCTTCAGACATAGCAGAGAGGGAATGGCTCAGCGCTAGCAAAATTGATCTTGGTAGTTGGTAAAACTTAACACGAGACAGTATCAATTAAAAAGAACTACAGATCCTGAACAAATTCATACATAAGGGAAGGCAAGTTTTCTGATGGCCAATATGGAGAACTTTTTTTATTGGCAATGAGGGAATTCTCTCTATAGAGAAAAGGAGAATAAAGTTAGTGAAGGACCGTGAATATTTTATGGCAAATCAAGGGGTTTTTTCAATTGCACACAAGAAATTATCTCAACATACTATGATGTGTCTGTACAACTTTTATCTTGATTTATATACATTGTGTTGATATGGCTGCACTATAATGCTTGAATGGTGGGGCAGAGGACAAGAAGCGTCTGGTTGATGCATTGGAATTTTCTCTACCACTTAAAAATTCAGAATTGGTGATGATGGTGGCAACTGTACCTTAAACTACTAAAATTCATGCATCACTGCCACTGAAAACAAAACTGAATTCTCTCCAATAGCCAATTCTAAGCACACGAAACCGATGCCATTTATGCATTCCTTATATTCTGTTACGACGGTTGGGTCATTTAGTTAGTAGTTATCTAAAGCCCACCTGGATTTTTTTTCCTTTAGACTCCATTGGACCGTATCTATTTCTTACATGGATAATTGAACGCTTGTGCCACAAAATTTGGACATCTGAACTAATTAGCATTAGACTTGAGAGCGTGATTGAAGCTGGCCTGCAGCCCTGCACTACTTAACTTTTTTGCTTGTGGTATCTGGTAAAACTTAACACAAGACAGTATCAATTAAAAAGAAATGCAGATCTTGAACCTATTGTCACCATCGCGAGAGAGGAGTGCACCAGTATAAATGTTGAACAGCTTGCATCTACCCGTGCGATTTCTGCCATAGTAACAGCACTAGCTGTAATTGAAAGTCCTGGGCACCCATAACCCTGCAGTAAGCCACAAACTCGCCTTAATAAACACTGAAGCATTAAAGCTTTGTTAGAACAAGAAATGTACACAATCATATAACTGCAAACGATTCGATATTCCACCACAGAGGGAGAAAAGTACACCAATATCAAAGCAAAACAGTTCATATTAAGTGATCATAAATGGTAAAAAACGCTTGGCAATTTACAGCATTAAGCTCAAGAGAAGGGAATCTTCAAAAATTAGCCAACTTCTCTTAAAGTGAAGTACTGAAGCGATCCCTCAATATAATCGCTCCATTTCAACTTAACAGAAAAAAATGCATGTTTCATATAGATACAAACTAAGCTTAAATTGACTCTAGCCTACATGTTCAAATAAAGATTATCCATATAGGGAACTAAATTGACAAATAAAAAGGTAACTGCAGTGTAGAGGGATTATTACCTTTATTGTACCTCCAGCAACACCAAGGCTTGCAAGTTTAGGAATGGCATTAAATGGAAACTCTGCCTTTTCCCAGTACTGGAGTACCAAATAATTAAAATTATGTTATCATATAGAAGAGGTTGCAAGAACCACTTTACGGACATTACATAGTCAATCCAAACTATAATAAGAAAGATTGTTTATGGATAAGTAGACTGCAATGCTATCTAATAAGGTATTATAGATATGAAGGCATGTTTGGTAATGATTTATTTGATAAACAAACAGTTCCAGACAGTTGTTTAATCTGAGACAGGGTAAACAGGTACACAGACAGATTGCCTAGTTAATAATTTAACATACCGCTGCCATAATGGGCGCAATTTCTTTCTCCATAATACCTCTGACCTTCTTCCTGATAGAGCACTCTTCACTGGTCAGCAAATCATCAAACTGGTAGTAGTCCGATACTGCAAATGAGGGTGTCCATACTTATAAGCCAATAATGCAGTATACTCGAACTCTTTGTAATTGGAATAGCATCAAAATTAGCATGAAACACTGAACTTTAGGAATTAAGAACATATGTCTAGGTACACACCCCCGAAGCCACATAGAAAGGTTGAGTAATTTAAGCCCTTTCCAAAGATGGCAACAGTGCTGCTACTACGAATTATAGAAAAACTGGTCGAGAAAGAGGAGTGCATGATTATACAGTTGTGGACTTGTGGCTGCGCATCAAAGCTATGAAGGCAAAACATCAAATAGCTATTTGCACCATGGCAACTCGATGCTTCTGCAAATTAGGCATTTGGCTCCCACTAACTGTACTCCCTCCGTATATGATTTAGATGTCGTTTTGGACAATGACACGGTCTCCAAAACGTAACTTTGACTTCTTATTTTTACAAAAATATTTATTAAAAAATAATATATGTGTACTTTTAAGACAAATATATTCATATGGTTTTCACATTTCCAAACTCAACGACTTAATAGTTATTCGTGATTTATATTCCCAATGTTTGACTAAAATCTTGTCCAAAACACATCTAAATCCTATACGGAGGGAGTAGAAATCTGCAGGATTCCAGGAGCTGGACTAAAAACAAACTCTAGAAGCTTAAAATCTTTAAGTAAAAGTTCAGCAGCAATGCCATTAAAATTGAAAACAAACTGCATAATATGCTGGTTGCAGTGGAGCCTACGCAATGATTAAGAAATCAGCTGGAACTGCAATGAAACCACCAAACAGGCAGACGGTACTAAAACGAGACAGCGGTACCAGTCGATAGAATGGCCAGACAATTGAATAGTTAGCCAATTATGCTAGTATGATCTTATCATCGAAATTGTTACTAAAAAGGAGGATATGTTTTCCCTTCTTACAACTCTACCAATTTCGAACTGAAACAGTTGGAAAAAAAAAACCTTCCTGCAATACATGGATCCAAACTTAGCAGGTGCCTCGGCGATCCTAGCAAAAATAATTTCCGTCCCACTCTTTATACCACTCTCAATCACAGCCCAAGGATCATGATCCCCTCATTCCTTGTCCCAGCAAAATTTAGTGAAAACAAAAATATAGTTCTCACCAAAGGTGGGAAAATTTAGTGACTGCTGTCAGCTTCCACTAATTGTAGAAATATGCAGGATTCCGGAGTTCACTAGGACTGCAACTGCCTTTCCAGTTGAGCTGGACTAAACAAATTCTAGAAGCTTAAAACCGTCGAGAAAAATTTCAGCAGCAGTGCCATTTAATTGAAAGCAACCTGCATAGTGTGCTGCTTCCAATGGGGCCTATGCAATAATTAAAGAAAGCAGCTGGGACTGCAATAAAAGTATAAAACCACCAAACAGTACTAAATATAGACAACCTTACCGGTCAATAGAATGGCCATGCAATTGAATAATGAGCCAATTATACAAGTAAGATCTTACTCCTATAATCTAAATTGGCACTAAAAAGAGGATATGTTTTCCTACGGAGTATCTCACAACTATACCAAACAAAAATAGTTGGAGAAAACAGAGTTCCTGCAATGCATGGACCCAAAACTCCTAGCAGAAACAATATTCACCACACTATTCATACCACTCACATCTCTCAATCACAGCCCAAAGATCACCATCCCTTCGTTCCCTATCCTAATAAAATTTAGTGAAAAAAGTATAGTTCTCACCGGAGGGCGGGAAAATGGAGGCCGGCGTCGCCTGCGGGAACGCGACGGCTAGGTCCATCGCCGGGAGCCCGACCTTGGCGCCGTCCTCCTCTCGCCCATCACCGCCAGCAACTGCAACAGATAAACCAACCAATCATGCAACCGAATGCCGGGGCTCGAGAGATCACCCGAGTCCGCACCAAATCGAGCCGTTCCACAGCAGAGAGGCGGGCCCACCTCGCTTCCCCGCCATCCCAGCGGCACGGACGAAGGATCAGCGGTGCTCCGCGCGAGGGTTTTGGTGTTTCGCCGGGGGGAAGCGAGGGCGGCGGGAGAAGAGCCCGGAGAGGGAGCGCGCGGCGTGAGGAAGAAGAGTGATGGCACACTGCGCCCTCGGCTTTTGGAGCTCTCTCTCCGTCCTGCAGCCGAAGTAGGAGAGTACGGCACGGCGGTCTGAGTTAGCTCGGCCCCACATGTCAGTGGGAGGCATGATGAGTCATGCGGTGCCGATATGGCACACGGCACAACACTCGATCACGGTCTCGGTCTGACACGTACCTTAAACATTTTGTACTGACAAGTGGCACGAGTTTACAAAGGTATTCTCTCAAGTCTCTAGAACCCTATTATTATATTATATTAGGCTGTTTGCAACGGTAACCGGTAAAGCCTCCTGAGCCGCTACAGTACCATTTTTATCCCCCGAATCCGTCTGCAGCGGCGTCCTGTACACCGTCCTCTACTACTGTGCAGGGCCGGCGCTCCCTCTCCCAAATTTCCCGGAGGCGGAGGCCTCCTCCAAATTTCGCCGCCGCCTCCTCACACGCTTCGCGCCGCGCTGCACCCGCCACGCCCGCCCCCTCCGCCGTGACGCTCCAGCCATGGCTCGCCGGCACCCCCCGCCGCGCCCGCCCCACCGACCACTGCGCCCGAGCTCACGGGCCGATCTGCGAGGTGCTGGGTCACCTCGGCTCGCCAGACGCCGCGCGTCGGGCCGTCTCCGCTCCGGCTGTGGCTACGGCTGTGACTCCCCCAGATGCGGCGGCGATGGCCGTGCGCCTGTCGACCGACCGCACGGCGGCCGCCGCGGCCCTGCCGGCGTAGGTGGCGGCGCAGACGTCGCGGAGGCAGAAGTCGAAGTCCTTTCTATCAGTAGATTGATGTCAAATCTCTGCTCATGCGCTTGGCTGGGGAAGGCGGGGGAGACGGGCAGGGAGGACGGAGGAGAGGGCTCGAGCTCGGCTGCTGTCTGCTCTCCTCTCTGACGAGTCTTCCTTCTACTCTTGTTTGCTGCAGCAGCACATAAAGGGAATGGAGGGAGCAGGGAGTTTCTTATCAAAAATTTCTCCATTTTTCCTCTGACAGTGATTAGGGAGCAAAAAGAACAACATCTTTAACAGCATGGTAATCAATCAATCCAGATTTGGTTCCTAAAAAAAGCCTCCAGATTTTCTAAATAGTAGAGCATTTTACTTGATGACCCTGCTTCCTTCTAGAAATGAATGCAGTGTTCCAGGCACTGAATTTTACACATAAGCATGCTCTGATTCTGCTGTGTAGTATTCTCCGGATTTTTAGTTATTATTAACAAGCATGACCCTGTTAATACAGCTGAAAGAATGATAAAGTATTGATCTGATAGCATTTGGTGAATGCGACACAGGTGAATGGTATTTAACAGTGCTACATTCTTGTATATATATATCTTCTGATAGCATTTGGTAGATGTGTTTAACAGGCTTCTGCTCTGTAATGCCAGACCTGCTCCTGCAGAGAATTGGAGAACATTGTCAAGAAGCCCGAGTCTGTTCTGTAATTGTGATCTTTGTGCCATCCAAGATGTCATCGTCAAGAAGTCAAGAAGCCAGAGTCTGCTCTGTAATTTGGATCTTGGTACTATCCAGAAGAAGCTCGAATCTGGCTCATACACAAGAAGCCAAAGTCTGCTCTGTAATGAAAATTGTTTGTTTCATGTAACAATATATGTCCAGTCTAGTTGTGTAATTGTTTGGCTTGCTGTAAAAATGAGTATGTAAAATCGAGGTGTACAATGCTAATGGTTCTGGAAAATTGTGTCTGCACTCTAGAAACCATATGGCATTGAGCCATGAAAAAGACAAATAAAATTCAGGTGTTCTGAACATTATGTTTCCATTACAGTGCATATTCAGAATTAATTGTTTCTGTGCTTCTCACAGCTGAAAGTCAGCTCTTTCTGAAAGTTCACACAGTCATGCTGTGTGTTGTGAATGATTGTGTCCTCTTCTGGTTGTGTTTTATGGTAACAAGGCAGCTCTTCTGAAAGCTCATCTTGATTGTTGCAATCTGCAGGGCTTCGAGCTTCTGACTGTAGTTTTCCTGTCCCAGATGTCATTGTGAGCACAGCATGACAGAGGACAGAGGATCATGTCATTTTAAGAAAATAACTTAACTATAATTTGTGTCTAGTACTGTGCTTGTTTTTATTTCAGGTTCAGTTCAGAGGACTGGACCTGGCGGCTGTCTTGTGTTCACTGGAATAAGTTCCTTTGCTTTAATTGTTAATTTCCCCATCTCTATTTTCTTTGCTTTTTTCAATTTTTAATGTCTAAGCACTGACCTTCACCAGCCTTGCCCATTTTTAATTGTTGATGGCTGGGAAGAATCTGTACTTTATGCTCTGTACTGGATGGCAGTATTGAGTTTGATTTGGACAGACATAGTATTTTCAGGTATGAAATATTCAAGCCTTGGCTGTTCTCGACTCGTGCTGGCAGAAGATTCAGGTAGACTTCGCCAACTTCCTCCTCTGCTAGGCGTTGCCTACTTGGATCTAGGCCTCTTGGGGTGATGCAATGTAAATTATTCTTGTTTTAGTCGGTATATAAAGTGAACCTATGTTTTTCTGAAATGATGTGATGTATTCTGGATAGCATAATAGCCAAAGAAATACTCCACCAAATGTGTGGTCTGAATCCAAATCATGGCCTATTTGAACTTGATCTGAAGCCTGAAGCTGCATGAACACAAAGCAGAACTTGGCTTTCGCGAATCCCTTTCTAGGGGACTCATCACAAATCTGATCGAGCACGTACTGTCTGAATCAAGAAATCAAAATAAATTGGAAAGTGTATATGCCATTACCTTGGAGGAGGAGCTCGACGCAACCACCGGCTGCGAGGAAGGCGGCGTGGGGGAGGAGGGCTTGCGGCTCGTCGGCCAGGGCGGCGTTCCCCCGCGTGCGGACTCCGGCACGGTGCTCCCCAAGCGCGACGCGGGCATGGCGTGGCACGCGGCTCGGCGTCCGCTAGCTCGGCGCGGTGGAAGCGGACGGACGAGACGGCGAGCGGCGCGGGAAGGTGCTCTTGCGCGGGCGGAGCGGGGAGGACGACCGCAGCGCGGAGGCGGCCTCAAGCTCACGGCGGCGGCGCGGGCGTGCTGAGACGGCGCGGGAACATGTGAACTTTTTTTTTTTTGGCGATTTGGAGTGCGCGGGACATGTTGCAATGGGTATTAGATTTGGAGGGCGGAATATTTTACGGGGCATTAAAATATTCTTTTGGAGGGTGAAATATAGAGAACACCGCTGCAAACAGAGAATATTGGAGGGTGAAATATAGAGAACACCGCTGCAAACGGTCTTATACGATACTTACATGTTAAGAGATAATTCTCTCGTCTACCGTATCAAGACTATCCATTCATTCAAATCTACCGCTGCTTTGAATTTCAATTTTCCGTTAGCATCTCTACCTAATACTAAAGCCAGAATTGATTCTGCGATACTTTATAATTTTATAAAAACACCCCTAATATTTATAGAAATTAATCCGATTAAGATCTTCCGCTTCTTTTCCCTTACCTCATGACATGCACTACCAGAAACTTCGACATCCGCCCGTCCCCTCCGCCTCGGCCATTTTTGGACCCGGTGCTGATGGGGCATCAGCACCGGGTGCAACGGCTAGGAGCGGGGGCGGCGCGCAATTGTGTCAGGATGAACACATTAGCACCGGGTCGTGGCAAGACCCGGTGCTAATGTGTTTGAATATAGGGACTTCTTCCTCCCCCGGCCGAGCCAGCTGAACACTTAGGCGCTGTGTTCATGCTGCTCGGCCGTGGGAGGGGAGGTGCTGCCCAAATTTTTTTCAAAATTTGTGAAGATTCTACTCATCTAAGGAGCACTACAAGGTACACTCTTTCATTCTCTAATGTTTTATTTAGCTTTTAATCCTTCTATGATTTAGAAATAGAGGGATTTGTGAATCAAAGTAAAGCTAGCTAGAGAGAGCTTGTGTTCTTGGAGGAGAGAGAGGAGAGAGCTTGAGTTCATGGTGGAGAGAGTGTTCATGTTGTGTTTTAAATGGAGAGAGAAGGCAAGCTAGTTAGTATTTTGTTTTGTATGACTTGTGAATAGTTATAAGGCTTATAGTAATGTAGTTTTAGAAATTACTAGAAAATCAATATAAAATGCTAGAAAATCTTATAAATTAATAGAAAATCTTATAAATTACTAGAAAATCTTATAAATTACTAGAAAATCAATATAAAATGCTAGAAAATCTTATAAATTAATAGAAAATCTTATAAATTACTAGAAAATCAATATAAAATGCTAGAAAATCTTATAAATTAATAGAAAATCTTATAAATCTTATAAATCTTATAAGGCTTATAGTAATGTTATATTTAATGAATATAGTAATGTAGTTTTAGAAATTTATTTATATAATGGAATATATATTATAATTTGTATTTATTTATATATTAATTTTTTTTATCTTTAAATTGTATTGTATATTTGTTATTGGTTAATAATGCAGATGAATAGACAATGGATGTACGGGGACCCCCACGCTCAGGCGTTCCGTGATGGCCTTAGGACGTTTCTCGATGCCGCCGAGGCTAACAGGACGCCGTCCGGTTTCATGTTCTGCCCATGCACCCATTGTAAAAATATACAATCGTACAAACAAAGAGGTTGTCTTCAGGTGCATTTGATGAGGCACGGTTTCATGAGGAATTATTCTGTTTGGACGAAGCATGGTGAAAGAGGAATTCTAATGGATGAAGATGAAGATGACGAGGCCGATGACGACATTCCGTTATTGGCTCAATACTACGGTTCCTTTGCATATGCTGCAATGGGTGATGCCGATGAGGAAGATGTTGCTCGGGAAGGCGATGCTCAGGAAGATGTTGCTCAGGAAAATGAACCTACTGATGGACTCGGGCAAATGTTGCGTTATGCTGAGAAAGACTGCGGCAATGATAAGGAACTGAAAAAGATACAGCGCATGTTGCAGGACCACAAGACTGACCTATACCCAGATTGCAAAGAGGGGCTAAAGAAGTTGGGTAGCACACTTGAACTTCTGCAGTGGAAGGCAGCAAACGGTGTTACTGATAAGGGTTTCGAGGAGCTACTGAAACTCGTAAAGAAGATTCTTCCAGAGGGTAACAAATTGCCATCGACGACGTATCAAGCAAAACGTGTTGTTTGCCCTCTCGGTTTGGAGGTGCAGAAGATACATGCATGTCCTAATGACTGTATCCTCTATCGCGGACAGTACGAACACTTGGATCGTTGTCCGGTTTGCACCTGCGCACGATACAAGATCAGGCGGGACGACCCTGGTGATGTTGGGGGAGAGCGTTCTAAGAAAAAAATCCCTGCGAAGGTGATGTGGTATTTCCCTCTGATACCCCGTCTGAAGCGTTTGTTCAGGAACAAAGACCATGCCAAACTGATGCGCTGGCACAAAGAAGAACGTAAGCAGGATGGCATGTTGAGACACCCCGCCGATGGATCCCAGTGGAGGAACATCGACAGAGCATTCCCAGAGTTTGATGCTGATGCGAGGAATGTTAGGCTTGGTTTAAGTACCGATGGCATGAACCCTTTCGGTGAAATGAGCAGTAGTCATAGCACTTGGCCCGTGACTGTTTGTATCTACAACCTACCCCCCTGGCTCTGCATGAAGCGGAAGTTCATTATGATGCCAGTGCTCATCGAAGGCCCAAAGCAACCTGGCAACGACATTGATGTGTACCTAAGACCATTGGTTGACGAACTTTTGCAGCTGTGGAAGAATGAAGGTGTTAGAATGTGGGATGAGGACAAACAAGAGCAGTTTGACCTTCGAGCACTGCTTTTCATAAGCATCAACGACTGGCCTGCACTAAGTAAACTATCAGGACAATCAAACAAAGGATATAAAGCATGCACTCACTGTTTAGAGGAAACCGAAAGCATGTATTTGAAACATTGTCGTAAAGTTGTGTACATGGGTCACCGTCGATTCCTTCCAGCGAAGCATGAGCTACGAAAGAAATGTGTGCATTTTGGCGGGAATGCTGACCGCCGTACAAAGCCGAGACACCGGAGAGGAGAAGAGCTATTTGATTTGGTGAAGGACCTACACGTGGTGTTTGGCAAGGGAGACGGAAGCCAGGCTGCTCCGACGGGCGAGGATGGCCGTGCCGCGATGTGGAAGAAGAAGTCTATCTTTTGGGAGCTACCTTATTGGCAACTGAAAGGACCAACACTAGGCCTAGAGGGGGGGTGAATAGGCCTGTTTAAAAAATCCTGCAAAATTTCTCCGAAAACTGTCAGAAAGTCGGATGATCCGACACAGTCTCGGATCTTCCGGCCAGGAAGATCCGACACTGTACAGGATCTTCCGACAGGGACAGACAACCGGAAGATCCGATGGAAAGCCGGATCTTCCGACAGGCAATACAAGTAAACTTCGAGATTTGAAAACTAATGACCTTTTAACAATTCCACTTGAATACAAAGCTCACAAATGATGTAAGGAACCTTCTATATATGATCAATATCAGAGTAGAGCCACAAATAAGTAGATCGGGACAAATCAAGATATAGAAACAATATGAACAAGAATGAAAGTGGAGACAAAGAATTTTCTTCCGAAGTTCACTCCACAAAGGAGCTACGTCTCCGTTGAGATGCTCACAAAGAGCCGGGCTGTCACACTAACCCCAAGTCTCTCCCAATCAACCACAAAGGAGGATTGAGTTACTTACTATGTGCTCCCACGAAGAGAGAGGGTAATACAAACTTCCGGGACTCAAACCACAAGAGAATGGGAGTTCACCGGCACCTCTAACCGTCTAGGAGCAAGCTCCAAGAGTAACAAACGTGAATTGACGAATCCAAGTGCTTCAAGTGCTTGAGAGATGAACTAGTTGAGGGAGCTCAAGATGGCACTAGGTCTCTCACCACAAATCTTCTCTCTCACTCAAACCCTAGGTGAATCTTGGAAGGATCAAACCTTGGAAGGGAGTAGAGAGGTGGAGTGAATGCTCAAGTGGGAGTTTGTCTCGTGTTAGGTCAGTGTGTTCAGCTACAGTGAATGAAAGGGGGTGAGGGGTATATATACCAACCCCCAAAATATGACCGTTATGTTCACTGCGAAGGGGTACCGGATCTTCCGACACTTGGTCGGATCTTCCGATAAGCAACAGATATGTGTGAGGAAAACTCCAGAAAAGTTCCAGGGGCCGGATCTTCCGACAGTAGGTCGGATCTTCCGGGGGACCCCGGAACTTCCGGCCCGGAGAAAGCCAAGACAGAGCCGGCCGGAACTTCCGGTCGGATCTTCCGGCCCCGGGTCGGAACAAGCAACAGGACACTTGTGAGCTCGAAAAACAGCTAAGTCTTGTAACTTCCGAAGCAATGGCCGGAACTTCCGGCCAGGAAAAACGCAAGATCGAGCCGCCCGGAACTTCCGGTCGGATCTTCCGGCCTAAGTTCCGGCCGAGCAGAAAAGGTATTTGTGAAGTGTTTTTGTGACTATCAAGAGTTTGTCATCTCAATCAAAGTACTTTTAGCAACTAGAATTTATCAACTACGTCCCCCTTGATAGTACGGTGGTCCTATACTCAATTTCAAACGGAAAATTAAATTTAAATCCACCAATTGAGTCCTCCACCATATGGATGAGCGTTGGGGTCCTTCCTTTAGTATTGTCTTCCTTTTATTTCATTTTATTCTGCACAACTCATGCAAAGCATCATATCCAAATTTCTATTTTCATTAATCACCAAAATAGATTAAATGCCTAGATGCACTTTCAATCTCCCCCTTTTTGGTGATTGATGACAACATAAATTTGGGTTCACAAGATGGGAATAAAATTCATGTTTTGCATCCAATGTTTTTGGAGAGGCTCCCCCTAAATATGTGCATGTTCAACTTAAATAGCCTCAAATGCTTGTGCACATGTTTTGCAAGAGTCTCTCAAAATAAGAAGCATAAAGGTGCTTGGTGTGATGAAATAAACGTGATGCATATGACAAGATATACACATCAATAAAGTGAGAAATAACATCACATCATTCATAAGCAACTCACAATAAAATAGATAACGAGATCCACATCACACTAGCAATAACCAAATTAAGTCTTACAAATAAAAGTCTCACTTGGCACACCATACATAACACAAATTCAAGTTCTCACAAGTTCACAAGCTAGAACATGAATAAAAGATGGATAGGTGATGAGTTTCCAATGGCCACATTCACTCCCCCTTTGTCATCAAGGACCAAAAAGGGAGCTACTCGTCCTCGTCGTCGTCGTCATCATCACCACCCTCGTCATCGTCATCATCATCGTCGTCCTCATCATCATCGGCTACAACGGTCTTGCCCTTGCGACGATCCTCATCCGTCTCGGGCTCACTGACATATTCCTCTTCTTCTTCCTCAGTTTCTTCTTCTGCTATTTCTTCTTCAACTTCTTCTTCCTCTTCTACTATCTCCTCTTCTCCTTGTCCTTGGTGTTGAGAGGCACCAAAGACATACTCCTGTGAGTAATCCTCCCAAGGATTTGCAAAAGAGGGTGGAGGAGTAACTTCCCTGAGTTGATGAACAGGAGAATGTGGCATGTTTAACTTTTCAAGAAGCTCTTTGTGACGCTTATCCGCCATGTATCTATCATATTCGGCGCGTTGCTCACGCTCATGAGACCTCTTGACTTGATATTTGCACATGTTGAAGCAAGAAAACATGCCTTGGAGCAGAAAATCTATTTTGCTCTTCTTGCCTTTGGGAGTAAAGGAGGGGCCACTAGAAGGAGCTGGAGCAGCTGATGGAGGAGCTTGGGAAGAGGAAGCACCTTGAGATGATGGAGTTGGAGCACCTTGATAAGCCTTTGACTTGATTTTCAGAAGCTGTGTAATCTTGCCCTGAGGAGATTTGTATGCAGGATGGAGCTTATCAGACAAGATGTTTACCCCAGACACATGCTTGATCATGTGGAAGATGTATGGGGCATAGTGGCAGCCACTGGAAGCATCATATGAGCAGTAAATAATTTCATTCCAAATGAAATTGAAAACCTTGAACTTGGGCTTCCCGGGGGCCATTTGAAACAGCAAGTTTTTGGCCCTCTTGGAGATATTGTCAGCATCTCCTGCTCTTGGATACAAGGTCCCTCTAAGAAGTTGATTCAGCAATTTGTAGAAAGGAGAAAGACCCTTGTATTTCCCAAACACAACTTCACCATATGCATGATCATACATGAAAGCCAACTTTGTGTCATCTAAGATTCTGCCTAAGTGAAGATCCACTTTGCTCCTATCATTGCTTGTATGGGCATAGGCGGTCTCCTCAGCAAGCCCAAACAAACTAGCAAAGTCATGTAGAGAGATAGATAGGCGTTTTCCACATAAGGTCCAATGCATTTCATAACGATCCTCATCGACCCATAGAGTGGCATAGAATTGGGCTATTACCTCCTCATTGTATGGACATTCAAAGGCCATCAACTTGTCCAAGTCCATCTCCACACACCGCTTATAAACATCATCAACAACTGGCTTGAGCGGTGGTGGGAAACTCTTCAGGTATTTCCAGTCGACCCAATACATAGGAGTGCAAATGCGGGTCATTTTGAGAATTACAGATTCATACCAATCAGCTTGATGTGAAACCCAAAAACGAGGATCACCCTTGAAGAGCTTGTACTGGATGTTCCTTGGATCCTCATTCTCACTGAATCTCAGGGGCTTCATGCTATTCTGGGCCAGCTTGAAATTGACCAAGGAACTGTCAAGTGAGTGACGAAAAGGAATAGCAGTACTGATGAAGTTGTTAGCAAGAAAAGATAGATCAATGTCATCGTTGTACTGCGTCCCTGGTCCTTCTTCTTGATTGGCCCGCTTAACTCTGGGACGAGGCGGGATCTTGCGCCCCGGCACACTGGATTGGGCACTTCCACGAACAGAGCGTGAAGCTGCTTGCTCCATTGATCTCTTGCCCTTTCCAACATCTCTTGTCTCCCTATCTGAAGCAGAATCCGGATCAGAGGATGAACCGCTGGGAGGATGAAATGAGCTCTTAGTGCGACCGATGCTTGGGCGCACTGTCAAAGATGTGGTCTTCTTCTGCGTAACCTTCTCCTTAACCATCTGACAAGATATGAAAAAGGTGTATTTAGGGACACAGGCAAGGAATTGCAGCTAAGTTGATAGGATAGGACTTGACTCTGTCGGATCTTCCGGCAATGGGTCGGAAGATCCGGGGGTCCGGATCTTCCGGTCCATGATCGGATGATCCGACAGGGTCGGGTCAAACCCTAAAAACGTAGGAACCGAAGATTTAGCGCACCGAACGACATGAGATCATAGGGAAGTGTTCTAGGCATGTATATGAGATGATTCACCAAGGGAAAAACAGCTAGAACCTCCTACATTGATAGATCGGGCGATGGGGATTTTGAATCAATACCGTTGAGATTTCCCGCGAAAACTCCGGAAGATCCGATGGAGATTGAGTCTTGGAGAGTTGGGGAATCAAACGATGTCACTCGATGAAGAAATACACGGTCCAATCTTCAAATCGCCGTATGGGGTGAAGAGAGGGAGAGAGGAGGCGTCGGTGGAGGACAAGAGAGAACGAATGAGAAAGATAACGGTTCGGTCCAGATATTTAAATTCGCGCACAGGCCGGAAGTTCCGACATAGCGTCGGAAGATCCGGTAGCAACAGAACCAGAGAGAGAATAGCACCGGAAGTTCCGAGAGCTCCCAGGTCCGGAAGATCCGACAGAGTGTCGGAAGATCCGACCGAGTCGGAAGATCCGGAAAAATTTCAGAGAGAACGATGAGAGACAGAGCCGCCCGGAACTTCCAGAGGTAAGTTCCGGGGGACTGTCGGAAGATCCGGTCCAGAGAAGATGTGTCCCAAAGATGATTTTCCACGACGAGATTTGATTGAAGATTTTGAGAGAACTAGCTGATGAACATGTAAGAAACTTGTCCCAAAATTGATCAGCAACAAACAATCAACACATAACCATGATCAACTCGGAACAAGAAAAGATCCAACTATCAAAATTTTGAAAAACTCACACAATAAAAATAGAATAAGATCATTTTTCTTCTAGTCTAGGCATCAATCAATTGTGTGTGCAACAAGTCAAGCCAAGTTACGAGAATCCAAGATATTTAGCTCACTCCTCAAGGAACAAAACCTTTGCTCATCAAGAGGCTTGGTGAAGATATCGGCTAATTGTTTTTCGGTTCCTACATGGCATATGGCGATATCTCCTTTGGCTTCATGATCTCTAAGAAAGTGGTGTCGAATGTCTATGTGCTTGGTTCTTGAGTGTTGAACGGGGTTGTTTGCAAGTTTTATGGCACTCTCATTGTCACACAAGAGTGGGATATTTTTGAATTCACAACCAAAGTCACTCAAGGTTTGTCTCATCCAAAGTAGTTGAGCACAACAAGCACCGGCTGCAACATACTCGGCCTCGGCGGTGGAAAGCGCAACGGAATTTTGTTTCTTAGAGCTCCATGACACCAAAGACCTACCAAGAAATTGGCAAGTCCCCGTTGTACTCTTCCGATCTACTTTGCAACCGGCATAATCCGAATCGGAGTAGCCAAGTAGATCAAAAGTGGAGCCCTTGGGATACCACAAGCCAAGGTTTGGAGTATGCACTAAATATCTAAAAATTCTCTTAACAGCCATAATATGAGATTCCTTAGGATTGGCTTGAAATCTTGCGCACATGCACACACTAAGCATAATATCCGGCCTAGATGCACAAAGGTAAAGCAAGGAACCAATCATGGAGCGATATACCTTTTGATCGACCGATTTGCCTTCCTCATTTAGATCAAGATGACCATTCACCGGCATAGGGGTCTTGATTGGCTTAGCATTGGCCATGTCAAACTTTTTGAGCATATCACTTGTATATTTGGTTTGACATATGAACGTGCCATGCTTTAGTTGCTTGATTTGAAATCCGAGAAAGAATTTCAATTCTCCCATCATTGACATCTCAAATCTCTTGGTCATTATCCTACTATACTCTTCACAAAAAGTTTCATTAGTAGAACCAAAGATTATATCATCAACATAAATTTGACAAACAAACAAATCTTTGTCTATTTTCCTAATGAAGAGAGTAGAATCGGCTTTGCCCATTACAAAGCCATTCTTGAGAAGAAAATCCTTAAGGCATTCATACCATGCTCTAGGTGCTTGCTTAAGCCCATAGAGCGCCTTATGGAGTTTGTAGACATGGTCGGGGTGCTTGGGGTCTTCAAATCCCGGTGGTTGCTCCACATATACTAGCTCCCCGAGAGGCCCATTCAAAAATGCACTCTTCACATCCATTTGATACAACTTGAAGTTGTGATGTGATGCATAGGCCAAAAGGATACGAATTGACTCAAGCCTTGCCACCGGGGCATATGTCTCACCAAAATCAAGCCCTTCAATTTGAGTGAAGCCTTGAGCAACCAATCTTGCTTTGTTTCTTGTGACAATGCCATTTTCATCTTGTTTGTTCCGGAAAACCCACTTGGTGCCAATCACATTTTGCTTGGGTCTTGGGACCAACTCCCATACTTCATTTCTTGAAAAGTTGTTCAACTCTTCTTGCATTGCAATAACCCAATCCGCATCTCCAAGAGCTTCTTCTACCTTGAGAGGTTCCAAAGAGGAGACAAACGAGTAAAATCCACAAAAATTTGCTAAACGTGAACGAGTGGTTACCCCTCTTTGGATGCTCCCTAGAATGTTGTCAACGGGATGATCCCGTTGAACACTTTGGTGAACTCTTGGATGTGAGAATGTTGATTGACGTTGGATGGGTCCATCATCATCTTCTTCATGATGTGACTCAACATCTTGAGCATCGTCACCTTGAGCTCCCCCTTGATCATTGTCATGGTCATGATCGTCACCATGATCTTGGACTTGATCTTGTGATGAGCTTGGTGGTTCAACTCTTGTTGACGGTGATGAATCGATGTTGAACATGATTTCCGGATCTTGGTCTTGTTCTTCATCTTCATTTGGAAACTCTTGAGGCTTCACTTCCCCTAAACTCAAGTTCTTGATGGCTTGACTTGGCGGGACTTCATCTACAAGGTCATTTATAACTTGCTCTACTTGAGAGCCGTTTGATTCATCAAATTTTACGTCTACCGTGATCTCAACACAACCGGTGGTTTTGTTGAAAACACGGTAGGCGTGTTCGTTAGTACCATAACCAAGTAGAAAGCCTTCATCAACCTTAGGTGCAAACTTTGAGCTTTTGGTTTTCTTGTTAAGAATGTAACATTTGCAACCAAAGACTCGAAAGTAGTGCACCTTTGGTTTGTTACCAGTTAGGATCTCGTATGGAGTCTTGTTCAAGTACTTTTGAAGATAGAGACGGTTAGTGGCATGGCAAGCCGTGCTAACCGCCTCGGCCCAAAAGTTATCCGGAGTCTTGTACTCATCAAGCATGGTCCGTGCCATCTCAATCAAAGTCCTATTCTTCCTCTCAACAATGCCATTTTGTTGAGGTGTGTATGGCGCGGAAAGCTCATGCTTGATTCCTTCTTCATCAAGAAACTCTTCAACATTTGTGTTCTTGAACTCCGTCCCATTGTCACTTCTTATATGCTTGATCTTCAACTCAAACTCATTTTGAGCTCTTCTAATGAATCTCTTGATGATTGTTTGAGCTTCACTCTTGTCTTGCAAAAAGAAGACCCATGTGAAACGGGAAAAGTCATCTACAATGACAAGTCCATACTTGTTCCCGCCAATGCTAACATAAGCAACCGGTCCAAATAAATCCATATGAAGCAACTTGAGTGGTCTTGAGCTAGTCAAAATATTTTTGGGTGGATGTGGTGCACCGACTTGCTTCCCGGCTTGACAAGCACTACACAACCGATCTTTCTCAAACACAACATTTGTTAGTCCTAGGATGTGTTCATCCTTTTGAAGTTTGGCCAAGTTCCTCATCCCAACATGAGCTAGCCGGCGATGCCAAAGCCAACCCAAGCTAGATTTTGCCACTAGACAAGTCTTCGGTTCCACTTTACTAGTTGTGAAATCAACTAAGTAAAGCTTTCCCTTAAGTCGACCCGTAAATGCAATAGAGGAATCCTCCCTTCTTAGGATGCTCACACCCTCATTAGTAAAGAGACAATTGTAGCCTTTCTCACAAAGTTGTGAAACCGACAACAAGTTGTATCCCAAAGAATCAACAAGATAAACATTTGAAAGAGATGAGTCTTGTGAAATAGCTACTTCACCTTGACCTATGACATCACCATGATTGTTGTCACCAAATGTGATCTTCTCAACGGGTGAGTCATATTCTTGTAGCTTCGCAAACATATTCCTTTCTCCGGTCATATGATTTGAACATCCACTATCCAATAACCACGAAGGTCCTCCGGAGGAATATGCCTACAAAACAAGTTTTAGGCCTTGGACTTAGGTACCCAAAATTGATTGGGTCCTTGAGAGTTAGCTTTAGACATTTTAGGCACCCACACACTTCTCATCATTTTCCTAGCGTGAGCACCTATATACTTTACCGCCATCTTTCCATTTTGGTCCCAAGTGACCATGTAGTCGATGGAGTAGTTTGGTGATGACTTGTGCTCAATGACCTTCTTTTCTTTCTTGGTCTTGATCTTGACATTTTGAGTGGATACCTTTTTCTTTGGCAAGGACTCCATGGGTCTTACCACCCCATGAGCCGCATCCATTAGTTCACCTAGATAGGTCCCCTTGGTGAACAATGTCACATCACGATCATTTACCCTTTTTGTGCCATTTGCCTTTCCTCCTCGAGTGTATCCAAGCCCATCCTTGATAGTACCATATCTACCGGCTTTATATGCCGGGTGGGTTTCGAATACACTCTTGTTCTTACTTTGATCTTGGCCAATGGCATTGGTCAACTTTTGGATTTGAGCATCTTTAGCCTTGACTTTCTCTTCTAGCTTTGAAATGTTAGTTGCACAAGCATCCAAATCAATTTTATAACATCTTGAGCAACCTTCACTAGTAGAGCCACTTGAGTCAAGAGTTGTTTTGGAGTCGTTCTTGGCACTTTCCCAAAGTGAGCTAAAATTGGCTTCTAGATCTTTGTATTTGATCTCTAGGCTTGAATGCCTTTCTTGAAGCTCATTTTTAGCATTCTTTAGGTTAGTGAGAGAGTCATTTGTCAAAGACAAGTTCTTTGACATCCTCTCCCGTGAGTCATTGACTTGAGATAACTCACTAGCCAACTTCTCAACCTTGAGTTTCTCCTCAACTAGAGCCTCTTCTAGGACAAGGTTTCTCTCCTTCTCAAGGATGAGCAATTCTTCTTGCCTTTCGAGACTCTCCTCTCTTTTCCCAATTTTCTCTAGTAGTTTTTTAATAAATTTGTAACCGTCTTTACCAAACTTCTTTATCATGTTTTTCTCATATTCGGCTTCTTCATTATCTAGTTCATTTTCAATGTTACTAGATGATGATAGAGTGGATGGAGAAGGTGGTGTGGTGTCAAATACCTTGGTCCCTTGAGCCATGAGGCACATGGGAGCTTCATCATCGCTCTCATCAATGTTGTTGAAGAGTCTTGAGGTTGATGTAGGAGCATGGATGGCACAAGTGGCCATTTCTTCATCACCGGAGTCGTCACTTGATGAATCCCAACCTTCACCAACATGAGCGCTTCCAAACCTTTTCTTGTACTCTCGACTCTTCTCCTTGTATTTCTTGTCTTTGTCACCGATCTTGTCCTTGATCTTCTTGTCATCCTTGTCATCCTTCTTGCGGGGACAATCGGCAATGAAATGACCTTTCTCCCCACACTCATAGCATCTTCGTTGAGAGAAGCTCTTCTTTTCACCTCTCGTCTTCATGAATCTCTTGAAGTTTCTAACCAACATAGCGGTTTCTTCATCGGTGCTCTCATGGTCGTTTGAATCTTCGTTTTTCTTGGAAGTTGAGGTCTTCTCATTTGACTCAACTTTCTTGCTTGGTTCGGCCTTAAGAGCGATGGTCTTGACTTCGGTTTGTTGGATAGACCTTGTCACATCCAAGCTATTCATTTCATGATATTGCAACTTGTTGAATAGCTCCATAGGCACCATTGTCTTGAACTTGTCACTTTCTCTAATCATTGTGGCAAGCATTGGGTTCTTGGGTGCGTATGCTCTAAGAAATTTCTTTGTGACCTTGTTCTCGCCCCAATCATTGCTTCCAAGCATCCTAATTTCGGTGACTAGGAGCTTCAATCGATCATACATTTCTTGCAAGGACTCATCCTTCTTCATGACGAAAGCTTCTAGTTCTCCTTGTAGGAGATCCACCTTGCCTTCCTTGACTTCTTCCGATCCTTCATGAGCCATTCGAAGAGTGTCCCATAGCTCTTTGGCACTATCGATTCCTCTAATCTTGTTGTACTCATAAGAGCTTAGAGCACTCCTAAGCACGGTCACGGCTTGAGAGTTGCGGAAGATGTCGTATTCTTGTTCACGACTTGGCGTTGCACTCTTGTCAACACCTATATTCACAATAGTCCAAAGAGATGGATGAAGACCATGCAAGTAAATTTTCATATCATCACTCCATCGGGCATATTCAATCCCATTGAATTTGGGGACTTTGCCCATTGGAATGGATGAGAAATTAAGACTAGAAGGGTCAAAAGATTTGTTAGAAGAAGATGTCTCATATCGATAAGACACCGAGTGAAGTCCGTCGAGAGCGTCTCTTTCTCGTATCTTCTTCTTGAAAAGCTTTTGTGCCTCTCTTTCGGCCTTCTCCTTAATCTTCTTCCTTATCTTCTCCCTTCTTTGCTTTTTCTTTTCTTGTTCATCCAAGCTTTCATCAACATCGCTAATGTTGAATTCATCATCACTCGAGCTTGACTCAACGGGCGTCGGATGTTTATCTTTGTGGGCGGAAGCCATCTCGGATACATCTCCCATACCGGCCATAGTGTTTTCCCTTAGCGGTTAAGCCTAAACAAGGGATTAGGCTCTGATACCAATTGAAAGGACCAACACTAGGCCTAGAGGGGGGGTGAATAGGCCTGTTTAAAAAATCCTGCAAAATTTCTCCGAAAACTGTCAGAAAGTCGGATGATCCGACACAGTCTCGGATCTTCCGGCCAGGAAGATCCGACACTGTACAGGATCTTCCGACAGGGACAGACAACCGGAAGATCCGATGGAAAGCCGGATCTTCCGACAGGCAATACAAGTAAACTTCGAGATTTGAAAACTAATGACCTTTTAACAATTCCACTTGAATACAAAGCTCACAAATGATGTAAGGAACCTTCTATATATGATCAATATCAGAGTAGAGCCACAAATAAGTAGATCGGGACAAATCAAGATATAGAAACAATATGAACAAGAATGAAAGTGGAGACAAAGAATTTTCTTCCGAAGTTCACTCCACAAAGGAGCTACGTCTCCGTTGAGATGCTCACAAAGAGCCGGGCTGTCACACTAACCCCAAGTCTCTCCCAATCAACCACAAAGGAGGATTGAGTTACTTACTATGTGCTCCCACGAAGAGAGAGGGTAATACAAACTTCCGGGACTCAAACCACAAGAGAATGGGAGTTCACCGGCACCTCTAACCGTCTAGGAGCAAGCTCCAAGAGTAACAAACGTGAATTGACGAATCCAAGTGCTTCAAGTGCTTGAGAGATGAACTAGTTGAGGGAGCTCAAGATGGCACTAGGTCTCTCACCACAAATCTTCTCTCTCACTCAAACCCTAGGTGAATCTTGGAAGGATCAAACCTTGGAAGGGAGTAGAGAGGTGGAGTGAATGCTCAAGTGGGAGTTTGTCTCGTGTTAGGTCAGTGTGTTCAGCTACAGTGAATGAAAGGGGGTGAGGGGTATATATACCAACCCCCAAAATATGACCGTTATGTTCACTGCGAAGGGGTACCGGATCTTCCGACACTTGGTCGGATCTTCCGATAAGCAACAGATATGTGTGAGGAAAACTCCAGAAAAGTTCCAGGGGCCGGATCTTCCGACAGTAGGTCGGATCTTCCGGGGGACCCCGGAACTTCCGGCCCGGAGAAAGCCAAGACAGAGCCGGCCGGAACTTCCGGTCGGATCTTCCGGCCCCGGGTCGGAACAAGCAACAGGACACTTGTGAGCTCGAAAAACAGCTAAGTCTTGTAACTTCCGAAGCAATGGCCGGAACTTCCGGCCAGGAAAAACGCAAGACCGAGCCGCCCGGAACTTCCGGTCGGATCTTCCGGCCTAAGTTCCGGCCGAGCAGAAAAGGTGTTTGTGAAGTGTTTTTGTGACTATCAAGAGTTTGTCATCTCAATCAAAGTACTTTTAGCAACTAGAATTTATCAACTACGTCCCCCTTGATAGTACGGTGGTCCTATACTCAATTTCAAACGGAAAATTAAATTTAAATCCACCAATTGAGTCCACCATATGGATGAGCGTTGGGGTCCTTCCTTTAGTATTGTCTTCCTTTTATTTCATTTTATTCTGCACAACTCATGCAAAGCATCATATCCAAATTTCTATTTTCATTAATCACCAAAATAGATTAAATGCCTAGATGCACTTTCAGCAACGTTTAGAGGTCCGTAACGCGATTGATGTGATGCATCTGACGAAGAATCTTTGCGTGAACTTGATAAGCTTCCTGGGTACTTATGGGAAGCCAAAAGATACACTGGAAGCACGTCAGGAGCTGAAACGATTGAAGCAACGGACTGATCTACATCCAGAAAAGAGAGACAAAGGACGCCAGTACTTGCGTCCTGCCAGCTTCA
Organism: Echinochloa phyllopogon; assembly: GCA_033239725.1. Lineage (NCBI taxonomy): Eukaryota > Viridiplantae > Streptophyta > Magnoliopsida > Poales > Poaceae > Echinochloa > Echinochloa phyllopogon. Next base: position 5,508,938 of record BTCW01000014.1, on the reverse strand, counting down.
CTCTCAGCAAAGAAGAGAAGGCAAGCATGTTTGAATGCTTGAACAGTATCAAGGTTCCGTCTGGCTACTCCTCCAATATTAAGGGAATAATAAATATGAAAGAGAAGAAGTTCACAAACCTGAAGTCTCACGACTACCATGTGTTGATGACACAGCTGCTTCCCGTCATACTCAGGGGTGTGCTACTAGTTAACGTGCGGAAAGCCATTGTGAAGCTATGTGCATTCCTCAATGCAATTTCTCAGAAGGTGATCAATCCAGACCACTTAGATCAGCTACAGAACGACGTGGTGTAATGTCTTGTCAGCTTTGAGATGATATTTCCACCATCCTTCTTCAATATCATGACACATCTATTGGTTCATCTCGTCAAAGAGATTCGTATATTGGGCCCAGTATTTCTACACACCATGTTCCCATTTGAGAGGTTTTTCGCTGTCCTAAAGAAGTATGTCCGTAATCGTTCTCGTCCAGAAGGATGCATTGCTAAGGGATACGAAACAGAAGAGGTCATTGAATTCTGTGTTGACTTTGTCGACGATCTTATGCCGATTGGTGTGCCCGAATCCAATCACGAGGGGAGACTTGGTGGAAAGGGCACACTAGGGAGAAGATCGATGGTGATCAAGGTCGTTGAGACATTTCGTAAAGCGCACCTCACAGTTTTGCAACAATCAACCTTAGTTGCTCCGTACATCGAGGAGCACATGCAGATTCTCAGGGACGAAAACTCAACAAAGTCTGCGGCCTTCATTCAGCGTCTGCACAATAGTACTTTCGCCGATTGGTTGCGAAGACGTCTTATGGGTGTCGAGGGCATTGATGCGCAGCTGGCTTTTGTAGCTAGAGGTCCATCGAGCACGATCTTGACATTCCAAGGATACGACATCAATGGGTATACATTTTACACAAGAGCTCAGGACAAGAAAAGCACCAACCAAAATAGTGGTGTCCGGATCGACGCGACAGACACCAATGGCAATACAAACTCATACTATGGAATCATAGAGGAGATATGGGAACTAGAGTACGGACCTTTGAAGATCCCACTGTTCAAGTGCCAATGGGTGAAGCTGACTAGAGGAGGTGTTAAAGTTGAAGCGGACTATGGAATGAAAATTGGCACCCATTGGCACGCTTCAACTTTAACACCTCCTCCAGTCAGCTTCACCCATTGGCACTTGAACAGTGGGATCTTCAAAGGTCCATACTCTAGTTCCCATATCTCCTCTATGATTCCATAGTATGAGTTTGTATTGCCATTGGTGTCTGTCGCGTCGATCCGGACACCACTGTTTTGGTTGGTGCTTTTCTTGTCCTGGGCTCTTGTGTAAAATGTATACCCATTGATGCTGTATCCTTGGAATGTCAAGATCGTGCTCGATGGACCTCTAGCTACAAAAGCTAGCTGCGCATCAATGCCCTCGACACCCATAAGACGTCTTCGCAACCAATCGGCGAAAGTACTATTGTGTAGACGCTGAATGAAGGCCGCAGACTTTGTTGAGTTTTCGTCCCTGAGAATCTGCATGTGCTCCTTGATGTACGGAGCAACTAAGGTTGATTGTTGCAAAACTGTGAGGTGCGCTTTACGAAATGTCTCAACGGCCTTGATCACCATCGATCTTCTCCCTAGTGTGCCCTTTCCACCAAGTCTCCCCTCGTGATGTGATTCGGGCACACCAATCGGCATAAGATCGTCGACAAAGTCAACACAGAATTCAATGACCTCTTCTGTTTCGTATCCCTTAGCAATGCATCCTTCTGGACGAGAACGATTACGGACATACTTCTTTAGGACAGCGAAGAACCTCTCAAATGGGAACATGCTGTGTAGAAATACTGGGCCCAATATACGAATCTCTTTGACGAGGTGAACCAATAGATGTGTCATGATATTGAAGAAGGATGGTGAAAATATCATCTCAAAGCTGACAAGACATTGCACCACGTCGTTCTGTAGCTGATCTAAATGGTCTGGATTGATCACCTTCTGAGAAATTGCATTGAGGAATGCACATAGCTTCACAATGGCTTTCCGCACGTTAACTGGTAGCACACCCCTGAGTATGACGGGAAGCAGTTGTGTCATCAACACATGGCAATCGTGAGACTTCAGGTTTGTGAACTTCTTCTCTATCATATTTATTATTCCCTTAATATTGGAGGAGTAGCCAGACGGAACCTTGATACTATTCAAGCATTCAAACATGCTTGCCTTCTCTTCTTTGCTGAGAGTGAAGGTCCTTCACCAAATCAAATAGCTCTTCTCCTCTCCGGTGTCTCGGCTTTGTACGGCGGTCAGCATTCCCGCCAAAATGCGCACATTTCTTTCGTAGCTCATGCTTCGCTGGAAGGAATCGACGGTGACCCATGTACACAACTTTACGACAATGTTTCAAATACATGCTTTCGGTTTCCTCTAAACAGTGAGTGCATGCTTTATATCCTTTGTTTGATTGTCCTGATAGGTTACTTAGTGCAGGCCAGTCGTTGATGCTTATGAAAAGCAGTGCTCGAAGGTCAAACTGCTCCTGCTTGTCCTCATCCCACATGCTAACACATTCATTCTTCCACAGCTGCAAAAGTTCGTCAACCAATGGTCTTAGGTACACATCAATGTCGTTGCCAGGTTGCTTTGGGCCTTCGATGAGCACTGGCATCATAATGAACTTCCGCTTCATGCAGAGCCAGGGGGGTAGGTTGTAGATACAAACAGTCACGGGCCAAGTGCTATGACTACTGCTCATTTCACCAAAAGGGTTCATGCCATCGGTACTTAAACCAAGCCTAACATTCCTCGCATCAGCATCAAACTCTGGGAATGCTCTGTCGATGTTCCTCCACTAGGATCCATCGGCGGGGTGTCTCAACATGCCATCCTGCTTACGTTCTTCTTTGTGCCAACGCATCAGTTTGGCATGGTCTTTGTTCCTGAACAAACGCTTCAGACGGGGTATCAGAGGGAAATACCACATCACCTTCGCAGGGATTTTTTTCTTAGAACGCTCTCCCCCAACATCACCAGGGTCGTCCCGCCTGATCTTGTATCGTGCGCAAGTGCAAACCGGACAACGATCCAAGTGTTCGTACTGTCCGCGATAGAGGATACAGTCATTAGTACACGCATGTATCTTCTGCACCTCCAAACCGAGAGGGCAAACAACATGTTTTGCTTGATACGTCGTCGATGACAATTTGTTACCGTCTGGAAGAATCTTCTTTACGAGTTTCAGTAGCTCCTCGAAACCCTTATCAGTAACACCATTTGCTGCCTTCCACTGCAGAAGTTCAAGTGTGCTACCCAACTTCTTTAGCCCCTCTTTGCAATCTGGGTACAGGACAGTCTTGTGGTCCTGCAACATGCGTTGTATCTTTTTCAGTTCCTTATCATTGCCGCAGTCTTTCTCGGCATCACGCAACATTTGCCCGAGTCCATCAGTAGGTTCACTTTCCTGAGCAACATCTTCCTGAGCATCGCCTTCCCGAGCAACATCTTCCTCATCGGCATCACCCATTGCAGCATATGCAAAGAAACCGTAGTATTGAGCCAATAACGGAATGTCGTCATCGGCCTCGTCTTCTTCATCTTCATCCATTAGAATTCCTCTTTCACCGTGCTTCGTCCAAACAGAATAATTCCTCATGAAACCGTGCCTCATCAAATGCACCTGAAGATAACCTCTTTGTTTGTACGATTGTATATTTTTACAATGGGTGCATGGGCAGAACATGAAACCGGACGGCGTCCAGTTAGCCTCGGCGGCATCGAGAAACGTCCTAAGGCCATTACGGAACGCCTGAGCGTGGGGGTCCCCGTACATCCATTGTCTATTCATCTGCATTATTAACCAATAACAAATATACAATACAACTTAAAGATAAAAAATTTAATATATAAAGAAATACAAATTATAATATATATTCCATTATATAAATAAATTTCTAAAACTACATTACTATATTCATTAAATAAATAAATATACCTTCCGTTAAATAAATAAATAACTATTCTACCTTTTAATAAATAACTAATAATATATATTTCATTAAATTAATAAATAATTATTCCAACTTTTAATAAATAAACCTCTCTAATAAATAAAATACATAAGCCTTATAACTATTCACAAGTCATACAAACACAAAATACTAACTAGCTTGCCTTCTCTCTCCATTTAAAACACAACATGAACACTCTCTCCACCATGAACTCAAGCTCTCTCCTCTCTCTCCTCCAAGAACACAAGCTCTCTCTAGCTAGCTTTACTTTGATTCACAAATCCCTCTATTTCTAAATCATAGAAGGATTACAAGCTAAATAAAACATTAGAGAATGAAAGAGTGTACCTTGTAGTGCTCCTTAGATGAGTAGAATCTTCACAAATTTTGAAAAAAATTTGGATAGCACCTCCCCTCCCACGGCCGAGCAGCATGAACACAGCGCCTAAGTGTTCAGCTGGCTCGGCCGGGGGAGGAGGAAGGTGCTATATACAAAAGACATTAGCACCGGGTCGTGGCAAGACCCGGTGCTAATGTGCACCAATTAGCACCGGTTGCTGGCTGCAACCGGTGCTAATTGGTGCACATTAGCACCGGGTCTTGCCACGACCCGGTGCTAATGTGTCCGCCCTGACACCCCGCAGCGCCGCCCCCGCTCCTAGCCGTTGGACCCGGTGCTGAAGCCCAATCAGCACCGGGTCCAAAAATGGCCGAGACGGAGGAGGCGGGCGGATGTGAAGCATTCTGGTAGTGATTTACCGTATGCGCATTTATTCAGATAAATGGTCTTTACAAAATTATAAACAACTCTGCACATGGATAAGTAGGTGCGTATATTTACCGGTCACAAATACATGTGAAGGCCAATCATCATCTATATCTAATATGGGGTTATATTTTTTTGATTGTTAGCGTTTTTGTTGTCTATCACCTCAGGCCTGGGATCGATAGCCGCATCGATGGGAACGGGTCAGGCGGCGTTGCTTACTTCCTTGTGCTAAGCAACCGACCACGACTACTAGCACATGTATGCTAAGCTTAGACAGTGGTGCTTGCTAGGTTGGGGCCATACTGGAAACATACTAAGTTCAAATGTTATGGACTTTCTCAAGGTATGTAGATACATACATTTAGTTTTATAAAAAACATAATAATTATATAAAAACAAACTCTTTGAGTTTCAAAAGAAAAATAACTCAATTAGTATTTTACCGTAGCAACGCACGGGCATTGTGCTAGTCATTAGAAAATTGAAATCATCATGTTATCACATTGCTCCCTCCATTCAAGTATATCAAATAGTTTATAGCCCTTCTATTTTTCTTGATAGATGCATATGCACAATTCGGTCACTTAAATACAGGTCGTACGTACCATATTTATGTTCAAGCTAGCAGCCGAGATCTGCATAACAGTCCATTATAATATCCAATAATTGTGCCTCTTCTCCAACCTTAATCATCTTTTTTAGAGTGAACCTCAAGCATCCTTGTTGCGAGTCTCTAATCTTTTTTTTAGAAGAATGTTGTTCGTCCCAACACCAGCCATCATTGTCATTGACTACATCCACATTTTTTGTTGATAATAAGTGGCATCAAGTAATCGTTGATAATTTATAACAATGGTGAAATATCTCAGATAGGCATATATTATTTAAATGTTTATAGCAATTTTAATATGTATATGATGGCTTAAGGGTATCATATTGCTAAAATGCTAAGAAAAATGGAGGAGGAAGGTAGTGGCTAGTTGGCGTTTTTAGGTTAAAAATATTACACAAGCTCCGCTATTTTAGAATAAGAAAACCTCCCTACAGAGCATGAGTGTTTCCCTTAAACATAGTGCCCACCCGCGCCCTAAGTCCACTCTCATCCACTCATATCTTAGACAACAACCTCCTATAAAATGCACATGTATGTCTCCTACCATGCCAAGCAAACAGAACACTTGTCTCTTTACAGTATTATTTCTCTGTCCAAAGGTGATCATATCCATACATGGCGAAGGCGAACACACGGCTATCCGTGTTAGTTGTGGTGCTATTATTGGGCATCATGCTACTGGCAGGACAGAAGGCTAATGCTGAGGAAGCGTCACCCGCGCCGATGAGCTCTAGCAAGGATGATTGCAAGGCCACCGGCACATGCGACCTGAAGCTCCTCGGCGCCGCCGACCCCACCCGCCCGGGGGAACCGGCCAATAAGTACACTCCTGGCTGCAGCGCGATCAGCCATTGTCGCGACTGATCACACATGCATGGGCGTACACAAGCTGGCCTCATCATTGGGAGTTGCTTTCGTGGACACACCACCGTGCATTTGTTTGTCCATTTATGCGAATCCATCCTGTGGTTATTATCTACATCTTGATTTGTATGTTTTTTCTCGAACACGCTAAAAAGCTACGCATCTTTGTATTATAGAAAAAAGGATGAAAGTGGTCCATACAAACACCTCCCTTCCTAGTCTCTTTTTTTTGCGGGTAAAGAGAGAACTTTATTAGCTAGAAGAAAATGTGTTACAATTATTTGTGTCATTTGTATGTATTACCAGCTTGTGCTATGGATGTACTATATGATGGTATGCTCTTGTATAATTTTTTCTTGATTTATATAGCAATAATTGATGTGCCGGCACTGTAATGGTTGAATGGTTGAGATCTTTTTCGTGCGAGGTGGGATTGGATTTTAGTGATGCAAAGCACAAATGGAATTTTCTGTGTAGTGACTCCATTGGATTGAATATGATTCCTTACATGGATGATTGGATGCTTGCCCGACAAAATTCAATTTAGACATCCAGACTAACCATTAAAATAGATCCATTGGGCATTGTTGTTAACTTTGTTGCTCATTATCTTCCTCGTGTCCATTGTATTTTTGGACAAAACGGTCTTTATTTGGCCTATTACCCATGCACTTAATCATTAATTATTGGAAGTCAAATGCAATAATGCCTACCATACTAAATAAACATCGTGTATTAAATGTATATGTATATGTATATGTTGAGTTGTGAATATGCTCAATGACCGAGAGTTATTTAGTTAGGGGGTAACCGTGATATTTAACGAATATAGACTATAAAGAAGCTTGAGGGTATAGTATTCTTTTCCCGTTTTCATACCATCAGTTATTCTTCCTCCATCCTATAATACAATACATTAGAATTTTTAGGAGATAGAATCGAAAAGAGACATATAAAAGACACATGTATTCCTGAGTTATTACATAAATTATGTTGTCGGATTGTTTTAATGGTAATTGCGGATAACAAAGAGTCAACTTGTGTTTATCCAACTATCAGCTAAACTAGCCACATTAACTTTATAAGTAACTAAGGCCATTCTCAGTAGAAGTTTCATTAAATATAGTGACATGTCAGTGTTTTTGGTGATATGACAAAGAATCAATGAAGAGAGAGGTGAAATAAGTTTCATGTTGGTGAAATCCTAAGTACACTGTTTCCAAGAAAGTCTGTGACTTGTATGTAAAACAACAAATAATGAAACTTTGCATTGAGAAGGAGCTATTTCAACTATGAATTAAATGGCATTCTGCTTATGTGATATCCTTAGAAACGTAAATATGAAATGCCCATTGAGAATGGCCTAAATCACGATGATATGGCACGGTAATTGTAAAGAGATATGGAACTCACTTGGACAGTTACAAACTCTAGATGAGTCTTGAATTTAAATGATACAAGGTGCCTATAAAACAACAACATGAACTATTGCATTGGAAGGGTGGTTTCAAACATTATTATATTTTTTCCCTTGTTGATGTAGTAATATTGGAAACATCAATATGAAATCCCTACTGGAATTAGCCTTACATGCTTTGTGTTACATGATAGAAATTGGATGTTATTTTTTATGTAGTCATCTTGGAAACATCAATATGAAATCCCTAATGGAATTAGCCTTACATGCTTTACGTTACTTGATAGAAAGTGGATGTTATAGTATCTTCAACAGATGCTAATATATTTAGCTTCTCTAAGCATTTATTTGGTATGGTAGATGATTGCAATATATTTTATATAATAATTACAATATGTCATGTTACTTTGTAAATCTATTTGTACTGTCCACCTTATCTAAAAGTGGACAGTACAAAAAAATAGGAAGCTCCGATCCACGCCACAAGGTCTAAAAGTGGACGTACAGTACAAAAAATAGGAAGCTCCTATCCACACCACAGATCAAACCACACGAGCTTTCCCAATCCCCACTGGAAATGACTCAACGAGGAACCTCCTCCCAAAATAGAGCTCCTGTCCTAGACGTTTGTCGGCTTTTTTTTCTTTTTTGAGGAAAGGCGTTTCTCGGTCCTAAATCCGCTCTCATCCATAAACATTTTAGACAACCCAACCTCTACAAAATCTCGATTTCTTCTACCTCAATAAAGGCCACCTTACTAGAAAAAGAAGAAAGCAATAAACCACCTCTCCACACACGTACACCATTTCCTTTGTTGAAAACACTAAATTGAAGTACGAGCGAGCAACATGGAGAAGGTGATGAAGGCGAGGCTGGCCGCAGTGGCGCTGTGTCTGGTGCTGCTGGCGGCGGCGGGGCCTGAAGCCGCCGACGCCACGGAGTACATGTCGTACAACGGCATCAGCTGCAAGGCGCTGGGCAACTGCGATAAGGGTCCCGACGCCACCCGCCCCGGGAAGCCAGCCAACACCTACACCCGCGGTTGTAGCGCCATCAACAAGTGCCGCAGCTAAGAGCGGTGGCCGTGCGTGTGGATGGGTGTTGCAGGAAGCAGGTCTTACATTAAAATGTAAGATTGGTGTCCATGCATGCGGAATCGTGTCTCGATTAAAATGCACATTGATATGTAACACCTTATATTGTATGTACTATGATGATACAAAGTCTTAACATGATTTGTTATGCAAGCCCGAGGGCGTTCTTTTCCATGCCCAAATTGAACTTCAGGACCACACAGAACCTGAGATAGAATAATATTGTTGTTGGTATACAGAAACAACCAACCAAGTTTCAGAGACAGCCAACTATAGTTTAATTTCAGATACAAACAGAGACAACATCTTTATATATTGGATTAATTATTGGGCTCAAGGCTACAACCATATGTTGACATGGAGACACGTTGGCACCAAAATGTTGCAGCCAGAGGTGCTAGCTTCATCCTGCTAGCCAGCTAGTTTGCACCAGGTAAGGGAGATGGCTTCAATGCAGAGACCAAAATTTTATAGCCTCCTCGACCATTTTTGACTTACTTATGACATATCCATGCTTGTAGCAACTATACTACATATAGCGACCTATATAACTAGACGACGAAGATACCACCATGGCGATCGAGATACAACCACCATGCACGCATGCACCAGAGTATACTTGATACATAAGTACTACTGTATACGGTGGTCAACGACGACTGATGCTGGCGATCTATCAGCCACGGCCGATGTCCTTCTTGGCCTGCTGGAGCTGCTTCTCCTTGGGCTCGATGCGTACTGCTCCCTCACTCTGGTCATTTCCGGACTCCGTCGTGCGGCTCAGCCCTCCCTTCTTCCGCCCTGCAACAACACAACACGAACACAAAGTTAGAAACCTGCACAAATATATGATTAGACAATCAAATCAATCAGATCAGTATGAGCTCGTACTTGTTCACCGTTCCCTGACAGGACGGTGGAAATCAGAAGCAAGATATTTCTTACTTGTTCACCGTATCCTGGCCGGATGGTGTAATGGGAAAGCAAGCCAGCTCTTTGTCGCCGCCGCCGGATGAGAGCGAAGGGAAGAACGAGCTCGTATGCGTCGATGAATGGAGGAGGACGAGCGTGTATATCTCCCAACAGAAAAACAAATTTGAACTCATCTCACAGCGACATATGATCGCGTGGAAAGATAATGACGGTGAGAGATAATGATCGTATATTGAAAAACCAAAAACAATTTGTTTCGTATTATATACGAGCACGTGCAGATACGAATACATGGCTAATCCGATCCGCTTGTTGGCAACCCGGTAAGACGGCGGGGTGGCCCTGGTCAACCGAGGATACAAGCAAATAGGAGGTGTAGGTAGCTACGTCTACATGTAGAAAGGAATTTTCCTATATATTACACTACGATGCGCGAATATAGAAGGTGAAGGTACCTTACAACAAATATATTACACTGCAATGCGCGAATATTTTACAAGGTGTAGTGTACTGGTGGTAGCTATGGAATATTGCATATCACTCTCCGCTTGCAGGCTTCCTCTTATGCGTTGCCCGATACTTCACTCTATTGGGCAGTCTTCTTTTATAGTGCCGCAGAGAGCCCTACGTCCTTCGTTGTGCCTTTCTTCTTCCGTCCTTGTTTCTTTCTTTATTTGAGTATTGCATTCACTCCTCGTAACGTCGTTTCTGTATTTGGGTATGGCCTTGACTCCTCGTAACTGAGTTCTTTTAATTACTGGACTAAAGATTTTAGATTGTCCGGTGTTGATTGTGGATTGTCCGGTGTTGATTGGAATCATGGATTCAGACTTATGGACATACTCTTGAATACTGATCCATATAACATTATGTTCTTCAGTGATACTTTTGTGTTTGTCTTCAGGATACTGAGTGATACACTTTGATGTATATTTTGTTTGAGCAGTTTATTACTATTATTATATATTTATTTGTTTTTATATGGGCCGAGATTTTCACATATACTATTTTTTGCGTTTTGAATATGGTAGGGGTATGGCTTTGCAAGCCCAAAGTTTTGATAGTAATATCAAACTAAGTTTAAGGTCTTTCCATGCCCGAATTATTGATATTTTTTATTAATATTAGAGTATTTTTAAGCTTGACCATGCCCTCGGATATCCATTTTATTATCCGGGATTCTTCCATGGAGTAATCTATTATTAGGAAATCAAGCTTTTGGTCAATTTCCTTTCTAATATTGTCAATTTTTCTTCAATTTCTTGTTGATTTGAGTTTTAATATCTTCTTTTATTTTCTTTAAAATTTAAAATTTGTTCTTTTATATCCTTCTTTCATTGGGGTGATATGGTTTCAAATTTTTTTTATTATTTGCTGGTCTAGATATTCACTGTCTAAGGGATCGAGTCCCTTCTTTAGAGTTTGTTTATATGATGGTCCGGATAAAGTTTTTTCAGCTGGTTCCATATAATAATTGACTCATGGTATTTTTCTTGCATTAATCAAAGCTTCATCTATTTCAGTATATTTCTTTCATAATATGCCCGTTCCTTCTAATATATTGGCATCTATTTTTACTTTGCTAGCTCTTCAAATGACACATATAGTCCTGGTTTTGTGCCATCAAATATCACACATATAGGTTTTGGATATATTTCTTTAGAAGTATTGTGTGCAAGCTGATTTATATGATTGAAATATTCAGTAAGGCTATTTAGTATTGATAACGTATATCCTTTATCTTCTCTTTTATTATTATAATGAAATCTAAAATTATCTAATATGCATTCTTGAAACTTTATTTATAATTTTAAGATCTTTGGGTTTAAATTTAAAACCATTTGGTGGGAATATTCTGAGTCTGTTATCAGTTTCAAAGACGAAGGTCTCGACGCCAGTGAGACTAGTAGTCTTTCTCATCTCTGCAAAAAGGACGACTGTGAAAACAAATCAGGCCACTTATTCTTTTTTAATACGTTCAAAAATTACTTTGTAACCATTGTTAGTAATAATATCTTTGAACACAACCCATCTTTTTACTATTTAGCTTATTATAATCATGAAATATAGTAAATTCTTTGAATCCTAGACATAACCTATAATATACCTAATAAACAAGAATGGATCAATAGAATTAAAGGCAACAAATATTTTTCTAAATTTGATTCAAAGGCTGGGTTTTGGCAGGTAAAAATATCTAAGGAATCCATTCCTTGGACCGACTTCGCATGCCCATAAGGCCACTATGAATGGCTTGTCATCCTATTAGGATTAAAAAATACATCTACATTATTTTAAACAAAAATGCAAAATATATTCAATTAAAATCAAGAATATATACTTGTTTATAGAGATGATATATTAGTCTTCTCAACATCTTGTAAAGAAGATATTGCTCACCTAGAAGTTTTCTTTAGAAAGGTAGAATAGAATGGTCTAATACTATCCAAGAAGAAAATGGAAGTTTACAAAGAAAGAATCAATTTCCTTGGTAATGAAATAGGAGAAGGTAAAATATACCTATAAGAGCATATTGCTAAAAAGATCTTACAATTCCCTGATAGTATGAATGATAAAAAGGTTTTACAACAATTCTTTGGAATAATAAATTATGCTAGAAATTATATAGATAACTAGCAAAACTTACTGGGCCCTATACGCAAAACTAAGAAAGAATGGTCAAAAATATTTCAATTCTGAAGACATAAAGCTAGTCTAAGCTATAAAGAAAAAAAGTAAAGAACTTACCACCCTTGAAACTACCATTAGACAATAATTACTTTGTTATTGAAACAGATACATCCATATCAAGATGGGGAGCCATACTGAAACAAAAACCAAATAAATATTCTCAAAAAATATGTAGATATGCTTCAGAAAGCTATAAATTAAAAACAGTTATTAATAATACGGTAGAGAAAGGACTGCCCTAATCACCCCTCCCCACAAATGGATGGCGGCTACCAGGCGGCTACCAGACGATTCTCTGGTGATCTTCTAGGGATCTTCCATGGCGTCTGTGACGAACCGGATTCTCACCGACGAGAACCCGACTCCCTGTACCCTTGAGATAGTCCCAGGAATAGCAGCTATCTCGTACAGAACTCATCTCAGTCAAATATCACATCCATACAACGATAAAAGATCCATTACATGACTCATATAAAGACAAAGCGTCTGATACAAGCCCTCTGGGCTAGAACGACAATAAGAAACATCTGCGCAGCGGTAGCTAGAACAACTGGGGCCACTCCTCCACAGGCATCCTTGAGCGCAGCGCACACCCTTCAGTCGTACCACCCGTCCTGGTTGAACTCGTGGTCGGGGTCTTCACCTGAGAACCCAAAGTCTGTCCCCAAGGAAATGGGACAGGTTCACGTCACCAACCATAATATGATGCAAGCTTTAAAGGTGGCCTATTCTAAAGATATGGAAATAAACAAGGTTTGAGCCAGGGTTTCTTATGCAAGCTGCAGCAATAACCCAAATTCATCTCATCACCAACTCCTGCTCACACACATACATCAAACACTTCCCAAAACCGACCATCAGCCTCACATTTCCCCATCGGGCTCGTCCTGCCACGGCAGGTTCCCGCAAATCATTATCCACCAACACCTTTCACTCACTAGTCGACTCGGTGAGCTCCCTCCCCACCTCGTCTCAACAGCCTCAGCTGGACCAATCTCTCATAACCCAATTCAAGGATGAGGTAAGAAAGCAGATTCCCATGCTAGCCGGGGCTTCTCAGAAATGGGTCGTCCGTAACCGTGGACACGGCTATACGTATAGTTTACACTCTGCAGAGGTGGCACTCCGGGAATCCATCCGGGCTGCAAGGCTAGTCCGCAACCAACCTGAGACGCAGCCCACAGCAAAGACCCTAAACAGTAGCGGCGCCAATCCTGTCTCCCTGGGCTCGGGAAACATCCGATCTAACATCTGCCCCAGGGTCGTGAAACCTTCCCACCGGGGCCAGTCGGGGGCCGTGGTAAATCAGGGAGATTACGCCGCAACGAATCCCCCCTACACATATCAAACTCGATTCTCCTACAGTCTCGGCGCCGCACTAGAGTAGGCTTGCTGGAACCCTCCCCATACTGGGTAGATGGTGAGCACGGTAAATCCCAAGTCCAAAGTGGGGGCACGACTCGGTCCTTAATTGTTCGGTAAAGCGAGTATCTGCATCACAAGCGATCCGCCGCAACGGTCCGCAATCGGCACCCATAACAGGTATTGCCACCCAAACTCCTCAGGTACTCACCGAGTACCAATCCCCAAGTAACCAGTAACCATGTACCCGCAACAGGTACCCCATAGGGACTGCCCGAGTGCAGCCCCTCAGCACCTCGATCAACGATCGAGTTGTTATTACTCGCTTACACCGCCTAGCTGCACTACTCCTCCCAAACCACCCACAACTCACGCCAAGAGGATCAATCACAACCATCCCAACACATGCATAGCATAGCATATTTATAAAGTGAGTAGTAGGTAGCAAGGTAACAGGATAATAACAAAGGCAGTGCAGGTTTATCATGCGAGTAAAGTAAAGCGCTAGCATACTAGTTTGCATGTCTAATAGGTATTTCAGAGATGGTCGGGCGTGAACCTGGGCAAAGGTCTTCGTCCTCGTCGAAGCAGTTGTTGTAGTAGTCCGGCTCCTCCTGACTCTCCGGAGCTCCTAGGGGCGCGGAAAGAAAATAAGACGCGGCTACTAGCAAAGAAACACTAAAACAGCGACAAAAGAAGACTCAAATAACACCAAACTCTACACTAACGCGTAGGTCATGATTTTAGAAAAATATAGAAACCGGTTTCATATTTTTCTGAGCTACGGTTGATTTATTATTAATTTTCGAAGTTTAAATCATTTTCTGAAAATATTAAATAATTTCCGAAAAAGAAAACAGACAGAAATTAGCCTGCTGACGTCAGCATGACGTCATGCTGACGTCAGCAGTGGGGTCCGCCTAGGATGACGTCAGCAGTGGGCCCTGCTGACGTCAGCGTTGACTGGTCAACGGTCAACGGTCAACGGGGTCAACGGGTCAACTCTGGTCAGTGGGCCCCATGTGTCAGTGACTCGCAGAGTATGACAGGTGGGTCCCATACGTCAGCGCTGTTAAAAGAAAAAGAAAAAGAATAAACGATGGCTGGGCTGGAATTGGGCCGAAAGCGATTGGGCCGGAAGAGTTCAAGGGTGTAAACCAGACTTAAACGCGGGAATTAGGCCCACGAAGGGGTGGCTGTTGGATCGGGTCTGGTGGACTGGGTCCATGGTGAACCGTGAGATGGGTCTACGTGAGCTGGGTGCATGGGATCAGGGTGTGGCCGAACTGGGATCTTCTGTGCGTGCGCGTGTGGTGACTTGGTGTGGTCCCGCGTGTGGCATAGCCACGGCGCGACGCGACGCGCGCGCGACGCGCTCTGGAGCACGCCGGCGGCGACGGTTCGCGGCGGAACTGGCCGGAGAAGGCTCGGCTCGGGGCTAGATCGGCCGGGACAGCTTTGCTAGGGTTAGGCGGAGCGGATCAAGGTGAAACAGGGATGGCTTGGGCTTCGGCTTGGGTTTACCGACGCGAACGGCGGCGACACGGCCATGAACGCCGGCGAGCACGACGGCGGCTCGGGTTACGCACGCAACGGTGCACGATTCGGGTTTGGCTTGCGCGCTCGTGGCCTCCAGCGACTGCTGGGGCACGGCTAGGTGCGCACGCGCGGGCTCGTGGTCGCCCACGGCCGCGCGTGGCCTCGGCGTCCGCGCGCGCGAAGAGCAAGGCTCGGCCGCGGCGGGCCTCGGCTGCGGGTACAAGCGACGGCGGGTTGCGGGTGCGACAGCGGCGTTGGGTTCCTGCAGAAGAAGACGGCCACGACTCGACGGTCGGGTCCCAGAGGCTGGCAGCGACGGCGGCGGCGGAAAACGGCCGGAGACAGAGAAGAAAGGGGGCGAAACGCGGTGGCTCACCTAGGGGTCTCGTCGTCGTTCGCTGCAGCTCGGGGAAGGCTCGGCGCAGTCTGGCGGTCCTCGTGCTCCTCCTCTCGCTCCTTGGTTCAGCCTGGAGATGGCGGTCCACGAGCGGCGGCGGCGACTTCGGCGGTGGCGCTGCGGGGAAGGGGCCTCGGCTTCTCTTCTCTCCCTCTTCTCCTCCTCAGACCCTCCCCTGGTCCTCCTCCTCCCTCTCCCCCACTCGAATTGGATCTAGGAAACCCCAATGGGGCGGCGGCGGCTTGAACAGGGAGTGCGGCCGGCGGGGCGATTTATAGGGGATAGGCGCTAGGGTTTCGCTGGGCACGGACGGCGAGATAGGGGTGCTCGAGCGACTGCGGACACGCGGCGCAATCGCATCGGGCCGCACGGAGCTCGGGCAGTTGGGTCACGGGCGGCGCGCGGAAGAGAGAGAGCGGCGTGCGGGAGGAAGACGATGACGCGGGGGAGACGAAAAGGCTGACAGGTGGGGTCCCGGCGTCAGCGAGAGAGAAGGCGGCGACGCGGAGTCGACGCGGCGGGGAGTTGGCTGGGCCACAGCTGGGCCGAAAGGCCAGCCGGGCCGGTTGGGTTGCTGGCTCGGGAAAAGAGTTGAAGGTGGTTTCTTGGACTTTAGCAGCGGGAAATTGGCCCACGAACAGGAATAGGTTTGGGAATTAGTTTAGTCAATTAGAGTTTGAATTCAAATCTAGAATTTGAATTCAACCCAACCAAAAATCCAAATAAATCCAAATCACACTAATTCATCCTTAGCACTTCAAATTGGTTTTAAATTTGAATATAAATTGCCTAAGAATTTAGGGAGCAAAATAGAAGACACTCTTATATGTTGGTTTGCATGCACACAATTCCACCAAAAATTTTTAAATTCGAAATTTTTGCACCCAACATAACCTATGGGAAATTTTAGGGTTGTTACAGCGTCTCCCTTGATCCCTGATCTTGATCCCAGGTCTGTGGCTCCCCTCTCCGTCCCCTTTTCTTCCTCACCATGGATGTTCCCCCAGAATTGGTACACAAATTGGATTTCTCCCGAGGCATTTCCTTCCGTGAAGAAGTTACTGCTAGATTCAGTGCCTCGGTTCATCATCCCTCCTAAGATGTAAATGGATCTTTCTTCTTGTTGGCTGTTTTTCGGAGATTCACATTTCATTTGACGGAGCATTCAGTGGGCTATGCTCTAGCGTCCTGTTTGGGTGGCTCACCGGATGGTTTTCATGTTCAATTTTTAAGTGATCGCCACTTCAGATTCTCAGTCTCATGCAAGAAAGTTGGCTTCTTTATCTATGGCCTGCGGCGCATAGTTGAATTCTCCTTTGATGTCTATTTCCACTTGTGGAACAATGGAGTTCCTCACTGGGAACGTGAAAAGAGGCTTTGGGAAATTGAGCAGCAGAATGAATGGACGAAAGTGCTGTCCAGAAAGAAGAAGAAACTGGTGAATAAGTCTACTAATTTGGCTAGGAAAAAGGTCAGATTTGCCAAGAAACTGGTTCAAGATTCACCCAGTTTGGTATATAAGCCGAAGTCATCTGTTCGTCTAGGATCTTTTGATGTCCAAATTCAACCACAGATTGCAAGTGCATCAGGCGTACAATCACAAGTGCCTGTCAGCAGAGTTTTTGGGCGTCTCAGGCAGGCTCTAAGATCTGAGCTCAATGAGTTTTCATTTTCGAAGGTCCCTAGTGAGAGTTCTTCATTGCAGAATTCTGGTGAGTGTTCTTCGCTGCATGGAAGGGGCAGCGAGATCCAGGCATGTTTTTCGCAAGATCAGCAACAGAAAACAGCAGCTTTGTTTTCAAATTCAAATGAGTCTTTCGGCCCGTTCCTGCCCTGTGGAAGGTGCCTCTCTGCTGATCATCGGACGGCCTTCTGTTCATCACCAATTCGTTGCAGACAATGTCTAAAGTATGGCCACAAGGCCCGTTCGTGCTACTCGAAATTAAAGCCCAAAGTTTGTTGGGCTCCCAAGTTTAAGCTCTGCTCCCACGACCCTCCGACGGGCACTAAAGGAAATCCTAACACCCCCCTTGAAAATCTCCCTGATATCCCGGTCCCTTCGCCTTCCATACCTGACAGCTCTCCTGCACCAGCGATCCCTCCCACGCCCATTGCTTCTCCTGTATCCAGTTCGTCGGAAGAAGAGAGCCTTGACGACATGGCAAATTTTCCATGCAATCCTATGCTGTACGTGCCAGCAGGCCAGCATGTGGAGTTTGGTTGGAACCGGCCTGCTCGCGCGCGTGTTGCCCTTGGTGGAGAGCCCCTGCGCCGCCACGAGGAGTATGCAATCGTCTCTCTCGACCCTGCACCGATGCAAGGTCAAGTGCCCGACCTGATTCGTGATGTCTCTGAATTTCTTGAGGAACAGTTCCCAGTGAGAATAATCTCGGCTTTCCCTTCTCCGCTGGGTTTGGGTCTCTTCCAGTTACAGAGTCCTGTTCAGCGAGGAACTCTACTAGATGCATCCCCAATCCCCTTTGCTCATGGTGTATTAACAGTTCAGAGACATGATGAAGCTCGTAATGTGCGAGCTTGCAATTACATTAGGGATTGCTTGATCATGTTTTTAGCCTTTCCCCTCGATTATCAAACATTAGATTTTATCAAAGCAGCAGTGGCACCTTTTGGTAGGCTTCTTCAATGGTATGAGGGCCCAAACAAATCGAGGGTCCTAGTCAGATGCCTACTTCTTACTCCTGAGCGAGTGCCTAGAAGTGTAGTTGTTTCGCAGGGAACAATGCTTGGTGGTATTGGGAGATCTTGGTCTGTGCCAACTTATATCCTGGGTGGAAACTTCCCTGACATCTTTCCAGGAGATGAGGACCCTGTGCCCCAAGAAGGAAATCCACACCCTATTCAGGGTGAAGTGTTGGCTAACCACAATGTTCAGCATCATTGGCACCATGATCTGGCAGGAGCAGGTCCTGCAGTTCAGCAAGATTTAGGTTTAAACAATGACCAAATGCAGCAAGCTGTTGAGGATTTGATAATTCCACAAGATGAGGGAGCAGCTGAGCCAATAGAGATGAATGAGGCAGGTAATGATGATTGGATGGCTGAATACATTGTTCAGGAGATTAATCAGGTGCCTCAGCACCCTGATCAGCCCCAAGATACTATCTCTTTTGATCAATCTGGATCTACTGCTATGTATCTTAGAGCTCATGGCCCTGACATTATACTGAACATCGCTGATTTAACCAGAGGAAGGTCACCTGGAAGTAGCACTTCTTCCTCAAGTGGAGATTCTGTCACCAGTCAGATGGTAGCAGATGAGTTACCTATGGCACTTAGAGTAATAGAGGAAAGAGCTTTCAACATTTTGATGACACCTGGCATCACTGCACAGATAAGTCTGTTTGTTGCTGCACAAAAGGCCTTGCCAAAGAATAGCATCACTGTTTCTCACAGTAACACTGTGACCAAGAACTGGGAAATCATTCCTTATGTACCCACTCCAGCAGCTCTCCTTCTTCAGTTTTGGACAGTACACATATGGCCACTCCTTAGTTCTTCCTCCACTCAACCGTGCAGAGAAGTCAATATGATCTCAGTATCTGGCAGCCAACTTTCTTCAGGGGCATCTCGAGTTTCTCTCCCAACTATAACGTCACAGAATAACCCAGCAACACCACTGGAGGCTTCATCAGTTAGGCGAAGCAGCAGACTCAATGAGCCCAAAGACGGCTACCAGCATTACCAGTTGGAGGATAACCCAAGAAAGAAGCAGAGGGTTTGGGCTGAAGTACCAGTCACGAAAAGAGACAGTGAGAAGTTATTGGCAAACCCTCCAAAGCCCACTGATGAGGTGCTCCCTGCCCAGATCCCGGTAGAGATTCTGCATGGTTGGGGTGTAGATTGTAATGTTGCTCCTGAGGAGTTGACAGAAGAAGCTCTGCTGCAGAGCAGGATTACCACCAATAATTAATGGAAGATCAAGTGAAGCTCAGCAGTCTATGGGTGGTGGTTTCAGAAGGCTCTGAAGATCTTTTGCTTATGGTTTTAATAAATTGCTACTCTTGTTCAGTGTTCCAGTCTGTCTTTAGTTGGTTTGATGCTCTGAACCTTAAACTGGTCTTGTGGATCACTCTGGTGTTGGTTTATATCTGCTTGTCTTATGCCTTGGCCCCTCTGGTCCCTCCAGAGATGTTTTTTCATTATTTGTGCTGGTCCTGGGAACCCTTGTTGGTCTCCCTTTTCATTAGGTGGGGAAGTACCCCTCCATCACTTAACCTTGTTTACAATGAATAGAACCTGGAATATTTTAAACTGGAATATCAGAGGGATAAATAGTCAAGGCAAATGGGATTCAATTAGGAATAAAATTGATGAGAGCACTTGTTCTATAGTCTGCCTGCAAGAAACTAAGCGTCAGACCTTTGACACCCCTTATATCAGAAAGTTTGCTCCCAAACGTTTTGATAAATTTGATTTCATCCCTTCCAACGGCGCCTCTGGGGGTATCCTAGTTTTGTGGTGTAGTTCAGTTTTTCGAGGGGACACTTTGGAAAAACAACACTTTGGGATGACTATTAATTTCACCTCAGCTCATAATCTTGATAGTTGGAAGATGACAGTGGTTTATGGCCCTTGTTTAGAGCCTGCCAGATCAAACTTTGTTCAGTGGCTGAAGAGTCAGCAAGTCCATCCCACTGACAACTGGTTATTCCTGGGAGATTTTAATTTCTACAGATCTCTATATGATAGGAATAAGCCTGGGGGCAGCATCCTAGATACTTTCATTTTCAATGATATAATAGGTCACCTGGGCCTTGTCGAACTTCCTATCAAAGGAAGAGCTTTCACTTGGTGCAATATGCAAAGTGATCCCTTGTTGGAACAGCTTGATTGGGTTTTCACTTCAGTCAATTGGATCAATAGCTATCCTAATACGCTAGCCTTGCCTCTGGCCAAGCCAGTCTCTGATCATATCCCCATAAAGGTAGTAGTGGATACTAAAAACCCAAAGTCCAAAATTTTCAGATTTGAGAATTATTGGCCTGAGATTCCGGGGTTCATGGAAACTGTGCAGTCTTCCTGGGAAGGCCAAACAAGGAAGACAGATCCCTCTGCTATTTTAGCTACGAAGCTTAAGTCTCTCAGGCGCTCTCTGAAATCCTGGGCTCGACAATTTTCAAACCTGAAAATTTTGATTACAAGGACAAACATGGTTATTTTTTTCTTTGATTGCCTAGAGGAATGCAGACCCTTGTATAACATTGAGTGGAACTTCAGAGAGTTGATGAAGAGGCACCTTCTACTACTTCTCAGATTCAAAAATATCTACTGGAGAAAGAGACATACCAATAATAGAATTAAGTATGGTGATGAGTGTACGAAATTTTTCCATGCCATGGCCACGGTTTCATATAGAAGAAATTTAATTTCCCAGCTGAAAAATGACTCGGGACAGGAATTCTCTGATCATGAGAGTAAAGCAGCCTTGATCTGGACAGCTTTCAAAACCAGGATGGGTGTATCCTCCTGTCCAACCATGCTATTTGACCTACAGGCTATCTTTCACTTAGAGGTAGACCTAAGCTCTCTTATACAACCCTTCACAAAGGAAGAGATTGACAATGTAATTAAGCATATGCCTAGTGACAAAGCACCAGGACCAGATGGTTTCAATGGTATGTTTATGAAGAAGTGCTGGGGTGTGATCAAGGAGGATTTCTATAAAATGTGTCAAGCTTTCTTTGATGGAGAGATTGATCTAGAATCAATCAACACCTCTTTCATCACACTAGTACCAAAAGTGCACAGCCCGGAGACTGTTAATGATTACCGGCCTATCTCCTTGCTGAACTGCAGTATTAAAATACTTACAAAGCTATTGGCAGACAGATTACAGTTGATCATCTTACAGCTGGTTCATAAAAATCAATATGGTTTTTTAAGATCAAGATCTATTCAAGACTGTCTAGCATGGTGTTTCGAATATATTCATCAGTGTCACCAGTCAAGGAAAGAGGTCATTATTCTTAAATTGGATTTTGCCAAAGCCTTTGATACAGTGGAGCACTCAACCATGATTAATGTTATGAGGCATATGGGCTTCCCCGATAGATGGTTGTCCTGGATCAATTTGCTGTTCTCATCAGGTTGCTCTTCTGTTCTACTAAATGGTGTTCCTGGTAAGCAGTTTAAGTGCAAAAGAGGGGTTAGGAAGGGGGACCCTCTATCCCCTCTCTTATTTGTGCTAGCGGCTGAATTACTACAGGTAGTGATCAATAAATCCTACTCAGAAGGACTGCTGCTAGAGCCAATTCCAAAGGGCCATGAGGATTTTCCCATAGTACAATATGCAGATGACACCATATTAATCATGCAAGCAGATCAATCCCAGCTGCAACATCTAAAAGAGCTCTTGCTCACCTTCGCTGAATCTACTGGTCTGCAGGTTAACTATGGCAAATCAGCAATGATTCCAATAAATGTTTTGGAGGAAAAAATGGAAAGCCTTGCTAGATGCTTTGGTTGCAGAATAGGCTCTTTCCCTTTCACTTATCTGGGATTGCCTATGGGGACAACTAAACCACACATCGAGGATTTTGCACCCATCATGGATCGAATTGAGAGACGATTGACAGCATGCTCCTCCCTTCTCTCATATGCAGGGAGACTGCAGTTGGTTAACTCAATGCTCACTTCAAGCTGTTTGTATGCTATGTGTACCTTGAAATTACATAAAGGAGCCATAGAAAACATTGACAGAGCCAGGAAGCAGTGCTTGTGGAGAGGTAATGATATAGAAAGAAAGGGAGGGAATCTGGTTGCATGGGATAAGGTTCTTCTGCCTAAAGATAAAGGAGGTCTGGGGGTTATCAACTTGCGACTACAGAATGATGCCCTTCTCCTTAAACATCTACACAAATTCTACAATAGGCAAGATATTCCATGGGTCAATTTGATCTGGTCCTCCTACTATCAACACAAGGTACCACATAATGCTAGGGAGGTTGGATCATTTTGGTGGAGAGGTGTTCTTCGTCTCAGCAATATGTTTAGAGGAGTGGCTACTTGCACAGTAGGGGATGGTGTGTCTGTCATGTTTTGGGAAGATATCTGGAGTGGTCAGATTTTGGATGATGCATATCCAAGACTAGTATCCTTTGCTAAAGAAATAGGGATTTCAGTTAAGGAGGTAGTACAGTCTCCAGATCTGGACTCCCTTTTTTATCTGCCACTCTCCCAAGAAGCTTTTCAGGAGCTGCAGCAACTGCAACAACATTTAACAGACACATCTTATAACGTTCAGAGATCAGATCAGTGGACATATATCTGGGGCAACGCTAGTTATACATCCAACAGATTTTACAGCTTTGTCTTCTCGGGATTTCAAGCAAGGCCAACTTTCTCCTGGATTTGGAAAACCAAATGTATTCCTCGGATCAAATTTTTTGGGTGGCTGCTTATTGTTGATAGGCTGAACACAAAAGATATTATGAGAAGGAAGAACTATAACACAAGAGCAGGAACCTCTTGTGTTCTGTGTGACGAAGCAGACTATGAAGATAGAGATCATCTCTTCTTTAACTGTCAGTTCGCTAAAGCATGTTGGCATCGTTTGCAAATACATTGGCCTGATGCAGAGGATATTCATGATAGAATACGAATTGCAAGAGATGTCGCTCAAAAACAGCACTTCATGGATATTTTCCTAACTGCAGCGTGGGAACTATGGAAAATGAGGAATTCAGTGATCTTTGATGATTTACAGCCGTCAGTCTCGCTTTGGACCTTAAGGTTCAGAGATCAGCTGCTTCTACAATTAATTCGTTTTAAAGAAGAACAGCAAACTTTTCTCATTCAGTGGCTAGACTCTACTTTGTAATTATCTTTCCTCCCCCTGTATATACTCCCTGTATTCCTTTTTTTTTATTAATGAAAATCTGAAGCACTGTGGGGAACTCCCCCACAGTTTATCCTTCAAAAAAAAAATACGGTAGAGAAATTTTAGCAGTTATTCATACACCGAATACTTTTAGGTTATATGTAGGATTTAAAGAATTTAGAGTACGAACTGACTGTACCTGAAGCTATATGTCGCCATTACAATCAGCTAAATAGTAAAAAGAGTTCTACTAAAAGATGGATTTTGTTTCAAGATATTATTGCTGGTAATGGTTACAAAGTACTTTTTGAACATATTAAAGAAAAAGAGCATAAGTTGACTGATTTATTTTTACGATCATCTTTTTTGTAGAAATAAAAAAGACGACTAGTCTCACTAACGTTGAGACCTTCATGTTTAGAACTGATAACAGGCTTAGAATATTTCCAAAACCAAAGATCGTATAATTATAAATGAAGTTCAAGAATGCATAAGAGCATGAGTTTGCCTGATTTGTTTTCACGGTCATCTTTTTTAAAAAACCGACTAGTCTCGCTAACGTCGAGACCTTCATATTTAAAACTGATAACAGACTCAGAATATTTCCAAAACCAAAGATCGTATCTATACTAAAAGGAATGAGTTCTTTTGAAAACTTTTGCTACCAACAAAAACCCCCCATACCCCTCACAATGGACCCACCTGGATCTACGATGTAGGGAAAAAGGAAATATTATGAAAGTTTTTTTGGTAGAGCGAAAAACCCCACGTGAGTTCACCCCTAGCCCCTTTTTTTCACCGGTGCTTTTTTTACCCACCTTTTTTTAGAAAGGAAACAACCTCCGAACTGAAAAACAATTCTTCTACCGTGAAACCTCCTCTGAGCATTTTTTAAAGGAATCAACCGATACGCATGGCTTCTACAGCCGAAACAAATTTAATTGCCATTGCCGGATATTAAAACAAGAAAAGCACACGATTATGACACCAACAAAAATAAAGTCCACAGCCAGGAGCAAGAAACAAGCACCAAATTTTCTCTTCAAAATTGCTAATCTGAGGAGACCAACACAAGTCGCACGAAGCACCAGAAAAAAATGAAACAATTCTACACGGAAGTGTCAAGGACATCAAAACTTCGAAGAGAAAAAATGATCCACCTAAATATACCCACATTTGTAACCACGTCTATGCATAATAATCTCGTATTGCTAATAGACAATAGATTGGAGAGTTTTTCTCCATATAAATAAAGACCAACTATCTCGAAAATGATGTGCTTCTAGATTTAAGAATACCTAAAGCTCTCTATACATGAGAGAGCGAATATAAATTATTTTTAAAAGTGCTTCATACGACTGATCTGTTTACCATGGCCCACTCAAGTGACACGGTTTTAGTACCTACGTGTCATCAATAAACGTGTGTGCCGCATGTGAGTTCTTGCTAGTAATTATAAATGAAGTTTAAGAATGTATATTAGATACTTTTTATTTTATTATATAATAACAAAAGAGAAGATAAAGGGCAACGCCGGCCGGCGGAGCTCGGCATGGTGGCCGGCATGCACGCGCCAGCTTCGTCGAGGCGCTCCTGGGCGTCAATGGTGGCCACCATTGATGACGGTATCGCCCTCCTCCCGGACACGGCGGTCCTGCAGCTCCGCCTCCTTCTTCGTCTGCTGCGACGCCATCCCCACCTAGAGTTGTGTTTAGATGATTAGATCCATGAAAAGGGGCGAAAAAGTCACATCGGGTATTGTAGCGCAATGTAGCACTTTTTGTTTGTTTGTGGTAATTGTTGTCCTACCGTGACCTAATACATCAAAACTATGCAATTAGTTTTTTTATTTACCTACATTTAATACTTCATACATGCGTCATTTGCTATATTTAATGTTTCGATGTGATGTTGATGTGATGGAAAGTTAGAAGGAACTAAACACAGTCCTAGAGACGAGACTCTCCCTAACTGGTTGTTCCTGTACTGGATGTTCCCTCGCTCACTGTCAACCCGCTGTTGCAGTACTCGGCACCGACCTCTATTTAGGACACTCTCGGCGCAAAATTTCACTGTACTGTTACATCAGAAACTGGATAACTATGTCAAGGAAGTTTCATGTCGTACCATGAAACTCTCCATTCTCTCTTCTATACCACATCAGCATATTTAATGTCATAAAACTCCCCCACAAAATCCCTACAGGGCAGTCTCAACCCTCCAACTAGCATGGTTTCTATAGCATTAAATAAGGTGTCATGTAGAACTATTGACTTATGTAACGCTACATTAAATAGGAGACATTAAATAAGAGAGGGGAAAGAGCAAAACACTGGGTCTCATAGAAGACCCAGTTTCTACATGAGAACCTATACACAGCACACTACCAAGTTTGGGTTGGGAGATGGTAGTGTCTTCATTATAGATAAAAAATAATACGATTGGTGAAGAGAAGAGATGATGAATTTATTATGGACCCACACTAAAAAAATCAAGGATTGGAGAACATAATGCCTAAAATAGTGTCTTGCTAATCTGGCATCATGGACACTACCTATGTACATCATGGGTTGTGACTGCCCTGAGACTGGACTTGTACACACGGCTCGAGACCTCCAGCGTTAACCCCAACCATGATGATCTTACCAGTTACCACGGGAGAGGTTAGCGTGGCGGACATGCCCGCCGCCGCCTCGCCGTGCTCCGACCGGCTACCGGACGAGTGTGTTGGTAGGATAAGGATTTACCGGGCAGAGAGCACATGGTTGCCTGCGTGTCATGGGAAAAGTGTGTTACCGCGCATGCATGGAAAAAACTTGGGTGCAGTTCAGCTACACAGCACCCTCTGTGCAGTCCGGTGTCTAATGATTGCCACGTGGAGGTCCGAACCATCAGACGCACGCGACGGGGGCATATAGGCGCCGCAGCTCCCTCGGCTCGCAGGGCAGGAAGCGGCTCCTGGCGCTCGGCTCGCAGGTCTATCCGAGCCATCCGCATCTTCGCGCCGCCTCCGTGAGTCAAGGCATCAATCACATACAATCGCGTGGCATTCCTCTCAATCTTAGATCGCAGTGACAAGGGCAGTGGCCATGGCAGCGGATGATGACGCAGCCGCCATGACAGTGGACTACGCAGCTTTGGTGGCAGGAGGAGGCCAAGAGAAGGACGACAGCTTCCCCTCGTCATCCCTAATGCCATCTTTGTCTGCCCTAGCAGCCAATGGAACGCACACAATAAAGTTTCGACTAGCTCGTTATTTGCCCTCATCATTTTTCATCGTTGATTAGCATTAGTAATACAAACTAATTAGAGCGACCATTTGAATTAGTATATGATATTCTCCACTAGTTTGTGACCATATGTGTGATTTCATATAGAACTCCATTGGAAATACTCATGGTGAGGGCAACTTAGACAGTTGCATGGTACCCGAAGCAATAGCAGATGAAGCACAAGATGAGGTTATTCAATTTAAATAACAAATTCATGTATGAATATAATATCATGTATGGATATAATATTTCATATTGTGGGAAGCTATATTTAATTCTCTACTCATTGTACAGCAGGGGTTTGATAAAGTTGTGCAAAGCAATTTGGTCATTCCTGAAGTTGGAATGGTGTCACACCCGGATTTACACAGAAACCCGAATGCTGCCATATATGTGCCCAGGATGTCCACTGAACACATATAGCTTACAAATATGAAAATCAGAGTACATATGCTCGAATAAAATAGTTTATATCAGAGTTTACCTAAATAAAACACAGCGGAAGTCTATGTATTAACTCTCTCGACAGGTAGAGCCTCATGTCCACAGGGACACCGACTGGTTGACCACAGCTCAGAAGTAATGGAAAATCCTCAGGAAACTCAGTAGTTGTCCCAATCACTGATCCATCTGTTACCCATCCGGGATTTTGTTTAATAATGGCAAGTGTAAGTAAAACATTTACTTAACAAGTATAGCACGGTGTATGAAGGCTTAAAAGAAGGCTTGACACGGCTGAACTGCATTAGCACTTTTAGTTGATTCATTTTAGCATTAACCAAGTTACTACAAGTGAATGAATCCCGATTGTAACCCAATTAAATATGTATAAGTGACATTAGACATAAATAAACATCATCTTATAATCAAAAAGGATCCAGGCCGCTCGTGACCCTGAGCAAGGCTATCATGATAGATTTACACTCTGCAAAGGTTTCGCCCTTTACCCACCAATCGTGTAAAAGTTCAAAGGAACTTTGCACCCAACCACGCACATCAACACTTCCGAGGTGTGACGGCATAGGGACGCTACGAGGTTTTTCACAAGACACCCTAACAATACAGTAGTCGCTAGTTTAACAAGACGGTGAGACCCTAGGCACCGGGATTGACGTACGCTCACGGAGTCACACCATGAGGGGGTCAATGGCATCCAACGCGCGGGCATCACACCCATCCATGCGCAATGTGTGGAGTTCCCCATCGCAGGGACTCCCAGCACGGGACTGTGCCTCACGGGGGCATAGCCGACAAATCACCCGTCCCCGGTGGAATCAAGAAACACCCTTTCACCTTGTGTCCACTAACGCCATTGGCCCCGATGGTAACCACTTGCAAGCTAGAGACGTACAAGTTACTTGACCAAGACCAGAGCCATAATAGTTCTAGCGGTGGCAACAGGCTCCTGGGTTGCCGCTTTAAGAACCGGACCTTAGGGAGAGACACTAGAGCAAAGCACACAGCACATCCTCTAGTTCCCTAAACCATGTTGCTAAAAAGCAAGTTTATCATTATGTGGAAGTGAACCATTAATTCAAGATTAACAATTAATCAATGGTGACAGTAGTTGCACATAGCAAAAAGTCTACCCATATGCATGAACCGGGATATCAACGGCATAGGATAAACAAAACTAGGTACAACCTTAATGGGGTATCAAATTAGACTCATGCATATGAAAGTAAATAATTGAAAGGTGTGATTAGGTAGCAAGGATTGTCCGTGCTATAACTTGCCTCAAATCCATTACAATTACTCATACTCTTCAAATCTTGATCTTCAAATTCTTCTGCTTGAAATCTCTCGATGACGTTCCTCTACTCGAAGCAATCATCGAGCACAACATGCAGCTAAACAAGCAAGCAAACAATATACAACTAAGAACAGTACACCAATCAAAATATAAGCTTTAAAAGAGCGCACTAAAGGATAGGGCTTGATTCTAGGGTCACGTGAACGTAATAATCGCTGAAAACGAAGCTACGGTTGAAAAGATACGACCATCAGAAGATTTATATTATAAAAGAAAATAAAAGACTATATGCTTGGTTAATTTTAATTAAATAAATAATGTAAAAGATATTTCAGAGAAACATCTTATATTGGAATTAATTCAATTCTATTTGAATTTATAAAATGAGATAAAACTAATCATATTTTATTTATAAATGTTTATGTAGAATTTATACAATTTAATATTTAACTTTAGTAAAACAGGCATGTGAGAGCGACTAATCGAATAATAAGATATTTCGTGTTGAACTAGTCAATATAAAAAGAGATTCATGTTGACATTAATCAATATTGATAATTATTTATGAAAACTCGGAGTTTAACTCTTAATTAGAAAAGATAGCTTTTAAATAAACATAATCGAATTAAAATTAATTTATGAAAAAACCGAGGAGGTATAACCTAGTCAACTTTTATTTATAAATCTAATTGAATAAATATTACTCAAATTTATTTTAGCATTTAAAAGCCGAGTATAAATCTCAATTAGATTTTAGTATAGAAAACATATTTAAATAACCTTTAGTTGAATTAATACTTTAATAAAATTCAGGAATACAAGGCATGGTAGATGTAAGTGCTAACGTGTAGTTTGAGCTTATACGAATCTAACGCAACTTGAATGGGTCAAAACGGAGTTAAAACGTGAAAACTATAATTAGAACGAGTTTTAGGGGCTAATTTTTAAGAAAATAGGGACCTAAACATAATTTTATATAAAAACTCAAGGGCCTACGCGTAAAAATTCCTAAACAGGAGTGCGGGTTTTATTTTTCAAAAGTTTAGGGGCCTAAACGCGAAGAAAGGACCTAGATGTAATTATTTTTATAACTCGGGTGGTGTCACACCCCAAAATTTTTGGATTTTGCGATGTGTTTTATTAGCATAAATAATACAATGATTTTCTCAATTTTCTAAAAATTTTCCAAGCTTTATATAATTAACAGGGAATTTAGTACAGGAAAAAAAAATTTCTCAATCAAAATTTTGTGTGCTTTGCATTCATGCCGGCTTGCATTTAATGGCTTTATATTTGTTAAGTTTTCTAAAATGCGTTTAAGAGCCTCACGGGAAGTTTCCGGATTTTTCTGAAATTTATTCCTATTTTTTCAGAGCATATTCCAATTTTTGGGATATGCTAAAACCTTTTTTATGAGCTCCAGATATTTTATTTGGGTTCCTCATGTCCAACTTACCCTTTGGGATTTTACCCGAGATTTTTGGAATTTTCAGAGTATTTTTCGTGGCTTAAACGAATTGTCTAGAATTTTCTAGATTTATTCTTGCCATAGAAAATGTTTTTTGAAAATAAAAACCCAAAACCCTCCCGGGCCGAAACCCAGCCCAACTCCCTCTCAAGCCCAGCTCGGCTCAATCCGGCCGAGTCCGCATTCGCCCCTAAGTTCTTTCCCTGGCCTGATTCCTCTCCCTTCCCCCTTCTCCCCGCCGCGGCCCAAGTGCGCGGCCCAGCCCGCCCTCACTCCCCAAGTCGGCCCACCAACTCTGCCCGGCCCACCGCTCCGCAGCCCAGCGCCCGCTCTCCCCCGCCCCGCGCGCGGCCCAGCTGGCCCACGCCGCTGCCGCCTGCCTCCCGCGCGCAGCGAGCCGCCGCCGCTCCACAGTCGCCGCCGCGATTTCCGCCGCCACACCGTCGCCTTCCATCCTCGGCCTCAGCGCCCTATAAAGCCGCCGCCCGCCCGAGCTTGCGCATGCCCTAGCCGCCTCGTCGTGCCTCACCTCTCTCGCACGAAGCCGCAACGCCGCCGTCGCCGCCATTGACGACGTCCTGCCGCCTCCGCTCATCGTCGGGACGGTCTGAGGGCACCTCGAGCACCCCCACGTCGCTCCGAAGCTTCGCCGTAGCCTCTTGTCGATGTTCCACCGCCGGAACCCCCTCCTCCGCGTGGACGCCTCACCGTCGGCCGCCTGCTCCGCCGCGGTCCGATTGTCGACCGAGGCCGTTGACCCCCTGCCCCGGTGAGCACTTCAGCGAGTCGCCCTCGACCTCCTCCCCCTCTTGCGCGCCTCCCCTGAACCCTACCCCGCCCCAGTCGCCGGCGAGCAGGACGCCCGGACTCGCCCGACGGCCATGGGAGCAAGCTCTTTAGAGCTTTTGCTAAAAGCCCCCTGAAGAATCTGTACCCTTTAGATCGATCCATGCGCAAGTTACCGAAAACCACCTGGATCTATTAGAATCTTGCAAACCGGTCCAACCCGAGCCCCTTTTTCAGATCTAACCCTGCTATTCTACCTTTTTGCGAGCACTATTTATAGTATCTTGTGAAAATTTGCTGCTAGTCCTTCATATCTACGGTTAATTATGTTTAGGTCCCTACAGCCGTGTGTAAGCCCTAGATTGCGCGTTCTAGCTCCGATTCGACCCATTCAAGTTGCGTTAGATTCATATTGACGTGAACTACGCGTTAGCACTCACATACACCATGCCATGTGTACCTGAATTTTATTTAAATGTTAACTTGACTAAAGATTATTTAAATGCCCTTTTGCAATTAAAATCTAAATAAGGTTTATACTCGGCTTTTAATTGTTAAAATAAACTTGATTAATATTTATTCAATTAGATTTATAAATAAAAATTGACTAGGTTATATCTCGGCTTTGATAACCTAATGTTAATTTGCTTAATAATTTATTAAATCAATTTTCTAATTAAAAGCAAATTAGAGTTTCACTCCGAATTTCCATAATTAAATATTAATTTGAATAATATCAACGTTAATATATTATAAATATAATATGGAATAGTTCAACACGAAATATCTTATTATTCGATTAGATATTCTCACATATTTTTATTTCTAAAAGTTAAATGTTTAATTGCATAAATTCTATATAAACAATTATAAATAAATATGATTAGTTTTACCCCGGATTTTATAAATTCAAATAAGATTGAATTAATTCCAAAAGAAGATGTTTCTATGAAATATCTTTTATATTATTTAATTAATTAAAATTAATTAAGCTTATAGTCTTTTATTTTCTTTTATAATCCAAATCATCCGATAGTTGTATCTGTTCAATTGTAGCTCCGTTTTCAGCGATTCTTGCGCTCACGTGACCGTAGCCTCAAGCCCTATCCTTTATGCGCTCTTTTAAAGCTTTTATTTTGGTTGGTGTACTGTTCTTAATTGTATATTGTTTGCTTGCTTGTTTAGCTGCATGTGGTGCTCGATGATTGCTTCGAGTAGAGGATCATCATCGAGAGATTTCAAGGAGAAGAGCTTGAAGATTAAGAGCTGAAGACTATGAGTAATATACCGGATTTGAGGCAAGTTATAGCACGGACAATCCTTGCTACCTAAACACCACCTTCTACATTGATTTACTTTCATATGCATGTGTCTAAATTGATGTCCCATTAAGGTTGTACCTAGTTTTGTATACCCCGTTCCTTTAATAACTTTGGGTTTATGCATTGGGTAGAATCTTTGCTATGCGCAGCTACTGTCACCAATGTTTAATTGTAAATCTTGATCTAATGGTTCACTCTAATGATAATGATAAAACTTGCTTTTTAGCAACATGGTTTAGGGAACTGGGGCATGTGCTGTGTGCTTTGCTCAGTGTCTCTCCCTAAGGTCTGGTTCTTAAAGCGGCAACCCAGGAGCCTGGCCACCGCTAGAACTATTATGGCTCTGGTCTTGGTCAAGTAACTTGTACGGCTCTAGATTGCCAGTGGTTACCATTGGGGCCAACGGCGTTAGTGGACACAAAGTGAAAGGGTGTTTCCGGATTCCACCGAGGACGGGCGATCCGTCGGCTAGGTCACGTTAGACCCAGTCCCGTGTTGGGAGTCCCTGCGATGGGGAACTCCACACGTTGCGCATGGATGGGTGTGATGCCCGCGCTCTGGACGCCATCGACCCCCCTATTGTGTGATTCCGTAGGCGTACATCGATCTCAGTGCCTATGGTCTCACCGCCTTGTTAAACTAGCGGCTACTGTCTTGTTAGGGTGTCTTGTGAAAAACCTCGTAGCGTCCCTATGCCGTCACACCTCGGAAGTGTTGATGTGCGTGGTTGGGTGTAAAGTTCCTTTGAACTTTTACGCGACTGGTGGGTAAAGGGCGAAACCTCTGCAGAGTGTAAATCTATCATGATAGCCTTGCTCAAGGTCACGAGCGGCCTGGATCCTTTTTGATTAGAAGATGTTGTTTATTTATGTTAAAGTCACTTATACTTTATTATTTGGGATACAACTGGGTTTTATTCACTTGTAGTAACTTGGTTAATGCTAAAATGAATCAACTAAAAGTGCTAATGCAGTTCAACCGTGTCAAGCCTTCTTTTAAGCCTTCATACACCGTGCTATACTTTCTAAGTAAATGTTTTACTTACACTTGCCATTATTCAACAAAATCCCGGATGGGTAACAGATGGATCGGTGATTGAGACAGCTACTGAGTTTTCTGGGATTTCAATACTTCTGAGCTGTGGTCAACCAGTCGGTGTCCCTGTGGACTTGAGGCTCTACCTGTCAAGAGAAATAGACTTCCGTTGTGCATTATTTAGGTAAACTCTGATGTAAAATGTTTTATTCGAGCATATGTACTCTGATTTTCCATTTTTGTAAGTTGTATGTGTTCTGTGGACATCCTAGGCACACATATGACAGCATTCGGGTTTATGTGTAAATCCGAGTGTGACAGGTGGACCGCAGGTTGATTCTTAAATAGTGGAGGGGCTCTTTTAGAAAACGCCGGCGCTGACCGTTTTCCAGGGTGTTTGACTCGGGCACGGGAGGGGCGTGGGCCGTTGGATTTAGATCCAACGCCCCCGGTTGGATCGGGCGAGAGAGGGGGTCGCCGGTAGAGCCCTGCGGCGGCGCCGCCCACACGTGCGGCGGCGGATCGCCGGCGAAGCTTCAATCCGGCGATGACGGGGTCTTTTGGCGGCGGGAAACGGCCAGGGAGGGAGCTGGGACCGCGAGGAGCTCATCCACGCGCTTTACGACGCCGGAGGGGTGGCGGGGTGGCCGGGCGACGGCGACCCGAGGCTGGCGAGCGGCGTCGCTGTGGTGCGCGGCCCACGGAGCACGAGAGAGGGAGAGGAGAGGGCCGGGCAGAGCTCACCTCAGCGCGGAGCTCCTCAGGTGGCTCAAGTTGAGCAGCGAGCGACGACGGCGTAGATCGATGGCGGCAGCGAGCTTGGGGAGGAGCGGCGGCGTGGGCGAGCTCGGCGGCGGCGCTGTGGTTCTGCGAGCGGGGTTAGGGAAAATCGAGGGGCGGCGACGGTCGGCTAAATAGACGCGTAGGGGGGAGGAAGGTGGGGCCTCGGCGTGCGGCCCTTCCATCGGTGGCGCGCCATTACCGGCGACGAAGAAGGAAGGTGGAGGGGAGAGACTGGCGCGCGGGCCCAAGCTGTCGGCGAGGGAGTGGGGCGGGGGAGCGAGCTAGCGCTGGGCCGCGCCTTGGGCCGCGCAGGGCGCGCGCTGGCTGCCAGGGGGTGGGCCGAGTGGGGGGAGCGGGAGCTGGTGGGCCGGCTTGGTTTGGCCCGAGGGGGGGCAGTTAGGGTCGGGTTGGGCTCGGCTCATTTAGGATTTTAGTTTTTCTCTTCCCTTTTTATTTTCAGAAATACTTTATCGTGTAAAGAAATATCCAAAAAAATCTAGATAAATCATTTAAGGCACGAAAAATACTCTGAAAACTCCAAAAATTCCAGGAAAAATCCCAGAGGTAGAATTAGACATGAGGATTGCAAATAAAATATTTGGAGCTCATGAAAAAAGATTTAGAACCTTCCAAAAATTGGAATTAGCTAAAGGAAAATAGGAATAAATCCCAGAAAAATCTGGAAAATTCCTATGGGGCTCTTAAACGTATTTTAGAAAACTTACATGCATAAAACCACTAAATGCAAGCCGGCATGAATGCAAAGCACTCATCATTAAACCTACACTGCTTTATTTTTAATTTAGAAAAATGGTTTTCCTTATACTAAATTCCCTGCAAATTAAATAAAGTTAAGAAAAATTTTAAAATTATGAGAAATTCTTTATTTAATTATTCTTTAAAAACACATCCTGAAATCCAAAAATTTCAGTGTGTGACAAATGGCTTTTGATTCTGAGAAGAAAGCTTATGACATGTACAACAACTATGCTGGCAAGGTTGGGTTCAATGTTAGAAGGAGTGACGTAAAAAAGCGAGGTGATGGTACTATATCTCATAAACATATAGTTTGTAGTAATCAAGGTCACCGAGAATCTGAGTCATCAAAGGACACTACAAGGACGGGTTGCAAGGCTCGTATTCAGTTTAGTGTCAGCAGGGAGGGAATTTGGACAGTGCATAAAGTTGTACTTGATCATAATCATTACCTTGCTAATCCAGGTAAAAGGCATAAACTTAGGTCCCAACGAAGTGTTCAAGAAGAGGACAAGAAGATAATTAGTCAGATAAGGGAAGGGGGGATGAATCCAGCCCAGGTTTATGAGCTTATGGCACAATTTTATGGAGGAGCTGATAAAGTGCCGTTCTCAGAGAAGGATCGCGACAATGAGATAAGTCGCCAACACAACAAGTACCTAGAATCCAATGATGCACAAGCATTTCTTGAATACTTGAAAAAAAGCAGCTAGAGGATCCTACATTTTTTTATGCTATTCAAATAGACAAGAAAGATGGCAGGATGGCTTTTTTTTGGGCAGATGGTCAATCTATCATGGATTATGCATGCTTTGGTGATGATGTGTCTTTTGACACCACGTTTTAGACTAATAGGTTTGCAATGCCTTTTGCTCCACTCCTTGGAACCAACCATCACAAATAAACAATAGTTTTTGGTGCAGCACTATTGTTTAATGAAACCATTGAATCATTTGTTTGGCTCTTTGAAACCTTTCTATCAGCAATGTCCGGCAAGCATCCAATCACAATTTTCACTGATCAAGACACGGCCATGGCAGGTGCAATTGCTTATGCTTTTTCAAATACAAGCCATCGTCTTTGTATTTGGCATATTTATGTTAACGCGGCTAAACATCTTGGGCATATAATTCAGAAGCACCCTGAGAAGTTTATGTCAGATTTTAAGAGATGTATATATGAAGACAGATCAGAGTTTTACTTCAATAAGAAGTGGCATGAATTGTTGCATGAGTACGACCTTGAGGACAATGAGTGGATGAAAAACTTATATGATTTGAGAGAAAAATGGGCTGCCATCTACCGTGACTCATTTACAGCCGATATAACCTCGGCTCAAAGGAGTGAAGGTATGAATAATGTATTTAAGAAAAGATTTCATAAGAAACTTGGTATTTCAGAACTCCTTGTAGAATGTGACAAGGTTTTTCGTAGTCTTCGTAAAAATGAGGTGGTCGAAGATTTTGAATCGTGTCGAAAGAAGCCAGTTACTTACATCCCAAATTATCCTTTATTGAAAACTGCAGCAGAATCATATACAAGAAGGATGTATTTAGAGTTTGAGAAAGAATTTAAGGAACAATTTTCATTCTCTTGTAAATTGTTATCATCCGAGGGGTCAACTTTGACATATATGATTACACATATGAACTCTGATTATGGGGCAGCAGTCGTGTTCAACAAAGCAGATATGACCATTACATGTGCTTGCAGAAAGTATGAATCTATAGGTATGTATTAATTTAATATGCACATTATAAATCCAATAATATAATTTTAATACAAGTCGATGAAATATGGCGCATATATTTTACAGGTTTATTGTGCAAGCACGCCTTCAAAGTTTTCAATAACAATGATGTTTTTGTTTTGCCACCATAATATATACTGCATAGATGGTCAAAATATGCAAAGAGAGGTTTTTATATTGAGAAACAAGGAACTGAGGAGGAAACTTTGAAAACACATGATGCACGTGTCTCACAAAAGGCAACATCTGTTGCATTGAAATGTTCACAGTCAAGAGAACTTCTTGATTATTTGGAGAAAGCCATAGATAAGCTGGACTTGGAAGAAGATACTTCTCTTAGCAATATGCGAGAAAAAGCTGATGAGGTTCCTCTAATTTCAACCAACTGTGATACAGACACGTTAAAAGGTAAAATATCATTTAGACTTCCTCAAGTGGTAAAAGGCCCAAAGAGTAAACGAGAGACCATCTCCTTTGAAAAGAAGACAGGAAAGAAAAAGAAAAGCAGTAAAACGAAAGGTAGTAATTCTATCAGTTCTAACATGTTTTTCCCCATTATATACCTACATAGTTAATTTTATATGATTGAATATAGGACAAGATACGACAAATGCAGCACAAAATAGGGATCAAGATGATGCTGACTCGTTATTGCAAGCCATATGATTTCAAATATATATATATATATATATATATATATATTCACTTTTTTCTAATTTATCTGCTTACATGCAACTGTTAATGAACAATGCCAAACTTTTTATTTGTCACGGGATTTTAATGATGGTAGCATTGGGCCTAACGTTACAATGCCAAACCTTGCAAATGATGTGTACGAGCGATCTTCAACCATGTGTGCTCCTTTGATCCAAGGTGGATATGTTGGTGCCACAATGCCGCCTTTTGGTATGTACAGGAACCCTTGTATCATGGGCGCTCCATATATACAAGGAGGATATACAAGTCTCTTACTTGGAGTTGATCAAGCAGCCACACCCACAATGCAGCAGCCACCTGTTAGAAAATTACATTTTGATGGAGCTCCAAATAACAAATATATGTAACCTTGCTTTCTATCAGGTGTCAATTCATAAATAGGTAGTAGCTATGTGACCTCAGCTATATTGTTTGAGAAGGAAGAACCATTTTGGCAAATATTCTTTACTAGACAAATATTTTCTGAGTTTTTTAAGTATACACATGAACTAGTCAATCATATGAAGAGATCATTCTTTACTAGACAAATTCAAATTTAAATATTTTCCATGTGAAGTGTACACATTCCATAATTTGTCAAAAATAATTCAGACAGTATATTTCAGAATGCATAACATATCCACCATACTTCAGAATCTCCAAATGAGAGAGACAAACTCAATTTCTCGGAACATCCATATTTATTTTAGAAACAAATTTTGAAACTACAATGTATATCGGAATAGAACATCAACAATCTCTCTGTTTTTTACACATCTGTTCACTGTACAATTTTATAACTACACTATGCAGCTCCTCATCCTGAGGTGAGTCCTCACTGCAATATTGAACATATGTTTGGCAGCCTCCTCTTGTCAAGAGTCTATTTTAGAAAACTTGATCTTCCCATAGCCATCCTCAAGGGCATTAGCGTACACGGCACCATGCCTTTGTGCCTCTCCCATCTAGCATATGCAAACAGGCATCACCTAACTTGATCAACTTGGCACTTAAAAGTTGTGAAATATAGTATTTGTTTGAAGCTCAAAATCCTAGTACTCCACTTGTATGAGCAAGACAGTACATGTGTGCAGATGCTCAGATCAAACTGCGAGGCACATAAAAAGATACTAATGGTGAACATTGATTTCACACAATAAAATGGAAG
Organism: Echinochloa phyllopogon; assembly: GCA_033239725.1. NCBI lineage: Eukaryota > Viridiplantae > Streptophyta > Magnoliopsida > Poales > Poaceae > Echinochloa > Echinochloa phyllopogon. Next base: position 5,470,628 of record BTCW01000014.1, on the reverse strand, counting down.
ACAATATCACCAGACACTTACTATGAATCACCAAACTAATTCTTTATAAACCTGTAACTCTGCACATTTCAGAGCATAATTGACTGCAAACTCGTCGGAAAACCATAGTGAATACAGTAATCGGGAGATACATAAAAGATAAGTGAAAGAATAGCGCAAACTCTTCCATCTGCACAGACAATGAACTGTTCTTCATCCCTTCCTAAGACCAACATCCATATGGAGAAAAGGATTCCAATTTGCACCCCCTGCAATATGAAGAGGCGGAAATTAAGTAGCAATTTGAACCCATCGATGAGAGGAAGATAGTCAGCAACAAGTAAGAACTGATGCCGGGGTGTTCTCCAGCCGAGCAAAGCACGACGAACTCCACCGCCCATATCCTCCAGAACGTCCGCTTCAATCATCGACGGGCCTGCTCAGACCTACGAGATTCTTAGTTGGGCAGGTGGTGTCGTGGTCGTCAGCTAGCCCTCACCGCCAAGCGTCGGGGCTCAGCAATGCGGTTGCGGTAGGATCGGGTGGCGAGGAGCTCGGCAGGGCAGTGCTGAGGGCGGCGAGTTGCATCTGGGCGCGGAGGGAGAGTGCGAGCAGAGGAATGTGACATGGGTGGCGGCGCGGAGGATACGAAGATACAGATGGCTCGGATAGATTGGGTCTGCGAGCCGAGCACCACGAGCCGCTTCTTTGTTGGCACGGACTGGATCCTGGCCTGCAAGCCGAGCACCACGAGCCGCTTCCTGGCCTGCGAGCCGAGGGAGCCGTGGCGCCTCTGTACATCATACGCCGGACTGCACGAAGGGTGCTGTGCAGCCGCACTGCACCCAAGTTTTTTCCGCATGCATGCATGCATCTGACGTGGAGGGCACCCGTCAGCTCTCAGGGGGTTCATTCCTTTCCTACGCCCCTTCCTGCTCCGCTCTCAAGACTGCACGCACCGCCACCGCGTTGCCGTTGCGTCTTTGTCTGGCCTACGGAGTACACTTGCAGTACTAGTGTACTCCACTGCAATGTACGTACTGTACAAACAAGATATTTAGAGGTAGGTATTGGCCGGGTTATCAAGCTTCTTGCTTCCGTTCAAAAAATACGGACACAACTACTGGTGTTAAGCCACGGGTTCAGATTTCAGAATACTGGAGTATCAGATATTCAGATGACGGTTGGTTGACTAGCGCGTGCGTTTCAGAATACTGGAGTATCTGCCTGCCCGATGTGCTGCCGGCGCTCGGCCGGCGCTCGGCTCGGTCGTCCAGCGGGTAAAACAGTTCGAGGATCGACTAAACTTTATAAAAAAATCTTATAGAAAAATATCTTTCTTAGAAAATATATAATAGTACAAAATTGTTTAGCTTAGAAATTAATTAAAAAATTCGTTTTAGTTAAAACATAAAACTATTTTTATATTTTATAAAAACTAGTCTATTTTATAAAAAATTTCTAAAATATAAAATTAATTCTATATTTTTCTGAGCTAAAAAATTCTATTGATTTTCTATAGCATTTTTAATTATATTTGTTTTCTAAAAAATATGTTTTTATGGTTTCGATAAAGTCTAGTTTACTCCTGCGAACTACCAAAGCGGATCAATTTACGTTTTTTATGGTTGCCGTGGCATCATGTGGGATGAAAAACGTAGCGTCACGTCCGTAAAAACTGTCATTAAAACCACTAAAGGATGTAAATTGAACAGTTTGAAAAGTTGAAGGGTGTCTAATATCTGATTTTGCGGTTGAGGGTTGAAAATCGGACAACATATATTTGAATTTGAGGGGGTGTGGAATGACTTTTTCCCGCGGGGGATTCCGTTGCTGGCAGAATTGGGTCGATGGGCTACGCTGCTGCGTGGGCCGTCTTCGCCAGCGTTTCGTTATGCTACCACGCTGATGGATGGGCTAAGTCTGCGGCCGGCCCATTTTATTGGTGACCCAAGTCAACGAAATATTTCCCTTCTCCCCCCATCCTTTCCACGTGTAGTTTTCACTTGCACGAAATTGCTATGCAAGAGACCAATCTACAGTCACATAAATATGGTAAAAGGTAGTCTCAAAGAACAGCGAAAGGCGCAGTGAAGTTTTGTGTCGTTGTGCGTACTAAGGTGTCCCATTGGCGTCATGTTAAGAATGTCAAAAAGGAAAAGCGAGTCTACCTAGAACGTCCAGGAGGCCAAAGCAGTTTCCCCGTCAAAAAGATACAACGGATCCGGAAAGATCATGGATGATTATGGATCAGGGATTTGGATGGCCCCCCTCTTTGAACTTGAGCAACAAAGCCAAAGGCTACAAGATGCCAAACAGGAACTGCTAGATTCAAATCTGAGTTAATATCACCTGCAAATGTCTCTATCAGTTTGGCACAGTACATGTTGCCTCAAACCGAAACAAGTAACGTTAAGTCTACAATGATAGATAATCCATCATCCGCCCTCCTCATATACCTCGATGTCTACATTAACACCGGATCCAACCAGTAACTATTGTAGAAAAATATATGAGTACTTCGGGCCTTTTGAAAGCAGGTACTTGTGGTGGGGTGGAAGTCAAATTGGTGGACTGCAGGTCTGCAGAATTGCAAGTACAGAGGAAATGCGGGGACATAGGTAGGCGGCGGTTTTGGAAAAAGATGCAACTACGTCTCAGAAACCTTCCACTCCAAACACATCTAATAAAATAAAAAGATGCAACTCTCTGTCCTCGATGTTCTCTCTAATAGTGCTTTCAAAATAAGAAAGGAAACCTTCCACTCCAAACACATCTAATAAAATAGAAACCTAAGTAGCATAATGTGCAGTTTTGACCGTCTGTTTGAAAAGAAATGGATGGTCCAGATATATTGTTACACTTGATGTTGTTTTGAAATTTTTGCGGTTTTTGAGTTGTGGCTGGGAGCATGGGACCGCATCTTCTAATAGAATATGTTTATAAATGATACATGTGATTTTTTATGTTTGCCGACTAGTGATATCGAAAGGAATGACCGTCAAAGTCTTTAGATTTTACTGGACAAAAGTAAAAGAGCCCTTTTACGATGCGTCATACTAGCCTTAAAAAGGACTAGTATATAAAGATCGGACGGAAGATTAATTGTATACTACTGTAACCATGTTTAGTAGTATAGATAGTATGAAGTAAGTAGTATAGATAGTATAGAGGTATTATGGGAAAAACAGAATGATAGATATGTAATTTTGACATATCTTTAATTTTGGAATGACAAATATGTAATTATGACGTATCTTTAATTTTTAATTTTATTGTTTCTATCTCTCCAACTTTACCTTATTTTCATTTGTATGACAGCACAGGGTCTAGTGGCCTAGGAAAAAAAATTTATGTTATCATAATACCCCTGCTAATATCTAGTTTATACTACTTACTACCATCTGCTAGTATGGAGCACCGTAAAAGAGCTCAAGTAAAAACAGTAAAATATTTGTGATTGCAGTGAGCACTAAAGTAATTAAAATTATTCTCGGGTCACTAAATGTCCACACGGTTCCAAGTAAATTATATGGTTGGCACAGCAAAGGACACATGAATTTCAGATGTGGTTGAGACACAAGGACAAACAAATCATACAAGACCCATTTGTCATTTGTGTCTCTGGCACAGTCTTCTTCGCGGTTTCTTGGGCCGCTTGTCGACCTGCAGCGCTCGCAGGTTCACATGCAGAGCACTGGCGTACCAAGGGAAGGAAAGAGCCCGAGAGAACCATCTCTCTGTTAAATCCTGCATAGTTTCGGTATCGTCCCTATCCTTGTTCACTGGTCAAACAATAAACCATTTGCAGTTGTGCTGTGTCAGATCCTCCAACAGTCCGAATAAAATGCCCTGCAAGTAGCCACAAAGCTGTACTAATTCTGAATTTCTGGCTTCACATGTTCTTAGGGCCGGCGAAAAGATGAGGGAGTGCAAGACGACAAAGATCAGTGTTTATCAGGGGATAAGTTCGGGTAAACAGTGTGTTTACACTGTCTGATTGAGATAGCAAAATTGATGCGTTTTGAGTTAGAGAGTTGATTTCTGAAACTTGAAACTGAATCATATGCAGAAAGCGAGCTAGACCTGCCAGCCCGTCTCAAAGGCCTCTCCTGGGATGTTGCTTGTTAAGAAGTGTGGAAACGAAGTGTGCCTGCAGCTAAATGCCAAGACTGAAACTGTTGGAGCTTACAGTTCATGGGAATTCATTTAATTGGGTCGCTGTCCATCTCTCTCATCCATGGGGCAACGCAAGGAGCATTAGTCAATGAATTGCGAAGACTTTCTTCCATGGCCATCCGATTCCAGAAGAGGAATCTTTGTGGTCATCCACCATAATTTCAGAAGTTCTTGGCTGGTTAGATGTCCAAGGTTTGTTCGTAAAAATTTACATGAGGAACGACGACCCAGAACCATCTTGCCCATGTAAAGTTATCATCTGCTTTCTCCAAGCACATTTCACTTCACCTAAAAGCAGTAAAAAGAATCTCTTCTTGAGTTACCAAACACATTATTACATTCTGAAGTCATATGAATCCTTGTCATCAGAACATAAGCTTGTTAGGCAGCTCTTGAAATTCCTTCATTTGGCAGGCTTTTTCTTCATATCCTACTCATGGCACACTCATGCATGCCACCTCACCCATCCTGCTAGTGGGAACACATGTGGAGAGAGAACTCTGAAGATATATATAGAGTGGTTGGTTAGCCAGTAAAAAGAGAGAACACTGCAGCACGCCTATATCATCATCCATACTATAAGATGATCACATCTCACACACAAGCATATCACCCATCCTAGAGAAATAGAGATGAGACGACAAGACGTTGTTGCACCACTTACTGTAAGCAGCCTTGCCCACTCTTATAGCTTGAAATGCTTTCTCTCCGCTTGCTTCGTCTCTCACATCCTCTTATTCTGATCCTTGTTGCTGCCTGCCTCATTTCTTGCAATTGTCGGTCTCTGTTCATGCTGTTCAAGTTTAGGTAGCTTCTTTATTGTTTGATTCATTCAGAACATTCGCCTTTCTTGTTGCAGCGACAAGAAACCTGTAGGTGAGGTGATGCTTGGCTGAATGGCTGCATGCCAACCTCTGCAAGAAGGCAACGAGCTGCAGGGCCTGCAGCCGTATGATGGCTGCGATCCTGCAGTGTTCAGAGTGCCAGTTCTTCTGCCCCGGCAGGCCAGCTCGGCTCCACCGGCCGTGCTGGTAGCGCCACCGCCGGAGATGTCGTCGTCGTCGGGGTCGGGGAGGAGCGCGACGGAGGCGAGGGCTCTGAAGATCCACAGCGAGGCCGAGCGCCGGCGCCGGGAGAAGATCAATGCTCATCTGACTACGCTTAGGAGGATGGTCCCTGATACTAGGCAGGTCTGTGTGAAAACATCTTGCAAGATTTCTGAGCCATTTCAGAATTTGTTTACATTTCACCGGACTTGATTCTTCAGGGTTTTTGCACTCCAGATCCGTCTGGCAAGTAGTAACTAGGCATGTTTAAATGAGTAGTAATTACTGTAAAAATCGGAAAATTACGAAGTAAAACTGGAACTAAATTATTGCTCAATCAAACCTCTCTCTCCTCGGGCATAGTTTATGGAGAAGTTCGAGGTTTCTTGAAAGAAAGCCATGTGAACGGAACCTCTGAACCCACATTTGTTCACATTTCATCAAGCTTTCACTTTGGAATTCTCTAATACGACAAAGTACAATGCTATGGCTTCCAAGCAAAGGCTTTTCATTTTCCCTGCACTGCAGATGGACAAGGCCACCTTGCTCGCCAGAGTGGTGGACCAAGTGAAGCTCCTGAAGAGGAGAGCAAGCGAGGCCACCCAAACCATGGCGCTCCCACCGGAGACCAACGAGGTCTCCATCGAGCTCCACGCCGGCGACAACGGCGTCGTCATCGCCGGCGCCGACAGGATGGTCTACATGAAAGCTTCCATCAGCTGCGACGACCGGCCGGACCTCATCGCCGGGCTCATCCAGGCGTTCCATGGCCTGAGGCTGAGGACAGTGAAGGCCGACCTGACCTCGTTGGGAGGAAGGGTGCAGCATGTGTTCGTGCTGTGCAGGGAGGAGGGATGGGGCAGCGCAGGTGGGAGTGGAAGCCTCAGGTCTCTGAAGGAGGCTGTCAGGCAGGCTTTGGCCAGGGTTGCTTCGCCTGAAGTGGCATATGGGAGTAGTCCCTTTCAGAGCAAGAGGCAGAGGATTCTTGAGTCACATTACTCGATTATGTCCATATAGATTATTTTTATTTATTTCTGGGGATTTAGGAACTGCCAGAGTCTGTAAGAAATGGAAGGGAATTCTTCAGATTATAAGAGTGCTAATGCTAATTGTGTTTGTTGCGTATCAGAAATGCCCTTTTTTTACTGTGTGTGATTTGAACCCTGAAGTCCTGAACTGTGGCTAGTGCTGACTTGCTGTAATAATTTTGCAAGCTCACATGGTCATGGCCCAGGGTTTAGATGGGGTGTGCTGTAGGACTGGTGCGAGGACTGTATGGATGCAGAAATACTGTTCTGCTAATTGTAGTCGTCAGATGATTGGCTTGACGGTTTCTGGGTTTGGGTGAAAAGACAGCGACACCTTTTGAGTTTTGATTGGCTCTCTGTCTAGAGTGATACTCTGCCTCGTCTGTTGTCTGAACATTTGGGTTTTCCAGAGCTTTCAGACTTTTTTCTACGGTAAGTATATGAAGCAGAAATGTGTTCTTCAGAAAAATTATATAAACATATTGAAAAAAACAGATTAGTCACTTGTATTTCTTTTTTTCAAGTTGATGCATTTCTTTTTTCTCATTAGCTGGTGTACAATAATATGTGAACCTACGGGCAGCTACCCATAGGTTAAGAAATTTTTGCTTTTTTCACAAAAAAAAAAGAGAGCAGAGTTTGCTTTCTTAACGTTGTGCCTTCTGCTTTTCATGAGAAAACTTGTTTATATGCCCAATTGGTAAGGGTTACTGCTCTTTCAGCTCTTGCCATTTGCGCCCTCAGTTTCAAAGTTGATCCGCCGAACCTTTATACGTGTAGCCTTTTGTCGTTCACAGCGAACAATGCACTAGCTGGTGAACAGAAAACTGCTAGATATACAAAGTACACGTGTTGGACACTACTTGGACTGACTCAATGAGCTTGGAGAAGTCACAATTTGAAAAGAGGAGTATTCTTCTTCCGAGGAAAAAAATCCTCGTTTACTGAAAACAACGTTCTTCCTTTTTACATTGGAAAAGGTTTATATTACAGTGAAAGATAAATATCTGATGATCAGACTTGAGAGACTAGACTGAAATTTATGCATGACTACAAGGCTGTAGCTAAATATGAAAATTGAGGATGACACATTTTGAACTAACCAAAGAGATTTTGCTGAGTTTCAAGAGAGGCCAACGCAAACTGCTAGTTAACAACAAAATTGATTTCAGATTTATTGGCACCAACACGACTATACAAGATCGCTTTCTGAAATCATCTCTGTGAAGCAACCACCAGGACTTACAAGTTACAACATCAGTGAATTACAGGGACAGTTTATTCAGAGATCAACAGCATCTGCTCCCTGAGACTTGAAATGGACATCAAACAGAATGAGCACCGGTTTCCCGCATAATTCAGGAGACTCACTGAGGATTCGGTGGACGGCTATTTGCCGCAGAAACCCTAGATCCCCACTCGAGAAGCTCTTTGCTCGTGTCGTCTTTGTGCACGATGACCTCTATGAAGCACAGGCAGTCCTTCTTAGGTCCCAGACATGCCTCTAATGCCTCCTTCAGGTCCTCCTCAGTTCGAACCTGCGGGCATAGAATACAGAATGTCAATTGCAATGTGGCATTTGCAAACAGACTTGTTCCCCTTGATTGGCAATATGTCCAAAACTATGTAATAATAATTTTAAACGCTGTGTGCGGTAACACAGAGGTCGGGAAGATGCTTCTTTTTTCTAAAAAATTTGCAAACAGACTTACACTAATACAGCATACAATTGACCAACCTTTGCTGTGTAGCACTTGCCCTCGCCATTGTGGAATGCTTCCACCAAACCAGTGTAGTTCCAATTCTTGATAACGTTATAAGGACCGTCGTGGATCTCCACCTCAATTGTGTACCCTCCATTGTTTATCAGAAAGATGATGGTGTTCTGCCCCCATCGGAGCATCGTTGACACCTCTTGTGCCGTCACCTGAATTCCAGTCGAATTAAACTCTTACTGCATGTTATAATAGAAATTGATATAAAAAACATAAGAACTTTGATCGTTTCTTACCTGAAAGCTGCCATCACCAATGCATGCAATGACACGCTTATCCTTAGCAGCCTGTGCATATCCTAGAGTTGCACCGACTGACCAGCCAATGGATCCATACTGCATCTGAAATTCATACCTGGTGAAAGCAAATAATGTTAGCTACATACTGACAGAAAACATTTCAACATTGGTGCAGAGTTTGATGTCCGTACTATCTAATATGCAGTACCTTTTTTACAGTGAAGAATCTGCCAACATTGAATTTGTAGTGTTTTTAAAAGAATCAGAACAACATCCCTCAGGTTTTTATCCAACTAAGCCTAAATCAGAAGTACCAAGAGAGACAATGATTTTACCACTTACCACCCAACAAAACCAATGATCTAGAAGAAACAGACAGATGAATTTTGTATTACTAAAAAAATTGACAGCCAAATTGCGATTTAAACAGGAGCTTACCCACAGCCCTCCGGTAGCTTCAGCTTCTGGCAGTTAAACCACGAGTCCCCAGTCTCTGCAATGATAGCCGAGTTGGCGGACAGCATTGCCTGAATATGCTTGAATAGTATGTTCACTCTCAACGGCTCTCCAGGTTCAGATGGATGTGGCTCGCCTGGAGGCACATAAATTCGACAATAGTTCTCATGTGCAGCAGTATTCTTCTTCAGACGGGTTGCAAGTGCATGCAGGAAATCCTTCATCAGAACACACCCAAATGCAGGGCCATGTCCGATCACCACCCTCTCTGGTTGGACAATGATGGCCTTCTCCTTCTTCAGGAGCAGCGAGTATCCAACTGAGCTGTAGTCATTGAATATGGGACCAGCAAATAGGTAGGCATCAGCAGACTCAACAATTTCAGCACAGAATGGGGTGCTCACAGCACCCCAGTATGTGCCAATGAACCTAGAGTGGTGCTCTGGCACAAGCCCCTTTGCGGAAGGCATCACCGCAATGGGATAACCGCAGGCATCTGCCAGCTCTACAAAGGCTTTGCTTGCTTTGGACACCCTCATCTTTGGTCCACCAACAAGCACTGGCTTGACAGCTTTGTTCAAGAATGCTGCTGCAGCTTCCACTGCTGCCTCCAGGTTCATCTGGTTCGATAGCCTGCGAAGTGAACAATTTATCCACATGAGCAACGAAAAAATGATGTTACCTTGCCTTATGCCCATATAATTAAGAGCTTTCAAAGTTTCCGGAATATATACCTTGGTGAGAGGAAGAAAGGGACAGGATGGCGGCTAAAGGTGGGGTGTGGGATCGACGCGAGGTTGCAGCTGATGCTGATGTAAACAGGCTTGCTCTCCTTTATTGCGGTAGAGATGGCATTGTCAATTTGTTCATGTGCATCTTCCAAGTTGTTCACCACAGCCTGTGATATTATTGAACAGAAAAACATTACCTTGGGAAATCTGTGAATTCGACTGATTCGTTAAAAGGAATACATGTCAAATCATCCTACCACACATGAATTCTTAATGAACATAAACATTTCGACCTGAGCTTCATAACCCAACCCCTGACACAGGATGCAAGTCCAGCACTAACATTGTGCAACTGTCTAGTTCCTTGAAGTTACCACAGTATCAAAATATGCAGGGAACCGATTACTGCATCATAATTTCCAACAGAGTCATGGTAATTTTGAGTCTTTGACAGCGAACATTTCACCTAATGACACATGCAGACATAGGTTGTAGGGTCCAACAGTGGACACGTAATACAGTACAGTAAGTGCTAGTCAGCACAAGTCTAGAACTCCAACCCTCCATTATTATTAGTCGTAGTCGCCACCAAAAAGAAGAAGAAGAGCAGGAGGAATTTCAGTACCTGGTAGCACGTGACGGTCTGGAAGCACCTGAGCTCCTGCGTGAAATCCGGCAGCCCGATGGTATGGTGCAGGATCCTGTTACTCCCGTAGTCGTTGCTGTTGGGCCCGCCGGCGATGCACACCACGGGGAGGTTCTCGCTGAAGGCCCCCGCGACGGCGTTGATGGCGCTGAGCCCGCCGACGGTGAAGGTGACGGCGCAGGCGCCCACCCCGCCGCCGCGGGCGCTGGCGTACCCGTCGGCGGCGTACGCCGCGTTGAGCTCGTTGCAGCAGCCCACGAGGCGCACCCCCGTCGACGGCGACTCCGCCTCCAGCTCGTCGAGCAGCGTCAGGTTGAAGTCGCCCGGCACCGCGAACACGTCGCGGGCGCCCACCTCGGCCAGGCGCCGCGCCAGGTGCCGCCCCAGCGTCGCCTCCTTTGGCGCCGAGGCCGACGGCGCCGGGGACGAGGCCGTGTCGGACGCGGCGGGGATCGAGCCGATGGTCGTGTCCATGGTAGGCCGCGTGACGGCGGCGCGCCGGCGGCGAGGGGGTGTCGGGCTGTTTGGACTTTGGAGGCGAGCTTGGAATGGTCGGGTTGGGCCTTGGGGTTGGGGGTCCGTGCGGCGGAGGGAAGCCACGGCGGCATTTATGGTGGTGGCGCGTGGGCCCCGGGTGTCAGCGAGCCTACTAAAAAAGGGTCTAGAACAGATGGCGCTCGAAGGCGCGTGACAAGTGGGGTCTCGTCTGGACTCTACTCGTGGCCGTTGACCTTTTGCTTGGGGCAAGGGTCAGTGAAGAGGGGCAATCCGGGGGCGCTTTCATTCGTTGCGGTTCGAAAGTTTTGGTTTCTTGTGCTGCAAACCACGGCAGGAGCAGAACAAGACGGATATGAACTGTGGGAAAGAAAGGTCTCGAATCGCGGGTGCAGGGCAGCAGCAGGAGTGGCCGGGTTACGTTACGTGTTGAAGCAGCGTGCAGGGTGATTAATTAGAAAATAAGTCGGTGTGTTGGTGTTGGGTTCGAGGATAATCGGGAGACGGATAGCAATTTGCATTTGTCAAGTGTACGTGCGCCAATACCATCATTGGCGCACGTTGTTTCAGGAACGAGAGGAATCTTTCTGGAACGGCAGCTGGGCGCGCGTACGTGGAGAAAATCCGTATCACGACTTTTTGTCATTAGGAGCGTTTGACCAGACGTTGTACGTGCACGTAACACTCTCATAAGAACAGCTGAATGAGGAAGCAGCCTTGTGACCTTGTCGTTGATCACGTTTAGTGCTCCACAATAGATTGAAAACACAGAACGGTCTATAGCAGCCGTCTCGATGGTGACCTTCTTATGTTTGCTTTTAGTCTTTGTTATTAGTTTTAGGTGTGTGAGCGGGCAGCTCAGCTGTGCTCGGAGATGTCCACGTTTGCTGGTTCGCGTCCAAGTTTTTAAGGAGCCAATAGTGAGATTAGAAGCTAGTACTACCTCCCACTAGTGGCCAGCATATCGATCTACCGGTGCTATCAATTTCCAATCACACTCGTCACTAAAGTGCGCGAAAAGCTGACGTACGTGTCCCAACCCTCGCCGCGCTTCCTTCTATTTCTAGATATAAAAGCGTCACGGATTACGGCTTGTCACTCATGGTCTGATTGGATATTTTTGATAAGCAAAAATAGAGTTGCCGACTTGCCGTGATGACTTTTGCTAAAAGAAAGCAGGCCATTTTCTCACCGACCTCGACGAAACCAACTAGGCCCAAAACTACAGCCCACAGGCCAATTTGTCTGTAGCAGACCGGCACGACGGACGGAGTCGCGTGTCGTTTCCGATCTGGGCCAACATGGGCCTGCATAGCGCGCGAGCTGGGCCGTGCCACGACGAGGAGACCAGGAACGAGGTGACTGACGACAAGAAGCCCGTTAACGAGGTGCATGACGATGTTGTTGATGAGAAGGTTATCAGTGAGGTGTGTGATGAGATGTCCAAACAGGAGGCTACTACTGACAGTGAGCCAGACGTGAAGAAACAGGACATGAAGGAAAGGTTCGAGTGGCGAAGAAGTGCGACAAAAAGTACAGAGATGAGGAGGAGAGGGCCATGCGGTTTGAAGTGTTCAAGGCCGCTGCAGAGTTTATCGACGCACGATCCCCATCTGACCAAAAGAGAGTGCCTCTAGGGACGAACTGTTTGGCAGACTGGACAAGGGAAGAGCGCCGGAGGCTACTGGCCTGTCCAAACGGCATCTCTGTGGAGGAGGCCCGCGAGATGGCCAGGACTTTTCCATCTATCAGCAAGGTCTGCATCGTCACCTGTTGCTCTTTCTGCAATTTGTTTTTACTATTCTCCTTAAATATATGCACCAACGACTTTACAAGTGTACGTGCGCTAGCTTGAATGATGACTTTGCCCTGATTTGTTGGATTTCAAATTGGCCGGAGCTGTGGTTGGTATAATTTTAGGGTACCTCGCCTCCTAATAAGAACCATAAATACTCATCACTAAAAAATGTTATACCCTGTAGTATCTCTAGTTTGAACATACCAGTACGTGCTTCTGGGTACCTTTCCATGGGACACGCTAATTGTAACCTCACCTCGGAAGTTAGGGTGCATGGAAGCTGGCAATTAGATTTTTTTTTGTTTCATGCATGTAAACTTCATTAGTGATTGATTTGTATGGTCATTCGCGAAATAGATATCTACTAGTTTGATATTGTGATCTTTCTTGTAATTGCTCTCCAGTAGCCACTACCAACAGTACAATATGGGAGCACTGTCCTCGATTGTGTCCAATTTGAATACATGAATGCCCTTTTTTGCAGTTGACGCCAATAAAGTTTGCTTAGGGCCGGGGACAGATCAAATACTTGTATAATATAAGTGAAGTCAGTGTGGGTCTTTTATGCCATTGGACCTTCCAGTCAGATGCTCCCTTTTGTGTATTATATGGAACGTGTCGTTGTAACTTTGTAGCTTTTGAATGAAAGAAAACGGGAGTTCAAGGAAAGAAGCGCAGCTGAAAGGCGGAGCCGGACTCAGTAGCGTTGTTTCTTCAAGTCACCGCATGACTCTGGGTCCAACATCCACCGTCCAACGAGTATCCACGGGGCATAATCGTTTGCAGTCGTCCAGGAGCAGATGGTTAGTTTGCGCCGCCCGTGGTGTGAGGAGCTAGGAAAGAGAACCATGACGTGGCCGCATCGCCGTGGAGCTCATCAGTGTGCGTGTCTAGATGCGACGGCGATGGCCGGCACCCGTGTTCTCTCGGTTAAGAGCTGAATTATGTGGTAAGCGGTCCTCCTCCAAAGACCGAAGCTAGCTTTATATATAAAGTAAAAAAATACTGAGATTATCAGTTTACAATGAAGCACAAATCTGCGAGCGGTTCCAATACCCGCTCGTCCGCAACGGAACCCTAGACAGCGAGAAGCTACCATAGACGAATAAGCTAAAAGGCTTGGAAGCCGTTACAGAACAAGACACACCAGACCACCGGCGGAGCCTATTGCTCCAACACTAAGACCACAGAAAGACCTCGAAACAACGCCTTCAGGAAGGCAAAGACGCACGGCGTCAACATTAGATTTTCACCTCGGAGAGCTTCCACCGATCGCCATCGAGCATGAACCAAAAGGCAACGCCCCAGAGGGGGTGTAGACACCGATGCCCGCCCCTGAGAAGGGACGTGTTTCACGCCCGACGAACTGAGAGCACGTGTTTCAACCCCACTCGCGTCCATCCACAGCCAACGCTACGCAGCCACCAAAGTTTTCCCCTAGACTCCAAATGCAACTGACAACACCGTCCAACGCATCGGGGAGATTTGGTTCTCTCAATAATACGTCAAATCTCATGTCGCCCCCTCGATGGGGCGGCACCGGCCTGAACAAGTTGAGACTGAAACCATGAATCTAGAGGAAGAGACCTTGATACCACAAAGGTGGCAGCTTCGTCGGCGACGTGCTGGTAAGCAGTCTTCGATCATGTTTAGTAGTGCAGCAGGTTGAAAATGGAACAGTAGCCCTATAGCACCCGTCTCGATGGTGACCTTTCTGTTTGCTCTTTATTATTATTAGGCGCGTGAATGCGCAGCTCGGTATGAAGGTGTCCATATTTACTAGCCCCTAGCTAAACAAAAGATGTTCTACATTTTTATCGTTTGTGGACGAAACCATTGAAATTTGCGAAATCTGTTATAAACGCGCAGCCGATTCGGCCTAAGCCCGGGTATCTACGGGCCAGCGCGACATTAAGCCCAGGTCCAACGGAGCAACGACCAACAATGCTCAGGCCTAACTCAACCCAAAAGACTAGTCTAATAGGTGAGGACTGCCCTCGCCTTATATGTTGTGCTCTCCCATCATCAATTTCCGATGTGGGACTAAACCTAACAATCTCCCCCGTCACACATTCGGACCCAACTCTTCCATCAGAAGAGGTTATTATAGGCCCAGAGTTTAAATCCTCCGGTTGCAGCACCTGGAGGCGTTCACGGGCTAAGCCCAGTGACGATAACGGGCTCCCCCGTCAAATGTGACCACTGAGATTTTACAGGTTCCTTAACCTTCGGCTCTGATACCACTTGTTATAAACGCGCAGCCGATTCGGCCTAAGCCCGGGTATCTACGGGCCAGCGCGACATTAAGCCCAGGTCCAACGGAGCAACGACCAACAATGCTCAGGCCTAACTCAACCCAAAAGACTAGTCTAATAGGTGAGGACTGCCCTCGCCTTATATGTTGTGCTCTCCCATCATCAATTTCCGATGTGGGACTAAACCTAACAAAATCTAGGATTTTTGTTTTGGTATTCCGACCAGATAAAATTTAATTAATATAAGTTTTATGACAGGACTCAAACCCAAGATCTCCTATGCTATTGAGATGGCATCTACCACCACATATGGAGTCTAAACACCCATATAAATGATATATAATACCAGAAAATGACATATATCGATTGTGGACAAAAATACCAAAATTTGCAGATTCCGGATGGAATTTTGCCCAAATTTTGAACCCCAGAGTGAACTATGAGATAATGAAAAGTGAATCTAGCCCCTCTTGAAAAAAAGATCCAACCTAGCAAGTGATAGGTGTTTGTTATTAAGAAGAAGAAATAGGCACACAAATTTGAGTTGGAGAGGACTCAAAACTAAGTGGTTTGGATGCATGGGGACACCTCCTATCCCATCCAGCCGGGCTAGGCTTGCTCTCACTTCCTGCCTGGTCCCTTTTGAGATACTGCAGTTGGTTAGGTGAAGTAGCTGGACGGATCGAAGTAAAAGCATTAACCCGTTATCTCACTACTGCAGCATGGAAAGCTAAGGGCAATCTCTTTGAGGTTTCTGTTAGGACAATTGCAATTGCGAATCCGACACCAAATCCCAGTCCAGCAAAAAGGAACAATACAAGGTCTATTGATACCTTCTCTGACTGATGTGGCACCATGTATGATGAGTTGTTCTTGCATGTTTTGGACAGTTGAAGCCCACAGAGACCAATGTTTCCTAGAAATGAAAGATTAGAGAATGTCATGAAGTGGGGAGACTCAGGTATTCTTCCCTCTAGCTTATTGTAGGATAGATTCAGTATTGAAAGGAAGTCTAGTGAGGCCAACTCTTGTGGAATCTCTCCTGAAAGATCATTTGAGGACAGGTCGAGTGACTCAAGTTGATGTAACAAGCCAAGCTGAGATGGGATCAATCCAGTGAGGGCATTATGTGACATGTTTAACCCACTAAGTAGAACAAGCTCGCCAATTGATTGGGGAATGGCACCATAGAATGCATTATTAGAAACATCAATGACTACAATTGTCCTCAGTATTTTAGAAAAAGTGATATCAGATCTTTTGTATGTGATTGCGGTTGTGAACTGATATGTTTGGCCCAATAGATCATATTGATTTTCCATTACTAACGTCTCATTGATAGCTTTTGTCATCATGGATTTCATTGTTCTAAACCATCCATTTCGTAATAATCCAGAGAAATTGTTTGAAGCCAAGTCCAAAATTCGAAGTTTTGTAAACTCACAACTGTTTATATCATCTCCGGAAATAGAAGACCTCATGTTTCCAACAAACTTGTTGGATTTTAGAACAAGGACTTGAAGTTTAGGAAGCATACTCATCCAACATGGAAATATATCATCAATATGATTATTCCCGATATCAAAAACCTCCAATTCTTTGCAAGCAACCAGAGATCTGGGCAATTGACCTTCAATCTGATTGTCACTAAAATCTAATGACCCAAATGCACAATCTTGCTTTGAGCTATTTGGCATGCTTCCATGAAGTCGATTTCCTTTCAAGTTTAATACATTCAGATGACTCATATCCTCCATTAAACAAAAGGGGATGGAACCAAAAAAATTATTATTGGAGAGATCAAGGAGCATAAGGTTTGTTGCTTCACAAATCGATGGTGGAATTTCTCCAAACAGCTTGTTTCCGGAAGCCATGAGAAGGGAAATACTACTTAAATGAGAACCGAAATTGAATGGCATGGATGAGAATCTATTGTTTGAGCAATCAAACAGTTGAGTCTGCGGTCCTGGTATAGGTATATTCCCTTCAAATAGGTTATGACTGATATCAATAACAAACATATTATCTGAAATGACAGAGCCATATCCTATATTGTTACCAAATTGATTGTGTGATAAGTTCATGAGGATGAGAGAGTCGATCCAATTATCCCATGCCACTGAGGAACTGTACCATGGATGTGATTATTTGAAAGGTCAAGAACTTGAATCGAATGCATGTTCCTTAAGGCATCGGGGAGCTTGGATATGTTACAAGATGCTAGACACAGAGTATCAAAATTATTGATTGACTCCCATGAGGAATTATATTCCCCGTCCACTATGGAAAGTTTGTTGTTTGAAAGATTCAATATTAATAGATTGGGCAATTTGAAGAATGACCTGAGTTGCATGGTACCAGTGAAACTGTTGGCATGAAAGTTTATGGCTTCCAAATTAGTAAGATTAAATAGATGTGGAGGTACTTGACCAGAAAACTTGCATGCATACAATTTTAATGTACTTAGGTTCTTGAGGTTACCTATGAAGGCAGGCATTTGACCAGATAAGCCACAGTTCGAGAATTGCAGAATTTCCAAAGAAGTTAAATTTGCAACCCAAGGTGGCATTTCTCCTACTATACCAGCCCCGGAAACCTGTAATGATGTCAAGGTTCTAAGCTCACCAATTGAAGTGGGAAGCTCTTGGTGAAAGTCAACTGCTGCTGCAATACCTAATCTCTTCAAGGATTTGATATTGCTTATAGAACTTGGAATTGGACCAGAGAAGTTAGTGTTGCTGCAAAGCAGTTCCGTCATAATACTATCAGATGAGAAATTGGGCAGCAAACCAGATACTTTTAAATTATAACTGATATCAACAGCTGATAAGTTTTTGTTTTGAAAGATCCTCACTGGGAATGGTCCTTCAAGGAGATTATAGGCAAGTCTAAGGACACTGAGGGAAGGTAAATCAGCAAAAGACTCTGGAATTTGGCCATGGACTTTGTTATACTTTAGGTTGACCTTGGTCAATGACTGAATGGTGGACAACGATTCACAAATCGGAGCATTGAGTTGGGTATTTGGTAGGCTGAGAACCTGAAGTTGTGGAGTGGAATTAGCAAAGGCATTGCACCACGCTGCCCCGTTGCCTGACAAGTCAACATTTCCTAGATTCAGCACTTTCAGGTTGCTAAGGTTAGCGACCAGTGATCCAATGTCCGGCTCTACGACGGGCCACCGTCCTGCGCCAAGTGGCAGGAAATAGTCATTGTCTCCTTCAACTAGATAGATCCAGTTAGAGAAGTCCAGGGACACCAATTTGGTGAGCCGCCGTATTCCATATGGTATCTTGCCTGCAAAATCGCGTCTTTCAACACTTTTGTACCACCATCCGCCAAGGTCAAGGGTGGTCACGCGGCCGTCGGTGCAGCCTATACCCTCCCAGCCGCAGCAGTCGGTGTGGGCTCGCCATGACGCAAGAGTGCATGCGGAATCGTTGGTGGAGAAGGAACGCCCCAGCTGGAGCAGCGCCGAGGCCTGGTCCGGCCGGCACGGCGGCGCTGCCGCTGCTGCTATGGCAGTTTGGTTGCTAGAGGCGACGATGGGGTAGGAGGAGTGTTGGATCGATAGGAGCAGGTGAACGAGGAAGAAGAGCAGGAGCTGCCGCTGGCGGTGGCTGCTGTGGGAGATCATTGTCGAGGACTTGAGAAGTCTTGCCGCTCCCAACGCTCTGGTCTGGTATATATTGACAGTGTTTGGCACGAAGTCACGCACAGGCTTGTCGTTGCTATGCTAGTAGTGTCGCTTCTCTTTGGTTTTTGGCTACACGTTCCTGCATATATCGTCACGCACACACTTGTCTGATGACGTTTTCAAAATAAAACGATTGGACATGCACACCTACACGTTCACGAATCTAGCTAACTTGCTTTGCACGCCGTGCAACTAAGGCGGTGAAATTATTGTACATTCATGGTGACCGAGTCCTGATGCAGCCGGCCGGTCTCGACAACGATTGGTATTGCTCTAGGACAGTAGGACCGGGTCGTGCTTGACTCCAGAGTCCAGACAGTGTCGTACTCTCGTAGAACACCCTTGTAACAACGTCCCAAATTCTACCCAAAAATTTACTATATAAAAAGAAGATTTCCATCACATCAAAATATCATAGCATGCATGAAGTACTAGTTGTAGATAAAATCAAAAACTAATTGCACAGTTTTGTTGTACTCTACGAGACAAACATTTTGAGCCTAATTAATCAATTTTTAGACAATTTTTCATACATACAAACGAAATGCTACAGTGGCGCACGTACCCCAAACCGTACAATTAGTTTTTGATTTCATAAACCGTGCACAGTTTTGTTGTACTCTGCGAGACGAACATTTTGAGCATAATTAATCAATTTTTGGATAATTTTTCACACGTACAAACGAAATGCTACAGTGACGCAATGATTATGAAGTGACCACAAACCCCTAAATCCCACCCCCATAATTTGGATCTAAACAAGGCCTATAGTTCCCAAATTCCACCCCAAATTCCACTACGTAAAAAAAAGATTTCTATCACATCAAAATGTCGACACATGCATAAAGTATTAAATGTAGATGAAATCAAAAACTAATTGCATAGTTTTGTTGTAATTTACGAGGCGAACATTTTAAACCTAATTAATCAGATAATTATTTACAAATAGAAACAAAATGTTACAGTGTCGCATTAATGGTGAAGTCTTAAGTTTGGCCCTCAAAGTTGGGTTCTAAACAAGGCCTACAGTGATTTCTGATTATTTGCCTCCGAAGTGACAGGCCTACTGACGTGTCCCGGCCGTCGTCCATGCGTGATGCGGTCTTCCAGGAAACAGTAGTCTTCCTCCGGTCCGCAGCTATCAAGATGTACCGCCAATTTATTTAAACCATAAAATTTCTGCCAAAGCTGTACGATTATATAAGAATGATTTCTTTTTGAACGAACTAGAATAATTGATTGAACTAGAATAAAATAGCTTTTTATTTATGAATCGCACAACTCGACCATTATACGGTATAACCCACAAATCCAACTTACTCCATACTTTGTCCATGCACCTCAAAAATATCTCCCTGCTCTTTTTCTACTGATCTTCGTGTTATAATACTTACTAGCAAATACATCAATGTGTTGCTACGGGTCAAAGCCATATGTATATATTAATGCACAATAATGTTGTGATTTTTAAAATATAATATATCATATACTTTTATGCTATTCTTAAGGAGTGATAATTGTATTCTCCCCGTTGTTGCGCTCTAAAAGTGAAACTAAAATATATAAAAAAAATATGAGAATGAAAAGGTTGTAGAGGCTCAAAGATAATTGAAAACTAAATATTGTGGGCTACGGGTGAAGATACCTGTAAAGATTAGGTTTGCATGTTGATTCACAGAAAGAGCAGGTAATAGAATGACCATGTGAATATTCAAGAGAGTTGATGATGTCATGCTGAGCTGACATACACATCATCACTCGAAGCTTTTGCTTGGTTAATTATTATGTCCACACATATGAGCCGTTTAGTGAGTATAGCACTAATGCCTACAATTTTACAAGTTTTTATGTATGGGCTTGTTTTGTAGGGACATGCTAGAAATATAAAGAAAATGACAATCAATCAATCCTATTTAGACTTCAATATGATCTCGAAAATTACCTCTTTTGGCTATGTTCAAATAAATTTAGAGAGCATTAGTTTTATACTTTGTGCGAACCGCAAAATTTGAAAAAGAAATTCAACTCAATAGCGTATTAGTAATTTTTTCCCCAGTTCTATCTACAAGCCTTTTAAGTTTTAACGGATCGCAGTCGGCCCAGGGTCTCCATAATGGGCTCCAGCCCGTCCAGTGCACCCGAACCTGGTGGGTGGTGAGTGGATCGAGGAGGCCTCTCGATGAATGAGACGGATGTGCATTGGAAGACTGGGCTGAGGTTGACTACAGAGACTCACGGCCCGTCCTCTTGTCCTTGGGCCACTCGTTCGTCACTTGGGCCGGCTCCATGCCCCTGACGGGCCACGGCCAGCTACCTACGTCACCTATCGCCAACACCACCACCAGAGACACCCGCTCCTGTGACGCATCGCCGCCGGTGACTCCCTCTCCCCGCCCTTCTTCTCAGTCCGGCGGGGGGGGGGGGGGGGGGGGGGGGGTGGAGATCCGTGTAGGAGAGGGCCTGCTCTGCTCGCGTTGGTCAGTAACCCGTTCTCTGTTTGCTTGCTTGGATGGATTCCCCATGGTCGGAATGGATGGTTTGGTCTCGTCCTCAATCAAACCCAAACCTTGCTTCCTCTCCATTCGGATTTATTAGTTATATTTTGTATGTTATCCTTCCGTGGTTCGATTGGGATGGCGTGCTTGAAGTTTTTTTTCCAGAATTTTTGGGTTTCAGCTGAAATCCCCTTGACCCAGCTAAAAATCCCCCCTGCGCTTCGTCAGCGTGTAGGATAATGTAGGCTAAGGTGCCAGCGCAGTATGTTTTCCCAAAAAATTGGACGGCCGAGGATTTAAGTCGGTCCCTGATGAAGTTGCGAGGGCAGGCACTAGGATGATTTTTCTCCTGTAATTCCATTTCCACTGTCTGGGATGTGACTGTGGTCTGTGCGTGCTGTGCTCTGATTGGGAACATACTTTTGCTGAATGATGTTTAGCCCCTGGATTTATTAGTTGTCCCATTGTTGTGTTGTAATATATCGTCTTCCTTGTTTTTGGTTAATTTCTCTGAAGCCATATCTGATTAGTTTCTGAATAGGCAAAAATAGTGCAACACCTTTTAGTACCAAGTTCTAGCGTCCACTGTCCATTTCTCTTTGTAGTTCAGCATTCTCTTTCCCATTTTGGCTTGATCGAATCTGAGACAGAACCTGGCACGTGGTTTAATATGGTTTGGTGATACTGGTGTGCTTGGCAGGACCAGTCATGTAGGCACTCTCCATGTGTGCAGTTATACTCACTACTCAGACAAGTCATTTAGATGCCAGAATAATATCTTTCATATAAGGATGATGGAATGGGGTCATAATCAGATAGGCTTTGCTAAGAATCATCTTCTGCTTTGAGAATTTGCTGAGTTTGCTACACTGTAACAAAAGCATAAGCTATGAGGAAGCAATTTATTTTCATGCATGTTTCCAAGATGTTAGGACTTGATTGAAAATGGCATCCATGGAGTTGCAGTTAAAAAGGGGCACAGTGAAGAAATTTCCATCTTGAAATCATCCCATGTCATCTTATGTTTTGCGTCAATATTTGTCTTGATTTGTTTTAGTATCTTACAGAATGATGTTAATGACATAGCAATGGAATTATCATGCATCAAACACACAAGCTTATTGGAAGATGTTGGACTTGCCAACTGCTACTTTCCTGAGAAATAGTTAGTTCTGAAGTTTCCTTGCATGCTCCAATTTGCGCCTTGTTTGATCACAGTATTGAGGCCGTTGTTGATTTTAGTACCATTTTGATTCATATGTACTCTAGTCACAGATAAGTGATGTGTTTTGGGTTTTCTGCAGAATCACCATTTGAATATTTGAAAAAAATAGATTCATAATGGTACAAGTTTTGTTATGTTTCGTAAGTATATCACAGCAATAATTAGTAGCGATAGTTGTGTGTTGAGGATGTTGCGATGTCCAAAAATGCCACTTTGTTGTGAGTGGATGTGATAGGCTGTATTCTCCATGAATGATAATGTCGACTCTGAGAGTGAATACAGCAAATATTTTCTATAATAATTTCTAGGCACTTATTATTTGGTATATGCTATCTGCTGTACAAACCTGATTTGCTGCTTTGGCCAAGAATGGCAGGATGTTGTACATATTATACGAATGATTTATTTCTGCTTACTATTTCCTGCAAGTATGATCAAATGTGTTCAGCACTGATTATATTCCTTTCAGCTGTTTGTGGACCAATCAGGTCAGAAATTGCACATTCTTGTTTGTACTCTACTTGATTGAGGAGATTAGGCCTACACATGGGGGCTCCAAAGCAGAGGTGGACTTCTGAGGAAGAGGCTGCTCTTAGAACTGGAGTAGCAAAACATGGAGTTGGAAATTGGCGCACAATATTGAATGATCCAGAACTTAGTTCCATACTGTGCTACCGCTCAAATGTTGACCTAAAGGTTGAAACTGTTCATTTGATTTCATTCAAGCTTTCTTTAATTTAAGGGACTGCCAATTTTGTCTTCCTGTTAAGTTTCCACAATTCTTCTTAACTCTTAATTCTTATCCATTATTTTCTACTAATTACTACTCAGGACAAGTGGCGTAACATGAATGTAACTGTCACTGCATCGAGTTCTCGTGACAAGGCGAGAACTGCCATGAAGAAAACCCGAGCTGCTCCTAAGAATAATGATCACTCAGCAGCAATCAGCACAGTTACTTCTGATGCTGATGACGAGATTGTTGATGTAAAGCCTATAGCATCAGTGTCTAGTGAAGCATGGAATACTTCAAATTCAAAGAAATCTCACTCAAGGTAGTTATATCTGTGGAGGTGTAATTCATAATTCTGGCATTTAGCACTTTTTTCTCTGTGTTATCAATAGAAAACTAAACAGTTTGAATGCTCCACTTTAGTTTAACGGCTTTCATGCAGGCTAGACAATATTATAATGGAGGCTATAAAGAACTTGAATGAGCCTACTGGGTCACACAGAACTACTATTGCTAATTACATAGAGGTGTGCATCCTTCTTTTGTTTTTGTTTCTTTTTAGGGAGTTATAGTATCTTATGCTATGAGTACAAATGACCATTGCCTTTCATTTTGAGCATAATGGCAAACACTATTTACTATTTCTATTTCTGTCTGGTCAGCCAAAGATTTCACATACCAAACGCTTTGTCATTATAGGATCAATGTTTTTATAGTTATAATATAAAAAAATCAGACTAGGTGGCACCACGCAGCTGCCTAGTCAAGGATGGATGGTGCCACTCATATCTGTTGCAAGGATCCTTACTACCGAGTACCTAAATATATAGTAAATGTGGTTTCATACCGGACATCTAACCTGATTGTATGAAAATGAGCTATCACACATCAAATAGTACAATCCAATAATTAAAACATGCCTGGTTACACAAAATTTTCTCATCTATGCAAGAACCGCAATCGACCTTGATTCATCCTCTCTTCCAGCTTGCTCAACAGCAAGCTATTGCATTGTCTTGTTGCAGAATCGTGATGCCTTTTTGAAATTATCTTCATGTTTTCACTTGCTTTGTTGATAGATTTTCAAGAACTGAGGCATGCTTGCCTTATTTCTTGTATGCAGTCAGTTTCTTACCCTGGTTTTATGTAGGAGCAATATTGGCCACCTAGTGATTTTGATCACTTATTATCTGCAAAACTGAAGGACTTGACCACCAGTGGGAAATTGATAAAGGTAACTATCTTTTTTTAGCTCCCCACTTCATTCTTATGCTACGCCTATGCGAGAAATATAAGCAATTCAAAGGTGAAACTATTAGGTCCTGTCATGTGGGTAATTCAATTAATGGCGTCATCTAATGAAGTTGATAAGTATAGCCTTTGCACGAAACCCTCAGATCAACTGCAAAAATTCACATGCCATATTTGTGAAAACAGGATATGAAGGTTTACCAGATATGTATTATTGGGCATATGCATGAGTTCTAAAAGGTTCATACACTTGTTCAGTCATGCACCATACATGTTTATCAGTATTAGTAATCACTAATTCTTGTTCAATTATACACCATACTTTACTATTAGTTTATGACATACTGAATTCTTGTTCAATTTCATGTAGAATCCTTGTCGAACTGCATCTTTTATTTAGTTTGGCTTTAATACAAAATATGCTATTTTCTGCACTATTTGGTTTGTTGGCACTATGATGTCCATGACCTACATTTTAATGCTGAAGTTCTTATTTAATCCAATCAGGAGTTGCATGTTCTCAAATCGAAGAACCTTAAGTATTTCAGCATGTGACCAATGGGAGCTTGCAGGTGAATCGGAAGTACAGGATAGCACCTAGTTCACCACGCTTAGAGGGCCGAAGCCCCAAGATGCTGCTGCTAGAAGATGTGCAAAAAGAGTCCTTGAAAGTAGGGAGTGATGCTAGTAAAAGCCTTACAAGATCTCAAGTCGATGCTGAATTGGCTCGTATGGCATCTATGACCCCGGAGGCAGCAGCAGCTGCTGCTGCTCGTGCAGTTGCTGAGGCAGAGGCAATCATGGCAGAAGCTGAAGCAGCTGCAAGAGAGGCAGAGGTTGCGGAAGCAGAGGCCCAAGCTGCACAGGCCTTTGCTGAAGCAGCACTCTTGACATTGAAGAACAGAAATGCTGCAAAATTGGTATAGCTCTAGTTCACGCATCCTTTAGTTATATGTTTTGTCCTTTCACATATAGTACCAGGTTTAATTGTACCTCCTGCAACTTTTATAACGTGCAAGTTTTTATAAATTAATCAGGTTATTCAGTGAATATCATGATTGCCATAGGTGTTTATGCCAAGGCATCAGAAAAAAAGAATCATTGAAACTTATTTGTTAATGTTCTTGCACTAAACTGAGCGCACTACTCAATAATAAAGTCGAGAGAACAAAGGATCTTAACATGTTTTAGACAAGTATGATACAGCCAATGTGATTTGCTGCTTCAGCAAAAATCCTGACTCTTGATGTTCATGTGCAGATGGCCCAAGGTTGATGCAACTCCTAGCTGTTCCGGTCCAGTGTTGCCTCAGGCTCAGGCCACCTATGTATGTAGTTCATGTTTACTGTTTTTCAGGCAAACACAGCCGTCCCCCTGACTGTACCAAATTGTGTCGTTGGACCCATGTGAGCCCCAACACACCAATGAAGGTAGTCATTTCCGCCTCGTTCGTTTGGCTGGTGCTGATCTTTTTCTAAGAGAAAAGTATTGGTGACTGATCTGTTCTGAGAGAAAAGTACTGTTGGCTGGTGGATGATAAGTCAAATGAACGTGTTAAACACTCTGCCAATGCCAGATTGCCAAATGTTTTCGCTGAGGATTTGCATGAATGTGTCCCACATGACCGCCGGAGATAAGATGGCCGGACTATTTTTTCGACATCGAGCCTGTTGTACTACGAGGTGCCATAGGAAGAATACCGGCAGATGGCTGTGACGGCAGCTAATGTGCCGCCGGTGTGCGTAGCTTGCGATGGAGCCTGACTTCTGACTGGGTAAGGGTACAGTATGTCAGTATGGAGTAAGAAAACCGCTGTTGGTCCACTCTGCGCACGGGGAATGGCGATACATTTGTACGCGCATCGCACTTCCTGGTAAGCCCAGACTGGCCAGGTACGAGTTTACGACTCCGCGGTCTTTGTGCTTGTCAGCTTGTGTGAGGTTGACTGATTAGCTGAATGAAAATTATGAGACTTAACTTTGTGTCAACAATGGGTATCTACTCCCTCGGTTTTGAAATACAAGGCATCTAAATATTTAAAATCTATACCTAAATACAAGACAATCTATATGTGTAGCCAATTGTTTATTTATTTTTTATTGGAGTTGGTAAAATTAGTTCGTCTGATTGGGTGATTAGTTAGAAGTGAGCTCTCGTTATCCATAACTTGTTATTGTAACTGCTACTAAAAGGATGATAACATAACTCCACACATTATAACTTAGTCCATGTGTTTTTTGCTAATCTTACCGATGTGTCATAAAATTTCTATAAAAAAATCCTGACAAAAATGTCTCGAAGAAAAACTAGGTAAATTACCCATGTTGTATTCATGAGGGCAGCTTCAGTATGTGATAAAATCGATCGGTAGGCGATCAAACCGACACTGTGACGGTCGAGCTTTCGTTGTGAGGAAAAATCGATCACAGAACTTTGGTCGAAGCCAGAGCAATAGAAAAATCGCCGGCGCCACGGGCATCATGAGCAGCGCGACCGCCATCTCCTAGTTCTTCTCGCCACCCTGTGAACACAGGTGATTATTTTAATTTTGCGTGGGTCTCATGGACCCATGTCCCGTGGCCTGCACTGGTCGAAGCAGCACCGGTAGTGCGCTGAGGTCGACCCAAGCCATACGGCCTTTTGAACGCCGACCACACAAAACGCCGGTTGGGAGCTGAAGGGGACTAATTGAGCGTTGCGGACCACACAAAACGCGGTTCGCCAGCCGTATTTTTTCTCTCTACACAGAACCAGCATCAGCCATCAAATAGTCAGCAGTATTTTTCTCTCATCACAAATCAACCACCAAATAATTAAACCAGCTGCTGCTAGTCCTGCCACTGTCTATATATACAAACCAAGACTCGATCAGTAATAAGGATCCCCCACATCGAAAGCAGAAGCTCACTTCTTAGACCCCCAAAGCTGCTAGCTGCCGCTGTGGCCACCGCCAAGCACCAGTGTTGCATCTGCTCCTCATACAAATCCACCTCGCCCTCCTGGTGTGTTCTCACTTCTCCCCTCATCTGCTGCTGCTGCTGCATTCACAAGCAATCACAGTGTTGCCACGCCGCCGATCCCATGCCTACCTGACCAGGCGTCAGCCCTGCTCCGGCTGAAACGATCATTCACCATCACCAATTACTCAGTCCTTGCATTCCGGTCATGGAGGCCGGCCACGGACTGCTGCCGTTGGGCAGGAGTCCGGTGTTGGGAAATCTTCTCACGGTGCAAAACTTTGAAACCTTAGCTAGAAACCTCGGAAAGTTAAGGGAGCTCCACCTTGGCTTTGTGGATTTGTCGAATGGTAGAACGCAGTGGTGCAATATACTATCCAGGTCGTGTCCTAAACTTCAGGTCCTTAGACTTCCATTTTGTAAGCTGCTTGGACCTATTTGTAGTTCAGTTTCTAGCTTGCACTCACTTTCCGTTATCGACCTAGAGTATAATTTTTACTTGTCTGGTCCGTTCCCAGATTTCTTTACCAACTTTTCTAATCTGACCATTGTCCAACTTAAACGTACCCGTCTTCAAGGATGGATATCTCCTGCAATTTTTCGACACAAGAACCTAGTGACGCTTGATCTTTACTATAACCTGGAAATTTCTGGTACCTTACCAAATTTCTCAATCGGCAGCAGAATCTCAATGTTGGCAGAACCAATTTTTCTGGCACAATACCAGCTTCACTTAGCAATATCAGAACTTTGAAGAAGTTGGGACTTGGTGCAAGTGGCTTTTCCGGAGGGCTGCCCTCATCGATCGGTCACCTCAAATCCTTGAGTGCATTAGAGATTTCTGGAATCGAAATAGTAGGGTCAATACCATCCTGGGTGGCAAACCTAACATCTTTGAAGGCTCTCAAATTCTATGATTGTGGTTTATCTGGTTCAATACCTTCTTTTCTTGGTGATTTGAGGTATTTGCAAGAACTATTTCTGTGTAACTGTGAATTTTCAGGAGAAATACCATCTCATGTCACAAACCTCACTGGATTGCAAATGCTCTTTCTTTATGGAAACAATTTTATGGGCACAGTGGAGCTTACATCTTTTAGGAAACTAGTGGGCCTTATTGCCTTGGATTTTTCTGTTAATAATCTTGTTGTACTTGATGGGGAATATAATTCTTCATTGACATCTTCTTCCAAATTTATACATATAGGTTTAGAATTTTGCAGCATGTCAGAATTCCCTAATTTTTTGAGGCATCAAGATGAAATAGTTTGGCTCGACCTTTCATATAAGAAAATCCAAGGGGCTATACCACGGTGGGCATGGGAGCTTTGGAAGGACATTGCCTTTCTGATCCTATCGAACAATAATTTTACCAGTGGTGGTTATGAACCTTTTCTTCCTATTGAAAACATAATTTCTCTTGAACTTAGCAACAACTTGTTTGAGGGGCCCATACCTATACCTGAAGGCTCCGCAACAGTGCTCGATTACTCAAACAACATGTTCTCATCTGTACCATCTAATCTCAGTTCTCATCTTAGTGACGCTGCCCTCTTTTTGGCCTCTGGAAACAACTTATCTGGAGATCTTTCAGCGTCGTTTTGTGGTGGAACGAATATACTACTCCTTGATCTCTCTTACAACAACTTCAGTGGCCCAATACCTTCTTGTTTGATGGAGAATGTTAATGGGATGCAGTCATTAAATTTGAGAAAGAATCAACTTCATGGAGAGATCCCAGATAGTACCAAGGAAGGCTGCTCATTTGAGGCATTGGACTTCAGCAGCAATCGGATCGAAGGGCACCTACCAAGATCTCTGGTTGCTTGCAAAAATTTGGAAATCCTTGATGTTGGAGATAATCAAATTGTTGACTCTTTTCCATGTTGGATGAGTGAACTTCTTGAACTGCAGGTCCTTGTCCTGAAGTCCAACAAGTTCTTTGGGCAGGTTGCACAACCAATACAAGAAGAAAAGAGCGCTTGTGCATTTCCTAGTGCAACGATCGTTGATCTATCCTCTAACAACTTCTTTGGTTCGCTGCCCGAAGACCAATGGTTTAAGAACTTAAGGTCAATGTTATCTAGTGACCCAAACATGTCATTGGTCATGGATTATGGAGTGCCAGGATTATCGTCGTATACATACAAATATACCACTGCAATCACATATAAAGGGGTTGACACCACCTTTGCTCAGATACTGACTACACTAGTTTTAATCGATTTCTCCAACAACACGTTCAATGGTAGCATCCCCACAGCTATTGGGGAACTTCGTTTGCTACGTGGGCTCAACATTTCGCATAACTTTCTTACTAGGCCAATTCCATCTCAGCTTGGTAATTTGAATGAGCTGGAAGCTCTGGACTTATCCTTCAATGAGCTTTCCGGGAAAATCCCGCAGGAGTTAGCATCATTGGACTTCCTCTCTACATTGAACTTATCTTACAACAGGCTCGAGGGAAGCATACCTGTGTCTCCGCATTTCTTGACATTCTCCAGCTCATTTCAAGGAAATGATGGTTTGTGCGGGCCTCCATTATCGAAAGAGTGCATCAACACAACGACACAAAATGTGACATCACATCATTACAAGAAGAATCCTGCGGATGTCATTCTATTCCTCTTTGTTGGGCTGGGATTTGGTGTTGGATTTGCAATTGCAATTGTTGTGACATGGGCAGTCCCCATTAGAAAACGCATGGTCTCGAGAAGGCAATGAACAACTTTAAATAGTACGACATGATGTAATAAACTCCTTCTTGAGGATCTATTTGCAATCGATCATATAATCAATGCTGTTGTAATAGCTGTCATTTCTGATGCTATTGCAAATTTACGGTGTTAACTGATTAGAAATATTTGTACGTACACAAGATCTAACTGGAATGTGGTTCGCTGAGCTAGCAGTATTCTTACAGCTGCACCTTCGATGTACTGATATGGAGACTTTGGGCGACACCAAGCTGTAAGCTATTCTCATGGCTTGCAATCCAGAACAGAGACATCAGACAGATTAAAGGATACGGGATGGTCGAACCAAATGACATGCCCTCTTTGCCGCCGGGAGCTAGAAATGCATTGCACCTATCTGTAGCATACAGATTCACCAGGAAAATTTGGGAGAGCATCTCGGGCTGGATACACGTCCTAGGTATCCAGCCGGGAGAGTGCTGGAGGTATCCATCCGGGAGAGTGGCCTCCAGCAGGCACCAGTGGTGGACTCAAGTAGCGGAAACAATTTGCAACTCAAGGAAATGATTGCGCTCCCTCATTATGCTAACTAATTGGGTAATCTGGAAGGAGTGTGATGCAAGAATTTTTAACCGGAAGGAGGCAGTAAGCACGCGAATCTTCTCCAAACTTCGAGAAGAGATAAACTACTGGACAATGGCAGGGACAAAACACTTGTGTGCCCTCACTGGAGGAAGATAGGGCTTTTTTCTTTGAGCATAGTGTTTGGTGTTTATAAATTGTAAATCTGTACCGCTCTCCCCTCAATGAGTTCCTTCTTTTTAATGTTCGTTTCAAAAAAAAAGTTTAGCAGGAAAACATTCTCAGCCTCAAACAGAAGATACAATTGCACTAAAATTATTCTTGATATCTGCCATATCTAAGATGCACACAACCTAAAATAAAAAATAAAAAATAACATAAATGACCAGATATAAAAAATTATGTCAAAACATACTACTCATACGACTTAACCTTCAGTTTCATACACCTGTACACCCACAAAGCAGCATCTGGACTACGATAAAGGTTCTCTAAAAACAACGACTCCAACAAAGAAACAACACGTGTACGAGCCATCGTTGCCATGATCCAACCAGTTAAGATCGGATCATCGATTTTCACCCTAGAGAGCAATTCATCGAGCTCGAAACAATGCTGCAACAAGACCTTTGCCAGATACAATCAACTAAGGACAGGCCTGAGGATTTCTCTCTATAGTCAAAAAATTTGAACCAAAAAAATTATCACCAATTCGAAGCCCATCAATGATGCTTTCACCGTCTTACCGAACCAATACCACCGTACTACCCAATCTAGACCAACAATGATCGGTCATTGACCCACGTTATCCCACGATGACTTTACCACGAAGTAACCAATAGGTACACAGACAACGCCCGTCCGACCTATCAATTTATGGAAAGTATCAACGGAGTAAAAGATCCGTGAGTCAATCAAGATGATTAATCTATGTAATTATATGAACGAAGATGTTATCACAGAATATAGTTGCACAAATATCACTAATAAATCAACCGTCGCTCACCAGCGACCGGAACTGAAAAGTGACAGGCAGCACAAATCGTCGGTCGTCTACGATACCGACCCGTCGCAGGCTGCACACCAGCCGAGATCTGGCCGGGCCGCGCGTCAGACTAGCGCCCGCCGCCGCCCTGGATCCGGAGACCCCGCGTGTTGATTTTACTTTAGTCCTGATCGAGTTTGTTAATAACCCGCGAGTAAAGGGGAAATATAACGGTGAATTGATCACCCACGACTTAGATCGAATACGAGCTACTTTCGTGGAGAGTGTTTGGCAGTGACGGTAACCTCGATCGCACGGCAGACAGCGTTGTCTAATTTAAGTGGCTGATAACAGCCTTTGAGGCCTGAGGGTGAGCGGTGAGCCTGTGGTGAGTGCGTGTGACTGTGTGAGTGGTTATTACTGCTCATCAGGATTCCGATTTTCTCCCATCGAGATATTCCGGCTCGGCGGCCTTGTGGACGTTCGTCCCCAAGATTTTGTACTCTACCAGTCTTGTGCATAATTTTATTGTATATTATCTAGACTCGACTAGGTAATCGAGCTGGATAGAACTCTCTCACCTATTTTCTCTATAGCAATAAATTTAGTGTCACGAAATTTTTCATAAAACTCCATTAAAAACACGTACAACTCACATATAACTAGGCGATACCCCGCGCGTTGCTGCGGAAATTTGTCAAACAAAATTTTAAAGTAAAATGTAAAAGTATAAACAACAAAATGATTGTACTGCAACGTTCTTTAGTAAACATTGTACATGGAAGTATAACTGATCATACATGTAATTTTTACTCCTGTAATTTGTAATTGCTACTCATAAAAATGTGGCCATAAAAAATCGATTGAAGAATAAATAGATGGTCTAGTGGATGATGATATGGCTTATAGTGGATAGTGATATGACCCATAGTGAATGATGATATGAAATGGTTGAATGTTGAGAGAAATCCAACCATGACTTGATATTGGGTACCAATTATATATAACTGTCTTTTTAATGCCACGTAAGCGAGTCAAGCTGATGTGTACAGTAATTAATGAGGAGGGAGAAGAGAGCTGTCGTCTCACCAGACGACGGCCTCGGCTCGTGCTCCCAGAAGCAATCGGCGGTTCAACGTGCGTTGTACGCGTCGTCTCCACGCGACGACGGCCCTGACTGATCTGCTGTGGGCGAGCGTGTTTTGGCCTCCCTCCCCGTGAACGCACTGCTGCAGTGCTGCGTCGGCGACCTCTCCGGCCTGGACTTGCCGCCGCTGGTGACCATGTGCAGGAGCAGCATGATGCCGTCACCCCAACCCCCAAGGATCCGTTGCCTAGAGTCACCATGATGTGTGACCTTCTCTGGCGCTTCAAAATTGGATGAGTTGCTCCATCTTTGATCTCTTTATTTGAGTAACTAAAGTTCAATCAAGTGAATGGATTTGGTACAGGGGGTGAATCGCAACAAGTTTTGGTGGTTCGGCTATACAGAGAACATGAATCTATGGAGTCTTTCGGTCGTTGTTTCTCTGTACAGGAAGAGAGAGAGGAACGAGAGAAACCAGAGGTAGAAGAAGGACGGGTCCTTATCAATTTTGCAATATGACCCTTAAAGGAGATAGAAATCATAGAGAGGCTCTTTTAGCATGCAAGAAAGCCATGCAAGGAAATAAAGGAGTTATGTTAGGCTCCTTTTAATATTTTTATATTCTCTTAAATGTATATACTACTCATTTTCATACCACTAACAAAATGGTATACAAAGATCAGGTTTATACTTGATCATCATAATTTTATGTGCTCATGTATAAATTAAATAGCTTACAGACAGCCTCATAGACAATCATTGTACAACTTGTTTGTTTATCGTCTATATGTGTCATGTCATATTTTTACAGACAACAGCTGTCTAAACTGTTGTACGTGCCCTAAGACTAATCTAATATAAAGTACTTAATGAACATTCTAAATGTGTTTAATCTATTATTCATTCAAGTCATTCTCGGAGTTAATAGCGTGAGTTTATGATTGGTTGACTAGTTGATATGGGCTTATTTGCAACTAGCATTAAAATAATCCGACAATATAACCTATCACGTTGTAACTTTTAAGGGTATACGTCTTTTGCCCGTCTTTTAATCTATCATAGAATCTTTAAAATATCTTGTATTCGAAGATCGGAGTAGGCAATACGTACGGCGACCCAGAATATGATGCCTACTTGCAATAATGAATGACCTTCCAGATCTATATGGGTAGACACAAACTGTGTTGCCGCTAAGCAGACAACCCGTGCAGAGGTACGGCTTCCCTGGTTTGGCCTCTATCCTGCATTTTTAGGCACATATCCAGTGTATTACAGATGCCGGTGCATATCTGATGTATAGATACTGGAAATCGTGCATATTCACGATAGAAGGTTTGAAAACTAATGTAGACATTTTCAAGAAAAGTCAAAATAAACTTTATAGGCATAGATGAGATGTTATAGTCTAGTTAGGGTTCGAATTAGATCCGATCTCATTAAAAATCTGGAAATTAATTTATACCTGCTAGCAAAAATCACATGTTCATTAGAAAATAAAAATACATCCGTCTAAAGATCAAATCACATTAGAAAGGTCGTGGTGGCGTGGCACACAAGACAGGTAAATATTTTGGCCGGTGAAAAGAATCACTACTATAGAATTCAACATCACAAACGGTTTTAAAAGCCTCATCACAAACGGTTTTATTAGGCGTTTGTGATATAGCGAACGGTTTGTGATAAGGGGCATCACAAATGGCCGGCGAGATTCGAACACGTGACCTCTCGCTCGCGCGTAACCTCCTCTGCCACTACATCACACTCTCAATTGTGACTAGATTCCGTTCTGGTTCCTACCATATTATACTAAATCAAGTGTAAATTGCTTGTTTGAGGCCATAAACGATGTCAAAATAAAACGTTATCAACTACAAAGTTCCATAACTTTTTGAAATCTACGAGTCTTATTTTGGTCGTTTCTTCATCCGAGGTCGTTTATAAAATTTGAATTTCAAATTTGAGAACATTCAAACTTAGTTTTCGTTGACCGGATGATTTCAAATGAAAAAGGTGTCAACTACAAAGTTTCATAACTTATTGTGATCTACAACTCTTATTTTGACTGTTTCTTCATCTAAGGTCATTTAAAAAAACTCAAATTTTAAATTTTGAGAACTACAAACTTACTTTTCATTAGTAAAACAAATTCAAATTAAAAAGTTTAAACTACAAAGTTGTATAAGTTCTGAATATCTACAACTTTTCTATATGTTATTTCTTTATCCGATGTAGTGAGAGTAACATTGTTCACAAATCTTATAGATCTCTTATAGTTTCAGGAAACTCTACGAGAGATATAGATTTTATGAACAATATTTATATAAATTTGTCGAATGAAGAAATGACCAAACTAAAAGTTCTACATATTGAGAAGTTATACGACTTTGTAGTTCAACACCTTTTGATTTGAATTGATTTACTACTTTAAAATGTGGTTTAAATGTATATTGTACACACCATGACATCACAAACGGTTTTTCCTACAAACCGTTTATGATGATGCTCCGAAATCACAAACAGTTTTTACAAGAACCGTTTGTGATGCCCCACATCACAAACGGTTCCAACGGCTAGCACGCCCAGCTGCCTTGGAACCGTTTGTGGCGTGGGCATCACAAACGGTTTTGTGGCT
This sequence comes from Echinochloa phyllopogon, assembly GCA_033239725.1. Classification (NCBI taxonomy): domain Eukaryota; kingdom Viridiplantae; phylum Streptophyta; class Magnoliopsida; order Poales; family Poaceae; genus Echinochloa; species Echinochloa phyllopogon. The sequence goes on along the minus strand of BTCW01000014.1, from coordinate 5,435,661 downwards.
GGGCGTCTGTGATGTCGTGTTCTGTAGTAGTGAATAGTCTCCAACAGTAAAAATCCTCTAAAATGTGATTTTTTTTGTTTGATGTTGTAAATTCATCGGTGTATTTTTCTCACAGATCTCTGATAAAAGAATAAGATAGAATTTATATATATATATATATATATGTCTAATTTTATGCGGAGGTAGAACACACGGAACAAAAAAAGTCATATGAAGCAAGGCAACCGTTATAGACGGCCGACTGCGCTTGGTCATCGCTCGGCGGTCGATGCTTAATCGACGTCCTACACTGATATGGTCAGATTAAGGTCAGATTCGCTGATAGTGGTAGGGATCTATAAGATTTGTCAGATTCGCTGATATGGTCAGATTAAGGTCAGATTATTCCTGATGCATATTATTCGTATTCACGTGGGCTTGACTTGACTACTACGGGATGATGGAATAATATGCATCAAAGTTAATGTAAAATTTTCTACAAACGATGATGACTTCGACGGATTATTAATTGGTATCGAGTCTTCCAGTGCTACGTGTCGTAATCTCCGTAGAAAAGACTCGAAGAAAAATAAGGTAGCTAAATTACTCGTGTTGCATTCAATGAGACTGACTGATCTGATCAAACCAAGCCATTCACTACACTGGAGGGCTCCTTACGCCCTTGCACCTAGATCCAATATGACTATAAACCTCAGACACGCTCAACGCAAAGTGTAATATACAATCTCTCGTATAGAACATAGGGTATATCATGTTACATTAGCGGATCAAATCTATCTAAATCTTTATGTCATATGTTCTTACATTAACCATTAAATTTAAGGTATGGTGATCCCCAAAACTCTCTGCCCTAAGATACCTGTAGACTCGCACTACGCCCTTGCACCTGTGCCGCTCGCCTCGTCAGCACCGCAGCCATGAGGACCATGTACGCCGTAGCCGTGAGGAGTTGTGCCCCGCTGCCATCTTACATGCCACGCCCTACCACGTGTCGCCGTTGCCTTAGCCGGAGAGAGAGGAGAGGATAAGGCAGCCTTCGTGATAGAATAGAGAGGATAAGGTAGAGGAAAGGTGAGAGAGAGAGGATATGGAAGAGAAAGAAAAACAAGTGAATGGGAGAGGAATTTGAGGAGATGAGGGAGAGCAAGGAGAGAGGTGTGTCTTTTTTGTTTAGTAAGATCAGACGCAGACGTTCACACGTACGCACACTCACCCCTACGAATACACGTACGTCAACCTACCCCTATGAGTACCTCCGAGAAATTGGAACAGCAAATCCAATCTTAAAATTCATGAAGTTGCCACAGGCGCCTCGCTGTCGACGAGGACGTCGTCTACTACTGAAAAAATAGCGCCGGTTAATTCCTTGAATAAATCCAAAAAAATACGACACTTGTGCTGAGTCGTGGACTTGAACCCAGGTGGGCAGGTTCCACCACAAGAAACTTTACCGATTGATCTATGATCAATTCGCCGGAGAGAGGTGTGTGGGTGCGCACGACCTAAAAATTTTATTTCCTGCCTTTAGCTCATTAATTTTAGGGCTGCACCCACCCCTGGAAATCGATTTGTAGGGACGGATGGGGGCGTCATCGGCCCCTAAAAATAAATTTACAAAAATCTTTTGGGTGTTTTGAAATAGCAACTAAATTCACAAAAATCTCAAACTCTTTAACGACAAGTTATATGTGGTATATTACATGTAAAAATTACTTTTAATATATATAAGCAAATGTAGAGGCATATGGTGCATAGTCTATGTTATGCCTCTTCTTATATGAAATATGTAAGAGACGTATGAGTTTGTGAACAATGTAGAAGCCAATATCTTAAATCATTTGAATTGTTAAGGATATGAGGTATATTATGGCGTATGAACTTAAATATATTATATATAAGCAAATGTAGAGTCATATGGTGCATAATCTATGTTATGCCTCTTCTTATATGAAATATGTAAGAGACGTATGAGTTTGTGAACAATGTATAAGCCAATATCTTAAATCATTTGAATTATTAAGGATATGAGGTATATTATGGCGTACGAACTTAAATATATCTTTTAAAAAACTGATATCTTTTGAGATAGTTGTAGTTTAAATTGGCAAATCCAAAAATTTTGATTTTGTATCATACCATGGATTTGAACCTGGGGCAACAGGTTAACGAGTCTATTTAAGCTACGGTAAATTTGTGGGTTCTTTGAAAATAATTTTGTGGCTCCCTAGTAAATGCTTATCTATCACATGTAAATACTCATTTTAGTGCCTAGAATTTATGTAAATTATGTTATATACAGTATCGTGATAATAATATACCTAGTTTATTCCTTCACCCGTTGCCTCGCACATGCATAGTATTCCGATCAAAATGAATCATATATCGAACAAAGAAAACACTATTATAATAGCAGAGCTGAATGATAGTAATTACTTGACTACACAAAACCACCTCAAATGTAATCACCTTGTCGGAAAAAAAAACTACACAAAACCCTTGGTCTCAAGCGCCGATCGAAGGAGACGAGCATAGCCTACATGCCACGTACCTCCTAGTTTTCTCCTGCAAATCCTGCAGGATGATTATAATCATCCTACTGAATGAATGAAGCAGCTGTAAAAACGCTCGCGTCGCTCTCCTCCCAGGGGGCGGCTCAGGCGGCACCACAGCCCCCGCCGTCGTCCGCTCCTTCTCACCTTCACCCATGCCTCGCCGTCGCCTGAGCAAGTCCTCGGAAGTTCGCGCCCTGGCTAGGATGGCGGCGGCGGGGTGGTTTCGCCGCGTCGTGCTCTCTCCGGAGTGGATCTGGGAGGCGTCCGGAGAAGCAAGGCGAGATCCAGCGATGGCAGAGGGCTGCTGCCGCGGCGCAGGTGAGGCCATGGCGGCTCGCTGTGGCGGGCACAAGGCACGGGGGAGTCGCGCGCGTGGATCTGGGCCTGGCTGGGCGCGCAACGGCGGCGTCCGGCGTGCGGCGGCGATTGCGTCCGGGAGGCGGCGCCCTATGCCAGGGACTCACGTGCGAGGCGGCGGCCAGAGGATCGTGCGCGGTTCTGGCCTGGCAAGGCGGCGGCCGGTGTGCAACGACGGTCGCCGTGCGCTTGACATGCTGCTGGTGAGCACGACGGCAGGCAGGCGCCGTCGACCGCGAGTGGCCCGGGACGGCCGGCGTCGACGTGACGAGCACGGTGAGGAGTCAGCCGCGGGCCCCTGATGCGGCGCGGCGAAGGCCGACAGGCGCGGAAGCCGACGACCGTGGCGCACAGGGACAGTTGGCGCGCAGCCGCGGCGCGGGAGCGGCGGCCTGGCATGCGCGAGGTGCCGCGGTCAGCCCAACGACAGCGCGCGGCAGGGCGGTTGGCAAGGGGCCGGCGACAGCGCTCGGCCGGCAAGGACGGTCCGGGGCGTGTGGACGGCGACAGGGAGATGGAGCTTCGGCAGCGGGTTGCGTGGTGCTGCGACAGTGGTGGTGCCGGCTAGCTGCGGCGAACGTGTGTAGCGGGGTTGCGACACTCCGGGCGAAATCCCTTTGCCAGATTCTTCTGGTGGAATGGCGGCGGCACCTTCGAGCATCGCTCTCCCTGTTGAGGGTGTCATTTTGGGGTTGCAACCCTGCTGCATGAGGTCTCTGGGTGAAAACCCGGTCCAGCTTCTGGACGAGCGACGGCGGCGCCTGCGGGCGTCGTGACCTACTTGGAGGCGTCGTCTCTAGAGATACCGTTCGCTTGGCGGCTTGGCCGGCCCGCTATTCGCGGCTGCTTCGGCCGGTGGCGACAAAACTGTCACTGGACATGCAAAAAGGGGTTGCCTACCTCACGTCAAGATGTATGTTGTCCCGTTGGTGGCCGGTTGTCATCTCTGGTGGTTGTTTGGCTGCTTGCAGCGTTCCAGCGCCTGGTGTTGCGTAGCAACCTCAGTGCGGTGCGGGACAACGTTGTTGGACGGCGCCTGCGGCAACGACAACCGGAGATGACTTGGCCCGCAGCGGATCGCGGCGGTTTGTTCAGCACGACTGAGCCTACCCGGTGCGGTACAACGTCGGAAGATGGCGCGGGCAACATTCTCGGTCTTCTGGCTAGACGGCGGCGTTTTCGTGCGAGGGGGGAAGCAACGTGATGATTTCGAACCACAGTGGTGGTCTGGCGGCTTGGTTTAGTTCCCGGGGGGCGGGGCACCCCTTCTTGCTGCCTCAACGACAATTCCTGTGACGAGTCCGTAGCGTAGAGCCATGTGGTGGGTTGGTCCCCGCACACGGGAGAGGCGTGCTGAGTGGCGGGTTGGAGGTCCCCGCGCACGCGAGAGAGGCGCCCAACGGCGGAAGTGGCGAGGCCCCCGCACGTTGAGTTGCTCTGGACTTGGTGTTTTCATGCCGTCGGACGGTTAGTTTGGGTGCAGCAACACTACGGCGTTGGGTCCTGCACGACAGTGGCTTCTTGGTGTGATGATGTCTGCCCCTTCGGTTCCTCTATCAAACATCGGAACACTTCAGGGGTTCGATAACCGTAGGATTGCGTTTGCGGGTGGAAGCTGCGGTTGTGCCTTGTATCCTACGCCGTCGTTGTGAGTAGAGTTTGGCCGTGTTGATGTCCCAATCTAGCCGGCCAGTGAATTTAGTTGAGCAGTATCCCGTGTTGACGTCCCAATCCAACCGGGCGAGTTTGTTGTTGTTTTTTCTTTTTTTTTGTTGTTTGCCTATGGCCTCCCAGGGCCGTAGCGTTGTATTTTTTCTGCTATATCAATAAAAGCGCACTCGTCGAGTGTCGTTCGTTCAAAAAAATGAAGCAGCTGTTTCACACAAAAAAAAAGCCTACATGCCACGTCAATGGGCCAATGAAAACTTGCATGCAGTAGGCCCTGATAACACAGCGCGCGCGATGGTTACTCTGCGGGATTACGCGCGTACTACTGCCAGTGTGTGTATAAAAACCGAGGCACGGTAAGAATCTCGCTCCCCGCATCAGAAGCAGGGAAGGAGGTCGAGCACAACTTGCCCAACAGGTTTTAGCTAGCCACCGAAACAAGGCCTGCTGCCGATATATGTCCACCGCCATGGCCCATCACGGGCCACAGGCAGTAGCTCTACATCTGCTGCTCCAAATCCACCTCGCGCTAATGCCAATGGTGTGCTCGCTTCTCCCTTGGTCAGCCGCCGCCGCCGGTGGCGCCTTCACCAGCAACAACGCTGCTGTCATGGCCCGAGTCCCGTGCCTGCAAGATCAGGAGACGACGCTGCTCCGGCTCAAGCGATCGTTTACCGCCACCACGGCGTTCCGGTCGTGGAAGGTGGGCACGGATTGCTGCGGCGGCTGGGCCGGCGTGCACTGCAGTGACGCCGACGGCCGTGTGACCTCCCTCGACCTGGGGAACTGGGGTCTCGAGAGCGCAGCAGGTCTCGACGCTGCGCTCTTCGATCTAACCTCCCTCAGGTATCTCGACCTTTCCTGGAACAATTTCAATAAGTCCGAACTCCCGGCCATCGGGTTTGAACAATTGACAGCCTCAACCTCTCCAGCACCAACTTTTCCGGCCAAATTCCTGACAACATAGGCCGTCTCACGAATTTGGTCTATCTTGACTTCTCTGTTTCTGCCGAAATTTTTGAGATGCCCGACGATAAGTATATAGTTCAACTTGGGCAGGGAGACAATGACAACATTGGACAGCTAGCCGTGACAAACTTCACGTCCTTAGTTGCAAACCTCGGTAGTTTGAGGGAGCTCCATCTTGGTAATGTCGACCTGTCCCAGTCCACAGATTGGTGTGATGCTCTATCCACGTACACTCGAAATCTCCGTGTCCTTAGGCTGCCATTTTGCAATATTCACGGGCCAATCTGTGGAGCACTCTCTGCTTTACACTCACTATCTGTGATTGATCTACAGTTCAATTTTTTGACCGGTTTAGTTCCAGATTACTTTGCCAACTTTTCCTTTCTCAGTGTTCTCCAGCTTAGCTACAATTCCCTCGAAGGATGGGTTTCTCCCGAAATCTTTGGACACAAGAAATTAGTGACTATCGATCTTCACCACAATCCTGAAATCTCGGGTAGCCTCCCAAATATCTCAGCTGATAGCTGTCTACAAAATTTGCTTGTTGGTGACACCAACTTCTCTGGTACAATAACAAGTTCCATTAGCAAGGTCAAATCTTTGAAGAGGCTAGGCCTTGATGCACCCGGATTTTATGGAAGTCTGCCCCCGTCAATTGGCGAGCTGAAATCCTTGAACACACTGAAGGTATCTGGTTTGAATCTAGTAGGACCTATACCATCATGGATCACAAACTTAACTTCTTTAGAGCTTCTTCAATTTTCTCAATGTGGATTATATGGACGAATACCTTCTTCCATACATCATTTGATCAAATTAAAAACATTTGCAGTCATGCAGTGCAAAGCTTCAGGGGGGATACCTCCACATATCTTTAATATGACACAGTTAGAAGAATTAGTCCTCGGTTCGAACAATTTCACAGGGACAGTGGAGCTTAACTCGTTATGGAGACTACCAAACCTAATCCTCTTAGACCTGTCAAACAACAATATAGTTGTATTAGAGGGACATGATAACTCCTCGATGATATCCTTCCCTAACATAGAATTTTTAAAACTGGCATCATGTAGCCTCACTAGGTTCCCTAGCATTTTAAAGCATCTAAATGATTGCATTGGATTGGACCTTTCAAATAACCAAATGCATGGTGCCATACCCAGGTGGGTATGGGAAAAATGGTCGACAAACCCATACTTTGGTCCAAACGTTGGCCTTTTCTTTCTGAATTTGTCACACAATAATTTTACTAGTGTTGGCTATGAAACCTTTCTTCCTGTTTATTCAATAGTGCTGGATCTCAGTTTCAACATGTTTGAGGGGCCGATACCCCTTCCCCAATATTCTGGTGCACAAGTGCTTGATTACTCTAGCAACAAGTTCTCATCCATGCCACGTAATTTTTCTACTCAACTTGGAGATACTTACGTTTTCAAGGCCTCTCGAAACAACCTTTCAGGGAATATTCCAACATCTTTTTGTATGGTTTATGAATTTCTTGACCTCTCTTACAATAGCTTTAATGGTTCAATCCCCTCTTGCCTGATGGAGGATGCCAATCCATTGAGAGTTTTAAATCTTAAAGAAAATCAACTGGACGGAGAGCTTCCTGATAATATCAACGAAAACTGCACTCTTGAGTTGCTAGACATAAGTGGCAATAGGATTGAAGGGCAGTTGCCCAGATCTATTGTCGCTTGCAAAAGATTGGAGGTCCTTGCTATCGCAAACAATGAAATAACTGACTCTTTTCCATGCTGGATGAGTACACTCCCTGTACTTCAAGTCCTCATCCTAAAACAGAACAATTTCTTTGGGGTGGTGACACCATCTAGCGCCAAAGACAAAATCACTTGCGGATTCCCAAGCCTACGGATTTTGGATTTATCCTCCAACAACTTCTCAGGCACACTGAACGGAGAATGGCTTTCGAAATTAATGGGTATGATGGTCAAAGTTAGTAATGAGACATTGGTGATGGAATATTACGCTTATCAAGGTCAAGTCTACCAGCTTACTACCGAACTCACATACAAAGGTTCAGAGCTCCAATTTGATAAGATATTGAGGACCCTTGGATTCCTTGATGTCTCGGATAATGCTTTCCAGGGAAGCATCCCCGCAGCTATCGGGCAACTTGTTTTGCTGGACGTGCTCAACATGTCACACAACTTCTTCACAGGGCCAATTCCATCTCAACTTGGTGATTTGTCACAATTGGAGTCTTTGGACCTGTCCTCTAATGAGCTTTCTGGGGAGATCCCATTGGAGCTAGCATCATTGGACTCACTTACAACATTGAACCTGTCCGACAACAAGCTGGTGGGAAGCATACCGGAATCACCTCATTTCTCGACATTCCTCAACAGTTCATTTCTTGGAAATGACGGTTTGTGCGGGCCTCCATTATCAAAAGTGTGCAACAGCGAAGCAAAGTCAAACGTGGTGCCTTCCAAGAAGAAATCTATAGACTTTATATTGTTCGTCTTTGTTGGACTGGGATTTGGTGTTGGATTTGCAGTTGCAATTGTAGTGGCATGGGGAATCCCTGTTAGGAAATTACGATCTTGAGAAAGACAGAAAGCATTCTCCATGATGTGTTGAGACAAAATGAACTTCATGTTAGGGTATATACGCAGTCAATGCAGTCTTGTAAGACCTTTATTGCTATTGTATTGTATCTCAGTAGAATTGTCAAGTGCTATTGCTGCAAGTTTGTAGTGTTAAATTTGTGTGGCAGAAGGATTCATTGGAAATAATACAGTACACGTAAACAGGAGTAGCAGGTTTACTGCCACAAGCCACACAATGACACAAGTGTTCGCCAATCAAGGTATGCTCCCGTTTGACAGGCCGGTGGTTGTGCTAAGAGAAAAATACCGCTGGTTGACTGGTGGCTGATGCTGATTTATTCTGAGAGAAAAATACTGCTGGCTGGGGACTGATAAGCCAAACGAAATCATCCTTCCCCTGTGAGTTCTGCGGGGCTGCACCTCAACTAACAATAAAATATCGGCGGCCGTAACAGTTTGCCCTTGAACGGCGCAACGGTTTGCGGTGTGCCCGCGCGCCCTCGGCAGCGCGGAACGTCGCGGAGCCTGGCGCCGATAGGGCTTGCATGCTCTCGCTCTGCATCGCCTGGAAGCCGCCTTCTGCAGTTTTGGCGCGTGAATCCGATCACGAGCCTCAACATGGTCACGAACTGCTCATCCCTCGATCACCTGCTGCGGCTTTGCCGCTCCGAGGGCGACGGCGTGCGACTGCAGCAGTGGTAGAGGCTGATGGGAATTACCAAGGGCCATCTCGTCGAAGAGAACGAAACAATGGTGACCTCCACGCCGCGGCTGCTACAACGTCGGCACTTCCGGCTGCGGACTCCATGAGCCCTTGGCGAGCTTGCGCACGTCGGCACGTGCTGCCGCTGCCCCATGGGCCGACTTTTTGTTTTCAGTCCTTTTTACGAAAGATGTTCACAAATATGTCTTTGATAGAAAAATTTTAAAAAATAGATTCTAAGCTCAGCGTTATAGTTCACGGCGCCGAAACTCGGCGCCACGAATCATAGCGCCGAGATATCAGCATCAAAAGATGAGGTGGCGTCTACGTGGCACACCTCGGCGCCACGTATCTGCCAAGCTCGGCGCCAGACCCACGGTGCCGACATCCACGGCGCCGAGCTGTCTGCCAAGTCGTCCGTGCTCCGCCGCGCCGCTGCCTCTGCCGCTTCCCGCGCTGTCGCTGTCCGCGTGGGCCTGCTGCCGCTGTCACCTCGGCGCGGCCGCAGCTGCTTCGCGCGTGCCAGCGCATCCCTGTGCGCGTGGGGCCAGCTGACCCATACAATGATTGCAAGCTGAAAAGTTCACATGCATGGCCCATGCCGCCGTGCTTACCAAGCTGTCCCCTGCTAGCTATAGCAGTTTTGGAACGCATCGGGAATCGGTACGTCAAACCTGCTGTATATTGATATCAACTCCAAAATTATACATCCCAGGGGTTTTTTATCTAAAATCTTAGCCCTTGTTTAGTTTCTAAATTTAGGAGTCAAACTTTGGATTTTGGGGTGCGTGTACATATGTAGGATTTCGTTTGTATGTATGAAAAATTATCCAAAAATTGATTAATTAGGGTTAAAATTTTCGTCTCGCGGAGTATAACAAAACTTTGTAATTAGTTTTTAATTTCATTTACATTTAGTTCTCCGTGCATGTGCCGACATTTTGATATGATGGGAATCTTCTTTTTTATAGTAAATTTTAGGAGTAAAATTTGAATCTAAACAAGGCCTCGGTCCAAATTTTGTGTGCAGTTGGATATGCTAACTTCCTATCCATGCCTACGTGTATGCACTGCACCGGCATTCAAGTTCAACCACTAACCATCGGCCAGCTGACCCATACAGCGTGCAGTGGAGTGGTTGCACTTGTGCGCGGCAGGGCAGAAGGCGAGCGAGGCGACCAGGACCCGGGCCAGCCAGCCACGCGGCTAGCAGGGGGCAGCCGGCCCCACGCGGCGCAGTCCGAGGGCGCGCGTGCGCTTCTAGGCAGCGGGCCCGCCACGCGCGGTGCGACAGCAGCGCCTTGTTCCTCGCGCCAGCACAGCACCTCGGCGCCGTGGATCTAGACGCCGAGTTACCTGACACATAAACGCCGCCTCATCCTCCTCTCTTGACGCTGGTACTTCGGCGCCATCGTTCCTAGCGTCGAGACGTGTTATATCGGTGCTGTGAACCGCCGCCCCCAAATCGTCCCCGGGGACCTCGCCGCCGCGGGCTCACTGGATGCCGGGTCAACGGCGGCCCAGCGCGCGAGGACAACGGAGACTTAGTCGCTTCCTGCAAGTAGTCAGCTCGATCGCAGCCGCACGAAGCCGATCCAACGACCAGGAGAGGCCAAGGGGTGGTCGGTATTTCATTTACCGTCCACCCCCGGACGGCCAGACGGCCTCCATGGCCTGGCCACTGAGGCACTGACCCGCACCTCCCCGTCGCCCCTACTCGGGGATCCGCCCCGGGTCGATCGCGGCCTCGCCGTCGCGCGCGCGCGCCGCGGTAGGTCAGGTCGGTGTAGCCCCCGGCGTCGTAGGTGAAGGAGGCAGGGTTGGAGCTGTGCACGGCCACCGTGAGGAGGAGCGTGACGTTGAGCTGGCATGGCAAAGGACGGTGGAGCTCTGCGACGGCAAGGGTGTCGCGCGCTCTGGTGGCCAGGAAATTGTCTGACATTATTGGTCCATTTGCACTAGACCAACAAGCGCCGCCGCGTTTCTGAACCCATCGGACAGCAAATGCCGTGCATTCAGACATTATATATTCACAGGCACAACCTGCCATTCAATCTGCTTACCAACCGTGATTCTACTTTCATTCAGTTCTCTTTTGCGCTGTGAACGTTTCTCCTGCTTTTCATCTTATCATATCATCTTGTGCACTCGTTGATCGAGATGCATATAGTAGACACTTGCTTAATTGGATGATATTGTTCCCTGTTCGTTTGGTTTATCAGACATCAGTCAGTAGTACTTTTCTCTCAGAACAAATCAGTCATCAGCCACCAGTCAGCGGTACTTTTCTCTCAAAATAAATCAGCACCCGTCGTCAGCTACTAGCCAAACGAACGGGGCTCTTGCACCGCACACCATCCGTAGGCCATAGCTGCATACAGTTGCTTTGGATGAGACTGCATATTGCTTGATTGCCTTCAGGCCTCTCTTTCTTGATATTTCGGGACTTGGCCTCATATTCAAAAAAATCTTAATTTACTAAATGTTGCCATATGAACCTTCCAAGTCATTTTATACGGGGTTTTTGTTCAGAGTTCCAGAAACATATATACAACAAACCTGAAGATCCTCCATTGACCAAACCAAAGGGAAGCATCGTCAACCAAAGTCCAGTACAATCAGCCCTTCCATTGCAAGAGATACCAACTAATTAAGATGAGCCGGCACCTACCTCAGAGTGCACGCTCTCTGCTCAGCTATATAAGGTTCAGATCAGTAATAGTGGTATAGGCATGATCAAGATGTGCTCTTTTATCAACCGCTTACTTACCTGCAGAACCGGGCAGCAAATTGACGAGTGACTTAATTGGAGCACAAAGCAGAAGACTATAGGCCTATCTCTCTTCTTCGAAACCTGAGCCAAGCTCAGGCCAGCCATTGGGCCATGTCGTCAATTTTTCACAGCCGTCAGATCCCCTTGCATTTGATCGGGCCGTCGTTCTAGGATGATTAAGGCCGGAGCAGCGGTGTCCCGAGTCTTCTAGAATACCCTGGGTCCCTGCCTGTTCCTCTAGCGTTTCGTCCAGTGCAACGAATCACCCTCTCCTGCCGCGGCTCACGCTCATCGCTGCTGCACGCTGGGAGCAGGTGCTCGCGCAGCTCAATCTCGCCGCGGACGCGCGCCGGGGATCATGGTTGTCCAATAGCTTAGAACTCCGCAGCCAGCTCTCCTCGGTCCGATCCTCAGGCCTCCTCTACGCACAGATCAACAGGCTATGCTGCTGCCAGTCGCCAAGCAACACCGTCAGCCACCTGCATCGAATGATGGCTCCGGCCGTCCATCTGCCCCCAAATATAACCTTAGTCGATTACCATCTTCTTTGTTAGTTTTGGTCTGCTTCTACCAGGCTACTGCTTGCCTTCTTGAGCAATTCTGATTGTGCTTACCCTGCTTGCTTCCCCTATATTTTTTTGATAAAGGATAAAATCCGGCCTCTATATCCACGTGTGGATATATATAGCCAACGGTTACAAAGAGTTCTTAGACTCTAATCCTCAACACTGAGGAGCTCACAAGCACAAGAAGAAAGCTCTTAAAAAGAAAAAACTAGAAGACTAAGTCTCAATCTTCTTCTTCTTCCATGCTTCTACCTTGCATTATCTTTATAGCATCACCAATCCATCTCATTCTTCGTCTACTTAAAAACATGATGATGGACTAAATCAAACTCGACCACGAACACAAAGAAACCTCTACGCATTCACTCCGACGAATTGTCATCCCTCACGACGATGCCTAGCAACGCCAAAAAAAGAACGGCAAAATCGGTACGAAATGGACCTTCCAGGCGGTGCCTCCAAGAAAGAAACGACGTCGAGGACGCCGCCACCGCCCCATCGGCGAGCCGAAGTTGGGTTTTCACCCGGAATTCATCCATCACTAGCAAGGAGCATCTCAACAACGCCCCAAGGAGGGAGAACGACGTTGCATGACGCCGTCGTTGTCGACACCGGCATCCCGGGCATGGCTTTCGCCTGATGTCCCTCCCTGTATGGCTCAGCTAGTAGATCCGGCGTTGGACCAACTCCGCCATCAAGCAGAACGTGCCACCTAGATCCACCACCACACGGGCTACTCCGCGCGGTCTCCATGCGCGCCGCTGGTACCGCCGCACACACAGCCGCCACACGGGCCACGCCTCCGCCGCGGTCACCCCAGCCCCACGGGCCACGCCGTCGCCGCGGTCACCCCCAGCCCCCCTATATGAAAGATTAATGCTTCGTTCCTTCGCTAGGCTTCCAAATCAAGCTACTTTCTCGGCCTAATTTCACAACATACAATTTTTGATGACGTGTATCTCACATGTTTGCTGGACCGCTACCAAAATGCGAGCGAAATTTCTGTGCTAAGCTTTCTAATGTGTATTGCATAATACTCAAACAGGCATGCTATACTGCTGTCAAAATCAATAAGCATGTTAGTATTTTTGTCTTACTCAAGTTCTGCTTATTTACACTACAGTGTGTTCAATGATAATTTCACTATTTCACTGTAGATATACCTTTCTGAAGACAAATCAGAAAAAGTAAGGATTAGCTCCTCTCTTCGATCGAATGATTTAAATGCTCATAACCGCGGCAATGGCCGCGCCACGGTTTCTAGTAGCAATTGGAGTTGCAGGTATGCCGTTGAACTAGCTAGTCGTGGAAAATGCATGCCAGTTCCTGATACTCAACGAAGCTCTGCACTCTGCAGCCGGCCAGCGGCGCCAGGGCTCACAAGACGAAGCTCCGCTCAGCGCGTCCTCCAGGCGAGGGCCGCGTGGAAAATTGACGTTGCCTCCAACTGTTCACGATGGCCGCGAGAGGCCAACCAGGAAAGAAGCATCCGCACCGTCAGCTTGCTGCCCAAGGGCGGCCGGCGGCTGGCCGGATCGGACGGCGTTCCCGCTGCCGGAGGGGCGGCGGAAGCAGCTCGTGTTCCCTTCCCAGCGTGCGCGGCGGGCATGGGGCTGCGCGCTGAACGGCGACGGCGGACCTGATGGATCCTTAGCCGCCGGCCCCAAGTCGTCCCCGCGGCTGCCGATGGCGCCCGCTTCGACGGCCTCGACGAAGTAACAAACGACTCGGCGCGGGGTCCACGCAGCCTCGATCGGATGCCGCGCTCTTTCCGCTGTCTCCATGCTCCCGACCTCGCCGCCGAGGGCTAGCCAGGTGAACGCTGGTCGGTGGCCCAGCACGCGAGGATCACGAGGCCGCGGGCTCACTGGCTGCGAGGTGAGCGGCGCGCCAGCACGCCAGCGCCACGCAAACTTGTCCCTGCCTGCAACCGTATAGGTCGATCTCGGGCGCACGTGGCTGATCCGACGGCCACAGGAGGCCAAGGGGGTGGTCGGTATTTCATTGGAGTACCGACCACCCCAGAGCGCCGGCGTTCCTCGCCGCGCGCAGCTCGCGGAGGCGCTGGCGAGGGCTGCCAGCGACCGGACCTGCACGTTCCCGGAGTCGCCCGAGTGCGCCGTGCCGTGGCGTCGCCGTCCGGGAAGCCCCCTGCCCGCTCGACGGGCCCATGCCGCCCGGCGTGGCGAACGACGGTCGAGTTCTGCGACGGCGACGGAGCTCTTCGACGAGGCCGCCGGAGTGACTGTCGCAGCTGTCCGCTGCAGGATGCAGGGTGCCGAGGAGTGCGTGGCGGAGACGATGGAGGTGTTCCAGGCGCCGGCGGACGTGCCCAGCCCCGCTACCTGCGTCAATGACGGCTTGTGCTCGGCGGACGACAGGCCCCCAAGCGTCGTCTTCAATCTGACGATAAAGAATTGGGAGAGATGGTTATATACATATGCTCGAAATCTTCTTCTGAGCAGCTATAATAAATTAATAAACATTGGACAGATCAGCCATACAGCACTCGAGTTTGAAGGTGACTCGATCAATGTACTTTCTGTATGCATTTAGTTGAGTTTGAAGGTGACCCGATCAATGTACTTTTCGTGTGCATTTAGTTTCTGATGCTCGACACACAACTCAAAGGCGCACAGCTGATTCTCCATCAAACATGACAAGATGAACCTGGCCGGGTGAACTAAATCCTGCGTTCCCGGTAACGTATCAAAGGGGAAGCATCATCCAACATTCAGCATACATATCTTCCAAGTTCATTTTGTATAAGGTCATTCACACATTTACAGAAAATCTGAAGATCCTCCAGTGACCGAAGGGGAGGAATCATGGACGAAAGGCTGGAGCACTCAGCCCTTCCGTATATTGCAAGATATCCCAAAACTCATCTCCAAGATGAACCAGTAATTCAGAGCGTATGCTCATTGTGCAGTACCAATGGAAGGCTAAAATCTGCAGTAGTCGTGTGTATGATCAAGTTGAGCTCTTATATCCTCTGCTTAATTATCTGCGGAAGAGGATATCAAACTGATGAATGACTCAGTTTAATCGCAAAGCAGAAAACTGTACCAATTGCATTGGGAGTTGCAGATATGCTACTGAACGAGGCAGCTGTTTCGGAAAAGGCATGACAGTTCATAGGAAATTAGTCAAGGGAGAACTAACCGGGAACCGTGTGGAGCGGGAGCAGCCGAGCAAGTGATCTGTGATCATGATAGCTTTTTTTCATGCTTCAGTTCCAGCAAGCATGGGGCCCTCAGTTCGGAGTTCAGACGTACGCGATCAGCTTTACCCATCCTGACCCCGAAGACGTATTCCTGCGCGATATGGGCATGCATATGGACACCCGGCAGGGCAGTAATTGTCGTTGCTCTTGACGTCGAACGTGACGGTGAAGAGCGTGTCGTCATGTCGGTGTTGTCACTGCTGATGTCTCTCGCGCTCATCGTATCGGTGACCAACCGGTCTAGGAAGAGGCCGTGGTCGTCCCCCGCGCCGTCGTCGCCGTCCTCGATCGGGTGCTCCTCCCGCTGTGGACCAGGGGTCTTGCCGTGGAATGCCTCCAAAATGGTAGCTGTGAACAGTGTCGAAGATGCAAATTCCATGCGATTAGGTTATCCGCACTCGTCGTATTTTCAATTCATCTTAAAAAAAATATCCGCACTCGTCGTATTCTAAATTCATCTTAAAAAATATTATGTCCCGATCAGCAAGATTCTTTCCCTGTATTCAGTTTTTCTGCATCTGTCATCATCTATGTACCATACTATATACCAACTACTAACCGTGGGACTCACACGCCATATTTTTTCTTTTCCCTCCTACCGGCCCGCTCCCCTCCCGTCCATCCCTCCCATCCACGCCGCCCCTTCCTCTCCCGCGTCGCCCCTCGCCCCCAATTGCGCCGCTCCTCCCCTCCTTTCCCACACAACGCCCCCTCGCCCCCAGTCGCGCCACCCCTCCCCTCCTTCCCCGCGCGCTGCCCCCTCCCTTCCTCCACGCCGCCACCCCCGTCGCCCGCTGGCTCCCCGGCGCCGCCCGCCGCCCCACGCCGGCTCCCCGGCGCCTCCCGCCCCCCTCCTCCTCCGAAGGCTCCCCTCCCCGGCCGCCTCCCGCCGGCCCGCCTCCCGCCGCCCCCTCCTCCCACCGCAAGCTCCCCTCCCCACCCCACGGCGGCTCCTCCTCTGGGCGCGGCGACCGCGACGCTCCTCGCAGTGGGCAGCGATGGATGGGACGACGGCAGGACGGACACGGTTCACGACAACAGGCGTGACGGCTTCCTCCCGCGCCTCCTCAAGCTCCTCCACAGCGCGGCGGCGGTGCGGCGGAGGCCATGGTGCAGTGGCGCCCCACTGGTTGCTCCGCCCTGGTCGGATCCACGCGCGGGCGCCATGGCAGAGCAGGCGAGAAGGGGCGGCCAACGAGAACGCGCGGCGTCGGCAGCCTCTTCCCTCCTCCTCTGCTAGCTTCGGCGACGGCGCATCCATGTAGCTCCCGTGCCCGCTCTCTCTCCTTCGCCCTACCGGCCGGGCGGTTGGGATGGCGCGCCGAGGCCGTGAGCACGAGGGCCCCGTGCCACGGTGGCTGGTCCCGGACGCTC
Source organism: Echinochloa phyllopogon (assembly GCA_033239725.1). NCBI lineage: Eukaryota > Viridiplantae > Streptophyta > Magnoliopsida > Poales > Poaceae > Echinochloa > Echinochloa phyllopogon. The sequence continues at coordinate 5,418,900 of BTCW01000014.1, read as the reverse complement.
GCTACCCTGCCAATCATGACGTATCCGGGGCGGTTCCAGACGGTTTACAGAACCCAGCTGCAGCAAAAAAAAAACGTGTACGCTAAACGCTTTAGCATTGCTTTTTCAGAGCCCAGTACGGACACCCTCAAGCCCAGGAACAGAGTCCTTTCCATAGTCGACAGATGTACCTCAATTTGAAGGTCTCCTCTCCAAATTTCTGAAATATGTACTCCCTCTGTCCCTTATTATTTATCGTCATCGGTTTTCGTGCCACGATTTAGATTCGATTTAAAAAAATATATATAATATTTTAATCTCTAAAAAAATTTATTAAAAAACTAGATTCAAATATCTATCTAATGATATTTATTGTGTACTATAAATATTAATATATATTTTTGTTATATTCAGTCAAAGTTGTTTCTCGGGAACCGTAAATGACAGATAAAAAGAGACGGAGGGAGTACAATCTTGACCATATTGCTATTTAATTCTGAGCAATCCCTTTTTGCGAGTAGGACCTTATGACACGATGCCGGGGCACTAGACGCTTCTCCTGACTAAATCCGAACACACAGGGTCTTTGCACAATATACTGCGGTTCAGTTCAACCTCTTTTTTTTTTTTGATCAACCAGTTCAACCTTTTTGATCAAGAACTGAATCTTGCGGACAACCCACTCCTCAGGACAGGGTATTCCTAGAATGCTTGGCATCTTCGACACTGTTGTGGCATAGGTGCTGGCACGGGGGCAGCAGCACGCAAGCCTCGCCGCCGCCGACCCCGGGACGCCGCGTCGACGTCGACGACCGACGAGGACCGACGGGGAGGTCTCGAAGCAGTAGGACCGTGCGTCCTCGGTATCACAGTCAGCGCCGGCGACGACGGCGGGCTGCTGCATTAGCTGGTTGGATGTGGCGCGGAGCCCTGTGGTGACGGGTTTTGTCGCTCCTGGCGTCGCCCACACATGCCTTAGACCACATTTTTTGTCTTTGATCCACTTATTTGCTATGGAGTATTTTTTTCTTCTAATTGCTTCGTACTTTCGGCCATTGAATTTATCCGCGTGAACCGTCCATATTTATTTACAATCATCGTAAAAGTTCTAACAACTTCAATTTAGTAACAAATATCTACACGCGACACGCACGTGTTTATTTTAGACTATTTGATTGGTGGATAGGTGGGGTGAATAAAGAAATTATATGGTGAGAAAAGTAATGCCAAAACGACATAAACTCTCTATAAACATTATTTTTTATTTATAAAAATTTTTCACGTCTTTTCTAATTTTTACTATTAGATCTGATATGTAGATTCTCTGTGAGAGACGAGTAGAAATTATTTATATGAGAATTGGTCCTTATTTAATTTATTATTCATTTAGTTATTTGGATCTCATATAGTTTTGTGAACACTTCTTCCTTTAAGTCTTGTTTCTTACTTTAACAAACACGAGTACCTGACGATGATTTCTTAGTCGTGAAAAGAGTAGCGGCCAGGTATCTAGATCTCGAGAACTTGGACTCAGAACGTGCATACGGGAGAAGAGCCGTGTTCCGACCGAAAAATATGTTGATCGAGAGAATCAGTCAATCATAAGTCAATCAACAATTTAACACCGCAGTTGTTTGATTTGACTGACAAGTCAGTCAACACGAGAGAGAGAACCAGACATCGTCGCACGCTTCCGGAGATTTTTTTTTCTAAATTGATGTGGCCAATTACAACTGAATCCTCACATCAATTAAATCTGAATGAATCTATACCTGACAACATATTAGTAAGATTTTCTAAATTTAGCCACTGCTTCTACTCGTTTTTAACTAAAATTCTTAACCTAACATATCACTATCTATACTCACTCCACATATGTATTCTATATTTTAAAAATTTTAATCTAGCTGCTTGTCGGTGTTTAACGACCGAGTATCTGCTTAGGGTATCTCAGAGAATAGAATTATGGGGATCATGTGACCTGAAACTTAATGGTTAACGCGAAGACACAACACATAAGGATTTAGACAGGTTCAGGTCGCCAGTATAGCGTAATACCCTACGTCCTATATGGGGGATTGTATATTGTATTATATCCTCTAAACGTTGGTCTTCCGAGCCAGGACCCCTGCCCTTCTTTATATATCCCAGGGACTACTTCGACTACTCGTTTCGACTAGTAAAAACTAGTCGGGATCAATTGCGTCGACTCGCCATACGACTACTTCGACTACTCGTCTCGACTACTCGTCTCGACTACTTCGACTACGACTAGTTAAAACTAGTCGAGATCGGCTGCATCGACTCGTCGTACGATAACTTCGACTACTCGTCTTAACTACATCGACGCTCGGCAACGCCAACTCGTCATCGATTACTTCAACTACTCGAGTACAACTACATCAACGCTCGGCAATGCCAACTCGCCGTTGATTACTTCGACTACTCGAGTGCGACTATATCGACGCTCGACAAATGCCAACTCGCCGTCGATTACCTCGAATACTCGTCTTGACTAGTTAAAAACTAGTCGAGATCGGCTGCCGCGTCTTCAACAACTAGTTGAGACCGATCTCGACTAGTCGACTTCAATGACAACCGTCGCGGCTCCATCGCCAACCGCCACGGTTTCATCGACGATCGTCCGCGAATCAAGCTAAGTCTTATTTAATAATTATTTTCTTCATAATAATTTCATCAGGTTGTTTAAAACATGCTTGGCCATAAGCCGACTACTCTAAAAGAGTACTTCCCTCAACAAACAATAATTCTCGAGGGTTACAATCCCTTGCGCGACCTCTCGTACAGGAGAAAAGTCATAACCGACTACTTTATTGTTTCTCTGCACTCTTAATGACCAATGTCGCTCGATAGCATGCACCTTAATCCGTGAAACTTCGGTAATTCGCAACACCTATGCACCTTAGAGGACTGGTTAAGCGGGACCAAGTGTTTAAACGTAACAGGGCTACTACTCGTGTGGTTACGAGTCTAACAAGAGTAACGAGCAACAAGTTTAAAACATGCATTACAAATTCTATTATTATCCTTCGTAGATATTTCTTGATCGGATACTACTCATCCTATGTATTTAAATTGCAGGGTTCATAGCTGAGTACTCACACCAGTGAGACTTGGCACCAACTCGCCTCTTCATGACACCACGGAGCCGCTCGAGTACTTATACTAGTCGATGCTCACATGCTGAGTAATTCAACTAGTCGCTTGAAGCTACTTAGTACAAGCCAAGAGATGAAGATGATTACTGGAACTAGTTGTTACTCAAACGACGCGACCCTACAATGCCAGTCGATTACTTTAAACTAGTCGCTGCTTGCATATTACGACAACTCGAAAATTATGTTCTTGACCCTCGGACTGAACGTAAACCGTTCGCTTCGAGGCTCGGGGGCTATACTCAAGGGGTACACATTTTTTGTGTCTATTGTTGATCATTCAAGACAAAGACTTAAAGATTTTTTCAAGACCCTCGACCTGATTATCTTAATCAACTCGAGGCTCGAGGGCTAAGCATATTTATTTGAATACATTCATGGAGCTCTCCACGGCCTCTCAGCAACCACAACCACTCGACGAAAGACTAAAAGACTTCGAAGGATGATTGATGTTCGACTATGAAGCGCTCGGGGGCTTGTGGGATATACATCCCCGGATACCCTCAAGACAGAAGACCGAGTCCTAGTAGAACTACTCGGAGAACTACTATTTCAAGTAGAACTACTCGTGTATTCCTACTATGACTCCCATATTGTAATCGACTAGGATACTTGCCATGTAACCTTGCCCCCTGGGATATATAAAGGAGGGCAGGGGTCCCTAGCTCGGTAGATCAAGCCTAACGGCAAAGGCCTAAAACCACCCAACGAGAAGAATACAATATACAAAACCCATACAGGACGTAAGGTATTACGCTATTCTGGCGGTCCGAACCTGTCTAAATCCTTGTGTGTTGTGTCTTCGCGTTAACCATCAAGTTCCAGGTCCGGCGATCCCTTCTTCGCGTTAACCATCAAGTTCCAGGTCCGGCGATCCCCACAAATCTACTTCCTGGGGTATCCCCTAGCAGACGTGCTCGATATAAATCGTCGACAGTAAAGTTACGTGACAAGTCTCCTAGTTCGTTACAATATAAAAGTCCTAGTAGGAGTACACGAGTAGTTCTTCAAGGAGTTCTACTAGGACTCGGTCTTCTTTCTTAGCATGGTGAAACGAAAAGGTAATGCGGCATGGTGAAAGGGACAAGGTAATACGGCCGGTAAAATCAATATATCGGCTCCCCACGGGTTCATATATAGAACTTATCGGCCCTCCAGCAGCTGATATATCTTATCGGACCTGTCGGAGGCTGTCAGGCGGTGACAACTTATCTGAAAATATCCACACAAGGGTGATAAGTTTGTCGACTCCTGGCTGGCCGATTAGATCCCTCCTTAGCCGACAGGTTCCCTCTCAGCTCTCCAGGAGCCGACCGACCAATATTTTTATAATTCTTGTATTTCGACACGTATTCTTACAATTAATCATTAAAGTATTATTATTTTAAAAAAATTCCACTTCGAGAAGCATACCAGCGAAAGTGGGCCGGCGACGGACAGACTTTGTCACGCGCTGGACTATTCTGCCCATCCAGACGAATATCTCTCGCTCTCTTGTCTACTTTTCCGCACGTCATACTTCAAATCTCCAACGATAGAGTTCAGACTTCAGACCATAGAGTTGCACGTAAACCTTTCTAATAATAACCCACTACTATCCATCCCTACATATATGCCATGAGCCATGAGCCATGAGCCATGAGGATTGAGGACTCGAACTCCCTAAAGTATAAACATGAGAACAGGGCAAACCAGCGTTAGACACTAGCTAGATAATCGAGATGAGCTCCATGCACTCAAAACTACACGCTCTCCTGGCCTTCCTCCTCTACTTCACCACCCACACTTCCGGCAGCAGCGGCCACACCACCGTGCCATGCTCCCCGGCCGACGCCGCCGCGCTGCTCCAGCTAAAGAGCTCCTTCATCGACGCCACCAACCTCACGTCATGGCGAGCCGGCACCGACTGCTGCCGCTGGGAAGAGGCCGCCGTCGCCTGCGACGCGGCCTCCGGGCGGGTGATCGCGTTGGATCTCCGTGGCCGGGACCTGCGGAGCCGGGGCCTTGACCCTGCACTCTTCAACCTCACCTCTCTCAGAAACCTCAGCCTTGCCGGCAACAACTTCATGGGGGCAAGCCTACCATCTTCTGGGTTCGAGCTGCTCACCGAGCTGGTCCATCTCGACTTAGGCAATGCAAGCTTCACTGGTCAGATCCCCATTGGCATAGCCCGGCTCAGGAAACTAGCCACGCTTGATCTTTTCGCCTACCCTTCCAGCTTGTTCCTTAAGGAGCCAAGCTTTGAAACATTTGTTGCTAATCTGAGCAACTTAAGAGAGCTAGGGCTCCATGGAGTGGATATCTCCAGGGGTATTAGCAGAGAGACAGCATGGTCCATTGCTTTAGCAAACTCCAATCCAGAACTGCAGATTCTGTCTATGTCCTTCTGTGGCATATCTGGATCCATTCATCACTCCTTTTCACGGCTGCGTTCATTGGTCGAGATCAGCCTCGCCGGCAACAAAATTGCCGGCAAGATTCCTGAGTTTTTTGCTGAATTTTCTCTGTTAAGCACGCTTGACCTGAGAGACAATGATTTTGAAGGGCAGTTTCCCGCAAGGATATTTCAGTTACAAAACTTGGCGGTCCTTTTGGTGTCTGGTAATCCGAGGCTTTCTGGGCACCTGATAACCTTTCCACTGGAAAATAAATTAGAAACGCTAGATCTGAAGGATACAAACTTCTCCGATGTTATGCCGGCGTCCATTGCCAATCTCAAGTCTCTAAGTTACTTGACGCTTACGACAGAAGGAACTTCTAAGCAGCTTTCCTTTATAGGTAAGCTTCCATTTTTGGACGAGTTAGTGCTCCAGGGATCATCTGGCTTACAGAAGCCGCAACTCTCTTGGATTGGAGATCTTACACATTTGACAAGTTTGTTCATTCAGAACTATAGCTTCTCTGGACCAATACCCTCCTGGATTGGCAATCTTACGGATTTGATGTCATTGAGGCTCAACACGTGCAACTTCCATGGACTGATACCCCCATGGATTGGTAACTTGACACAACTTTCAAACATAGACTTCACCGGAAATTACCTCACTGGTAAGCTCGTAAAAATTTGGCAGCGCCATTATTTCTTTGTTACAAATATTGATATGCAGTACAAGCGTACAACCATGCCTAACAAATAATTTAAAACCATTCCCTGTTCTGTTCCTTGTACTCTGATCCACTAGTAATCCATTCAGCATTACATGTGTCCACAACAACAAAAGGAATTTTGCATTTTTGAAATCTGTCCCTATTGTTTTTTGGTCATTGCCGTTGCAAATTGGCCAGTAACCTACAAATTTCAAGAGCTTTAAAGGTATTTTGAACATGATTCAAGATTATCTTAACACAGTATACGATGGTTCTCTCCCATTAGTGTTTTAGCCTGTTCGTTTAGCTTATCAGCCACCAGCCAGCAGTACTTTTCTCTCAGAACAAATCAGCCACCAGCCACCAGTACTTTTTCTCTCAAAATAAATCAGCACCAGCCATCAACATTGTGACATTACAATGAACTTAGTAATTTCTTGACTGGCATCTACCGTTACATCATGCAGGCAAAATTCCGAGAAGCTTGTTCACACTTCCAAAATTACAATCATTGTACCTCTCATCAAATCAACTTTCTGGTGATCTAGATGACATCGATAACCCTTCGTCTACATCCTTATCTGATATAAATTTGGCAGATAACCACATTGGGGGATCGATACCTCCATCGTACAGTCAGCTTACAAGTCTTGAAGCTCTTTACCTTGACTCAAATAAATTGATGGCCACAGTGGACCTCAGCTCTTTCTGGAGGCTTAAAAATCTTCACGCACTGAGTCTCTCTAACAACATGCTGTCAGTGCTGGACGAAGGAGATGATTCTCTCATTTCTTTACCTCACATCAAGATTCTGGAACTCGCATCTTGCAACCTTCTAAAACTTCCAGGTACATTGAGATTTCTAGATGATATTGAGGTGCTGGACCTCTCAAACAATCATATTCATGGGTTAATACCGGACTGGTTGTGGGAGACCCGAAATGGTGGCATGAGACAATTAAATCTCTCTCATAACATGTTTACTAGACTGGAGAGGGTTCCCTCTCTTATACCTGTGGCATCCCAATATATCATTGATCTCCGTTTCAATAGAATTGAAGGAAACATACCAATACCAATCATAAAAAAAGGATATGAAATCATGAGGCACAAACCGAGTTCTATCTTGTATTACTCAAATAATTACTTCGATACCATTCCACCTAACTTTGGTAAACATCTTAGAGATATAACATATATTGACCTTTCTAATAACCTACTAAATGGTCATATACCAACTTCAGTTTGCAGTGCAAGCAACCTTGAATTCCTTGACTTATCTTATAACAACTTTAGTGGAATGATCCCGCCATGCTTAACACAAAATAACTTGAGAGTACTTAAGAGGAAATCTGATCCATGGGGTGCTACCTGACAATATCAGAGCAGGATGTATGCTTCAGACAATAGATTTGAGCAGCAACTACATATCTGGGAAACTGCCTAGATCATTGTCCAATTGCCGGGACTTGGAGCTACTTGACGTTGGTAACAATCAGATTGTTGATTCATTTCCATCCTGGATGGGAGTTCTTCCAAAACTTAAAGTTCTTGTTCTGAAATTCAACCAATTATTTGGCATGATCACAGATCTTCAGGAGAATGATCAAATCACAGAGTACTTCTCAAGTTTGCAGATACTTTGTTTGGCCTCCAACAACTTCTCTGGACACCTGCCACAAGGAATGTTCAATGAACTGAAATCGATGATGGCAAATGATAGTGCTGAGGGACAAGTTGTAGGGCATCAAATGAACACCTCAAAAGGATTTTATCGGGATACTGTCACTATTACATTTAAGGGATTGGATATTATTTTCACTAAAATTCTAACGACTTTCAATGCAATTGATTTCTCAAATAATTCATTTGATGGACCCATTCCTGCATCAATTGGGAGGCTTTGTTCACTGCATGGACTTAACCTGTCACGCAATAATTTTGCGAAGCAAATTCCATCACAGCTAGCTAACTTGACTCAGCTGGAATCATTGGATCTTTCTTGGAATCATCTTTCGGGGGAAATCCCACAGGAGTTGACCTCTCTTACTTCTCTTGCTTGGTTAAATCTTTCGTACAATGACTTGACTGGAAGAATACCACAGGGAAACCAGTTTTTTTCATTTCCCAGCAATTCTTTTGAAGGCAATCATGGCCTCTGCGGAAACCAAGTTTCTAAACAATGTGATAATCCAGATTCAACTACCCCAAGAGCATCAAATCATCAAGAAGGCAACAAACTGTGGCATGACAAACTGGACGCCATCCTTCTGTTCGCTTTTGTTGGCCTTGGTTTTGGCGTAGGTTTTTCATTGGCAATCATGTCCAGCTGCTTTTGCCATATAGATGGGTGGATGTGTAAACATTGTCGAGTCCATGTGTAATACCATTATGCAACACTAGTCCATCAACACGTATCTGTATTCCCACACATGGTATAGTAGTTTTGAAAGATAGAAGCAAATTAGGATCCATATAGGTAATAATGAGAATTGCTTATGTGCTCTCATTATGTCATTCGGCGCCTCAACACAGTATGCAGCCGTGGAGGCACATTTCCTCGAACACCTGGTGGACGGCGAGGGCAATGCGAGAAGCCGCTTGACATGCTTCCCTCCAGTACGCCATATCATCTGCTTGCTGTCCTGGGTACTCTCCCTCTGCTCGCACCTCGAGTACTCGACTTCCCCATGCTCGACACTGTGAAGGCCATGGCCAAATAGCACGCACTTGCAACCACCGGCTCAAGCTCAACGAGGTGCTTGAGACCCATGGGACAGATTAAATCTATTTTGTTCCAATAAGGTTGCAGTTTTTGCACATTATATCTCAAAGTGAAAATACTGTTTCACTGGCTTCAATTCTCCCAAACATACAAGCCATAACTAATAATATTATAAGCACAAAATAAACTTGAATTCGTTGAACAATGCTCTAAATCCAGCTTACTCTTCCAACAATAAGAAATCAGAATAAAATTCCAACAAAGGGAGTGAGCTGATCTAGTGGCAAAGTCTGTCAGAACCTGGACTCCCCCGAAGAGTATGGATCGAGGCTCGATCTCTAGGCTGCGCGCGCCGGAAGGGTATGGATCCAGGCGATCCATCGGCGATTGGAAGGAGGGAGGAACTGCGAGGAGTTGCGGGTTCTCAAGTCAGAGCGCCTCCCTCGGCTCCCGTCCTCTAAACTTCGCGGTTCCCATCACTTGATTGCAGCGTTTCTTCTGTCCAAGTAAAAAAACTTCAGACCCTACGTCATACACGAGAGGAGGAGACATGATTCAGCCAGGCCTTCCAGAGCTGCTGCTCGCTTTGGCTTTGGATCAGTCGTTCACCGGCTTTGTGTGACTGCGCATCGGTTGTACGAAAAGGTAAAGAGAAGAAAAAACGTCGTCAAACAACCCGTGGCCTTGCTACTCTGGAACCTCGGCGCCGGCAGGTGGGCCGCGGTTCCACGCGAAATTTTCACTCGCGCATATCCCGCACGACGATCCGCTCTTCCGCCCCACGATCCCTCCTCCTCTGCCGCTCTGCGCCTATCCCGCAGTCTCCCCCCTGTCAAACCGCTGCTCCCACCCCCGTCAAATAAAAAACCGCCCCTCCGCCCCTCCCCACAACAGCGTCGCCCCAACTCCTCTCATCGCCGTCGCCGTCCGCAACCTCCCCTCGTGCTCGCCCTTGGCCTCCACCGCCCCACCGGCCGCCGCCCCGGGCGCGCCGTCTCCGCAGCTTGTGCCCCGCCACCGCCCCGTCGTCGACGGCCGCCCAGACATCGACCACGAGCGACTCGCCCCTTCGCCCATGAGCGACTCGCGCTCGCCCTCGGCCTCCACCGCCGTATCGGACGCCGCCCGTGGCTGCTACCGCCCAGACGTCGACCGCCGCCGCCCCGTTGTCGTGCCCCGTCCCCACTCATCTCGCCGTTACATTTTTTCCACGGCCAGATCAATCCCCTCGGCCCCCTCCCGCCGCCCCCCGCCCACGATCTCGCTCCCAGCGCCCCCCGCGCCGCACCGCAACCGTCCATCCCAACGCCGCGCCGAGCTCCACCTCGCCTGCAGCACCATGCTCAGCCGCCGAGCGTCAGGAACTTTCGTGGGGCGTCTTGGAATCACGGCGGACAGTTTTGCTAGCGAGCGAGGGCCTCAACGCCGAGCCGTCTCGGCTGTCTATCCACTGGCTGTCCTCACCGTCGGGAGCGGAGGCCGGGACAGCTCGACGAAATGCGGCAACGAGGAGGCATCGGTGAACTGTCTGTTGCCCCTGTGCAACGAAGGCAGATTGGACCTGCCTGAGGATGAGATTGGTCCTTCTCCGCAGGACAAATGACACATTGCTTCTCCCTTTTCTTGTCCATTTCATAAGGTCATATATGTGTACATGCGGCCCATGGGCCGGCGGCACGGCCCGCGGCACGGCCCATGGGCGGCACGGCACGCCTGCCGCCGGGCCTGTGCCGGCACGGCCCGAAGGCCCGTGCGGGCCATGGGCCGCCGGCTTGGCCCGCACGGCCGGCACGCGCGGCACGGCGGCGGCACGCCCCCCAGGCCCAACGGCTAGTTGCGGCCCAGCCCGCGTCCCCCCGCGTCCGCCCGGCCATATAAAGGCCGCGGCCGCGGCTCGCCCGCCCCGGCCAAACCCTAGCCTCATTTCCCCCCGCCCCCCCACCGTGCCACAGCCCTCGGCCCCTCGCCTCTCTCCTCTCTGCTCTCTCGCTCTCGACTCAATCTGGATCTCGAATCCGAGCCGCCGCCGCTGTTCGCCTTGAGCTCACCGGCCTTGCTCCAGTGACCTCGAGTCCTCGACACCTCGCCGGGCGCCGGCCACTCCTCCTCCTCCTCCTTTTCGGCTCTCGATCTGGATCTCGATCTCGATCTCGATCCGAGCCGCCGCCGCCGTTCGCCTTGAGCTCGTCGGCCCTGCTCCGGTGACCTCGAGTCCTCGACGCCTCGTCGGGCGCCGGCCACTCCTCCTCCTCCTCCTTTCCGGCCTTCCCTCCTCCTCCTCCTCTGGTGTACCATGTGAGTCGTCGTTGAGCTGTCTATTGTTGCACGTCGCCGCGTCGGCGTCGGGGTCGGTCTAACGGTGCTTGTCTCGTCGTTCTCTGCTTGGATGCTGGCTCCTTGGCCTCTTCTCCGGCACTGGGCTCCGGTGGCGTAGGTGAGTTGTCTCGAAACCCTAACCCTAACCCTAGCATCTTCTTCATCTTCTAATCCTCTTCTTGTTCTTGTGTTCTTCTTCTTGTTTGCAGGTTGGTGCCTGACGCTTCGTCCTCCTCCTCTGGAGGCGCGATGGCAACAAAGCGCCCCTGCCTACCGTCGAGGGACGGTGCTGGAGATGCAGTTAGGGGCCGGAACCGGCCTCCCCACCATCCTGTGGCCGCGACCGACGACGACGGAGAGCACCGCGAGGACCAGGAGGCCGTGGAGGAGATGGAGATCGGGGACGCCTCCATGCCAATCGAGGTCGACCTCGACGCCGGCGGCGACGGGGGCTCCGAGGACACCAATGGTACTGGTACCTCGTCTGGTAAGCGCACTTCTGCTTGTTGGGAGGATTTTGTGCCGATCTTTGACGAGAATGAGGTGATGACGCATGCCATCTGTAAACGTTGTGGTAAGAATTTTTGTGCTAGGAATTCGATTGGCACTGGATCCTTGAATAGGCACATGGTAGCTTATAGGAAAAAACAGTCTGCTGATCTTAGGGTCTAGTCTAGGCTTGCTATGAATGCTGATGGGTTGCATAACTGGGTTTATGATGCTTCTCGTGCTCGTAATGAACTGTGTTGGTTGATTGCTAGGCTGGATCTTTCATTAGGCATTGGTGAGACATAGGCCTGGGAAGATTACATTAAGAATGCTCATAATCCTAGATTCCAGAAGGTTTCTAGGCAGACCACTACTAGAGACATGCATAAGTTGTTGCTGATCAGCGTGCTTTGCTTATGCATTCTTTAACTGGTTGTTCATCTGTTTCTTTAACTTCTGATATCTGGTCTGGTAATGCTAAGGAGGATTACATTTCTGTTGTTGCACATTATGTTGGGGCTGATTGGGAGTTGCATAAAAATGTAATTGGTTTTAGGCTGATTGATGCATCACATACTGGTGAAAACATTGCTAAAAAAATTGCTTCTGTGGTTGAGGAGTTTAGTTTGATTGATAAGGTATTTGCCGTGTCTCTTGATAATGCTTCAACTAATTCTAAGGCTTTTGATATACTCCAACCTGTCTTTTTTGTTACCTGGACTCTTATCCTGCTCCTACTCGTGATGATCCTCTCAAAGTCCAGTACTTGCTTGTGCATCAGCGTTGTGCATGTCATATTATTAATCTGATTGTTAAGGCTGGGTTAAAGAGATTCAATCCTTATCTTGAAAATTTCAGGACTGCAATAAACTTTTTGAATTCCTCTAATCAAAGAATTGCATTGTTTAAAAATTACTGTGTTGCTAGGGGTGTTAGACCTAGAAAGTTTGGCTTGGATATGGATGTTAGGTGGAATTCCACCTATTTGATGCTTAAACATTTGCTGCCATATAAAGAAGTGTTTTCTGTGTGGTTTGAGTCAAATTATGGTGAGGCATTGTTGACTCCCCAGCATTGGCATGCTGCTGAACTGATAATGAATTTCCTTGAACTGTTTTATGAGGCAACTGTTACATTGTCTGGTGTTTACTATCCTACTGCTCCACTTATGATGCATCATATCCTTGACTTTGCTGAGCATTTGCATAATGCTGAAAATGATCAGGGCTTTAGAAGTATTGCAATTCCAATGAAACTTAAGTTCCTTAAGTATTGGGAGAAAATTCCACTGTTGTATTCTTATGCATTCATTCTAGATCCTAGAGCTAAGCTGAAAGGCTTCTCTAATGTGCTTGAATTACTTGCTTCACATACTGGAACCTCTTATACTCTTTACTATGCTGATGTGAAAGCTGAAATGTCTAGATTGTTTGCCAAGTATGAACAGAAGTTTGGTGCAGCTAGGTCTGAAAGGCCTCCTATGCCTGCTGGTCCTGGTAAAAGGAAGCAGGCATGGGGAAAGATCTATGCTGGACCTGGTGCATCCTCTAGCTGTTCCCCTGCATCATTTTCTCCATCTGCATCTGGTTCTGTTGGTAATGAACTGTCAGCATACTTGGACAGTGATCCTGTCAAGGATTGGGGGGAGTCCTTTGACATACTATTGTGGTGGCGTGACCATAAGCTATCTTATCCTGTCTTATCGATAATGGCTCGCGATATCATGTCTGTTCCTGTTTCTACTGTGTCTTCCGAGTCTTGTTTCAGCTGTACTACCAGGATACTTGAAGAGCGGCGACGGCGCTTGTTGCCTGAGCATGTGGAGATGCTCACCTGCATGAAAGACTGGGAGCAAGCAGCAAGAAAAGAACAACATGCACCTAAGGACACAGAACTGGAGGAGTTGTTCAACAACTTATACCTGGACGAAGGTGGTGAAGGCAATCAAGGAAGCGGCAGCGGCAGCGGCAGTACTGGCGCTGGGTGAAGGTGAAGCATGATGAAGATGAAATGGAGAAGGTAAACTATTCAGTCCTTCATCCCTTGATGTAATCATAATCATGTAATCATGTTCATTTTCATATACTAATTCCTAATTTTGCAGGCATTTCTCCATCTTTTGCCCTTTTGGTGCTACAAGACTCAAGTGGTGGCTGTGGGCTGTGGCTGCTGGCTGTGGGTGATGGACTGATGGTCATGGTCTTGGTCTGATTCGGTCTGATGGATGACTTGTAATAGGATAAATGATAGATCATAGTCTTGCCACTTTAAACTTTGCCTTGCCCACTTGATTCTTGATGGCTTGAAGGCTTGAAGCCTTGAACAACTTGTCACAGTCCACTAATGTTGGGCTGTTGGCTATTGTAATAGGATAGATGTATGCTTGAACAACTTTGAGTTTTGAGCTGGCTGTACTCTTTTTTCCTTTCTAGGGTTTCTCACAAGGGTGAGTTTTACCTAGAAAGGTTTTTAATGAGGCAGCATTGCACAACAGCTCATTTTGATAATTAGTTCATCATGTTCATGAAATTTTGATTCTGTGAAGTGTTTTTTATTTGACGTGCCACGGGCCGGCACGGCACGGTGATAATGGCCGTGGCCCATGGGCGGCACGACACGGTTAAATGGCCCATGTGCCGTGTCATGGGCCGAAGGCCTGGCCCATAGCAAGCTCCGGCACGGCACGGCCGGCACGGCGGCACGCCGCGGCACGCCGGCGTGCCGTGCTGACACGGCACGGGCGTGCTGCGTGTCGGCACGGCATGGTGGCCAACTATATAAGGTCATATCCTAACTGCAGGAAAGGACCTGCCCTCAGCATGAAGCAGTAACTATTGGAAATATCATCCAGAATGTTTCCATTTCATTTCTTCATGCAAGGTCAGTTCAGTAGTGCATATGATTCATGCTCAAGATATGAAGCAGACATCTTTCATTCTAACATGTGCACTCATGGATTGTATTTTTGAACAAACGTGATCCATCCTCATAGCACTCAGATTTTAAACCAAACTTTCCAGTACTTTATGGAGCTAGCATTTGAAAATACTTTCTTTCCTGTTTAGTAGTAGAGATTTTCTTTCTGTTTTATCCATGCTCTCTGCTGTCACTTACAACTGAACATTAAGACATCTAATTCCTCCTTGTTTTTTTTCTGTTCTGAAAGCAGAGTCGCATATTGTCTCCTCCTCACGTGGTTCGTCCTTCGCTCACTATCTCATCTCAATTCCCACCATATTCAGCATGTAATTGCTACTTAGTTTTTCGTCATGAATTGTCCTGTTTGTTTTTTAGTTATATAAATTCCCAGTGTCCACTGTAGTCAGCTTGATTCCATAGAGATTGGATTAGTACTTGATCTGTACATTTGTTCCTGTAGGCAAATGCTCATCGATCTGTACATCAATTGGTACCATGTTCGAATGATGATGATAACTGTAACAACCCTAAAAATACCTATAGGATTTGTTGAGTGCAAAAATGTGAATTTAAAATTTTTTGGTGGAATTGTGTGCATGCAAACAAACATATAAGAGTGTTTTCTAATTGCTCCCTAAATTCCTAGGCAATTTAAATTTGAAATTTAAAATCAATTTGAAGTGCTAAGGATGAAATAGTGTTATTTGGATTTATTTGGATTTTTGGTTGGTTTGAATTCAAATTCTAGATTTGAAATCAAACTCTAACTATTTAAACTAGTTGTCAAATCCTTCTAACTGTTCGTGGGCCAATTTCCCGAAGCCAAGTCCGAGAAACCCCCTCCAACTTCCTTCCTGAGCCAGCGAACCGATCAGCCCAGCCGGCCTTTCGGCCCAGCACGGCCCAGCCCCTTCACCGCGTCCCCGCCGCGTCCCTCTCTTCCACTGACAGGCGGGCCCCGCCTGTCAGCCTTCCTCTTCCCCGCGTCATCGTCCTCCTCGCGACGCTGCTCTCTCTCCCGAGCGCGCCGCCAGTGAACCCAACCACCCGACCGGCCCCATCGCCCCCTGTGCGGCCCGTCCGATGCGCGCCGCGTGTCCGCGGCCGCCTGGCCATCCCAATCTCGCCGTCCGTGCCGCGAAGCCCTAGCCTTGCGCCTATATAACCCGCCGCCGGCCGTCTTCTTCCCCAAGCCGCGCCGCCCCTTGGGGGTACTCCTGATCCAATTCGCGAGGGGTGTGAGGTGCGAGGAGTGGTGGAGAAGAGGTTGAGCAGGAGCAGGAGCAAGGAGAGCAGCCGGAGCGCCTTCTCCGCGTCGCCGCCGCCGAAGCCGTCGCCGCCGATCGTGGAGCCGTCGACCCCGAGCTGGACCAGGGACGGGAGGAGGAGCAAGAGGACCGCCAGACCGCGTCGAGCCTTCCCCGAGCTGCAGCGTACCCCTACTGACCCCTAGGTGAGCCGCCGCGATTTCCCCCTTCTTCTCTGTTTCCGGCCAAGTTCCGCCGCCGCCGCCGTGCTAGCCCCCCTAGGACCCGACCTTCGAGTCGTGGCCATCTTCGTGTGCAGGAATCCGTCGCCGCTGTCCGTAGCCCGCCGACGCTCGAGCCTTGCAGCCGAGGCCGCCGTGGCCGAGCTCTGCTCGCCGCGCGCGAACGCCGAGGCCGTGTCGCGGCCGTGGACGACCACGTGACAGCGCACGCGCGCCTAAACGCAACCCAAATCCCTCTGAGCTGCTCCAGCGCGTGATTTCCTTCCCAGCCGAGCCGTGCACCGTCGTGTTTCCGCCCGCGCGTCGCCAGCCGCCGTCGCGCCATGGTCGCGTCGCCGCCGTCCGCGTCGGGAAGACCGAGCCGAAGCCCAAGCCGACCTTTTTCTCCCCGAACGTGTTCGCCAAACCCTAGCGCAGCTATCCCGGCCGATCTTGTGCCCAGTCGACCTCGTTTCCGGCGAGTCCGCCGCGGACCGTCGCCGCCGGCGTGCTCCAGAGCGCGCCACGCGCGCGTCGCGTCGCGCCGTGGTCGAGCCACACGCCCGACCACACCAAGCCGGCCACACGAGCACCGCAGAACGATCCCGTGCACCCGGTTCACATGCACCCCTCTCACGGTCCACGGTGGACTTGGTCCACCAGAGCAGATCCAGCAGCTCCCCCTTCGTGGGCCTAATGTTCGCGTTTAAGTCTGGTTTGCACCCTTGAACTCTTTCGGCCCAGTTCCAGCCCAGCCAGCGTTTAATTCTTTTTCCTTTTTCTTTTAACCGCGCTGACGCAAGGGGCCCACTTGTCATACTCTGTGAGTCACTGACACATGGGGCCCACTGACCAGAGCTGACCGTTGACCGTCGACCGGTCAACGCTGACGTCAGCAGACCCCACTGCTGACGTCAGCATGACGTCATGCTGACGTCAGCAGGCTAATTTCTGTCTGATTTTCTTTTTCGGAAATTATTTAATATTTTCAGAAAATGATTTAAACTTGTAAAATTAATAATAAATCAACCGTAACTCAGAAAAATATGAAACCAGTTTCTATATTTTTCTAAAATCTTGACCTACGCGTTAGTGTAGAGTTTGGTGTTATTTGAGTCTTCTTTCATCACTGTTTTAGTGTTTCTTTGCTAGTAGTCGCGTCTTATTTTATTTTCCGCGACCTTAGGAGCTCCGGAGAGTCAGGAGGAGCCGGACCACTACAACAACTGCTTTGACGAGGACGAAGACCTTTGCCCAGGTTCACGCCCGACCATCTCTGAAATACCTATTAGACATGCAAACTAGTATGCTAGCGCTTTACTTTACTCGCATGATAAACTTGCACTGCCTTTGTTAATATCCTGTTACCTTGCTACCTACTACTCACTTTATGAATTATGCTATGCTATGCATGTGTTGGGATGGTTGTGATTGATCCTCTTGGCGTGAGTTGTGGGTGGTTTGGGAGGAGTAGTGCAGCTAGGCGGTGTAAGCGAGTAATAACAACTCGATCGTTGATCGAGGTGCTGAGGGGCTGCACTCGGACAGTCCCTATGGGGTACCTGTTGCGGGTACATGGTTACTTGTGGATTGGTACTCGGGGATTACTTGAGGAGTTTGGGCGGCAATACCTGTTATGGGTGCCGATTGCGGACCGTTGCGGCGGATCGCTTTTGTTGCAGATACTCGCTTTACCGAACAATTAAGGACCGAGTCGTGCCCCCACTTTGGACTTGGGAAATACCGTGCTCACCATCTACCCAGTATGGGGAGGGTTCCAGCAAGCCTACTCTAGTGCGGCGCCGAGACTGTAGGAGAATCGAGCTTGATATGTGTAGGGGGGATTCGTTGCGGCGTAATCTCCCTGATTTACCACGGCCCCCGACTGGCCCCGGTGGGAAGGTTTCACGACCCTGGGGCAGATGTTAGATCGGATGTTTCCCGAGCCCAGGGAGACAGGATTGGCGCCGTTACTGTTTAGGGTCTTTGCTGTGGGCTGTGTCTCAGGTTGGTTGCAGACTAGCCTTGCAGCCCGGATGGATTCCTGGAGTGTCACCTCTGCAGAGTGTAAACTATACGTATAGCCGTGTCCACGGTTACGGACGACCCATTTCTGAGAAGCCGCGGCTAGCATGGGAATCTACTTTCTTACCTCATCCTTTGATTCGGGTTATGAGAGATAGGTCCAGCTGAGGCTGTTGAGACAAGGTGGGGAGGGAGCTCACCGAGTCGACTAGTGAGTGAAAGGTGTTGGTGGATGATGTTATGCGGGAACCTGCCGTGGCAGGACGAGCCTGATGGGAAAATGTGAGGCTGATGGTTGGTTTTGGGGAGTGGATGTGCGTGTGAGGAAGGAGTTGGTGATGAGATGAATTTTGGGTTATTGCTGCTGCTTGCATAAGAAAACCCTGGCTCAAACCTTGATTATTTCTATATCCTTAGAATAGGCACTTTAAAGCTTGCATCATATTATGGTTGGTGACGTGGACCTGTCCCATTTCCTTGGGGACAGACTTTGGGTTCACAGGTGAAGACCCCGACCACGAGTTCAACCAGGACGGGTGGTACGACTGAAGGGTGTGCGCTACGCTCAAGGATGCCTGTGGAGGAGTGGACCTCGATGTTCTAGCTACCGCTGCGCAGATGTTTCTTATTGTCGATTTAGCCCGGAGGGCTTGTACCAGACGCTATGTTTTGATATATGTCATGTAATGAATCTTTTATCGCTGTATGGATGTGATATTCGACTGAGATGAGTTCTGTACGAGATAGCTGCTATTCCTGGGACTATCTCAAAGGTACAGGGAGTCGGGTTCTCGTCGGTGAGAATCCGGTTCGTCACAATAACTCTTAACATACCCCTCGTATCTTTTTAATGCACCACTGCACCATTAGAAAGCAATTCTCCAAAAATGTGTTTCTGTTCCAATTATTGATTATGTTATATTGAATTGTCAGTCGTCTGCTTATATGTGGTTCACATTTAAATGCTCCCTTCTAATACTGATTGAAGCTGACATGACCGTCATGCGAAATCCTGCTTGTCAAATATTACAACATGGGGTTTTCTCAAGCATTTCAACTCCGAAACTTCTTCTCATTGGGATGGCGTTCTGCAGGGGTATCCTTTGCATTCCACTTTCATTCTTGCACCCCCTATATACCTCTGTACTTCATTGATTGCAGTGTGATTTAACATGGTCGTTGTGGCATTTCCTGAGCTCACTTGTTGGTTTCACTTTTGACGTATTTTTCACCAACTCTGAAATTTTCACGTACTTTTAGATTTCACTTTTGTACCTTTCAGTTTTATCATATTGTCAACCCATGACATAGAGATAGAGATTCATAGATTGTTGATTCGCATGCTCTCACGGATATTTCAGAAATATAAAGGTAATCCATTTTACCTATACTGACATCAATTTGAATGCGATACTACAGAAGATGGAAGACAGATTGATTGAATTGGAGGCAATGCAGAAGGTTCTTCTTGAGGGAGTTGGTCAGTTAAATCCTGAAACTACTCAGGTGTCAATTCAGTATATATAATTGTGTTGTATGTGTAACTGTAACAACATTTCCTGTTGGTGGTCTTGCAGAGGCATACGACAAGTTGCAGACTGACCTTGTGACAGCGAAGGAATGACTAATGAAGATTTTTCTGGTGGTCTAAACCAATGCTTGTAAAGGTTCCAAAGTAGTATGGTCGCAAAAAAAACAAAGCAGTAGACCTTACTCTGAAAAATGTGTTACAGTCACAATCCCTACTTATGCCAAGCACTTCTATTGTTTGATATACTAACTTTTTTTATTGCCAATAGCCTTGCCTTGAACAATTAGTAATACTAGCTAGATTTATGTTCCAGTGCTTACTGCTTAGTGTACTGGCCAATTTGCCGCTAACAATTTTTTGTTCAGTGCATTCACTTCCACCTGTTGATTACCCATTTTCCTGTGCATATTCTTTCAGTGGAGTATAAATCATAGCCGTATATTTTCTGAAACGGGTCGGTACAGGTAGGAGAAATTTCAAATTTTCTCTCCTGTGTAACATATACACTACCAGGTTAGATTTTGTAGACTTTTTAGATTCTGGTAATGTCTTAACTGATTGTGCTCACTTCTATTCTCTGAATGGAAAGCATTTCTTTTGTTTTGCACTGGAAATACATAAAACAATATATAAGCAATGCATGGTGCTAAGCATCTGTAACTGCAGTCATACTAATTTGTTTACAGAACTAAAAACCAGAACTACTCATTAGAGTATTCAGAGCAACTGAATTTTCAAAACAAAATAAAGCAGATTGTCACTATATATATGGTATGCTCCTCTAAACCTTATGACAGCTAGCTACTGTCATGTAGGATTTTTTTTGGCACAATGACACAGCTTGCATGCATGTACCTTGATGATAGTATGGAGAGGTTTTGCCATCTCAACACATGAGTTGTTGCATCAGGCCGATGGCGTTAGGGGCACTTTAGTTTACGGTCGACCGCACGGAAGCCGTCCGTGCGGTCGATTTTCAGACAGCGACAGCTGACAGCAACTTTATTGGCACGGTCACGGTCCCCCGCCTGGCTCTCTCCATGGTTCCCCACCCTCAAATCCTGGTTACTAATCTCCAACGATACCCACACCCAAAAATATTTAGAAAATAAAAATAAAAGGAAATAATTTAATAAAACAAAACACAAAAAAGTTATAAATAAACAATAAAAATTTATATAGAAAATTTTTTGGAAGCAAAATTTAGGGACAAAAATTATGCGAAAAACATGGTATCAAAAAAGTTATGCAAAAATATTTTAAGAAAAATGTTTGGAAAATAAAAAAATAAGAAACAACTATGCAAAAAATTAAATAAACAATGTTCACAACATACAAAATAAGAAAAAGTTTGAAACAAAATTGTTAGTAAAAAGTTACTAATAAAACTTGGAAGACAAAATTACGAAAAAAATATTTAGAAAAGAAAAATAAAAGGAAATAATTTAATAAAACAAAACACAAAAAAGTTATAAATAAACAAAAAAATTATATAGAAAATTTTTGGAAGCAAAATTTAGAGACAAAAATTATGCTAAAAACATTGTATCAAAAAAGTTATGCAAAAATATTTCAAGAAAAATGTTTGGAAAATAAAAAAAGAAACAACTATGCAAACAATTAAATAAAAAATGTTCACAACATACAAAATAAGAAAAAGTTTGGAACAAAATTGTTAGTAAAAAGTTACTAATAAAACTTGGAAGACAAAATTACGAAAAAAACTTTTGGAACTTCCGGAACACAAAATTTTATGGAAAAATATAATAAAATCTGGAACAAAAAATTTAAAACATTAAATGTTTTAAAAAAAGTTTAGTAATCTAAAAAACTTATATATAAAATATTTTCTGAAACAAAAAAAGGAGAAAGAAGAAAGAAAAAAAAGAAAACATACTGATGGCGAAGCTGGCCGCCCCCGCCGCGCATCTGGGGGCGCGGAGCCGGCCACCACACCCCGGCGCGGAGGAGATCACGGCTTCCCATCGCGCCGCCGCTCCCTGGCGAGAATCCTCTACTGCGCCGCCGCTCCCCCGCGGGACTCCCTCGTCACGCCGCCGCTCCTCCTGGCTTCCTCATCTCGCGCGAGCCGTCGGGCGGAGCCCGAGCCGCCTCCTGCCGGTACCGTAGATCTCGAGAAGAGAGATAGAGAGTAGGAAAGGGTAAGAAAAATGAAATAGGTGATAGGTTCCGTGGTGGGTCCAGGGAATACATTGGGACACGGTTTTCTGGATGGTCAGATCGACCTCACGGTCCAGAAGTTGCGGTCGATCTTAAATTTAAGATTGCGATGGCGTTACCAGGGAGCAACTGGCCTACATTGTGCTAAAGGAAAAGAAGCATTGCTTGGAGGTAATAAGCTTTGGCAATTCCTTATTTCTGAAAATGACTTCGCTAGCTTAAGCTTTAATGTTAAGTGATATTCACTTCAGTAGTGCTCCAACTAACGTATGTAAATATTGTTGCGTACATTTTCAGTGACTGAAGAAGATGATGATAGGCGTACTAGAAGGATGAGGGAAAACTGAGCCTGTTCTCGATTGTTTCAGGTAAGAAGTTGGATTCTCTATTTGGTTCGATGAACAGTCAGGGTCTTGCGATAATGGCATGATTGCGATACTACATGCGCTCAACAGGGCCCCAATAATGTGCTATGTGATAATAATTTGAATGACGATAAGCATTTAACTTCTTCGCTACTCATTAGCAGGGGACGAGTATATGGTGGCTACCCACCTGAGGCAAATGTTTCTGGGTGACTACGTTGATCATGGAAAACAGAGTATAGAGACGATATGCTTCTACCGGCGTACAAGATAAAGTATCCAGGGAACTTTCTCCTCGGGGCAAACCATGAATGTGCCTCCATCAACGTTGTTATGTATTGTAACGGAAATGCAAAAGAAAGAATAGAACTCTATATTAAATTATTAGTTATTGGGAATACACTAATCAGCACCATAGTTTCAAAATGCATTTGGAGAAGCCGGCAGTAGCCCCCCTTGTCCTCTGATTTATAAATACCTCTTTGAGTATTTGGGGTCTTTATATTTGAGATATATAAATTTCTCTTTGGATGGATTGTATCTATCTCGTGTTTCCAATTATGTTATGATTTTTAGAATTATTCTCCGTTTAATTGTTTTGCTTTTTTAGGTTTACTGGAGTTTTTTTGCATATAAACCTTGTGTAATTTTATTTAATCATATAAAAGTATGTAACAATGCACGGTCTTCTTATTATGTTTCTATAAAATAGTTTTATTTTATTTTAAAATTATGTACCCGTGGCATCATCACAATATAAATATTTTATTATCTGTAGCAACGCACGGGTACTATCCTAGTATGACTATATGTTCAAAGTTGTACACAATATTCTGACCTATATATATGTGCGTTTTGAAACTAAAAGATTCTCGACACAGTTCAGATGTGGGGAGCATGATTTGTTTGAAGCCGCATGCGTATTTGTTGACCTCCGGCGCGCGTTCCATTGTACAAATGCTGGACAGCAATCGACAGAGTCAAAAATCTAGCTGTGAGCCTGTGTGCGAAGTGCGAACAGCAGCTTAAACAAAAAGGATTTCTCACATATCGGAGAGCAAAATTAGTTTACACAGAATGTCATCACGCTGCCACACGAACAGCACCAATGCACGAAAACAACAACAGCAAGAACATAAACCCCGCCCCGGACGACATACATATATTAAATCACATTTGTGCCGGGATCAACAACACACCAACGCGTACGTACGTCCTCATCAATGGCGGCGCGGCGCGGCGCGGCACGCTGTTGTCACGCTCGCTCGCTAGTAGTGGCACATCTCCGGCATCGGCTTGAACGCGAGCGGGCCGGCGGCGTACACGACGTTCTCGATGCCGCGCCCGTCGGTCCACCGCTTGCCCTCGTCGCGGAGCACCGCGCCGACCACGCCGCCGTTGATGTTGGTGATGCCGTTGCACTTGGCATCCGGTGACGACTGCAGCCGCACGAAGCAGGCCCTCCGAGGGTCGCCGAGGAAGAAGTCGCCGACGTGCTCGACGCTGAACTCGGCGTGGAAGTAGCCGCCGTAGTTGGTGACGGGCTCCCGGAACGCCATCACGCGGTTCTTCCGGTCGCGGCAGGTCACCGTCACCCTGGCCCGCGGCAGTCGCGCCGCGCCGTCCAGGATCTGCGACCCCCGCCGCGCGCAGCTCTGGCAGAGCACCAGGCCCTCCACCCGCACCACCACCAGCTTCTTCTTGTCCTCGCCGTGGGCCGGCAGCTGCGTGGCGGGCGGAGGGGTGTATGGCGCCTGTGTCGAGGGGCTGGAGGTGCTGCCGTAGCCGTCAGCCATGGCGCCGGCGGCGAGGAGGGAGACGAGGACGGCGAGGGGGAGGTAGGCCGCCATTGTTGCTGCTTGTTGGTGACCGGCGGTCGCTCGGAGGAGATTGGTGTCGGGAGCTCTGGTTGTGCGGAAATGGCGGGAGCCGTGGGGGTTTATATACGTGACAGGGTAAGGGTCAGAATTTAAAAAATTATTGGTGCAGACGTGCTGCCATGTACGTAGCTAGGCGTGGTGGGTGATCAGTCGTGATCGCCTTGTCGGCGGTACGCTACGTGAAGGCCTGTTTGTTTCGACTGGACCCCAGGAGACTATGTCACGTTGCACTGCAGCCGGCCTGCAGATGGTAATGATTGATCTAACAAAAAGATTGTGTCGTGTGCTCATCATATAAATTCATAATGAACTCGATCCGTTGCTGCAGAACTGTATATATTTTTTAAGTCGTGTCGTGGATCGAACAATAAAACACAAACATGCTTGCCGGCATCCAATAACGAGATACGCGACTTTTGCGCTACCCGTGTGTTTGGGCACGCACGTCTAACGACCTTCAGGTACAATTTTTTTAAAAAAATCTAATCATATTTGCTGGGCCAAACGGAAGCAATATAATAAAGCCCAAAAAACATGTGGCACACTGAGTTGGGCCGCCGACTCCTTGGACACACTGAGTTGGGCCGACGAGAGTGACACACACTGGATCTCAATCTCACCAAGGATTCGGCCCACCTCAGTTGCCCAAACCGAATCCAACGGGAACTGCCTCATAGCAGCAGCCCACTACTGTTTGCGATTTTATCCCGCTGCAATTGAGGCTTCCGTTTGCCCTAATCTACATACCCACCCGTCCGCATCGCGAACACTCTGTTCCGCCCTGTCTTCTCGAACGGTCCCAAACCCTAGGCGCGACCTGAGCTCATGTCGGGGTCTTACGGATCCGACGACTACCGCGGCGGCGGCGGCGGCGGCGGATACGGCGGCCGAGGTCGCGTTTGGATCCTGCGAGATGCGTGCGTGTCTCTGTCCCTCTGGATCTGCTTCTGAGTGATTCGTGCTTGTGCAGGTGGCGGCGGAGGCGGCCGTGGGCGCGGAGGCGGAGGAGGAGGGTATGGAGGTGGTGGCGGAGGAGGCTATGGAGGTAGTGGAGGTGGAGGTGGAGGATATGGAGGTGGCGGTGGGGGCTACGGCGGCGGGGGCGGTAGAGGTGGAGGCGGAGGAGGCGGCTTCGGTGGCGGTGGCCGAGGTGGAGGTGGCCGAGGCGGTGGCGGCCGCGGGGGAGGACGCGAAGGTGATTGGGTTTGCCCTGATGCGAGGTGCGTTTAGGATTGCTTGTTCGGCGTTCTCTTTGGACTAAACTGATTTACTCATATTGTTCTGGACTGTCCTGTGCATTCTTGTGTGTAGGCTCGAGACAAGTTAAATTGTTTTAGGTTTGTTGTGAGGTGTTTTGGTGTTTCAAATATTGTGCTGTTGGATGAGGATTTTTATGCGACATGATGTATAATAACTAATTCCATGTTCCTTTAGCTTGGTTTGCACCCATATGTCTGGATTGTATATCTTATATTCTGTTGTTTGCTTTGTCTGGATAGATGGGACTTTCATAAGGTTTATGTCATTATAATTTCAAATGCTCGTTGGGACTAACATGCCGTTGATGTCCATTTCAGTTGTATATTCTAACTGCTTTCTAAATTTATTTGAATCGGATGCCGTTCTGGCAGTTGTCATTGTAATGAACAAAACGTACTAGCTCATGTATGGTTATAATAAGAGTTTAAGATTTCTTTTATGGCCATAGTTTAGGTGCTCTTTTCTTTATGTACTTCTAGTTTTCCTTTTTGGAACATGGGCTGTATTCAGCTTTACTTGTTCCATGATTCAGAAAGTTTAAATGTTTTAGTATAACTGGTTTCAATGTCACTGTTTCTAAGAGATTTATGAATTATTGATGCAGCTGCGGCAATGTGAACTTTGCAAGGAGGACAGAGTGCAACAAGTGTGGAACACCTTGCCCGAGTGGAGGTGGAGGTGGAGGTGGCGGCGGTGGTGGGTACAATAGATCTGGTGGAGGTGGTGGTGGCTACAACCGTAGCGGTGGTGATTTTGGTTCTGGAGGAGGTGGTGGTTTTGACAGAGATGGAGGAGACTACAGTTCTGGTGGCCGTGGTGGTGGAGGTGGGGGAAGGGGAGGGTACAACCGAAGTGGTAATAGTGACCGTGGTTTTGATGACCGTGGTGGCAGAGGTGGCAGTTATGGGGGAAGAGACCAGGAAAACCAAAGGGGTAGTGAAGGCGGCTACAATGCTGGTGGCTATGGACAAACCCCTCCGCAAGGGCCTCCTTCCTATGGTGGGCCTGCGGGTGACTTCGCAGCGCCTCCAAGCTCCTATGGAGGCAACAATGCCTATAGTTCAGACTCTGCAGTTCCACCTCCTAATAGCTATAGTGGTGGCCCAGGTTCATACCCACCAAGCTATGGTGCCCCTCCTCCAAACCAATATGGTGGTGGTGCCCCAGGAGGGCAAGGCGGTCTGCCTCCTACTTATGATGGTGGCTATGGTGGTCGGTCCATGCCTGGGGGTGGAGGTTCTGGGGGTGCACCGCCACCTTATCATGGTGGCGGCGGAGGCGGAGGTGGTGGTGGTGGTTATACTGGTAGTGCTGCTCCTGAGACAACTGCAAACGTTAAGCAGTGTGATGCAAACTGTGATGAGACATGTGACAATGCAAGGATTTACATCTCAAACTTGCCTCCTGATGTCACTGTTGAAGAATTACAGGAGCTATTTGGAGGAATTGGACAGGTATAATTTAGTTTGTCTTGACTTCTTTTTGTTGGTAGTAATTTTATATATTATTACAAGATTATTATTCTCTGGAATGATATATATGTTTTAAAATCTGAATTCATTAGTTTTGTAATTCTTTTACTGTAATTCTTGATGATTGAAAATCATTTAGTAGATTAAAGGTGGTTAGGTGGTTTTAATGTTTCACTGCATCCTTGGTATCTATTATACTTTTCAGAATTTCATTTTGTTGCTATATGACTTCTATGTTATGGAACCGGTTTTCTCTCCGACTTCCAATATTGAATATACAGTTGATTTAACATTATGCAGAGTCTTCATTATTAGAGTTTCATCTTGTTTTTACATGAGTGTTGTGAAACCAATACCTTCATTTCTTTATTTTTCTTTGCCATTTATCTTTGTTTTATTATCGCAATTCATGGTTCTGCTCTGTTTAATGCTTGGAACTATTTAAAAAAAAGGTTGGAAAGATCAAGCAAAAACGTGGCTATAAGGATCAGTGGCCCTGGAACATAAAAATCTATACTGATGACTCTGGAAAAGCCAAAGGAGACGCTTGCCTTGCTTATGAAGATCCATCTGCTGCTCATTCAGCTGGTGGATTCTACAACAGTAAGATTGCTGTTGAATTTGCACTGTTTAATGATATAATTTGCCCAATGCATTAATCCAGTTCAGTTTCTAATGCACCAATTCTGTTCATGTTCCAGATTATGACATGAGAGGCTATAAAATTAGTGTCGTGATGGCTGAGAAATCAGCACCCAGAGCACCCTCTTATGGTCATGGGTAAGTATTTCTCATATTTTATTTTCTAGATTTGAATTGCGGAGTGCCTTCAAATCAACTTGTGCACATTTTGTTGAATCAAGTAGTACATTTTATTAGAGTTGCATGGTCTGGAGTTTGTCATTTGCAACACACTTTTAGCAACAGATGATAATTCCGTCCAGAGACAAAAACATTCATGTGATAAACATTATATGCTGCACACTGTTTAACACTTCCATTTGATCTGGCATCTGAATTAACTTTAGTTGTAAAGTACTGGTTATTTGAAATCAGATTAAGTTTGTAAATTGGATATCGAACATAAGACGCTAACTCTGGTCAGAAACGTAGTAAAGACCAAAGATCTTGACTTTTTGTTGATACTTGAGGCTCATTTATGATGTATTGCAGTATCAGTTATATGTTGGTAAAGGCTGAAGTTGCTTTTGTTGAGCAGAGTGATGTATTGATTCACAGTTTACTGATGGTTGAATACGGGGAATGACAGGGGAAATAGTTAGTTTTTGCGCTAATGTTTCTTCATTGAAAGCTGTGTTTGTGATCTTTGAACCATGATCACTATTTCATTAATGTATATGATAATGCACAAGGGGAAAAGAAATTGGTTTGTATTTCTGTACCAAATCACAAATCATTTGGATGATGCTTATATTTGATTTTCGTGTTGTGTCATGTGGTGTGCAGTGGTGGCCGTGGTGGTGGCGGTGGCTATGGTGGCGGTCGAAGGGACTACAGAGATGGTGGTGGCCATGGACCCAATAGAAATCAGGGTGGTGGTTCACGTTCACGACCATACTGAAAACAGCCGATGTTATTACTATGATAGTCTTCTGTGAAACAATTTCTATTCCTGTCCAACGGACTTGTACTCTCATACAGGTGCATAAGGTAGGTTGTCTGCTTTCCTTATTAGACTTATGTTAAATTGTCATACACCAGTCTTGGTCGAATGTTTGTTTGTCCAAAAGTGATTGATCTGTTATTATGAATTTTTCATAGAGGCAGATGGATATAAGCTCCAAATGCTGGTAGGTTTGAGATGTTATTTCAGGTGAGTGCTGAACTGTTATGATTGCTTACCTGTATATTTCTGTGTTTTCTCCTTGTTTATCTAATGCTTACATTCCACATGGTACCTCAGCCGGTGGATCACTCCTGTAAGCTTTGGGTTTTGCTGCGAAGAACAGGCAGGGGCAGTTTTGTTATGGGATAGGTTTATCAGGTTCCGTGTATATTAAACATATCAACTAACAAACACAGAATGCACCAAATCCGTTGCAAACTAACATGGCTGTGGGATGGAATTAGAATCTAGCATGCTGTTAGTTTAGGTTACCACTTCTGATTCCGTATAGATAGTGTGACTTGTATGGCTCTTATTAAAACTTTTGGTCGGAAAGATCCTTTTCTTTTTGTTTTTTCTGCCCCAGTAAAGAAAATCTCAGCAGGGTACACAAAAATGTGGATATGGTGCGAGAAGTGTACGCAAAATCTCAACAAATTGACAGCAATGAAACTTTGTAATGAAGTGGCAATTCTGAGGCCCCCTTTGGTAGGGCTCTGGTTTCCTCTAAGTTTTCAAAAAAGCGTTCGGTAACGGCTTCTCATGTTTCTTATGGCACTGATCGGCTGCACTTGCTGCAGCTACCGCATGCCAGCAGCGCTGCATTTGAAAGCACTTGCTACCGACTGTAGCATCAACAAGCCAGCCCATTTGCAGCTGATCCGCAAACAGCAGTGCTGTAACGCTGCAGCCCAAATTAAAGTGCAGCTGATCAGGCCCTATGAATGCATGAAAAACATCTAATATCCAATTTGCCCCTAGCTATCTTACTTGTATAAATGAATTTCATGTTTTTTTCTCAATTTAGAATTAGAATGTGATTTTTATGAAACAAAAAAATTGATGAATATAATTATAGGTTAATAAAGCATAGTTTTCTTTTTTTCTCTTTCTTCTCCATGCCGATAAACTTGAGCCTCGCGACGCGTTGTTCCATCTGTCCTATGCTGCTGTCGCCCTGCCTTCGCCGTTGCTGATGTTCAACCGCTGCTGCTCCCCAGCCCTGCGAAGATCAATCTGCTGCTGACGTGCGAGGTCGGGCCGCGTGGAGCAGGGAAGGAGCCGCGCGGAGCTAGAAATTTCGGCTCTGATGCTGCAGTTCATTTGCGCGATTGGCTCCGCGAGTGATCACCTGGTCCTACGAAGCAGCTAAGCTGAAGCCGGTGTGAAGCCGTTGGTGATCACCTGGTCCTATGGAGCAGCTAACCTAAAGCCGCGTTTGATTTGGAATACGAATGGTCAAATGTCCATCCAGTTTTTTTTTGAACGAACTACACTCAACGAGTGCGTTTCTA
Source organism: Echinochloa phyllopogon (assembly GCA_033239725.1). Taxonomy (NCBI): domain Eukaryota; kingdom Viridiplantae; phylum Streptophyta; class Magnoliopsida; order Poales; family Poaceae; genus Echinochloa; species Echinochloa phyllopogon. The sequence continues at coordinate 5,388,886 of BTCW01000014.1, read as the reverse complement.
TTGATACAGTAGAAAAAATACAAGACTACGGCCCTGAAAGGCTATAGGCAGAAAACCGAAAAGAAAAAGAAAACAACAAACTCACCCGGTTGGATTGGGACATCAACACAGATTACCGCTCAACTATATTCACTGGTCGGTTGGATTGTGACATCAAGTTTTTGGAATACGATGGGTAGTTGAACGTTGCAGCCAATGATGTCAAACGTTTAGGGACGGTGGTAGTACTTTCATCTGGATTAACCATCATCATTTGGTTTCTTACTTGTAGGATTTTTCTTGATTAACTGTTCAGAGAGTTTGTGGATGTTGTACTTACCTGTCATTTTCCTCACTAGATCAATACTCTTTAGCACGGTAGCACTGTCACCCACTCTCCATGTAGTACCTTCAACGGTGAAACAAACAATACAAAAGGCATGGGCATGAGAGGATGAGGGGCAGTTGTTGCTCAAAACTCTTCTGGCCTCACTCCACTCCACTACCACACGAACAAGAGAAACACCTTTGAGAATAAGTGGGGGTGTTTGTTTCAGCTTATGGCTGATTTTGAATGCTCGCTTATGGAGAATCTAAAGGTCAGATGACTCCCATAATCCATAATCAAGAATCCATCCTTTAGATTCTCCATAAGCGAGCATTCAAAATCAGCCATAAGCTGAAACAAACACCCCTAGAGATGTTTGAGAAACAGGGGCGTGCGATGAGGTAGGAGTTGGCGCACAAAATTCTCGTGTCTCATTCCAAACTAAAACTCCCATTCTTAACACACAAACAAGATAAACATGAAGGGTGGTTTTGTCATGTGATAAGTTTATCAGGTTCCATGCATATTAAACAAATCATTCCATGCATATATTAAACAAATCAACTAACGTACACATAATGCACCAAATCCGCTGCAATGTACGTGGATGTTAATGTATATGGATGTTGGATTGAATTATAATGTACCATGTACTTAGTATACCTACTATTATACCAGCATGGATATGATCTCCCCCTGACATACACAATGCTTTAGCTAATACACGAAAATGCATACCATGATTCTTCTATGTCTATCAATAACTGCATGCATTGCTCGGTGAATGTGAAGAAATAGGCAGTTGTAGCGGCAATAATGAGCCAAACTAGTATTTGCGGTGAATCCAAGTAGTCATGCGTTACAATAGGAACCCCTAATTCTGTATAAATACAGCTCTCTTAATCATTTCTTTGTATGTACCTGCAGTCGCATTTAAGTAATGCCCCTTGATTTCGCCGATTTCGGCTTGTGATTTATAAATTGCTTCAGCACAAAAGACAAAACGGTCTCTCCAGCATATAAATGGTTATGTGTTTATGTTTTCATCATCTTTGGTAAAATCAAGTTCACCGTATAGACACTCATAACACGCTCTCTATTGTAGATTTTTTACGGATAATCCCAATTTTGATTTAATAGTACATCCTAATAAATGATGACCATATCTGTTCAACGTATCCCCTTCAACTTGATACCGTGAGGCGGACCTTGGAAAGTTTTTGAATAAATTAATGTATATGGATGTTGGATTGAATTAGAAGTAGAAAATTATATAGCTACAGGTATATAAAATAAAAGAAGATAAAAATATAGATAGATGTAAAAGAGAATCCAAAACAAAATTGGCTAGTATAATAAAAAAGAGATAAGCCAATTATAATGCTTTGTCTCATCTCTTTTTCATTACCAACCAAAACAAAAAATATTATACTAGAATAACAATGTGAAACCATTATAATAATCGTAGGGGATCCAAATTCGATATATGTATTTAAGTGCCACCTCACTAGTTCACATGATTTATTTGACAGCCCACCTAAGGAATAGTTGACCTGCGCTCACAGCCATCACGCAATGCTCATGCATGGGTATGTAAGGAATGTATTTATAAAAGGATACCTTCTTATATTTGTATGGAAGTAAATGCTTTCCATACTATCACTTTATTGGTGATTTATCGTCACGAAATATTCGTTTAGGCTCCTACTACTCACATCTATATAAGCAACGCCATTCCTCTCCATTCATCACCTTAGCACCAAAGCAATTGTTTCCCTTTCATTTGTAAAATAAAATTCCACAAACTTGAAGCTAGGTTGCTAGTATTCTTTCTTCTTAAGCTAGCACGCTAAGCCAATGGCACGCAAGAAGGTGAACCTCCAGTGGATCTCCAATGACTCGTCCCGGCGTGTGACGTACAAGAAGCGTTGCAAGAGCCTGATGAAGAAGACTAGCGAGCTCACCACACTCTGCGGCATCAAGGCATGCGTGGTGGTGTACGGTGAGGGCGAGGCCCAGCCAGAGGTGTGGCCCTCTGTACCGGAGGCCAAGAATTTCCTGAAAAAATTCAAGGACATGCCAGATATTGGCAGGTTCAAGAAGATCCAGAGCCAAGATGAGTTCATCCACGGCCGCATCTGCAAGCTCCGTAGCCAGGTGAGCAAGCTGGATCTTGTCAACCGCGAGCATGAGACCTCACGCCTTCTCCATGAGAGCATGGATGGACTCCGTCCTGGCCTCACCAACATCACCATCGACAAGATTACCAGCCTCAACCAGATGGTAGATATGAAGATAGTCAAAGTCAAAGAACTGCTCCAGCAGCATTTCGTTAGGCAGGGAGTGCTCCCAAACCATCCAGTGTCATCCTCATCCCAGCCACAAGCTTCTTCCCAAACCTACACCCAGATGCAAACCCTGGCAGCAGAATCAGAGGAAATCCTGCCGCTGCAGCAGGGCTGGCCAACCGGCTTGGCCCCGGTCGCAAATGGAGGAGGGCTTGGCGACATGGTTTGCACTGCCTTCGGTAGTAGCAGCAACAGCTGTGCCGGGCCTAGCAGATATGGAGATGACATGACCCAGACTTACAATAATCCGGGTTGCAGCTCGGGTTTCACATGGGAACAAGATGTTTTTCCTACCATGGAATGAGGAAGCTGCTTCAGGCTTCAGCCCCCAACCATTCATGCATATGGGTAGTTCTATTTGTGCATGGAGATATGTGCCAGGGTCATGTTATTTGGTTTTTGTTTCGTTTTGGTCTCTCTTGCTAGATAGTAAGGGTCATGTATCGTTGTCGTGTCGTGTCTTAGAATTGCTATCGTGTCTGGTGCTTAAGTTATGCTTCATAGTGTTGCTTGACAGTTTTTTGTCAACCGTATGGATGTCTTAGCATGCATCCTTGTATCCCTCTTTTGGTTAATTCGCTCAGTATACTTTTTCTGGCTAGCTATATTTGCGGTGTTGCTTCTTTGCACTAATAATCTTTGATAAATCACAAGTGTATATGAAATGTAAGACGTTCCTATGAAAGATGTGGTAGTTCGATGAGACGAAAACATGGTTTGATCACCGAGAGAGGGTACAGGATTCTGCAGTTGCGACCTATAAATAACAAAAGAAACCATCATCACACATGGTTGGAAAATCCTATCTCCCGCGACCTGAAAATCATCGCATGTACACACTAAGTCATGCTCAACATTCGTATGCCTTTTCGTACGCAATCTTTTCTTAATCCCAGTGCAAAGGTCATCCTTAGTCTGGCTATATTTTTAAGGCCACATTTAAGAGACTCACAAAAATGGTTCGTCAAAAAAGTCTAGATTTAATAACCCAATTTAAGTTTCCTTTTCCATCTATGGCATATACTTTCTACGATGAATCACATGATGATAACTCAAAAGCCACCTCTTGTTGGAAATGACGTGCAATTTTCGCTTTAAAAGATGGAGGTGGTAGGTTGAGATATACTCCTAGGTTAGGCCACTCCTGAGTTAGGCCAGTCTCAGTGCACAATTTCACTACACAGTTATCTAGATCAGAAACTAGGTAATTGTGTCAAAGGAGTTTCATTATGACGAACCCCTCTCACTTACAATGAAACTCCCCATAAAACCCCTACTGAGACAGACTTAAGATCGTGATCATAAAGCTAACTTAGAGGGCCACTACAACAAATATAGCCTTCTATGATGAAACCCACCATGACGAGAAGCTCAAATGTCAGACATAGAAACACGTGACAAATTTTACGGGTGTGTAATAATAGGCTGGGCAGGGTCGGCCAATTGCTTTGTGACAAGTTACATCTTTTTTTGTTGCAAATGCACAATAATATATGACAATTATTATTGTTTTTCTTAAAAGTTAGCCGTTCCATACGTGATGTTGGCAACATGATCAGTCATACAATCTTTTGACTGGTTTTCTTAATTTAGGACGTCTTAGATGGAGCCCAAAAAAATGAAGTTCTATGATTATCATTTGTATGATGATTAGCCATAAACTTTTCCGAATTGGATTTATCATTGAGTCGAGTCTATAAATCAACACTGCAGCCTTGAAGCTATGGACTTAGAAATATATTATGTGTCTTCTATTGAGATACCCCCTCCGTTTCAACCTATAGTTCATTTAATTTTTTTTACACTAAGTTTGACCGCTCGTCTTATTCAAAATTTTGTACAAATTATCATATGATGGCTTTCTTTATTAATAAAATTTTTTCAAAAATACCTTAAATTTGACTATATTTACATAAATTTTTTGAATAAGAAAGCGGTCAAACTTGTGGTAAAAAAATCAAATAGACTATAATTTAAACTTGAGGTAGTATTATCCAACTATATAAGGCGTCTTCAATGTAGGGTGGAGAGTCCTGGTCACATGGATTCCGCCTGTAACGGTCATGACCGGAAAACCCAAAGCCGTATACGTATAGCATTGCGACGTAAGAGCATCTCCAGCAGCATTAGTAAAATAGATTGCTATACCTAAAAACTGTCACAATATCTAAAATCTATCAAAAAATCAGCTCCAGCAGCATATCTATATAGATTACTATACCTAAATTTTTTAAGCTATAACCTAAATTTCTGTCTCCTTGATCCAGATACGTCAATCCAATGTATGAATGGCTATATTCTTGTACACGGGCGGGAGAAGAACCGGCCACCGCGCAGGAGCGCTCCGTTGCCTAGCCCCGGGGCAACATGCGCCGCGCGGGAGCGCTCCACTGCCTAGTCCCGGGGCATCGCGCGAGAGCTCCGTCCACCGGGCGGGGGCGCTCAGCCGGCCTTTCCCAGCCGCCATGCCCACGAGCTCCGCCCGCCACCGGGTTCGCCCCGATCGAAGGGAAGAAGATAAGATCCTGCTGATTTTGCATGGAGGTCCTCAAAGAAATGTGTAATATTTAATAGTTTTTATGTGTCTTAGTTTTTTTAAAAAAATCCCAAAAACTAAAGGTATTATTAGATTTTTTTATAGGTACTGAGTTTTTAGGTACGCTGGAGAAGAGCACAGAAATTTGCTAAAAATTTTCTCTCTTCTGAACAACTCATTTTAGGTCACCAATTTCACCAATGCTGCTGGAGATAGCTCTAGGGCTCAGTTCGTATTTGAGTTTTACGAATCTACTATTTACTCTCGTATACGACAGTGTTCTCTGCTTGCTAGCAGAATAATACTATTTCTGGAATCACTTAACATGTAAGCAGCTTAATATTTCATTCGCTCAAAAAAAAAGGAACAGCTTATATTTCAGCATTTTCCCTCGGCCTTTAGCTGAACTGAAAGATGCCGAGAAGCCTGACTACAATTTCCCAACAGAGCCCTTCCAGTCGGCTCAGCCGTTCCCTACCCATCTGTCAGCACGATCTGTTCGACCTGGAACATGCAGACCCTCTGCCCAAAATCCTTTTAATAAAAGTGAAAAAAAACGAATCAAGATTGCCCAAAAAATGTAGTCTTCCCAGCAACATTGTATGTAATCCTATCTCCTTTTGGTCCTGATTTTACTCTTCCCTTCAAACTTCCTAGACCCTCCTCTACCCTTCCCTCTCTGCTTGAGTTTCTTCTGCACCATGTTGCCCCTCTCCTTCTTCTCGTCCAAGTCGCTCGCATCCCCATCAGAGGCTTCGCCGTCAGTGTCTCCGAACCCAGTGAGCTTCTCGTACTCCTCTTCATCAATGTCTCCACGCTTCAGCTTCTTCAAGAGCCGGTACTCGTGCTCCAGCTCATCGAGGTCCTCCTTGGTTTGGACTGCTTGCCGCTGCTTGCCTGTCTTCTTCCGCTTAGGTTTCTCGGGCTTCTCTGGGGCTTTCCTCTTCTCTGGCTTTGGATTCTGAGCTTCCTCTTCCGCTTTCTTTTTCAGTGCCTTCTTCCGTTGTTTCTCTCGAACTTTATCCCTGCAGTGAAGCAAGACAGAAAATCATGTCAAACCCAATGTGATATCACCATGTGGATAGAACCAACAACGCCATCTTTCAACTAAAAATTGCTGATTATCTTAGGTGATGGGATTGAAAGAAAAACAGTCTGTTTTCGAAAAGAAAGAAAAACAACCTCCATATTCACAATTGAAATCACTAGATACTGGTCCATGGTATTTGAGACATTCATTTTGGCAGGAATAAGTCATAATTTACTATTATCATTCAAATGTGGATATTTCATTCACTAGAACATGGACACTAACATGACTCTTCACCACATTGTCCACGAATTAGCAATTACTTGAAAAACAGGCCAGCAAAAAAATTGCAAATTACGTTATGTTCCTAGTACTTACTTGTACTTGATTTGTGTAACATCAACATCAACAGGAACAAATCCCTCTAGGGAAAGAGAATGATGCTTCACTTCAGGCATGGATGGGATCTGGAGTAAACCATACTCCATAGCTAACTTCCCAATCTCGAGGTCTTTCCATCTGAAAATGTAAGAGCAGTGATGTTCCTTGTATGCTCGAACGAATGAAACAAATGCTCTAAGTCCTTTCTCCATGACATTACGATCTTCAAGTGCAGCACTTCTAATCTGCAGCCAAAGTAGTATATTAGTTATTAGTATGGTAATTTTTGTCCTAAGCAGGGTAGCCTTTCTATATTGTGGTATCTAGATCAAACATAAAGCGCCTAAATGATATTTGTACATGAAAAACCCACCTGTGGTATGACATCTTCAGTGCTTGTGGGACACTCCCTTTCTGTGAGAGGAACACCTCGAAGCTTCAAGAACTCAACATAAGTATCCTCCTGCAATGCAAAAGGCATTTACTTCTTTTTTTCCTAAATGAGAATTGATATGGACATACACTCAGAAAAATCAATTGAACTACTGCCTTTCACCTACCAAATGAACAATAAAGAAAAAGTCAATGCAGAGCAAAATACCTTTGGTAAGAGAAATACAATAGCATCTCCTTCTTGATCATACCGTGCTGTGCGGCCAGCTCTATGTATGAAAACATTGGGATCTTGAGGTGGATCATACTGGATGAACAAATACATATGTTTATTATCAGCTGATGCCTGAACATGAAGATTCAGTTTAGGGAGGAAAGAAAAGAATATAACCTGCACAATCAGATCAACACTTGGTATGTCAAGACCCCTTGCTGCAACATCAGTGCAGACTAGAATACCACTTGAAAGAGCAGAAAATGATGCCAAAGCTTTCTCTCGAGGGCCCTACAGATTAGAAAATAAAAAAGACGGAGGCAGTCAGTATAAAGAAAACCATTGGAATGTATATTAGAAAGCCTCCATATTAACATTAAATAGTAAAAATATGAAAACAAAGTGTTTTGCTATAACCTGTTTCATCTTCCCATGATAAGGAATTATTGGAGAACCTTTAAGTGAGTTAAGCAGCAGAAGAACAACAGACCAGTAATCTACACAAGCACATGTTGCAAAATACCTGAGATCAAGTCGGATAGAAGAGTTCAAAAGTTAGCACGCTACACACAAAACAAAGAAGTAAACATAAATTTCAGTTTGTTGTGTACTTACACCATTATTTTCTTCCCACTATTCTGCAGAAGGAAATCAACAAGCTGAGAAGATTTCTTTGATGCTTCACATATCATATACTGCACCAAAACAAGCTTATGATATTGTAGGCAGCAGTTACAAATTCAAGAAAACCAACAGGTGTCATCATATCAATTAACAAAACCAAAGTTTCATTATGAATAGCAATCAAGGCAGTGGCAACAATTGACAATCATCCAGCTATTTTTAATAAAGTGTCTCATGATACCTGCAACCGAAGCCCCAATGGTGTTTTAGATGGACCAAGCTCTTGATGACCGGCATCTTTGCTTGTCCGCTTGGCCTCTGTCTTAACCTCAACCCTCATAGGATTCCTCAACCCTGCTTTGGAAAGATCCGTGACAGCTTTCGTCTGGGTAGCAGAGAAAAGCCCAGTCCTTCTCAACTTTGGCAACTTTGAAAGTATGGAGTTAATCTGGTTCTCAAATCCCATATCCAATAGCCTATCAGCCTCATCAAGGATCAAAATCTGCTTCCCAAGCAATATACAAAAAAACGAAAGTAGACACCATAAGCATGGCACAGCATTTTCACCAATTTCAGCAGAAAAGAATCACACGCAAGCTTCCATCGTCTTCGAAACCACCTCAAAATTCTTGAAGTCTAGAGTGCCAGCGCGCACCATAACATCGTTCAGCTTCCCGGGAGTGCCCACCAATATGTTTGCGCCCTCCTCCTCCACTCTCTTGAGCTCTGCCTTGATGTCCAGACCACCAAGCAGGAGCATGGACGACACACCCTTCAGTGTCGCGATGAAGGGCTGCGCCACATTGTATATCTGCGAGGATAATTCTCTCGTTGGAGAGACGATAACGGCAAGAACCTGCGAAAAGAAATCAATTGGTTCGTTGTTCAGAACTTCCGACGTAATTGAAGGATCCAATTTTTCGTAATGAGTGGCATAACTGCCTAATAACAGAGCAGGAAGGAGGCAGGGAGGCCAGGAGCTGTGAGGCGACCTCGTGGGACTTGGGAGGGGAGGAGCGGCGGCGGAGGATCTCGACGACGGGGACGATGAAGGCAAGGGTCTTCCCGGAGCCGGTGGCGGCGTCAACGGCGACGTCCTTGTGTGACAGCAGGTGCGGGATGGTCGCGACCTGCACGGGCGTGCAATACCGGAAGCCGCCGCGGTCTAGGGCCTCCACCACCTCCGCGGACAGCGCGGGGGACATCTCCGAGAACTTCTGGTCCGTCAGCGCCCTATTCCGCGCGGGCGCCGCCGGCGGCGGCGTGGATGTGGCCATGGGGAGGGAGCGCTGCGCTTAGGGTTCGGGCCTTGGTGGGGTTTAGGCGTTTCTTGCTCGCGCTAAACGAAGGGCCATAAGCGGCTTGGCTTCGAATACGTATCCCTGCTTCGAAGGCGTATTTCTGTTAACAGTAAAGGCGTAAACCCGACCCGAGGCTGATAATGGTATATCATGTGTAATTGACTTGGCTGCATATTGTCATTTGTATTAAACCCAATCTGGGAGGAGTATATGTATGAATAGCTACACACAATCACAGGAACTGTATTGCACTTCAAATTCTTTACTTGCAGTGTAATACACCATCAGAGAAAAAAGAAAATGAAGTGAGAAGATGTCGGCGGGTCAAGAACTCGGAGCTAGCTCTTGATCATTCTTCATTTTGTCCAGCGGATGCAACGGCAACAGCAACGCTTTGCTCATTCCCTTTGTGTTCTTCTATGGCACCACCCTGAAATAGCACATGCTGACATTACCGGACAAAGATAAGAAGATGCAATGATTGTTGTTGTACCGAAATTGAGTGAATTGGTAGGTCTACCTCATCATCTGGGACCTCTACTATCTTCACTTGTGCAACAACAACTGTAATGTCATCCATCTTACCACCTACAATAACAAAATTTGGGCACCAATGAGCTTACTGATCTTGCTATGTAGAACGTTGAGCATAGCATCTTGTAAAAAGGTTACTCCATGCCTATTAGTTTGGCTCCAAGTAGCTTCTTCCACGATGGGACATCAAAACCCTGCATGTAAGTTTCCAGAGTGGAACATATTCCATCATTGATGATGCAAAGAATAACATGAAAATGAGATTATCGTAAGAAGCGTTTGTATCTCACCCTACTCCGGGCTTCCATTGAGTAGGGTGAATCAAATGTGACATCCACAGAATGTTTTCTTGCAAGCTCCACCAATGCTTTTGCTGTCAAAAATATCATATGGTTTTCAGATGGATAGGAAATGTGGCGTGACGACACCTGTTGCAGAACTGAGAGATTTACCAGCTTCATCTACCCCTGGAGACTCAGAAATTATGGAAATAATCTCTTGATCGAAGATATTGTCAAAAAGTCCATCTGAACCGCTCACAATTGTATCACCCTCCATGAGATTTATACTGCAAACCTGATAGATAAACAAACATACGAAATCAGAAAAGCGGCAATCTTTATAGAATATCAAATCATGTATGCTCATGTTGATAATCATCGTGAAGCTTACTGTAACTGAAAGTAACATAAGATGTCTGCATATAACACTTGTCACGCACACTGACAATTATTTTCATCTATATCATGAAGATTCAACAGAACCCAATATTGGGCCTTCCTAATAAATACCAGCTAGCCACTTTAAATAAGAAAAACATACATAAATTTAGAATAATGTAACATACCAGAGCATCCCGGTATGTTTGACCAACTGCCTCAGAGCTTATCTGATATGGACAGTCAAAGTAATGTTCTTGAGGACATATAGAGAACATAACTTGGCCTAGTATGTCATTGAAGAAAATAAACAAATGAAGGGTTAAAATCGATGCAAGATAGGTACATTTAGATATTGATTACTCAAGTTCACCTTTCCGTATAATTTTCAAACCACAATCTCCCACACTTGCAATTTTTAGAGTCCCAGTCTTCTCAAGCATCGCGATGATTCTATCACCATTGCAACGAATTATACAGCTTTTTAAGTATCATCCAGAACAAGGAGCCAACTTTAAGACTGTAACATATAAATATATAATACTGTGCAAATAATACTTACACTGTTGCAGACCCAATAGAAGAAGTTGCAGCGTGAGCTTTCATTAGAAGAATCTGAGGATCACGATTGACCTGCAATTTCCATGTTATGTAAATTTGTTACAGGCACAGAGCATAAAGAAGATGGTATGTAGACAATAATTTATATTATTGTAGTGATCACTAGCAAGATATACCTCCTCGTCATTGAGAAAATTAGAGCTGTTTCTGATGAGCTCTCGAGAAAACAGAGCTGGATTGACATCCTTTTCTGCCCATCTGTCAGTAGATAAGAGAATGACTAGCAGGATAAAAACCGTGTGTTAATGCATATTGCTGACAGTGACATATATTTATTGAAAATGCTGCAGGCACTCAGAACTAGAAGGTGAAAAAAAAGCACTGAAGGCAGTTCACTGCAGCACTTCTTTTGGCGGAGAAACAGTTCATTGCAGCAAAGATGGCGTACCCTGAAACACCATCTGCAATGGCAAATACTCCACCAGCATCACTATTGGCAAAGAAAGCATCTTCTCCGCCACTCGCAGCCTGAGAAGTATAGAAAAAATTATCAAAGTTTGGCAAGCTCAATTGTAAAAGGATTAAGAAACAGCAGACAAAAATATGATCAGCAAGCACCTTGGTTAAAACAAACAACTAACCTTTCTTGGGTGTGGGATTAGATGAGCACCGATAGACAACACAGATTCCAACCTACAATCACATGTTCATATGACTGAACACTTGAGTTTCACAGATGAAATACACTACAAATAACTTGCCCTATTAGTAAGCTGGAGCGGGCAACTTAGTTTTGCGCCTTGATGGCAATGTGAGTTGATAGTGACTAGAACTAGAGGCTATCAGAGCAAGTGCACATAGCTAAACCATCAACGGTTACACACTCACACGTAGAAATGCTGCAAACCACGCACATGATGGTACACGGGAATAAAAACTGAAGTTTGCACAGCGACCCTTCCACCCTTATCATTTGGTTTAAGCTATGGACTTGAGCTTATTTTACCATCTCATTCATTATCAGCTTCGAATTACAAAATCTATGCTACAAAAAGGTGAACTTCAGCAAGGAATAGCCGAGTCCAAATTGACTCATACTGTCTTACTTCAATTCCTAATACAATCATAAGCCATTACTTACTTGCCGGGACTTCAAAATTTAACCAAACTTTCCATGAACCGGTCGGAATCAAACATCTGTGAATTACCATGGTTTCTTGCAACAAAGGCAAAGAAAAGAAGGGGTCCAAGAAAGGGGCGTACTTGGCAGCGCGGACAGGGAAGAAGCGCGAGCGGCGAAGTGGAGGTTGAGGAAACCGGGGAGGGACGCGGAAGCGAGGGGGCGAGAGGCGGGAAGCAGTGGAGGCCGCCATTGCAATCTCCTCGCTCGGTCGCTCGCGGCAAATGCGAGGCGGTGGTGATGGAGGGGTGGAGGCAGACATGCCACATCAGCGGGGCTGAGGGCTCTTGTTTGCTACTGGGCATCTTTTTTCGCATATAGAAGTGTAAAAGTTCTTATATCTTTATATCTGTCCTTTTATTACTTATTTAGTATGTTGTAACCAGAGCAATTAGCCTATCCAAAATTATTAGGTTCTAACATTGTAGGGAGCAAATTTTATGTAGAGAGCCTCCTTTCTGTATGCAAAACCGTCCCATTGCATTTGATTCAGTTTTGATACAAGTAAAATGAAATAGACACAGGAAATAAGGTTGAACGGTTTTAAAGACAAACATGACTAGTATATGATATAGACCAAAATGAAATGGGTGGAAGACTAATTTCAAAAAAGAAATGGGTGGAAGAGATAAAAGGCTAGATTGGAATTTTCTTGATATAAATATTTATATTTATAAAAAAAGTAAAGTTGATGTCGTTAGAATCATCAAAAAACATTTTCTTAATTTTTAATCATTCTTATTATTTTTACAGCACTATATGTTTTAAACAATATATTTTTGTCAAAGAATGGTGTGCCTTTATTTTTATATTAGTAATCATTAGAATTAGAATGGAATGAAAAGATTCATGCAATTTACATAGGGCAGCGTGCCGCGTGAGTGAGAGAGTTACAAACCGTAAGTTCTTTTCTGTATGACGTTTTTTAACATCATCATCAACATTAGCTTCCTAAACAAATTTAGCTAGACTTGTCGATGTAATTTTAATAATTGTTGTAATCATAGATGCAACCACGTTGAGGTCCTAAGACTCGTAACCATCATCATAACTCTTGTTGGCAGGAAATTCGTTAGTCCTACTTAGATTTTGACAAAGGTAATCACACCAGTTAAAACCACGGGTCAACAAAATCATAGTGGATTAGTAGGATCATCATCGGTAGTTCTCTTAAGAGATCAGAATACAGAACCACGCTGGATCCCCCCCCCCCGCCCCCGCGTCGCTCCCCGCGCGGGGCGACTCGGGTGGCGGCTAACCCTAGCCGCCGCCGCCGCCCCCTCCGGGCCTCTTCCTCCTCGCCGTCGTCGGAGAGGGCCGCCGGAAGCCTGCGCGGGCTCTCTAGGACGGCGGCGGCGGGGCTTTTGCTTCGAGCCGGCCGCGAGTACCTGGATCTGCGCGGGGAAGGGTGCTCGGCGGCGTCGGCGGCGCATCCCGAGGCCCGCGCGCGTGTGGCCGCTGGCTGCGTTCGGCGGGCGCGCGTCGCAGCATCGGGCATCAAGGACAAAGGGGCGAAGACCGCGACGGCGAGCGGCGCTAGCGAAGGGAAGAGGTGGAGGAAGCCGGCGGCGCCCGGGGTCGATGACGGCTCGGCAGCGGCTGGCGGTGGCGTCGAGGCCGCCGGATTTGCGTGGAGGCGGGGGATGTGCTGCTGAGCCAGCCACGCCATCTGCCTGCGCTGGATCTGGACTGCGAGAGCGATGCGGCGGCACTTGGGACGGCGAGCAGTCGGTCGGTGCTGGCTCAGTTCCAGTACCGCGTGCGGCCTTAGTTGGGCCGCGGCGCAAGTGGAGGCCGCTTCTCGCTGTCTTTGAGGGCGACGCTGTCGGACATGGCAACGGCGGCGAAGGCAGGAGTTCTTCCGGTTGATGTCGGCCTTTCTTTATGCGTTTACGTTCGAAATGGATTACAACCTTGCAGGGTTATCAGGCGAAAGCCATTCCCGGGACGCCGGTGTCGACAACGACGGCGTCACGCAACGTCGTTCTCCCTCCTTGGGGCGTTGTTGAGATGCTCCTTGCTAGTGTTGGATGAATTCCGGGTGAAAACCTAATTCCGGCTCGCCGGTGGGGCGGTGGCGGCGTCATCGACGTCGTTTCCTTCTTGGAGGCACCGTCTTGAAGGTCCATTTCGTACCGTTTTGCTTCCTTGTTTGGCGTTGCTAGGCATCGTCTTGGGTGGTGGCAACTTGATGGAGTGAATGCATAGAGGTTGCTTTGTGTTCGAGGTCGAGTATGCTCAGTCCGTCGTCAAGTTTCTAAGTAGACGAAGAAGGTGATGGATTGATGAGGCTTATAAAGAAAATGCAAGGTAGAAGGATGGGCGGAGAAGAAGATTGAGGCCGAGTCTTCTAGTTTTTTCTTTTCCCTAGAGCTTTCTTCTTGTGTTTGTGAGCTCCTCATTGTTGAGGATTAGAGTCTAAGAGCTCTTTGTAACCGTGGCTATATATATCCACATGTGGATATAGAGGCCGGATTTTATCCTTTATCTAAAAAAACCACGGGTCAACGAGACAACGGCAAACTTTAGGCAATTGGTAGTGTGCAGGGCAACCAGGGAGTCGTCTTAGTATGGACATGACTGGTGATGATTCCATATCATAATTGTTAATTTAATGTATTCGCTGTCTCCTTTTATTTATCTTTTTCTATTATTATACTATAAGGATACTATAAGGATTTAGTTCTTTTGAAAACACTTTTCACCCAAAAAATTCTATCCACCCCTCACGAAGGACCCACATGTCAGATCTATTGAAAAAAAAGACGTGAAAAGTTTTCACGAATAAGAAAAAACGATGTTTCTAGAGAGTTTTTGCCGTTTTGACATTACTTTTCTGTGATTATAAAGCAAAGATGAGATCCTTCGCGCGTTCTGCCAATGATTTTCGTACGTCGCCGTCGCCACCCTTTTAAATTTTTGCACCGGGTCCATCCCGTCCGCGAGGGGCTCGGCCGTCCGTTAGGACCTCATCCGGATCAACAACGTCAATCTGATGACCGTATTTTGGATCATAATATATAAAAATAAATGAATCAATCTACCCGCAAAAAAAAGAAACAAATAAATCTATTAGGATTCCTTCTCCCTAATTTTATGTTTATCTATTCTTAATTTAAGTAACGCTTCTCCCTGTGTTTGATAGTGTCATGAACCTCGCCATGTGCTGTTCATATGCACACTCGGCTCATTCTTGGATCTGTGTCTTTTGTATTGTATGCTAAGCCTATCTATTCTTAATTCAAGCGACGCTTCTCCCTGTTTTGATAGTGTCATGAACATCGTTATGTGCTGTCCATATGCACACTCGGCTCGTTCTTGAATCTGTGTCTTGTGCATTGTATGCTAAGCCTCAACATGTAAGATTTTTACTTGTGGCGCGTGAGCAAACTGACAGTAGTATTCGCTAAGCTTGTGTGTTCACTGATCCAGGCCGGATCAAAGATTATAATTATAATAAGGATTAGTGGCCTTATATGATAAAATATGATTGTAACCATTTTTATCTCGATGAACTCTCTTGGTAAATATAGAAAAAATATAGAGATGCGGGTGCTTTAGTAAAACGAAAATGTTAATTCAAAATTGTTTGGGTTTCAAAGGAAAATATGGTGGTAGGATTAAAAAATATGTACGTTTTTTTAAAGAAAAATACGTTCAAAAAACACGAATTGCACCGTATGGGCGCTAGGCTATAGTCTAAAATACCCACATAATAAATGTGGCACGCGCGTGGCGCGCGGTATATTTGCTAGTATAATAAAGGTCATACTTTTTATTTTTCATCAATATAATTGTGGAACTCTATGTAATTTGCAAAGAAATTCTCAATCAAATACATTATACGAGTTTTGTTAAAAAAACACCAGTCCAAAAAAAAAAGCTTTGGACTTTGGAGACCCGAAACAGAAAGAGAGGGGTACAACGAAGAGCGAGTAACTTTAGGATTCGCGCTAGCACGATCAGCGGCTGCCCACCCAAAAGCCAGGCAACGCCGTGTCTTGTCACAAAGGCGAGCGACGCGGCGACTCCGATCACCACCGCTGCCCGCCGTCGTCCTCCGCTGCCACCGGCGCCGGGACCAGCTCGCCGGGGAGCCATGTCGCGGTCCTTGAGCATGAGGGGGAGCATGAGGTCGCGCCGCGACCTGCCTCCTCCCGAGAAGGTGAGGGATCCATCCCCCCGTTTATCCCCTTCCCTCCCTAGGGCCTCTGCTCGAGCCCCGCGCGTCAGGTGAGCTCGTGCGTGGGTGAGCCCGTCCGCGTTAGTGCGAGTGCTCGTGTTTCGGGCGTGTGCGCAATGAGCAAGTTGGATCTCGGGGTACCGACGCCTGCGCCTCCGGGGCGTGGGCTCTCATTGCCAATTTGTTGGTGCTAGGGTTCAAGTAGCGGTTCGTGCTGAGGGCCTGCAGTGCACTTCGGCGTGGGCTCGCGTGCGAGAGGATAAATATTTGGATAACAATAATGTTGAGTTTCGCTCGATTGAGCCTAGCTGTCTACACAAGGACACTGCATACCTTTTTCATTTCAGTTACAAATGGAAGCAAGGAGCAATCCTGCATAGGATTCCATCGTTGATACTTTTAACACCAGATTGCCATATCATAGTGACCTAGCAACTAGCATTGGTGTTTTCTCTTCCCTTAGCTTGGCACAATTTACTGGAACAAAACAAAGCATATATTTTACCTCAGAAGTCAGAACCAAAAAAATGCTTTTATGTGATTTCCTATCGAAACTCCAAAAGTTCCTTAGATAGCTGTTCCGGTTTTCCCTCATGAATTATTGATATCTGTAGAAAGCAATAATTATCCGTTAAGAGGGTAGCAACATTTCGAAAATTAACTCAATGATGTAAATATCCATGACTGCTTGCCCTACCACCTTGTGGGTTCTGTGTTTCGACTTTCAAGCCTTAGGTTGGGAAGAGAGTGGATTAGCAATAAAAGGTTCTCCTATCTACTCTTAAGTATTTCCCTGCACCCTTTTAGCATTAGCTGTTATGCGAGCTTGTTCTTCCTTGGCAGCATTAAGTTGTATTTTACGCACAGGTCCTGTAGATTTTTACTCAATTAATAATGGTGAACCAAATGTCTCAGACAATTGAAAAGCTTGAGGCTATGGTGGATGGAGGAAATTTCTATGAAGCTCAACAAATGTACAAGTCAACTAGTGCAAGGTATTACATATATGGTTTAACTTCATAAGTAGTAGTTGGCTCCCTTTGGTACCCTTTTGCACCAATTCATCAATCTATGCTTCAGTCTATATTTAAAATCTCTTATTACATGATGGAGATCAACATTTTGCATCATTAAATTACTTCAATTTGACTCCCTAAGAGCTGAATTCGTTTGATTTGACTCATATAGCATTTTAAAATTTCTCATGTCAGGACGTGCATATAGCGCATTTCAAGTAAAATAAGGAACTTTTTTTTTTGCATTTTTGACAAGTGTTCATGCTTGCATTGGACTTGCCTTTCTTAAGCCAAGTATAGCACATATTCTGCTGAGTAATTTAGAAAATAATTTTATTTGAGGCTGTATATGTAAATTTCTAACAAAATTTTACTGGGTGCGAAACAATGTGATTTCAAGGATTGAAATGTGGTAGATAAATAGAAACAATAAATATCCGAATATTATGCGTAAATTTTAGTGGTGTCAGGTAGGGGAGAATGTAGTTTCAAGGATCAAAATACACCATTAAGCCATCTTAACTTGTTTTGGTACATCTCGTGTAGGTATATTGCTGCCCAAAAGTATTCAGAAGCCTTGGACATCCTTCAGTCGGGTGCTTTGGTACAATTGAAGCATGGGCAGGTTACTTTTCTCCTTGTGATGCAAAGTTCAAGTTCACAGATATTGTTAGCAGCTAATTTCATATACCAATTTGTACCAAAATTATTCATTAATTTCAGCTCGTTATGTGGGTTTTCTTAATTTCATATACCCAAGTGCACATTTTCTTCAACTCCCCCGCCCCCCATGGAGGGGCTGCACAACCAAAAAGTAAAAACCAGCTTAAGCTAGTTTGTTTTATTCATGCATTTGCTTCCTCTGCAGCAAGCTGTTAATATCTTGTGTTTATTTTTTTCTTTCTTTTTTGCACTTCAGGGATAATATTTTTTCTTTCTTTTTTGCACTTCAGGGATAATTTACAAATTTGCATTCCATTTTACTCTTTAACTGGAAACAGATGTGATGGTAGCAGGCAGCCTGTGCTATAGTATAGTGAGGTGCTTTAGAATTTCTGGAAAAATGGTAGTACACTAATTTTGCTGTTATCTATTTACTTACTTATGGCAATCTGAATTGGTATTTGACACAATCCATTGTAGAAGCAGCTTGTAGAACTTCGAAATCCTTCCATTTTTACTTATTGGTAAACGATCTCGATGTGTTTATATTGTTATGAACAATTTCAGGTTACCTGTGGTGGTGAACTTGCAGTCCTCTTTGTTGAGACCCTTGTCACGGGAGAGTTTCCATACGGTGAAGAAACTTTTGGTCAGGTTTTTTCTTTTAAGGCAGCACAGGGCATAAATTCCTTTAATTGATCATCAAAATATATCCTATAGTTATTCAGCTTGTCTTTCCTTTAATTAACTAGCTAATACATTTGTACAATATATCACTTTTAGCTGCTCCTAGCTAGTCCATTGAGCAAAAAGATTAACAATTTAGTGTACCTCTTCTTGTTTTTTCTTTGCATACAGAAAATCTTGTTGGTCCTCTTATGGTTCTGAATCAACTGAATAAAACACTTACTTTTTAGCAAATGAAAAGCATGTCTTTAGTAAATAGATATCATATTTTGTGATAGTAACTATATTGTGTAACATTAGATCGTATCAGAAAGATGTATGAGGCATTCCCCAGGATATCTGTTCCGCATTTCCTTGGAGATGACTATGATGATGAGGGGCATCAATTATCAGAAGCTATTTCTGCTGCAAAAGCGCGTGCAGAGAGTTGTTCATCATTCCTGAAAGCTGCTATCAGGTACTGTTACACGAATTTTATTAAATGCAAGTAAAACTAAACAAACTTGTGCCATTAAAGCATCAAATTATTTCACCCAAAGTAGTGTTTTGTGCATAACCTTATTTGACTTAGCAGATAAGATCAGTGAGTTATTGAGATTATAGTGATAAGATAATGGATGGTTCTGACTCATTTGTTCTCATCCCATATGAAAATTAAGAATTATCCAATTGGTTAAGTCAAAACATAAATATAATTTTCCATAATATTGATCTCGTTCATGTGTTTTAGTGAGTACTTTCAAGAGTTGGTCATGCTGTTATTTCAAGATGAAATTTTGCTTATGCTAAAATATTTTGTGGTTTTGACACTGCAATACGATAACTGTTTTCACACTTACTCTTTTACTGGGCATTGTGATTGTTCTCTCCATTATCAAGGCGATGCCTTCATGAGACACTAATAATGTGTCATTTATATATTATTAAGGTGGTCTGCTGAGTTTGGGACATCAAGAAACGGTTCTCCTGAGATGCATGTTATGTTAGCAGAGTATATATATTCTGAATCTCCAGAAACGGTAACTTGCTATAATTTATTGGCTGACAAGAATGTGGATGTCTTCTGTGTTAGAGCTGCAATTGGATCGCTACCTGTCGTTTCCAGTTTTAGTATTTTTGTGATTGTGCTCCGAGGTTTAATTGTTAGTACCTTGACTGCAGGACATGACTAGAGTCTCAAGTCATTTTGTGCGCGGAAATGATCCAAAAAAGTTTGCTTCTATGCTGGTGAACTTTATGGGCAAGGTAGTGATTTTGTTCTTAACAAATACTCGTCTTATGTAGTTTTTTTTTTAATAAGACGAGCGGTCAAACTTGTGGTAAAAAAGTCAAACGACCTACATTTTGGAACAGAGGTAGTAAGTTTTATGTAGCATGATACTCCAATCCTTTTTGTTGTGTTGTGCAGTGTTATCCTGGTGAAGATGATACCGCAATTGCACGCGGGGTCCTAATGTAAGATATCCTTTCATAAATGTTTTAAGGGGATGGGGGGCATTCTTTCATGTATGAGGGAGACCTTCAGTGTATTTGCAATGCAATAAGTTTCTGAGTTCTGTTATCTTAACAGTGTTAGGTAGAGGTTAGCAGTTAGCTAGACCATAGTTAGGGAACCCAGCTCAGTTAGCGGGACGTGTGGGTGTACACTCGCACCACCCACCCAGGTTTGAGTGCTCTCCAACTTGAATTTGGGTGCCTATTTCTTATATTTACAATGACATGTAGTTTCTCCTAGGTTGACCGAGTTTTTTTAAGTAATTGCTACATACACTGCCTAGGATTGATTGTCTTTATTAAATATAACAGTTATAAATACCACAAATTGCCTTCAGGTTGTATCTGAATGCTAAGAGTAGCATGCTTTAAAGTAAAATAGACTGTTTCTTTGGTGGAACAGTATATCAGCTTTGGGTCTATACCAAGTTTTCTGACATGATATCCATCATTCCTTAAGGTACCTATCTCAAGGGAACCTGAGAGATGCAAATTTACTTATGGATGAGATGAAGGAACAACTAAAATCCGCTAACTCAGAATTTCCGAAAACAGATTTGATTCAGTTCATCAAGTATTTGTTACCAACGTAAGTTTGTCCTCTTCTTTCGGCATCTTTTATCAATGTACAAATATCCTCTCTTTCAGACAGGAAAGTTTATTGCAGGACGAATGTTGCAGTTTTGCATGCGCCTTTTAAATTGTCAATTGCAAAATTTGCAGATTGCTTTATCTTGTGTGATCTTCCCACCTAAGATTATTTCTGCTATTGATGACTTGATTTGAAACAATTAGCTATAATTTAACAGAAGTTGATGTCCTGGTCTCTTCAAGGAAAAATTAGTAAGGGCCGCGGATATGTATAAGTTCTTGCTGATTGTTAAGTTCGAGGCTTCGAGCAAGTTTTTCTTTTATGTTGATGTATGCAAGGCCTTAAACTAAGTTAATATGGCAATCTGACAGGTGTAGCTTCACTCTTTTTTTTTCTCTAGGAATAGTTTTAGTTCACTCTTGACAACTTCATGTTGACCATGGGTTAATGTTTTTATTGCTTTAGTTCAAACTGTTAGGTTTGGTTGATGTTTTGCTATTAGACTGTGTCAGTCGTCTTCTCTAACTCTTTAGTACGAAGATATGTAAGATAATTTTTTTGTATTTTTATTTTTTTCAGTCTCTTATGCGGTATGTTGTCCCATATTAAGAGATTTGCTAGGTAACTTTATTTTAAATTCATACTGGTCCTGCAGAATATGTTTGAAATAATGTTCATAGAATATTTCAGGGTAGTTTCATATTGTTACTGTATACACTTATCTCATGGAACATATTATTTGTGCCCAGCCCTCTGGCATTTGTTACATTTCTCATTTTTACAGGCTTGAAAGAGATGCTTACCCTCTTTTTAGGACACTTCGACAGAAGTATAAGACAAGTACAGATCGTGACCCTGTGTTTCAGGAGGTAGTGTTGTTTCTCTATTATTTTGTACTAGCTCATAAAGAACAGCTGTTTAGCGTCACATGGCAACTTTTACAGTTGTGATCATAAGTTGACAGGAAATAGGATAACTGCTTCAAAATAAGTGGAAACAAATATTGGCAATAATGTGTTTGCGTGAAGATGATTTTAGATCCTGTAGGAACCGGTTGAAATTCTAGGAATATGCTTTCTTATTGTTGAGTTTTAGTATCCCTCCATTACTTTGACTATCAATTTCATTACAATATATCACAGATGCTACAGAATCAGCGTTGTATTAAATATTTGTGAAATATAATTTTATTGGTATAACTTTTGTACTCCATATATAATTTGACTGCAAGTCAAAGTTTATGAAGTTTAACCTTTTCATATCCTGATACGCCTATAAGAAACTAGTTGGTATTGCTGGAATTAACCTGTTATCATAGTATCTTGTCAAAACTAGAAAAATTGCAAACATTGGTAGCTCATGAGATGGCATGGTTGCATCTTTCAGTTACTGGACGAAATAGCTGCAAAATTTTACAATATACAGCGCCAGAACCCTCTAGAAGGACTTTTCGGCGAAATGTTCAAGGTAAGCCGTATCTTGTTTTGCCATAATGTATCTGCTTGCTATATTGAATCAATTTGTGAATATAAGGTACCAGCTGTTTTTAGCAATTTTTCTCGCTAAAACCTAAAAATCCTTGGTCTATGGATCTGCTGATGTTATTCTCTACGCTTTGCAGATATAATTCATGAGGAAAGAGTCTTATGTTGATGCCTTCACCTAAACTATTGGCTGAAATAATACAATTGCTGCCATAGCAGCTCTTGTTCTCTGAAGGTGCTTCCTCAATCATGAATATTCAAGGCCATGCATTTAGCATCTTACTGCATGAAGATATATACTCGCTCTGCTGTAAAATCGTCAATTAGTCTTGATTGTTCCTGAATTTTGTTTTCTATTACTTTTTTTCTATTTTGTTGTCCTTGCCCTGTTCACATCCGGAAATGTATCTTGTGTAGCCCACATTCGATCAAAATGATAGCTGATTTATTTTCATTGATTTTAGTTTATGATGTTATCAATAAGCATCCTTGAATCCTTCATCATTGCCGTGCTGTTGCTCAACCGGTCAGGTGGCTCGCAGTGGAGCTTTCTTAATGGAAGCACGGGATTTTGCGATTAAGATAGTTTGTAGTCCTCGAGCGAAACCCAATGGTGATATTAATTTATTTTTGCAATCTATAGTCAGGTTAAACAAATAAAGTGATCTCGAACTCACACAAAATGTATGTGTAAGACGATGAACTGCGAGTTGGGCATAGTATATATAAGACGATGAACTCCGAGCTGAATTTATTTTCTCCAAAACGAAGCAATGTTATCTAGCGCTGAACCAAGCAATGGGCTAGGTAAAGCATAGGAAATGTTTTCTTTTCGATCACAGCCGTGAGTATAAAATACGATTTAAAGCGCATATCATTAGAATTATGCACATTATTATGAGTGTGAATCAAATGAACTTACCTTTAATTGATGGTACATGACAAATGGTGCAGTTTATTTGAGTGCCTGAGTGATTAACATTTTTTTAGCAAGAGCTAGATTATATAGAAATACTCCCTCCGGTTTGGTAAAACAAGTCGTTTTGGACAAGGTTTGAGTCAAACATTGGGAATATAAATCATGAATAACATTTAAGTTGTTGAGTTTGAAAATGTGAAAATTATATAAATAGATTGGTCTTGAAAATTACTTTTATAAAAGTATACATATATAACTTTTCAAGAAATACTTTTATAGAAAAGAGAAGTCAAAATTGTGCTTTGGTGACCATGTCGCTGTCCTAAACGACTTCATTTACCAAACTGAAGGGAGTAAAAGAGATTTTTTAGAAGCTAAAATGACACATTTGAAACGAAGAATTTTGGAATAAGCCGGCAAGGCAACCATACAACTGCAGTTATGCAGAGGAAATGCGATGAAGTACAATAGAACCCAGTTGATAATGCAGCTTTACAATTTTACTAAAATAAATAGTAATTCGTACACCATCATAATAATAAGCGAGCCTGGTTAGGCAACTTGCTTACAATGTGTTGTTCATGTCAGCCTTGGCAGCATAAGCACTTGGCAGCCCCGAGATGCTGATCCCAGCACGGACTGCTGAGTGTTGAACCGGGCAGAGCTATTCCTGTTGTAAGCACGAAAGGGGCACCAACTACGGTCAAACTCCATGAGGTGATTTGGCTGTTGAGCTTGAGCAGCCCATTTGAGTAGAGAGAACTCTCCTCTGTTCGGCTAATTCTCTGATCTCTCCAACCTCAAATAGCAAGCCCTGTAAGTGCAAAAGTACAACAATTACCATGCTGTAAGCAAGAAAGGGGCAACTACGGTCAAACTCCATGAGGTTACTTAGGAAATTTGTGCATGCTATGTGCGGTAGTTGCTGATCTTGTAGTGGTACATCGCAATGCATATCACGACTTACCTTCTGAAGAAATCTCTCATTGTGACCTATGTCCGGTGCAGCATGTATCGTTCTCTTGTCCATCAGCAGTGGTGGAGGTGGAGCCAATTGTTACATGGGGCCTACCTCAGTGTGCACAGGAAGATGAGGGGTGGCCATTTGATAGACCAAGTAACAAATTAGCTGAAATCTTGCCATTTTGTAAGGACTGGTCTTAAGAATTTCAAACTGCAGGGGCAGAGGGACCAGGACCCACTTTGGCCATTCCAATGCTCCGTCCCTATCATGTTCACACTGACCATGAACATTCCACTGGCATAAGCTTCATCACATTGCCTCCAACCAGCAGCGACAAACGCCAGTGAGAAATATTGATATAGGAATAACAACTCCCAAACAAATTCTTGCATCATTTCCAAAAACTGCAGCAGCAGCGTTCATTATAACTCAGCCACCACTGTCGCCAACTATATGTAAAACCCTTTCTTTTAGCTCTTCAATTTTCTGCAAGGGTCATTCATATTGCGGTGAAACAATAAGTGGCACTGGGATCATCAGAAAATGTAGCACATAACTGTGGTCTTTGTAAGGAGTAGAAACTTACATCATAAGATCTTGAAGCCCATCCCTCAGCAGAAGCTGCAGCTTCTTTTAGGTGAGATTTTCTAGGGATCTCATGGGAAAGAGTGTAGGTAGAGCTCTCTGTTGCCTCAGCTACCCATATTTGCCTCATCTGGTCTTTCTGTCGCTTGACCAGATTACTAAAACCAACCTGAGCAACAAATGTAGAAAAGTTAAACTATGCACTTGCTTTGAAAGGGTTAAAGCTGAAAAAATGTAATAACAAAAAAATTGCTGCAGATGACCTTCAAGTGTCTAAGCAACAATTTCCACAAAGTGGTGTTCAATTTAGAGGTTCAAAATAAGATACAGAAACTTGAGCTATAGACACCAAAATCAAAATATCACATACTGTGTTTCCAGAGAGGGTGTGACTAAATAATGCAGAGCCTTCGCCTGTGGTTGGGGAAGAAAAACTAACTGCTAGAAGACAATCTTGCTCTTCATACTTTTGTTCGCAGATGAATTTAGATCCATCTGTTAAAAAGAGCCACTGCCTTTTCTGGTTGCTACATAAATAACTATTGCCAACATATAAAATAACACCTGCAATGTCAAATTCACTGAAACAAACAGGGATTATTCAAAAGGTTCATTACTACAAGGTAGAAGATTCAGGAAGTTAAATTTGGGATTAGACTGACCTTGAAAGTGGCACCTCACCAAAATTTGAAAGTTCAATTGCTTTACGAGGAGTGAAGAATGGTCTGGAACAAGAAACATGGTTAAAGTTGCACGATGCAATGTAACTGGAGTGCAGTCATGTATCTTACTTAAAATGTGTAGTCTGAGCAGATGCTAAGGGCTTCCAAGATGTAGATGATCCTCTGCCGTGCAAGTAGAGGATTTCAGAACAATGGTTCAAAGGCATCAATCCCGTAACAGAATAAATTTGTCCCTCGACAAGATCAGATTTCTGTCAATAGCAATAATGAAGCTTTAATGCTTTACACCAAAAATCATGTCTTCCCTTTTCAACACAGAATAAGATGTTTGCAACACTTATACACTGCAGATGATTGTGCCATACCTGCATATCAGTAGGGTTCCAAATTGTTATTAGCCCTTCCTTGTTGCTAGATGTTGAAGCAGAAAGTTTACTGACAAGGCCCATCACCCTCACTTTCAAAAATGGAGTAACATCTCTTGAACTAAGGTCAGCTGCGTCAAGGGCCTTTTGAATCTTCTTAGCTACTTCATTTTGCATAACCTCCTGCAGCATATAGGTACATCATGTGCAACTTTCCATATAAATATGAACTAACAGAAGCCAGATCTACTTACCTTCTGTTTTTCTTTATAACATGAGAAATGCATCAACTGTTCTGAGGTCATGCCTGCCATTATAACTTCAGGTTCAGCTGCACGCTCTAGCATTTTGCAAATTTTAGCCCCTTCCTCGTTATCATCTGTACTGTCACAGTTTTCTTGTTGTTCAAACAGAATATCTTCTGCAATCTTAGATACTCTGCAAGAAACATGAAATGTTACTGCAATGGCACTGAATGGGGGATAATGATAGGAAAAAAAAGAAAAGAACCATAAAACTAAACCCAACTTTGATCCAAAAACTTCAGGTCGCTAGTCTGAATGTTCTTAAACTAATTTTATGCAGCAATCTAGATTTCATAAAGCAAATTTCTTTACACTAGGGAATGCTTTTTTGAATATCTAATGGTGCCAACAGGCAACCTGCAGCAGTGAGCAGCCTATCACCATTCACCAGTGCACGTGTACATTTATATGGTGCCACTTGCTGGGAAACAAATATGTTTGGAAGTGTTTTGCAACATGGTTTCTCCAACAGACTTGCCTGCTGGTTTATCGGGAAAACCTCTGTGCAGATATCTAACAGACAATTAATTAGATATTTAAGAGGACAACTGCAATTTTAATTGCACAATAAGGTAATGGTAGGAGGAGAACCCTGTCTTGAGCTACCAGGATGAGGATCAAAGGTAATTGATAAGCACAAATACGTTTAGAGAATATAACTTCATAGTCCCCATACATCAAATGACCAAACATGCTGATTGCTGAGAATGTTCTAAACTGAACAAAAATAGTCACACCAGACATATTTCTTCACATGCTGCACATGTATGAGTGATTGTAAGGGTACTTTGATAGTTTAATAGTTAATCTACTTCTATTAGAGGAGTTATGGCGTTCAGTGCATTCAATTGTATTGTTTACTAGTCGCATAATTAAGTACCTCTGCTCGTACAGTTGCAGCGCCTTTCTTTCCATCCTTTCAGATCTCACAATAGAACAACCATCAGGCAACCTGAAGTACACAATCAAGAGTTAACATGCAGGTATCCGATCCTAGTTCTTTTTCTTTTTTTTTCTTTTGACAATTGTGATGTGTTTAGTTTGCATCCAGTTGTATACCTTTCCCGGTAGAGAACAGGATATATCCTTGTGATTCCTACCAGTGTCCTAGGAACTCTACCACCAGAAGCTTTTATGCACTTGAATGCCAGTGGCTGTCCAACATGCTTGCCTGATGCGTATGTATGGTTATAAAAAAGAATGCAACAGTTTGATAAGGATAAGCAGAATGTGGAATGCAAATACTCAGTTACAAGTACTCATAATGGTATTGTTCTTTTTTAAAAAAAATTGAGTACAACAGGCACATACAGAATCCCAAGGCCTCATCCCATCTTGCACGGTAGGTGCCATTTACGTGGACCATTAACTTGACAGTACCAGATGCCTGAAAATATAATGTCGTCAACAAAGACATTTAATAACATGTTAGTCCTTATTTACAGCTACTTAATGGATCATGGGATCAGGCAAACCTCATGAAATGACACAGGCCCAGACCAACCACATAAAGAAGCTCCCCATATCTGCCAAGATGGAACTCATATTAGGTCAAACACGTTACAAGTTAGTGATTAACTATGTTTTTGTCCCCATGAGAAATGAAAATAGCATAATACCCGAAGCTTCTGTCCTAAGAAAAGCTTCCTTTTCTCTAGTTGTTCTGAAAGTGCCATATCTAATGATGCATCAAGTGAATACCTGCGAAGAGGCAGATACTGGAAATCGTTGATGTCTTTCAGTTTCAATGCAATGCAATAAGGTGAAAGCAACCACATACCATCCATCAGTTAATTCAATTTTTGCAGACACGTGTCTATTAGCTGCTGACAAGATGTTATTGCCATTGCTGTCTTCATTATTATCTACCTTGTCAACCTCCAACTTATTGTCAATTTGGTCAGGACAAGAGTAAATAGCTGAGATGCACAGGACCATCATCAAAGATGGTGAAGCATTCCCTTCTAGAACTTTTTTTATTGCTGACCGATGGCCATGGTTCACTTCTCTGTCATACCTACAATCCATGAAAGTTCATAAATAAATGAAATGCATCCATACAGCTGAAATGGAAAAAATAGAAAGCATGCATATCATCTCACCGGTACTTAAGCTCCTCAAAAACATTGTCAACCGTCAAGAATTTACCAGCAGCTCTAGTTGGGTAGCATCTCTCGAGTGAAGCAAGTTTCCACACAATCCATTTATAGTGGTTATTTACCCACCTAAAACAGGAAAACCAAAGTGACCTGATATCCAGGATGTCTAAACATTTTCATAATTTTATTTGCACACAGTTGCATACAGAACATATCTAAGTCAATATATATTGATCCTAGCATGACGGAAATGAAGCAAAAAAAGAGTTTAATGAATGGGTCCACAAAAGTTCATTAATTAAGCAGCTCACCAGAAACAAATTAAACTGGAAAGGTAATGATCAAACCATTTTTTATCACTTACTGAACAAAAGCACTATATCAGTTAACCTAACATAGCATTTGTTGGGATTCATGAAATTTCCTTTTCTGCTGGATTGTTGAGTAGAACCCTTCATTCTTTTCTATTAAGGATTATCCATATATACCCCATATCCCTATCTAAATCCCACCTATCTATCCCACAATTCAAACACCCCATAAAGGTCAATATTGTATCATCCGCGTGAAATACTGGAACATGGCATCCAAGAACACTCATTACTCTTTAGTTGCATATGATAATGAAGCGCCACATGTAAGCAGCATCTTCTGCAAATCTTCAGCCCCAGTACCCATATTCTGAAACTTAAACTTCTCAGCTCTTTTTGCATCCATGAGCTTCACGTCATCACTTACATGTTCAGTCTGGTCACAAGAAAGATTCATAGTTAACAAACTGAGGAAACAACACACCTGCAGAAAGAAATGCAAGGATGCAACACTGTATGTACCAAATATTTGAAGCAAGGAGGACCACCAAAATATTCTTTGCAACTTTTCCTTTGATGTTGGAAAGGATAACGTGCAGATAGCTTTGTCCTACAGGGACTGATCTGAGTTGACACTACTTTGGATTCTCCTGTGAACAATAGTACAACCAATCAAGTGGGAATGAATCTGGAGAATGTGCTTAACTATGTATCACCATCAGCTTACCAGCAGAGGACAGTTTGTTGGTTTTTATTGGCGTGGTGAACCTATCCAGTTTTACCAAGGATGTATCAGAAGCATAACATCAAGAAGTTACAACTTGCTAGACAGGATTTGAATCAAAGGACCTGGAAGAACGGGGCCGTTTGAATGGAGATATGGAGCTTCTTCCCCCAATTATTCTCTTTCCATTAGCTAATTGGTCCGTATTTCCGGAACATGTAGCCATGTAGTTAGTAATGTCAACCAATGGTCCAGCTGGCATATGGTGCCTCTGGGTCTTGTCTTTGCTGTCAACTGCATAGTTACCTTCGGATAAACATCTGGAAGGAGGCTTCGGGACCTTTGGAATTTCGTTGATTGGATGATATTCCCTACCCATATGAAATTTATTAGCATTTCCTTTAGTCACAGGGGTATCAGGTACAGCATATACGATTGATTTAGTTCTGTGCAATAAGTTAGATTCATCTCCTTTTGGAGAAATAATTGAATCTGCAGCTGATGCCAGAGAGCGGCCTCCTGAATCATTTGGTGAAACCGCTAAATCTGAATCGCCCAAAAGGCTTTTTGCACGTTGTAGTGCACCAGTAGAAATAGCCATTGATCGGCCACCAGCAGTGCTGAACCTGATAGAATGCTCACCGGCATCAGAGGTAGTTTTAGAAAATCCGAACTGCTGGTGTCTATCTATAAGTATGGAGTTTTCTGTTGGACAAAAACCCTTATAAGGACCACCAGAAATTGCATGTGCAGATGCAAAATCAAGCCTTTGTTCTGGATTGTCCCGCTTAACAGTTATCTTCGTACCTAACTTATCACCCACATGCCCAAAAAATTGTGTTGAAAGGGTATTCTCCTCCAAGCCCAATAAGGTAGCAGCTCGAGAAACACCAGTTGAAGATACATTTACTGTTCTTGTACAGCTTGTCTTGAGAGGTGAAGCAAAGACTGGAAATTTTTTGTCCATTTTAACCAACTTGCAGTTATCTGACAAAGGACAACTCAGAACAGCAATAAATAAAGCGAAAATGCATGTAGGTTTAAAACTGCAAACATGCTCCTTTAATCCTTTTGGAATAAGTTTTTCTACTAATCAACGCATCATTATCATCATCATGCCATATCACTATATCAGCTTGATAACTGCAGACTGATCATATTCCATGCCCTTCAAATTTGATCACACATCATACATTTCAACTTGGACCCTTGTCATAAGGCTTATGCAACTGTCTGAACAGTAAAGTTCACTACTCTAAATGAGCATGGCAGAATGAATGGTTTCAATAACCAAAGAAATAGATTATGACAAGGATGCAATATTCTTTCTTCTTTTTATGGCAACTAAAAAGAACTGGTGGTTCATTCCTAGAAGTATTGTAAACAATGTTTGGTAGCTTAATTTTTACAACTAAAAAGGAATGATAGGACCTCAGATTTAATCAAAACGATATCTTAAAATAATGGCAGTGTGCATTTTTAAAATAACTTTTCAATATACTCTAGATCTATATTCTATCTGTTATTTATAAATTCGATATTTCAGAATGTGTGCATTTAAACTGTAACTACATAGCCAGGGTTGTCATTGAAATTGCCATTATAATATTACAATTTTGTTAAATTGCAATCCCTCGATTCAAAAATACAAGACATTTTGTTTTGGGAAAAGTCAAACTTTGGATACTTTCACCAATAACTAGTAAAATTATAAAGTATGTTTAGCACAAAAGAATTATACAACTAGATTCACATTTCAAAATGTTTTCACAATATATAGATTTTACAGTTATAAGTATATATTTTGCGAGAAAACCTTGGTCAAAATATAACTTTGAACACCGAGCCTTGAAAACATGTCTTTTGTTTTTTAATAGAGGGAGTACTATTGTTGACTTTACAGAAGAAAACGTCAGAATGGAGGCTACTGAATATTTAGTATCAGTTGCCACACAGCAAAATAACCTATAAAGTTTGATATGCATGCTAAATAGTAGATACCTCTGTTCACATCACCACCTTCCTCCAAGACAGCTTTTGCCTTTCGCACTGAGCTTTCACTGACCAAGACAGACTTTCCAGATCCAGTTTGAAACATTGGCACTGAACTTCCACATTCTTCGTATCCTTTCAAAAATAACATTGTATATAATGTTTTAAAGGTCAACAAAGGAATTGAATGTGTATCATGTGTGGTTTGTTTTGTGAATCTATGCTAAAAATCAGCTGCATAGAAAGCCCTAGGGTATAGCTGAGTATTCTAAGAGATACCTTTCGTTGCAAATTTTCCTTGCTCCAAGAGGGTGCCCCTATGTCTTGAACTTTCATTGTCAGGTGAAAACAGTTGTATTCCAGCCTGGAAAATTGGGTTTTCAGCAAAGCCATCTCCAATGTCACTATTTGCTGGTTTGCACAAGAGACAACAGTATTTAGGAGGCTACACAAAAGCCACCTGTAGCAACTTTGAAATCCAAGTGAACGAACTCTTAATTTAGAACATAAATGTACCTCTTATTACAGCACCTTTAGCCTCTGAGATAGCGTGTGCATGTCTTGAGTTGTTGCTTAAGATAGACCTTCCAAGTCCAGTTTTAATTATTGAGGTAGCACAAACATCATTTAGATGAGCTTCATCTGAGGAAATCACGGTAGAAAACATGTTTGTCAGGGAAAAAACATACATGTGCACAGCGATTACAAAGTGGTGACACGTGATGTTTTCAGCATGATGTACCTTCCAATTCCTTTGCAATGTTCCTTGGCTCCAGAATTGCACTTGCCCTTTTAATTGAGATCTTACTTACTGTAACTGACCTCCCTGACCCAGTCTGAAACAACGGCAAGTGACCATCATCCTTGTAACATTTCTCTGCAGTGAAACAAAGATTATCAAGTGAGAAACATTGAAGATGTATTAATATTGGCATTTTTGTATTGTTGATAAATTGAAGAGAGTGTACACAGAATGGCTCAAAGAGACAAGTTTTCACAGTGAACTCAGGAAAGGTGTTTATACCTTGCGCTGGAGTTTTTTCCTTTGGGGTAACAGTTTTGCCGTTCATAATCAAACTGCTACTCATCAAAACAGAGGTTGGAGTTTCAAATTGGAAAGATGTAGCGCAAACATTGGTATCTCCAATTACTGAATCTCACAAAGGGAAGTAGAGATTAGTGAATCCTGTGCATTACATAGTAAAGAAAGAAATTGCGTTTGTATACGTGTTTTTACCACTTCTTTTAGCATCTCCATCCTCCAAAACTGTCCTTGCATTTTTAATTGAGCTCTGTTTCACAGCAACAGGCCTTCCTAGTCCTGTTTGGAATATTGGGAGCTGGCAGCCAGTATCCCATTGTCCTTCATAAAAAAGAAGTGAACACTTATTATCACGATTGAATTTATAAAAGTGCAAAGACATAGTCCAGTTCTTGTATCTTACCAATATTTTCAGCACCTTCATCCGTCAGCACAGCCCTAGATTTCTCGATGGATCTTTCACTGATCAAGACTGGTCTTCCGGAACCGGTTTGAAATATTGGAGACTGATCAGGCCTACCAGGACCCTCCACGTTTACTAACAATAGAGGAATTGCATCATGACACTAAGAAGGCACCAATTCGGAAGTAATTAGGTAAATAGTAAATGTAAACAGTACAATAATCGATGTTACCTGTTTTTATATTATTTTCCGCTAGCACAGCCTTAGCTTTCTGTACAGATGCCATACTGATTGATACAGCTCTACCTGAACCAGTTTGGAACATTGGAAATTGTTCCATGCCATTCACGCGTCCTACATCTCCAGCAATTAATCACAAAATAAGGCATCTCTGGAATCATTTGGTGAAATATTCGACACTTCTTAATATAGAACTCTTATTAGAATAAAACTAACCTTCATTTGTGACCGTTTGACCCTCTAAAACAGATCTTGCCTTATCAATGGAGCTCTTGCTGATTAGGACTGATTTACACATAGCGGTATGGAACATTGGTTGCCTGGCACCAGCAGCATTCTCAATATTTTCTAAAAAACAAGAGAATGGCATTTCATAATTAATGACATGTTTTCCTAGTATGAAACAAACCTAAACTATAGAGAGAAATTAAATGTCATCACATGAAATAGGAAAGCACTTCCTACCTTCTAAAACAGTTCTTGCCTCCTGAATCGAGTCCTCACTGAGCGAGACTACTTTGCCCGATCCAGTTTGGAGCATTGGGAAGGAGTTATCTTTATGCGCACCACCTAAATTTCGCATTATACCATCTCAATATGGCACCACATGATTTTATCAAAATTATCAGAACTTGCACCCTTTATTGCTAGTTGCGAGATACAGAGTCGAATGTAATCTCCAGAACAGAAAAGGGAGAAACAAGTCTAACCTCCAAATGGAACATCTGAGTTTTTATGTTCACCCTCCTGGTCGGCATCATCGCCAAATGGTTGCTCTGCAATAGACAAACTCATCAACCCAATGTTGAAGACATAGAGAAATGAACGTAAGCAATGCCAATTCCAATCTACCAGATATCCAACAATACACGACAATTCAACCAAACAAAACAGCAATCCGGCGCAAAAGTTCTTACTTCTCTTCTTGTTATTGTTAGCAGCCTCCTCCACCTCCTCCCCGACCAACGCCCTGGCCCTCCTTATGGCCCTCTCGCTGACATCCACCGACCTCCCTGATCCAGTGGAGAACAGTCCAGCCCAATTGACACCCTCAGTCACTACTTCTGTCCCATCGCCTTCTATCAGCTTATCCATCGCTGCGGATCCCATCAACGAAAACAGGCGGCCACCGCCCAGTTAGACACCTCGGCACTGAGGGCAAACGCGGCAAGAACAACGCGTGTGCATGGAGAGGAAACGGATACCTCCGAGGAGTAGGTCGGTCATGGAGGGCAGGCGAGGTCCGTCGGCGCCGTCGTCGGAGCCTAGGTTTTCTGACGGCCGAAGGGGGTCAGGGGTTAGCAACCCATCCATGATTGAGGTCAACACCAATGCAGGGGTACACACGGATGCGGAGATCGAACCTTCGGTTGGCGCGTGGTCGGGCGGCGGCGGATGAGGAGGGGCGAGGTCAGGCGGACCCGCCGCCGCGTCGGCCGCCGCCACCGCCGCCGCCGGGGGCGGGTCGGGAGGCGCGTCGGACGCGGGGACCCAGACGAGGCTGCCGTCGGGCTGACCCAAGACCTGCCACCTGCTCGGCATGATCCCCGGACCGCGGCGAGGAGGCGGAGCGGCGGCGACGGAGACGACGGGGGAGGAAGTAGATAGAAACGGAGGAGGAAAAGAAATTCGAAAATGGGGAGAAGGAAGGGGAGGGAAATGATGGAGCGGCGCGGGAGCTGGATTCCTGCGTGGCGCTTTTTTTTTCGTCCTTTCTTGTGGGCCGAAGGAAGTGGAGCGGACGGGCCGGGCCGAAGTGCCGGGGCACGCGAAAGTATGAAGAAGCCTTGCGATGCGTACACGGGCCGCACGGCCCAGCAGCCGACGCCGGCGCCGCCGCTGAGAAAAAAAAAGTTAGGTATGGCGGCGGCGGGCGCGCCCTGCGTGGCTGACGTCGTGGTCAGCCCAGCCGCCTGCTCTTGTTTGTTCTCCCACACCTGTCCCGCGGGACGGCGAGGCGTGATAGACTCCTCTTCCCAGTTGTAGGCTGTACTGCGCCGCCTAGCCAAGACGACCGGTTCGGCACCGTTCTGGCCGTACCAAGCTACGCCTGAACGGCGATGATTGATGAACGATGACCATGGATAGGGAAGGCCCGACGCAAGCGCAAATCATTAGTGTATTGTACCAATAAAGTTTGAAAGACCAATATATTTTCTCTGTCGTAAAAAATGATATTTTGGCTTTGTTTAAGTCCAACAATCGACTAATAAACTTATAAAACAGGAGTACTAATGTTTATGTAAAAATGTATTATGATAAATCTAATTATAATTATATTTGGTTTCATAAAAAGATATACCGTGAGTACGGCTTGAGTTGAGTTGTACTGAAAACAAAGGGGTCAACTGATATGAAGATGAACAAATTGAAAATATGTGTATCTTATGTGGTCTCTTATAGCTGATCACTCATTTCGGGTGAAATATAGACCAGATACATTAACCGTCGCTAAGTGTATCGTATTTTGGATATATCTTTACTTGATTGGAGTTATAGCTGGATAAAAAGTACACGCTAATTGATACAAGGATAAGAAAATTGAAATTCATACGTACCTTAGCGTGGCTAAATATAATTAACCACTCACTCGGTTCGATTGGAGAGTGAATCAATGCTATTTATGCAGAGTAAAGGTTATCATTAGACAAAAAGTTGAAAAGGATATCTAAAGATAAGAGGAGAAGAGAGCTATGTAGAATGGAAATAAAGATAATCAATAGTATGGTATTTGTTTTCTAAAAATGATGTTGTTTGCGATTCAAAAAAATCCTCTTTAAATAGCTATATATCCGTCAATGATATTTGGAGTCGCAACAAAACTAGAGCACATTCAAGCATCTGTCCATATTTTACTAAAGCGTTCAAGTCGCCGACAACCGTTATAAATAGCATGCACGACAAATTGAGAATATATCTTATCCGTTGTTTAAAACATTTATCGGTTTTCACACATTAATTTTCATTTCTGGAGGGTTACGATACATATTCCTTCAACTCCTAAGCTTTGGAGAACGATTTTCAAAATAAGCTATCTTGCTACTGCTCTATGATATAATTTCAAAATCCTGTCATATTGGTAAGCAACCCAAACCGTCCTTAACGAAAGACGTCACCCGTGTTTGTTTAGGTAAACACTGCCCTCCCAAAGTTGGTTGCACGGGTTGTCACCCAAAAAAAAAAGTTGGTTGCACGGACACGTTCTTCTGAGAGAAGAGATGCTACCCCTCCACTGTGACACGAGAGAATGCGTAGTAGTAGCTTTGCAGGGGCGGGGCGGCGGTGGGGTGTGGTGGAAACGCCTCGTGTTGACTACGCCCCGCCCACCGCCAGGTTAGCCGCACCGCGAGCTGGCGTCCACGTCAAAACCGAAGCGGCGGCAGCGTCAGAGAGAGAGAGAGGGAGAGAGGAGGAGGGAGCGCTGCGGCTGCGGGTGCGGGACACCGACACCTGCCGCGTTGCGAGGCGGTGGTGGAGGTGGAGAGGTGGGAGAGATCCAGGGGGCGCTCCGGCCGTAGAAGATCTGCTTGGTGCCCAGAGAAGAAACAACTAGGATACCACCGCCATCGAGAGCAGGCAGGCGGGTAGGGGAGGGAGCCAGCAGCCGGAGGAAATCTAGGGAGGAGGGGAGGAGGAGGGGGAGATCTCCCTTCTCGCTCTTCCATGGACCTGGGCGATGGCGGCCAGGGTGGGCAAGGGGAGTCCTCCGGCTCCGGGGAAGTCAGGTGAGCAGCGCCCTTCTCTCGTCTCTCTCTACCCCGCCGCTCTCCTCCCTCTCGCGCCGAGTTAGTCGGTGAGCATTGCTGGGGCCCGGGGCGGCGCTGTGGCGGCTGGCCGCGGAGCAGCTGGGCACTGAGTGAATTCGGTGGGTGTTCCGCCGGCGGTCGGCGGCGCTTGTGCTTGGTAGCTGGTGTTGACGGCTGTTCGTGCTGACCTGGAGCTTGTCCATCTCGCTGTGTGTCCCGCGGCGCTGGATTTGTCGGGCCCAAATAGCTCTGGTCTTCCCTGCCTTCCTGCAATTGTTTTTGCCAAGTATGTTTCTTCTGGTATCTGTTTCCGAGTAGGTGTTATCTCTTCGTCAAGCTTCTTGGTGGGGAATTAGAGTTCGAAAGGATCTGGGGGCAGTGTTTGATTATCAAGTTGGGTGAGGTGATATCGTCCTTGGTAACAGATGCGAAAATCTTTCGGTTTCTTGGTGGTGCACTCCGATTGCTATCTGGAATGCTGCTATCCAGGAAAAAGAAAATAATCCTGTTTTATACAAGCTTGCGTATGTGTCTTCTTTGGTTGGGCTTGGTTACTTTCTGCTGGTCCTTGTAGAAATGAAAGAGGACTACTCCTTTTGTTTCGCTCAAGCTTGTTAGACACACAATAGATGCCTTCAATATCCCCTGATTTTCATTTGAATGTTTCGGCTTTGGGCTTTATGAAATGATTTGCCTTGTTGGGTCAGGAAGAAGAGAATGAGGAGGAAAAGCACTGGTCCTGACTCCATTGCTGAGACAATCAAGTGGTGGAAGGAGCAGAACCAGAAGATCCAGGATGAGAGTGGCTCCAGGAAAGCGCCCGCCAAGGGTTCCAAGAAAGGATGCATGGCAGGGAAAGGAGGCCCTGATAACGGGAGTTGTCCATACCGCGGCGTGAGGCAGCGGACTTGGGGCAAGTGGGTGGCCGAGATCCGCGAGCCCAACCGCGGCAAGCGGCTATGGCTGGGCTCATTCCCTACTGCTGTGGAGGCTGCTCATAAATACGATGAGGCGGCAAAGGCAATGTATGGTCCCAGGGCACGTGTCAACTTTTCCGAAAACTCTGCTGATGGCAACTCTGGTTGCACCTCAGCACTTTCACTGCTGGCATCTAGCGTGCCAGCTGCTGCATTGCATGGTTCTAATGAGAAGGATGAGGTGATATCTGTGGATACTGAGGTGCATGAGGTGAAGACAGAAGTGAACAATGACTTGGGAAGTATCCACGTGGAGTGCAAGTCCGTGGAGGTTCAATCTGAGGAGAGCGTTTCACAGAAACAAGGGAACATAAGTTATGCTTACTTCAACGTCGAAGAGGTTGTTGAGATGATAATTACAGAATTGAATGCAGATAAAAAAATTGAAGTACATGAAGAATTTCTTGATGGAGACGATGGGTTTAGTCTTTTTGCATACTAGAAGTGTGGCCATGCGGAGCAGTAGGAATAACTTCGTTCTAGCTGTTAGGAAACACTTCAACCTGAAGCTCTGTAGTCATTTGTGGTTTTCATCTTACTGAGACGTAGTGTTATACTATGAGCCAACCAGTACAAGAAGTTGTCCTGTGTGTTGAGTTCCTGTACCATAGTAGGAAATGAGTCCATGTTTAATGAGTTATCTTGGTTGTTAATACTGCACATTTGCTCGGGAGAACTCAAGTTAGCTCAAGAAAAGGTGTTGTGAGAACACCGAACAAGAATTTAGAATTGCATTCGATTGCCCAAACAGTCATATGAGGAAGTTATTTCTCCGTAACGGCACATTCAGTTACAATAGAGTAATCTTACTTTTTGTGCCTGATACATGCATGGAATTTTCATTACTCACTAGATCCACATGGCTACACAATTATTCACAGTACAAGTCATTTATGAAAAATTTGTAAGGGGAAGTTGCAGGCATTCTCTAAATTCAAGCCACCTTGTTTCGCTGTGAAAGGTCCTTTGTTTGTTAGGCCAGTAGGTTAGCCAAATCCAGCCCCTGATCTCCCAGTTCATAGTCTTTCCTAATGTTGCGCCACAGATCTTCCACCAGACACTGTCTCCATACTCATCACGTGCAAAAATGACGCCCCCCTGCTTTGTGAACGGGCGGTACACATTTGAGTATCTGTCACGGAACCAGGCCCTTGGCTGAAGCAGCGAAAGCTTTGAAGGCTTTGAAGAATAAACCTCCCTACCATTTACACCATCATGAAGAAACCAATTCAAGGTTGCAGTGGTGCCATGCACAGACTGTTCAAATTTCCAGGGCCGTATGGCCAGTGTAAGGCTTTCAGTGACTGACGCCTTAAGACCAAATGAGTTTGGGGGATCAAATGAACCCTCAAAGCCCTTCTCAATACCGAATTCATGTGTGGGGTTATCATTGGACTTGCCAACTGAAACAGACAGTACATCAGATTGTTGCATAGGTGTGATTTGCAGCATGACACGTGATGGGAAGTGCTTCTCCTCGGAGCCATATCCACGTTCTGCCATGAGGGTCTCAGAAACCAAAGAGTCTACATCGCACCTGTAATGGAAGCCAAAAGTAAGTGTTATTCTTTACTTTTGTTTCCCTTTTTTAGATGGTTCATGCGTGTGGACATATGGTGTTTTTTTATTTGTATTTTTCTGTTAATAAATATGCTTTCCACAGTTAACCATAATATGTGAAACAAGCTTTTAGATTACAATATGTTAATGAATTTCAAGATAGTTCTGATTTAGACTAGTCAAACACGACTTTTACTAAGATCTGTATTGTTCATAGGTGAGAACATGTTGCAAAAATATACATGATTGCTTTCTCCAGGTCAATTTTACCGTACTCTAGGGATAAACCAAACTGTGACTTACCTCTGTTAATATTTAATTAATTTTTGACCTTTGTACTGAAAATCAAGTTGTTCTTGCTACTTTATGAAAAGAATGGAAATTTGGTTCCTAAATCAATAGCGATTTAATTGATTAATGTGAGCAAAATAGTCAATCACTGACCTTATGTTATCCACCTTCACCTCAACATCTATCCAGTTGTCCCTTCTGACTGTCCTGTAAGCTAGCTGAATCACACATTCGACTTGCTGATAAATGAGTGAGAAGAGAAGGCGCTCATCCTGTGTTGCTTCTGCAGGTTCTTCCATGCCCATGGCTATGACTGGGCAGTACAGCTGCACCTTCCAGAGCCCACTTGCTGAGAGGCCATATGAGAACAGTGGCGATGGCACCCCAAATGAGTGGTTCGAGGATCTCAGCTCAACGATCCAGTTAGTTACTGCAAGATTCATTGTCTGCATCCACTGGTCCTCAAGGTTTGCCCCAAGCATTTTAACAAGGTTCTTTGCAGCATCTCTGCACTTTGAACCAGTAAGCTGGGTTCTCAGTGAATCCAAGCATCCAGGACGGAGATCACGAGGAGCCTCATAGATGCAAACGAGGAAGGCCAGGGACAGGAAAACCATGTTGAACACGCCCTTGAAGTTGCCGTGAGGCTGTGCCCCAGGGAACCGAAAGGAAGATTTCTTGTCTGGACCATACCTCAGCACTGAGTTGACAATGTCGACAAACACCTGTATCATATCTTGTTCGTCTAGAGTTTGCTGTGTCTTTGTTTTCAGGTGGACTGGTTTTGACGTCCACAGGGAAATCGATACACTGTAGTTTGCAAAGATGGAGAAGGTAACATAGGATGGCTGGGGGATGGGAGGGGCTTTAACAACCGAGAGGTTCATCGTTGGCTGCGATGATGCCGATGCTGATGGTGTGGTGCAAATACAAAGGGACATTGCATTGGTGCGCCACTGGGAGAACTGGGGCAGGCTGGTGATCCAAGCCCATGCATCAGGAGCAAAGTTGGAGGCCATTGCTTTGGTGTTGGAAACTTAAGCTGGTGTTTTGATCAATGGGGGGAATAGGCAGGCTTTATAGAGGATGAAGGCAATGTTTTCTGGATAAAATTTTGGACATCGATGATTGAGTCCAGTAAGGCATGGCAAAGCTTGGGGCATAGCAGATTCTCTGTTTGATAACTAGTGTTTGGTTTGAAGAATTCCTGGTGTCAATTGGACCTTGAGGAATCACCCCTTTATGCTTCCGTGCTGAGCAAAAGGTAAACTGCCGCATCGAATTTCAAACTCGAGTTGGTGATTATGCTCTGTAACAAAGAGAACATATAGTTGTTTTAAAGAAGCTGGGAAAAGCGTGATGCTAAGCAGACAAATTTGTGCAGATCCTAGATAAGATTGCAATGAGGACCATTGTTGATTTGGTTGGCGTGTACGCCTGTCGGATCCGCTGTTGGTGTAATGGTGTTGCACTGTGGGTGGAACCATGGGTAGATTCTGCCTTTCTGGACGAGGAATGGATGCTAGTCTTGTACGGGAAACTTGTGCTGTCGATTGGCAATCGGAACCCGAATAATCTCGCTTTTCTGCTTTCGTGAGGTTTCAGGATTATCAGCTCCAGCCGCTTATCATTGCCCTCGTCTAATCTTATTCTATCGTAGCATCATCATACGATCTCCAACAAGCTTTCGCGGTCGCACCGCATCTTTGCTCCTACGATAGGCAGTTTGGCAGGCCAAACCCCGAGAGTTAGGACCATATAGTCCATATTCCTTGCTTAGCAGCGTTGCATTTCATTCACAAACAAAACTGCACTGCTCCCCCAAGAGTCCACAGATTCCACCAACCGCCTGGACCATAGCGTCACGGAGGAAAGAATAGTAGCCTGCTCACCTGGTCGGTAGCTGATTTTATGCTGAGAGAAAAATATTGCTCACTGGCAGATGGCTGATACTGGTTTATGCTGAGAGAAAAATATTGCTGGTGGATGGTTTATGCAGAGAGAAAAATACTGCTGGTCGCTGATAAGCCAGGCGAATATGGCGTAGAAATGCCTCAGTTTACCGAAAAACTGAAGTTATTCCAACGATTCTATTACAACAATCACATCCACCAGCCGCCAATTGGCGCAGCCTGGGCTAGCTAGACTTCTGCCATCAGCAATCACAGAGCAAGAAATGAAGCTCCAAAGTTCAGTGTCGCTCTAACGCTGCAAAAAGATCTCGGCGTGTACGTTTTGAACATCTGAAACACCCACGAATCATGATGAAAAGATTAATTTGTTCCGAACCATCTACGGAGTACATGTTATCCCATACCATGTATAGTCCCCAAAATTGCCAGAACATCAGCAAACAACCTGAACGCATAGCAGTTCAAACCTGTGGGTTCTGAAACGTGCACGAAATAAGAAGTGGCTTTGCCTGTATGAGGGAGCAAAATTCTTCTCAACCCAGTGACTTGGGGAGAAGGTGTATACTCTGACAGAGGTATCGCAATGTACAGAACCGGCGGAGGGCAGATCCACACAACTCCGGCGAAGACTGGCAGGATATGAGGCCCACAATCCTGTCAAACGGCAACAGCACAGGCGAAGGCCCTGCCCCCTACGGATTGGCAACCAGAGATCGACCAGCCTTGCCTCTCATTGTAAACTTCCACCTGCGAAACAGCAACAGATGGGATTTGGATCATTTACCGAATTCGGGAAAGGTGAACAATGGAAAAGTAACACCAGACATATCTACTAAGTTTGAGAAATCTTTTCAGCTGACAGACTTACAGCATCCACCGTTTCTCCAGAATCGTTGACCCCACCAATGTAGAACAAATTATTCTCCATTGTAACAGCGCATCCATATCCTCTCACGATGCTGGATGGGCTGCCTACCCTCCATGAATTGGCGCGTGGGTCGAAAATCTCTACGGTAGAGATCCTGTTGCTTCCATCATACCCTCCCACAGTGTATCTGCAAATGAGGCGAGTAACTTTTATGTTGCAGCAGTGAGGTATATGATAAAACAGATTGCATCCGGTCAAGAGTCTCACAGGGCTTCACCCAAGACAGCTATCGAGTGGGATCCTCTTCTTGTGCTCATACTTGGCAGCAGGGCCCAGAAACCTTCCCTTGGGTCGTACCTTTCTGCTGACCTGTGTTACAAAAACAAAAATTCAATAGGAAAGAAGATATCTAAACCATAACCATAGCATGGAGAGATTGATGAGGTGTCTTACTGTAAGTACATGTTGCCATCATAACCACCACTTACATAGAGAGCGCTATTAAATACAGCTGCAGCAGGAGCAAATCGCTGAAACAATGTAGCACACAAAAGCATAGATGTTAATTCCAACATCAAACCATCGAGGATAAACTAAACAAAGGAATCGATTCATGTTGCACAGAACGATAAAGATGTGGACAGATCCAAGGTATCCTTGATTTGGCATCCCATGATTTGGCATCCAATTCTCTCCAGAAACTATGCTGCCACGCATTGCAGTTTTTGGGATGCATTGTTTGATACATCCTGGATATAAAATATCTAGGATCTATGCTAGATCTAAGAGAATATATTAAACTAGATGTATTCAAATAATACATGTGTCCTAGAGTACAATACTCACCATTCTAATGCTCAAATAGCTATATGTATTGTAATATATTGGATTGCTACAGGTCTTACTATAATAACGACCAATCTTACATTTTGATGATGAGTAAACAATAATAAAACAGTAGTTTAACTGTCACAAAAGCATCCTACAATTCTACTGGTAAAAGATGATGAACTCACAAGATAGTAATTTGGAATTATAAGTAGAGTTAAAACACCTTCTATGTAAAATTTCCTTTTCATTTCTGCTCTATCTTAATGATCCTTAACCTTGTTAAACATCACACCGAGAAGACAGAATGGGCAGGTAGTAAAGCCCCCTAACCGTATTGCACTGGAGATAAGTTTGGAAATAATCTACTCAATATCAAACAACAAATGTGATAGAGAGTGAGACTGTGACACTACATTTTGCCGCATAGACAGACTGTCTATCCATCTCCCAAGTGCTGGATCAAACATCTCAACTTCTGAAAAAACTGTAGATCCATCTCCCCCACCAATTGCAAATATTTTATCATTCAACGTAGTTCCAGCAAGGCTTCCTTTTCTATGTCTCAAGCGTGGGCATGCCACCCACCTGTTTCCCCCCCTGCTGTAGCATTCCACTTCAATAAAAGAAATATGGATTTGTCAACAGCTTGGAACTTATATAAAACACGAAAGTCATCATATTAGCATGTTTACCTGAGTGATACCATGAATTGCCATTCCCACCACCAAAAATATATATTTGATCCTTCAGTGCAGCAACAGCTGCATATGCACGGGCTGAGCTCATGGGACATAAAGGCACTAATCTGTCTGTTCTGGGGCAAAAGGCATCAAGTGATGATAAGCAAACGCTCCCCCTGTAGCCACCTAGTAGGAATATTGATGGCCCTTCCACATTATCGTGTGGTCTACCAAGGAGTGGCACTACAGAGTTATAGTTTAATTGTACTTTCTCGAACTGGTATTCCAGTTTCTGAACTCTTCTTTCTGCGTCCTTTACTGATTCCCTCAGACACAGTTTTTCTTTATCTGACTCAACCTGGTACGTCGAAGAATTACAATTAGGAGGGAGATTGCACATAAATCATGCATTAATACCAGAATTAACTTAAAATCAAGCACGTCTACAGGGTGCACATATCATATACTGTTCCATAATTCTGTTGAACATTTGAGCTAGATTCAAAACCCGAGTAGCCATAACCATTGACATGACAATGCAGAGTCGAAGCTCATAACGGATAATGATGCTATTGACTTTTACACATAAATGGGTATGAAGAGCAGTACCAGCTTTTTCTCCATTGCTTGGGTCCTCTTGGATAACTCATTGATGATGTGGAGCAGCTACAGACAATGAGACATGTCAGATAGCAGGGCATAATCGCCAAACAAACAGTTACAAATCATACAGTTAAAACCATAAGACATATTGCAGTCTAAGAGCAAGGAATAGCATTAGCTTAAAAGCACCTCAGCATTCCCATAACATCTCCCTAATGACGTCAGGTCTTCAGTAGGTGCATCAGCCTTTGAAGTGGAATCAGGTGGGTCTGTTGGGGGAGCAGCACCAAACTCTGCTTCTTGAGGCATT
Organism: Echinochloa phyllopogon; assembly: GCA_033239725.1. NCBI lineage: Eukaryota > Viridiplantae > Streptophyta > Magnoliopsida > Poales > Poaceae > Echinochloa > Echinochloa phyllopogon. Next base: position 5,344,287 of record BTCW01000014.1, on the reverse strand, counting down.
AATTTATCTGAAGCAGAATCAACAATGTGCTTGGAGGATTGGGCCTCCTGCGGTCGCAAAACAAACAGCTTTTGTAATTTCTGCCTAATAGCCACGGTGTCATGCTGTTCTTCATCTGGTGGATTGATATGCTGATGGTCATAATTGGCAGATTCCGTTCCTTCCTTGATCGTAGCATCATCCAAATCATCCCAGTTAGAAGATTCCTCATCAAGGTGGCTCGTTGATGTTCTACTGGCACTAGCATATTCACCATCTGGATCAACCAACTTGTAAGGTGTAATACAATGTGATTCAGAAGAAATACCAAATGGATCAAAATCCTTTCTATTGGACTCAGACTTTGTTGGGCCAGGATTTTGATATGCATTGGTTGTGGGAGATTGCAGAGATCTGGAAGGATCCCATTTGTTTGTAACATCATGAACAGGGGCAGGCTTAAACAAAAATATCAAAGCTCTTGTTTGTGCATGGTCTAGCTCAAAGTAGAAGTGCCGAGGTTTATGATAATTGTCACTGATCACACTTTTGAATTGAGACTCTGGGACTGGGTAGCACTGAGTCTTCGTAGAGATGAGGACCTTAAGAATACATTAATAACTCACAAGTCAGTCAGTTATGCATACTGGGTGAATTTATGGTGCCAAATATATGGAAGGTCTATTATCTGATCATACCTGTGCAGGAAACTGTGTCTTTATTCTACCACCATCACTCCAAGCAAATTGATCGATGTTAAGCTGGCCAGCACATGCAGCCTCAAAAATTCCATGCATTTTTCGGTCACTATAATTGAACAGAAATAGAGGCATGCCAGGTTTAACATTCTTCACGTATGAGAAATGGCCTGAAGGCAAACCTATTGAACAACAGCAAACCAAACCATTCCAGTCAGGCATGGGGTAGAATGAAATGCTGATGATGCAAAGTCAATATTCCAAACAACAAGAACTAATGCGATGATGACAATTTAGTTTTACAGGATGATAATTTATTTGCAGCAATGGCTCTGCATTATAAAGAGGAAAGGAATTGTAAGTTCAAAAAAATAAAGTGGAAAGGAAATAAGGAATTTACTAACCAAACAACTGTTTAGAGAGGCATTCATTCATAGTGTTGTTTTTGCAGCCAAAAATCACTCCTCCTAGGTCATCTTCTCGGAGATTACGAGCAGCAGCAGAATAGGTACCATCCCATGCATTGGTTCGAGTTTGTGTCGGTGTACTTGATGTTGCAGCATAGGAAGTCTCGGTCTTCCTTCCAGCACCCATTCTTTGAAAAATCATGAAAAACACACAAAATGCAAACGTTAGTAATATGCATACATGCAGGTTCACTGGAGCAACAACTCAGGTACAGAGGTAACTTATCACAGATAGCAACACAGAGTAATCAGCTAAATATGGATTTGGAAACAGTAACACTACTAGAGCCACCAAGGAGATATAAAGTACAGATAAAAAGGAAGTTATATACAGAACATCATCTACTAAAGAAAATAATCTACAAATTAGAAACTTGTCCTCCAAAAAAACTTGGACTCCCAGTTATAAGTTTTTCCTTGTATTCATTTTGCTTCAAACACCCATTCTTCGATAAATTTGTAACTTCAACAAGGCATCAATGTTATACATGCAGGAGCTAGAAGGGAAAAAATTACATGCTCCCTAATAATAGAAGATTTAAACAACCAAACTAATTTAAAGATTCCATGAGATGTTCAAGTGCAATTGGATCAGCACCTGGAATAACAAAAAAAAATCATAGCACGAATATCACCACCAAAGTTCATATCATGCTGATACACATCTCAACATCAAGTAAGTTGTATGCAATCCATCATGTTGATTAGGGCCCATTCAGGACAGTCACAAAAGGATCATAGCAACAGGACCTCCAGTAAAAGAAAAGGCTCAAGGGCTACTCAACTGTCCCGCATTATTCGCTACAGAAGAACCAGACAGAAAATTGGAATAATTTCTGAGATTCAGTGAACCACACTCCCGTGCTTTGCTATATGCATTTTTTTAAAGAAAAAACATCAAATCCAACAGTTAAAATATTTTGCCTCCACAAACCCAAGCTCCAAAATTCCAGCAATTCGGGGTGGTCAAACTATTAAATATCTTACGACTTACTAAGCAATTAACTGTTACAGCAAATGAAGGTCTGAAAAAAAAAATTCGAAAAACAACCCACAAATTTCCGCAGCAACGCCCCCCTCGCCAAATGCATAAACGACAAGAGAAAATACGCGCAGAATCAACAAACACCTCGTAGGATCGTAGGAGGACATATAATCCCAGTTCCGCACTTACAAAGCTCGCAAACTCCAACCGCAACCCCCCAAAAATTCAGAACCACCTCAATCCGTTGCATCCGAGGCTCGCGCATTCCGCCCCGTCTCCACAAACCCTAGCCCCTACCAACTCAAAAACGGCGCCGGATCGCCCGCAGCACCACCCACGCCCAAAGCGAGCTCCGATCCGTGCCCTATCCTCCCCAGCCCCAAAACCCTCCTAAAACCCCACCGAAACGGGGGGAACCAGCCACCAATTTGCCCCCAAATCGAGGCGAGAAGAAGAGGGGAGGGATCGCTTTACATGCCCGAGCGCTGGGAAGCGTGATTGGTCACCGGATGCCTGCTAGAGCTGCCGCTAGTTCGATCGCCTCGCCTGCGCGCGGCAGCGGCGGGAGGCAGCAACCATCGGCCGCCTGAGGTGGACTGGTGGGTGCTGTGCGCCTGTGTGTGTGGGGCTAGTGGGTAAAACAACTAGCTATTGCGTGCGCGGAGCACGTGCCAGGGCGCAGGGGCGAGTGCTCGCTGGAGGCGACGGGGACTGGCAGTGGGCCCGTTCCGCAAATGAGGGACTGGTCACTACTGGTGCTGGGGAACTGCGCTTTCGTGGGTGGGACTAGCCGACCGAGCCAGGTCGGCTTGGTTCGGCTCGGCTCGATATGCAAGCGAGCTGAAAGACTGGTTCGGCTCGTGAGCGAAATGCAAACGAGATAGATATGCAAAATGCACCGAATAACCACGGTTTTTAGGTAAATTGCAATGCATGAAGAAATTGGTAGGTAGTCCTTATATATGAACTGTGTATTTTGTGGATGAATTAGCAAGTTATTAGCGAGCTGCTTATATTTTGTCGGTATATGACCAGCGTCCTGTTCGTGTGGCTTATCAGCACCAATCAGCAGTATTTTTCTCTCAGCATAAATCAGCACCAGCCACCTATCATCAGCGAGCTAGCAGTATTTTTCTCTCAGCACAAATCAGCATCAGCCACCAGGCAAGCGAACAGGTCACGTTTTTGCCTGGTAAGCTAGCTTCAGCTCATTTGTCTCTTTGTTGCTAACGCTAACAATGCTCAATGGACGGCTTACAGGCTGAATAAATTAATAGCACGAATACTCAGCTATCGATGTTGATATATTCAGTGTACACACAAACTAAAAGAAAATATCCGTTCAAAAAAAGAAACTAAAAGAAATTAAGGTTAAAGAGAGATAGGTCGTTTGAGTCTTTTGATCATAGAGAAATGGATGGACAATAATGTGAGTGAAGATTGAAGACCCATCACATAATTTTTTAGAGAGATAGATCGTTTGAGTCTTTGTTGTTTCAGGCTTTCGGCTTCTTTTACATCTAGAGCTCTGACGATTGATCCTTTTACGGAAACTGAAAAGGCTAAAAAACACCCCTAGCGGCGTTTCTCGGTGCTGAGTAGTGAATCCCCATTTTCTTTCACCTAGCTTGTTTACCCTGCACTGAGTATGCGGCGCACGCTTTCGGTTCTTGCAGGGATGCAGCCCGTCTTTGGCGAGGCCGCAACTTTGTCGACTTGTCGCCGGCCCTGCATGCTCCGTCTCCGTGCTCCCATCGCCGCCCCTACGGACTACGGCAATGCCGGAGCAGGAGCGGGCTTGCCGTTTCACACAACGAGCCATGGCGAGTACTTTTTTTCCCCGTGCTCGTCCAAGTCACCACAAAACGAACTGCGACGCACTCACGTACGCAGCTCTGAAGTCCGACACCGTAACCGTCGGGGATGGAGACTCACCGCGACGAGACCCGTACGCCAACGCGCGCGCACGACCGGCGGATCGCGCGTGGCGTGGACGTTGGCCCTAGCTTGGCGGCGAACACCGCTGCCGGCCGCCGGCTGCCCGGGCGATCACGCGCAGGCGGACGAGAAAGCGGAAGCTATGAGGGCCCGCGGTGGGGAACACCGCGGCTTCGCTGCCATCGACGGCGCCGGGGCAGCCCGCCGACCACCCCCTATGCCTCTCGTGTCCGTTGGATTGGGCTTCCGCGGCCAGGATCCTGCGACGCAGCGATAGATCGAGGCCCTTCCGCCTTCCCCACGCGATCGATCCGCCTGTTGCCGCTCCCCTGGCCGCCTGTCCGGCTCGATGATGCGCGGCGGCGGCGGCGACGGCGATGTCCTCTGGTGAGCCGCGGCACCGCCGGAGAATGAAGAGGCCGATGGCGCGACGCGGACGCGGACGCGGACGCGGCTCCTGACCTTGGCGCTACCAGCGCCTCCATGGCCACTCTTCTGCTGCGTGGTGAGGCGAGGCGAGGCGCGCCGCGCGCGCACCTTGCAATGTTGGCGTAGGTTAGTGCGGCTCGAAGCTCGGATTCCCAGCGTCCACGAACGCCGGCCTCGCCAAAACACGGCGGCTCAATCTGCCATGCCTCGCCGCCGCCGCCGCCGCCTCGAAGCCCATCTCGCCCGCCGCGATCGCCGCCCGCTCTGGCGTTCAACACCGCCGCGCGGCAGCAGCTGGCGGGTGGTGGCTGCTGCGTTCACCTCGCCTGGGTCCGCGACGAGCTTAAAACGTTGTCATGGAATCATGGTCGCTGCTTCTCGCAGTCCGGTGAACGGCATGCACGTACAGCTCCGAATCTCTCCGGTGCGTCTCGTGTGGCCATCTGCTGCCGGCGCCGGGGAAGAGGGATCACCGCGCCAGTCAATGGACCAGGCGCACGGGCGGGCTGGCAGCCCTGGACGTACGTTCACGCGGACGAGCGCCGACGAAGTGTGACGGGACGGACGGACTGCACGACGCGGGCGGCGCCGCCGGCGAGCCGTGCAGCTCAGCACGCCCATTGGCGGCGTGGCACAGCCTGGGTGCCCGGCCTCGGGGGTGGTCGGTAAATGAAATGCCGACCACCCTCTGGGCCTGGTAACCGTCGGATGGGACCTGCACGGCCGCGATGAACGCGGGTCCTAAGGCCGGGACCCAACCGTCGGCGGTGTGCGTGCCCCTCCACGATCCCCTGCGGCGTGAGCTCCGGCGAGGTGAGCCGATCGAGACATGCCAAACCGCCCAGGAAGGCAGCGATGGCATGGCACGCAAGGCGCGGCGCTCCTGCTGCTCTCTGCCATGCGCGCCGCCGCACCCTCCAACATCGGCATCATCCATGGCGTTCGGCGCCCAGGCAGGCCGGCAAAGCCAGCTGGCGGCGGCCATGAAGAGAAGGAGGATGATGGTCGCCGGCGGCGGATGCGACGACGCCGTCGGAGCGTGCTGGGCTAGGTGAACTGCTCAATAAGATGGCGATTTCCTTGGATCAATTCATCAGTATATGGGCGTTTTTGCTAATAACGACAGGAATGATTAGCCACATTCTTCCTTCCCCTTAGTCCCTGAAGCAGGGTTGGTTCTCATTCAGAGGTCAGATCGATCACAGCACATGAAATTCAATCCCACTTGGCCCACTTTAAGGGAATACGATACTGTCCATAATGGATGGCAACGGGCGGGGCGGGGCCGGGGGAGCGTCCCCCGTCCCCGCCACGATCCCCGATCGGCAGTCCCCGCCCCGTCCCTGAAACGGTTGTCGGGGGAAAAACTTGCCCCGTCGTCGTCCCCGTCGGTGCCCCGAACCCCGACGGGTCCCCGTGGGATCAACCACTCAGAAACAAAAATTGAACAAATCACAAATCAAGACAAACTAAAATTCATCAAGAACCAACACGCCAATAATTCTATGTGCAGGCAAGCAAATGAAATACCAGTTTACTAGCCTAGCTATTACAATAATGTTCAAATACAATAAAAGGTCGCGCAAATATTGATTCTCTGAAACTTCTGGAGAAACCCGTGTACATGTGCATCTTCAGAGACAAGTAAAACTAGCAGATCAAGGACACGAGCTAGCAGATCCTAGCAGATCGAGCACAAGTACTAATACTAGCAGTTCGGTAATACTCCCAAACGAGAAGCAGCGCCGCAGCGGGAATCTTGCGGATGGTCGCGGCAAGCCGACGTTGGATGCTGCTTGCTGGATAACGTGGGTGGAGTAGTCACCGGCGTCAACGACACCTCCGTGTCCTTGGCTTGCAGCTTCCGTGCTCCGGCAGTCCGGCCATCCGGCGCTTAGGGCCTTGCCTCGTCGTGCTTGTGCTGATGCACGGGGAGACGAGAGACGAAGAGAGTGAAGACTGAGGAACGAGATCTGGGTAGTGGAGAGTGGTCGGCTGTGCTACGGGAGGGTGGAATAGGATAAGGTTAGGGTTTAGATGGAGGGGGTTATCAGTTTATATACGTGCAAGGGCTGCTGAAATGTATTGGGCCAGACTACTATCGTTGATGGGCCTTGGTATTTCGGGGGCCTGTTGGTGCCCCGCGGGGGAAACTGAATCCCCGCCCCCGTCCCCGTTTTATTTCGGGGCCCCGACCCGGTATCCCCGCGGGGCAATTTTCTCCCCCGTCCTTCCCCGTTCGGGTCGGGGCTCCGCGCGGATCCGTCCCCGCGGGGAAAGTTGCCATCCATAGTCCATATTCTCGATCCCCATAAGCTCAGTGATCGATCGTGGCAATTTCCCTAAGTTTCCATCGTCCGTACCTGAGCTCCAATGCCAACCAAGTCTGATGGCATGCTCCAAATCAAATCAATAAACGACGTACCTGACTGATCGATATGCAAGCCATCTCGGCAAAACCACCTGCACTGTCCGGGCTCCAAGTCACGGTTCTGCGACAATCGATATGCTGCAAGCAGGTTGCAGGCCAGCGTCTTCGTGCAGAGTTTCATTCAAGCTCAGACAAGTTCTGCAGAGCGAGAGGTGTGATGCATGGACGATTGGCCGCGCCATGACCGTGCACGGCACAGCACACGTCAAGGCTCTGCTGTACCTGTACAACAAGTTCGCCGTCGAGGTGTGATGGACGGCCGACCGGCGATCCCGTACTATAGGAGCACGATGACGCACGCGTAAAAAAAAGAGACCGGTGGGTAAGACCGCCCGTAGTCTTTTATTAAGAAGAAAAAACTTTTTTCGGCCTAGAAACATCTCCGAACGCCAGCTTTGCTGGTGAGGAGATTTTCTTTAAAACCACAACCCCGTAAATTCGCTCCCGTCTGAAGTTCATCCTCTCGTTGGTCCAAGATGACATACTCCGTATAAAGTGCCCGTCATGGGCCAGCTCCCTCTAGGCTCAATCCAACACCGAAAAGAGCACGCAGGCCTACATATAACGCATAACACCATGTTCGTAATACGTGACACGCGCGTGCTACTGTTATTACGTGGATTATTTTAGACTATTTGGTTGATGGATACGTAGGGTGGGTAAAAAAATCTATTGTGAGAAAAGTAATGTCAAAACGACGGAAACTCTCTAAAACCATTGGGTTTTTTTCTTATTTGTGAAAAAATTTCACGTCTTTTTCAATGTGAGACCTGGTATGTGGGTCTTCTGTAAGGAGTGAGTAGGAATTATTTTGATGGCGTAGACCTAAGAATTTTCGGCCGTCTCGAGCCCATGGGATTTTAGCCCGCCTACGACCGCGTTAGGACCCGCGTTTCATCTGGCTCAAGCCCGTCCACTTAATTTAATTTAATTAGTTTTAACTAAAAACACAGCGTTGAGCCTGGAAAAATAGACCTGTGTCTATCCATGGGAAGGTATTGGGTACAAATTTTCAGCCCAAAAAAATTCGGACTTTTTTTAGGCTGGGTCCGAGCCTAACCCACAGAATAGATATATGTGGCATACCGCTCCTGGGTCCACATTGCCCCTGATGTGGCTCCACCTTATCATCGACCATTCCATCACACGTCAAGAACAAACCTCCCTTAATCACAAAGAACATCGCTACATAAAAAATGTCACAAACATGAACAACCACGTGTCATGGCGTATGAATGAGCAGATCAAACTAGCATTGAATTGACCCTCACCAAAACGAGGGAAAGCCCAATAAAGAGCCGCCTAATCCGACAAGTGTCTCCAAATCGATCTGACCAATAAGCCCGAAAAATCGCGGAACTAGATGACAAACGCCGACATCCATACCATCTTGGTTTGCATAAATCCTCACAACTAATGAAACTGAAGCAATACCTCGCTCCCTTTACGAAGATGACGAGCTAAAGAGGAAGCAATGCAGACGAAGACAACACCAACCAGCACCACCGTCGCCGCCTTACCCAAGCTAAAGCGTTGAGCACCCAAACTGAAGAAGACGAAGACGGCACCGAGCACCGCCACCGCCTACTCCACCATCAGAGCATATTGTAGCCTGTTGAGGAGGAGAGGAAACTGGGCGAAAGAGTGAGGAAAAGTGGGAACGGAGAAGAAAATGGACGCACAATGAAATGGAGGCGGGTGGTGAAGGAGGTAGTGAATCCCTTTTATGGCAGGGCGGTTGGGTGGTAATTCTAGGCCTTTCGTCCCCCACTTGATCCCAGCAACGACGCACCCTTTTTGGCTATTTTGGCTACGTGCCAACTGACCCTAGGAAAAATGGTCAAAGTGTTTGTTTAACCATGCGAGTCTGGCCCAAACCCCTTTCGAGCTACCAAACAACAGGCCCTCAGGGGTCGGAGCTCCGTTATGAGCATTGCTTGCGGACACATCCAACAAAATTCCAAATCATTTTTTATCATGTTTAACTGAACACTATATATATGTGATGAAGTATCACATCCATCTATTTTTCTCTAGCTCCGCCCCTAGCCCTTCACAGGTACATCAATGGTTTAGCCTCGTTTCACTCTCCTCCAAGTCTCCAACTCCAATACCGGTCTGCCTTTTTGTTGCTACCAATGGGCGCGCGGCTCACGATATCCTGGATATACAAATACCACGAACCAGTGTGATGACCGGCAGTTAGGTGGTGCTGTTGATACATCTCAGATGCAGGCAAAAAGATAACAAAGAGGACAGATCGATCGAGTGTCCTAGATGTATACATGATCATGTGTGAACGAAAACGCATTACATGTGACTTTATGAGAAGCCGGAAATGGCAAAACCTGATGAGCCGTGTGTAAGCTTTCATTTGGTGCCTTACTGGAATGGATCTCTGATGAACTCGGTCTCGGTGATCGATCGGAAATGTGGTGCTACACGCCCATGCCTAGAGGCTCTATCGATCGAGTAGTCAGGTGGTGAATGCAAGATCATCGGTGCACTTTGTGTATACATATGCATTCGCAAAAAAAAACATATATACATGAACGATGGGAATTGAACGTACATATATATGTACCTGCAGGTGATCGAAGAATACAATATAAATACTTAGAAATTCTTGCGAGAATCTCAAAACGACACTGCAACACATACGAACTCACAGGTAAATGAAACAGTGCGCATACCAACTGTACCTCATCATGGAAGGGGAATGATCGATATATAGATAACCTGGACGTACTCCTGGAGATTCCCAAATCCCAATTATGAATAAGTATGAATCCATGCTAGCTAGAGGTTTGTTTGATCATCATGCAGGCATATAGATCTTTCTGTTTATGCAGAATCCGATCACGCATGCACTTCCTAAACTGCGTCCGATGCAAATCATGCAATGCAACAATGCACAAGACTACGTTACTACTTACTAGGTATTTGTGATTCTGATTTGGTAGTTTCTGCTAGTAGCAGCTACTAGCTAATCGCACGTGATGACCTTGTCGAACACCATCAGGTGCGTCCCCCGCGGCGCGTTCGCCATCAGCATCTTCACCGGGCACGTCGCCTCCAGCCTCCTGCTCCGGCCGACGTGCACCGGGCGGTACCTGACCTCGCCGGAGAGCTTCAGCTCGAGCTCGAACACCCCGGCGGCCCTCCCAATTCCCACGCCGCCGCGGGGCGACGACGCGGCCAGCACGCGGAACTCCTCCGCCCTCCGCGGCGGGACCCTCCTCCCCGCGGCGGCGAGGCGGGCGCCGCCGAAGCGCCGCCCCGCAAAGGTGTAGAAGTTGAAGACGGCCTTTACGCAGCAGATGCAGAAACACAGGCAGTAGTCGCGGCAGCGGCCGATGAGGTCGTCGTCGGCCGCCATGGCCTATCCCCACCAAAATCACGCTCTTGATAGTGCTAGTAGTAGGTAGCTACATACCTTCTACCTAGCTATCAACTACATATGAAATCACCACGTTCTTCACTTGCACTAGAGTATGTTCTTTCTTCTTTTTTGCAGGTACTTGCACTATGTTCTTGTGGCTGGCTAGTGGTTACCCGAGACCTCCCAGCTTCTGATAATAATCGAGCTGCTGCTTCTCTCTCGATCTCTGTCCACGGCAACAATGGACGCCGGCCTAATAAATAAAGTAATAGGTGAGCACCCGCCTACAGAGAGAGAGAGGGGGGCGACGCCGACGCGTGAAGCGGCCGAAAGAGCAGATGAGATGACGGGAGCCCTTGCGAAAGGCGGCAGGAGCCCGGTTCGGCTGGTGCTGTTTTGTACTAAGAAAAATACTATAAATAAATTAGTGATCGGTGGTTGATACTGATTTGTGTAGAGAAAAAAATATTAGTAGCTGTCTTATGATTTGCCAAACGAACGAACGAACAGGCGAGCACAGACGCAGAGGTAGATCGGTCGGCCGGTACCTTGTGGAGCGAGGAACCGCTCGAGAACGGATGGTTCGTTGCCCTCCTTAAGACGCGAGCAGCCAAAAATGGCAAATGGAAGCCAACTGGGTGTGCCGCCTTTCGTCGATCCGGGGAAAGGCGGCGGAGGCCGGAGCGTCGGCGTCGGCGTCGGCGTCGCCGTGTTGGGACCCGGGAGCACCACGTCGACCGCGGGTTGGTGAGAGAGAGAGAGAGACCGTGAGAGTGCGCGGTGGGCTGCAAGAGAGAGCTCCGTCCTTTGGGGCGATCTGGAGGGTCCGGTGCGGCCCAAATAACAGCCCGGTGCCGTTGATGGGTTTCAGGCCCCAGGTGAGCGCGGGCCAGGCTATGGCAGACGCACTCGTCAGCCCACCACCTTCTGGCCGACCGGGGCAAGTGGTGGACGCGCCGCGCTCACATGTGTCGTTGTCCTCTTATCTAGATCGTGATTCGCCAAGGGGAGGGGAAGAACTTGGCAACGTGTTTGGTGTACCGGCCCATCGGGATCGATCGATGGACAGCGCCCGCGTGGACGGGGGCCCCACGCGTCGTGATGGGCCGCGCGAGCGCGACGGATCGGATCCACCACCGTCTCCACCCACGTGCGGCCACCACGTGCAACGTGAGCAGTAGTGAGAGGAGTTCACTTCGCGTACCTAGGACTAGGAGTACACACGTACGCCAACCCTGCAACTTGTTACAACCATATGGTATTATGTTTATACTGCCTCTGACTGACTGTTGGTTCAGGCGAAAAAGAGACAGAATAAACTCGGCTAAAGCATATATGCCTCTCGAAGAATTGAACCAATCAAGTTGGTGATCGAACATCGCTCGTGTACGTGCGGCCTTTTTCTGTCAGTCTCCAAACATTGGCAGGCATTCTTCTTCAGCTCTAGCTAGACCCCTGAAACTGTTAAGAGTCGTGTCGATCCGTAACCAAACCGATCGACATAATTAATTTGTCGGGTAACGCGATCTAGCCAGGTACGTACACGGTGGCACGCCCCAACGACCACGCACTGCATGCACCGAAGCCCCGCCGGGTTGACCAAAGAGCAAGCAACCTAATTAAGCTAGCTAGCTTACCCATCATCCGAACCTGCACAATAATTTTCGTCCAGCTTGGCTCGACGTGTATCAGCCGAGAGACTAATCACACGATTAATTAGGTCCAGCACAATTATTCAGCTTCGGAGCTACCTAGCTACTCAATGATCCAGCACAAGTATAAGGCCATGCCAGCAGGTAGCTGCTCATAGAGTACCATACACCCTCTTCTCCTATATACTTGTATATTTATATATTTATTTATTTCTCTCTGAATCATCACCATCTCCTCGCGGAAAAGACGTTGCACGGCCGGGTTCGTTTTGGAGCATATGTACGTACGTACGTACGTACCAAACATCAATCAGAAGCGGCACATATAATTCCCCTCCAAAAATAATTAATTCTGCCCCCTTAATAATTCAGACCTAAGCTAAGCTTTCATATCCAATCGTGCGTCGCATTCACACTTGTAGCGCTCTCGTTGCATCGCTTGCAGGCAGCACACTAGTACTCATGCAATCCAACCCACGCATCATCAGTGAGGAGGGAGGGAGGATACAGTACAACCAAGCTCCAGCAGGGCAGCGTGGCTGTGCCCATGAGTGTGCCGTGTGCGAATCATTGGCGCATCCGCTAGCTCCAAAAGCCAAAACAAATTAAATTCGTCACCAGAACATGGACACTAATTAAGCTATAATTAATTAATAATTACGCCTCTCCAAAAAAAAAAACAGTGTGGAATTTGAACTACTAGCCCTCACCCCCCTGGTGGAGAGTCTAGATGAGATTGGTGAAGAGTTCCCTCCCATCTCTCATGTCATGTCCCCTCACCAAACTGTTAAATCCTCAGCTAATCACCATTGTTAATTGCTTCCTGGTCCTTTCTTTGTCCTCCACTATATATACTCCGTATATACATACATATATATATATATATATATATGTATATATATATATATATCTGGGCTAGGAGATGGAGGTGGAGAAGGGAGGAGGAAGCAGCAAGCGCGCAGCCCGGCGTCGATCAGCTCGGCCTGCCAGCATGGGCAACAGCCTGCGGTGCTGGCTGGCGTGCGTGCTGCCCTGCGGCGCGCTGGACCTGGTGCGGGTCGTGCACCTGAGCGGCCGCGTCGACGAGTACGGCCGCGGCGTGTCGGCCGGGGAGGTGCTGGCGGCGCACCCCAACCACGTGCTCAGCAGGCCCTGCTCGTCGGAGCAGGGGGTGGTGCGGAGGATCCTCATCGTGTCGCCGGACTCGGAGCTCGAGCGCGGGGAGATCTACTTCCTCATCCCGGCCGCGTCCGTGCCCGACGCCAAGAAGGGCGGCGCCGGCGGCGGGGGCGGAACGCCGGGGCGGCACGTGCGGAGCAAGTCGGAGGGCAGCGTCGCCGTGGGCGGCAGGCAGCTGGGGCTCGGCGGCGGCGCGTCGCCGGAGCTGGCCAAGGCGCCGGCGAAGAAGAGGACGGCCGCGCAGCAGCACCGGAGGCGCATGAGCACCGGCAGCCACGCCGCGCCGTGGCAGCCGCACCTCGCCTGCATCGCCGAGGACCTCTGAAATCTCTCTCTCTCTCTCTCTCTCTCTCTGATCGATGGATGCATGCTACTACCCATTTTTTTTCCCTGTCCAAGTGATCATGTAAATTTCGTCCGTGTCTTTCTTGTTGCTTGTTTCGTCGTTTCAAAGTGTAAATAAATTCAAGCGTTGGGAGTTGATCGATCTTCCCGTGTCGAGTTTTGAACATCTTTTCTAATTTCTCTTTTTAGCCCCCGTTTCGGATGAGTACGTGAAGAGTGTTCCTGCGTTTTTCTCTTGACGAAGTAGTAGTAGAAACATTGACAAAAAGTGGCCAAACTTGTATAAATTTGAAACAAAAACTTGTATATAAAGACCGACGTGTCATTTTCGTCTGCAACTTTCATTTTGTGTAAACAAAAGGAGGATGCACCACCGATCCCGATCATAGCACCGCACTGCAGGTGCAGCGAATAATGTTAGTTCCATCACCCTTTCAGATTCCGCGCAATGATTTGGGCGCTGATAGTGAAGACACGCATCATTAGCGCAAGCACAGACGGGTTGTTGCTTTCTTAAATCTTAAGAATAGTTAACGATCTTGACCAAATTTCGACAGCAAACAAGCGTTTTCTTCGGGGAATTAAGAAACACAGAATAAACATAGCTGTTTTTGTTTTTGTGAACCAACGAACATAGCTGTTGCCTGTTGGTTGGGCAATTGCAAATCCTCTCTTAATTGGGCGGGGCTGTTGAGCAAAGACCAGCTTTTTTTTTTGAGGGAAATCATGCTCTTTATTAAGGAATGTCGAGGGCATTCTGAATGTCTTCAGGTGGTGCTAACGTTGAGCAAAGACCAGCTGTTACAGTAAAGCTCGGTCTCACGCGTTTATTGGACCGGGCTGGAATAGTCTCTGGTTAACATGACCTAGCTGGGCCTACTACTTCAAGTTCTGCTTCACGTGGGCCGCTGATGATCGAGTCTTGGTAGAATGCACGGCGACAACTATACCATACTGACCCTGAAAAGGAACTATACTGCCGATAAACTTTTCTTTTCCTAGCACTTTGTGGTCTTGCTTGCCACCTTTGTCCCTTCCTTCCCAGTGACAAACTGGGATGGCCTGTTCTGATGAATGATGAGCTGTTGGGGTTGCAAATGTATATTGCATCACCACAAGCACACACATGGCAGATCGGCTCTCCAGCAAACAGTTCAGAAATCAGAAGAATAAATACATTTATAGGGGCCCTGGACATTTGACTGGTTAGCCCCCGCGTCGCTCTCCTCAGGGGCGGCTCGGGCGGCACCCGAACCCTAGCCGCCACCCCCCCTCCCCACCCCCACCCAAGCCTCGCCGCCGCCAGAGCAGTCCGCCGGAAGCCCGCGCGGCTGCCAGGACGGCGGCGGCGGGGTTCTCTCGGCGCGACAACCCTCCCACGCGCGGATCTGAGGGGCGACGGGGGAGGCGGCGCGAGATCCGGCGGCGGCCAGGCCTGAGGCGCGAGGCCGGCGAGGGCGGGCGGCACGACGGGGATGGCGGCGCAGCGGCGGCGGATCTGAGGGCGAGGCCGGCGACGTGGCGAGGCCGGTGAGGCCAAATCCGGCGACGCGGCCCCCTCATTGTGGTGACGCGGCGACCGGCGGGCACGCGCGTGGAGGCTCGCGGAGGCGGGCGACGCAGAGGCGCTCGGTCTGGAGGCGGCTGTGTGGAGCTGCGAGCCCGGACGCGCGGCATGAGGGCGCCCGTGTGTGTGCGGCGACGGGCGGCGGGCCGAGCGCGCGTGATGGTGGCGGAGGAGGAGCGTGGGCGACGGCCGGGGTGCCCGGGTTGGAGGCGGCCGCGTCCGACAACAGGCGCCGGCGCCGGCCGGTGCGAGGGCGCGCAAGCGCGGTGCTGCGAGGCGCACCGTCAGGGAGGACGACGACGACAGGGAGACGGGGCTTCGGCGGCAGGTTGAGTGGTACTGCGTCAGTGACGTCCCCCTGGTTTGGACGGTCGCAGTGCTAGTGCGGTCTTACCGCGGTGAACGCGTGCAACGGGGATTCGACGCTCCGGGCGTAAGCCCTTGCCAGATTCATCTAGCGGAATGACGGCGGCGCCTTCGGGGCGTCGCTCTCCCTGTTGAGAGCGTCATTTGGGAGTTGCAACCCTGCTGCACGAGGTCTCTGGGTGAAAACACGGTCCAGTTCCTGGACGAGCGGCGACGGCGCCTGTGGGCGTCGTGACCTCCTTGGAGGCGTCGTCTCTAGAGACACGTTCGATCTGCGGCGCGGCCGACCTACTACTCGCGATTGCCCCGGCCGGTGGGGACAAATCTGTCGAAGGGAATGCGAACAGAGGGTTATATACCTCACGTCAAGACGCCTGCTCTCCGGTTGGTGGCCGACAGTCTTCACTCGGGTGTTGCTCGGCTGCGTGCAGCGTTCCGCGGCGCCTGGAGTTGCTTGGCAACCTCCAGTGCGGTGCGGGACATCGTTGAAGGACAGCGCTCGCGACAATGACAACCGATGACGACTTGGCCTGCAGCGGATCGCGGCGGGGTGGTCAGCACAGCTGAACCCTCCTGGTGCGGTACAACGTCGAAAGACGGCGCGGGTGACATCTTCAGTCTTCTGATCTGATGGCGGTGTCTTGTGCGAGGGGAAAAGCAACGTGATGATTCGAACCTCGGCGGTGGTCTGGAGGTCTGAGACAATTCCCGGGGGGCGGGGCATCTCTTCTTGCTACCTTCACGGCAACCCTTAAAATGAGTCCAGAGCGTGGAGCCGTGTGGCGGGGTTGAGGCCCCCGCGCACGAGGAGGCGTGCTAAGTAGCGGGTTGGAGGTCCCCGCGCACGCGAGAGACGGCGGATGTGGCGAGGCCCCCGCGCATTGAGTAGCTTCGGACTTGGTGGTTTTCATGCCGTCAGGTAGTTGGTTTGGGGTGCAGTGGCACGACGGCGGTGGGTCCTGCACAGCGGTGGCCCTCTAGGTGTGGTGTTGTCCACTCTTCGGCTCTTTTATCGGCGTTGGATCGCTTCAAGAGGTGTTGATACCCGCAGGTGTGCTGTCCCCTCTGTCGTCGTTGTGAGTAGTGTGTGGCCGTGTTGAGATCCCAATCCAACCGGCCAGTGAGTGTGGTTGAGCGTTAACCCGTGTTGATGTACCAATCCAACCGGGTGAGTTGTTGTTGTTGTTTTTGTTTCTTTTTTGGTTTCCTGCCTATGGCCTTCCAGGGCCATTGTCTTGTATTTTCTGCTATATTAATAGAAACGCACTCGTCGAGTCGAGTGTTGTTCGTTCAAAAAAAAATACATTTATAGATATGATATAAACCAACGGCGCGTATGTGAGGTACAAGGGGGTTTCCACCCGTCACGTTTTCAACATTTTTCTATGGGACATTGGCGTCCCACGACACTCTGAGATCACAAATCATCTACTGTATTCACACGCAAACGAGGGCACTCAGACAACGTGATCCAACAAAGGTTTTTGACCCACCATGTCATCAGTTTTCCCTTCATTTACAGGATCTGCCACTCCTCTTCTCCTGCTTCGCCGGAGCCATCAAGGTCGTCATCATTGGCCATGTTACTGCTGGAACAACCCAGTCCACCATCCTGTTTATACATTTGTTTCAATGGCTCGATTGACTGCACAACAGTAAAGAGTGGTGCTCCATTGGCCTTCTCTACCAACTCAGAGGCCCGAGAACAGAAGTCATCAAAGTCATCTATATAAAGATGTAAAAAGAACATCAGATTACAGAAACTCAAACATGGCCAAACAAGTCTGAGAAACAACAGTTCACCTTTGTCACGGCAGTAAAAACCAATAGCCAGGGATGGATCTATTTGGTCTAGAGACATGTCTCGGACAACACTGTACAAGTGCAGACACATGAATCAGACGTCATTTGGGCATACAAAGGAGGAAGAGTATGTTCCATTCATCAGACTTCATTCACAAAGTGCACATACCTGCAGTGGTATGAGGAAGTGTCTGCCTCCAAGTTATCCGGTGCAATGTCAACTGCCTGACAAGTAGAGAGCATTCCACTATTACTACAACTGCTATGCTAAAAAAACTTGCTTCCTCTTTTTTTTAAAAAAAAAACCCTTCCAGGTCTATTATGTATGTATTTTTCTTTGAGCAGTGATAAAAAATGGCACTCCAAGCATGACAATGCAGAAATAGGAGTACAATAATACAAATACACAAGCACAGTTATATCTAATGGAACTCGTTGCTTTGTGATTGCAAGGGATACAAATAGCTCATAGGTGTACCACTACCACTAGCTCCTACTAAGAAAGATTAGTGGTAACTGGTAAGTTTGCATATGAAAATTTCGTCTACAATCTAAAACATGGTATGCTTGCTGATTTCACATGATAATTGCAATGTGAAGCAACAATCTACAGTGCACTCTAATGTCACGTCATTGCTAATTATTCCCTCCATTCTTAAATGCATGACGTTTAGTACAAGCAAATTAGATCATTTTTGAACTAAATATATTGTCCTAAACGACATATATTTGAGAATGGAGGTAGTACTTTGGCACGCCTTGACCTGAATGTGCAGTTGTCAAGTTCAGGGATCCATCAAATTGGCACAACCTTACAAATTTAGGGCTCACAACACACTTCTCTCCAATAGAAGTTACCAGATTCTAGTGGCCTACGAAATATGAATGGTTGCATGATAGACATGCCACTATTGTCTTTGAATGGGAGAATGGAACTCAGCTGAAACTTGAAAGATGCCAGCTATACCCGTGATTTTAGGTAACAGCTAATGCCATTCATATACATGAAAGAACATACTGTGTTAGCATTTGATACTTCTCTACCAACTAAGAGGGGTTTGCTGATTTCAGATAATTGCAGAGTTAAATAACAATTTATGGTGCACTAAAATGCCATGTCTGTCATGGCTAATTAAAAATTTAGGGGCATGTGTTTGACCTGAACATGCAGTTGCCAAGTTCAGGGACCCAATAGCACAAACTTACAAATTCAGGTACCTAAAGTGCACTTCGTTACAATAGAAATAACCAAATGATGCTGGATTATGAAGTATGAATGTCTGCATAAGATACATGTCACTATTGTCTCTGTTTTTTTGTTGTTGATAAATCGCTATTGTCTTTCAATGCATGCATGAAACTCAGTTGAATCTTGAAAGGTACCATTGTGATTTTTAGATAAATATCTAAACGCATCCACAATTGAAAGATCATATTGGGCTCGTGTTTCATAATTGTTATGGAGTATATTACTTACTGAAGTACAGATGCTTCTAATAAAACGGACATAAACAAATAAGTAGTTTTACCATCTGAGCTTCATGTGGATCTAGGTAGAGTGCCCTATCATCCTGTACCCCAGCAATGTAAGTTGATGTTCCAGGTCTTCCACCTAAAATGCCCAAGCTTTGTGGGAACTTAAATGTCTCCTTTAGTAATGGGATGTACCTGACAACAAAATGCCCAGAAACAGTTAGAATAGCAGTAGATTACATGTCAATCTATCATCAGAAAAATCAACTATTCAAGGGCATCTTTATCCATCGCCAAGTCTAATTGATGGATGCATGATTTAAGATTGGTTTATCTCTTTAGAATAATCATCTATACAACAATCCACCATGTTGGACAATGAAAATATCACAATATTTGTCATTTTTCACTGTCCTTATAAGTTTATAGCACAGGAGTTAAGTGTGTACAAGTAAGCTTAGCTTAGGATGACTCTTGAATTCAGATAGCCTAGCATGGAGCCCATATGCAGCCCCAAAAGCATGGAAATTAGTATCTTGCTGATTACCTTGGATTAATTTTGTCAAGGCCAAGAACCAGAGGAACTAACAAAAGAATAGGTGACCATGTTGATTGTCCTTTGTTGAAATCAGAGCAAAGCTTAGCAGCAACATCAATGCACACAACTGGAGCTCCACCTCTTTCACCATCTTCATCACCCGAAACCACATAAAGAGCCACAGGGAAATTTTCCTTCCCATCGAAAGCATCAGCTTGCTCTCTATTTGTGCGGATAAGTGTCTGCCATGCCCGGCACATAGCATATGGCCCCACCCATGATCCAGCAGCCAGACCATAACTCTTTCCAGCTTGAAGTAAATTGTGAATAGAGAAAGCAGAAGCTTCAGAATCACCAAATAGGTGTAAGACCCCTATATATTCTGGGTCGTATGGCTGCATATGAACATTTGATCATTATAAGCAACCCTACATTAAGAATTAAAAGAGCTCCATCACCTACTATAACTGAGCAGCAATTCCTCATTTTTCTTAGCATAGGTAAACATCTAACATATCAGAATAGTCAACTCATATATCTCACCTTCTCTGAGGGCTTTCTCCAAGACCTTCCAAGATGGTGAAAGATCAGTGCCTGCAAAAATTTTCCCAAAGGCCAATATAGCTTGTCTGTTACAACTTACCACTGTAGTGGTCATCCTGGTCAATAAAGGGACACTTTCAAAGAAATAAATTTTACCTGAGCAACCAGCATCTGACTGCTTCTGACCATGCAACCCCAGTTCACATCACTAGTTAGCTTGGAATCAGATATCGCATCAAAGCCTGAGACAAGAAACATGTCAATATCCAGCCACCCGTGTACATGGAATAAGTTTTCACCACAAATATAGCCCTGCAATGCCCTACCTTTTCGGTAAGTGATCCATATCCTGGAAGAGAAATCATCTAAAAATGCAGCATGCCCACTTTCGGTATCTGAGTCGTTGGACGATTCCTCAGATGACAGCTTGTAGCATTTTCCAAGGAACCACACATCACTGGAGGTCAGAACCCTGGTGCATCCTAGAAGACGCCACATCGAGCTGCTGCCCACAAATCTCCTCAAAATCCTCGACCAACCATAGGACCCTGAGGAAGACTTTGGTGACTTCTTCTCAGAGGTGGGCGTAGAATCCTGCTGCCCCTCAAAGATGGTGAAAGGAGGAGTGAAGACACCGGATAGGATGGAGGCCTTTGATTGCTTGGAGCTGCTATCTTCCTTCTGCTCAGAACTAGAAAAGGATGCAACAGTAGCTGCGGCGTCTTCCTCGGGCGAAGAACTGGATGGCGATGCTTCCCCCCTCTCAGGCAAGCTCGTCATCACCTAAGGCCGCATGTGTGCATAGGGAGGGCACCAACAATAACCTACCAAAGCAACGAATCAGCTCTAAAAATTGCAGTATTTCAGAGTTCACACGGACTTTGCTCTTCGTAGAAACCTCTACAAAGAGCGCATATTGACAGTAGCACAAACACTATCCGAGAAGTTGGGGACATAGCAATCTGGCAACACAAGGCACAATTGATCTAGACGTTATCAGCGGCGTAACTTAACATTTGGGGCAACACTGACTACAAGCAACCTCGCGGTAAGCGCCGTGCTCCACTGGATCAGCGGACAGACGAAAACCGAAGCAATCTAGATTCTACGACGACTCCGCAGTCGTGCAGCATGGAGTCGAGGTGGGCAATTCCAGTAGAGGAGACTGGAGACGGGATAAGCAGAGGCCCATGGGAAGAGAGAGAGAGGTTGGCTTACCCGCAGGCGATCCGGTGCACAGAGGAGAGGAAGGTGCCGAGGCTGACGGCGCGGGGAAAGCGCAGCCGGAGAGGGATCGGGGCGCACGGCGGAGGCGGCGATGGAGATTGGAGGGGAAGAGGTGGCGTGGCGGAGGCGAAGGGGAAGAGGAATAGGAATAGGAAGAGGAAGAACAGATGGAGACGTACGGGCGGATCGAGCTGGGCTTCTCCTCTCGCTGGGTTTGGTGGGCTTGGCGCTTGGCGTATGGCATGGGACTCTATGGGCCCATTCATCGGAGTCCAACAACGTCCCGGAATTGGTTTGGTGGACGTGAAGCCGGGATTTGCACGGGCACGTCAACGCAAGCAAGGACGGCGACACGAGATGAATGGAGGAAGTCAGCGTTGGGTAGTAGTAGCTTGCAAGGACGGCTAATAAAAACGTGGGAAATCCCTGTCAGAAGAATCTCGAGTTCGAAATGCCTCTCACCGATGCATTTCAAATGGTTTTTTAGCTGTTTTTTAGATGAACTGGTAGTATTCAAATGGTTCGTTGAGTAGCTAGCTGATTGCACGGCACCGGCTCGAGCCGTGGCTTCCACGCACAAGCAAGCGAGAGACGGAAATGAGAGGGAGGCGACGCATTCCTCTCCTCGCGCGTGTACTCCCTCCGTTACTTAAAAACCTGACGTCTAAAATAAGATTTAAGTTAAATATTAAAAATATAAATTATTAATAACTTGTAAGTTGTTGAGTTTATAAATGTGAAAACTATACGAATAGATTTGTATTAAAAATTCTTTCATAAAATATACATATATCACTCTTCGATAAATATTTTTATAATAACAAAAGGTCAAAGTTGTATTTTGAAGACAATGTCGTTTTCTTAAACGTCAGGTTTTTAGAAATGGAGGGAGTACCTTGTGTTCCGTTTGCTATGTTCCTGGCGTAATCCACATCCCTCGCGCTGGTTTGCTAGTGCAGTATGCCAGTATTCCAACTTCTTAGAGCAAGTGTTACGAAAAGACTGCAAGAAAGCTGAATGGTGAGTGGAGGAGACAGATGAGGTGGATTATAAGTTTACAACCAGCTTAGACACAAAAAATGAATAAAATTTGTGAGAAAAATAAGTGGGCCGTGTATTAGTGATGAAGAGCTAAATCACTATACTACTAATGGGTTGTAAACACTCTTATCATTAGCCTTGCTGAGAGGAGGCAAAGCAACAGAAAATAAATCTTATTTGGCCCACCGGTACTTTTTGCAGTATGGGCCTGGCCCGTGCCGGTGGTTGGTGAAGCCCAAACCTCTATCGTGCGTGCCTGTTGCATTTATATATATAATACGTACAGTATACAGTATGCCTCATTATTTGCCATGGCTCTCTGGTTGGAAGGGAAAGTGTCATCGTCTTTGAGCCTCTGAATCTCTCTGCATCTGTCATCGATGAAGATCGTAGCCACCAAACATGGTGCACGGTAAGCTGGAGGTTCTTCTCGTCTCCGCCAAGGGCCTTGAGGACACCGATTTCCTCAATAAACCTCTCTCTTCAGATCAAAGCTTCTCTTAGTCTCTTGTTGATTGTTGCTTTGCGAGTCGTATTGTACGCGTGTGATGTCTTCATGCCTGCATCGTGTTTCGCCATTGGTTATGGTACATCTGTGAGCCGCACAGTAGATGCCATCGTTTTAATCGGATAGATGTAATCACATCATACAAAAATGTACAACTTGCTCACCTGAACTTAAGCTTCGGTATTAGCTTCTTATCGATTTTGCTCCGTCTCCTCTATGCACAGAAGAACCCAAACTAGGTATCGATTTTTAGCACTTGCATTCACAAATACAGATGATAGCAACAGGGATGGCAACACCACCACTGTATCTGAGAGATTTGTGCACCTTGGTGGCATGGTTTTATGTCTAACAATAAATAAAGCAAAACTGTATATGAATACATATACATAAGAACATGTCTGAAGGTTTCAGACAGCCACACACAAATAGCTACAATCACTAGCCGCCACAATTTTGTAATAATGTCAAAATTCATAAAATTCAATAAGATCTCTGAATATGCCCGTGAACAGAAACTGTAACTGAAACTGAATCTATCTGCAACACCAACAGACTTCCCAATTCCCATAGCACACAATCTACCATGCCACAAACGTGACAGTAGCTACGTAGTATATCTCAACATTAGTTCCAACTTTCCTGTTGGCGGTTTATGCCCAAACCCCAAAAATACCCGCGCTGCTCAATCTGCCAACGCAGTTGAACACGTGGCCTCGTTTAGTTTCCAAATTTCACCCTCAAATTCCACTATGCAAAAAGAAAATTTCCATCACATCAAAATGTCGGCACATGCATGGAGTACTAAATATAGATGAAATCAAAAATTAATTGCACAGTTTTATTGTACTTTACGAGACGAATATTTTGAAACTAATTAATTAATGTTTGGACAATTATTCACAAATACAAACGAAATATTACAGTGCGTATTTATTATCAAACTCTAAAATTTAGGTATCTCAAATTAGGATCTAAACAAGGGCTCCGTTCCCCCTTGACATATCCTACCAAGCCCAGAATCACCTGCTATAAACCATGCAGAAAAACATGAAGAACAGGGTTGATTTTACGGTCGTGTTTCGTCGGAAAGCGAAAATATTTTTTCAAAAAGAATCTTGTATGCATGGAGTATTAGATGGAGTCTATTTGCAAAAAATCTTTTTAGACATGTGTGTAGCTTTGCACGATAAATCTAATGAGACTAATTAGTCCATAATTTACTACAGTAATGCTACAATAATCATCTTCTAATCGTGTGGTCAAATGTCTCATTAGATTTGTCTCGTAAATTAATTTGGAGTCGTGAAGATAGTTCTGTAAACTTATTTTTTTTCTCGGAAATTGCAACCTCGAACGCATGGAGGCAAGAACTGGTAGCGGATTGGTGGGCCACATCCACTTCACCGTCTCACTCTCACCGGCGAATTGTGAATCCTTCCCGCGTTCACACATGGCGAGCCGATCGTATGGGCAGACAGACTGCAAAGGCAGGCAGAGCGATGGGGCGAGAGCACGACGAGGTGCTGTTGGTGGCCACGAGCAATTTGTTGGTTTGCCAAGCCCTTGTTTAAGATCCCAAATTTGGCCCTCAAATTTGGGAGTACAGTGTCACTTCGTAATCATTGCGTCACTGTAGCATTTCATTTGTACGTGTGAAAAATTGTCCAAAAATTAATTAATTAGGCTCAAAATGTTCGTATCGTAGAGTACAATAAAACTGTGTAATTAATTTTTGATTTATCTATATTTAGTACTCCATGCATGTTATGATATTTTGATGTGACGGGAATCTTCTTTTTGCATAGTTAACTTTGTGGGTGGAATTTAGGATCTAAACAAGGGTCCAAGGCTTGTTTAGATCCCAAATTCTCACCCCCAAGGCTTGTTTAGATCTCAAATTCCACCTCCAAAGTTTACTATGCAAAAAGAAGATTTCCATCACATCAAAATGTCATAGCATGTATGGAGTACTAAATGTAGATAAAATCAAAAACTAATTGCACAGTTTTGTTGTACTCTACGAGACGAACATTTTCAACCTAATTAATCAATTTTGGACAATTTTTCACATATACAAACGAAATGCTACAGTGACACACGTACTCTGAAAGACCTATCCAATTCCAGAACCTAGTTTCTACTGCCATTTTCCTCATGTGCCGCCGTTTTGACTAGAGTCAAAGTTGTTCATGCACAGTGGGTCGTGGCAGGATGCACTGCAACAACTACGGAGTAACCATGCTGCATTGCGTACTGCCCTCCGATTCTTCAAGGCATTGTTTAGACGTTTAGACATTAGAATTGGGAGGTTGAATTTGGAAGTAAGATGTCACTTCATAATCATTGCGCTACTGTAACATTTTGTTTGTATTTGTGAAAAATTATCCAAAAATTAATTAATTAGTCTCAAAATGTTCGTCTCGTAGAGTACAACAAAACTGTGTAATTAGTTTTTGATTTTATCTACATTTAGTACTCCATACATGTTATGACATTTTGATGTGATGAAAAATTTTCTTTTTGCATAATGTATTTGGAAGTTGCTTTTTTGAACTAAACAGGGCGTAAGACAGTGGCAACGAAAAAGTAACAGGCAGAGAGTAGTACGCTGTTAACAGCTGCTGGACAGAATCGAACAGAGATGTTGGTGACCTTATCCACCCGTCAGTCAGTCCTGCTGGGTTGGCTAATTCTACATCTAAGGGGGTGTTTAAACGCAAGTGTTAAAGTTTAGTACTTTAAATAAGTGATAATTAGACGTATTAAATATAAATTAATTATAAAACTAATTACATAAGTCATGTCTATTTCACGAGACGAACCTAACAAACTTAATTGAGCTATAATTAATACATAATTGTTGTATGTTTATGTAGCATTATATTGTCTAATCATGATGTAATTAAGTTTAATAGATTTGTCTCACAAATTACTCCTCGTTTATATAATGAGTTTTTAAATTAATCTATATTTAATACTCTTAATTAATATATTTATATTTAATAGGATGACGTAAAGTTTAGGACCTTAGATTCAAAGAGGAATCCGAGATCGAAGCATGGATCCCAATCTTTTTATAGCAAAAATGCAGGAGGAAATCCCGGGCGATCGCATAGCTGGCTTCTTGATAGTTGATCCACTCTATCGACACTCGACAGGGCTCGGCGCCGCTGCTTCTCTCTTCTCGCCGCCGCCGAGCACCGGCCATGGCGCGCGCACGGGTTCTTCTTCTTCGTTTCGGCTCGGCCCACCTGGGACTTGCATCACCAACTCAAGGCGCGGTCGACCAGCAGAAATGGCGGACGTGGAAGGGTTGGTACTTGGTTCACACTTGTTCACACTCTCGGCATAGGCAAAAGCAGGCAGCGTTCATCTGCCAGCCATTGCAATCGTTTATCGCAATTCGTTCAAAAAGGGTCTCCAACTCCAAGCCGGCGTGCACTTTGTTCGTTTGCACCGAAACAGTAGTTCTCGCGGGACCAGTTCATCGACGGGGCACGTCATTTAGACTGCAAATCTGCAACGAATTTATACCCTAATGGAGATATCCACTGCTCCTACTTTCCTTCTTGTTTTGACAAAAGAAGCAACTTAACAGCTGCATACCAGCACAAGCATCTCAACATTAGCCCTCCATGGCTCCACCTCAGTCAATACTAGGATTAGTCGTAAGCTGAAATCTCTGGGGTTTTTTCTCGAAAACCCTAGCTGAAAACTCTTTTTCCTCGAAAGCCCTAATAAAGCAGAAATATCATCGAGGACGAGGAACTCTGGGTGGTTCACAGATTCTAAGTTGGACGAACTAGTAGCTATATTAATTTGCATTACTGCAACCCTTAACCCTCATATTGCCGGAGGGATCCTCACTGTTAACCAAATGCTGGAGCAATTCCTCGCCCATCACAGGGAAATCCGCGACAGGCGTTGGCCGAGGCTCTGCTGCTGATGCTGCTGCTGCCGGCGCCTCGTCGGCTTGCCGATGCGACCTCGAACCCTCGCCATTGCCTTCGCCACCACCCGGGCGCGGTGGGAGCGGGACACCGGTAGCAGCGGCGGCAGCGGCGGCTCGCGGGGCGCGGCGAAGAGACCGCCGAAGCCGACGGGGAGCCATTGCTGAGGACGCATCCACGCGAGCACGCGGCGTTTTGGCAGCTGGACCGCGGTGTCGACCTGGCCGCGCGACGCCGAGCCCCCGTCGGCGCCGGAGCTGGAGGCGCCGCGCTTCCTCTTGCCGCCCGGGGTCTGGAGCCCGGCGCCACAGGCGATGACGGAGCCGGCCCTGCTGCCGCTGCTCCCTTCTTCGAACGCGTCGCCGTCGACCTCCATCGCGGCGGCGCGGGCGGGGCCGTCGAGGCGGAGCACCTTGACGAACATGTCGAGGTCCCCGCCGGGCCCCGCGAGGCGCTCGAGCTCCTCGACGGCGTCGGTGAGGCGGTCCACCTCGGCGCTGCGGACGAGCAGCGCCCTGAGGCCCGCGAGGAAGTGCCTGGCGGAGCCGGCGACGGCGGCGGCGTCGCAGCCGGGGGCCTCGAGCACCTCCTGCCCGCGCAGCGCCTCGGCGCGGAGCACGTGGAGCCAGGCCGAGAGCGACCCGTCGCGCACGGCGGCCCCGCCGCGGCACTCGGCGGCGTCGGCGACGGCGCGGACCATGGCGACGAGCTGGCGCAGGCGGCGACGGCGCTGGTCGACGCGGGAGCGCGCGGGCCAGCGGGCCTTGAGGAAGGCGACGAACTCCCACAGCAGCTGGGACTCCATGATCTGCTGCATCCCCGCGCTCGTGATCAACATCGCAGCAGCGGAATGTGCTTAGATCAAGCCTTTTTTTTCGCTGAAGAAAAGGGGGGGAAGAGAGAAGAGAGGGGCTCGAAAGCTGCTAGGCTCGAGGAGGGGCTTTTGGGTAACCGCGGTGTCTCCGGCTCTTCGCCTCGGTGACTGAGCAGAGTACAGAGCAGCAGAGCAATGGCGCAATGGCACGCATGACCCCACCTCCACTCTGCCCAGCAGGCTCACCTAACAGTTTTTTTTTTGAAAAAAATGACCCAACAGTCAGCGGCGTGCGACGGACCGTAGCCGTACAGGGACTGATACAGCTTCGGCTCGCTTGCAGGAGAAGCTTTTCCTGGGCCAGACCGAATCTCGGGATCAGGGCCGGCAACGCCTACATATTATAGGCTATGGCCCATGCATGCATAAGGCTAGCTCTCTCTCGGGGCCGAGTTATTTGTGGAAGCCCAGAGGCCCATGCGCATAATGCTAGTTGGATAAGAGGCGAAGAGGCCCAAGTGGTGGCATAATTTTGCAGGCCCACCACCACTCATTGAGCGGCGGCGTAAGGAAAAAGTCCTATTTACCTCCCTGGATACAAGACCGAGTTCACGAAACCACCCTAGACATGAAAACCGGGTGAAATACCTCCCTCAACTTTCAAAACCGTTCGCTTTGCCTCCTTCTCGTGGTTTTAAGCGGTTTTCAAGGTGGTTTTTCCTTTTTCAATTGAAAATAAATCTCGTAAATATTTATTAAACCACAAAAATATTCCTAAGCTTCTAAAAATTATGAGAAAAATCTTAGAGATGGATTGAGATGCAAAAAGTATAAATAAAATATTTAAAACTAGTGAAAATGATTACAAAATTATCTAAATTTTAAATGTAATTCTAGAAAAATGGAAATATATTCAAAAACTTAAACACACATAAAATTTTCTAAATGTATCTTGAATACTTTTCTCAATAAAAACATGAAATGAAGCCAGTATGAATACATTCATCGTAAATGCATTCAACCATCGTAAATGCAACATATATTAATGTTGAATGCATTTATGCATTTACGATAAGTGTATTCATGTCGGCTTCATCTTATGTTTTTATTGTGGAAAGTATTTAAGACGCAATTAGATATAGATTTAAATATTTTAATATATATATATATTATTTTTTGTATATATTTTCTATTTTGCTGGAGCTAAATCTAAATTTTAGAAAATTTTATTGATATTTTCACTAGTTTAAATATTTTATTTAGATTTATTGTGTCTCATTCCATCTCTAGAATTTTTAGAAGCTTAGGAATATTTTTTATGGTTTAATAAATATTTACGAGATTTATTTTTAATTGAAAAAGGCAAAACCACCTTGAAAACCGCTTAAAACCACGGCAAGGAGGCAAAACGAACGGTTTTGAATGTTGAGGGAGGTAGTTCACCCGGTTTTCATGTCTAGGGTGGTTTCGCGAACTCGGTCTTGTATCCAGGGAGGTAAATAGTACTTTTTCCGCGGCGTAATAAGTAGGTAGCCATGGGGGAACATCCACGGGCCACGGCCTGCTCTATGGTCGTCGGAGCACAAGGCCAACTCTGATGTTTCTCAAAAAAAAAGGCCAACTCTGATGATGGATAAGAATAAGATCGTTGTGGATCAATCATCAGTGGATGCTGGATACAGTGCGTTACATCATGTCGACAAGTCATCAACTCACAAGTTCACATGCTGATCGTATCAGTATCAGTTGGCTTCGTTCATTTTGGCCTTGTTTAGATCCCAAATTCACCTCCCAAATTTACTATGCAAAAAGAAGATTCCCCATCACATCAAAATGTCATAACATGTATGGAGTATTAAATGTAGATGAAATCAAAAACTAATTACACAGTTTTGTTGTACTCTGCGAGACGAACATTTTGAGCCTAATTAATCAATTTTTGGACAATTTTTCGCACATGCAAACGAAACGCTACAGTGGCCGGCCTGACGCGCGTCAGACCGGCCAGTCCACTGCAGGCCCGAACCGGGGTTGCCGATTCGGCATCTGAACGCGGCCTTTGCTTGCCTCTGGAGAACACGCCTTTCTGACTGTATTTGATTCAGGTTTTGAGTCGGGACAGTTCTGAAACTCGCATGTGCAATGCAGGCAGGCCCCAGCCAGAAAAATCTCAAGTTAATCGACGTGATATTCTGGGTTTCGTTTCATCGATTCTAAATTCAAAGAGGTGTAGAACCCTGAAACATTCACTAAACCCCTCAAATTGGAAAATTGACGGGGCAAGGAATCCCATTTTTTTTCCAGCAAAACGCAAGAAGCAATCCTGTCCGATCACATGCGCGCGTCGCTCGATCCTCGGTTGCCGTGCGGCGTCGTGCCGGGGCCCGGGGCCGACGCACGAGCCGCACACGCGCTTCGTCTTGGCGCCAGCCACGAGGAGCCCGGCGGCGCGAGGGCCGTCGACTTCAATGTCGGTGGCCCGTGCGCGCGCCTCCGTCGGGCCGCCCGAAGACGCCGATGAAGCTGTCGAGGTCGGCACCGGGCGCGGCCAGGCGCTTGAGCTCCTCGACGGCGTCGGTGACCTCGTCCACCTCCGTGCTGCGGGCGTACATCGTCTTGAGACCCGCGAGGAAGCGCCGCGCGGGCCCGGCCTCGGCTCCGGCGGCGGCGGCCGCCGCTGCCAGCGTCGTCGTCAAGGACTTGCTGACCGCGCAGCGCCTCAGCCCTGAGCAGGCGCAGCCACGCGGAGAGCGACTCGTCCCGCACGGAGGCCCCCTTGCGGCGGCTCTCGGCGTCGTCGGCCACCGCACGCACCATGGCGACCAGATGGCGGAGGCGGCACCGGCTCTGGTCGGCGCAGGAGTGGTCCGACCACTTGGCCGTCATGTAGGAGACGAACGCGCGCGCCCATCAGCGGTGATTCCAGGATCTTCACCGCCGCGTTCTTCTTGTTGTTTCTCCGCACCGCGGAGCAAAACAGTTGTTGAGGCTGAAGCTTGAAGATAAAATCATCAAAGCAATTGGGAAACGAAAAGGCTTCATGCATGGCTCCAGGAGGCGCGTTCGCCTCGGGCACTGTTTCTGTTGATAATTTTAAATATAGTGATTGTTCTCTTTGCAGAAAAGAAAAGAATAGGCAGGCAGAGATATCTATATATTTATTACATGAACTAGTACATAGCCAGTGAGGACATATCATAATCTTCCTACAAACGACCGACCCTTGTCTCGTACTGAGAATTTGAGACGGGCCTTTTTGAATAAGCACGCGCTACAGATGTTTAGTTTTTGAAATTGGGAGCCAAATTTGGGTCTTTTGGAGTGCGTGCGATACTGTAGCATCTCGTTTGTATGTGTGAAAAATTGTCCAAAAATTAATTAATTAGGCTCAAAATGTTCGTCTTGTAGAGTAGAACAAAACTGTGTAATTAGTTTTTAATTTTATCTACATTTACTACTCCATGCATGCTATGACATTTTGATGTGATGAGAATATTCTTTTTATATAGTGAACTTTGAGGGTAGAATTTCGGATCTAAACAACAACGCATTACTGTCTTTCACCATGCAAATCCAATTATTGGTGTACTGCTACTCCACAGAGGTGCCACAGTAGTACAGGTACCTACTAAAACAGTCGTTTTATCCACTGCATGTCTGCA
The DNA here is from genome assembly GCA_033239725.1 of Echinochloa phyllopogon. Taxonomy (NCBI): domain Eukaryota; kingdom Viridiplantae; phylum Streptophyta; class Magnoliopsida; order Poales; family Poaceae; genus Echinochloa; species Echinochloa phyllopogon. The sequence continues at coordinate 5,313,307 of BTCW01000014.1, read as the reverse complement.
TGCCACCTGGTAGCTACGAAATGCCAACGAAAGCATTTGGAAATCGTAGGGAAGATGGCAACTGCCGACGCCCCGAACACGCGGACGTAGGAGTAGCTCGCAATCAGCGTCAACGCGCACACGTGAGCAGAGCACCGCACCCATCCAAGCCCGCAAGTCCGCAACAGATCCGGCGCGGCCGGTCGCCCCCACCGGCCAGGACGCCGCCGCCGGCCAATCCCAAGCCTCCACGTGGCAAATCTCGCTCCTGGACCTCCGGCTCGACAGGTCAGCTGCAACAGCTTTCCATCCCATCCCCCGCTCCTGCCGTTCACTTTCTCCTCCTCGTGAAGCGAGCGCCGCGATTCCTTTTGTTCCATTCCTCTCCAAAACGGCCTCACAGGTCACAACGGCCGCGGCGCAGATCCACACACACGCATACGGACAAGGTTTTCAAATCCCGGGGTGGATTTTCCCGCAGAGCAGAGAGGCAGGCAGCCCACGCACCACCACCCTTCGCCGAGAGATCTCGTCTTCGGATTCGTAGCCCAGCCGCGCCGGTGAGCGGGGGTAGCCGGAGGCAGCGGCGGCGGCGGCGGCCATGGGGAACAGCATATACCGGTTCCTGTGCGGCCTGTGCGCGCCGTCGTCGTCGGAGCACGGGCTCCACGGCGCGCACCCCGCCGTCGCCGCGCTCGGCCGGGACATCCTCAGCTTCGGGAACACCTCGCAGGTGAGAGCAAGCAGCCAGCTCAGAATTTCAATCACGGAGTACTTCGCTGCGGTTGGTTTTGCCAGTTAATTACAGTGTATCACCTTGACAGTTTCGCTAATTTCGGGGCTCTGTGGATGTGAAATTTCAGGTTCCTGACGAGCTGGGCCGGCACGTCGTCTCCTCCAAGAAGGCGCAGGCGAATTGGTAACTGAACTGCTTTCGATTTTGTATTCCGTTTCCTTGTTGCTTGATTGCTTCGATGTGTGTACATCGCTGTCGTGGTAGTGAGGGATTCGACGCGTGGAGCTACGAAAATGACGTTTTGCTGAAAAATAACGGAAAGATTAGTGGCAGTCTAGAAGTAGCCTTCCTCTGAATTTGGTGACCAAGTGTGTGTTGCTCGGTGCATCGCGTCTAGAGCATTGAGAACAAAACAGTTAATTAATTTGGTTTTCCCTATATGGCAAGTGAGAAGAACATGCAGACACGCAGTGAAGCATTTGTGGTACTGCTGCTGGTAGTAGGCTTAACAGCCATGGCAGTTGAATAAGGCCTTGTTTAGATCCCAAATTCCACCCCCAAAGTTCACTACGTAAAAAGAAGATTTTCATCACATCAAAATGTCGGCACATGTATGGAGTACTAAATGTAGATGAAATCAAAAACTAATTATACAGTTTTGTTGTACTCTGCGAGACGAACATTTTGAACCTAATTAATTAATTTTTGGATAATTTTTCACACATACAAACAAAATGCTACAGTAACGCACGCACCCCAAAAGACCAAAGTTTAGCTCCCAAATTCGGGAAATAAACAAGGCCTAAATGTTTGCAGTAACGAACACTAAGCCATGAGCTAGCACTGCAGAGCAGAGATCTACCAACGTCCAGTTAAGATTGTAAAAATGCTGGCACGCTAATTGCTAAGAAATTCCTTGCGCTATGTAATGTAAGGTACAAGAAGCTGCTGGTGGCATGGAAGAAAGCCCGGCCGCCTCCCAAGACGCCGGAGGAAGCGGCACACTTCGTTGTGCAGACGCTCAAGAACCATCAGAAAGCAGATGTTGAGGTACCTCAGCAGCTCAGCTTCCCAACCGTCTGCTTAGCCCCAAACTACAAACAGTGATGTACGGTCAATAACCAATATTGGCTTCTTCTTGTGTGTTCACCCAGGGCTTCTTGGCTTTCTACGGCTTGCCACATCCAAACGCGGCAGCAAGCGCCCCTGCTGCTCCCCGGCCGCCGCCCAAACCTCAGGGCGCCAAGTTCGAGCTGCACACCCTCCCGGTAAGACTTCAGGCCGCCGGTTCTCTTCTGTCATCAGTCAATTTCTTGAATTTTTCCGTAGTCGCAACTCGCACGTACGAGACTAACGAGTGTTCTTGCTGGTTTATCAGATTGACCCCAAGTCTGTGGCTGATGGCGACACCATCAACGTGTACGTCGACACGGCGGACCCCCGGGAGTCCGGCAGCGTGCCCCGTGAGGTGCAGAAGGCGGCGGCAGAGCGGGCCAAGGCGCGCGCCGTCAAGAACTACCAGAAGGCCGACGCGCTGCAGAAGATCATAGTGGACGCAGGATACAGGTTTGTTGAACTTCACATCGATCATCTTCCTATGGTTTGACAGCTAAGTCTGAAACCTCGATATGCGATGCAGGCCGGTCCCTAACGCGAGAGGCGAAGAGGTGCTCGCGAAGAAGTACAGGATCAGACTAAGGTTTGCACTACGCGTACTAGTTGACCAACGATCAGGAACTTGTGTCTTGATACTTCCTTCAGTTAACCCTGATGCAGTGAGAATCGAATATCCATGTGTGCAGGGGCATCGATGCGCCGGAGAGCGCGATGCCGTACGGCAAGGAGGCCAAAGAGGCGCTGCTGAAGCTTGTCCAGGGAAAAAGCTTGAAGGTCTATGTATACGACGAGGACCGATATGGGAGATGCGTTGGAGACATCTATTGCGACGGTGTATTCGTGCAGGTAAGATTGCACAGCTTGCACTTAGAGGCATATCTTGAGGCTTGGTTGAGACTAGAGCAATTGCATTGGAAGCTTGCAAAGTACTGCAGAGTTTTGCACCATGTGCAGTTGGCTTGCACGGGCAACTTCAATTGGTTCTTGCAATTTACGGCAGCTCGCTAGCAGCTGTAGGCCTAGCTAGTCTTGTGATAAAGTATATAGTCGCTGAGTGTTATCTCTGCATTTTTTTTGTTTCTGCACTATGAAATAAACAGTTAAAAGTTGGGAATGTATCAGCTGACTGCATTGGACATGATCGATGATGTACTAAAAGTTTGAATCAGTCATGCTCTTATAATTCGGAACACTAATTTATTTAAGCAAGATATAATTAACTTTTCGTCTTGCTTCGTGCGTAGGAGCAAATGCTGAAGAAGGGGTTTGCATGGCACTACACCGCCTATGACCAACGCCCGGAGCTGGCCAAGGTAACAAACTGTACTAAATGACTTCATACATACAGCTACGCCCGTTGATCGGTTGAGACAGAATGAGATTGCACAGTTTGAATTTCTCTACAACCATCTACGCAATATAACTGAAAAAATGTCCTTTTTTTTTCACCTACCAGTGGGAGAAACAGGCACAGACTGGCCGGAAGGGCCTGTGGGCGGCGTCGAAGCCACAGAAACCATGGGAGTGGCGGAAGGACAAGCGCAACGGGACAGCATGATGAGCACATCCCGGGGTTGAGTATAGTCCTGTGTTTTAGCTATGACCAACTTACTGATTTATTCACCTGCGGACTTTTCAGGCTAGTACCTGAATTGGGCATCACAGTACTCGGTATGTCTTGGGATCCAGTATAGATTGTGTGTAAACTAAACGGTTCCTTATAGGGCCCATGAAGCGGGATGAAATAGATTGGTGTGATCTTTAATTTATATGGAGATTTGATGCAAAACTATACATACATTGTAGCACAAGTGTAAAAGCGGAACAACTAAGATTGTGTGTATTGGAAGTGTACTGAAGATGGATGCATATGTTCTAAAACGAAGTACCTGACCAGTTTTCTTTTAGGAAAAAAGTTAATCGTTGTTCTTATGCAATGACAAACTATGACCATAAATTCAGTCCACATAGGAATTCCCAGCCGGATAATGCATTGGGCTTTGGTGTCGGTAGAACACGGAATTCCTATCCCATTTTCCGCAAGATTTGAATCCGTATACTATACTGTTTGAGATTGTGCCTCTCTATTTGGATAGTTGAGAGCCCGAGATTGTACCTGGCGGAGTAGCAGCAGCAAGTGGTAGGATATGTGCCACAACAAGTCATCAAGAGAGGAGAGAAGCGGGTGGGATGTATGCTAAATAATTTTCAAACTTCAAATGATCCTCTTTTAAAGCTTATATCCAATTCTTTAAACCATTCATGATGCACAAGTGAACCTATTGATGCCCCCAATGGAGGCAATCCAGGCAACATTCAGAGTAAAAACCAGTGATGAAATCAAAATTTAGTTCCCAAATTCCAACATCAAATTTCACTATACAAAAAGAAGATTTCTATCACATCAAAATTTCGGCATATGCATGGAGTACTAAATGTAGATGAAATCAAAAACTAATTGCACGGTTTTATTGTACTTTGCGAGATGAACATTTTGATCCTAATTAATCAATGTTTGAATAATTTTTCACAAATACAAACGAAATACTACAGTGACGTATTTATGATAATGTCTAAAGTTTGGACACCCCAATTTTAAAACTTAAACAAGGCCCAACTAGTTTGAGCACATCTGCTATATGATCTTTAGTGGATCGCAGCTATCTGACAGAACAAACACAGAAGCAAACAGGTCCAGGACTGAACTACTGAGATTTGCCTACTTCACAGCTATCTCAGAGTTGACAGAACCAACACAGAAATAGAGTTCACGTCTTTAAGCCAAGGACATCCTGCCCGTAAACAGGTGGCTGTTGCTGGTTTGTGTTGAGAGAAAAATACTACTGGCTGATGGCTGGTGCTGATTTGTTCTGAGAGAAAAGTACCGGCTGATAAGCCAAACGAATAGGGCACTCATCATTGGCAAAGTTCAAGCGCCTATTTGTTACCAATCCATATTTAATCAGGGCCTTATTTAAGAGCTCTTTTACTGTACCTTATACCACTGATTTAAAGGACTAGTATATAAATATCTGATGGTTAAAAATAATTATATACTAGTGTAACGTTGGTCAGTGGTATATGTAGTATATGGTGAGTAGTATAGCAGTATAAGGATGTTATTGAAAAAAATCTAAATGACACCACTGTAATTTAGACATATATATATACTTCATTCGATCATGCGTTTCGGGCCGGCAAATAAGGCGCTCCAGTGGCATGGATCTCAAATCGACGATGCCGATGACTATTTTTTATGGCCTACCGGTAATTTTCTCAAGAAAGAAATTACAGTTGTGTTATCTCAAAAGTAAAAAAGGACAAATAAGCTCGAAATATCGCTCTATTATAAATATAAATGCTTAAAATATGTAAATTTTACGGATATAAACTTTGCGTGAAAAAAAACATCCTAGCAGTCTATTTTACACCCGGGTGAACAGGAACCAGCCAGAATGGTTTGCGCCAGAGAACAGGGATATCCTGGGCTGGTCCAGCAACCTCACGAGTGCCTTCCTTGATATCAAATATGTGGAAGTCATTGCTGTCCCCGAGCAAATCGTTGGCAAAGTACACACACCCTTCTTTGAGACCATGTTCGACCGCAGAGCACGAGGTTGCAAAGTGTTCTGGTCCAAGAATAAACGCTCTGTCACCAATGTCAGTCACCTTGCACCATTTTTCGCCGGCGAAATCCATGACGTAGACGCCAACCTCCTCGATGCGCTCCATTGTGCAGCCGAGGTAGAAGAGGCAGACGAGGAAGAGCTCCTTGCCCGATTCCAGGAGGTAAGGCAAGGTAGCCACCTGCGGCGCGTCGCTCACGAGGCTGGGCTCCATGGCATCGAAAGAAGTGAGCTCTAGACGTGGCTCTGGATCGTCGGCGAAGCTGGCGAAGATTCCGACCACGTCCCTCGACTTGAGGTAGTAGAAGATCCCTTGCACGGCGGCTATCGTGTCGTAGGACTTCGCAGAGGCCCATGTCGTAGGACTGCCGGACCCACGCGGCACCGCCATTGACCCGGCAGAGCAGCAGCTCCGGGTGGTCGAGGTCGTAGACGACGACGAGGGAGTCTGGAGGGGCGACGCCGTCCTGGAGGGCCCAGACCCAATCTGGAGGGGAGGTTATGGTGTCGGAGATCAGGCACCGGCAGTACACCGGCGGCGCCTCGCCCATCGCCGGCAGCGCCGTCTTCTCCCCGGTCTGCGGGTTCCACAGCCAGCACTGGAAGGAGGTCATGTCCACCATGAGCACCAGGCCCTGCGGAGTCTCCAGGCATCTGAAGTTGCTCAGCTCGGGGACTTGGAGGGTGCGTGTGGACCCGTCGGCGACGGAGAGCACGGTCTGGTAGATGTCCTCCGGCGGCTCGCCGTGTTCGTACACCAGCAGCGGGAACGACGATGCGGCAGCGGCAAGGGAGCCGAGATCGTCGGTGGGCTTCGACGACTCCATCTTCTTCTTACCACAAAACTTGCTTCTTGGCACAAAACGCGTTTTGGAATATCTGGAACCGCACGCCTCAACTCTTGTATTTAAATTGGGGAGGAATACGAAATCGGATCGAACGTGAGAGATGCCGGGCAGTTGCCGTGGTGGACTCGGACTCTCTCGCCCACCTTCGGCCAGGACGGCACGCAGGAGAAACGTGATCAGCACCGAGCAGGAACCGTTTCGCCGTCCATGGGCCGTCTCGATCGAGCACGACGGCGGGCGGGTGGCAATTGGCGACGCAAATATAAAAGTACATTCCATGCCCGTGAACTATCGACGGTGTCTGATTTACAACCTTCAAATACAAAATCAGATGTTCGACGCTCTCTAACTCTTCAAACCATACGATTTACACCCTATGTGGCATAACGTCAGTCATGAGAAATAAATTGGTCCTCTTGAATAGTTTCAGAAGGTATAAACTTGACTTTATCAAAAAATATGATAAAAATATATTTTTTCTTAGAAAACAAATATAATTAAAAATGTTAAAATCTAGTTCACTCTTAGAAAATCAATAGAAATTTTTTTTAGCTTAGAAAAATATAGAATTAGTTTTATATATTTTCTTAAATCATGCTTATACTCTTATAGAACCTGATTAGGAGTTCTTTGAGATTATATGATCATGTTTTGATTTATTTTGACTAAGAATCACTACTATGAATAAATAGTCTATTAGACCTTGAAATGGCATGGAGGACATTTATAGACTATACTACAAAAAAGGCCAACTCACTTCAATGACAAGTAGGTTTCATTATGAGTGGATAATGAGCTAAATTAAGACTTTATTGAGTTTTTGCGTTAGATTATTGTTACTTATTATAATATTATTTATCGTTCAAATATTAGCTAAACTTCAGAAGAGCCAAATGAGACAATCTCAACTTGAATTTTTTAAAACCACCTAATTTTAATTTCAAAATAAAATAAGTATAGTTCAAGTCATTTTTGTAAAAAGTTGTGGAGCTTACGTACCAGCAAATAAACACCAAAAGATGGTCGAAAAGATCAAAATAACTCTTAACCAAGACCGTACGAGTAAAGCGTGAACAAGATTGTAGCGATTTTAATTACATAAGTTTTTAAGAAAAATATTTTTATAATATTTTTTTATAAAGTTTAGTTGACCCCTCGAACTATCAAAGCAGACCAATTTCTCATGGCTGATGTGGTGCCACATGGGGCGGCAAACGTGGCGCCACGTCAGCAAAAACCATCATTAAAACAGCCAAAGGGTGTAAATCAGACGATTTGAAAAGTGATGTCGAATATCTGGTTTTACGGTTGATGGCTGAAAATCGGATAATGTTGATAGTTAAAGGGCGTGAAATGCACTCTTTCCTCGTATTGTTTGTTTTTCTTCTTGTTTGAATTTGAACGGGACGAAGCCCACAGCAAACAAAGCATAGGTATCATTTCTACTGGGCCTGATAGCATGAGCCATGATGACCCACGCGACAAATTTGCTTCGGCCCAATAGGCGGCTCCTGGACCGACGTGCATGATCCGTCCATGTTCTTTCTAAAAAAATAATCCATGACTGTTCTTGAGTTTCGACGTCATGCTTGGACATCTAGAACCAGAGTAGAGGCCAACTAGCCAATACCACGACGACCATCCAACCAGCGGTCCTTCCTAAAGAAGGCCGCTACACTCTCTCCACGAGTGAAGCATCGACCATTGCCGCAACTTCCTTCTCGGTAGTTGATGGTTGCTGACAGCCTGACACCACGAGTGGCTTGGGTCTGCATGCTTGAGCCACGCCCAGTGGGAGCCCAGAGCCATATATGCTCAACTTCCTTTGGCCATTATGCAAACAAGCATTACGTGGCCTTCATATGGATTTCCCATGACTTTCCTGGTATGCATTATAGTTTAATTTTCCTTTTTTGAAGCAGCCCAGTTTAGCTTTCCATCTTTTGCTCTGACTGAACTATTGGATTTGCCAGGCGTAAGTCTCGATCTGTTTTGCCATACTGAGTTGAGATGAAGAAATCGACGCAATCACAATCTTTAAATTCTCATCAAGCATTCTGGGAGTATTGGGCACACATTTTGCCACCCTGTAAATATGCTAACAACATTCAGTATTCTGAATTCACGAAATTGCAGTGATCACCACATCAATCTGAAAAAAAAAATGCACTGCCTACATCTAGTCATAATCTGTATTCACATCAATGCACAACGATAGATTCGGCCTTGTTTAGTTCCAAAAAGCAACCTCAAAGTTCAAAAGAAGATTATCATCACATCAGAATATCGGCACATGCATGAAACACTAAATGTAGATAAAATCAAAAACTAATTACACAGTTTTGTTATACTCGGTGAGACGAACATTTTGAGCCTAGTTAATCGCACATTGCTTCCTCCTTTTTCCCCCCACGCCGCTGCCCACCGATGCCCCCGCCAGAGCTGGTCGCGCTGCCCGCCGACGGCGAAGAGCGCGGCGCCGGCGCCGGCGCGGGGCCTCGTCCCCCAACGCCCGTGCCACCGCGAGGAGACGTCGCCGCTGCCCGGCTTCGCCTGTCGCCGCGCCGCTCCTGATCCCGTCGCCTGTCGCCTACGAGTTCGACTACGTCGGCGCGTCGGCGTCCCCCGCGGAGCCCGCCGTCGTCGTCCGTACCGCAGCCTGCGGGAGCGGGACAACACTCGCCGCGGTAGCGGACTGCCACGGCGGCACGTCGTTCTTCCGGACGCGGCCATCTCTACCATTCCCTGAACTCCGCTCATCTCCACCCACCTCGCCGTCCATGTCCGCCTGGCCGTCGTCCGTGCAATCCGACATGCTGCCATTGCTGATAAGAAGCTCACGTTTTGTCGTCAATCAACTAGAAAAAAAGAAGAAGACAAGAACGAACACGTGAGGTTCGACGTTGTCTCTGGAGTATGGCAGCACCTACCTCAGCTCGATCCGACTCTTGTTCTTGCGGCAGGACTGCCCCATGCGGTACTTGGGCGAGGAATCAGAGGAGGAGGGCACGTAGAAATAGCGTCGCCTGTGCTTGTGCTTGAGCTGCAGGCCTTGCGCGGGCTCACGCTGCGGCCTTTCCAAGACAGCCTGTCGGGCGGCTGCGCCGTTCCGGACTGCGCGTCCTCCGCGTCGCCCTTCTCCGCCGACGGCTCCTCCTCCTCCCTCCTCGGGAACGTGGGCCGTACCTCTACGCCGGCACCTACAACGACCTCGACGAGCGGCGGAGGGAGCAAGGGAGGGGAGGGGGCGGGCCTGCCGTCCGCCGCCCCGCCGTCGTGGGCTCCGCCTCCGCCGGCTCCGCGCCCGGCGCGCAGCCCGCCGCCGCACCAGCCCCCGCTGCCCGGCGCAGCCCGCCGCCGCGCACCGGAGCGAGAGAGGGGGGAGAGAGAGTGGGGAGAGATAGGCAATGGGGAGTGAGGCGTCGGTGAGGTGGGAGATAGATGACCCCACTGGTCAGATGGATAGAGGTACTGTTTAGTTAGTTGGTTTGGAGCACGTATTTAATTTGGCTCTCTAAAATTTTAAAACTGTCTCTCAAACTGAAATATAGAGGCTCATTTTTAATCAATGAGTTGCTCTAATGACTGAATCCATTTGCTGAACCCCGGTGGACCCTGTTGACGCCGAAGCCGAACGCCGCCTGGCACGCGCGGTCACAATCTTCGACTCGCCGAGAGGGCTGCATGGTATAGGCACGCTGTAAAACACACAAACCAGCAATGTAACGATTCTCACCGAGGTTGCCAGAGAATTTGAGACTGGGAGGAAGAACACGGAAGGATGCCGTGGGAGAGACAGATAGCTGTACATGGGGCGCCTATATGGCTTTCGGAGGCCAAATGAGAAACATAACTTAAAAGCCCGTTACGAAGGAACGAGGTCCAATAATAATTTGTTAGTTTAATTAATCGTCCATATACGTATGTCACATTTATCACCCGCTACGTCCAAATCAGAAACATGAACCAGCATTTTTGATATACTAAATTGAATATTTTCTAAAATTTTAATCAACTTCTAAAAGCAATAGATTCAACATTTTCTAAAACATAGATCAACATTTTAAAAAAACAGCGTTCAAAATTTTTTATAACCTATTTCAACATTTTAAAACAATGAATGCAACTTTCTTTGAAAAAAACAACATTTCATATGATTGTTCTATCTTCTTTGATGGCAAGGGTGTGCAGCTGTAGCAGAAGCGGTGGAGACGATTCTCAGTCACCAGCATCGACGGAGGTGGCGAGAGCGGTGGAGGCAACCACGGAAGACAAACATCAGCAGCGGTGGTACGCACGAGCTGCAGCATCACGGACGGCATGTACATAGCAGGAAATGAGACTCAAAGTTAAGTTTGAGGATCGATGTGATACAACCGAACAAGTTTGATAACTTAAACGGATGATTTGCAAGTTTAGCGACCGAAATGACACAGCTGAACAAGTTTGAGGACCTAAACGGTCAATTTGAGAGTTTAGGTACCGGGATGACACACCCGCGATAGTTTAGGGACCGGCCGTACACTTTACTCTTAATTCTTTCTCTATAGTCTATATTATATACTATATAGTATATCAGTTCTCGTATATATACAAGACGACTAGACTTGACTAATCGGATCGATTAATAACTAATCACGATTAATCAACTTATCGGTGCCTTACGATTAGGATGGATTATACGATTTAAAAACGTGTCTCGCGACCGAAAGCCAGCCGTGTTGGGGCCGGCAGCTGGCGTTGCAGCAGTGCGGCTGCCGCCACGTCGCTTCTTGGTCGTCGCTGGTATGTCTTGGCTGGTGTATCCATCTTCTCCTTTTGCGAACGGATCCCCTTTGAACTGGGAGCCATAGCTTCCACCATGCATGGGATCAGCCGCAAGGGACGCGTGGCAGTGGCGGCTTGGGTATTGGATTTCAAACGCCACCAGTTCAGTGCAGCGCGCCTACCTCGGGTGCTGCACTGCTGACTGCTGCTGAATTCCCGGACTGCTGCCACTTTCAGGAAGTAGCATCAGCATCAGCTCGCCACTTTCAGGTTCCCCATCGATTGACCGAGTCACCGTCGTCTTCCCGGACTCCGGTGACCCACCGCCTCCGGTCCGGGTGCACTTCCGTGGCGAGGGCGACTGGCCGCTGATCCGGGACGCGCGTCAACCAGAACGGCCCAGCCGTTCACCCCGCGTGTGAGACCCACGCCGGAGTTGGGGGCCGCAGTGCCGTCACCCTGCACGCCGTCCCGGCGGGGTCTTGGACCCTGACCGCGGGACTCCCCGTAGCCTCTATCGTGGACTCGTGGTTGCCATCGTGCCCCGAGACCCTGTCGCCGGATGATGGAGGCGGGCCGGCGTAGGTCGACAGGGAGCGAGGGCGGAAGTCAGCAACATGCCGCAAATGCACGAGCGCCGCGTATGTCAGTACCTTCTTCCCCACGACGACGCTGCCAGCGCGCATGGCACTGTCCCGGGCACGTTGGGTCGAGAACACCACAAGAAAATTCTCGGGAGAGAATCGTCTGATCAAGAGGTTGTCGTCATCGACGTCTGGGAGATCGAGAGTGGCTCGCCGCATTTCTTCAAGCGGAATGTCGCCTCCGCCTAGGATTGCCTCCAGGAGCGCGAAGCGCAGCCTCGCCTCCTCGGCGTCCATCTCCACACAAGTACACAACGCGAGATGAAGCACACGTCGTGCGCCGGGCGGAGCATGGGGTGACCCGACGGAAGGACATTGTTGGCGACTCTCCCGATGGCGAGCGCAGCCGCTGAGTGCGCCCCTTGGAACGACTGCGGGTGCGCCGCCCCGGCTGATGGTGCGGCGCCTAGCTGGTCTTCCGGAGCAGGCGCGGTGTGGCGAGGGGATCGCCCACGCGAGGACATTGCACGCTGGAAAGCAACCCCGGAGGTGCGCGGCGGAGAGGTGGTGCTGCCAAGCGCGGCCCGCCCAGTCGGAGTGGATGGGGTTGAGGTCCGCCGAGCCCGGACGATTCACCGATTGCCCCTTCGCCGGAGGAGCCCGAGAGGGTGGGGATCGGCCGCTTGCACTCCCTGCCGAGGTGGCGGAACCCCCAACACCGCAAGCATCTGCGCCACCCTGTGCTTGTAGGACAAGCAGTTGAGGCAGCGACCGGTCATCTGCGCCGGGATCCGGGGAGCGGGCGGCGGCACGGGCGCACGGCCCATCGCTGGGCAAGCCGCTGTCCTCCTGCGCCTGTTGCGCCGGCTGCGGGCCGTGGTCCACCCCTCCGCATCGCACGGCGGCGGGCTTGGCTCCCGCAGCCGCTGCACGACGACCGAGCGTACGTAGCTGGCTCTCAGCGGCCACCTGTCGCTCCGGCCGCGGTCGCCAGTCGGGTCGCCGCTGGGGGTGCCCAAGAACCAACCGTGTCTGGCCGAGGCGTCCCTGATGGCGGCGGCCAGAGCGTGCGTCGTCACGCAGGCCCAGCCTCTCGTGCGCCGGTGGAATCTAAATGATCTCAGGGAGGCCACGAATATTTGAGCTGGCCCTTCTTTGCCGATCGAATGCTCCTGAATCACTGCCATATCATTTAAGGAGAAGAATCAGAGTTTAAAGTATTACAAGCCTCTAAGATACATGAAAGAGTGAGTACACATACTCATCAAAATCAGAAAAGAGATACATAATCATGAAACACTCAGTAACTCCATTCGCCGGCAGGCCATTCTTCTCAGGTTCATTTCATCCTTGATTGCATGCACAATGTCCAGCACCTGCAAGTTTTGGTGGTCAAAGATGCGTCGGTTCCGTTCCTTCCATATGTTCCATGCCGTGTAGATTGTTCCTGAATTTGTCGTCAGAGTTTTGTTTGCCGTTTAGCGTGTGCGTTGTTGATTGTCATCAACGGTGAATCTAAATGATCTCGAGGCCACGTGCTTCATTCGTATGGATATCTGCTTCTTCTGAACTTTGGTTTGCTTCAGAAGTAATTGCTTAGTGTAACGGAGTGTGGAACCCCGTTAATCTGTCCTAGAAAATCTCATGTTCTCATTTTTGTATTTTCTGAATAAAGCTGATCAGGGTTCAGACAAACTCTCTCTGATCAGGGTTCATATAACTGGTTAACTAGTTATCACATGAGAACAACTCACATCAATAAAATGGGAGAAAGGCATGCACCAAACATTGTCTGATTCGTAATGTTCATGGAGAATCCCTTTAATTAGCAACCTCGAGTTGATGTGAAATGTTGGGCTGACGAAATGTTCATGGAGAATTTCACAATGTTTGGAAATCACGAAAGGAATTCTCTCATTTCCTGAACAATCACACAGCACTTGCTAAAGGGATTCTGTAGAAATAACTGTATTCTGAATACTCCATGTCTGAATTTTGACAGGCACTTAAGATGGTCATGGGCAATGTCATGAGATGCATGTGTGTAATATTTTGAATCTGAACTTCTACTTAAAATTGGCACATCAACAGATGTCCAAGCAACATTGAAACATCACTAATTGTAAAACCAACACTCCTGAAATAATCTGATCAGAATATTTACACCTGTGATAACTAGTCATTCAAACAGAAATTATAAACGGAATAGGCATACAAGCATCTACAAAGTCAATCATAGGATCCCAAATCGATTGTTCAAAAGTATCGAACGCAGGATCTATGAAATAGCAGAAATCATCGGCGCCATCACAGGACAGGCAGCGTAGGGCAAATGCAAGCCACCGAGATCAGACAGAAATCGAGCAAACGACGAGTCGTAAGAACTGAAAATGGACATGCAGAGGACCATTTCACAATATACCTTCATTTCAGAATCGAACCAACATTTCACAAAACTGATAAGCAAAGCGGATCAGATAATGTTTGTACATGGATAAAAAGCAACATATAACCAGATTCAGAAGCTGCAGATCCCTATGAACTATGCATCAGATTCAGTTATCGTGGCCTTCAGCTCACTTATTCACTGTTCATGACAAACAATTGGGGGACATGTTTACCAGCAACAGAACATGAAAGTTCGAGGGAAAGCTCACTAGCATTCGACCGACATAGATGGAGCGGGGTGGGAAGTCAGTCGTGGGCGTTATAGCTTGGACTTGCCTAGGACGGAGACGGAGCAGAGGGTGTCGACTCGGCGGAGCTGGAGGGAGACGATGAAGACGCGGTCGAGCAAGCCGACCTCGACGCCGCCGATGCGGCCTCTCGCTTCCTCTGCGTGTCCAGGACCACCTCCGGGATCCTCATCCTCTCCTGCTCCGCCGCCACCCTCCTCATCTCGCGCAAAGCATGGGCCGCCGCAGCGGCCCGCGCCGCGCGCTGTATCGCTCGGAACTGCGCTTGCGCAGCCGCCTCCCGCGCCCGCTCCGCGACCGCCTCCCTCGCGGCCGCCGCCTCCCGCGCGGCCTCCTGCACCACCGCCGCTGCGGCTGCTTGCGCGGCCGCCTCACGCCTCCCCGGGCACCAGGCTGGGTGCCCGAGGATGTCCTTGAGTGAGTACTTCCGGCCGTCGTCGCAGAAGTAACACTTCATGCCGACGCCATTGCGCTGCGGACTGGGCGCGGGAACGTGAGCGTGGTTGCAAGCGGCGGTGGCGGCTGCCGGCGGTGAGGTTGGTTGCTCTTTTGGCTGGGGCGCTGGGCTTTGGGAAGCGATTTGCGTGGCTGCGCGGCCGAGCAGGTCGTTAAATACTTCGCCCCGCAGCCGTAACCAACCTTTTCAGCCGAGCCGGGGAAAGGCGGTGGACGTGGGGTGGGGTCCTCTGATGACGTCGTGGAATAGCCAGCTGGCGCGGGTTATGTGCCGTGGCCCGTGGGTCATCCCGGAGCCAGAGCAAGCGTTGTATTGCCAAGGGCGCACCGCTGCAGAGTGCAGGAGGAAGGGAAGGGTGAGAACCACGCCGTCGAGGCCGCGCCGCCACAGCATGTCGCTGATCTGAGTTGAGGGGCCGGCAACACGCCTCGCTGATTCAGCGCCACCTATACGGCCTTGTGGACATTGGCAGGTGCCAATATGGCCAATTCACTGAATGTTGTGACCGAGTCCTTGTTTAGATGCAAATTAGGGGGCGGAGAATAAGGAAAAAGTGTCACTTCGCTATAAATACGACATTATAGCATTTCGTTTGTATTTGTGAAAAATATACAAAAATCGATGTTTTCCTTTTGTGAATGAGATTTCCTGTTCTGAAATTAACGTGTTACTGTCTGACTAGCCAATTGCCTTATCTACGAACCGCATGAAAAAAAACAAACAAACCCGTTACCCCGTGGGGTCCACTTTCCAACTGTCGCCGAAGCAACATGGGCGCTCGCCTGCGACGCCCCAAGTCTTCCACACAAACCCCGTCGTGATTCCCAAGCCAATCGCAAGCGCCACCGCACCGCCACAGCCCTCCTCTCTCGCGCTCTCGTCTTGCACCAGCTGCAATGTATCGGGGCTACCTCCCGGCCCTAAGCCGCTGGAGGACGGCGAGTTCTCGCTCAAGTGCGAGGTATGCGAGGATTCCCGCCGTTACGACGTCGGCAACATCCTCCGCCATCCGGGGTGGTGCCCGGGGTGGCCACGGAGGCGGAGGCGGCCGCGCAAGCCGCCGCAGCGGAGCAGGAGCAGGCGGCGGCCGCGCGGGCGGCGGAGGCGGAGCAGGCGCGCCGGGCGGCCGCGCAGGCACTACTCCGGGCTGGAGAGCGGGCGGCACGGGCTGCTGCGGCGGCGCGAGTGGCGCGAGTGCTGAAGATGGTGGCGGCGGAGCAGGCTAGGAGGATGGTCCCGGAGGCCGTGGTAGAGATGTGGGAGCGCACAGCGGCTGCATCGGCGGCGTCGGCTACCTCACGCTCGGCCGCGTCCTCGGATTCCTCCAGCCCCGCCGCTTCCACCGCTTCATCAGCGTAGTCGGCATCATCGCCGTCAGGCTCCGACGACCCGCTACTTCAACCGACAGGTTCTGGTGTGTTTGTCTACTTGATCAACGCCTCGAAGCAGGCACCGAGAAGGCGAATGATTAAATCGATCTCGATAGGTCATAGGTCTCTCATTTCTGATTCTGACGCTGCAGTTTTGTGGACCAAATGCTATTGAACTTGTCTTCAGAGTTCCGTTTTCTGCCGTTCTTCTTCTGAACTTTGGATTGGTTGAGAATTTAGATGCCACTTCGCGCGTTTGCTGATCAAGGTGTGTCCTGGTGTGTTCCTTACTACTGCCGTGACTCGTTGAAACAGTTTTGAAACTACAATCCAGCAAATGATTTCGGCTGTTTCTGCAACACTTGATTGACAGTTTCATACTCCGTGAATCCTGAATTCTGCATGCCTGTATTTGTAGTCAGTAGACGCTCTGATTGACAGTTTCATACTAATCGTGCTCCGAATGATCAGATTAGTAGTCAGATCGTGTCAGTAGAAATTTTCTAGTCGGGTTATTGGTTTTGTGATCGTTTTGATTGCCTGGAAGATTTAGAATGCTAGACGTTATGATTAGTTTCTTTTGTTAGCCCTCTTTATGCAGAACCCTTCATCTTTTTCAGTGTTTGCTACTAGCCTACTACCTGCAATACTTTTGTGCTGCAAGCCTGCAACTGGCCTGTATTTAGTGTCCCCTCTCCCAAAACCTTGATATTTGACTGAAACTTGGGTGCTACAATTTAGGATTCCAAATTGGTTCGAGTCTTCAGAAAGTGTAAATGTGAAAGAAACAAAAATGCCAATACGAGTCGAATGGCCTTGCCTCGATGCTGAAACTGTGGGAAATCATACGATTCAGTCTTTGCTCCTTGATCGGAGTATTCCACATCCAGTTGAGAAATTATCAATTTCTCATCTGTCTTCTCCCTCTTCTTGTTTTGGCTTTGTCTATGTTGTGCTTGTTACTACTAGGTACCTGCAATATTCTGTGATGCAACAGTTCGGTACATGGAACTTTGTTTTTTTATTTAAGTTACACGTGTAGCTTCAATAAAAAGGACCAAAACCTTCATATATGCCCCAAATGTTGATGTTCCTACTGAATGATGAGTTTTCAGTTTGTAAACCATGATTAACGCTACTGATCAAATTACAAGGCGCAAGCCATGAATAGAGATTACAATGATGTTTACACAAGTTGAGCAATTAGATGCCTGATTCATTTACATGAGACCTCCAAATTTTGTTGAAACGCTTTGACCTCTCTGAACAAAAGGCTGGCAGCCTGGAACCTCAGCACCTCTTGTGGACTCGCCCGTGCCGGAGACCAACGCAGAGCCAGCAGGTGGGGCGGCGCATGCGCTCGTGGCCGGGGAAGACGCTGGTCTGTGCGCCTGCTCTCCATGAAGAGCCAGGCCCGTGTGCGGTGTGCCTGCGCCCATCTGCCATGGCGGTGCCTCTGGGCAACACGCCAAGGCCGGACAAGAGGCGGCGGTGCCGGAACACGCTGTTGCGGCCGACGTCGAGCTGAGAGCAATCCGGCCGCCCCGGCGAGGAGCGCTGAGCCATGCCGGGTGCCGGCCAAAGTTTTTATTTCAGGCCAAAAAAACACCGCCGCTAGGAGTCGATGCGCCGCCGCTAGGCCATCCTTCCTTGGATGCATCAAGAGCGAAGCGGACCCATCCTTTCCCTCTTCTTGGCCGTGCCTCCACCCCCCGCGCCTTAGCCTAGCACCCGCTTGCCCTCGCGCCCCAGCCACCGCTCGCCGCCGCGTCCGCCCCGCGGCTTTTCCTCCACTCGCCGCCGCCTCCGTGCAGCACCCACCGCAAGCCCCCGCCACCCAGCATAAGACCTTTCCGTAAATATCCATAAACTAACTCCAATGACAAAGATAATTAGAACATTTCTCGTCGCCTTAGCCTTTCGCGCCTTCGGTTAATATATTTATGCATTTAACTTTACAAATATCACTTTACCTTTATTTTTAAATGTAATGTTGATTGTGCTAAACAACGTGTACAGTCGAGAACGGAAAAAGTATAAATAAGTGCATACTTTGTGGATGAGGCGTACGACTCCTCTGTATAATTTTAATTGATGCTTCCAGACACGTTTGAAAATTTTGAGGATAGCAGAATCGAGGATTTGCCCTCCCTACTTTTCGAACGCCCCAGCCCCCAGCCAAGCCCACGTCGTCGTCGTCGTCCTCTTCATCCATCAACTAGGCACCCTCGTCGCCTTTTTGTCAGTGTACGAAGCCCATCGCCATCAACTGCAGGTTGGTTCTTAGGGCAAGGCGTACAGTTTATTCAGTTGCGGGGAACTCTTTCGATCAGTCGCTTGCATTCCTTTTCCTTGTGTCTCTGTGTCGATGTGTTCTTGGCTGTTCTTGTCGAAACGATGAAAGCTGTGAAATGTGAACTGCAACCAAACAGATGGTTTCTGCTGATTACGGTCCTGTATCCGTTATTGTGACTGTTCTGAACTTCTGATGGGATTAGTAAAGATGGTTTCTGCTGATTACGGTCCTGGATCCGTTATTGTGATTGTTCTGATGGGATTAGTATAGATGGTTTCTGCTTATTACGGTCCTGTATCCGTTAATGTGATTGTTCTGATGGGATTAGTACAGATGGTTTCTGCTTATTACGGTCCTGTATCAGTTATTGTGATTGTTCTGATGGGATTAGTGCAAATTTCTGAACTTTGATCCAACTACTGGTTATTCTTTTATCCGAGTATTAGACGGGTATCTTATGAAGATTCTGCAAGAATAGCAAGTATTTGGGTGATCAATTTCTCTTTTATTTGCTATTCAACAAGAATCTTCATTTTGATTATCTTTGCTGAGTTTGTTGCCTGCAGTATTTTGTGTTGTAACTGTTCTCTGTATCTCCTTTCTCTGTCCATAACCTTGATATTTGGTAGGCATGTTGTAACACCCTAAAATTCCATCACAAATAAATCATAGCAACTTGGTAGAATTTAATTTTCTAAGAACTTAATTAAATTTTTAAATTAATTTGAGCCTAAAAATATTTAAACATCATTTAAATAATTTTTAGAGCAATAAGTGTTTGTGCATCATTTTTTGGTTTGCAAGTCTTTTGTTTGATTTGTGTGAGAATTTCAAAAATCATGAAAAAATCTGGAAAACCTCCCTAAACTCTCTCTCAGTCTCTCTTTCTCTCCCTCCGCCCAGCCCACCTCTCTCCCTCTCTCTCTCCTTTTTCCCTCCCGCCGGCCCATCCCTCTTTCCGGCCCAGCAGCTCGCGGCCCAGCTCTCCCCCCTCTTCTTTTCTCTCGCTGCGCGGCCCGTCCCCGCTTTCGGCCCGGCCGCGGCCCAATCTCCCTCTCCTCCCTCTGACAGCTGCCGATAGGTGGGGCCCACCTGTCGGGCTCACCTCCTACCTCCAGCCACGCCCCGCCTCTGCCTCGCCGAGCGCCGCGCCGCTCGAGCTCCCCGCGCCGCTCCCTCTCCCGCGTCCCTTCCCCTCCTATCCCCACCGAGCCGCAGCAATTGCCACCTCAACTCCAACCCCTCACTCTCCCACTCGAAACGGCCGCTCCACCGAGCCCTCCACCACCGAGCTCCATTCAATGGCCGGCCACTCCGACCCCCGCCGTGCCGGCCTTCCCAATCCCCTCTCCGCCCTATTTATACCATGGCCGAGCCTCCGTGCACCCCCTTCACCCACTCGCGCCACGCACTCCCCTCGGAGAAGCTCCAATTCACGCCGCCGCCGCCGCCCGAGCGCCGCCGCGTCGTCGATCCGCCGCTCCGGCACTGCTCCACCCCGTCCAACCACGCAGGAAGCATCGCGTGGAGGTAACGAAGCTCTCCGTCCCCTTCTCGCTCTCTGTTACGTCCTCTAGCACCCCCGACCGCCCTCACCGGAGCTCCGCCGCCGCCGTTCGTCGACGAGCGCCGCAGCCGCAGCAAATTGGACGACGAGAACCCCCTGAACACGCTCGCCAACTCCCCAGCAACACACCGAGCCCCTTCTCACTCTCTCTCTCTCACACGCTAGCACCCCCGCCGGAGTAGACCACCGCCGCCCGCCTCTGTTCACCGTCGATAGCCGGCTTCGCCGCGCAATCCTCGACGAGATCACCCCCAGTGTGATCGCCATCTCTCCCCGGTTCTCTAGCACCAAATCGCGCTCAAAACCAAGCTCTGTAGCTCGAGTTCGAGCTTCGCCGACGAAATCCCGGCCCGGCACCGCCGCACGCCGGCGTTCCGCCGTCGCGTGCTCACCGCCGCATCTGTCAGCCGTCCGATCTACATCTAACGGCCCTCGATCGCGGTCGCCCAGAGTCAACCCAGCCAAATACAGGTCAACCGAGCCAGCCCGAGGTGATTTTGCATAAAGGACCCCCATCTCTTTATATATCGCAGGCCGGTCCTCCCACCATAAAGAACCCTTACAAACAGGTCCTGTTTTTATCGTTTAACCCCCTGAACTTCTCTGTTTTTACATCCCGAAGTCCAGCCCTGTTAGTTTTGCGCGTTAGCCCTCGGGTTTTAACGTGTATTTATGTTTTAGCCCCTAGTTTTTGCAGTTTAGCCCCTGTAAACTTAGTTTCTTTGCCAGCAAGTCCCTAAAACTTGTTTTGGCCATATCTTTTCCGTCTTAGCTCCGTTTTTAGCGTTCTTGGTGTCCAAACGTTCGTCTTTTCGAGCTTAATAGTTTTAGACGTTTGTTTTAGTATGTTAGAAATGTTTGATGTACTGTTTTCTTATTGTTTTATTGTTTTAATCGTAGATCTCGTGCCAGTCGCAACCGAGCCGCCCGTCAACGCGGATCAAGAACAGCTTTTCGAAGAAGAAGAGGATTTCTTTGTAGAGCAAGGCAAGTGGCCCTCCCCGCATATTATTTTTGTCCTATATAACTGCATGTCAAACTAAAATTTACTTTTATTGCATTAAATTGACGGGAACACCTTTTTAAGGATTTATCTAGTCTTTGTACCTATAATTCCTTGGAAAGACCCCGGTTTAAATAATATTTTGGGTTAGTTCATGCTTAGTGTTGCAATACCTTGGGAATGGTTAAAATTGAATCTTTATAAAATATTGATTATATCATGACAACTTTGATAATAAATGCTGGTTAATACAAGAGAACGACTATTTAATCGGAACATGGAGAACCACCCAAGAAAACAGTGCAACCATGGTGTCAAAATGGGCTCTGACCTTAGCCAATTAATTAGGTGTGTAATTGTACCGATGGCCTTATCCGAAAGGAGCAGATGGGGTCTGGGGTTGCAGGGGTACAGCCCGGTCCTTTTGGGGTAGCAGCCTTTGCTAAGGTGTTGACCATTAGGGAGGGTTGTGGTCCGCCCTAGCTGTAACTCTTGCGGGTTATTGGACTTTTGCATATCTTTGTAAAGGCTTCGAAGTGGACCCCTAGCCACTCACCTTGGAAGTGTTTAAGGGTTTGGCCGACCCGGGCAACATGGGGAACACGAGCTATGGTGAAAGTGTACAACCTCTGCAGAGTGTAAAACTGATATATCAGCCGTGCTCACGGTCAAGAGCGGCTTGAACCCTCACATGATAATTGAACATAAAGATGGAATCTAAATCGTGGTTTTACCCGTGGGTTTTGGAATAAGATGTTCTTTTAAATGCTTAAGTGGGTTGGTATGAACTTACATCTAGTAAATAGGAAATTTCTAATAAAACTTGATCAACTCTAAAAAGCTCACTGCTGTGAACCATAGCCTATCCCCGTGGCCTTGCATTTTCACCCCGCTTGCTGAGTACCTAGTTAGGTGTACTCACGCTTGCCATTGCTGATTCAGAAGAAGAAAATAGAAAAGAATACTACAACGACTACGACGAGTTCTGAGGCTTGCGCTTCCCCCAGTCAAGATGCCTGTGGAAGATGGAAGTTGAAGACACTTCGTTTAGCTATCGTTTGTTATACGATAAAGACCTTCGTGTCTCCCGAGAGTGTAATATGAATATTATAATAAATCTCTTGTAATTTAGAACACTGTGTTTTGATATTACACTCTTTTGTCTATCATATGTGTGTAAACATGATCCTGGCGCACATATGAGACGCACTTGGTTTTCCCTCGAAAATCGGGTGTGACACATGTTGATAACATAGGACATCCCCAAATGAGTTTCAGTCTTAGGTCATTGCAAATGTGAAAAACCAAATGACAGAACCTTAATCTTTGGTACAGAAAATTTTTACTGAACTCATGTTTCAGTCATGCATTTTCTCGTAGGGAAAATTTTTCATGTTCCAAACTAAATGAATTTCTGTCCTAGACTCCTAGGTCTGTAAATGCCTGACACTAGATGCAAATCTTGTTCACAGCGGACGCGTGTCTGAACCCTGAAACAGTTACAAGCTTCATTCAGTAAAGCTCTCCGTTTGGAGGGGGCCGTTTTTGTCTTTACTGAAAAGGGCATTTTCCATTATGTAGCATAATTGGAACCATATGCAGGGTTTCAGAAAAAAGTTTTAGGGGCATGGACTGATGTACAAGTAGAAGCAACCTAATTGTCATGAAAAGAAACAAGAGCTAACTCAAAATGCTGTAGAATACAAGCTGCCCAAACTACTAGTACAAACTAGAGCACCCAGCAAGCATGGACTCAGGTCTTGAAGCATTTCCTGCTGTAATCCTGCAGTGGCATTGGCTCATTAGTAGAGCTATAACTGTCCCAGCCATCATCTGGAATGCTGTGTGGAGTAGACCTTCCACCAACAGAATTCAAGCATACGGAAGGACAAGGTAAAAAAAAAGCATGGAGATAAACATCTGTTTATTTCATTATCTACCAGCAAAAGGAAGAGAAATCTGATATAAACTTTCTTTGGATTTCATGTATCCAGTATCCTGTAAGCGCTAAAAATCTAAGATGGCTATGTAATTTAATATATATATACTCCATCCGTCCCATAATATAAGCATTTGCTGACTTTCAAACATCACGTTTGACCATCCGTTTTATTCAAAAAAAATTATAAAAATAAACAAATAAGTCACACTTAAAGTATACTTAGTAATAAAACAAGTCATAGTAAAATAAATAATATATTCATAAAATTTTTGAATAAAGTATACTTAGTAATAAAACAAGTCATAGCAAAATAAATAATATATTCATAAATTTTTTGAATAAGACAGATGGTGATACACGAAAATAGAAAAATGATTATACCGTGGAAGGACAAGAGCCCAGTTGCCAGCACATACGGTTGTACTTCCAGTTGCCAGACCTAAAACCACTATTCTACAGAAATAGCCATGGCACTGAATATACGGAAAACATGGGGTGCCACAGGAGGCATGTGCACCCCATCTCAAAGAACGACACATGTATCACATAAAGTGATTTTACCGTGTGCCGTTAGCTTCCGTTAATATTGTGTTATGATGGGTCATTTGTCTTTATGTATATTTCATTCTCTCCCCCCCGAGCTGCATGCACCATCGAGCCGAGCCCCTTGCTTTAATTATTATAGCAAGAATGAACAATGAAAAAGAAACAAGAACCAACACAGCCATCCTAAAAAGAAAAAAATGGAATGAGACACAAAAAGCATATATTATTTCTGCAAGAAGCAGCAAAACATTCTCATGATTCCCGGACTCTTTGACTTGCTAATCTGACAACAAAACAAAATATCAAAAGAACTTTAAAATATCCCTTTTTCCGTTCGAGCCAACTTGTTGCGAAATCTAGACTTAAAAAAAATGCCAAATCTACTGGCTGTCCCAAAAATCGGCTGCATGTAGAATCTGCAGGAACAAAAAGCTGCGAGTTTGGCAACCTGCATTTCTACAGACAGATTATCTTCAATAAATCAACAAAGTCTTCAAAAAAAAGACATGCCGTCAATGGGAAGAACAAAATCGATTTGCAGACATGCTACGCTCCACTTGCATCCATCTATCAATACAACATCAATTTTGCAAAGAATCACGTGATTCGCGTAGAGCCAACAATCAGATCTACAGTAAATCACTTCTACAAATGTACTCATCGATCCTTTGTCCTAATTGCACAGATCCTTTGTAAATACGGCAAATCAATTCTACAAGGCACTGGCCGCAAGGCAGGCGCAGGGAGGAGGAACGGCTCGTCATCAATGCGGCCATGGCCACGCACCTGCCTCGCCTAGCGGGCCGCGCCTCACCGGCGAAGGGGTCGAGCGAGCCGCCGGCCACGCCCGCGCGCCGCCGCCCGCAAGCTGCTGCCCTCGCCCTGTGCGCCGCCGCCCGCCGCGCCTGCTGAGGAGGGGAGGAGAGAGAGAGGGAGGGAGATTGGGAGGGGACGAGGACGAGAGAGCGGCGGAAGAGATAAGAGTGTCGTGGGGCCTACCATGTGGGAAGAACTTTTTTGCCTGCCGCCGTGAGACTCTGTCAGTTTTCTCCAATCGTGACCGTCGAATATCTATCGGACAACAGAGAGGGGACACATGCCGCCCGTGGCACAAAAGTTACTCTGCTGAATATATGATAACAGCTGAAAGTGAATTTCACGGCGGGTACATAAACTTTTCTCGAGATCTCATCTAAATCCGTAAACTAAAAAATGGTCATCTAGGTCCATAAACTTTTTTCGATATCTCATCTAGGTCCATAAACTTTTTCCGAGATCTCATCTAGATCCATAAACTTTTAAAAGTTGTCATCTAGGTCCATAAACCTTTAAAGAGCTGTCGTCAAGGTCAGGCTCGTCGCCACAGCCTTGGACCTAGACGACGGCTCTTTAAAAATTGATGGACTAGACGACAGCTTTTTAAAAGTTCATGGACCTAGATGACCACTTACTTAGTTTGCGGACTTAGATGAGACCTTAGAAAAGTTGATGGACCTAGATGACCGTTTTTTAGTTTACGGATTTAGATGAGATCTCGAGAAAAGTTCGTTGACGTGCAGTAAAAATTCACTCGTAAATAAAAATATATATGCAAGTAGTATTTGATACCAGTATACAAGGAGAGTTATCCGTAGATATTGCAGTCTTGCACTGAACATGACATATGGCATTATATTGGCTGTGTTTTTTTGAGGTGAAAAAAATTTTCCACTCCGTTTGACCAATAATTAAGGATATTAAATAAAGTCAGTTTACAAAACTATCTTCACAACATCGGGTTAATTCACGAGAGAAATCTAACGAGGCATTTGACCGCACGATTAAAGGATGGTACTGTAGCATTACTGTAGTAAATTATGGACTAATTAGGCTCGTTAGATTCGTCGCGTAAAGTTACACTCATCCCTAATAAGGTTTTGCAAATAGACTTTGTTTAATATTTCATGCATGAAAGATTCTTTTCCAGAAATTTTTTTCCGGGAGGAAAGAAACACGGCCATTGGTACATGAATCGTGTGATCATAGCTTACTTTTCATATAAAAGAGCTAATGTCCACAAACGGCATAGACATTATTATTCAGTATCAAATAAAATCGGTGACAAAGGAACATGCTATCAATTCTTTTTCAAACATAGAAATAGCTTTACGGGGTAACAGGAACCATCCAAAATGGTTTGCGCAAGAGAACAGGGATGTCCTGGGTTGGAGCAGTAACCTCACGAGTGCCTTCCTTCAGATAAAGGGCCGTGTTTCTTTCCTTTTCCGAATTTTTTTTTCAAAAGAAATCTTGCATGCATGAAGTATTAAATGAAGTTTATTTGCAAAACCTTTTTAGGGATGAGTGTAACTTTGCACGACGAATCTAACGAGCCTGATTAGTCCATGATTTACTATATTAATGCTAAAGTAACCATCATCTAATCGTGCGGTCAAAGGCCTCATTAAATTTGTCTCGTGAATTAACTCGGGATTGTGAAAATAGTTTTATAAACTGACTTTATGTAATACCCTTAATTATTGGTCAAACGGGGTGAAAAAAAATTTCCACCCAAAAAAGCACGACCAAGATGTGGAAATTGTTGCTAGTCCTGAGAAAGTCGTAGGCAAAGTACACACACCCCATCTCCAGTCCATGCTCTGTGGCAGAGCACGAGGCTGCAAAGTTTGCTTGGTCAAGAAGAAAGGGTTATTTGGATGGGTACCATTGCAATTTTCAAAAGTTGAAGATATACCATTACAATTCACCTATTTGTAAAAATACCATTGCAACTCTTACATACTTTGAACCGTACCATTATATACGTCTTTGATTCCACTAACCTGTCTTTGATTCCTTTGGACCCACCGTAGACCTCCGTATTTTCGTATGGACCAAAATACCCCTGCTATCTCTCCTCTCCCCCACTCTCTGACATGTGGGACCCGAACGTCAGCGTTATCTTCCTCCTCCCGCCGTCCAGGGAGTCCGGCGCCGCTGCAATGGCTGCCGGCGAGGACGAGCATGCGCGAGGCGGAGCCCCATCAGCACAAGCGCGAGGCGAAGCTCGCCGCCGCGGCACACGCGCGAGGCCGAGCTCGCCCGCGGTGGCCGCCGCCATCCAATCCCCCGCCGGCCGCTCCCCCTCACTCCCTCCCTCTCGCCCTCCGTGAACGGGTGTTTGCCGTGGCGGCGGCGGCGGCGATGACGGCGTCGAGGCTGGGGTTGATGTACTCCATGACGAGGTGGAGCTCCCCCTCCCCGGGCCACGCGCCACCTCCCGGAGGGCCTCCCGAAGTAGCAGCGCCGCCACCTCGGCCTCGCCGGTGCGGAGGTCGCGTGCCTTCGAGACGGCGGTGGAGGGTGTGCTCGTCGCCGAGGCAGAGGGAGGGAGTGAGGGGGAACAGACGGTGGGGGATGGGATGGCCCGCGGGCCGGGATCGGAGTGGGAGGAAGGAGGGAGTGAGGGGGAGCAACCGGCGGCGGTGCCCTGGCCATTGAAGATGGGAGCAACCGGAGGAGGAGAAAAAGTTGAGGAAGGGGACGACGAGTGGGGCCCACACCTGTGTCAGTATTCGTATACACCTGCAGCTGGGTCCAAGGAGTCTCCATACGTATTTTGTGTTATTTTTGTGACAAACAAAAAATTGCAATGGCATGTTTCCAAATAGGTGAATTGTAGTGTTATATCTCCAACTTCTAAGAATTATAATGGTACCGATCCAAATAACCCAAGAAGAAACGCCCTGTCGCCAATGTTTGTAACCTTGCACCATTCTTGATTTCTTGATTGGAGAAGTCCATCCTGTAGGCTCCGACCTCCTCAAGGCGCTCGAAGTTGCAGCCTAGGTAGAAAAGGCAAACCAGGAACAACTCCTGGCAGGATTCCAGCAGGTAAGATAGGGTGACAACCTGCGGCGCATCGCTGATGAATCTAGGCGTGATTGCATCATAGGTAGCAAGCTCAAAATGCGGCTCTGGACCGCGGGCAAGGCTGAAAACTCTTGGTGCCTGGAAGAAGTAGAGCTTTCCCTGCACACCGTACCTAAGCAGAGATGGCGGGCTTCCTCTGTTTTGGGAGAAGGGGTCCCTTCAGAAGCCCGCCAAACCTAAGCAGAGGAGACACTCTACTGGGCCTGAGGGATTCAAACTCGCTGCGAGAGGCCCAGAAGGAGGCTCCTGTCTTGCAGGCCGGAGGCCCGACGTCCACGATACGTGGGCCACACACAGTGACCGGTAGAGGGAGGCTCCGGCCTGCCTCACAAGGCCCAAAGGACTCGCTGCCGGCTGGCTAGACCACCGCGAGTTCCGGCCGCCGCCGCCGCCGAGCTCCCGCACGTCGCTCGCCTTGCCGCTTGCGCGCGCGGTGGCAGCTACCGGGCATTGCTAGGTACCGCAGATGCGCAGGGTCATGAGCGCCGCTCCCGGTCATCGCCGAGAGAGAAGTGGGTGGCTCCACGTCCGTACCGGCGTCGCCGGGAAGCGCGCGCCGCCTTCGCTGGTTCTTGTGTACTGCATCGGCGCCATCGCCCTTCTTGCAAGCGCTGGCCGCACGCTAGCCCCAAAGGTATTGATTCTTTCATTGCTTTCTCTCGGATCTGCACCACTTAACTGGCAAACATATCTGAGGTGTTGTAAGAGTTCCAACATATACTGTAAAAAGAATCCCGATCACTTGTAGTATTTGTGTAGCATATTGCTGAGTTCTGTTTCTGAAGAGTGGAACAGAGTTTCTTCGGAAATTCATTATGCCTTGCCTCGTGAACTTGATGTTCCTAGTCATTTCTACACAAACTTGGCATAAATTTAGTAAACTTGAAGGGATGTGTAATAAACTCGTATGTGACTTTCCATTTTTGCTTCAGATGCCTTCACTGCTCATTTTTCTGCAAGGTTGCTATCAGGGTAGATCCATCATCTGTAGAAATGCTGTCAATGTGTTATGCTTCTATTTGCTGTTTTAACTGGTGCTATCCTTATATTGTTAACTGGTATTGCAGGAGTTCTGTCTTGGCTCTTTATGGTGCTTTTCGTTTACACCTGTTGCTTGCAAACATCAAGGGGTTAAGTATGAGCTGCACACTCTCCCTGTAAGATGTCCCTCTCTTTGTATACCCTTTGGCATATCAGTAAAGGCAATTTGCTGACAAATGCACATGCTAGTTTCTTAGGTGGATGCTAAGGCTGTAGCTGATGGTGACACAATTACCGTGTATGTTAACATGGTCAATCATCCAGAATCTGGTAACGTGCCCAAGGAAGTGCGCAAAGCGGCCACTGAGCGGACTGAGGAACAGGCAGCCAAGAACTACCAGAGAGCTGATGCTTTGCAGAAGATTATACAGGACACAGGATATAGGTCATTGAAAAAAATAAATTCACAACAATCTAGTAGGCATCCTTTTATGATGTGGGTTCTGACACTTTTGAGTTCTGGATGTAGGCAGGTTCCTAACACAAGAGGCGAACAAGTTCTGGCTAAGAAGTTCCCGATTAGGCTAAGGTTTGCCCCTACTTCTTGCTCTTGATCAATTCTCAAGGGCTTGGTTCTAATTTAGAATTTTGACGGCAGTTACAATATAAGAAAATGCAATGCAGGGGGATCGATGCACCGGAGAGCTTAATGCCTTATGGCAAAGAGGCAAAAGAGGAGCTGGTGAGACTGGTGCAGGGAAGAAGCTTAAAGATTTCCATATATGACAGTGACCGGTACGGTCGATTAGTTGGAGATGTTGACTGCAATGGGGTTTCCGTGCAGGTAAGAAACTGCACTGATGTGCCTTTAGAGTTCCTTCTAGAAACCTACTAGTGGTAAGCTAGCAAAGTAGTGGATCAGCTGTTGCCCCCTGGGCTCTTTGGCTTTTCTTGAAGGTTACCTACTCTACTCATGTAATTTTATACTACATAGCTTACAACACCTTACTTACCTCGATCGGTTGTCGTATACTAGAAGAAATGAAACATATTGAAGTTCAAGAATGGAATGTGCAAGCACGGGAACCAAATTGTTTATAAACTTTTGATGTAAATCTGCGATAAAATGTTGCATCACCTCAGCAAGTTCTCTTGCATTCTAAGCTTAATGAGTTAATGTTCAGCAACATTCAGACACTGAAATGAATTCATTTTATCATTTCTTTGTTCCAATAGGAACACATGCTGAAGAAAGAGCTTGCATGGCACTATATCGCTTATGATCATCGGATGGAGCTCAGCAAGGTAACTATTACTCTTGTACTGCCCAATATGATGCAAAGGGCCCTGAACATATCTGCAACCATGTGCACGAAGTTCCTGATGAATGTACTTTTTCAGTGGGAGAATCAGGCACGGGTGAGCAGAACAGGATTGTGGGCAGCGCCAGATCCTGAGAAACCATGGGAATGGAGGAAGAAGAAGCGCATTGGGACAGCGTGAAGCAGCTGTGGGTTTCTGTTGCACGCTGTGACCAGGAATCGCTGGTTGATTTTACTTTTTTTTTAATACTTGGATTTTACCTGTTTGGAGTCGTTGTAGCTTGGGACATTAGTTTCCATCGCTGTAGAGTGTGCAAATTGTTTGATCGTTGTAAAGTAGAGCACGTTTATTTGATTGACGTAAGCTCCAAATGGAGATTGAGGCTACTGTAATTTGTGTAGCAGAACCTGATGTACGTAATTGTTGTAGGGTTTTTCCCCAGACAAAATTGATTGATTTGCGTACTCTCATGTTGGTTCGTAGTTTGTGTTGAATGAACTGAAAAAGGCTTTATTGAATTCATAAGTTTTAGAAGAACTCCAGAAATAATACGGGAGAATCGTGCAGTATGCGCCGGAAATAACATGTAGGTAAAACAGGTGGGAAGATAACTTAACCTTACGCGTTCTTTTCCTCTTTATCTTACCAAAACAGTTGTAAAAAAAAATCCAATAGTCAAGTTTTGCTTCACCAATTGACTGACGGTCCGGATGAACGGAACCATGGCCTTGGTAGCATCAAACCCGTCAATTACTTCTCCAGTTCTTTCTGTTCCTCCAAACTAACCCAGCTTCCCTTGTCCCAGTCCCAGTTGCCACCACCATTGCCCTTCCTGTCCTCTTCCCGTGGCGCCATTGCTCATCCAAACTCCTCTTGGATTTCAATCTCAGGTACTAGCACAGCTCGCGTATCTGTTCTAATTTTTGTAAGTTTCTTTGGCCGGGAGGTGATTTGGTTGGAGAGATTTAGAGAAGTTCATCTCAGCTGCGGCATAGCGATCCGATCTCGCCTTCTTTTTCCGGGACCTCCTTCCTCCTCGTCGCGCACGGCCACGCCATGCGGCTGGCGGCGTTGGCACGGCACCATTGCTGCCCTGGTCTTCCTTCCAGCAGCCGGGGGGCGAACCCGCGGCGAACACGAGCCTCCCCCGAGCCTCCATTCTTCTCCCCAGAAATGGGCACCGCGGTGCGGCAGCTCGAGGACGCGGCCATCGCGAGGCTCCGCGCCTGCGCCACGTTCCGGGACCTCCTCCGCGCGCACGGCCACGCCGTGCGGCGGTGCCTCTCCCAGAGCAGCTACGTCGCCACCCAGATCGTCCACCTCTGCAACGACCACGGCCGCGCCGCCCACGCGGCGCGGGTGTTCGACCAGGTCCCCGACCCGAACCTCCACCTCCACAACGCCATGATCAAGGCCTACGCGCAGAACCACCGGCACCGCGACGCGGTCGAGGTCTACGTCCGCATGCTCAGGTGCCTCCCGCTCCCTTCGAGCGGCGGCGGCGACCGGTTCACGTACCCGTTCCTGCTCAAGGCCTGCGGCGGCATGTCGGCGCTCGAGCTTGGCAGGCAGGTGCACGCGCACGTGGTGAGGTCCGGGTGCGAGGCACACGCTATCGTGCAGAACTCTCTGATTGAGATGTACACGCGCTGCGGCGACCTGTCGCTCGCGCGCAAGGTGTTCGATGGAATGCGGGCCAAGGACGTGGTGTCCTGGAACACGCTCATCTCGGCGCACGCTAGGCTGGGGCAGATGAGGAGGGCAAGGGCGCTGTTCGACTCGATGCCTGCCAAGACGGTGGTTTCCTGGACTGCACTCGTGTCCGGGTACACGGCTGCCGGCGACTTCGGCGGTGCGGTCGAGGTGTTCCGGCTGATGCAGATGGAAGGCCTGGAGCCAGACGATGTCAGCATTGTCGCCGTGCTGCCGGCCGTCGCCCAGCTTGGGGCCCTGGAGCTAGGCCGGTGGATATACGCTTACTGCAACAAGCATGGCATGCTGCGCAAGTCATACGTCTACAACGCACTGATGGAGATGTACGCCAAGTGCGGGTGCATCGAACAGGCGTTGCAGCTGTTCCATGGCATGCCGGAGAAGGACGTCATCTCGTGGAGCACGGCAATCGGCGGCCTTGCGGCGCACGGGAGGGCGCGTGAGGCGGTCGGGCTGTTCGAGGCCATGGATAGAGAAGGAAGGGTACGGCCAAACGGAGTCACGTTCGTGGGGCTCTTGTCCGCCTGCTCCCACGGCGGACTTTTTGAGGAAGGCCTGCGCTACTTTGAGATCATGAAGGACGCCTACGGTGTCGAACCCGGCGTCGAGCACTACGGCTGCCTCGTTGACCTCCTCGGCCGGTCAGGGCGAATCCAACGCGCTCTCAACACGGTACGGGGCATGCCGGTCACCGCCGATGCCAAGATATGGGGGTCGCTGCTCAGCGCTTGCCGCAACCACGGCGACGTCGAGACAGCCGTGGTGGCGGCCGAGCAGCTGGTCGAGTTGGAGCCTGCTGACGTGGGGAACCTCGTCATGCTGGCCAACGTGTACGCTGCAGCGGGGCGGTGGGGTGATGTGGCAAGCACGAGGAAGGAGATAAGGAGCCGGAGCATGCGGAAAATGCCGGGATGTAGCATGATTGAGGTGGACAACGTGGTGCGGGAGTTCGTTGCCGGGGAGGACCTGGGTCCTGAGCTAGGAGGGCTTACCGCTGTGTTGGATGTCCTGGCCTTGCAGCTTGTGGATGATGACGAAGAATTCGTTGATTCAGATTGCTGGGTTGATGCAAACGTGTTTGCCAGTGACTGATTACTGTTATCAAGATATATTGCGAGAAGCAGGCCTAGTCAGGGGCGGAACTTAGAAACTGGCCAGGAGTGGGGCTGACACAAACTTATTAGAAGATCAAAATATTTTTCCTCTTAAACATCACGTAATTTTTATAGATCTCCGCTGATTTTTGGGACCTGTATTGATTGAGGTTACCATTCATATTCCGGTTGCAGCATATTAGCTAGTTAATTGTTAAAAGTAGTGTTAGAAGTGAATCTATATGGTAGATAGAGATTTTCATGGCTTTCCAGTTTGGCAACCGCTTTGCATGGGTAATGATTTCTCTCTCTGTCATTTGTTTTTGCATGGTGGAAAATATAAAATTCACAAGAATTTTAGGTGGATATGTTTGATTAAGCTTTTTTTAATAAAGGAATAAAAATTATCCCAGCTGCTGCAGGATCAACCAAGGATGCACAAAGCCGACTATTTGTTTAAGTATGAGAAGACTAAAGATTTGAGCTGTGCAAGGAGCTTGGAGTATTTAACCATGGAGCAGCCAGCACAAGGGATATCTCTTGGCATGTACACTTACAAGCATCGCTGGGAGGGAGGAGCTGATATCCATGACATCGTGGTCAAGAAGAGCACATTCAGAATTCTGATGTATTATGTCGGCACAGTCTGCCTTCTCATGACTGTTTGCCGCACCCTGTTGACAAAGGTAATTTTTCTTGAAATGTCACTCCAGGCTGACTGTTAGTTTTCAGTTTGCTCTGCTCAAGGAACAAATTGAATCTAAATATTTCAGCTGTACGGATATGCCAATTGCCTAATTCCATCCTTTTCATGTGCTTCTTAGAAATATATGTTCAGGTTTGAACCAGTGAAGCAATTTAGGCCTGAAGAACAACCT
The DNA here is from genome assembly GCA_033239725.1 of Echinochloa phyllopogon. Taxonomy (NCBI): domain Eukaryota; kingdom Viridiplantae; phylum Streptophyta; class Magnoliopsida; order Poales; family Poaceae; genus Echinochloa; species Echinochloa phyllopogon. Next base: position 5,279,873 of record BTCW01000014.1, on the reverse strand, counting down.
TGTTACACTTGCCATGTTACTTGTTAGTGATGCTTTGTTGTTGTTGCTTGCTTATTAAGATTCAATTGGTTAATAAAAACATCAGGTATGCTGCTGGTTCAATTGAGTCATGGTGTTTCATTGTTGCAGGAGAGTTTAGGTCTTGGTTCCCTTTGGAGTATTTCCTTTGCCGGTGTAATTGCAAAATGGTTGCGATGTGATCCTGTGAAGAAAGGTGGGTACTGAGTTTCTGTTCCATACTGTCTGTTTCTCTGTGCCTTAATGAATGCCTTGTAGTTAATGTCAGCTTAAGGTTGCAAAACTAAAAAGGAAGAAAGATTCTTGTTTCTCAGCATCCATGTTGAATATAGAAAAGTGAAACTGTGCACTCCTTATTAGATATATAGTTTAATTTTGTGCAGAGTCATTGGTGATCATGCCGACTTTTGGAGTTCAAATAGAGCAACACTTTTGGAGGTATGGAAGAACCAATCTGGAATTCAAGCTTTGGAGTATTTATTGCTCTTCGAATGCTATTCCTATTCCAAGAGAACCCGAACAATTATGAAAAGGTAGAGCGAAGCAAAGGCTTGCTAAAGATAAAGGAAATAAGTGCTTCCTTTTCTTGCTGGAACATTTATGAATAATTATGAACATCTTGTTTGTATTTGTCTTTGAAAGGACTGAACCCTGAAATGGATTTATTCATTTTGCTTTAGCTGGATTGATCAACATAGACTTACACAATTTATATCTTTTATTAGTTGGATTATAAGCTACAAAAATAGAGCTTCCATATTTTCTTCTTAACATGAAATTCAAATTTCATAGTGGAAGAGTTCATCGCAAATTTGTGCCCATTGACAAGATTCTAAAGCCGGTGCTGAACGAGTGTGTGACCCCTGTCACTTGCTATTGGAGCTTGGCACTGCTTCTACGTGACGAATATGGCCTCATGCTTGTTTTCAAGGTAAATGTTGCCTGCTTTCAGTAAGCTCTCAAGTGCACTGTAAGGCGTCGATGGTCTGAAAGAGCTTACTCTGCAGAATTTGAATCCACCAGCGAAGATGTTGGTCCCAATCTGGAAAGCATTATGTACATTCGCGGACTCGAAAACTTTGAGCGCCTGTGTATTACCTTAACCACATGATCCACATAAACATGCTGCTCAAGATGGAGGCGGTGTGCAGTCCTGATGTTACATCGAGCATATGATCGCTGATGACTTTGCTGACTGACAACAGAATGTTCATGTTTCTGTACAAAAGGTTGAAGTTACAGAATATTACTACATCGGGACTCTTACTTTAGCCCCAGGTACTTAGTAACCCACTTGTAACTATGGCCATCGTGTAATTCTATCCTTTTGAATATTCAGAGTATAATGTACTGTACGCATTTCTTTTGAAAACCACTGTGCATGTTTCCAGCTTCTGCTCACGGATTCATGTTCTGACAGTTGTGTACACTGTAAAGTGGCAAAATCATTGGCTGGCAGCCTGGCACTCAATGCTGACTTTAAAAACTTAGTCACTTGCACGCATCAGATCTGTTCCACTGATTATCTTTTTCATTGACCTAGATGTGACATTAACCCACTAATTATCGTCCTGCGCAGAAGTTGACATACCACACGGCCGCACCTGCCCTGCAAATCTGCAATAACATAACAAAGCTATTGTCGTTTTGGCCCTCGCTTAGCCTTAGTGTTTCCTTCTGGTATCAGGGGACAACTACTTGAGCACAACTCTGAAGTCTTAACATATATCTGTTTAACTATTCTCCATAACCATCAGTTTATCAAGTCAATAAATGCAGTGGATCTCAAGATCTGTAAAGATGGGGATCTGTACTTGCCAGTGTTCCAAAGAGCTCATCTAGTCGTCATCATGCCAACCATGCCATCATCATCATTAAGCATTCCAATTCAGCTCAGCTGCCTGAACCAGACAAATCGCTAGATTAAAATCTGAAGTAATTATCTCCATTCCATCCCCATGTCATGAGATAAACAGCTACAGCTCATGCCCATTTGTAACGCAGGAATTTCGCCGAATCTTACATGAGTTCGACTGTTTTGTTTGAAATTCTCCTCAAAATTCGTATCGAGTTTCTCGTGTCACCGACAGACAATGCCCTGAACATCCATTTGCTGAGTGACATGCTACTACGACTATCAGCGGCAAACTGTTGGGTCACCGACACCGAGAGCGAATCCGACACACAGCTCCGTGTCACTGTCCATGTGGGCCCGGCATGGGGAGTGCATGAGTGGCAATGAGTGTGACAGCATGAAGGACAAGCGAGGAATAACACGAGAACAAAATGGCAATCATATGGTTGTGTCTGCATTGTTGCTCCTAGTCAAAAAGGAATTTCGATAAGGATCAGGCTAGTTTTCCATATCGCTAGGGTAGGTCAATTCCCCATTTTCTCCTCACTCTTCTTAGTGCGTCGGTATAGTGACTTGTGAGTAAAAGTTGCAAACAAAGATTTGCAGATGTGCATATCTCTGCAGTATGATCAATGAAAACTGGGGTTTGTCAATAGCATGTTCTGAAGATTCTGTTTCTTGATCACTCGCTTTCTCCTCTTTTTTGCTTTCGCCCATTAATTTCTTTCCTCAACCTGGTGCGTTCAGCGAAAATTCTGCTCTTTCAATAACCCCTTCCAATTGCGCGCACTGCGTCTTAGTGCTCAGTCTTGCCGTCTCCTCCCTCGTTGCGATCTGAATCTGATCCTATGCTGAGCTAGAGCGGTGGGAGCTGAGTGGCGCGCCGGGCGTCAACGCCAGCGGCAGCGTCGTCCTCAACATGCGGCAGCAATAAAAATTGGAGAGTGGGAGCGGCATCGGCGACTATGGAACATAGAAATCGCAACAGTCTAGAACTGTTCCCCGTGCTGCCATGATGCTGCCAAGAATCTGAAAATTTTAATAATAGCTTTCGACTGTTATTTGATATAAGGACACAGTTCATCCTGTCACTGAACAACTGCTTGCAGCTCTGCACCTCCTGACCTGCAATGCAGGAAAGCCTTCTTGGCCAGAATGACTGAAACACTCGTCACAAAGTCACAGGCAATTCCAGCTGCACTTTCATTCGCCGTCGCGTTTCGTCCTCGATCAACGATACTTAGCATCACGAAAGAGAAGAGAAGATGTCGAGAGCTTCGCTTGATCGGCAAGCTTCTTTTACCTTTCCACGAATGCAACATCATCAGACATCGTGTTCGCACCCAAAATTGACAGGCCGAGTGCAACCGGTCAGACCGGTTCTAGGGAGCGGTCAGACCGGTTTCCCTGTAGCTGATCTGGCAACAGCCAAACCGGTCTGACCGGTTTGTCAAAGCGGTCTGACCGGTTTCACTCCGAGTTGGAGTAGAATTAGGAGTCCTAGTCGTTTTCAAATTGTAAAAGGATTCCTTGCGGGGCAAGACCTCCCCACCCTATAAATATAAAGGGCCGTGGCCGGTTGAGAGTTATCATCCAATCGATCAATACTATCTTTCTACTTGTTATCTCTAAACCCTAGCTTTTCCAACCCCTTTGCTTTCCTTGTTTGTCTCGACGGCGTTCAAGGAGGTTCTGAGTGGCCTGACCGATCTCAGAGCAACCCTAGGCGCGCCATCTCCGACGGGGTCCCTCCCGAGGTGGTGATCTTAGGTTCATCCCGAAGCTCCCGAGGGAAACCGGTCTGACCGGATCCCTAAACCGGTCTGACCGGTTTGCGTGGTGCTGAGGCGAGTTCATCGTTTCTTCGTTTGCGCGATACGGCGCTCGTGTGTGTTGACCAGAAAAAGCGTCAACATACTTTTGGCGACTCTGCTGGGGAGATAGAAGATCTGGTTTTCAAAAACCGTTCAATCTAAGCTCCAGGCAAGATGGGATCTCGATGTGATCTTGATATGGATAACATCATCACGGCTTCATTGGAAGATCTTACTCCGGAGGAGCAGAAGAAATTTGAGGCGCTACAAGAATTCATGAAGACACAATTTTTGGCTGGCGTCGAGAAAGATCGTCATGGCAAGGTGGCAAGATTGAAAGAATTTGAGCTACCAGCGATCAAGTTAAACGACAATCAAGTTGAGGTAATACTCACTGTAAGTAAATCACAGAACACTTCTTCTACTACTGTCCCTAAAAATAGTGTAGAAAGTGATGAATTGCTTGCCTCATATATTGCTCGTTTAGAACGTTTAGAGGATCTTGAGAAAGATAGGACCACTACTTGCTTTAACAATAATGAAACTAGTAGTAGTGTTCCTAAAATTAATACTAGTGGGGGAGTTTTTCCTAGCTTGTCACCCATACCTAATGTTAATACTGAAAAATACATGTATGGTATGCCACCTGAGTATGCCATTGGTCAATCCCTGCCGTTCCAACCGACCGGGCCGAACACGGCCAAACCGGTCAGACCGGATCAGGGAACCGGTCAGACCGGTCTGACCAATGCGCTTGAATTAGTGCATGAGCAACCTTTTCCACTTTCTGTTTTACCTGATCCAATGGTTTATGCTCACACTAATACTTTGGGTACTGCTAAGCCTCAATTTAGCACAACAATTAACACATCTGCTCAAAGAAACGTTATACCTGATGATGTGTTTGAAAGTTATAGGCTAGCTCAAGCTAAGATGGCACCCTACTTAAATAAGATGAATTTGGAGAATGTGCAACCACAACAGCCAAATAATCCTAACTGGGCTGAATTTAACAAATTTAGAGAAGATTTGGCTAATGTGGTAAAAACTAAACTTGGTGTCGATATTGGTAACACAAATTTGTATCAAAAACCATATGATGCTGAGTTTGATAATTTTCCTCTTCCACGTGGTTGGCGTATGCCTGATTTGATTAAATTTAGTGGAGATGATGACCGAACCACGTGGGAACATATTAGTCAATACATAGCTCAACTAGGAGAAGCGGGTGCTTATAATGCTCTTAAAGTGTGTTTATTTTCTTTATCATTGACTGGCACCGCTTTTGCTTGGTTTTCTTCACTTGCTCCCGGTTCTATTATATCTTGGGATATGTTAGAGCGTAAATTTCATGATCACTTTTATAGTGGGAGTTTGCAATTGAAATTGACAGATTTGACATCGGTTAGGCAAAGTAGAGATGAAACTGTTTCTGCTTACATTAAAAGATTTAAAGAAACTAAAAACCGTTATTTCAATTTGTCAATCACTAATATGGACCTTGCTGATATTTGCTTAAAAGGTTTAAGGTCATCCATAAGAGATAGAATAGAGGGTTCTGATTTTCTTTCGATTGCACAAGTTCAAATTAGAGCTTTAATTGTTGAAAACCGAATGAATAAAGAAAAAGAAAGAGATACTTCTAGATTACGTCGTTCCAATGTTCATATAATTGATTATGAGTCTGATGATTCGAGTGATAGTGATAAAGAAGTACTTGCTGCTGAATTTGTATGGCCCTCTAAAGAAAAAACTTACTCTTGTACATCACTTAAGCCGGTTAACAAAGGTCGGCAAGAAGAGGTTAAGTTTACATTTGATGTTTCCAAGTGTGATCGTATTTTTGATGAATTGCTTAAATCTGGAAATATCAAATTATCTCATAAATTGCCTCCACTTGAAGAATTGAAAAGGCGTGCATATTGCAAGTTTCATAATACTTATTCTCATGCCACTAATGATTGCAATGTGTTTCGTCGACAGGTTCAATCGGCCATAAATGAAGGTCGTTTGACATTTCATGAGATGCAAGTGGATAAAACTCCCTTCCCTGTTAATACTATGGATTTACAGCAGCCTAAAGTCTTGGTTCGGACGCATCAAGCCGAAGCAACCAAAGGAAAGAATGTTGTGATTGGTGAAGCAAAACCTGATTTGAGAGGAAAGGAGTTGATTCGAGAAGTTGCATGTGAAACAACTCCAGATGGCAGGGAGACATTCAAAGTTACTGTGAGAACCTTTGGACATAGGGGGCAAGAGTCGTCCGTTCCCACCGAGCAGAGACCGTTTGAGCCTGTACAGGACAAACCGGTCAGACCGGTTGAGAAAAGCGGTCAGACCGGTTTTCCCCAGAGCCGTCCAAAGATGATTAAACCAAGCCGCCCGGAGATTGGAAATTGAAAGCTCAATGTTGCAAAGAATCAGGGGAGTACTCTTAGGCCAAAGGTCACCTTTGATATGCTATTTGACAAGTACTCCAAGCAAAAGGCCGTTACAAGTGATCGACCAATAAAAAAGAGAATGAGAGTGTCTCCACATCAAGAAGAATGTTCTCAGCCAAAGAGAAATTTTGCTCCACAATGGGAGGCATCAAGTTCATATCCACCTCATCCAATTTATGATAATAATGGAGTGATGTGGGTGCCATATCAGCAGCCTTTCCAACATGGATGGGAAGGACCACGAAGGCCAGCATTAAACAGAATATCAAGATCTGGACAGGACCGTTTGGCACCTTGCCAATCTGGTCAGGGTCGCCAGACCCAACCGGTCAGACCGGTTTCCCTGGGAAATCGGCAACACCTCCTATGAAGCAAGTTTACAAGCCAAAGCAGAGGGAGGAGGTGCATAAGATGGATATTGACCCAGAGAGGACTACAAATCAAGATGTTATTCAGATTGGGTTGATGAACATTCCCATTGGAGACGGTGGCAAAGGACTGATTGTCATAGACAATAAGGTTGAGACACCTATTCAGAAGGGATCTGTTTCTGATAATGATCATGAGGCCAGTGGAAGTAGTTCTAACTCCAAATATTTTTTGCCAAGATGGTGCCCTCCCGGTTTATCTCGTACTCAAAGGAGGAAGCTTCAGCGTTTGAGATTTCAGGAGATGAAGGAGAAAGAGCTAGAGAAGCAGAGAGACGAAGCATTCAACAAGTACAGGCCCATGATTCCACAAGGAAAAGAGTGGAGAGCCAAGACCAGCTCCCTGGCAGAACCGGTCAGACTGGTTGGGGAGTCGGTCAGACCGGTTGAACCGGTCAGACCGGTTGCTGAAAGCGGTCAGACCGCTTTGCCCGACGCGCCGCCCGGTTTTTCTTCTTCTACTACTTTGGTTTGTGATGGCAAGTTATCATCGGTATCCGCTCCAGAGGACGATGAAGAGCTTGTTGATTATGATTCTTCTCCTGAGCACATAAATTTTGAACTTAATGTAATTCATATGTCTATGGATGGTTATGTGTTGTCAGAGGAAAGCATCGCTCACCTTGATTTTGGGCCAAAGGAAGCTATTTTCCAGAAGCCTAAAGCTACTGAAAGTCATCTAAAGGCTTTATACATGAAGGGTCATATCAATGGGAAGCCTATCTCTCGCATGCTAGTGGATGGAGGGGCGATAGTTAACTTGATGTCATATTCTCTATTCAAGAAGCTGGGAGGTTCAGATGAGGAGTTGATCAAGACCAACATGACCATCAGCGGCGTTGGAGGAGGTGAACCCATGGGCGCCAAGGGAGTTGCTTCTATGGAGCTCACTATTGGAAGCAAGACTTTGGCTACTGCGTTCTTCGTCGCTGAGGCACAAGGTAACTACAGTTTAATCCTTGGTCATGATTGGATTCATGCAAACCAATGTGTGCCTTCTACCTTGCATCAATTTTTAATTCAATGGATAGATGATGACGTAGAAGTCGTTCACGGAGATACGTCGGCTTGTGTTGCAGTGGCCGATAGTTATTCTTTGGATGATCATGAAAATCTTAAGTGTTTATCTGGTTTAGATTTATCTAATTGTGAGATCATTGGTTGCACCAAGGATGGCTTTGCTACTGCTGTTATGAGGCCGATCGGAGATCTGGCTATACCATCTCTTATGATTTGATGGATTCGAATCTAGAGTGGTTGCAGCAGAGGCGTGAGCACTATCGGGCGCATAAGAACGATATGTGTGTGGCCATTGAAGATTTTGATGATCTAAGCAAGTTAGGACAAGGGTTTACGTCGGCTGATCCTCTAGAGGAGGTAGATATTGGTGATGGTACTGTACCTAGGCCGACATTTGTAAACAAGAATCTTGATCCTTTGTTTAAATCTGAGTTAATAAAGTTATTAAAAGAGTATGTTGATTGTTTTGCATGGAGTTACAACGAAATGCCTGGTTTAAGTCGTGATTTAGTTGAGCATCGTTTACCCATTAAACCTGGTTTTAGGCCTTTTAAACAATCTCGTAGAAACTTTAATCCTGATATTTATGACCGAGTGAAAGAAGAAATCAATCGGTTGCTAGATGCTAAATTTATTAGGCCTTGTCGATATGCTAATTGGATCTCTAATATTGTGCCTGTTGAAAAGAAAGGAACAAAAAAGCTTCGTGTTTGCATTGATTTTAGAGATCTTAATAGAGCTACTCCTAAAGATGAATATCCTATGCCTATAGCCGATTTTCTTGTTAATGCTGCATCTGGACATAGAATTCTTAGTTTTCTTGATGGTAACGCTGGTTATAATCAAATATTTATGGCCGAAGAAGATATAGCCCAAACGGCCTTTCTATGTCCGGGTTTTGTTGGTCTATTTGAGTGGGTAGTGATGACTTTTGGTTTGAAAAATGCTGGCGCCACATACCAAAGGGCTATGAATTTGATTTTTCATGATTTGCTCGGCATTATAGTAGAAGTTTATATCGATGATATTGTTGTCAAATCGGCTGGAGTAGATTCTCATTTGGCTGATTTAAGGCTTGCATTTGAAAGAATGCGTCGATATAAATTGAAAATGAATCCACTCAAATGTGCTTTTGGTGTATCGGCTGGAAAGTTCTTAGGATTTATTGTGCATGAAAAGGGCATAGAGATAGATCCTAAAAAGATTGAAGCTATTAACAGTGTAAAGGCTCCTACTTGTAAGAAAGATTTGCAAAGGTTCTTGGGCAAAGTAAATTACTTGAGAAGGTTCATTTGTAATCTGTCCGGGAAGGTGAATGCCTTTACTCCTTTACTTCGGTTGAAGAATGACATTGATTTTACTTGGGGGGCAAAACAACAAGAGGCATTTGATGAGATCAAGCAATATTTATCTTCGCCACCCGTCCTTCAAGCGCCTAAGAGTGGGGTTCCATTCAAGTTGTATGTGGCGGCGGAAGAAAATGTCATTGGAGGTGTTTTGACCCAAGAAACCGAAGGAAGGGAACATGTGGTTGCATATGAGAGTAGAAGATTATTGGATGCCGAAACAAGGTACACTTTTATTGAAAAGTTATGTTTATCATTATATCATACTTGTACCAAATTGAGGCATTATCTTTTACCAAGTACTTGTATAGTAGCATGTCAAACCGACATAATTAAATACATGTTGCACAAACCAATCTTAAGTGGTAGAGTCGGCAAATGGGCTTATGCTTTAGTTGAATATGACTTGCATTGTGAACCATTAACTTCAATGAAAGGTCAAATAGTGGCCGACTTTATTGTTGGACATAGAGTAGATAAGCAACTTGATTTAAATGTCGGTTATGTTACTTTTACTCCATGGAAGTTGCATTTTGATGGATCGGTTTGCAAAAGTGGTTGTGGTATTGGAATTATTATTACTTCTCCACATGGGGCTGTTTTTGAAGCACTTAACCGATTGGATTATAAATGCACTAATAACCAAGTCGAGTATGAGGCTCTTCTATTCGGATTGGAAATTTTGCATGACATTGGAGTAAAGCATGTAGAAGCTTATGGTGATTCTTTACTAGTGGTACAACAAGTTTCTAAGGTATGTCAATGCTTAGATGGATTTTTGAATGCATATCTCAATAGATGCTTTGATATTATATCTTGTTTAAATGAGTTTGTAATTCATCATGTACCACGAGAAAGAAATCCAAAGGCAAATGCTCTGGCTCAGCAAGCATCTGGTTATAACGTTCAGAAAAGAAATTTTCAAGAACAAAGACCGATGTTTTTAGAAGCCGAGTGTTCTGTTCTGGAGGAACCGGTCGCACCGTTTCCTCAAACCGGTCTGACCGCTTTACAGAGCCGGTCTGACCGGTTGCCTGGTGAAAATACTACTTCGGCTGTTGTTTGCAATCAAGACGAAGTGGATGATTGGAGAAAACCTTTGGTTGATTATTTGCAAAATCCTAGCAGTACAGTTGACAGAAAAATTCGACGATGGGTTCTCAAGTTTGTTTTGGATGGTAATGAGTTATATCGTCGGACTGTTGATGGTTTGCTTCTGAAATGTTTGGGTCCTGATCAAGCTAGGTTGGCTATGGCAGAGGTTCATGAAGGAATTTGTGGTACTCATCAATCGGCTCCCAAGATGAAGTGGCTTCTTAGACGAGCTTGTTTCTATTGGCCCAATATGATAGCTGATTGTTTCAAATACTACAAAGGATGTGAGGAATGTCAGAAACATGGGGATATTCAGTTGGTACCTGCAGCATTGATGCATCCAATTATTAAGCCATGGCCTTTTCGAGGATGGGGTTTAGATTTTGTTGGCAAGATTCATCCTCCTTCGACAAAGGATCATTGTTTTGTGATTGTTGCAACTGATTATTTTACCAAATGGACGGAAGCGGTTCCTTTGAAGAATGTGACACATAGAGAGGTGATTGAGTTTATTAGAGAAAATATTATACATAGGTTTGGTATTCCTCAAACTTTGACTACGGATCAAGGGACTTCATTCATATCCAAAGAGGTGCGTGAATTTGTTAATTCCTATGGTATTAAACTTCTCAATTCATCTCCATATTATGCTCAAGCCAATGGTCAAGCTGAGTCTAGTAACAAGACCTTGATAAGGCTCATCAAGAAGAAGGTAGAAGATCATCCTAAAAGATGGCATGAGGTATTATCTGAAGCTTTATGGGCTCATCGTATTTCTAAACATGGTGCTACTAAAGTTACTCCGTTTGAGCTTGTGTATGGTCAAGAGGCCGTTTTGCCTGTAGAGGTGAATCTTGGCGCATATAGACTTGCAAAGCAAAATAATCTTGATGTCGATACATATTATGCTTTGATGATGGATAATATTGATGAAGTGGCCGACAAGCGCTTGGAAGCTTTAGAAGAAATTGAAAAAGATAAGAGACGAATGGCGAAGGCATACAACAAGAAAGTGAAATTCAAATCCTTTCAAGTAGGTGATTTGGTTTGGAAAACAATTTTGCCCATTGGATTGAAAAGCAACAAGTTTGGCAAGTGGTCTCCAAGTTGGGAGGGTCCTTTCAAGATTGTGAAGGTTTGCTCAGGAAATTCTTACATGGTAGAAACTTTGCAAGGACAGCAGCTACCTAGAGCTCTCAATGGAAGATACTTGAAGAAATTTTATCCAAGTGTTTGGCAAGGTGCTTGATAGGACATGGCCGATTTATGGTTAAAAATCGCCCTTAGGATAAAATGGCCGGTGAATTCTGTGACATCGATCTTAGCATATTTTCTAGTGCATAAAATTTACTAGAAAACAGGGGGGCATATGTTCGCACCCAAAATTGACAGGCCGAGTGCAACCGGTCAGACCGGTTCTAGGGAGCGGTCAGACCGGTTTCCCTGTAGCTGATCTGGCAACAGCCAAACCGGTCTGACCGGTTTGTCAAAGCGGTCTGACCGGTTTCACTCCGAGTTGGAGTAGAATTAGGAGTCCTAGTCGTTTTCAAATTGTAAAAGGATTCCTTGCGGGGCAAGACCTCCCCACCCTATAAATATAAAGGGCCGTGGCCGGTTGAGAGTTATCATCCAATCGATCAATACTATCTTTCTACTTTTTATCTCTAAACCCTAGCTTTTCCAACCCCTTTGCTTTCCTTGTTTGTCTCGACGGCGTTCAAGGAGGTTCTGAGTGGCCTGACCGATCTCAGAGCAACCCTAGGCGCGCCATCTCCGACGGGGTCCCTCCCGAGGTGGTGATCTTAGGTTCATCCCGAAGCTCCCGAGGGAAACCGGTCTGACCGGATCCCTAAACCGGTTTGACCGGTTTGCGTGGTGCTGAGGCGAGTTCATCGTTTCTTCGTTTGCGCGATACGGCGCTCGTGTGTGTTGACCAGAAAAAGCGTCAACACATCGATGCAACAGCAGCTTAGGCTGCTAGGCCGATCGCATTCGGTTAGTACAGCCGTGGACGCCGGCCGATTAACCAGGCGGACGTTGAAGCATCAGCGTAGAATTCGCGAGAAAATTGCAGGCGCGGGGTGATGATTTCCATAATTCCATGGGCCGTGCTGCGGCTGAGTCGCTGCTGTCGTCGGGCTTTGAAAACCTTTGCCTGCGGAGTCGCCATTACTCTGACGAAGAAGAAGGTGGCGAAGCCTGAAAAGAACAGGTACTGTCGCTGCACTCGATGGCAGGGACCGGAATTCAGAGGAGGCTATGGGTGGCCGTCTGCATCGGCATGACGGCATGGGTGTTGGGGGTGTGGTTGTGCGGCAACTGCTCACGTCGCTGCCTGTTTTCTTGATGATAAATCAGAGACTGGTAACTGAACTGAAACATCAAGCATGTGGTATCTGGGCATCTGGCAGCGTGTTTATCTTCTTAAACAAGGGAAGAAATTAAGTAGGATTTGACTTGATTAGATTTGTTGCAGCATTGTTTTATCTGAAAAGGTATATCTGTGAAACAAACTAGGGCAGCTTGGATGCCGAGCTGCTGCATATTATCTGTAGCGGACATGTGTTTAGGACATTCTTGCATTCTGCACGTACGTCTTCACCCGTAATTCAGAAAAAAGTCAGCATCATGTAGCAAGGACTTGCCTGAATGCTTTTCGCCGCAATATTTGTGCAAATATCAGCCAAAATATAGTGTTCAGGAAAAAAAGTTTAATCATAAGTGTCAACATTGATTTAGTTCACATACTGTATGATGGAACTACTGACACAATAATATACATTAATTATCTGCATCCCATTTTTTCGCCTAACTTTATGAACCTTTTGTGCACATGTGACGTGAATAAACTTCTATCACATATGTGGTATTTTTAGCAATTAGCATTTTCAGACATAAATAAAAACGAGTCCCGGCAAAATTAAGGTTGTTTTCCCCTTCCTTATTTTGAGAGGGACAAACAAAAATGACAGCTCCAGTTGCTATCGGAGTGGTTTAAGATTCAAAAGAAAAATCTTAGCAAATATAGGGTCGATAGATGGATAGCTGAAACCTCCCAGATTAAGTTTCCGTTTTACTTTTTCAAAGAAAGTTTCGGTTTTGAAGGCATTGCATCAGATCAACCAGCGGCGCCCCGTTCATCTGGCTGGTGGCTGCTGCTGATTTGTTCAGAGAAAAAAGTAACTGGCTGGTGGCTGATTTATTCTGAAAAAAAGTACCATGGGTTGATGGCTGGTAAGCTAGACGAAGAGACGCCAGCTCGCACATGCATACACGCGTCGTCTGAAGCGACGGTTGTAATGCGGCACAGTGGCAAGCACAGTAGTGTTGCTTTTTGCAACAAATGACAGCTACAGAATAATGCAGTGCCCGATTGGTTGGGTGATTACTGATTAGTGATTATCGGCACCAATGAATTGTTAGTACTGATTAGAGTGCATTCGAGGCTGTCCTTGCGATGCCCTCTGTAGCATACTGTATGCAATGCAAGGTAGGACAGGATGAAATACTCCGTCTGATAAAAAAAAATCTGGGAGCTTTAGAACATTGATTACTATTATACGGAAATATGCTATCTTAAAAGGATTACGTGTCATAGTAGTTTTTATGGTGTGGATCTAACAACATCAACCTTACATTTTCAATCAATGTGTTTTCTAAATCTATTTGATGGAAAAAATTGTAGAAGTTTGGCCAAGTGGAATCTTAAAGCCACTCATATTTTGTATAGGAGGGACTGAGGGAGGAGGACCGTAAACTTGGGCCTTGTTTAGTTCCCGAAATTGGGGGTCAAATTTAGGTCTTTTGGAGTGCGTGCGCTACTGTAGCATTTCGTTTGTATGTGTGAAAAATTGTCCAAAAATTTATTAATTAGGCTCAAAATGTTCGTCTCGTAGAGTACAACAAAACTGTGTAATTAGTTTTTGATTTTATTTATATTTAGTACTCCATGTATGCTATGATATTTTGATGTGGTGGAAATCTTCTTTTTACATGGTAAAGTTTGGGGGTAGAATTTGAGATCTAAACAAGGGGTTGGTAGATCTTCACACAAAGAGACAACAATGCTCATTGTCTAATCAAGTCAGTATTTAAAATAAAGATGAGTGGGGTGGACTTGTCAGCAGATTAACGGAAGTTTCGTTTAGGGTTAAAACTAGCTCCAGCATGGAATTTAATGGGGGGAATAAGTTTTTGTCAAGTGAGCTGGTTGGGGGCAAAGCGCATTGATTAGTGTCTTCTTCAAGGGTCCTTGGGGTGTCTCCTCCTCCATCCGTGTCCTTGATGCCCCTCACATGGGGCAATATATGGCCAAACAGTATGAAAATACGCCTAGTTTCTGTAGCCTTTTTTGTTTCCTTTCTAAAGAGATGCAGGCACTGTAGCTCCCTGCAGGCCTCCCAGTACTGTTGGCTAAACCTAGCTATCTAGTAGCCTTTTGTGTTAAGTATGTGTGCTCATCAGGCCATCAGGCATGGATTCCTTGCACTTTGCTTGCCAAAATTGTTGTGTTGATTGAGAAATGCATCTTCAGATCATCAAGAAATAATTCATTTTTTCCCTTTTGCTACGGGGAAACTGAATGCTGTTGCTAGGAAGACAGACTGCGCAGAACTTACGTTTAGCTAAACATACTGTTTCCAACATGAATCATGTCCCAAAAATACCTACTGCTCCTAGTAACACTTGTGGGTGTGTCTCTCTGAATACCGAGCCCTTGGCCCCGTTTGGTAGAGCTACATGAGGGTGGAGTTGGAGTTAGAGTGGAGGAGCTGATTTTTTTAGCTCCACCAGCTCCACATGTGTCATATGCAAAACAGCTTCACCTCTCACAACCAAGCCCCCAGAAGTGATTCACCGCCACGGCTGTTTGGTACAGCTCCACCAAAAACTGCTCATGGAGCTGTTTTTGGAGCTCTACCAAAGGGGGCCTTGTTTAGATCTCAAATTTTACCCCAAAGTTTACTATGCAAAAAGAAGATTTTCATCACATCAAAATGTCATAACATGCATGGAGTACTAAATATAGATGAAATCAAAAACTAATCGAACATTTTGAGCCTAATTAATCAATTTTTTGACAATTTTTCATACGTACAAACGAAATGTTACAGTGACGCAATCATTACGAAGTGACATCATATCCGCAAATTTGGCCCCAAATTTGGGATCTAAAAGCACAGCTTAAACTCTGATGTCTTGTTCTTGGAACTGGTAAACAAACACTCTCTCTTGTCAACTCACGAGACAGGCAGCCAGGGCCGGGACTTCTAGAAAAACAGGCAATAGCATAACAAAGAGCCATGCATGGGCATGGGCTATGCAGTATGCACAACACACACACATTGATTTTCTTTCTGTGACTCTTAATTCCAAGATATCTGAGTGTCCTTTTTCATCACAGTGACTCATAAATTTCCATGAATTTCTAGAAAAAAAGGTGGTCAGTACAATAAATTGTTTTTCTCCACAACATGAAGACTGCGGAGAACATGCATGGGATCTTGTCTGAACTGAAGTGACCGACCAGGCAGGCATTCAGTTTGAGGAAGCAAAAGCATTCCATGACTCCATGCATACCACACATGATTTGCAAGACGATCTAAAATCACATAGCCATGCTATGATCATTCCATTATTGTTTAATTTACACACTGTTACAAACTTGATTCACCATATATAATACTTTTGATAACCTCCTCTTCAGATTCTTTTTTTCACCATTACTCCGTGAAAGAGACATACACGGCATACCGTTAAAACATGCAGAGTATAATCGAAGCTCCAGCAGCTCTCCAAGCAAACAGCGACAACATGTATGACACGCGGCATGACCATGAGGGTTAACGAAAAAGCATTACACCTTCTGTGCTGATGATGCGGTTGCAGCAGCGGGGCCATGGCCGCCGACGGAGGCCAGCGCGCTCTTCACCGTCATGGCGACGCGGCAGCCCTTGAAGGCCCTGAAGCTCTCGTGGCGCACGCTGAAGCACGTCGGCGCCGCCGCCGGCCGGTCGTCCTCGCTGTCGCCGGCGGCGCCGTCCCCGGCCGAGAACGCGTAAACCCGGCTCCGCATCGACGAGCAGGCGGCCGGCGACTGCGCGCTGCGGAACGACAGCGACGACGCCGAGGAGGCGGCGGAGGAGAACGCCGACGAGGAGGAAGACGAGGAGCACGAGGACGCGGAGGGGGAGCCGGACGAGGGCTTGGCGGATCGCCGCCTGTGCAGGATGATCTTGGGAAGGATGGCGCTGAAGATCCTGACGGCGTATTGCCTGGAGTACTTCTTGGCGCCGCCGCCGGCGGCGGAGGACTTGTGGTGCCTGCGGGTGGTCTGCTGCCTGGCGGTGTAGTAGGACGGCGGCGGCGTGAGCGGCGGCAGGGTGGCCGTGGAGATGGCGTCGTTCTTGGGCGTGCCCGGCTGCGACTCCCACATGAAGGGCACGGACCCCGCCGACGCGACGCCGTAGTAGACCCGGAAGGACGGCGCGGCGGCAGAGCTCTCCCTGGTGAACAGCTTGGAGAAGACCTTGCTCCCTCCCTGCTTCAGCTCGAGAGGCTCCTCCTTGTCCTTGCTGGTGATGGCCGCCATGGATGCGGATGCAGTTGCAGAGTACAGAGAGAGAGAGAGAGAGAGAGAGAGAGATGCAGGCAGCTGGGAGGAGAAGAAAAGAAAACACTGAGGTGTCAGGTCAGGGAGTGCAGCAAGTCTGCAAGTGCTTTTATGCACCTCCAGAGACCACAGGGATATTAATTATAACGGCTCATTATCTGCTAATCGCTGATCAGATCCCAGGAAACAAGAGTTGACTTTTGACTTGAGTATTGGGATAAACCAGCTGGAATTTACTGGAGAGAAAAAGAACTACCACCATGCAACGGTACCAACATGGCAACATACAACTCTGCGCGCTGTGCCTGCTGGTACAAATCACAGCTGCAACAACCATTCCTTCCAAAAAAACAAAAAATACTGACAGGAGTGACAGAAACTGTGGCATCAGTGTTTATATGCAGACAGACAATCCTCTGTGCTCCTTTCATCCTTCTCTTTATCTAGATATACCCATGTGAAGAAGAATCCATTTTTATCATAGTGTTAAAATAGTGAAAACACTCCACATTACATATAAGCTAGTATGCATTAGAACCATTTACTCTTTTTTACTACCAGCTTCTGATTGATCATGGGCTATATCATATAAACGTGATTGATCCAAGTTTTATCTGAGTTTTTGGTTGTTTATTTGAGATTTTTATTTGCCATCACTTGGTTGCTGCTGCTTCCCTACAATGCATGCTACTGCAGTGACATATATGCATCATGGATCACCATCCTCATCAGTTGCGCATTGATTACACATCTGCATCTACGCGTCTACGTGAAGACGAGAAAAAACCCATCAAATCAGTCCATGCAATGCACCAGCAGCCCCCATCCTCACAATTTTTTGGCCCACAGAAGCTTGATTTGGACTTTAGTAAATCTGTTGGGTTGATTTTTCTTTTATAAGCGCGGCATATCTTTTCTGTCTGAGCCATGCATCCCACATAAGCTTATTGATTTGGACGTTAGTAAATCTGTTAGGCTTATTAGTATTTTTTTCCTCAGCACTGCATATATGTCTTTTCCGTATGAGATTAAGTCATGCATATCTCATTGTTTACTCCCTGCCAGTAACTAAAATATCTATTCCTTCCAATAAATAACGTTTTGAGTTGTCTTTTTAAATTTAGATTACAAATGATTTTGTATTTGAGTTTCATATTAAAAAACTTGTCAAGCTTCTCACGGTGGACCTGTTAAAACGTTGAACTCTGAAAGTCGTTGAAACTCTCGTCTCCACCCAGGGATGCGAAGCACGACACTTTTAAAACAAAATCTGGTGGGAGCCTCGCACCGTGATCGAGTTTTTTTATTACAAAATTTCAAAGGGAACAAATTTCATAATTCGCAAGACCAAATTTGGAGAAAATAATTTAGAAGGTCTGGGCGGCCTAAGAAACGCAAACCATTTAGCTCTAGCCGGCGGGGCAAAATAGGAGGGCCGGGGTTGGCAGCATCATCACGTGTGCCCTCCTTGCCGCACGACCCTGGAGATTCACCTTTTCGCTGAGGCAGTTTTTTTTTTTTGGAAAATAGCTGAGTGCAGATTCACTAGACGAATTGGGGAGAGCATTTCCGCCTGACTTGGACACATTATTTCGAACACAGACGCAACAGTTCAGGCAAGGGTGTGTGCGTTCTCTAATCATCGTTTTGTCTCCTGTGAGGTCTCGTTAGATAGGAACTCCATATTTTTTTTCTATCATAAAGAATTTCCAAATCACAGAATATTTGCAAAAATGAAAGATGACGCGGCAATTTGGATGCCCCGTTCGGTTGGCGGGTGGCTGGTGCTGGTTTGTGCTGAGAGAAAAATACTGCTGGTTGGCTGGTGGCCGGTGGCCGGTGCTGATGTGTTCTGAGAGAAAAGTATTGTTGGCAGGTGGCTGATAAGCCGGCAGGCTCTCGTACCGGTTCGTTTAAAAAAATACAAAGTATATATATATACACACACGTAATAATGTGCTTTTATCAAATGTTATATATATAACATAAACAATAGTGATCAAAGTTGTAACTTAAAGACCGAATCAATGTTCAAAACATCACCTATTTGTGACTGAATAGAGCAGAAGATCGTTAGTGGACTTTTATCATCTCTTTCGAGCCTTTGTGACTTCGTCTAACAATAGATACCGTAACCATATAATGAAAATTCAAAAGGAAAATCAACCCATCGCTGTTGTAATACAGAGACAACATCACTTGTTTATGACTAGATAGTGCAGACTTTGTTTTTTTTCTGAACATAAGGTGTAGATATTTTTAAGACTCCGTCTTAGTAATAGAAATACCCGGCAAACATATATAAAAGCAATTAATTAAAAAGGAAAAAAAATCAAGAAAATGATCCTTCATTTATTATTGCATGCATCCTTCTTCGCCTTTGGGTGGGCATGAAACAACAATCAGCACGTTTTTAATTTTCCTGTCTAGGGCACGATGATGTGTGGTCACCTCAACCCGTAAACATCATTTGCATGGCAGACGTACGTGTCCCGGCCTGCTGCTAGGTTGTTGCTCTCATCCCCTTTATTTTCAAGCTAGCTCGCTCGCTCACGCAGATCGATCTGGGTCAAAACCAAGGCATAATAACACCGGAAGTTTGAACTTTGTTTTCAAGCTCCCGTCCATCGGCAGTGCCCACATTCAATACTTGGCGGCCCGTGCATGTGTGCGCTCTGCATCGATCAGTACGTTCATCTCATCGTCGCCACTACTACAAGGGGGACGCCGGGAGATGCTCCAATAATAAATTACCCAATCATCCGTGGGACCCACACGAGGTGAGACTCGGGGTCATTAAGGATGCTAATGGTGCGGTTAGCCGTTAATGAAGTGGGGTTTATTTGGGCAGTACATGCACGGCGGCACTGTGAAGTGCCAGCGTGAGTGCGTTGTGCAAGCCCTGCGCTGAGCTTTTGCGGCCGTACGCGGGTAGCTGGGCTCGTCACCAAACGGCCAGCAGGCTTTGAATGCCGTCGCTGGGCAGGGGCCGGATGCCCGGATCGATCGGTCGAGGATTGCCGGCCAGGACGGTAAAAATTTTGTCAAGAGCTGAGTTTAACGAACCATGGCCCATGGGTACAGTAATTTAGAGGCGGTCAAAGCGCTCTCTGCAGCTGCTGTCAGGTGGCTGGTCAGTGGTCGCTTTGGCTAGGGCCTGGCCGCATATATAGGCGTAGATGGCCAGCTAGGGGAGGGCTTGCTGTACGAGGAGTAGAAAACGATCGTTAGAAGGATCGATTGATTCAGCGTACTGATGCATGTAGTAATGATATATATGATTGTTGCTTCTTCAGAATTGGGAATCTGATAGCATAGCTCAGCTGCTGAGCGGTTCACTTGTCCTCTCACCGTCGTCGCTCCTAAATTGCAGGCTGATTACGTTGATTAGAGGGAGGGAGTATGAATTTTCAGGTTGACCAGTGATCAGATGACAGCCGGAGCGTGATTTAGTTAAGATCGAGTGAAAAAAAAATACTGGTGAGACCGTATCCTAGGTTAGCGCGAGCTCGGTGTCTTGCGCGTGGGTGCGCGTGTCGCGCATACAGACCACCGCGAGCGAGTCGTGATGCAGGCCTTTTGCTTCGCATTCCTCGATGGGCTTTAGTGTTGGGAATACTACTGCTCCCTCCGTCCCAGAATATAAGCATTTATTCACTTTTTCAGTTCACGTTTGACCGTTCGTCTTATTCAAACAAGTTGTGAAAATATTATTTATTTTATTATGACATGTTTTATCATCGTATATATTTTAAGTATATCATAATAATTTTTGTATTTTTATAAATTTTTTGAATAAGACGAGCGATCAAAATTGATGCACAGAAATCGAAAAATGTTTATATTGTGAGACGGAAAGAGTACTGGCTGATTGCCAATCGAGGCCGCCTTCCCACACGCTAATCGGCTCGATCCAGCCGCAAATCCAAGAGCCGTGGCACATGCCTCGCGCGCGCGCGTTGGAGTGCACATTACCACCATGCATTAATAAGTTTCCAGTCGCCGGAAAAGGGTTGTTGGTGAGTTCGCTCGGCGTTCATCGTCTGACTGACGAAGATGCAGTGCTGAGACACCGAACTGCTAGCTCGATCTTCTTGTGCCGCGCGGGTGCGGGGCCACGAGCTCGGAATGGATATGGCGGTGCCATGCCGTGTGGTAGCAGAGGCGGCTGATGCGGCCGGCGGTGGCGTGTTGCCATCCATCCATCGTGCTGCCGGCCGGCGGCGTGCCCGTGTTTCACAACTCACGAAGTTTTTTTTTCTCAATAGAATCTTAAATGCATGGAGTACCAAATGAAGTTTATTTATAAAATCTTTTCATGGATGAGTGTAACTTTACGCGACGAATCTAATGAGTCTAATTAACCCATGATTTGCTACTAGTAATGTTACAGTAACCATTCTCTAATCGTGCGGTCAAAGTCCTTATTAGATAGATCTCGCGATATAGCCTAATGTTGTGAAAATAGTTTTGTAAACTAATTTATTTAATACATATAATTATTAGTCAAAGGGGTTTGCAAAATTTTACTCAACTCAACTAAACACGGCCATGAATGGCGAAACCGACCTCAGTTATCGTCTCGGGAAGAGCAAGGCGGGGCCGGGGCCGGCGGTTGGACAGGGAGGGCGGTTGCCTAGCTAGGAGGGGGAGGGGGAGGGGGAGGGACTGATGAGAGGGAGTAGCTGCTACGGATTCAATGGGTGACATGGATACCGTAGCTGCCGCCGGCCGGCGTAGCATCCCGCATCCGGTTCTTTGGCTGTGAGATTGGATCAGAGAAGGATTCGGCTACAGCACCTACCACCAGTGCATTAACTCGGCTGTCACCTCGTACTGCGAGCCGCATCGTATCGTATGCCACCTCGTCACTCGCCGGCAAGCTACGCCCAGCAACCTACTAGTACTCCAGTAGACAGGAGAGCAGCGAAGGCAGCCTTCCTGAGACGAAGTTGATGGGCTGTGGCCTGTGGGCCGTCGTGTAGACTACCTGGAGACTCCTGGCCCCGCTCTATCGACTGGCCCATGGATCTCCACAGAACCACTCTTGGGCCTGAAAAGCCCAAAAACCTTTGGCAAATATTTTAAGTTTTAATACAATTATTTTAGTGGTTAAATATCGAAAGTCGATATGTCCGAGTGGTTAAGGAGACAGACTTGAAATCTGTTGGGCTACGCCCGCGCAGGTTCGAACCCTGCTGTCGACGCAAATTCTTTTTGAAGTTTTTTACAATTTTATTCTAATCCTTTTCTCTTGCGTCAGATATCCAGCTATTCATCATTTATTTTTTTTTATTATCCAAAATTTCTTTATTCGTTTTTACCCTACATACATCATCATCTCTTTTACAGCTATTCATCATTTATTTTTTTTATTATCCACAATTTCTTTATTCGTTTTTACCCTACATACATCATCATCTCTTTTACTAATTTGGTAGTCTGTCAGTATTGATCTGCTGGGCCTGCCAATGTGCAGAGGATACTAATCTCCATCATCCAACAGCGGAATATTCCTTGTTGGCAGTCTAAACAATTGAACAAAACACTACAAAGACTGGCGTTAGACTCTGCTCTGCAACCACCCAGCAGACAAATAATGATGATTAAAAAAAGAAGAGAATAATGGTCTTCGCGTTCTTTTTGTCTGAAAATTTCCTCTCTTGTTTTTGGGAGGAAAGTTTAACATGTTCCATCTCCTCATCTATACTATAAAGAAAACAGAAAAGAGGGATGTTTTATAGATCATCAAATAAGCCAAGCTGCTTCAAGGGTAAGAACAAATAGAGGAATCCATCCAAAAGAAAATTAGTAAATTTACTGAATTTTAAAGCCAATT
Source organism: Echinochloa phyllopogon (assembly GCA_033239725.1). Lineage (NCBI taxonomy): Eukaryota > Viridiplantae > Streptophyta > Magnoliopsida > Poales > Poaceae > Echinochloa > Echinochloa phyllopogon. Next base: position 5,257,404 of record BTCW01000014.1, on the reverse strand, counting down.
TAAACCATTACTTTTCCTGCACTCCTGTCTTTTTCACCTCAACTTCTTTTTTTCCTTGCAACTAGTTCAATCTTACCTTGTAAGAAAAGATCCCTCCTTCCTAGCTCCTCCTAGCCACATCAGAAGCAAAGAAGTCTTTCCAGTTCCCACCCGCACCCACTACTCTAATCGCACATGCTGATGCATCCTCCTAATCTAATCTCTTGAGCCTTTAAAAACAAAAGAACTTATTAGTAATAATTACAGGAACACCCAGGCTGCTCCTCTCATTCCCTTTCTCATTCCAATTCCAAGAACAGGGCAGCGGAGTAGAGAGAGCCCCAAGTCAACCAGGTGAGCTGATCTTGAATCTCTCATCCATGCTAGTCTTCTTTGCTACCGCTCGTCGATTCTTGATTTGCTCTGTCCAGTTCGACCCCTGTTCTTGAATCCATAGACCTTCGATTCTTCGGAACCGAAAGCTACCTGGGAAAAATAAGAAGAAAAATAGGAAACAAAGGGAGTGTAATGCTTTCTGAATCTGCTGCAAAGCGTACCTGGAGTGATGCCAAAATAGTAGTCTTGAGCTCCCTTTAATCATAGTTTAGCCGGGGGGTAGTAGCTTTGCTCGCGGGGAGCGAGCTGAATCTGGTGAATTTGGAGCTCGGGCTCGGAGTGTGGATGCAGAGGGATAGGATAGCCCATGTTATTGCTTTCCGTGCGAAATAGCTACAGCTTGAAGTGAGCGGAGTTCTGCCGTTTTGTTGGGTTGATTGAATCTGAAACTTTTAATGATTTATGTGATATAGTGGGGGAAGCCTATTTTTTTTCCCAGTATATGAACTCATTTTACTAGGATAGCATTCGTTTAGTTCTGTTTCCGTAAACTGACGAAGTGGTAAGCAGGTACCATGTGCTCAATAACGAGGTTAGCGTTCCTGATTGTACTGGCTATAGCTTTATCAATCGAGGTTGCAGAGAGCAGAGATTTTAGTATCTTGGGTAAGTTTTCAATCTATTTTTTTGTTGACTTTTTCCGTAGCAATGGTGTTTTGTACGATAATGTTAAATAGATCAAGTAAAGCAATGGTGTGGAGCCTGAAGTGTTCTACACTTCTGTGTTCAGATATCATGAGCTAGTGGTAGTCACAACTAGTTTATCAGATTTCCCTCTTCATTTGATGAGTTTGTATTTGCATTTGTAGTAATTCAGTGATTCCTGAAGAAAACTATTATGCCTAAGCCATCAATTCTATTCGCCATAGATTCAACTTAGCTGCTATTTTCTTACAGAAATTCAAGCTTCAGAAGTGTTGCCCTTTTGACAAAATCTCTTCTTGTGTTCAATACAGGTCAGGATGGCTTGCCCGATGCAGCCAAGAGACCAGGGCTAACTGTAGCCAGTGGGAAGCTGTGTCAACTATGTGAGCAATACTCAACTGAGGCATTGCTCTACCTCAAACAAAATGAAACCCAGACTGAGATTCTTAGCATTCTACACCATGAATGTGCAAGCCTTGCCCCTTTGAAACAGCAGGTATGGATAAACTTGTGTTTCCTGCCTTAGATATCACGTTTTTTGTTGTGTTAATATCTATCAGTGTGTTGACTGTTAACTCTGTTCCAGTGCATCACGTTGGTCGATTACTATGTACCCCTTTTCTTCTTGGAGGTTTCCATGGTTAACCCTGAAAAGTTCTGTGAATCAGTTCATCTCTGCAAGAAGGGAATGACGATTAACCTACCCACTCAGGAGGGTGTTTGCGGTTTATGCCATCACGTTCTTGTTGAAGTTCTTGTCATGCTTAAAGACCCCAACACGCAAGTAGTAGCGTGTTCTCACTCTATGTGGCAATGTTTTCTGTATTGTACTTCTTTATACTATGTACATAATGTAATGCCATTCTACATTTGCTGTAATTTTGCAGCTGGAGGTAATCGACCTACTCCTCAAAGCATGCAGCAAGGCACAGAACTACGAACAACAGGTATATTGAAATATGAGTGCACCAGCCTGTTTTAATTGATATGAATTAAATGGTACTACAAAACAAGGGTCTCCTTTGAATTTTGACATCTGTGACAGTTTGCAGACACTAGATTTAGCTCTGTTCTCTTCTGTTCATAACAATCTTCCTTTCATCCTCACAGTGCAAGAGGTTGGTCACCAAGTATATCCCGCTAATTTTGGTTAAGGGCCAGAAGTTCCTTGAGACGACCGATGTCTGCTCTGCCATACATGCATGCAGAACAGGCACGCAAGCATCAACGGAGACCATGCCTCTGTCTGCGACTCTGTGAAGATGATGTGAATTAGAATAAGGCTTATCTACCTAGGAAATCAAATTGGGGAGAAAAGATGAAGGTCAGATGACTATTGGAACTCCTTTTCTCTACTGCAGAAACACTATTGATTGGTGAAAATTCGGCATGTCAACATCTTTGGTGTAAATTTGGAGACCTATCCACTATTCTGTAAACTATACTGCGCCTGCAACCATTTCCAGCATTGGATTGAGAAGTTGCGAGGGACTATTACATTGTATACTTTTCGAAACAAAATATTACACTGTATTGTATCACCTATTGTTTGTAACTTCTGAGATCTAATTAGTGTTGCTCTGTCACCTGTTCTGTCTTTTTTTTTCCCCTCCGAGAAGGAGAACAGCCTGTCATTATTACATCAAGAAGAATGAGAAAAATACACCAAAAGAAACAAAACACCAAAGAGGTCTCCCTTTTTTTTGCCGAGACTTGATTCGGTGCTGGTCTGTATCACCAGCAGGGAAAGGAAAGTGCATGCCATAATTATATTAAGAATAATGAAAGAAATACAAGACAGGGCCAGCAGAGCCTTAACAAACACAGAAGAAACGCATGAAAAGAAAAGGCACCAAAGAGTTTTTTTAGGCCAACACCAATGAGGATTTCAGAGGCCCCAGGCAGGCCATACTAGGCGACCTTCTGTACTTTATGGGAAAATGTTACTCCACGAGTTACAACAAAAACTTTTAGTTCGGTTGAGATATTAAAACAGGAAATTAAAATTCAGAAAATTTTCATTTCATTGACCGTGACTAGCGTAGTCATTAGAAATGAATAGCTTTTGCATTCTTCACCTTATGCAACCAAACTAGAATGCATTTAAATTCGTGCATAGTTAAAGACGGATTCGATTTACTCCAGTCTCCGTTATGTTATGTAGCCCATTCAGTACAATTTAGCATTCAAGTTCTGATAATTCTGAAGCTAAAATTGCAGAAACGGAGTGACATGTCAGTAGTGCCAAAAGCAAACTTTAGGACTGTTAGGAAATGTAAACAAGAGACTGTAGATAGGTGAATTGTTCTGTTCTTTCTATTGATCTCAAGCTCCCTTTATATAGGGAGATTACATGGCAACTCAAGGGCCTCAACATAATATAATACATGAATGTTTTACAGCAATATATCCTCTTCATTGCATAGATAGTGCTATCTGTTTATGTTGGTGGAGCCTGTTCATTTCCCCCTGCTAATGGTCATTGAGGCTGCCACCATGGTATTCATGGCCATAACCATGAATAGCTGCCAATGGCTTGCACCTCAAGGCTGCTGCTTTGATGAGGTCAAAACTGAAGACCTTTTGTCTTCTCAACACTTCCCCTTTTGATCGAGTCCATTTTGAGATCAATATGTTGTTTAGTTCCTTTAAAAACCCTGTGGGAAAAAATAGGAATAATTTGTCTAGTGATAAACTTGTAAGGTTCCATGAGTGATCTATGCCTTGATTCATCTCTAGAAAAACCCCCGGTGGGGAAAACATAAGATGAGACATATGTTTGAATTAATCATTGTATCAAAAAAAACTTTGTATGAGAAAACCTGATGGTAAAAACTCACAAAAGAAAAGTGACACAATGTGATGCGTCTAACAGGATCCATCATTCAGAGAGTCTCCCCCTGAAGCTTGCAAGTCTCTAAGCTGTCTCATACCAATTCCCTTGACACATTTCTTGAACGAGGATGTCGGTAGAGACTTAGTGAAGAGATCTGCCAGATTATCGCATGACTTTGTTTGTAAGATGTTTATTTCTCCACCTTGCTGAAGCTGGTGGGGATAAAACAACTTAGGAGCAATGTGTTTGGTGATATTGCTCTTGATGTAGCCCGTTTGCATTTGTGTAATACAAGCAGCATTATCTTCATAGATAATGGTAGGTGATTCTGAGGAACCAATGCCACATGATTGCTCAATGTGGCTTATCATTTTGCGGAGCCACACGCATTCACGTGATGCCTCAAATAATACAATTATCTCAGAATGATTTGTGGAGGTAGCCACTAATGTCTGTTTAGATGACTTCCATGATATGGCTGTTCCTCCATGAAGGAATACAAAACCTGTTTGTGATCTGGCATTGTGGGGATCAGACATATAGCCAGCATCAGTGTATCCAATTAAGCTAGGATCATTAGTTTTCTGAAAGAATAACCCAAGATCTCTAGTGCCATTTAAGTACCTAAGGATTTGTTTTCCTCCGGTCCAATGACGTTTAGTTGGGGCAGCACTATGTCTTGCCAACAGATTCACTGCGAATGCAATGTCAGGCCTGGTGCTGTTTGCAAGGTACATTAGTGCTCCGATGAGACTGAGATAAGGGAACTCTGATCCCAATATCTCTTCTCCTTCCTCCCGTGGTCGGAAAATGTCTTTTTCTTTTTCGAGAGATCGAACCACCATGGGAGTCTTACTTGGATAGGCTTTGTCCATATTGAATTTCTCCAATAATTTCTGGACATAAACAGATTGATGCACTAGGATTCCAGAGTGAAGGTGCTCGATTTGCAAACCTAAGCAAAATCTGGTTTTACCCAAATCCTTCATCTCAAACTCCGTCCTGAGATGATTGCGGGCTTCGTCAATATCTTGTGTGTTGCCAATGATATTCAAATCATCTACATACATTGATATGATACAAAATCCCGTGGATGATCTTTTGATAAAGACGCATGGACAATCATCATTGTTGGAGTAACCCTTCTGTAGAAGGTACTCACTCAGCCGGTTGTACCACATTCTTCCCGACTGTTTAAGACCATAGAGTGATCTTTTGAGTTTTACACAATACATGTTGCGATTTGCGTTTCCATTCGGTATAGAGATCCCATCCGGGACCTTCATATATATATCCGAATCTAGTGACCCATATAAGTATGCGGTCACGACATCCATCAACTGCATAGATAGATGCTTTTGAATTGCCAGAGATATTAAATATCGAAACGTAATTCCACTCATGACCGGAGAGTATGTTTCATCGAAATCAATGCCGGGTCTCTGCGTGAACCCTTGTGCTACAAGCCTCGCCTTATATCTCACCACCTCATTTTTCTCATTCCGTTTTCGGATGAAAACCCATTTGAAACCCACAGGGAAGGTTTTAGGAGGTGTAGGTATCACTGATGAGAATACCTCTCTTTTATTGAGGGAAGCTAACTCTGCTTCAATTGCTTCCTTCCACTTGTTCCAGTCCGAGCGATGTTTGCACTCTACCATGGATTTTGGTTCTGGATCATTTTGGATGGTTTCTGCAACTGATGAGGCAAAGTATGTGTCGACAATTGTAGTCTTATGATCGAATGATTCTCCGGAATCAATATAGTTTATGGAAATTTCATTTACCCTTGATGACGGCTCGGTATTTCCCAATACGATGGCGTCAGGGTGTTCCAATGTCCCATCATCAGAAATTGAGTGCACTGTTGATGTGGGAGGTGGACTGTGTAAATCCACTCGGTGTCTCTCAACTTGAGGTTGAGTTTCATTTACTGTGTCAGGGGATTTATTCCTCTGTTTCCTCGTGCGCTTGCGAGGATTTGCCGTACTTCTCCCACTCTCTTTTGAGGTAGGGAGTTGAATAGTTTTATTTGGTACCTCTATTCTTTCCGGCACATTTCTTGCGGGAATATATGATTTATTGACACTTTTGCTCACAGTAAACGAGTCTGGCAAATTATTTGCAGCATTTTGCAAATTAATGGTCCTTTGAACTTGAAGTTCGGATTCTGAGGTACGAGGATCCTCCTTTAGGGTGTCTATGGCATCCCAATTTATTTCCGGGCATTCAGTGTGATACTTGAATTCCCCCTAATGCCGGGAAATGTTCTTCATTGAAGATACAATCAGCGAACCGGGCTGTGAGTAAATCCCCTGTAAGGGGCTCCAGGTATTTAATGATTGACGGAGATAAATACCCCACGTAAATCCCCATTTTCCTGTGAGGGCCCATTGATGTACGCTTTGGTGGTGAGATTGGTACGTATACGGCGCAACCGAATTTCTGCAGATGGGAAATACTAGGAGGATCACCACGAACCAATTGCAACGGGGAAGCTGTATGGTATGCAGTTGGACGCAATTGTATAAGGTCACCAGCGTGTAACACTGCGTGACCCCAACATGAGGTTGGTAGGTTGCAATCTTGCAATAGTGGTCTAGCAATGAGCTTTATTCTCTTGATGAGAGATTCAGCTAAACCATTCTGAGTATGAACATATGGTACAGAATGTTGGACTTCAATTCCTAAGGCCATACAATAATCATTGAAGGCTTTGGAAGAAAATTCTGCAGCGTTATCCAATCTGATAGATTTTATCTGGTGTTCGGGCTGACTGGCTTTAAGTCTGATGACTTGTGCAATCAATTTTGCGAAGGCATGGTTCCGTGTCGATAATATACACACATGAGACCATCTTGTGGATGCATCTATTAGGACCATGAAGTACCTGAATGGTCCAGACAAAGGTTGAATGGGACCGCATATGTCACCTTGAATGCGTTCAAGGAACTTGAGTGGTTCAGTCTTTATCTTGAGATATGAGGGTCTCAAAATTAATTTCCCAATTGCACATGAGGTGCACATAAAATCTGAGGATTCTGGGAATTTTCTTTCGCTCATACCATGTCCACTTGAATTGCCTATGATTTTTCTCATCATCCCGATGCCGGGATGGCCAAGGCGTTCATGCCAAGTTTTGAATGTATCCACATTCTAAAAAATCACCTTGTATGCAACGTGTGGTACGGGTTTGATATATGTGTAGTACAATCCAGATGGGAGAGAAGGCACCTTTTCAAGTGTTTGTTTGCCATATCCGGTGTCTTTGGTCAAGAGGAGGAACTCCTCATTGTTTTCCGCATGTGTTTCCACATGAATCCCGTTGTTTCGTATATCTCTAAAACTTAGTAGGGTACGAGTTGAATCGGGATACAATAATGCTTCCTCGATATGTACTTGTGTACCCATTGGAAGTATGATAGTGGCTCTACCAGAACCAACAATCATAGCATCGCGGCCCGCGATGGTCAAAACTTGCCCTTCCCTCTTTGTGAGAGTTTGGAAAAATTTGACTTCCCTAAGTATAGAGTTAGTGGTACAACTGTCCACTAGGCACATCTCTTCTTCCATTGGATCGACTCCCGTAACAATCTATATAATGCAGAATTTAAACTCATAAAAATAATGCAAAGATATAGAAGGCACATAAAATATATTAAGGCAATAAATGCATTATTACAGTTGATAAAAATGTAGCAACATTATGTTTCTGATACAAGTACTTGATTTGCAGAATTTAAAATCTAATTTTATGGAGACTAATTGAGGTCGCCAAATATGTCGTTGGAAGCAAATTCCACGAGCATGTCGTCGATGTCCAGAGAGTTGTCCTCTTCATTTGATGGAGTCTTTGTGTTGCTTGGTCCCGCTCCATGAGGGATAGGTTCCACAGCTTCAGTCTCCAGCTCTTGAGAGGCGAAGTGAGCTTCAAACTTCTGGGAGTTTGGTGTACGACCCATGGACTTCATGTATAGATCAGCGAGGTGTTTAGGAGTTCTGCATTTCTTAGTGATATGATTGTTGCACCCACACCTGAAACAGGCGGTTTTGGTGCCACTATCATTTTTCGGCTTAGAAATGCCTTTCCCCTTAGAGAATTTCCCTTTTTGCTTGTTGGCTCTCTTGCGCTTCCCTTGGCCTGAAGAATTTCCAGTCTGTTTTGGTCCTGATGGTCCATCTTTCTGCGCATTGGCATGTACTTCAGACAGTGGAAGAGTCCCCAACGGACGTTGGGATGAGTTCCACACAGTGAGCTCATGATTCTTTTCTGCCTGTTTCAATGTCTGAATGAGCTCAGAATAGACTGTGAAATTCTTCTCCTGGTATTGTTGAGTGAGGATCCTTTCTGATGGGAGCATTGTAGAAAGAGTTTTCTCAATTTTCTCCTCGTCAGAAGGTTCTTTCTCACAAAACCGAAGCCTGGAGCAAATCTTATGAACATCATGATTGTAGTCGTCTACAGTTTTGAAATCCTGTATACGAAGATGATTCCACTCATGCGTTGCCGCAGGGAGGATAATCTTTTTATGCTGTTCATAGCGATTTCTAAGAGCTGTCCACAAAGCAAGTGGGTCCTCCTCATTGTTATACTCCATTTTCAAATCCGGATGGATATGTTGCCTTATGATTCTTAAGGCGGAGTATTTGGACATGTTAGAGGGGGCAACTCCTCCTGCAATTGTTTCATCTATACATCTATAGAGTCCTTCAGTCGACAGTTCCACTTTGATGTCCATCGCCCATGCGGGGAAATTGGAGCCATCAATAGCAAGTACATCGAACTTTGTTTTTGCCATCTCACCTACATTATGAGTGCCAAAAATTTTGGAGAAATTATGGCATTTTTATGCAATTGTGCAATAATTCAAAATGAGTTTGAACAAAATAATCTCAATTGAATAGCATGTTGACGTCGCATGATCAAATAGCTCGATATTCAATTTTCCATAGTATAAGAGTCATAATCGGGTAATCACTATTCAAAATAGTGTAGATCCCAAGGTGGTTTTGAATTCCACTTTGATATATGACCAGCTTTGGTAAAAGAATAGAGGAATTTTATTAGCGTGTGCCAAAAATAATTCTGAGTTCGAGGGATAAGCGCTATACTAAGGTATGCGAAAATCCATATGATCCCAAACTTTGAAGAATTTTACTTTCAATTTAGAGATCGAATTGCATAAAATAAATTAAAGTAGGGCGAGAAAATTAAATTTGCAATACAGTAAACTTGTAAAATAAAATACATGGAAATGTAAGTGCTGAATATAACATTTATTCATTGCAGTGTAACTGCGGAATGTAAATAGACCAAAGTTCATGGACTGAAATGTAAATTTCAAAGGAAATAACATCTGGAAATTGTAAAACAAAATTTATTGGGCCCACTGCCGCTTTGGGCCCGTGAGGGGCAAGGCGGGCGAGCGGTGCGGCTTGGGCTGGTGGGCCGCTGAGGCCGGCCCACTAGGCCGTGGCCTATAACGGCCGGGGAGGGCGGGGGCGTTAGGGTTAAACCCACACCCGCCGCCTCCTCAGCTGCCTTCGGCCGCCGCCGCCGTCCAAGCCTGTCGTCGCCGATGCGCCGCCGCTGATGCGCCGATGCGCCGCCGCCGCCGTCGTTGATCCCGCCCCCGCGCTCCCCCTCCCCCGGGCCCCTTCGTCGCGTGCGCTCTCAGGCCTCCCCCGCACCGGATGGTGGGGGGCTGCGGGCCTCGCCGTCGGTGGCGCTCCCGGCCGGGTCATGCCCGATCGGGATGAGGCGCCGGCGGAGGCCAGGGCGCGCGTTGGCCGCCGCAGCTGCGGTCGGGCGGCCGGGGAACAGAGGGGCCGCCTGAGGCGGTGGTGGCGCTGGAGCCGCAAGCGCGGGCTCGGCGAAGCCGGGAGGCGCCGCCGCGGCCACGGCCGCGCTGCTCGAGCCCTCACCGGTGCTGAGGTAGAACGGTGGGGCTCCACGACGTGCGGCGATGGTGCCTCTGAGGAGGAACTCCGGTGGCGCGACTGGGGTCGGGGATGGCAGTCCGGCGAAGATGGTGGAGTGGCGGCACGACGCGGTGGAGGCGTGCCGAAGGCGTGCTCAGTCCAGCCGTGACGAGGGCAGTGGGCGGTGACCGCGTCGGGCATCTGCTGCGGCAGCCCGTCGGGCTGCAGCCTCAGCCTCGCGGTCCATCCATGGGCGTCGCAGTGGCGTGGGGATGCCACCAGGATGCGCTGTGGTGCATCGCAGGTGTCCGGCATCACCGGTGGGCCACGCCGAGCAGCAAGGTCGCCGGAGTTGCTGCTGCCTGATGGAGAAGCCCGGCGAGCAGGAGCGCCATTGGCGTGGCGCCGTCCTCCTGAGGGAGGAGACCGGGGGCCATGGCCGGTGAAGCCAGCGCCACGACCCCTGCCGCGTTGAAGACGGCGGACGGTAGCTCGGAGGAGCGAGTCAACTTGATCGTGCACGAGACGACGGAGTTGACGAGCGAGAATGTGGCGGGGAAGGGAACCGGCGCGAAAGGGAAGCGGCGAGCCATCTTACCAAGTGCCGATGATTCCTCTCTCCCTTGCTCTGTTGGTTAGAACCAAGTGCTGATGACGTGTTAGGAAATGTAAACAAGCGACTGTAGATAGGTGAATTGTTCTGTTCTTTCTATTGATCTCAAGCTCCCTTTATATAGGGAGATTACATGACAACTCAAGGGCCTCAACATAATATAATACATGAATGTTTTACAGCAATATATCCTCTTCATTGCATAGATAGTGCTATCTGTTTATGTTGGTGGAGCCTGTTCATTTCCCCCTGCTAATAGTCATTGAGGCTGCCACCATAGTATTCATGGCCATAACCATGAATAGCTGCCAATGGCTTGCACCTCAAGCTGCTGCTGTGATGAGGTAAAAAATGAAGACCTTTTGTCTTCTCAACGAGGACATGCCATTAGTTCCATGAGTAGACTTCAAATTTGGGCAAGAGAATATGTGCCACACAAACTTGAGAATAACTCATCACCTAGCTTGCATAGGATCATAATTGTTATAGAAATCCCTTAATCCAAGTCTCGATTCACACAACCTAGTACTTACTATACATATAACAGCAACCACTATATCAAGTGGTGTAAAAGCACATGCTAATGCATCTCATTGCAACCTCTGCTTTCTAAGCCTCTCAAGCTCCTTCACCATCTGCCAGTGCTCCAAAGAAAGACTCTTCTCGCCAAAGCTCGAGGCCATTATTTGTGCCATTGTTAGCCATCTGCATATCAGAGGAAGTGAAGTCAGCTCAGTTATGATTCATATGCTTCCCAGCCAAAATGTAGTATCAGTGTTTTCTGACTGTGGCATGAATACAAACCTGCTAAGTTCAGAACAACCCAAGCTCCTATCATCACGCATGGCACTGACCATTTCATCTTGAATCGTCTGTAATAAGATGTGCAGACATTGTCATGCAAATGATATAATTTTAATGTTCAGAATATGGATCTTTTGCAATCATGTTCAAGGTTTTAAAATTTGTGCATTGCTAGGAATAAGGGTGTTTACCTGGCAAGTCTCAGGTTCAGTGGACTTAGGAAGAGACCTAACTGTGGCCAAATACCACCTCCAACTCTCAAGTTCCTCAGGTTCTGCATTAACCATGGGAACAGAGGATGGACGAAAAGGTACTACCAAGTCTGAAGGAAGGATATTTGATTTTCCCTCAGAGAGAGTAAGTAGCTGCACATCAGTAGCCATATCCAGCTTGTAGTACTCAAAATCGTAGTCGACCTGCAATTAAATACAAAGGAACTTAGATGTTGTTGACAATCAATTCACTTTAACAATCAGCAATGGCAGTTGTCCTGTAACTAGAAAAGTAGAAATTAGGCTCAATATTGTAAGGATTATTATTACCTTTTGTGATTCCATCAAATTCTTGAGCAGCATGGTATTTTCCACACCTTTGGATGTCAATGATCCAGTCTGTAAATGAGTCTCATCAAAGGTCAGATGAGAGCCTTGAGGTAGCTGCAGAACTCCTGTGACCAACCTACAGCAAATATTAGGGCAAGTATAGGTTACACTTTAGCTTTAAATGAAATTTCATTGGATATCAATAGCTGTATTTTTTTTAAAGATTCATTTATAATATCTCAGTAGTTACACACTATTGATAGGGAAAGCTAGACGTGGTGTAAAGTGTACCTTCCTGAATTGTTGTCCTTTCTAGGTTGAAGTGTGGCTTTGTTCAGGTACTCAATTGACATAGGGATGGCTTGTGAATATGGCATCAATTTCTGGATCAAAGAATACAGTTGATTCCCAAATATGGAAGCGCTTTCCCTGTTAAAGCCAGTGAAATTCAAGGAGAGTCTGCCAACAGTAACCACATCCACCCTATCGCGAAGCTGCATGGAGATTAAGGAGCAGTAATTTATTAATTGAATATGAATTGCCTTTGCAAGAATCATGTATAAAAAGCAAAGCACAGTGGTTTAAGTCTTAGATTCAAACCTATCTTTTCTAAAGATTCTTATAATTGGAACAGTTTATTAGTAAAACAACATACTTTGGATAGAAGATACAAGAGCAAGCACTGGGCTGCAAGCTCATCGTTTCCTAACACCAGAGTGAGGTGTGAGAGCAAAGACTGTCGAATGCCTTTTAATATGCTAGGTGAAGGCTGCATGACCAAAAGAAAGAACAAAATTAACCCCATTAGTCAGTGGATAAATGCAGGTGTAACTAGCAAACCCGCTTCAGAGTTCAAGACTACAAATTTGGTGATATCTACCTCAACCACAGGCCTTGAAATAAAATCATGAGATGCTAATTTTCTCCATACCAAACAATGAAGACGGGGCACCTATACAATCATGTGAAGGAATTAAAGGTAAGGAAAAAACTGGAGCAAAAATAAAATTATCACTTGCCCTGTTAGACATGAAATGAGACACTATGCAATACGCATACCTTGCTCGGAGGCAATTGAACTGTTACATCTTCTATGAGGTCTAACATTATGTCGTCTGGGTTGTCACTAGGAGCAGCAAGTTCTGGGTCAAATGTATATACACCAATGAACTCAATAATATCATTTAGCTTCACTTCACTACCAGGCATGTCATAGACCTGGAACAATGAAATAAAGGTATGGACCATAAATAACACAAAACTTGAAACAAAAACAAATAAATCTTCCTATCTATTTGACTAGCAAAAATTCTAGGTCTTCACCTTCACTAGACATGAAATCGAGCTTCCAGGTATGTGATGATCACCCCCATTCACCTCTGGAGCACTTTGCGCCACTTCAGTAGAACTGGATGAGACATGGGCATCATCTTCCTTCTGTAAAGAAGAGAAGGAGATCAAATCAGACTGCTAGCCGGTTAATTTATTTTTTCATGAGGTTAAAGGAAATTACACTCCAAGTAGGCAAGTGCATATTCATGAATCAATCAGGTTATCGTCCATCCTATCCTATTAGGATACCAGCTATATTCATTAACTGTTATATGATGCTCATAAACACAATTAAGCAAGATAACTAGTTCATGGAACATTTATGAGATTCTGGTGTATGCACATGGACATATAAGAAGCAATTATGAAATACTTCCTGAGACAACAAAAAAACGATATTTGGTACTTGCCCTTAATAGTGAAAGTGAAAGCAAATTACTGACAGCTCTTACCGGCTTCTTGCAAAATGAAGAAGACTCTTCATGCCCATTTTCTGAAACCTGATGAAAGGAAGACATTAGGTGTCAACATATTAGAAGTAACAACCACACTTTTATTTGCAGGAACCATGTACAGAACATACATCCATGTCATCGTTATCTCCGTCTCTCTTCCTTTTCTCTCTTAATTCAGTTGACAAACAGCTTGACATCCTGCGCACATCAGGTCCTGGTGAAGACTCCAGTGTCCAAGAATTTTGTCCAGGCGCCTGAAATAAACCAATCCAGGTGAATTTCATTTCCATCTTCTGGTATTCTGGACAAAGAATTTTTAGGGCTACAGAATGAAAAACAAATGCCCTGGAAGAAGTGACATACAGGCACACAGTGAAAGAGATGACGCTCCCAAAGGTGTGAATCACAGGGGTGCGGCATTGAGAAGGGTGAGAAATCAGTGAACTTGTTTGTCCTCCAAGTTGAGCCATCCTACATAGAAGAAAGTGTGAGACATTAAAATAATCATCAGAGGCAACAATGGCAGGTTTAACAAGACATTATCAGCCTTAATCCAGTACCTTGAATGCACCGATATAGTACTCATTCCCTAGCATATCCTGAACCATCCCCCGGTATCGGACAAGGGCGTTTGGTTTGATCAATCCAAGATTTGAAGCATTCAACACCGGAACCTGCAAATAATTTTCCTTGACATTAGTCAATAGAAGCCTCAATTACACGAAGACGTGTGCAGCAAATTGGAGCCCATTCTCCACCTAGGACATGAGAAGACAGGTTCATAATACATTACTCACACTAACAACAGTAAAAAAAATTGCAAAGCATTTCCTGTAATATTCTTTCAGAGACTCGTCGAATCATTTTTTTTCTTAGGTAGATGGTCAACGCAATGCATTAAAGATGATGCAGTCTATGTGAAAAAGTCGGTTTGTACCTTGAATCAACAAGCAGATCCAAACTAAGAAAACTAATGTAAAATAACAAAAACAACACACAAATGAAGAACATAATAAGGATTGATCTTCACCTTGTTGAGTCCGTCTTCCTCGAACAGGAAGGAGCGGAAGAGCTCGCAGGCACCCCAGTCCTTCCCCCGGAACGCCGCCACCGGATCGACTCCTCCGGACTCCGCCGCCGCGGCGGCGGCCGTCCGCTCGAAGGTGGCGCGCACCGCGCCCAGTGGGTTTCCGACGAGGTCGTACTGCGGCCCCACCATTACTAATCTCTTCCTCTCTCGCGCGTTGGGGTTTAGGAGTCGGGAGCAATGGCGAGGAAGTGGACAGGGTAGGGGAAGAACACGGGGGTTGGGTGTTATTATAATGGCTGGGGGTTTCCCGCCATCGGTGGCGGCGCTTCCCGCCATTTCTCCCCCTCTTCCCGTCATCGCTGTGAGACTGGGTACTTCTCTTGGGCCAAATCAGGCCCATGATATATCCTAAAAAAAATAAATGGAAAAGGAAAAAGTCCATTTAAAGTCCCTACCATTACTATTGGGCCGAATATATGGGCCAAATCAGGCCCAATTAATCCATTCTTCGAAGAGAGGAAATGGGCCGAAAAGCATCTTTCCGTCTCCATCGGTTTCGGCCTCCCCTCCTCTACTTATATCGGATTTTGATCAAGCAAATCCACCAAGCACAAACGAAAACCCAGGAGTGATCGATCTGTAGTCCGGGATGCTGTCACACCCGATTTTCGAGAGAAAACCAAGTGCATCTCATATGTGCGTCAGGATCATGTTTACACACATATGGTAGACAAAAGAGTGTAATATCAAAACACAGTGTTCTAAGTACAAGAGATTTATTATAATATTCATATTACACTCTCGGGAGACACGAAGGTCTTTATCGTAGAACAAGCGATAGCTAATCGAAGCGTCTTCAGCTTCCATCTTCCACAGGCATCTTGACTGGGGGAAACGCAAGCCTCAGAACTCATCGTAGTCGCTGTAGTATTCTTCTCCATTTCCTTTTTCTGAATCAGCAATGGCAAGCGTGAGTACACCTAACTAGGTACTCGGCAAGCGGGGTGAAAATTGCAAGGCCACAAGGATAGGCTATGGTTCACAGCAGTGAGTTTTTTAGAGTCGATCAAGTTTTATTAGCAATTTCCTATTTACTAGATGTAAGTTTATACCAACCCACTTAAGCATTTAAAAGAACATCCTTTTCTAAAACCCACGGGTAAAACCACGATTTAGATTCCATCTTTATGTTCAATTATCATGTGAGGGTCCAAGCTGCTCTTGACCGTAAGCACGGCTGATATATCAGTTTTACACTCTGCAGAGGTTGCATACTTTCACCATAGCTCGTGTTCCCCATGTTGCCCGGGTTAGCCAGACCCTTAAACACTTTCGAGGTGAGTGGCTAGGGGTCCACTACGAAGCCTTTACAAAGGTGTGCAAAAGATCAATGACCCGCAAAGTTACAGACTAGGGCGGTCCACAAACCTCCCTAATGGTCAGCACCTTAGCCAAGGCTGCTACCCCAACAGGGCCGGGCTGTGATCCCTGCAACCCCAATCCCCCTATGCTCCTCGTGGTCGGATAGGGCCGTCAGTACAATCACACGCCTAATTAATTGGCTAAGGTCAGAGCCCATTAACACCATGGTTGCGCTGTTTTCTTGGGTGGTCACTCCATGTTCCAATTAAATAATTGTTCTCTTGTATTAACCAACATTTATTAACAAAGTTGTCATGATCAATAATTTTATAAAGATCCAATTTAACCATTCCCAAGGTATTGCAACACTAAGCATGAACTAACCCAAAACATTATTTAAATCGGGGGTTGATACAAGGGATCATGGTAAAATACTAGATAAATCCTTAAAAAGGTGTTCCCGTCAATTTAATGCAATTAAAGTAAATTTTAGTTTGTCATGCAGTTATATAGGACAAAAAGAATATGCGAGGAGGGCCACTTGCCTTGTTCTACAAAGAAATCCTCATCTTCTTCGAAAAGTAGTTCTTGATCCGCGTCGACGGGTGACTCGGTTGCAACTGGTACGAGATCTACGATTAAAACATACAACAATAAGAAAAATAGTATATCAAACATTTCTAACAAACTAAAACAATCGTCAAAACTAACAAGCTCGAAAAGACGAACGTTTGGACACCAAGAACGCTAGAAACGGAGCTAAAACGGAAAAGATATGGCCAAAACAAGTTTTAGGGACTTGTTGGCAAGGTTTTAGAATTTCCAGGGGCTTAACTGCAAAAACCAGGGACTAAAACATTAATACCCATTAAACCCGAGGACTACCGCGTAAAAAGGCAGGGGCTGGGCTTCGGGATATAAAAACATAGAAGCTTAGGGTGTTTTCTGTAAAAATCAGGACCTAAATCTAATTATTTTTGAACTAGACAGGACGGCGGGTTGATTAAAGAAAAGCTTAGGGTCTCTTTTGCAAAATGGCCGGCGCTGACAGTTACTCGGCCGGATTGACTCGGGTCGGGATGAACGTGAGCCGTTGGATGCGCATCGGATGGCTGACAGTGAAGGGGCAGTTCGGGCGGCGGCGGAACGCCAGCGTGCGGCGGCGCCGGGCCGGAAACTCGCCGGCGAAGCTCGAACTCGAGCTGCCGGGCTCGGTTTTGAGCGCGGATTGGTGCTAGAGGACCAGGGTGAGCTGGCGAACACGATGGGGGTGATCTCGTCGAGGATTGCGCGGCGAAGCCGGCGATCGACGGTGAACAGATGCGGCGAAACTCCGGTGAGGTGAGTGAAGGGGCTAGCGTGCGAAAGAGAGGGCGAGAAGAGGCTCGGGGTGTTGCTGGGGAGTCGGCGAGCGCGTTCAGGGGGTTCTAGTCGTCCAATTAGCTACGGTGGCGGTGCTCGTCGACGAACGGCGGCGGCGGAGTGCCGGTGAGGGCCGTCGGGGTGCTAGAGGACGTAACATAGAGCAAGAAGGGGCTCGGGAGCATCGTTACCTCAACGCGATGCTTCCTGCGTGGTTGGATCGGGTGGAGCGGTGCCGGAGCGGCGGATCGACATCGGGGCGGCGCTCGGGCGGTGGCGGCGGCGTGAATTGGAGCTGCTCCGAGGGGAGTGTGGTGTGCGAGTGGCCGAAGGGGGTTCCTGGGGGCTCGGTCGTCCTCTTTATAGGGCGGAGGGAGGGAAAGGAGGGGTCGGTGCCGAGGGGAAGGAAGGGGCCGGCCATCAATGGCGATCGGCGGTGGGGGAGGGCGTTTCGAGAGAGAGGGAGAGCGAGTGGGGGCGGGAACGAGCGGTCGGAGGCGGGTGCTCCACTGAGCATTAATCCCTAGCTCGGTGGAGGGGAGGGTGAAGGGGAGAGGGGAGCTGGAACGGCGCCAGGGAGGCCGAGCGGCTCGGTCGGCGGCGAGGCAGGGGAGGGGCGCTGGAGGTTGGGGGTGACCCTGACGGGTGGGCCCCGCCTATCGGTGAGATGGAAGAGGGGGAAGCGGCTTGGGCCGTAGCCGGGCCGAAAGCGGGGACGGCCGCACGGCGAGAGAAGAAAAGGAGGGGGGAGAAGAGCTGGGCCGCGCGCGCTGATGGGCCGAAAAGAAAGGGAAGGGAGGTGGGCTGCGGGAGAGAGAGAGAGTTTAGGGAGCGTTTCTAGACTTTTTCGTGATTTTGAAATTCTCACACAAAGCAAACAAAATACATGCAATTTAAATATGATGCACAAGCACTTATTGCTCCAAAATTATTTAAATGATGTTTAAATATTTTTAGACTCAAATTAATTTAAAAATTTAATTAAGTCTTTAGAAAATTAAATTTAACCAAGTTGCTATGATTTGTTTGTGATGGAATTTTAGGGTGTTACAAATCCTACCCCCTTAAAGAGAATCTCGTCCCGAGATTCAGGAAGATTCGGTGAATAGCTGAGGGAACTCTTCCACGAACAAAATTCCGCTGAGCCCTGTTGCCTTGTGCACTTGAGTTTCCTGGACGAACTTGTGATGAAGTTTTCTCAATTCTCTGTTCGTTGCCTTTCTGTGGAGTATGCATTCCACGCTGAGGACAGCTGTTTGCAAAGTGTCCTAATTCTCCACATTTGAAACACCCATTTGGTTGTACTGGAGCATTGTTTCTCACAGGAGCGCCTGTGGCTTTGTTTGGGCGAGGAGTGGCTGAGTTGTTGTTTGACCGATTCTGCTGAGGATTCGGAGTGCGGGGTGATTGCTGGTTGAAGCGATGTGGCTGCTGAAATGAACGTTGCAACTGCATGTTCTGTGGATAACCTCCATTCTGTCCACCAGAGCGGAAGTAAGAACTCTGAGGGGAATTGTAGCGCGGGCGAGTGTTACTGCTAGACTGTCCCTGGAACTTCCGTTTGTGTTCGCCAATCTCCTTGCACTTGCTTTCCAGGCCAATAGCTTTATTTAGAAGAGTCTGGAAATCTGGAAAGATGTGACTCTGTAACTGATAATTGAGTGGCCCTATAAGACCATCTAGGAATCGTTCCTGTCTCTTGGCATCAGTGTTGACCTCCTCAGGTGCATAGCGAGACAACTGGGTGAATTTATCCAGGTACTCGCTGACTGACATGTTTCCTTGCTTCAGTGCGAGGAACTCCTTCTGCTTAAGCTTTATAACTCCAGAGGGAATGCGGTGAGCTCTGAAGCTATCCCTGAACTCTTGCCAGGTGATGGTCTGTGGTGCGGCATGTGCAGCGGTGTACGCATCCCACCAGTCAGCCGCTGGTCCTTCAAGTCTGCCTGCAACATATAGCACCATTTCACGATCGGTGCATTGTGTCATTTCCAGCTTTCTGGTGACAACTTTTAGCCAGTCATCAGCATCCAGAGGATCTGATGAGTGAGAGTAAGTGGGCGGACGGTGGCTCATGAACTCCTTGTGTTTGTCTCTGGGCGGTAATGGTGCTGGTGCTGGTTGTGGTGGCTGATTTTGTTGTGCTTGCAAGTTCTGCACTGTTGCGGCGAGAGTCTGCAGCAGCTGAGTTTGGGCAGCCAGAAACTGTTGCATAGCCGGATCCATTGGTGGGTTTGGTGGGGGAGGTGGTGCTTGATTTTGCTGACTTGCGATATGGGCTCGTATCACTGGTGGAATATCTTGTCCTCCTCCTGACCTGGTGTTTACCATCTGAGTGTTAGAGAAAGGTAGCTCAGATAAGAACTGAACAGATAAAGATGAGTAAGGTAAAAGCATAAGGGGGCTAAGATTAATTAATTAAACTAATTATTTTATTAACGCAGTTGTGGCCATCACTCCACAAAAGCACTCATTCATCACAAAGATCCAACTCAAGCATGTGTTCAACCAACCAACCATTATTACAACGCATCGTCCTCGAAGGAACGGAATTATTAACAGAAAGAAAAAGGTAGACTTCTAAGACTCCTAGCCAAGACTAGTGGTAGCTCCTGGAGTGCCGTAATGAAGCTTCTTGCGCGGTGGAGAAGATGTGGTGCAGTGCTGTACCATCTCCTCTGGGGTTGCCTGCCCCGCAAGCTGAGCCTCAAGCTGTGCGATCTTGGCCTGAGCGTCCTGGAGCTTCCCGTGGAGTCCCTCGATCTCGGAGGTGGCTCTCTCCAAGTCGGTGTTGAGCGCAGCCGTGACTCGAGCAAGGACGTCCACTTGGTCGTCTCCTGTCTGAGAAGCTGGTACCATCGTGTCCTCAGTACCAACAGGTCGGCTGGGTACGTGGCGGAAGTCAGAGTAGTGCAGCTGGTCGCGGAAACGGTAGCTGTATGAGTAGAGTGCCCTCCTGGCAGCGTCGTTGATGGCGGCATCCTCGGTGGAGAAGGGAACACAGCTGTAGTGCGTCGAACGGATCCTCCATCCGGAAGCCTCTGGCTGAGGTACCCGGATGTGTACCTGAGCTGTGTAGTAGTCCTCCAGGCCGGGCTCCCCAAAGTGCTCAACCACATACTGAGGCTTTAGAGTGATCTCTAAGAACCCCAGTAACTCCTCCACAGAACTGCTCGGTTCCACCCAACGAGGCGTGTAGGTGGTACTCCGGACCACGCTGGCGAGGCTCCTCTGGGTCCTCCTCATCGTCGTTGTTGTCATTGTTGTCGATGTTGTTGATGTTGTCGATGTTCTGGTCCTCGTCCTCCATGTCGGGGTCAGCCCCGTCACTGGGCTCCTCCTCGTCGCTGTTGTCCCCAGAGTCGTCTGGGTCACCACCAGCAGTGTCTGGCGTAGCGTCGCCGGCAGCAGGAGCAGCTGGTGGAATCACCATGTCTCCGTCGGCGTCCACCTCAAGCACAGTGCCGTCGAAGAGCTGAGGTGGCTCCTCCTCCCGTGCCTCTGCCTGTGCCTCAGGCAGTACCTGTACCGAGACCTCCTCAGCTGGTGACTCCTCGGGGTGCTGGGGAACTGACAGTCCAGCAGGGCGTGAACCTCCGGTGACAGCACGAGCGGTCTGATACTCTCGAACCATCTGACAAAGGAAAAGAAAATCTGACTCAGTATAGAATAAATCAAAATGGTGAAATCTTTTAACAAAAAGAAACAATATAAATTAGATTTTTATGCGAAAATAGGGAAATTTTGAAAGATGACATGGCTTTCTAGATGTTGAGTCCTTAATTTCCGTCCAGTTCTAACTTAAGGCCGCGTCCTACAGTCAAGACAGCTCTGATACCACTCCTGTCACACCCGATTTTTGAGAGAAAACCAAGTGCATCTCATATGTGCGCCAGGATCATGTTTACACACATATGGTAGACAAAAGAGTGTAATATCAAAACACAGTGTTCTAAGTACAAGAGATTTATTATAATATTCATATTACACTCTCGGGAGACACGAAGGTCTTTATCGTAGAACAAGCGATAGCTAATCGAAGCGTCTTCAGCTTCCATCTTCCACAGGCATCTTGACTGGGGGAAACGCAAGCCTCAGAACTCATCGTAGTCGCTGTAGTATTCTTCTCCATTTCCTTCTTCTGAATCAGCAATGGCAAGCGTGAGTACACCTAACTAGGTACTCAGCAAGCGGGGTGAAAATTGCAAGGCCACAAGGATAGGCTATGGTTCACAGCAGTGAGATTTTTAGAGTTGATCAAGTTTTATTAGCAATTTCCTATTTACTAGATGTAAGTTTATACCAACCCACTTAAGCATTTAAAAGAACATCCTTTTCTAAAACCCACGGGTAAAACCACGATTTAGATTCCATCTTTATGTTCAATTATCATGTGAGGGTCCAAGCTGCTCTTGACCGTGAGCACGGCTGATATATCAGTTTTACACTCTGCAGAGGTTGCACACTTTCACCATAGCTCGTGTTCCCCATGTTGCTCGGGTTAGCCAGACCCTTAAACACTTCCGAGGTGAGTGGCTAGGGGTCCACTACGAAGCCTTTACAAAGGTGTGCAAAAGACCAATGACCCACAAAGGTACAGACTAGGGCGGTCCACAAACCTCCCTAATGGTCAGCACCTTAGCCAAGGCTGCTACCCCAAGAGGACCGGTCTGTGATCCCTGCAACCCCAATCCCCCTCTGCTCCTCGTGGTCGGATAGGGCCGTCAGTACAATCACACGCCTAATTAATTGGCTAAGGTCAGAGCCCATTAACACCATGGTTGCGTTGTTTTCTTGGGTGGTCACTCCATGTTCCAATTAAATAATTGTTCTCTTGAATTAACCAACATTTATTAACAAAATTGTTATGATCAATAATTTTATAAAGATCCAATTTAACCATTCCCAAGGTATTGCAACACTAAGCATGAACTAACCCAAAACATTATTTAAATCGGGGGTTGATACAAGGGATCATGGTAAAAGACTAGATAAATCCTTAAAAAGGTGTTCCCGTCAATTTAATGCAATTAAAGTAAATTTTAGTTTGTCATGCAGTTATATAGGACAAAAAGAATATGCGAGGAGGGCCACTTTCCTTGTTCTACAAAGAAATCCTCCTCTTCTTCGAAAAGTAGTTCTTGATCCGCGTCGACGGGTGACTCGGTTGCAACTGGTACGAGATCTACGATTAAAACATACAACAATAAGAAAAACAGTACATCAAACATTTCTAACAGACTAAAACAATCATCAAAACTAACAAGCTCAAAAAGACGAACGTTTGGACACCAAGAACGCTAGAAACAGAGCTAAAACGGAAAAGATATGGCCAAAACAAGTTTTAGGGACTTGTTGGCAAGGTTTTAGAATTTGCAGGGGCTTAACTGCAAAAACTAGCGACTAAAACGTTAATACGCATTAAACCCGAGGGCTAACGCGTAAAAAGGCAGGGGCTGGGCTTCGGGATATAAAAACAGAGAAGCTTAGGGTGTTTTCTGTAAAAATCAGGACCTAAATATAATTATTTTTGAACTAGACAGGACGGCGGGTTGATTAAAGAAACGCTTAGGGTCTCTTTTGCAAAATGGCCGGCGCTGACCGTTACTCGGCTGGATTGACTCGGGTCGGGATGAACGTGAGCCATTGGATGCGCATCGGATGGCTGACAGGGAAGGGGCAGTTCGGGCGGCGGCGGAACGCCAGCGTGCGGCGGCGCCGGGCCGGAAACTCGCCAGTGAAGCTCGAACTCGAGCTGCCGGGCTCGGTTTTGAGCGCGGATTGGTGCTAGAGGACCGGGGTGAGCTGGCGAACACGATGGGGGTGATCTCGTCGAGGATTGCGCGGTGAAGCCGGCGATCGACGGTGAACAGAGGCGGCGGAACTCCGGTGAGGTGAGTGAAGGGGCTAGCGTGCGAAGGAGAGGGCGAGAAGAGGCTCGGGGTGTTGCTGGGGAGTCGGCGAGCGCGTTCAGGGGGTTCTAGTCGTCCAATTAGCTACGGTGGCAGTGCTCGTCAACGAACGGCGGCGGCGGAGCGCCGGTGAGGGCCGTCGGGGTGCTAGAGGACGTAACAGAGAGCAAGAAGGGGCTCGGGAGCATCGTTACCTCAACGCGATGCTTCCTGCGTGGTTGGACGGGGTGGAGCGGTGCCGGAGCGGCGGATCGACGTCGGGGCGGCGCTCGGGCGGTGGCGACGGCGTGAATTGGAGCTGCTCCGAGGGGAGTGTGGTGTGCGAGTGGCCGAAGGGGGTTCCTGGGGGCTCGGTCGTCCTCTTTATAGGGCGGAGGGAGGAAAAGGAGGGGTCGGTGCCGAGGGGAAGGAAGGGGCCGGCCATCAATGGCGATCGGCGGTGGGGGAGGGCGTTTCGAGAGAGAGGGAGAGCAAGTGGGGGCGGGAACGAGCGGTTGGAGGCGGGTGCTCCACTGAGCATTAATCCCTAGCTCGGTGGAGGGGAGGGTGAAGGGGAGAGGGGAGCTGGAGTGGCGCCAGGGAGGCCGAGCGGCTCGGTCGGCGGCGAGGCAGGGGAGGGGCGCTGGAGGTTGGGGGTGACCCTGACGGGTGGGCCCCGCCTGTCGGTGAGATGGAAGAGGGGGAAGCGGCTTGGACCGTAGCCGGGCCGAAAGCGGGGACGGCCGCGCGGCGAGAGAAGAAAAGGAGGGGGAAGAGCTGGGCCGCGCGCGCTGATGGGCCGAAAAGAAAGGGAAGGGAGGTGGTGTAACACCCGCTTTTCCCTCTCTAAGAAACTCACTAAATAAACCACCCGGAGGAAAACTTTTCAAAATCTTTTACCATCCGAGCTCCCGCTTCCGCCAAACCCCGTCCGCCTAGTTATCCCCCTCTCCTTTTTCATGTCCACATCTCGATCACCGCTCTCTTTCCTGTCCCATCCTGCGTTGCCCGCTCTCGGGTCGACCACCGGGCCCGACCGTCCCTGGCTGACTGCCATCGACGCCTGTCTTCCCGCCGCGAATCCCGCCATCTTTCCCCTCCCCTTCTTCCCTTTTTCTTTTCCCTTTCCTCTTCCCTCTTTCTTTTCTCTGCTTTTCTTTTCTTTTTCCTCCCTCTCTTTTCTTTCTCTTCCCTCCTTTCTTTTCCCCCTCCTCTGTTTTCCCCCGACACCGAACGCCACCGCTCAGCTCACCGGCGCCGTGCACGCTCTGCCCGCCGGCCAAATTAACCCGCAGTCCACGACCACTATTCCTTCTCTCTCTGTTGGATTCGCCAGAAGCCCTCGGACTTTTCTATAATTACAGATAGGTCCTTATTCTTTAAAAACAACCCCTAAACCTCCACTAAACTCGTCATTTCATGCGCCAAATTAATCCCGTCTGACCCCAAACTCCACCACAATAATTACCAGTATATTTCCGCCAATCCACCCGGTCCATATTCAAAAATAATAATGTCATCATCTTTCGCTCTCATTTTCCGTTCTTTCTTTCGGAGCTCAATAAAAGCTTTTTCTTTTATTTATTGTATGTTTGTTGTGTGTACCGTAGACTCCGCTGTGAATGAGGAAGGACTCGAGGAGGAGCAGGTTTACGAGCAAGAGCTTGGAGACCAAGACCCCGGGCGGGAATCCCCCGAGGGTTGGGAGAACGACAAGTGCAATCCCACCCCTTTGATGCATACTTTTGGTCCTAGATTTTATAAACACCACATATGGCCTGTTTTATAAAACTTGCATGATTTTACTGCTGAACCCGGTTGGATAGCCATTCCTTGATTGCTATGACTACTTCCTTGACAACCTAGATTAATGTTTAAATATGACAATGCTCTGTTTGAATATTGGTCACTGCTAGAAATGCTTAGGAATATTTTTCCATTATACCCCCATGACAATCACTTGGTGTTTATAAAAGCAACTGTGTGCGTGCTTTAAAATAAAAGAGATGATTTGTGTGAATAAAATGAGTACCCGTGTGGGATGAGACAGACGGTATTTCTGGGTGAAGTACCGAGGTGAGCTCGAACCTGTGTGGTTGAGCATGGTGGGAGTTGTCTATCCTAACACAACTTTTGGATGATGTTGATGTGTCATCTAGCCTAACCCATTTTATTGTACCACCACTCGACCGTTGTATGTGGCAACGGCCTAGCATAAATCCCACTAGTTGAGCTGTTGGTTATGTGGTGTGCTGGTGAGCAACAGAGGGCCATGGAGCCGGGGATATGTTCTATGTGAGGTATGCCCCTGGGTGGAACCTCGTTGGTAGGTTGCTAAACCCCCTGGTCGCGTCTGTGATAACTTGTCAGTTTAGCTAATGGTGAGTAATGGCTTTGTTAGGAGCTGCACTGGCACTAAGGTGTTCATGTTGTGGTAGCCTACTTGTGGTCGTGTACACCTCTACAGAGTTAAAACCTATCCGGATAGCCGTGTCCACGGTATTGGGCGAGTTACGGCTTGGTCACTTCACTAGTCCCCTGTTTTGGTGTAAGAAAGTGTTTGGTGTTTGTGGAGCCGAGAAAAGTTTTGACATGGGCTATGGCAGACGGGAAATCTGGTAGCAGTAAAGTCCTGCGTGTAAAAGTGTTACATTTATTGATCCTATTACAAGAAATAATTGTGAAAACCCATTGCGAAAACCAACCCTTTGCATGTGTAAAAAAAATTTGCTTGCTGCTAAATAAACCCTGAGCCATCCTTGTTATAACACTTGCATGCTTCTGTTATACCCCTTCCGTGGATGTGGTTGCGCTTGCTGAGTACGTATGTACTCACCCTTGCCTATCTTGTTGCAGAGGCAGACCCGGACTTTGTGCCTGAGGACATCATCTAGTGGGGTTCGTTCTGCACCCAACCTTTGCCTGTGTGTTAGGGTCACCCGCTGGAAGCCGCATGCGTTGCCACTCTGATGAAGACCTCTACGTTATCAACCTTTTTATCTGGAGTCTAGTGTTAGTTCTGTTTATCGTGGCCCTGCAATGCCACCGCCACCCGTAATGTTGTTTATGTACTGAACTATCTGTTGTAATAATGTGAACCAGCATCCTGGGACTGGTATTTGTATCACATTAAGTCCTCTCTTTCGAGGCGACGCTTCAGGTGGGCTGCGGGAGAGAGAGACAGAGTTTAGGGAGCGTTTCTGGACTTTTTCGTGATTTTGAAATTCTCACACAAAGCAAACAAAATACATGCAATTTAAATATGATGCACAAGCACTTATTGCTCCAAAATTATTTAAATGATGTTTAAATATTTTTAGACTCAAATTAATTTAAAAATTTAATTAAGTCTTTAGAAAATTAAATTTAACCAAGTTGCTATGATTTGTTTGTGATGGAATTTTAGGGAGTTACAGATGCCATTCGACGGCTGGCATTTGGTTAGTCTGCACGATGCCAGCTTGCATCCGCCTGCGCTTGACGACGACGACGACGGTGACGCTCTGGGGCAAGGTCAAATCCCTTGGGTGCTTCTGGAAGACACAGCCTACGTCGCCAACCG
Organism: Echinochloa phyllopogon; assembly: GCA_033239725.1. Taxonomy (NCBI): domain Eukaryota; kingdom Viridiplantae; phylum Streptophyta; class Magnoliopsida; order Poales; family Poaceae; genus Echinochloa; species Echinochloa phyllopogon. The sequence continues at coordinate 5,230,673 of BTCW01000014.1, read as the reverse complement.
CCGCAACGCCACCACCGCCGCAACGGATTCCAAGTTCGGCGCGCAGATCCAGGTCACCTTCTGCTCCGCCCGCCCGCCGCGCGTCTCCTACCTCTACGTCTTCTGTACCCGCCGCCCCGCCGCCGCCAAGGAGGCGGAGGTCATCGCCATGGGAGATTTTTGGTATAATGACCACGAAAGCGAAGGGCTTCGTTAAAATGACCACGATTCGTTGGGCTTCGTTAAAATGACCATGAATCCGTTGCTTCATACGGTAGAATGACCACAGCTGCTGTTTTAATATTTTTGTTGTTACTTAGAGCTATTTAGCCACGGGAAAAGACCAAAATACCCCTGACTGTATTTGGCAGCCCTCCAGGCGCCCAGGAACATAACAGGCGCTACTCAGAGGGGGGAAATAGCCCAGGCGCCCAAAAAACTGCAACAGGGAGGTGCAACAAGGGGGAAAAAGAAAAAAACAACACTCAACAGCAAGTAGTTCAACATTGCAACATTCAAAATTTCATAAAACAACAATTCTCACATTCAACAACTAGTTCAACATTCAACGGCAAGTTCATACATTGAACATCCAACATTCATACATTTGGTTCAAAACAAAATAGTTCAAACAACATTCAACATTCAACACTTATCATACTGCGGCATTCTTGTTCTTCTTTGGAGCCAATTTTCGAGCAGGCCCCCTATTTGGGAGCTGAGATGAACTTCCTTCTCTAGTCTGCACACCAAGTGTACTACATATACATGACATGGTTACAATAGTATTCTATGACAACAGTTTTTTGAAGAAAGCAATGTTAGATTGGTACCTAGCTGATGAGAGTTGAGGAGGGAACCAATTTTTAGTGGTGTTCTTCCTTGGTTGTCTCTTCCTGCAGCCATCAAGTGAGCACGTTTTAGCTCCAAGTAAATAAATATTAGGTCAAATGTACAAACTAAAAATTAGGTACAAATATTAAAAATCACTTGCCTTTTTCTTGGTTCCATTTAGCTCACATTTGTAGCTACTAGCTCTATGTCCCAATAGACCACAATTTTTGCAAGTGGTGGGGCCTTTAATCCGTTTCTTTTCTTTCTCGATCTTCATTCCTTCATAATTAAATACCAATTTCTCGGTCTTCTTCTTACCACCACTACCACCTTCAAGAGCACCTTCGATTCTATTCTTCCTCTGCCGGCCAACACTTCTTCTACCAAGAGGTGCACCAATTTCAAGTTCTAGGTCAACTTTCACCCATTGTGATATGTCAGGAAGTGGTTCTATTAATCTCTTGTATGCATTCTTGAACCTTTCCACTGAGTAGCATTCATTCACAAAGTTCTCCATCTGCACATCCCTAGTGTCTTGTTGTGTTATAAGAGCCAAAGCATGTTGACATGGCATACCAGTGTGTTGCCATTCCTCACATGAACACTCATGTAAGTAAGCTTTCACAACATGTCTCACATTAGTACCTGTCATGTCAACTACTTGTGCAGCATAATGATCACCTTGTACAACATTCAAGTGAGCAAGACCCCTAGTTTGTGCCCTCAAGATATGTAGGACAGCTGGTAGTATCTTACCTTGTATCCTTTGTGCAATCTTTCTCCTGTTGTACTACATGCAACTCAAATTCCTGGTTCATGGCATATTGCCTTACTGCAAGCCTAAACTTCTCCATTGAGGGAAACTAGGCACCTAGTTTGAACTCAGGATTATCTGAGTCATAGTTAATCACCCTCTCATCTGATATGTTATCATCCACAGGAATGGCTGCACCATCATCATCAATATCTATATGTGGAATTGTAGGCGCAGCCATCCTACCCCTCCCTGTCATTTCATCGGCTTTGAAATCCAAAGCATTATAAAATTGCTCATCACTGGCAACTTGCAATCTCCCTTCCTCATCAAGTGTTTCGATAATTTCTAAAGCATCCCAATCAATTACCTCAAAGGCATTCTCAATAGTTGGTTCGACATCTGATCCACTTGACAATGCAAGCCTGCACAACAATATAATGGTTGCATAAGGTAAATTGTTGCCTCTGCCCAACAATATAATGGTTGCACTGCAATTATCCCTTCCTCTGTCCAAACACAACAATTATTACAAATTTACCTTTCATTCAGTAGGGCAGGCACGCAGACAGGAGGCTGCTCGGCCTCTTCAGAAGCGCCTGGCAGTAAAAGGAGGGGCGGCGGCGGCCCAAGCAGGAGGGGCGGCACGCCGGAATCGGCCTGGGATGCGGTACGAGGGCCAGCGGTTGGGGCCGCCGTCGCGCTGAGGGCCTGCGTCGTTGTGGGGGCCGCCGTCGCGCTGAGGGCCTGCGTCATTGTGGGGGCCGCCGTCTTCGTGGGCGGGGCGGCGCCGGCGGCCGTCGCGGGCGGGGCGGCTGCAGGAGAGGCGCCCCTCGTCGCGGCCAGGGCGGTCGTCACGGGAGGTCTGGCCGTCGTCGCTGGCGGGGCAGCGGCGGCTGTCGTCGCGGGAGGGGCCGCCGCCGCGATGGGAGCTGGCGGCGCCGGCACCGGAGACGGCGCCATCGGAAGCGGCGGCATCAGGAGGACCAGGCGACGTCGGGAGGAGAAGAGGAGCGGGCATAAGTTTTTCTTTTTTCATGGGCCACGGCGTCGGGAGCGGATAGGAAACGTTGATTTGTGTCAAGGGTAGTTTGGTTAGTTCACGTGGAGAAAAATTAACAAAACATTACAAAAATTGTTAAATTCAGATTTGGTCATTCTACCGTATGAAGCAACGGATTCGTGGTCATTTTAACGAAGCCCAACGTATCGTGGTCATTTAACGAAGCCCTTCGCTTTCGTGGTCAATATACCAAAAATCTCTCGCCATGGAGTCCCACATCCTCTGCACGGACGCCGACCTCGTCCTCCTCCGCATCTTTCTCAGCCCCGACAAGGAACTAATCTTCGATTCCGACCTCTACATCTACCGCCCCGCCGGCGATGGGGGCCCCTCGCTCACGCTGCTCAAGCGTCCCCCCGGCGACCGCATTTTCCAGGCCGCTCAGGTTGGTCTCCTCAGCTCCCACTCCCACACCAACCGCCGCGATGACGACGACGACATCAGCGGCCTCTCCTTGTCAGATAAACCCTACTACATGGTCGCTGCTCTTTGTGATAATCGTGAAGAGTTGCGGCTCTATCATGACGAGTTGCTAGAAAGCGGGCAGTACCTTCTCTATCTCTATGACTCCAAGCTCGGATCATGGACGACGCATATTGTCTCACTCGAGGATGAACAATTGCATAAACATCAAGAAGATGGCTACTTTCTGCACGACACCGACAAGGTGATCGCCATAGGAGGAGAAGAAGGTAACATGGGCTTTGTAGATCTCTGGCGGGGCATTCTCATCTGCGATTTGCTTCTGGTCAGAGATAGCCCCAGGCTTCAGTACATCGAGGTGCCGCTGCCTCTCCATCCACGAGCACGGATCCAGGGCGATGGACGCCTTTGCCGGGACATTGCTGTCATGGAAGATCGCATCAGGTTCGTCCAGCAGCAGATTTTCTGGAAGCCTTGTCCTCTCTATGTGGGTCAATACATCGTAGATGGTTGGATGGCTGCTACATGGAGCAGACTGATTGCTAGTCCTGTGGAGGATCCTTGGGAGAGGCAGCATACTATCAGGTCATCTGAGATGGACATCAGCAACCCAGAGTTTGAGCTCCTCCCAAAGTTGCATGACAATGCAGGCAGGCCTCTGCCGCCCTTCAAAGAGCTCAGCATATGCCAGCCCACACTCAGCTTGAAAGCTGGTGATGCTACCGTCTGCTTCATGATAAAGATAGATATTGAGGATGACGAGGCCTGGGTCATTGATGTAGACATGTCAGATAACAAACTGCAAGGTGTTGCTGGGTTTGATGCAACGAGGTCTGTCTGAGTCAGTTTCGCTTATCTGCACAGTGGGATATCCAAATACCTCAAGAAGGCGTCATGTAATTATACTTTAGCGGCAGAAAACACAATCATGCCTCTAGATATATAGGCTGTGTATATATCCCGCGAAAAGAGTGATAGAAAAGTCACATCGGACACTGTATCGTACTGTAGCACTTTTTGTTTGTTTGTGGTAATTATTATCATACCATGACCTAACTAGACTTAAAAGATTCGTCTTATCATCTACATCAAAACTATGCAATTAGTTTTTTATTTACCTGCTCCATGCATGTGTCGACATTTTGATGTGATGTGATGGGACTTTTTGCATACTGGAATTTTGGGACTAAACACAACCATATAGTGTAATATAGTAGTATCCTTATGTAACACCCCGCCTTCCATGAGCCGCACCGCACAGCCTTTCCGAGGGGCGCGCACGCGTAAACATAGCACCTTGCTTACACTTTCGTCCTCACTTCGTGTAAAAGGGTTAACCCGAAGGTGCTATGGCTAGAAGACAAAGGCTTATAAGTTGCCTCCACCCTTGCTCAACTAGCAATGTGGCACTAAACACGTGCATCCCGCACTAATGGGCCACTACCGGGCCATACAAACTGGGCCGGGTGTGACATACACCCCCCCTCAAAGAACCCGACGTCCTCGTCGGCGCAACTCACCCACCCGGGCAAATGTCCAGGAATGTCCCCCCTTAGCGCACGACCATACGTCCAGTGCCGGCACCATAGTCCATGCCGTATGCCCTACCCGGGCCATACGCGCCATGCGCCCTATGCCCGCACACTGACCCGTATGCGCAACCGCGAGGGTCGGCTCTGATACCATTTGTAACACCCCGCCTTCCACAAGCCACCCCGCACAACCCTTCCGAGGGGCGCGCACGCGTACACATAGCACCTTGCTTACACTTTCGTTCTCGCTTCGTGTAAGAGGGTTAACCCGAAGGTGCTATGGCTGGAAGACAAAGGCTTATAAATTTCCTCCACCCTTGCTCAACTAGCAATGTGGCACTAAACATGTGCATTCCACACTAATGGGCCACTACCAGGCCATACAAACTGGGCCGGGTGTGACACCTTAATTGAGATGCCCTTGTTTAGATGCAAAATTTGTACCTCAAATTTGTCCTCTTATAGTGCGTGCGTCACTGTAACATTTCATTTGTATTTGTGAAAAATTATCCAAAAATTGATAAATTAGGCTTAAAATGTTCGTCTCGTAGAGTACAACAAAACTATGCAATTAGTTTTTGATTTCATCTACATTTAGTACTCCATGCATGTGCCGATATTTTGATGTGGTGGGAATCTTCTTTTTGCATAGTGAACTTTGGGAGTAGAATTTGTGATCTAAACAAGAATGAATGGGGGTGTTTGCTAATATGCAGTAGCAAAAGGAGAATCAGCCATTATACATATTGTTTAACGTTGAGGAACGCTTCTGAGTAGTGGGACACTGGAAAAGAGGCAAATGTCTTGATCATCTTGACTCTTGCGCCTTTATTAATTTTACATCATCACTATTCTATTTATGTTTTCTTCATTTAGATGTCAACTTGATGGGAATCCTATATAGGTTGTTTACTAGATTTTCATGATCATTCCTTGAAGCCTCTAGGGGTACCTTTGTTATGGGTAGTATATGCTTAGCTTGCTCAATAGGGTTGGTTGATAATTTAATCTTGACTAATGATATATGCAACCTGTTAATGTGGGTTTGGTTAGAAACATGGAAACCCCTAGGTGACTCAGGCAAGTGGAATAATGGATTGTTTTGTGATTGTTTGAAGGTAGTCTTGCCTGAGTCAGTGTTAAAGGACCGATCTATGGAGTGACCACCCAGGACTTACAGTGCAACCCTGAGAACTGAATGGGCAACAGTCTTGGCTAATTAAGTATTGTAATCCAGTGGACGGGGCTAAGCTGTCTGGGCTGAATGAGGGCTGCGTTCCCAAGAGTTCGGCAAGAAACCTCGGGTGTCACTGGTTCGCCATGGCATGCCGTAACCCGGTTAGTCCGCGCTGGAGAACCTATGTAAAGGCCTCGTAGTGCACCGCGTAGCACTCACATCTCAGAAATGTGAGGGGGTTTAGCAGCCCCCAGCGAATGGTGTTGACACGACTCATGGTGAAAGTGTACAACCTCTGCAGAGTGTAAAACTATTATAACAGCTGTGCTCACGGTCAAGAGCGGCCTGGACCCTACCATGGATAGTTGGATTGGATGAATCACAGATGGGTGACTATGGTTTGGGAGTTGGGCTGGATGATGAGATGTTGACCTTAGGATCAGGACAGGTGGGTGACCCGTGCCTTGTTTGGGTTATGGGAAGCTTATTCACAATATAATCCTAGGTGCTTAATTAAAATGTGACCAACGCTAAAACTTGAGCTTTGCAGTCCACTAAATAAAGCCTTCCTTGTCATAAGCCCATCATGTCATATTTCTCCCCCACTTGCGGAGTACACGCCTCCAGGTGTACTCACCCTTTTCCTTTGAACCCCCTGCTGTGTCTCCCCCTACTACTGCTCAGATAGTACCCTAAGAAGGAGCTACTGCATGAAGACCCGGTGAGAAGAAGTTCCTCATGAAGACATGGAGATCTAGGCTGGCGTGCCACCGATCGACGTTCATGTGGAAAATGGAGCCCTCCACTGCGATTAGTTATTTCCGCTGTGTAATTTTCTTTAAGACCCTTTGGCCATTTTGTAATAATACACTCTTTGTAATTGATATATGTTTTCACTGATGATGTCACTTTATGCATGAAAATTGATCCTGGGCATGCATAAAGGGTACGTTTGGTTTGTCCTTGAAACCGAGCGTGACAAAGTCTTACAAAAGGAAAAGGAAAAGGAAAAGATACAGGAGCTTATACCAGAGCTTCTGAAGATGACTCCGGAACCTCCGAGGCACAGCTCGTCTCAACTCAAACTCCCAACTAAACTATCCTAACTCTATTAGAATGAAAGTGGAAATGAGCTCCTTGGTTTGGTGTGTGTGAAACCAGGGCTTGGACACTTGTATTTATAGCAGGTTGATGGCGGTTTGGGTGGAGTAACCGCCAACGGGCAGCAAGGCGGTTGCCGGCCAGTTCGGCCGAATCCCCTAGTTCGGCCGAACTGCCCAGTTCGGCCGAACCGTGGGATTCACCGCCTTGTGCTCCTACGGCCTGGATCCAGCCCTGGGAGGCGGTTTGGCATGTGGGGGCAGTTCGACCGAACTGGGGAGTTCGGCCGAACTGGGCCTCCAGCCCAAAACGCCCCCCGTGCACCGCCTTTGCTTCATGGACCTCCTGGGCTGCTTGTTCGTGGTGGACTTCGTGTCTTTCTAGCCCAGAGATGAGGTGGCGGGTGCCCAGGTGTCGTGCATGGGTGTCTTGGTCATCGTTGACGTGGACGGATCCCGGTGTCTTGTACGGCTAAGGGGGGTAACCGGCCGAACGTGTCGTCCGGCCGAATCGGTCAATTCCGACCCCTGTAGCACGATTTTCCTGTTATTGTACCTGCACAAGTGACACTCACCAAAACTCGTGGAACTTTATTAGAAATAAAACCTAAGTACATGGAATGTTACATAAAGCCTCATTTATTCCTGAGTATTGGTGGTCGAAATTGGGTTGTAACGACCGCCAACAAAGTTATGAAGATCGTGTAGAGTAGCTTCTAGACTTGAGGATAACGAATCTTGGAGGCAGAGAGTACTTCGCTCATGTAGTAAACCGGCCGCTGTACTGGAAATACATGGCCTTTTTCTGTGTGCTCAACAACGATGACTGTACTGACCAAATGTGTAGTAGCAGCAATATATAAAAATAAATGATCACCTTGGGTTGGAGCGACGAGAATTGGTGCAGTAGTCAAATATGCTTTGAGTTGTTCAAAGGCTTGATTGGCTTCTGCTGTCCAGGTGAAGTTGTCCTGTTTTTTAAGCAATTTGAAGAAAGGGAGGCCCTTTTCTCCAAGTCTTGAGATGAATCTGTTGAGTGCCGCAATGCACCCTGTAAGCTTCTGTACATCCTTGATGCATGTTGGGGCTTACATGTTAAGGATAGTCGTGATCTTCACGGGATTAGCTTCAATACCTCTGTGACTTACTATGAACCCGAGTAGTTTGCCAGCAGGAACGCCGAAGACACACTTAGTCGGGTTTAGATTCCATTGAAACGTTCTGAGATTATCAAACATTTCTTGTAAGTCACCAATAAAATTATCTGGTTCTCTTGTCTTGACAACCACATCATCAACATATGCCTCTACATTAATGCCAATCTGTGAAGACAAGCACTTCTATATGGCTCGTTGGTATGTGGCTCCAGCGTTTTTCAACCCAAACGACATTGTGGTGTAGCAGAATGCACCAAAAGGGTGATGAACGATGTCTTGATCTGGTCTTCTTTCTTCAAGGCTATTTGATGATAACCTGAATAGCAGTCGAGAAAATAGAGTAGTGTGCATCCAGCCGTGAAGTCCACGACTTGATCAATGCACGGTAGACCCAAAGGGTCTGGAGGGCAATGTTTGTTGAGATCTGTGTAGTCAACACACATCCACCACTCGTTGTTGTTCTTCTTCCTGACCAAGACTGGATTAACCAACCACTCTGGATGAAAGACTTCTTTAATGAAGGCAGCCGCGAGTAGTTTGGCTATCTCTGCCTTGATCGCATCTCGTCTTTCTTGATCAAAATGGCGCAAGCGTTGCCTTTTAGCCTTTGCGTCTTTCTTGACATTAAGTTTGTGCTCAGCAAGCTCCCTAGGAACACCAGACATATCAGATGGTTTCCAAGAAAATATATCTTTATTATCACGAAGGAATTTGACGAGTGTGTCTTCCTATTTATAATCTAATCCTGCCCCTATAAGGGCAGTCTTGGATGAGTCGCCCATCTCAAGATCTACCGTTTTAAGCTGTATTTCTTCAGAGGGCTTGAACCTAGTGCTTGTAGACTTCTTGCTAGGGATCTCCAGGTCTTCTTCCTTCGACTTCTTAGCCAAAGAGAGTACTTTCAGCATCTGGGTGGGGACTTGCGATGTTGCAGCGAATTCTACAGCTTCAATGTCGCATTCATAAGTAATCTTCAAATCTCCTTTGAGAGTAAGGACTCCTTTAGGAGCGGGCATCTTCACAACAAGGTACACATAGTGAGGGATCATCGTGTACTTGGCGAGGGCTGGACGCCCGAGGATAGCGTGGTACGAGGTCTCAAAGTCTGCCACTTCAAACTTAATGTACTCGGTTCTGAAGTTAGCTGTTGTCCCAAACATTATTGGCAATGTGACTTGTCCTAATGGAATTGCGGCATTGCCAGGAACGATGCCGTAGAACAGAGAAAACATGGGCTTCAAGTATTTGGTAATATCCAGTCCCATCTTCTTGAATGTCTTCGCGAAGATGATGTTTAACCCACTGCCTCCATCAATGAGTACTTTGGTCAGTCTGGCTTGTGCCACGACTGGATCCAAGACTAAAGGATATCTACCTGGATTGACAAAGTTGGTCCATTGATCCACCCTGGAGAAGGTAATGGGGACCTCGGACCACTTGAAGTATGTGGGGGTGGCTGGTTCTACGGCCATGATCTCGCGTAGAGATAGCTTCTTAGATCGCTTCAACTGGTTGAGGGTTTCACCACTGAACAACACTGCGACAACATTATCAACCTGGGGAAAACCATTGCCAGGGTTGTCGTTGTCCTTGTTGTCCTTCTAGTTGTCTGTCTTGTCACCATTGGTGGGGTCTTGCTTGTCAAACTCCTTCTTGATGTGATGACAATTAGCCAGCGTGTGCCTGCCATTGGGATGATATGGGCAGGGCCCATTCATGACTTTAGTCAGAGATACCGTGTTCTTCTTTCGTGCAGGGCACTCGAATGTCGCGACTGTGTTGTCTGGCTTGCACTTGCCGTTGTTACGGTTGAAGTCACGTATGTTGTTGTTGCGACGGTCAGGATTGTTCTTGTTGGAGTTGTTGTTGCTGTTGTTGTTGTTGTTGAAGTTGTTGTTCTTGCGCTTGTCGAAATGTTCCCGTTCACGATCATCTTGGTCAGCCTAGTCAGCAGCCATGCGCCTGAGCTCTGAGATAGTTTCTGGGCGTCATCTTCCAAACTCACGATGTAGCTCGCGTGCCTAGAGTCCATAGTGGAAGCAGTCGATGATTTCTTTATCTGACACATCCACAATAGTGTCTCTTTTCTAAAAAAAACTCTTGATGTACTTGCGTAAGGTTTCACCATTCTCCTGTTTATAGGCTGCCAGTTCAAACTGGGTGCCGGGCCATGCCCAGGTTCCCTGGAAGTTGGCGGTGAATTTCCTTGTGAGATCTTCCCAAGTGTCTATGATCTTGATGCTATGGATCGGATCATTAGCTGATTATAATCAGTAATTGATTTATGCATGAAGGCAGTAGCTGTTAATATTATACACAAAATGAGATGCCCATCAAGCATGCTATGACGTGATGTTGTCACTATTTAATAGCAAGAGTAACCCAAAATATGATGAGCAATAGATACCCATCCACAAACTACAAAAGTCTCAAGTGCATCACAGTAAAGAAACAAGTTCAATTCTCATTCTGAATTTCTGCATGGCTGGTGGATGACTTGCCCTTCTTTGCTATCGTGGACTTGCTCTTCTTCTGAACTTCTGCTGCCTTTCTCTTTTGCACTTCACCCGTGTTGCTTGGTTCCTTCCTCTTCCTTGTTGATGCTGCCCTTCCTGACTCGGTGCTTGTCGTTATGCGGGCAGGTCTGAGAACTGGCTGGTTGGACATGATGTAACCACTGTCTGGCAATGGCCCATGAACCTAAGACTGCATTGTAGGTTGAGTTTCCTACCAAAAAAAAATCAAGTGTTAGGTAGTTAACATGTGTATGCTTATGTACATGCAACTGATGTGTAGAAGAGCTACCTGAGAGAGCATTTGAGTCAGCAAGGTAGTACTCCCTCCATATCTGATTTAGAAGACGTTTAGGACATGATTGTGCATACCAAGAAGTGATTAATTAGGGAAAATTTTCCCTGCTTGCCCTTATTAAATAGGGATGTAGTTGTATTGTGGACATCAAAAGAATTTGGCTTGATTGGTTGTTGCGGCCTCTCCTAAGGCAGCCGAGACTGGAGATCCTAGGCTCGAATCCTCATGTGCGCAATTTTTTGCTGCGGAAGCGAACACAGCTGATTAAATGAGGCACGGCGACGCCAATCGAAGCGGCGCATTGATTAAATGAGTATGGTGCAACCGAAGCGGTGCAGGGGCAACATCGTCCAACTTCACACATGGGACGTCAGACGACTTTCTTTTGCGCAAATGGGTAATAGGAGGGAGTACTTTCTTGTGTCATAGGATGTACAATCTGTTCATTTGTAAATGCTTGGTTGATAGGCTCATCTATCTGAACAGTAACACGCAGCAGCACTTGCAGCAACAGCAACAACTTGTTCAGCCTCAAGTTGTAGCTGAGCTTGTGTCTGTGCCACAAGTTTGTTGGCTTCATATGAAGTGAATCCCATCTTCTTGAGTTTGCAACCACCACTATTATGGCCAGCTTCTTTGCAGTGGCTACAATGCATTGTAACTCCATGCTTAGATAGTTTTGACCCATTTCTTCCTTGAATTTCTTGAGGTTGCTTCTTTCTAGATTTTGTTGGTCTGCCTACTTTCTTCTCATACTTCAGTGGGAGAACTTGTGGTCCATTAACCCTTTGCCACTGGTTTTTATCCTTTCATGGCCATATGTTGTATCCATATGCTTTATTGAATGTCTCAACATAATAGCAACTTGGAAGCACACTTTCTGGTCTAATCCTCTCGTGCCTCAAACATGCAATGGCATGGCAGCATGGCACACCTGTGAGTTGCCACCTTCTGCAGTCACAAGTTTTTGCATGCTGGAAGACACCTTGACCCGAAGGTAAAGCATAACACATGTTGGCAAACTTTGCATTCTTGGCTACCTTCTTCCTGATTTTTGGGAAGAAGCTCCCTTCCATCTGGCCTACTAGTTGTCATGAGCTGATTCTTGATCCTCTCAAACATGCTAAGTATTGGAAGCTCTCTTGCATCTAGAATATATTTGTTGAACACCTCACAATTGTTGTTCAACAATATGTCGCACTTGGAAAACTCAGAAAAAAAAGCTCTCACCCAAGTGTTTGGTACCATCTTCTCCAACCAGTTGTAACCATCAACATCCAATGCTTCCATGTTTCTGGTCCACTGCTCCTCCGATGATGACCTTGCACAAGCCCAAAGTTGGTCTTTCAGGATCTCACCTTTGAACTTCTCCTAGAAATTTGAAAATAGATGCCTTACACAGAACCTATGTTCTGATTCAGGAAAAACTTGTTGAATAGCTGGGATTAGACCCTACACAAAAAGAAAAGAAAGATGGCATTAGTGTCCAAAATTGTACTATGTGAAAAACCTTGCATAGAAAGATTTGAAAGGTGCCATACCTTTTGCTTATCAGTCATAATTGTCCAAGGATAGGTGTTATCAATGCGAAGGTCTTCTTTCAGAGTTTCCAAAAACCATTTCCAAGAAGCAAGCGATTCAACCTCAACAAATGACATTGCAATAGGATAAATGCAATCATTTGGATTCATACCTATTGTTGTCAATAACTGACCTCCATAGTTTGCTTTGATGTGGCATCCATCAAGACAGATGATTGGTCTGCATCCAGCCATGAAACCCCTCTTGCAAGCATCTATACACATATAGCATGTACTGAACAAATTATCAGCAAGATTGAGATAAAATGAGCTTCTAGGATTGTATCTCCTTAGCTCTTGTGCATAGTCCCACAAAGAGTTGTATTGCTGCTCCTCATCTCCATTAATAGTTGCCATGATTATCCTCCTTGCTCTGGCCAACTTGCTCCTAGACAATGTCAAGTTCCAATCTTTCTGAATTGTCCTTCCAAAGTTGGTTATGCTCATCTTGTCATTTGCTCTGAATGAATCAATGTACTTATCTGCCAACCATCTAGTAATGCATCTCCTCAAAACCCACTCTTTTTGACAGTTGTGAACCCCATAATATGTCTTCACTACAAATGATTTAACCCTATTGTCCATTGATGCATATAAGTTCCATGGACATGCCTCAGCACAATGAGCCCTTAGCCTTCTTGAGTCATTTCTAGGTAGCTTGATTTCTACCCTATTCCTGGCACTATACTCTATAACTACATGCCTCAATGTATGCACTAATGGAGAGACCTGTCCAACAAAGAATGATGGACTAGTCATATCCTCTTTCCTCTAAGACTTGAATTTTATCCTGCCTTCTTCTTCATCTGAATTATGAAGTTCCAGTGCCTCATCATCAGTGTCATCTTCACCAGGGCCAACTGCTGGTCGACTTATCTCATAGGTCTTCAGCTTGCTTCCTCTTGCCTTCTTGTTATCTTTGGCAACATTCACTTCCATATCAACAACATTCTCAAACATGTCTTCATCTTCACCATCTATCTCATAATCACTGTCCACAAATATTTCTTCTTTAGCTTCACTTTTATCACTATCAACTTCTTAATTAACTTGGTGACTTGTCCCTTGCTCAACTCTGCCTTTGTTCAGATCAGTATAAAACACTGCAGCTTTTCACCAGGCACATTAGGCACATAGTCAACATTTCTTAGGCTAATAACCTTAGGCAACTCAGCGATTGGATTGTCAACTACATCATCCCATTTTACATCTGCAAAGTTATCATCATGATCAACATAGACTACCAAAGTCCTGTACTTTTCAACCATCTTGGCCATAACATTTGTGTCATGATCTGAAACAATTATTATGAGCCCATCTGCTACAATTTTTCCTGGTAACAACCAATAAAACTTGATGCTTGCATTGCTTTCATATCCTAACTATTGCAGGAAGTCCTCAAACCATAGAGAAGACCATGTGTCACACTCAATCCAATCAAACCAGTCAACTTTCCCATCCACATACGACCTCAAATGACCAAAACCAACGAAAAAACCACCATGGTGAACCTCAAGATTGAACACCTCTGCACCAACCTCTGCATTGCGCAAAAATACAAGAACAGGATCACAATCCAAAACCCTAACATTGAACCGAAAACACCAAAATTTCATCCCAACTTCAGTTCTTTCTGCCCCCAACATACATCGGCGATTCTTTCTTGTACTACAACTAAATCTATCATCACAAAGATTGGCGAGTAGATGCACTCACCATATTGTGGCGCCAATTCCCCTTTCCTGCGCAATCTTGCTACCATCCTTCCTCGACGAGGCGGCGGAGTGCTCTAGCTTTGCGCGCTTTCTTCCGTGCTCCTCGTTTCCTTCATCCGACTCTTGTGGTTCACCCCCGATCTCTGACTCCACGCGCAACCTCGTTGTCCTCGTCGCCCCCGATGAGAGACGAACAGGCAAGAGGAGATTGAGGGGCACAAATGAGAAACAAATGCACGGGAGGGGATTTTCTGCAACATATCAGGCTTCTTCCCACAGAAGCGGTGGAGTTTACTCATTTCATAATGTACAACCGGGATGACACGGTCCAACAAGTTTGGGGACCGGCAGAGGACTTTACTCATTTCATAATGTACAACCTTATTCTATTTGAATTAATATAATTTATATAAATCGATAGTCAAAGCATCGCCTTGGTGGACCGCGTCGATGTCCTAAAATGTTTACAATTTTTACTAGAGCGTCGATGTCCAGAACATACACCTTACTGTAACATGAAGCGCAAGATCTGGCACAGAAAAAAATTAATCTTAGAATTGAGAAGTATGAAAGTACCTTAGTTTAACTCTAATCTATTTTTCTGGCAAGGTGTGACACGGTAAAAATCTAGATGAAAATTAGCAAAGCCAGTTGCCTTTAGCTTATCTTCAACACAAATATATGACAAGGGGCTCTCTTCTCCCAAACGGCCCTCCCATCTCCCTTCCTCCTCCCAGAAACTATGACGAACCGGATTCTCACCGACGAGAACCCGACTCCCTGTACCCTTGAGATAGTCCCAGGAATAGCAGCTATCTTGTACAGAACTCATCTCAGTCGAATATCACATCCATACAACGATAAAAGATTCATTACATGACATATATAAAGACAAAGCGTCTGGTACAAGCCCTCTGGGCTAAATCGACAATAAGAAACATCTGCGCAGCGGTAGCTAGAACAACAGGGTCCACTCCTCCACAGGCATCCTTGAGCGAAGCGCACACCCTTCAGTCGTACCACCCGTCCTGGTTGAACTCGTGGTCGGGGTCTTCACCTGAGAACCCAAAGTCTGTCCCCAAGGAAATGGGACAGGTCCACGTCACCAACCATAATATGATGCAAGCTTTAAAGTGGCCTATTCTAAGGATATAGAAATAATCAAGGTTTAAGCCAGGGTTTTCTAATGCAAGCAGCAGCAATAACCTAATTTCATCTCATCACCAACTCCTGCTCACACACACACATCCACACCCCAAAACCAAACCGTCAGCCTCACATTTTCCCATCGGGCTCGTCCTGCCACAGCAGGTTCCCGCGAATCATCATCCACCAATCACCTTTCACTCACTAGTCGACTCGGTGAGCTCCCTCCCCACCTCGTCTCAACAGCCTCAGCTGGACCAATCTCTCATAACCCGAATCAAGGATGAGGTAAGAAAGCAGATTCCCATGCTAGCCGGGGCTTCTCAGAAATGGGTCGTCCGTAACCGTGGACACGGCTATACGTATAGTTTACACTCTGCAGAGGTGGCACTCCAGGAATCCATCCGGGCTGCAAGGCTGGTCCGCAACCAACCTGAGACACAGCCCACAGCAAAGACCCTAAACAGTAACGGCGCCAATCCTGTCTCCCTGGGCTCGGGAAACATCCGATCTAACATCTGCCCCAGGGTCGTGAAACCTTCCCACCGGGGCCAGTCGGGGGCCGTGGTAAATCAGGGAGATTACGCCGCAACGAATCCCCCCCTACACATATCAAACTCGATTCTAATACAGTCTCGGCGCCGCACTAGAGTAGGCTTGCTGGAACCCTCCCCATACTGGGTAGATGATGAGCACGGTATTTCCCAAGTCCAAAGTGGGGGCACGACTCGGTCCTTAATTATTCGGTAAAGCGAGTATCTGCATCACAAGCGATCCGCCGCAACGGTCCGCAATCGGCACCCCTAACAGGTATTGCCGCCCAAACTCCTCAGGTACTCACCGAGTACCAATCCCCAAGTATCCATGTACCCGCAACAGGTACCCCATAGGGACTGCCCGAGTGCAGCCCCTCAGCACCTCGATCAACGATCGAGTTGTTATTACTCGCTTACACCGCCTAGCTGCGCTACTCCTCCCAAACCACCCACAACTCACGCCAAGAGGATCAATCACAACCATCCCAACGCATGCATAGCATAGCATATTTATACAGTGAGTAGTAGGTAGCAAGGTAACAGGATAATAACAAAGGCAGTGCAAGTTTATCATGCGAGTAAAGTAAAGCGCTAGCATACTAGTTGCATGTCTAATAGGTATTTCAGAGATGGTCGGGCGTGAACCTGGGCAAAGGTCTTCGTCCTCGTCAAAGCAGTTGTTGTAGTGGTCCGGCTCCTCCTGACTCTCCGGGGCTCCTAGGGTCGCGGAAAATAAAATAAGACGCGACTACTAGCAAAGAAACACTAAAACAGCGACGAAAGAAGACTCAAATAACACCAAACTCTATACTAACGCGTAGATCATGTTTTTAGAAAAATATAGAAACTGGTTTCATATTTTTCTGAGCTACGGTTGATTTATTATTAATTTTACAAGTTTAAATCATTTTCTGAAAATATTAAATAATTTCCGAAAAAGAAAACAGACAAATAATTAGCCTGCTGACGTCAGCATGACGCCATGCTGACGTCAGCAGTGGGGTCCGCCTAGGATGACGTCAGCAGTGGGCCCTGCTGACGTCAGCTTTGACCGGTCAACGGGGTCAACCCTGGTCAGTGGGTCCCATGTGTCAGTGACTCGTAGAGTATGACAGGTGGGTCCCATACGTCAGCGCAGTTAAAAGAAAAAGAAAAAGAATTAAACGATGGCTGGGCTGGAATTGGGCCGAAAGTGACTGGGCCGGAAGAGTTTAGGGTGGTTAAACAGACTTAAACGCGCACAATAGGCCCACGAAGGGGTGGCTGTTGGATCTGGCCTGGTGGACTGAGTCCACGGTGCACCGTGAGATGGGTCCACGTGGGCCGGGTGCATGGGATCTAGGTGTGGCCGAACTGGGATTTTCTGTGCATGGCTGTGTGGCATGCGGGTGTGGTCCAGCGTGTGGCCACGCCACGGCGCGACGCGCGCGCGACGCGCTCTGGAGCACGCCGGCGGCGACGGTCCGCGGCGGAACTGGCCGGAGACGGCTCGGCTCGGGTCTAGATCGGCCGGGTTAGATGCGCTAGGGTTTGGCGAACACGTTCGGGGAGAAAAAGGGCTAGGATTGGGTTAGGTTCAGGCTCACCGACGCGAACGGCGGCGTCGCGGCCATGGACGCCGGTGAGCATCAACAGCGGCACGAGATTTTGGCGCAAAAGTGCTCGGAAAGGGTTATGCGGGTGCGCGTGCGGTTCCAGCAGCTGCTGGGATGCACCTAGGTGCACACGCGCGGGCTCGTGGTCGCCCACGGCCGCGCGTGGCCTCGGCGTTCGCGCGCGGCGAACGGAGCTCGGCCGCGGCGGCCTCGGCTGCGGGGAACAAGGCGACAGCGGTTTGCAGCGGGGTTAGCGGCGACGGGAACCTGCACAAGAAGCGCACAGCTCGAAGGCTGGCTCACAGGGGCTAGGCTAGGCTCGACGAGCACGCGCGGCGGCGGAATTTGGCCGGAGACAGGGGAGAAAGGGGGAACTCGGCGGCGCTCACCTAGGGGTCTCGTCGAGGTACGCTGCAGCTCGGGGAAGGCTCGACGCGGTCTGGCGGTCCTCGTGCTCCTCCTCCCGTCTCTGGTTCGGCTTGGGGTCGATGGCTCCACGAGCGGCGGCGCTCCTGTTCTCGGCGGCGACGCGGGGAAGACGATGGGCTCCTCCTCTCCTTGCTCCGACTGCTCCACAACCTTCCCCACCTCTCTCCTACTCCTCTCCTCCCACGAATTGGATCGGGATGGAACCCCAAAGGGGCGGCGCGGCTTGGGGAAGAAGAAGACCGGTGGCGGTTTTATAGAGCGGTGGCGCTAGGGTTTCCCGGGGTTTGACGGACGGATGGGGAGCTCGAGCGCTTGCGGACACGCGGTGCAATCGCGTCGGGCCGCACAGCTCGGGTGGTTGGAGGTCACGGGCGGCGCGGCTCTCTGCTTTTCGCCGGGGCAGAGAGAGAAGAAGGGAGGAGGAAGAAAGAGGAATAGTGGCGCGGGCCCACGCGTCAGCGAAAGGAGACGGGCGACGCGGTGCGGACGCGGAGAGATGGGCTGACAGCCCGGGTCCACCTGCCAGCGGGAGAGGGAGAAGAGAGGGGCGCGCGGGAGGAGTTGGGCCGCGCTGGGCCGAAAGGCCGAGCGGGCTGGTTGGTTCGCTGGCTCGGGGAAAGAGTTCAGGGTGGTTTCTCAGACTTGGTTTCGGGAAATTGGCCCACGAACAGGAATAAGATTTGAATTAGATTAGTCAATTAGAGTTTGAATTCAAATCTAGAATTTGAATTCAAACCAACCAAAAATCCAAATAAATCCAAATAAATCCAAATCACACTATTTCATCCTTAGCACTTCAAATTGATTTTAAATTTGAAATTTAAATTGCCTAAGAATTTAGGGAGCAAAAAGAAGACACTCTTATATGTTTGTTTGCACGCACACAATTCCACCAAAAATTTTTAAATTCGAATTTTTGCATTCAACAAAACCTATATGAATTTTAGGGTTGTTACAGAAACCCCAGCGCATTCGGACCACCTCCCTCCATCCTCCCATCTCGCCGCTGCCGGAGCTGGCCCGCCGGAAGCCCGGGCGGCAGCTAGGAGGGTGGCGGCAGGGCGGAATCGTCCGCATCAGGCCGCTCTTGCCTGGATCTGTGGCTGCGACGGTCGCCTGCTGCGGTGGTGAGTCGACCTGCTGGCTGCTGCGGTGCCGGCGGAGACGGTCGACTGTGGTCGCGGCGGAGGCGGCCTGGTGCGGGTGCCGGTGGGCGAGTGGCCGGCGACGGCAGCGGCCTGGAACGGGCTCTGACGGCGTGGGGTATGCGGCGGTGATGACGACTTGGAGTGGGGACGGAGGTGGCCTCCTTTTGACGCCGGGGGCGAGTGGCCGGCGGGCTGTAACAGGCTCGCACGGACGTGGGATCTACAGCGGTGGTGGTCTTTGAGGACGACCCACGAGTGAGGGCTAGCTACGACGGTCACGAACTCATGGCAGGACTAGAGTCGTCGCCGATGGCCATGTCGGGCTTTGTCGTCGGCGACCGTGGCAAGGTTTGGGGCTGCGGGGCATCTCGACTTCACTTAGGCCCCGACACCCGAACTTCAGAGCGACGGTGGTGGCTAGCCGAGGTTCGCTCGCCCAAGGGTCTAGGTGGCTCCTGGAGGTGCCTGTTGTGGTCGGCTGACAATGGAATCGGCCCCACCATGACCGCTACGCGCTTAGGGCCCTAGGTGGCTTCTATCAGTAGTTGTGGTGGACGGCTGGTAACAGTGGCCGGCCAGTGTTGGGGCAGCCCGGTCCGATCCGTCATTTGGAGATTGGTAGTCAAAATATGCTACGAGAGCCCGGTCCGGTCCGATCCGTCATTCGGATGGTGCAGGACCTCAGTCAAAAGTCATGCTTAATCTTCAACTATGGCCGGTGACGACGGTGTTCATGATGCACCGTTTCCCTTCTTGAAGGCGTTGCTATGAAGACCTCAACCTCCAGGGATTCCAGGTGAAACCAAAGATCTGATGCTAGTTTGGGCGGCAACAACATCTTCACGGTACTGTCCTCTTGAGGCGTCGCATTGGAGTCATGTAGATGACAACATCAATGTCAGTTTGGAAGGATGATGATGCCCCATGTGCTTAATTGTGCTCAAAACGGGATTGTTGTATTGTATGATAGAGATCCATTTAGTGCGATGTCTATGCGACAAGAGATCATCAGGACCAGAACAAGGATGAAGAAAGAGCATAGAAGAAGTTTGAAGCTTAGCCTTTCTAGTGTCTTTCTCAGTTTTTTTCTTTCCTTGTCATTTGTGTTCCTTGAGGATGAAGTCTAAGTACTCGTGTACCTTCTAACTTTATGGTTAGAATAATTTCTGTGGTCGTAGACATTCACTTGTGAATGTTGAAGACCGGATATTTTCCTTAATCTAAAAAAGTTACTTTTAGCTGTTTGCCACATGTGACACAGACAAGACTATTTGTCAGTGGCAGTGTTAGGAACTTACCTGTTTAGATTGCAATGCAATGTTCAGAAGGTACCATCTGACGACGTAAGCTTTGATTTCAAATATATTCCTTCATGGTGTTTCCCTATTTCTTTACCTTAGGGGGTGCTTGGAGATCAACTTAGTGCCATGTCTATGCAACAAGATATCATCAGGACCAAAAACAAGGATGAAGAAAGAGCATAGAAGAAGTTTGAAGCTTAACCTTTCTACTGTCTTTCTCAGTTTTTTTAATTGTCATTTGTGTTCTTTGAGGATGAAGTCTAAGTACTCGTGTACCTTCTGACTTTATGGTTAGAACAATTTCTGTGGTCATAGACATTCACTTGTGAATGTTGAAGACCGGATATTTTCCTTAGTCTAAAAAAGTTACCTTTAGCTTTTTGCCACATGTGACACATACAAGACTATTTGTCAGTGGCAGTGTTAGGAACTTACCTGTTTAGATTGCAATGCAATGTCCAGAAGGTACCGTCGACGCAAGCTTTGATTTCAAAGATATTCCTTCATGGTGTTTCCCAATTTCTTTACCTTATGGGGTGCTTGGAGATCAACTTAGCGCGATGTTTATGCGACAAGAGATCATGAGGACCAAAACATGGATGAAGAAAGAGCATAGAAGAAGTTTGAAGCTTAGCCTTTCTACTGTCTTTTTCAGTTTTTTTCTTTCCTTGTCATTTGTGTTTCTTGAGGATGAAGTCTAAGTACTTGTGTACGTTCTGACTTTATAGTTAGAATAGTTTCTGTGGTCGTAGACATTCACTTGTGAATGTTGAGGACATGATATTTTCCTTAGTCTAAAAAAGTTATCTTTAGCTATTTGCCACATGTGACTCAGACAAGACTATTTGTCAGTGGCATTGTTAGAAACTTACCTGTTTAGATTGCAATGCAATGTTCAGAAGGTACCATCTGACGACGTAAGCTTTGATTTCAAAGATATTCCTTCATAGTGTTTCCCTATTTCATTATCTTAGGGGGTGCTTGGATCCTCTCATCTAAAATTCAGTCCCATCATATCGGATATAAGGATGTTAATTAGAATATTAAATATGGATTAATTAAAAGATCCATTATATAAATGAGAGCTAATTTGTGAGATGAATCTATTAAACCTAATTAATTTATAATTAGATAATGTAATAGTATAGTAAATATGTAATAATTATGTTGGGGTTTAGGAGTCCGGAGCAATGACGAGGAGGTGTACAGGGTAGGGGAAGAGAGGACGCTAGGGGTTGGATGTTATAATGGCTGGGGTTTCCGCCATTGGTGGCGGCGCTTCCCGCCGTTTCTCGCCCTCTTCCCGCCATCGCTGTGAAACTGGGTACTTCTCTTGGGCCAAATCAGGCCCATATTTCATCCTAAGAAAAAGTAAATGGGCCGTGATCCCTCGCCCGTGTGGAACACACTGGGAAATATGCATCGACTCTTCGAAGAAAGGAAATGGGCCTAAATTCCTCCTATCCATCGTGTGGAAGTTAGACCTTTCGTGTCACCTCTTGTTCGACCAAGTACACGGCCTACCACATTCTCAAAAAAAAAAAGTACACGGCCTACCCAAGTGGGGAATTTCCTAGTCCAAGTTCATTAATAACAGCGTCGAAATCGACCCATCAGTGCTCTATTCACATCGGTATATTATCTTCATACCAATAACTAGTAGCGTGTATAAAAAGACGACAGCACAAGGTTCACCCATTTGACAATAAATGTACAAAGGCATCCGAAACATCGACCGAGAAGAAATAACGCAAGTTAACCAGGTAATGTTTCTGAATAAATTATTTAAAGATTTATTGTTAAACAAGATGACAACCAAATATTTCATGGGACAAATAAAAAACGGTATTAAAATTCACATCAAACATCAAAACGAAATTGAGACGATCACTTAGTACATCTACTTGTTGGGACCAGCGAGCATGGTATCACATAAATGTATAAATAGTTAAGTACATTTCGTTCCATTTATCCTTCGTAAACACCAACCAGAATACCAGAATAAACTTTTCTGAGACCTCATTGAGAAGGAAAAATAAAAACTGATCATATCTGTATGATAACATGATTTGTTTTCCAAATTCTGAGTACAAGTGCTCCATGCAAATATAATGAAATTTTAAAACTAATTAGCTCATTACTTAATATTAGTGAAATTATTCAGACAACTTGGGTGCCTCCAGACTTCAAGTCACTGAGGAAAGGAGTGCTTCAATTGCACTGTTTATTTACAAACCGTCCATGAAACTGATCCTGAGCTACAAACCTTGCAATGTTAAGTAAAAGGTTGAGGAGACATTTTAGGGGGACAAGAAAATTTTCTGTGACAGAACCCTAGGAATAGAAATTGTGGACATGCACAGTAGTATTCTGTAGTGCCAATGCTCTTTCATCTGCATATTCTGAATTCAAGGAAAAACATAGAAAACAAAAGATGGATTTCTCAGAGCGTCAAGCCATTCAATTTGGCCCGTGAAGAGGCCAAATTCACAAAAAAAAAAGCTCCGGGCAGTCATTTTACCCTAGTGGAAAGGGAGGGAAACACCATGTATCTACCTCACATCTTCCAAGTTAATTCTTCATGATACTGCAAGCTGGCTGCATCAAGCTCCTCATCTTGTTGCTACAAGGGAAATCGAGGTAAAATAAGTGAGAAGAGTTTTTTGCACCCAAGTCATGGAAAGGTAATGCCTCAACTACCACTCAGATAAGAAACTTTCACATAACTGAAAATAGTAAAAGTAAAATGAATAATAACAATATGCAGAGTATTTCCACATGTGTTTCATCAATTATCCAAGAAAGAAACATGAAGTCACACAGATTATCATCCAAGCAGGAAGTTACAGAAACCATACCAGAGTTTCATAGAAGAAAGTTGATGAATTTGTCCCCTTTGTCCCTTGAAGGATTTGATTAAGACCTCAGCAATTAGTTCCCCCATTACTCTTCTGATCCAGGAATAGCTTATGGAGGCAACTTGCTATTTTACCATCCACTGCAAGAAGATCGACATAGTACCCTTTCACCCAACAAGCTCAAATATCAATGAAAGCTTGACATATCTGTGTCCACAAATCAAAATGATTTTTTAATAGAGCAATAGATCAATTCTGTTCTAGAAAATTGCAAGTGGTACCTCTATTCCCATAGCCATTGCAACTTTCAAAACCCATCGAGGACAAAGCATTCTAATTATTCCTTCGAAGGATAATAATCTTATTGTCATGTGTACCTCCATTTGTACCCGAGTCAATTAGCAATATCAGCTGCAGGCACTTGTTGGCTGGGACCAACCTTTTCTACATCATAGAACTATCATCAGAAATACCCCGATGGCTTCATCTCTTTAAGTTAATAAAATAAAAAATATATAGTTAAACTCATCATAGTAGCTCTAGAAATATCGTGCAGCAGCTAAGTTCACAAAACTACAAAAAAAGATAAGGTGAAGTTGTCAACGAATTTTAATTTACGTTCTATCGCTAGACTCCTCTCTCAGAAAAGCATCCTGAAATGCTTGTCCACATATATTCAGGTATAATACACTATACACAGCCTTTCATACATGTAAAATATGCATGAGAGATATGCGATACACTATACACAGCCTTTCATACATGTAAAATATGCATGAGAGATATGCACAGCCTTAGTAAGTTAATCACATATGCACTGGAAAGAGAAAAGTAACTCACCAAACTCTAATTTGGAAAACCATTTGAATACTGTAGCACCTCCATTGTTTTCTGAATCATTTAAAATCATCTTGTCGTTCAGAATATTGTGAAACGGAATCATTTGGGGACACTTCGAAAAAAATACACATAGAAAAGGAACCTTTAACAAAGTGGAATAGAGCACGGAAAAACATTACTGCAGGAGATCACATCGAACCACCACGCACTACTGGATCCGAACTTAGGAATTGAATCGGTATAGCCTGTATAGTTATATTACCATCTTCTTGTAGGACGATAGAAGCATGTCATCGTACTGCTCCTAATAACCAATCAAGAAGCAACAAAATCGAAAGTTTGCAGCCGTAGCAAACTAAGTTAAACTGAAATTCTGGCCAAGGTGTTACCTCTCTCTGCGTGAACTTTGAGCCCCACGCGTTGGTTGTCATGGAGACCCACAACCTAAATTCACTTAGAAAAGAAATGAAAACTCACTTGCATCCAAGGTTCCATAGCTTGTTCAACAAGAGTGTAGCTTATAAGTACGCTAATGTAAAAGTGAGACTGTGTTGCATTCAGTACAAGCAAAATATACCTTCAGGGACAGCACCTGCTTTTCCATCTTGTCTTAACCTTGATCATACACTCATAACACTGGAAACATCATGATAATTCGCAAAACAATATATATTTTGTAAACAAGTTCTTAACTTATAAGTGTCACTGTAGAAAAGAAGCAGAAAAATTAGCAATGATCTGCAGAAAAGAAGCAGAAAAATTAGTCATGATTTGCAGAAAAGAAGCAGAACTCTGGTGGTACGGCATGAAAACAGAGCAAGGTGTACCACATGTTAAGAATGAGATTAAGTAGCTCCAACTGGTAATTTGTCGGGTATCAGACGTGTGACCTGAATGACATACCTAGCTACACGTGTTGGGCCGCCACCCAGCACTGCATAATCTGCCGCTCCATCCTCTTAATCGGCTTGAGATTAAGTAACTCCAATGCGTAATTTCATTGGGCATCAGACATGCAACCTTAATGACATATTTAACTGCATGTGCTGCGCCGCCACTGCAGGTTCTGATCCAGCGCTCCCTCCTCTTAATCCGCATGCTTCATCAGGTTAGCACCATGCTCCGCCAGATAATTATGCATATAAACATGGAATCAGGAAATTTCATGGACTGAAATAGGTAAACCACTAAAGGGCTTCATGCTTTCGTTACATCATCATCAACCAAACAAGAACTTCAGTAGATAAAGTGTCCAAGGTCTATCTAATCTTTTATCTATCTTCATTGCCTGACCATTTGGAAGGAGAATTTATCTACAGGTTACATTATCTACAAGATTACTACACCATGAATTTTGACAGCACTGTAAATTAGGGTGTCAGTACATCAAAGAGATGCCATAATTTTTTAAATTAGGGAACAGTAGATGATTCATATTAAATCTATACCCGATGCCATTGAACTACAAAATTGGAATACAAAGTTGGGCAATTATATATTTTATTAACTAAAGAATGCAAATATACTTCTCGTCAAAGTTTTTTAGGCCAGTTACAAAACTGGACATGAATTACAGCTTTGCTTGCAGGCACATAATTAGAACAGTATAAACAATAAAAACATTAAATCATTTTTTTGGAAGCAAACATTAAATCATTTTGGGATTAAAAAATATGGCATTATTGAGTATACTTCTTCAGTGCCTATGTATTAACAAGATTAGGACCTTACCATCTTATTGGCAATAAATTTATTTCTCAACAACTTATACCCTCACTATGCCCCCATCACTATCTACCCTCTCTCCACTAATATACAGTACAATATTTAGTCCCCACAAATTTTATCCTATGTCATTTGCTTAGATGCATAAGGATTAAGTACCAATACGGCTGACTAATCACCAGGAACTCTAGTTTACAATCCCCTTCCTACCAATTTTTTTATAGGGAAAAGTCCATTATACAACCTTCAACTATCACAAGAGTCCGATTTTCAACCTTAAACTACAAAACCGGATAACAAAGGCCATCCAACTGTCAAAAGTCAAAACCGTGCAAATTTAGCCCTTAGGGTGGTTTCGAAGGTGGTTTTGTATTTTTTAAAAAATTTAAAAAAATCCAGTTAAATCTAAAAAATCAAAACTAATTCATCTTAAATCAGAAAAATATGAAACCAATATCAAAAAATTCTAAAAAATGTAACCTATCTATTATTGCTCTATTTGAATCTTAATTATTAAAAAATGATAGGCATAACTATAAGCAACCAAATACTATGAACATGAAAAAAATGGATCTGATAATCTGGTAAATATAGTGACAATAGATAGGTTACATTTTTAGAAAACTTTTGATACCAATTTTGTATTTTTTTTGACTTAAAATAAATTACTTATGATTTTTTTTGTTTAAATTTAAATATTTTAAATTTGAACAAAATGGAAAACCACCTTTGAAACCATCCAAAGGGCTATATGTGCACGGTTTTGACAGTTAAGTGGCCTTTGTTATCCGGTTTTGTAGTTCAAGGTTAAAAATCGGACTCTTGTGAAAGTTGGAGGTTGTAAAATGGACTTTTCCCTTTTTTATATTATGATCTCTTTCCTTGTTTTCAAACCATCAAAACTGAATTTCAATATTCAATACCTACATCACTATGCCTAATTAGCTTATTACCACATAACATGGAAAATGAAAATCATCAAGGAAAACAGATAACACAATAGTAGTATCTTTAAGACAGACCCCACCATTCATGTAGTCTACAAGACTACCAAGGAGAATTGAAGTGTTCATCCTGATTTTGTTATCTTCCTCCACCTATAACAGACAACAGTGCTTACTATAACTGCAATATAGAACTCGTCAAATCTAACCAAGTATTAACAGAGTCTAAGGGCATCTCAATCAGAAGAAAACAGAACACCTGTAGCTTAGAGAGATACTTCTAGAGGGATCATGAAGCATGCCATGGCCAATTGGTATGTGTTATGTACATACTCCTTTATCTGAAGTAAATAGGAGTTAATACAACCAAATTAATAGTGACCTCATTACCATGGTTCTATGACATACATACAGGGAAGCGTATTTTCAAAGAAAAAAAATGAAAATTGACAATATCATACAGAGATGATAGGATGATTTACTCTTCCAAATTTTGAGTAAAGTGTTCTGCTCTATGCAAATATAAAGAAATTGTCTCAAACCAATTAGCTTATAACTTGCTCAGAATCAACCTAAAAAGGCATCCAAAAGACCTGTGTTTCTACGTGCTCAAAGAGTCCTATTGCTAAAATGCCATATTTTTTAATAGGCAATATATTCAGACCATGCCTGACATACTATTACGTATGTGCAGGCCTTCAATCCTGACATACTACTATCACAATTCCCAAGCACCAATTCTGCAAGCCACAAGTCATTTTGACACAGCAAGCCACAAAAATAAAAATAATACCAATATCAAAAGTACCTCCCTAAGGAAAACACCACTGACAAAGCGCTTCGCACAGGAAACTGAGATACAACATTCATAGAGAAACCATGCTTTCAAAATTTACTCTGTAAGATCAACAAAATCACTGAACATGAGGCACAGAAATACACTACGCAAAGCAGTAAAAAAAATCCTTACAATTGTGTTGCTGCAGCATGGGGCTCTTGAGCTGCCTTCCTCCCCTGATCCATGACCAAAGTGCTTCGACCCCTGCACTCAGAACATTAACCAAAAACAAAACTACAGATGTTACATCTGTATTCAAGATTGCATCTCATGTTCCTCCAACAAAAAGAAACTGTAGCCCGTGAATTCAAATTTAATTTATTCAGATTGATAAATCTATTCTTGCCCGAATGATTATATTTCAAAATATTCGGAAGCAGTTATGTAGCCAGAGCAAATAATCCTACAAGCTATTTTGGTGAGAATACAAGTAGTACCCAGCATCAGGGAAAAATGGTGTGCCTTTCGGTCAGAACAAGGACACAGTGCTTTTAAAAAATGCAAATGACAATCTTCAATACTTTTGTATACTTGTCCTCTATTTTTATTCTTTCCCCTCTCTTCATAAGTCAGTCAGTCACCCATACACCGCAACATACAACTAACTGAATTTTGAGTTCCACAAAATTAACTAATGGCTGACTTCTGTGGTTTTGGAGGATCTCAAAAAAATCGAACTTCATTGCTTGTCATGTGGGATTAAAGTGGACAGTGGAGTACTGGCAATCTAATTGAGAAATTGAAAAAAGCACTTGTTGCTTACCTTGCTTTATGCTGCTGGCCACCGCCGCTCCACGCAGCTTTTGATTGAAGGTGCTGCGACTGCAGGGACAGCTCCAGCATCTGTGCTGCCGGCTAACCGTCCGAACCTGGTGCCGCGGCAGCGGCCGTGTCGGTACGCTGGAATCCCCCACGAGCATGATGAATTGCTGACGCCTAACACCTAAACTCCAGGAGCTGCGCTCCATCCACCGGTGCCACTACCGCATTGTTTCACAGGACAGGTTGGGTTCACGCAGCTTTATCGCTGCGATGAAGCCTTGCGCCGGGCCTCTAATATATATCGGTTGCAATCTGTAATATATATTCCAGGTGGAGTTCAGAGATAAATTCCAATTAAAAAAACATGTCCCCTCCCTTGCAGTAACCAATGAAAGTACACACATAACACCCCCGCTAACAAAAAAAATATGTTTTCAAGCAACTATGAACATATACATCCTTTATCAGAACCATTGAAACATCAGAGAAGGAACAACACTAAAGATTTCCCTTAGGATGCACCCAAGCCTCTTTATAATCTCGATGCAAGGATTCTTTACTTTTGCAACGAGCTCAATATATATAAAAAGTAATCTCCCTACTGCACATGAGAACAACATATAGGAATGTTAGATTAATTCTTACCTAATGGTATGATATCTAAAATTATGCATTACCATGCAAAGCTAGTCTTATCCTTTTTGGTTTTTCTTTTGTCATCATTGATTGACAATGCTGCATTGCAGATTGGCCATAGCTACAGAAAAGAAAAAAAATGGCAATGAATACTGACCAGTGTGTCAAAAGCTACCATTTGATTTCTTTTTTGTCTCTATATGCTTCCCTTCGGAGCATCATGTGTGAGATAAAAATATATTACATAAAACTGGTCATGGGTGGAAGCGAATATTGCAGGCTGCACATCAAACAAAAGACTATGTCAAAATTAAATAAAATTGCAGGAAGTAACGCATAACTAATATTTAAACAAAAGAATTGCAGTGGAGAAATATATTCATATAACAATGATGGAAAATTACAAATACTAAGTACATACCCCAACTTCGGGACTGGTGATGTTCAAATCATCACATTCCTCGCAAATTCCTCAGGGTCAGCTTGCCAATATCCTGACCAGTGACCACCCGATGTACATGTGAATTAAAGCAAATCTTCTGGTAGAATCAGGGGAATTAATAAGCAACCAGATGACATGATTGGCTCAGATCAAATGCAAAGATGCACTAAAGATCACAGAAAAGGGTCTTTGAGTGCAATACCATAGTGCCCCTAAACATAGTGCTTGCATAATCAATGGCCCCAAACTCACATTGCAGGAAAAAAGCAAATCCCACACCCAAAAAAAAACAAGGATGGAAAAGTAAACATAAGATTCCATCGGGTACAAGCTTGCATAATCAATGAACTACTCATATTGCAGTTGAACTCTGACACAAAATTCAATGGAAAACACACAGTGAACTAAAGAAAGGCTGGGTATATAGGAATCCATGCATCTACTAACCTCCTTTTTCTTGTCGCGCTTTCTTCTCACTTCATGAAAAGTATCTGAACAGCCATGAATAAAAAATTAATTCTATAATTATAAGAACAAAATGAAGAGTCTCCATGATCCAGAGATGCCTAGGTAAACATCCAGAGAAAACATCATATGCCTAGGTTTAGATGGAGCATTTAGAATAGGACAAATCTACTCTCGAAATTTGAAGATCAGGACAAATTTGGCTATCAGCACATGAAGAGCCCAAAGGTTGCTGGCACCCAAGCATCTCCACACTGAATTTACTAAAGATTCCAATTTCCAACAAACATGTATTACTGGGTACGTATCAGTTAACAGCGAAATTAGATATTGCACCTATACCAAGTTACTCAATAGATAGCAAACTTAACACCAAGATAATTAATAGAAAAGAATGCATGGGTGGGTTCCATCCTATATTGCTGAAGAAAAAGGATCATGCATAACATGACATGCTCTTTAATAACATATGGACCAGCTATCATGATTCTAAAACTCAGCTGGACTGCAATGGGATATAAACCAGGACTTCTGCACTAAATTGAACGCCCTTACATCATCATAAGTTGCCATAAGCCACATACATAAATGCAAAAATGCTTGGTTGTATATAAACAAAATCTATACTAAGCTGGAGGAATGATGAATTAAAGACTACCCAGCTAAACTGGCAGTCACACTAAACCTAAACTGGCAAGCTAAAACAGGCCACCGAATCAGACCAGATTGGCAAGCAATTCAATAGCAACCGACCAGATTGGGGGGTTATGACACAGAGCCACGCATATCCGCGCGGCGCCCAATCGCCGTGCAAAAAAACAAACCCTAGCGCTGACGAGCATCGCACGACAGCATCCACGCTAAACAATTCGACCCGTGAGGCGAGAAAAAAGCGAGGGAGTGCGACAGTATACCTTGGGAGATGAGCCTCTCGATGGCGATGTCGGGATCCATGCCGCAGTCGCAGAGCGTGGAGTAGATCTCGCCTTCCCAGCGGTCGTCCAGGATCCCCTTGAGGCTCTGCACCATCTTCCTTGAGGCGGCCGGGATCGACGCCGCATCCGCCCCGTCCGGCGCCGCGTAGGGCTGCCTCCCGCCGCCGCCCCTCATGGCGCTACCGCTCACGCCGCCGCCTCCTTCTCCTCCTCCTCCTCCTCGATCCGGGACGGCCACGAGCTGCGGACGCGTCGCCGCTGCGCTCGGTGTGGGAGCAGCAAAACCCTCGTCGCCACCGCCTTGCTCAGGAGGGAGAGGTAGAGGGAGGGCCGCCGGCGGAGAGGACGGCGCGGGTGCGAACCGGTGGAGGGGCCGGCGTGGGTGGGAGCTGGCGGAGCGGTGGTGGCGCGGAGGAGGGAGAGGGAGGGACGGACGCGGGCGCGGGCGCGGGCGCGGAGCGGCGATCTCATGGGGGCGAGGCACCGGATGCGGCGGTGATGGGATTGGCAGGCGTGCGGGAGGGGTGACGTGATTCACGGGAGGTGATTGGATGGGTACGGCGGGCGGGTAAGGCAGCGGGCCGGTGACAAAAAAAATTTGGATTTCGGCAGACTCAGCAGCGGAACGGGGATTTTCGTCGTCGTCTTGTCGTTATTTTTGCGGGGAAGGAACGACACATGGGCCGATTTTGTTGGTAAAAAGTGTTTTAATTTTTTTGCGTCTTTATAGTGTAGATAGATAGATAAATTATGTTGAAATCCGCTGCGATAGCCCATGGACCTGTGTAGCTTCGAATCTCTCTTAATTCCTCCAAGAATCCAATTTCATCAGTCCCGTGAACCCTGGTGGTGGTCCATCATCTGCTTGAAACATGACAGTGTTGACACCAAAAATTAGCACCAGGAAGAGGCTGACATGTGAGCCGGATTTGGTGGAAGGATGCCATTCGGCTAAAGGGCTTTCTCTGAAGCATTCGGCAAAAGATGCTCTGCGGTCGGGAACGCGTCGCCATTCGGCTAAGGGGTTTTCTTTGAAGCATTCGGCAGAGATACTCTGTGGTCGGGAATGCGTCATCATTCGGCAGAGGCATCGTTCCGCAGGAGAAGAGTGGTAGCGTTCGGGAAGACATGATGACGTGGATCAATATAAGGAAAAGGCCGGTTCGAACAAGGAACGCAATATGGGCACGAAGATTCGTCATTTATTTTTAGAAACAAGTATTATAGTCGTGTCCGACTAGGAGTTGTATCAAGACCTGGGTATAAATATAAACCCATGGCAATTGTAATGGAACACAATCAATCAATCAATACAACAAACCGGCCCCGTGCCAACATCGAGTCCTTTAGTCGAGTCGTCGAGTTCTTCGAGAGGAGTCATCGATCCGTCGACCTCCGTAAGTACCGGCAACCTTGTATCATGCTTAGTATCATGCGGTGGATTTAAGCTTTAATGCAAGTAGTCTTGTTACCATGCTTAGTATCATCCGGTGGATTTAAGTTGTGGTCTCAAGAAGGTTCCTCTGTTAGGTCATGAGCCATGCGGTGGGCTAAGATCTAGTATGGACCAAGTTATCGGCTCTGTTAGATTTCGGCAAGATCTAACAGATTCATTAAGTTACCCCGTGTTGCTTCGTTTTTACTTTGTGTTTAATTCATGCAACACACCTTTGCCCAATCTAGATCGGCTAGAATCGGCTTTGCTTTACGGTGCAACGACTTATCCCCTCATAGCCGAATCCGAAACCGATCTAGGTTGCCACGTGTCGCGGGTTCGAGCTTGTCGGCATTGTGTAGATCTTGACAGAACCGGGTATCATGCGGTAGATGCAGGTTTTTGGGTCGTCTTAGAGCTAATCATCCGGTGGATTAGAATTCGATTCGATCTGATAGATTTATCTTTACCGATTAGGCTTGTTCCTTCGCCATGGACCCCGATTCGGCTAAATAGCCGCATTCGGTAGTGCTCTCACGAGTGAACGTGTGTTCGTGGGTTTGCATTGGACAATGAATGCTTTTAGCCTTTCACGATTAGATTGTATCATGCGGTGGATTGATCTAATCTGATTGGTGGTGTGACCTCAAACGAGTTGTATCATGCGGTGGATTAACTCGTTCGTTGTCGCGCTTGACGGGTGCTGCTTTCGGCCTATGCATTCTTGTTTCAATGTAAATTCGTGACTGTGTTGTGGGTTCGTAATTAAACATTGAATGCTTTTAGCTTTTCATGGTTAGATTGTATCATGCGGTGGATTGGTCTAATCTGATTAGTGGTGTGGTCACAAACAAGTCGTATCATGCGGTGGATTAACTTGTTTGTTATCATGCTTGACGGGCGCTGCTTTCGGCCTATGCATTCTTTGTTTACTGCGAATTTATGATCATGTTTCACCCTTTTATTTATCTATCATGCTCTGTTTCTCGTTAATCGGCTATGAGTACGTGTTACAATGTTCATTCGGTTGAAAGCCGATCTTTCGTCATGCTTACGTCACGCATTCGGCAGTACGCTCCTTGTGTGCCTTGCCGATTGCCGAATGTGGTTTTAACTGCCGACAGATAGCTTGTCCGTAGCTATATGTCTCTTGAGATTGGCTTCAACGCCGCAAATATGGAACTGTCTGGTCTCACCCGGCACGTTCCAGGTTTTGATCTAAACCTTTTTGTCCCTTTGTTAGTTTTCAGGCAAACTGACTGGCACGCTTCCGGATTCAAAAGCCCGGGCCACGTGTGAAGCCAGCTAATTCGGCTTGCTGTGTGCTTGGCGTGAGGTGCGGATTTTACGTCAACACACTTTTTGGCACGCCCGGTGGGACACACACAAGTTTTCAAGATGCCTGAGTTGGGCGACATCATGGATGTCACTTTGGAAGAGTTGTCTGAAGAGCATCAACAGATGGTAAAGGTTGCTGCCAACCAATTCATTAACAAATGTTTACTGTCTTTCACCAAGAACAGGAGTGGTGCACCTTTTCTCAAGTCCGATCTGCCAAGAGTTCTCCTTCCTGGGCAATCTGATCTTACTGAAGAAGAAGAGAGGGAGAGATTCTCGGGCTTGTTATACAAAGCTTTGGGAGAAACAATGACCAATCACAATGCTGCGTTCTTGAACAGTTTTCGGCATATAATGATAAGCATTTTTGGTCAGCATGTGGATAAACCCTTTGAGCAGATACATGGGCAATTGGGTGGCCCGACATACTTCAATGTTCAAGCACCAGTTCAGAAATCACATGGTAAAGGAAATGCTGATGAAACTGGAGGTTCTGGTGCTAAAGATACAAATGGACAACCGATTCGGCAAGATCCTCAGCCTGCACTGCCGAAAACTCGCACATACGGTGATATGGCATTCGGCACCACAGGGAATCCGCCTGCTTCTGCTTACAAGATATCTCCCTTGAACAACAGACTGCAGAGGGATTTATATGGAAACGGATATTCAGAGTTTATGGATTACAATGCTATCGACGCTCTCCCGAATCCTGGATATGTTGGTACTGCAGGCATGCTTGCTGGAAGACCAGGGAATCAAGATACCAGTATTGACCTCATGGTGCAAAAAATGACCGATGTATTGCAAAATCAATTCGGTCTGAAGCCTAAAAATCAGGGATACATGTACTCGTCTCCTTTCCCGGAATGGTACCAAAGGGTATCATTGCCGAATAGAGTCAAGGTGCCTACAGAATTTACTAAATTCTCAGGACAAGATGATACTAGCACTGTGGAACATATAGCTCGATATCTGATGCAGCTTGGAGAGGCTTCGGCAGATGAGGCTTTCAGAATCAGATACTTTCCTTTGTCACTGACGGGTCCAGCTTTTACATGGTTTGCTTCTTTGCCTGCTCAGTCGATTTGTACTTGGAAAGACCTGGAACAGAAATTCCATGCTCATTACTACATTGGCAGTACCGAGAAAAAGTTGGTTGATTTGACCAGCTTGAGACAGAGGAATAATGAAACACCTACGGAGTTCCTCAGGAGATTTAGGGAAACAAAGAGTATGTGCTTTTCTCTGAACATACCTGATGATCAACTGGCTGGTATGGCTGTAGCTGGCATGTTGCCTGCTATTCGGGAGAAGCTGTTCGGGATGGAGTTTGATGATCTGGGCCAGTTGTCGCACAGATTGGCCTTGATGAGTAACCAGGCATACGGTTTCAAGAAAGATGTCAGATTTGCTAAAAATAATGATGTAGCTGACATCTATAACCAATTCCTTGAAAGAGCAGATCAAGAAGATGAGTATGAAGATAGCGAGGAGATAGCCGCAGCAGAGATAGTGTGGAGCAAGGAACCAGTTACAATGACTCAAAGATGGATCAAACAGATGAAGGGAACATATGATTTTGATGTGACTAAGGCGGATAAATTGTTTGAGTTCCTGGTGAAAGAAGGCCGAATCAAATTGCCAGAGGGGCATTCTATGCTTCGGCCCGATGGAGTGAAAGATAAGAGATACTGTGGGTTTCATGATAGAAATTCTCATTCCATTAATGAATGCAGAGTCTTTAGGATGAAGATTCAGAAAGCTATCCAGGAAGGACATCTGAAATTCGACAACAAGATGAAACTGGACAGTAACCCTTTCCCTCAGAATATGATCGGGTTCTCGGTTAATATGGTGAATGCTGTTCCATCTGGAGAAAAGGGAAGATTGAAAGTTTTAACCTCAAAGAAGGCAAGACAGGATGGTTCAGTTGATCCCACTCGGCAGATCACAATTGAACAGATTCGCCAGAAAGATCTTCGGTTCCCGAATAGCCGGTTTGAAGTGGGAGAATCCTTTAAACCTAGAGTTACTACACGTATTCTCCTCAACAAATGGCAGCGTCAGCAAGAAAAGGAGCGTTTTCAAAGGCGTGAATACGAGGAGGAGAAAAGAAGGCGCGAAGAAGAAAGGCTTGAGGAAGAACAAGAAGAATATATCCGAGAACGGGAACGTGCGCATTGGGGGTGTGCATTCTTCAGACACTGTTGGAACGAGGGTTTAAAGCTGCCTACGAGGAATAACTGTCCTGAGTGCAATAATGGGTATGTCGAACATAGGCAAAATGTTGCCAATCGCCGATCTGTCCATGAAAGAATTGGTAGGATGCATCCTAGTGATGATCGGCGTTTTGATGATCAACCAAGAAAGAGACATGCTGATTACAGATGGGTTGATCATGAGGAAGAAGATCGTGAGTATGTTTGGCAGAAAGGACAGTGGTGCCCACCTGGTTTGAGGAAGAGCCAGAAGAGAAGAGTACAGCGCCTGAGGAATCGGGAATTGAAGCAAGCAAAGG
The DNA here is from genome assembly GCA_033239725.1 of Echinochloa phyllopogon. Classification (NCBI taxonomy): domain Eukaryota; kingdom Viridiplantae; phylum Streptophyta; class Magnoliopsida; order Poales; family Poaceae; genus Echinochloa; species Echinochloa phyllopogon. The sequence goes on along the minus strand of BTCW01000014.1, from coordinate 5,194,654 downwards.
TCAAGGTGAAATCAATATGGCTCCCAAAAGACAGGCCTGACGAACATAGTCATTCGGCTCCTACATGTATGGTATGTTTTCTGCCGAATGAATTCATGGCTCCAGCTAACCAAATTGTACAGGAAGAAATATTGCCCGATATAGATGATGCCGAACAATTTGGGTTAATGGCACAATTGATGTTGAACAAACAAGCTGTTTTTGAGAAGCCAACCCAGAATCGGCACATGAAGCCACTGTACTTGAAGGGATATGTTAATGGCAAACCATTGACCAAGATGTTTGTCGATGGAGGAGCTGCTGTCAATGTAATGCCATATACCACATTCAGGAAGCTTGGGATGGGCCCTAGAGATTTGACACCAACGAGCATAATTCTGAATGATTTTGCTGGAAATCCTTCGGACACCAAGGGATGCGTGCACGTTGATCTGATGATTGGGTCCAAGACTCTGCTTACGACTTTCTTTGTCATTGAGGGCAAAGGGGCATATAGCTTGCTGCTTGGAAGAGATTGGATTCATGCAAATTGTTGTATTCCATCTACTATGCATCAACAGCTTATTCAGTGGATAGATGATGAGGTGGAGATTGTCCAAGCAGATGATTCAATAAGCGTGGCAAATATGGAACCAGCTTTCTGGGAATATCAAGGCATAGATTGTTTCTCAGGCAAAGACTGGGGAGAAGGTCCTGTGGCACCAGCCAGCAGTGATCAGCAGCCGATCGAAGCAGTCGGCTCTCATAGTAATTTTTGATGGAAAATCCGATTGATGGAACTGATGGAAAATTAGGACGTGGATTTGTGTCGGCCGATAAATTAGAAGAAGTGGACATTGGAGATGGTGACAAGCCAAGGCCGACATTTATCAGTGCTAACTTGGATTCGGTTTTCAAAGAAAAGTTGGTGACATTGTTAAAAGAATACAAGGACTGCTTTGCTTGGGATTATTCGGAGATGCCCGGTCTAGACCGTTCTATTGTTGAGCATCGGTTGCCAATCAAACCTGGATACAGGCCTTACAAGCAACCACCCCGAAAAATCTACAAGGAAGAGGTGTTGGCCGATGTGAAAAAGGAGATTGAAAGATTACTAGATGCAAATTTCATTCGGCCATGTAAATACGCGGATTGGATCTCTAATATTGTTCCTGTCTATAAGAAAAATGGAAAAATGAGGGTTTGCATAGATTTTAGAGACCTAAACAAGGCTACACCCATGGATGGATATCCAATGCCTATTGCTGATTCATTGGTTGATGCTGCTGCTGGATACAAAGTGCTCAGTTTCATGGATGGTAACGCAGGATACAATCAGATTTATATGGCATTGGAAGATATAGTAAAGACAGCTTTCAGGTGTCCTGGACACATAGGGTTGTTTGAGTGGGTTGTCATGACTTTTGGATTGAAAAATGCCGGTGCAACTTATCAAAGGGCTATGAATTATATTTTTCATGAGTTGATCGGCAAGATTGTGGAAATATATATTGATGATGTGGTGATCAAGTCGTTGGATCATGAGTCTCATTTGGCCGACATAAGGAAAACTCTAGAATGCACCAGGAAACATGGGCTTAAGATGAACCCGAACAAGTGTGCTTTTGGAGTTTCGGCTGGAGAGTTTCTGGGATTTTTGATACATGAAGGAGGAATAGGAGTTGGTAAGAAAAGCATGAAGGCAATTGATGAAATTGTTCCTCCAACTAATCTCAAAGAGCTACAATCACTGCTTGGCAAGATAAATTTTGTGAGAAGATTCATATCAAACTTGTCACAAAAGGTGTTGCCCTTTTCCTCACTGTTGAAAATAAAAAAAGATCAAAAGTTTGTATGGGGTGACGAACAACAGAAGGCTTTTAATGAAATAAAGGAGTACATGAAGAAGCCACCAGTATTGGTACCTCCACAATTGAACAAGCCTTTCAAGTTGTACGTGGCGGCCGATGCCCAAACTATTGGATCGGCCCTCATTCAAGAATTTGAAGGGAAAGAAAGAGTAGTTGCATACCTTAGCCGAAAGTTACTAGATCCAGAGACAAGGTATTCGGCTATAGAGAAGCTTTGCTTATGTGTTTACTACTCCTGTACAAAATTTCGGCACTATTTACTGCATGCCGAATGCATTGTGTATTCAAAGTTTGATGTGATAAAACACATGTTGTCTATGCCAATTTTGAACGGAAGGATTGGCAAATGGATTTTAGCTTTGTCTGAATTTGAATTAAGGTTTGAATCGGCAAAGGCTGTTAAGGGACAGATTATTGCCGACTTCATTACTGAACATCATGATACATCGATAAATTTGCTCGACATCGTTCCTTGGGTGTTATTCTTCGATGGATCTTCTTGCAACAAAGGTGGTGGAGCAGGTATCTTATTAATTTCACCCAAAGGAGAAACATTTGAGTTTGCTGTTCCCATTCAGTCTGCTGTTACTAACAATCAAGCTGAGTATGAGGCATTGCTCAAAGGGCTCCAATATTTGAAAGAAGCAGAGGCCATTGCGGTTGAAATTTTTGGAGATTCAGAATTGGTCATAAAACAATTGAATGGTGAATATGAGTGCAAAAATGATACCTTGAGGAATTACTATGAAGAATGCAAAGAAATATTGAAGAGTTTTCGGTCAGTAATTCTACAACACATTCCTAGGGGGGATAATGGAGAGGCAAATAGATTGGCCCAAAGTGCATCAGGTTATAAAGAGCTTCGAGAAGTTTTTGCTAATGATGTATATGCGTTCAGGAATAATCTGGCAGAGGATGATTGGAGAAAAGAGATTGCCGATTATCTGGAGAATCCATCCCGAAAGGTTTCTAGAAAGCTCAGGTATAAAGCTTTAAAGTTTGTTCTTCTTGATGATAATTTGTATTATAAATCCTTGGATGGGGTGCTGTTACATTGCTTAAATCATGAAGAAGCAAAAAGGCTGATGAGTGAAGTACATGATGGGTTGTGTGGAGCACATCAATCGGCCTATCGAATGAAGTGGATTATTAGAAGAACTGGATATTACTGGCCGACAATGTTGGAAGATTGTTTTGAATATTATAAGGGATGTCAAGACTGTCAGAGATTTGGAAACATTCAGAGAGTTCCAGCATCGGCTTTGAATCCCATTATCAAGCCATGACCATTCAGAGGATGGGGAATAGATTTGATTGGTCAAATAAATCCTCCATCTAGCAAGGGGCATAAGTTTGTGCTTTTGGCAACCGATTATTTTACCAAGTGGGTTGAGGCAATTCCATTAAAGAAGGTGACGTCGGAGAATATGGTTGAATTTGTTAAAGAACATATCATTTACAGATTTGGGATTCCTCAAACAATCACCACAGATCAAGGGGCTCAATTTACATCTTCAGAGTTCAAAGATTTTGCTGAAAGTATGGGCATCAAATTGTTAAATTCTTCTCCTTATTATGCCCAAGCTAATGGTCAGGCAGAAGCTTCTAACAAGATTATGATTAAAATTATACAGAAGAAGATTGATCAGAAGCCGAGAAAGTGGCATTCGGTACTCAATGAGGCTTTATGGGCTTACCGAATGGCTCCACATGGAGCTACACAGACGTCTCCTTATGAGTTGGTGTATGGGCATCATGCTATTTTGCCATGGGAGATACAATTAGACTCAAGAAGAATAAAGTTGTAAAAGGATTTAAGTTCTAAGGATTATAAAGATTTAATGATGGACGAATTAGAAGATTTGCATATGATTCGTCTCAGGGCCTTGGAGAATATTGAGAAGAACAAAATGCGAGTTGCTAAGTATTACAACAAGAAGGTGAAGGTTAAGCAATTTACAGAAGGTGATCTAGTTTGGAAAGCGATATTGCCGATTGGAACCAAATATGCAGCATTCGGCAAATGGTCTCCAAATTGGGAAGGTCCTTTCAGAGTGGTTAGATGCGTGCCTGGAAATGCATATATTTTGAAGACATTGTTGGGAGAAGAATTTGCTTCTGCTATAAATGGAAGATATTTGAAGAGGTATTATCCCAGTATTGAGATCGATCGATGATTGATATATCAAATTGCCGAACAGCCGATATTCGGGAAGAAATCGCCTTCAGAACAAATGTTGACAGAAAAGGAAAATGGCCAGTACTGAATGTATTGCCCTTAGCGCAAAATATGTTACATCAAGAGTTCACGCAAAAGATAAGTTTTATTGCCGAAATTCCATAAATCCCTAGTACAAACTACTGAAAGAGCCTGTTCAAAACAGACTGGGGATGAATGGAATCGGCAATGGCAGTGCCATGGCCATCAAGACGATCAATGGAAACATCAATGTCGTCGATGTCTTCTGGGTTGTTGTTGGCAAAACCAACCGGCATTCTGGAATAGTCGGTGCCGGTGTGCATCGACATAGCGACGAGACCCGCAGCGACGCCCAGGCGAACGCCATGAGAGGCTACTTCATCGACACGACCTGCCACCGCGCCAAGGCGTGCCTCGGGTGTGTCCCCTTGGGCGTTCACCTTGTCCGCCAGCTCCTCCACCAGCGCCTTCAATCGATCGAGTTCAGCATCACGCGCTGCAAAGTCACAAGGGGATGACAGATTAGTATCATTTGGAGGACGAGAATTGAGATTGAGCAGATTGCAGGACTCACCATCAATGACTTCAAGCAGCTGCTTGCGCTCGGCCTGCCATTCGAGGTCCGCAATCCCGGCTTGCTTGGAGATGATCTCCAGTTCGCGACGAGAGTCGTCGCGCTCCGCCTTGAATCGGCGAGCATCGCCGTCTGAGTAGCGGAAGTCGTCCGATGAACGAGTCCGATTGGACGAACTCGAGGAGTTGGACGCCGCAGGAGCAGCGGCTGGAGCCGCAACTGGCGCACCAGCGCCGGCAATCCATTGGATTACCCTGAAAGAACAAAGAAGATTCGTTAGGAAAGAGAAAGGAAATCTCGAGAAGAACAGAGAGAAGCAAGCAGCCAATTACCTGCGGCGAGCGCCGGCGCGACTTCCTTCGGCCTCATCGACGGCCGGGCGCCTCCTGTTGTTGTCGGCCATTGGAAGTTCCTCGGAGTTACTGTGGATGGGGAAAAGAATGACTTGAGTCGGCAAGAACTTGGAAGACGAAGAACTTGGTGAAAGACTGTGGGCTGCCTGGGTGTTTATTTATAGAACCCGCAGAGGAAATCGTGGCCAAAGATCGTGGCGCGTATTCCGAGGAGTTCGGAAGGTGGAAAGGATTCTCCAGCCGATCGGTTCTCATGTCGTTTTGGATTCTTATCGAGTCGTATTCGGCTTTGACTGGATGAGATTCGGCTATGTCATAGTTGAAGCGTTTTCGGGTCTGATGCTATTAAAATCAGCTTTGCCGAATGAGTTACCCACAATGGAGAGAAAGCAAAAGATTGGTGAAACTACAAAGTCGGTAAGACATTCGGCTAATTAAGTATTCAATACAACTACACACCCAAGTACTTGGAGATTACATCTTTAGCATCAGATATCATTCTATTAATGGTCTCCAAAAGATTTTTGCCTGCTTCTTGGGATTTTGTCAGAGCAGAGAGCTTCGTTTTGAGCTGTTTATCTTCAGTTAGAATTGCCGATGCTTCCTTTCGTATCCTTTCTGTCAGATCAGGGAGTTCGGCTAACTTCTTCTCGTCAGCTTCGATTTCGGCTGACAGGACCCTCAGTTCGGCTTCTAGTTCAGCTTTTCTGGTCTTCTTCAGATCAAGTGTTGACTGCAGTCTAGCTGACAATTCTTTGTTACTCTGAGCTTGAGTATGCAGATCTTTCAAGGATTGCTTAGCTATGGCTCTTCTTTGCTCTAAAGCTGGTTGTAAAGATTGACCTTTCAGAGCCTGTCTGACTGCAGCAAATTGTTGATCTAATTTAGAGATTGGTTCCAAAGAAGCTTGAATGTCAACGGGAAGGTTGTGTTCAATGGGCTCGAGCATATCTCTCAGAAGATCAGCATCCTTGACTTGATCCTGGATGTCTTTGTGCAGAAAGGAGAAGATTTCCTTTAATTTTGCCTGGATTTCTTCTGATAAGGTCTGACTAGAAGAAATTTCCTCTGCTTGTTCGGCAACAAGATCATCCAAGGGAAATGAATAGCTGGGTGATGAAGTTATTTTCTCCTGGAAAAAGATATTACCGAATTAATGATTATCCATTGAATAAAGAACTGGAGAGACTGAGAAATTATCTCTACCTCATTCCTAATCTCTTGGATGGAGAGAGAGGGCGGCTCAAGCTCAGGCAAAAGTTCTTGTGTGTCATGCTGAGGAGAGCTTGGAAGGTTCTTTGGTGGAGATGAGGCTTCTGGCTGAGGTACATCAGGTAGAGCTGAAGCTGGTTCTTGATGAAAAGGGGAGCTATCCGAAATTGGATCCATTGAAGGTTGCTCTGTGATTGAAAGAAAGTTAGTGCCGATGAAAAGGAATTTCTAAAGGACAAGATGGTGAAAAATTTTACTGATCACTGAAGCATCGGCAGGTCCTGTGCTAATGGCCAATTGTTGTGATTTGGCCTGAAATCATAAAGGAACAGAAATAAGCAGAATGAAATTAGCATTTTTACTCGAGGAAGGAGAAATTTGACCTGTGCAATTGTTTTGCTGCTTGTTCTTTTCTTCTTTATAGATGAAGGGGCAGTTAGAGAAGAAATTTTTCTCTTGGCAGCAGGTGGCGCAGCAAGAGTTGGATCCAGGTTGGCAGGCCTAGACATTATTTGAGCCAAAGAAGGAGAGTGATGCCCCAGAATAGATATTGGGCCTGCAGTATTATATGCAATTGCTCTGGCCAGAGGGGCAGGGACTATGTCCTGCAAGATAACAGAGTTAAAAGTCGATGAAAGAGGATGTCAGTGGAAAAACAAATGGATTATAAGCATGTTTACCTCTGAATTCGGCTGATAGTCAGGCATCAAATCAAGGCAGAGAGGGTAGACTGGCACATTAAAGATGTGATCATGAACTTCTTGCCACCAAAGAATGAAAGAAGGATGAGCAAGTGCTGTTGGCACAAAAGGTTCGATCTGATAGATGGCTGCACAACACTTATAATCAAAAATTCTTCTTGTTTCTGTGGAGTCTTTGATGATCTGCCTAGGCTTGAGGAATTCATGAAAGAATAATCTTGGGGGCACTTGGCCACATCCTAATTGCCTGGCTACTATATTCGGCTGGTAATATTCATATGAACTTTGAACCAGCCTTCCTCCACAAAATTCGGCTGGTAAGATGCAAGGCCGAATAAAAGTGTTAAAAATTGCTGTGGACTCTGCATCTATGCATCCAGTCTCGAAGCTGAATTCACAAGGAAAAGTGAGACTGTCATTGTCCAAGTATAGGAACCAGAGGGGATTGGCAAAGCCTTTGAAGAAAAGTTCAAACAGTTCTCCAATGCTCTTGTTGATAGCAATAGTGGAGGCTGCTTCCCCATAGGTTTGACAGCCTTTGATGCTCTGGGCTTCTGCTTCCTGGTAATTGACTGAGGGGAAGTGTCGGCTGTTGAGGTCAATGGAGACAATTTGGTGCATGTACAATTGCAGCCACATCTGGACGAACCACCAGGGACCATTGACGCAAGAAATTTTCTTGTTGGTGTGCATCTGATAGATGGTTTGATGGAGCATGTGATAGACACTTCCCAAAAGGTATTTCCCAAGAGGGATAAGTGTGCCTGCAGCCAGGTCTTCGGCCATTACTATGTGATTCAGAGTTGGCTCATTGGCTTTGCCGCAGAAAACAAATCTGCACAACCACATATTCAGAAAGGCCCTGTATTCAACATCAGTCAGAGGACCATCATGCATGTAAGTCTGGATGTATTTCTTATAGCCGACTCCAGTCTTCACCCCTGTCTGTTTGGAAGAACCTTTGTACCTGTATGGGTGTGTTGTCCCTGTAATGTTCAGGCCGGTTATCATGTAGACATCGGCCAGGGTTGGAGTCATTGGTCCATGACCAAAAAGAAAGGCGTTCATGCCATTGGACCAGAAGTGACAAGCTGCAATCAGGAGATTTTCATTCTTGGGTGTTTCGGCTAGAGATAGCTCCAAGCAATGAGAAATACGAAGACTGTCCCAATTCTGCGTCTGGGGGCTTTTATCTTCAAGAATCCTTTTGTACCAGTTTCTCCAGCCAGCGATTGGGGGCAGAGGCCAGTTTTTGAATGAATCCTGCCATTCGTGAGGTCCCGATAGTGAAGTTTTGAAAGGGATCCTTTGAGACTCGGCCGCAATAATTTCGGAGGGATCTGGATTCCCTGAGGGGCCGAGGAAGAAAGATGCGGATTGCTCCTCCGTAGGGGTCAGGATTTCAGTGGTCAGAGCCTATTGAGGACGGAAGAAGAGCGATTCGGGGATTCAAAATGCAGCTTCAAAAGAGTAATGCCGAATATGATTGAAGAAAACGGAACTTACTTGAAGAATTTGATCCTGGTTCGCCATTTGAAGATCGGAGCTTGAAAGATTCGACGAACTAGGGTTTGAGTTTGAGAACGCACTCTGAGGATTTGGGAGCAGAAAACGGATGTCGAGCGGGCTCAGCCTGGAAATGTTGGGGATTCCTGGTCAATTCCGAGATAAAAGTATCCTTTATCCCGAAATTGAAGGGGCATGTGTTGACACCAAAAATTAGCACCAGGAAGAGGCTGACATGTGAGCCGGATTTGGTGGAAGGATGCCATTCGGCTAAAGGGCTTTCTCTGAAGCATTCGGCAAAAGATGCTCTGCGGTCGGGAACGCGTCGCCATTCGGCTAAGGGGTTTTCTTTGAAGCATTCGGCAGAGATACTCTGTGGTCGGGAATGCGTCATCATTCGGCAGAGGCATCGTTCCGCAGGAGAAGAGTGGTAGCGTTCGGGAAGACATGATGACGTGGATCAATATAAGGAAAAGGCCGGTTCGAACAAGGAACGCAATATGGGCACGAAGATTCGTCATTTATTTTTAGAAACAAGTATTATAGTCGTGTCCGACTAGGAGTTGTATCAAGACCTGGGTATAAATATAAACCCATGGCAATTGTAATGGAACACAATCAATCAATCAATACAACAAACCGGCCCCGTGCCAACATCGAGTCCTTTAGTCGAGTCGTCGAGTTCTTCGAGAGGAGTCATCGATCCGTCGACCTCCGTAAGTACCGGCAACCTTGTATCATGCTTAGTATCATGCGGTGGATTTAAGCTTTGATGCAAGTAGTCTTGTTACCATGCTTAGTATCATCCGGTGGATTTAAGTTGTGGTCTCAAGAAGGTTCCTCTGTTAGGTCATGAGTCATGCGGTGGGCTAAGATCTAGTATGGACCAAGTTATCGGCTCTGTTAGATTTCGGCAAGATCTAACAGATTCATTAAGTTACCCCGTGTTGCTTCGTTTTTACTTTGTCTTTAATTCATGCAACACACCTTTGCCCAATCTAGATCGGCTAGAATCGGCTTTGCTTTACGGTGCAACGACTTATCCCCTCATAGCCGAATCCGAAACCGATCTAGGTTGCCACGTGTCGCGGGTTCGAGCTTGTCGGCATTGTGTAGATCTTGACAGAACCGGGTATCATGCGGTAGATGCAGGTTTTTGGGTCGTCTTAGAGCTAATCATCCGGTGGATTAGAATTCGATTCGATCTGATAGATTTATCTTTACCGATTAGGCTTGTTCCTTCGCCATGGACCCCGATTCGGCTAAATAGCCGCATTCGGTAGTGCTCTCACGAGTGAACGTGTGTTCGTGGGTTTGCATTGGACAATGAATGCTTTTAGCCTTTCACGATTAGATTGTATCATGCGGTGGATTGATCTAATCTGATTGGTGGTGTGACCTCAAACGAGTTGTATCATGCGGTGGATTAACTCGTTCGTTGTCGCGCTTGACGGGTGCTGCTTTCGGCCTATGCATTCTTGTTTCAATGTAAATTCGTGACTGTGTTGTGGGTTCGTAATTAAACATTGAATGCTTTTAGCTTTTCATGGTTAGATTGTATCATGCGGTGGATTGGTCTAATCTGATTAGTGGTGTGGTCACAAACAAGTCGTATCATGCGGTGGATTAACTTGTTTGTTATCATGCTTGACGGGTGCTGCTTTCGGCCTATGCATTCTTTGTTTACTGCGAATTTATGATCATGTTTCACCCTTTTATTTATCTATCATGCTCTGTTTCTCGTTAATCGGCTATGAGTACGTGTTACAATGTTCATTCGGTTGAAAGCCGATCTTTCGTCATGCTTACGTCACGCATTCGGCAGTACGCTCCTTGTGTGCCTTGCCGATTGCCGAATGTGGTTTTAACTGCCGACAGATAGCTTGTCCGTAGCTATATGTCTCTTGAGATTGGCTTCAACGCCGCAAATATGGAACTGTCTGGTCTCACCCGGCACGTTCCAGGTTTTGATCTAAACCTTTTTGTCCCTTTGTTAGTTTTCAGGCAAACTGACTGGCACGCTTCCGGATTCAAAAGCCCGGGCCACGTGTGAAGCCAGCTAATTCGGCTTGCTGTGTGCTTGGCGTGAGGTGCGGATTTTACGTCAACAGACAGAACTGAAATGCTGATGCACTCGGTGAGTATCAACAACAAATGGAACATCTCTCCAGGCTGCCAATGTATCACCTCTTATTTACTGGGCGGGAAGGAAAACAAAAGACCCAATAAGGCTAAGACATCATGATCAGAGATAAAAATTGAATTCAGTCTCATGGAGGACACAATCACAGGCCGGCAAGCATCGACCACATTACGGACAACTGCCAAGAATTCCAGGAGGGGATCGCGAATACAATGAATTGACAAACCTGATCCACACAGAACAAACTATATGGATACCAAGTAACCGAAACATGGCGTGAAATCTTAGCTTCCTTCAACAGTGCCAGGGTTGAGAAACTTGAATTGCAGCAGTTAAAAAACCGTCACAAGTACTTCAGGGCCTGCTATACTACCATGAACAAACTTCTTAACTACACTGGATTTGGTTGGGATGATGATGACAAAATGATAAAAGCCTCTGATGAAAAATGGGAGGAGCTTATTGAGGTATATTATTATCTAAGAAAATTTCTGTTACGTGACTTTGCTAAATTCTTTTGTTCAGCTCATTATTTTAACAAAAAATTAACACATTGCAGAAAGACAATTCAGTCCAAGAATACCGTGAGAAGGTGTGGCCTAGTTGGCCAGATCTTCAAGAGATATGTGCAACTTCAACGGCACAGGGGACCTGTGCAACATCAAGCAAAGGGAAAGGTGTAAATTTATCAAGCAAGACTAATATAATTGATCTGAATGAGGAAGCTGAAGTGCAGGAAAATGAATCCACTGACAAGCATGTTAATCAAGTAGTTACTCCAAGCAATTCTAGTCAAAATCAAAAGACGATAGACAAAAAGATTAAGTCATCTCATGCAAGTGCAAATAAGCCTCAAGATAATCCTAGAGGACAAAAGCGCACAGCTGATGATGCTGTAAATGCGATAGGTAGTCTTGCTGATGCAACTTCCACAATAGCAGAAATGAAGAAAAGAGCAGCCCTCCAGGAGGAAGCATATTCAGTGAAAGCGTGCATGGAAATACTAAAGAGTATGAGTGATGTTGACCCCAACAAGAAAGTAAAGGCTGCAGCAACATTTACTAATGTTGAACAAAGGGGAGTCTTTGTTGAGATGGATGACGAGATGCGCGCTCTATGGATACAGGGACTTTAGATTTATGAATTAGAAACTTAGTTTATGATCTTCAGATTACATTTAGTTTATTAATGAAGACTATAAGCATTTTATTTTGAGTTTGTATTGGAACAATTTGTATTAATTTTGATTTCCAAATGATTGATCTCTTTGCATTTCATAATCAGTTTGCTATGGAGAATCATCGAATGGGGAAAGTAAGAGAGAGAGTGGGAGAGAGAGAGGGGGTACTGATGACGGACTGATCTCTGTGACAGATGAAAAAAGCATGTTCTACTTTTCCACCCAAACGAGATTTTACCAAAGCTCGTTTCGTACTCAGTTCAATCCAAACGAGATTTAAATAAAACACACGCTAACCAACTAACTAATCTAAAACTTGTTTTCCTAAAATTCTGGCTAAAACGCGTTTAGTTAAAATGTGTTTTTATTTTAGAGATCCAAACAACCACTAAGGAAAATGCACACACAAGACCTCAAGTATCTGATATTTTGACAACAAATTACTTCCTAAATTCTTATTCTAACTACATACTTTGCCACTTGCACGTTTTTGCTGGAGTCCAATATAAAACTCGCCATTAAGCAGTTGCTCACTGTTTTGTGCGGAACTACTCCAAGGGCAGTGTAGGGAGCCCACAGGAATTCCTATTCCCTATAGAAGGATTCGCATAACTTAAGCAATTCAAATCTCCAAGTCCCAAGATTCGCTCACCATCAGTGACAACAAAATAAATATGTTCCTCTCGGGCCAGTTCCTTACCTCTAGGATCTTCCCCCTGAATGCACCTCCGGTCAGTCCAAATCCCATAGATAAATGGAAGGCAATACGAGTCATCCAAACAGCTGCCATACAAGTCATCCAAACAGGCAAACAGCAGCCGCCCCCGCGGCCGTATGTATTGATCCATTCCTCCGTCGTCCCATGATCATAAGCCCATATTTCCCTCAATTTCTAAACCCGCACAGCCTCAAAATCACCCCTTCCCGTGAGCTCATGTTGCCTCAATAGCTGGCAAGGTTGTGGATTTGATCCGTCCGTGACAGACAACGCAGGGGGAGAGGATCGGTTCAACAATCAACTTGTTCGTCCAAGTTCATTTTGCTAGTTTAGTTTTTTTTTGCTAGTTTAGTTGGTAATGACTATAGTTCTGCATGACTAATCCTGAAATTGTGGAGGCATAATTCTGCTTCTGCATGACTAATTGTGGAACGGACCATGTGTTTGTTCCGATGGGCTGGGCTGGACTGGACAGGTGAGGTCGGGGCCCAGGCAGGTGGGCTCCCGGCTGCTGGGCCGTCCCACCCAGGTTCTTTTTTTGTAGTCGGGCTGTCCCTTTTTCATGGGCTTTTATGGGGCCTTCGCTGCATTGTGTTATACAGGTTGCGGCCTGGACGGACGGACGGGATGATTCCCGACTCCACGCGGCGCGCGAGAAAGCACCAAAAAGCGCGGAAAGCAAAAACGCCACCTTCTCCTACCTACCTGCCTCTTCCCGTCCGCATCGGTTTCGGCCTCCCCTCCTCCCGCAGGCCCTAGCTCAAGCGTGGATAGTTGCCACCACCGCTCGCTTTCCTCATCGGTTTCGGCCTCCCCTCCTCTACTTATATTGGATTTTGATCCAGCAAATCCACCCAATCACAAACGAAAACCCAGGAGTGATCCGTAGTCCGGGATGCCGTCCGGCGGCTGGCATTTGGTTAGTCTTCACGATGCCAGTTTGCATCCGCCTGCGCTTGACGACGACGACGATGCTCTTGGGCAAGGTCAAATCCCTTGGGTTCTTCTCGAAGACACAGCCTACGTCGCCGACCGCCGCAACGCCACCACCGCCACAACGGATTCCAAGTTCGGCGCGCAGATCCAGGTCACCTTCTGCTTCGCCCGCCCGCCGCGCGTCTCCTACCTCTGCGTCTTCTGCAGCCGCCGCCCCGCCGGCGCCAAGGAGGCGGAGGTCATCGCCATGGAGCCCCACATCCTCTGCACTGATGCCAACCTCGTCCTCCTCCGCATCTTTCTCAGCCCTGACAAGGAACTAATCTTTGATTCCGACCTCTACATCTACCGCCCCGCCGGCGATGGGGGCCCCTCGCTCACGCTGCTCAAGCGCCCCCCCGGCGACCGCATTTTCCAGGCCTCTCAAGTTGGTGTCCTGAGCTCCCACACCAACCACCGCGACGAGAGCAGCGGCCTCTCCTTGCTGCGCCCTCACCGCGCCCCCGAAGATAAGCCGTACATGGTCGCTGCTCTCTGTGATGATCATGAAGAGTTGCGGCTCTGTCATGACGAGTTGCTAGAAAGCGGGCAGTACCTTCTCTATCTGTACGACTCCAAGCCCGGATCATGGACGAAATATACTGTCTCACTCGAGGACCAACAGTTCCAGAAACATCAAAAAGAGGGCTACTTTCTGCACAACACCGACAAGGTGATCGCCATAGGAGGAAAAAATGGCACCATGGGCTTTGTCGATCTCTGGCGAGGCATTCTCCTCTGCGATTTGCTTCTGGTCAAAGATAGCCCCAGGCTTCGCTACATTGAGGTTCCTCCGCCTCTCCATCCACGTGCACGGATCCAGGGTGATGGACGCCTTTGTCGAGACATTGCTGTCATGGAAGATTGCATCAGGTTCGTCCAGCAGCAGATTTTCTGGAAGCCTTGTCCACTCTATGTGGGTCAATACATCGTAGATGGTTGGATGGCTGCTACATGGAGCAGACTGATTACTAGTCCTGTGGAGGATCCTTGGGAGAGACAGCATACTATCAAGTCATCCGAGATGGACATCAGCAACCCACAGTTTGAGCTCCTCCCAAAGTTGCATGACAACGCAGGCAGGCCTCTGCCACCCTTCAAAGAGCTCAGCATATTCCAGCCCACACTCAGCTTGAAAGCTGGTGATGCTACTGTCTGCTTCATGATAAAGGTAGATATTGAGGATGACGAGGCCTGGGTCATTGATGTAGACATGTCAAATAACAAGCTGCAAGGTGTCGTTGGGTTTGATGCAACGAGGTCTGCCTGCGTCAGTTTCGCTTATCTGCACAGTGGGATATCCAAATATCTCAAGAGGGCTTCAGGTAATTATACTTTGGTGGTGCATCCTTATTTTGATTATGTGATTACATGTACAAGTCAGCAGAAAACAGTCCCGCCTCTAGATAGACTGTAATATAGTAGTATCCTTATTTGAGACATAGAATGAATGGGGGTGTTATCTAATATGCAGTAGCAAGGGGAGAATTAGCCATTGTACATTTTAGGAGGGAGTCTTATCTGATCAACTATTCTAAGCACTTCAAATTTGATCCTTTTTTAAGATACGAGGCAGACAAGGTTTCCTAGATATATGACTGAGACCCACTTGGAACTGCTGCTGGAGCAGTTTTTTAAACATTCTACTAGGCTGCTAACAAGGAATTCGTGCACCTACTTTTTACAGTATAGTTTTTAGGTAGGCTAATAGATGTTGACAAATAAATAATGATTACTCCCTCCAATCTCACATATAAGTAGTTTTAGGTTTCTCCTAGTCAAACTTGTGTAGCCTGGACTATCAATACCTAAAAATCCAAACAGTTTTACAGCATAAGGTTGATTCTTCTTGATTCATTTCAAAAAATAATTTCATAATGTACAACCTTTCTATTGGAAATAATATAATTTATAGAAATCGATAGTCAAAGCATCGCCTTGGTGGACCGCGTCAATGTCCTAAAATGCCTATATTTTTTACTGGAGTGCCCAGCATTTGAATTTTGAAATGAGTAACATAAAACTAAGATCATGGCAAGCATTTGAAAGAGAAACCAGGCATAACCAAATGTGAATTATTTCTCAAAATTGTTATGGGTGCTGATTCAGATATGTCAATGAGATAGCTTACCGTATAGATTCTTGCTGAAATATTGAAATAGAATAAGGAACTGGCAGTGCTGTTGAACAAGGCGTTTCTATTGGTCCTATTTGTTACCAAAGACTTCTTGTCAGTCGCAGTTTTTGGAACTTACCTGTTTAAATTACAAATGTAATAATATTATAGTTCAGAACATGCTCCTTACTGCAACATGAAGCGCAATATCCGGCACATAAAACAATTAATCATAGAATTGAGAAGTATGAAAGTACCTCAGTTTAACTCTAATCTATTTTCAGGCAAGGTGTGATACAGTAGAAATCTAGATGAAAATTAGCAAAGCCAGTTGCCTTTAGCTGTTTGCCATATGTGACACAGACAAGACTATTTGTCAGTGGCAGTGTTAGGAATTACCTGTTTAGATTGCAATGTAATATCATAGTTCAGAACGTACTTCTTACTGCAACATTAAGTGTAAACATAGAATTGAGAATATGAAAGCGCTTCAATAATCTATCTTGAGGCAAGGTGTGACACAGTAGAAATCTAGATGAAAATTAGCAAAGCCAGTTGCATTTAGCTGTTTGGCGTATGTGATGCCGACTATTTGAGCTTGTGGCTAGCCTTAACACTAGTGTACGAGGCAGTAAGAAAGTGTGTGAAACCAGCATTAGTGCTGGTCTCTGGGTTGAATGTAGGAGTCAGTAGTGATGTATATTTGGCAGGCTGCTGTGACGCAAGGGGGGTAAGAAGTCAACAAGTTGGTCATTTCCCATCTGATAGGTTTGCTTCGGTAGAGTGTGTGTTTGCATGTAGTGACGATGGTTTCGTAGGCGTTTTGGCGTCCAGTAATGTTGGTGGGCATGCTTGAATACCTAGGTAAGAAGGCTAGGCTAGGACCTTGTAGAGTCCTGTGGTGTTAGGGCATGCCTGGACACCCGTGACACATCAGAAACCATGGTAGGGACAAAGACAACTAAGCATCCAATGGTTATTGATTGTTTGATGATGTGGCTTACTTGGAAGCTGCATGTATTCTGTAGATGATAACAAAAAGGATTGTTTTAGTGTTTGCACACTACAAAGGCAGCATAGCAGGCTGTAGGGAATGGAGGGAAGAGTCAGGCATGTGTGTGGGGTCTAAAATTTGGTGTCTTACTATTCCTTTTCTACTCACTGAAAACATGTACTGTTTCGCTGTGTTCAGGTGCAAAGGGAAACCTGAAACGGCCAGGAGGGATGCTGCTGCTGGGATCCTCCAACAAGAAGCAGCCTGTAATCCTGAAGCCAAAGGAGCCCTGGTGCGCTGGTGGAGAAAAGCAACAGGATGCAGAAATGGAAGGCGTGACTGAGGATGGAGGTGATAACATGCTGTTGGACCTCGGGCCCACAGAATGAAGGGGTTATCAGTAGGGTGTCAGCGTTGATTACCACGTAACTGACTAGTGAGCTTTTGTGGAACAAACGCCGGACGTCGCCTGCTTTCTTACTTCATTTAATATTTATATATGTTTTATATTATGTAAGGAAGACAGTGTGTAAACTTGGTTCGGATGTTAGCTCTTGTCCCCTATTTTTTGAGTAGGACGTGAGTAGGGGTCTTACTGGAGGAAAAAAATTCGGTGTCAAGTAATTTTCTCTTCATGTATCAATGGCAAAGTAGCTGACCCATATCAAAACTCCTGCAATCCGTGACACCAAAAAAGTGAGATGGCCAATGTGCCCATTTTATTCTTCAACCCCTGCGGGTTCTGCTTTATTGCAGACCAGTGCTTCATTGGAGAGGCCGTAGCCATCAGCATTGAAAGTTGCATGCCACAGACAAGCGTTAGGTACACCATATGTACTGCAGTCGATAAATCAGGCAAATAAGTTACACACGGTATATGTATCGTATAGCATATAGAAAATATATCTGAGATTGAAAATTTTATCCACTGGAATATCAAGTAGTACACATTGTTGTACACCCTGGCTTTATCATCTTCAAAAATATTCTCCTCACACTCTTCTGGCTCCAAACACTACCAACGAAATCTGATGAACACAGCACATATATTCATGTGCTCTCCACAACTTGCAGACAATGCGCCTCTGCTGAAAACACAACTATGAGTTCAGCTTCATGTGACAACAGGACGGAGGTAGGCATTCGACAAACACATTCTATTTACTCGTATCAACAGGACGGATGCACAAACTCCCGCGCATGTTCATGCAGATCGGCGCCTTCACCATTGCGAGCGAGAGCAATGACGCGGCAACATCTACATCCCGTCCCTGCAGACGAAACCCGACGCGACCGCCGGCACAATCAGCCCCACCGCCGCCTCGCCGTCGACCCTTCGCCACGCGAACACGACCAGGCTCCCCATGCACATGTCCACGGCGAAGTTCGCGCCGACGATCGAGGAACGGCACGACCATCGCCGTCGGGGAGCGGCACGTACGCCCTGTACCTCCGCGGCAGTAGCTCCCTCGCGACGTTGGCGAGCACCACGAACGAGAAGAACCCGGCCGACAGCTCGAGGCAGCGCGCCGGCAGCGCCGAGATGCCTTCAACGCCGAGGACGGCCATGTTCCAGAAGATTAAGCGCGTAGGGGCCTTCCAGTACCCGTCGGGCCGGGGTTCTCGGCAAGATGACGCAGCCCATGGCCGTGCCGACCACCTACCCGACGAGCATGGATCGCGGTGACGTCAGCGTTTGGTGGCCTATCTTGAAGTCGTGCATCAGCTTGGCGGAGACCTGCACGAGCTGCTTCACTTTCCGCCCCATGCTGCGAAGATGAAGAGGGCAACCTTGCTGTAGTTGTAGCTCATATTCATGTCAGTGAAAGGCAGGACCTAGAAGTAAATGGAAAGTTCCATGTAAATTATTTTCGTAAATTTTCTAAAATATATGAGTGCGTACGGTGGGTAGGTACAATTTTTTTTTTTTGCGGTGAGAAAAAAAGGGAGGAGTGGACTCACATTTTTTTTGACTCTGGCACCATGAAACAACTTTTATGTCAGGTCAGGTGGGATGGCGTGAGGGTACATGGGGTTTTTGTTGGTAAAAATTATTTTTTTAAAAAGACTTTTCATTTAGCAAGGATTTGCATGTGGAAATAATATATTTTAAAATCTAATATATAAAGGTACTAGAATTCACTAACCATCAATTTAGCATCACACTAAAAACTTAAAATCATTGAAATTATATTTTCATCCCGCACATTGGTAATGAATAATTTAACAAGAATTCAGATTCAATCATCAACGATTTTCATCCCCAGGTTGCTGTCCATTGTTCACTAACCTTTCCTTGAGTCAGTGGCGCGTTTTTATCTCTTGGGATAAGGGGGTGTGTGGCGCTCCTGCGTTGTTCTAGAAAAAATCATCAAAGATTTAACATCAGATAGATTTAAACTATTATCATGCACTTGAAGCAATAATATCTACTAAGATCACAGGGGGAAATCTTTGTATATGAGGAGTACCCTACACACTTGGTATTAGTCCCGTCACATCCGACGGGTCAAACGGGTCATTCTTTGATGTGTCTATATTTTTATAATTTCAGAAAACTAAGCGCAAATTTATAGTGGTAACAGATATTTTTTAGGGCACAATAACAAACATTCAGCATCTACAGTTAGATACTCTAGGAATCTGATGGACATAAAAACAAATTAAAAGTGTAGCTAGCTTTGCTAACAATTTTCTTACTATTACAGTGGCAATGCTTTTATCAATCTAAATTACACATAGGAAACAAAGCATTACTGCACAAAAAAATATACAATTACTGAAATATGACCTGAGAATAATACAAGAGATATGAAACTATCTTGAAACTAAGCAAGCTTCAGAACTAAGCAAACCTCGTTTTGCTACCAGCCTTCCGAACACCATACTTTAGGAATCTGAATGAAGGGGAATAACTTATAAAACCAGAAGAAACTACTTCAGGGTAAAAAACCAGCAAAAAAAGAACCATACCAGTGTTAGTAATATCTCTACATGCAGTGCACCCTCTTGTCGGTGCTGCCATATTATGGGAGGATTGTTGTTAACCTGAAGCAACCCATGAAACCAACATGTCACGGTTCGTTGATATTCAATATTGTCGATATGTGGTCAGACAACTTTTGTGATCTCATGTTGAACTGGAATTAATTTGTCTCCTGTTTGGAAGGACTCAAGGTGCCTCTGGAGTCTGATACTACTATATTTTGTGTTCTCCTGTTGAACTGGAATTAATTGGGTACTGGCATTTTCTTTGGCTGCAGCTCATTTCGAAATTTTTTTGATGTTGATCGCTTTATCAACTCCCTAAAAGATGATGTTTCCATCATCAAAGTTCTTCAAAAAGTGACTACTGCCCCCGTGTGCCCCCGTGTCCGCCGCGACTACTGCTTTTCAGGTGAGGAGAGGAAGGGTTTCGGCGTCGAGTCAGGTCTCCCCCGTGCTGGGGTCGCAGTGGGGAGACGAGGCGAAGGGCAAGCTCGTCGCGCGTTGCCAGGTGAGGAGATGCAATTCGGTTTCGTTTCCATGCCTGAGAGTGTTGTTTGGTGGCACTACTGTTACTGTCCTCTGCTCGTATGGTGGAAATTTGGTCATTCATGGTTGTTTTTCTGATTAGCGTTTGAGGATGAAAGAGAAATCTGTGTATAGAAACTCTTGTAGGAAAGGTACCCTTATACAGATTAAATTGTCCATACGTACTTCTCATGATCTCATTCTTTACCTTTTTTTCACAATTTCCTTGCATATGATTTTGTGTTTCTGAAGGCTGTGACTGCAAAGCCTGAATGTGCTACATTGGACACATCAATACTTGACTGCCTACATTTAATGCATGATGGGAAATTTCTGCATATTCCTGTTATAGACAAAGGCAAGTACTGCATTTTAACAGCTAAGCAACTCCTTTTTAAATGTATATCTAACTTAAGCTTTTGGATGGAAGGACATATCTGGTCCTGAAAAGTCTGCTGATTTTGCATCCTGATCTGGTCTGTAAAGTCTGCTGATTTTGCATGATTGCTTGTGCTGACAAGTCCTAATTAGGTAGTATCCTGTTCTGGTCACACTTTCACTGATGAGTTACATGGTATTCTTAGCCTAAATGATTTAAAATGTGCGGCAATCTAGCAAATCCTATTTTTCATTGTAAATTTTGTTTCTTCTACCTTACTGTCAGTGCTATACTTCCGTGTATACTTCTGTTTGTCTGGACTTCATTTTTCAGCATACAAGGCTTAAAGAACACAAGTGGACGGATGTCAATGTTGATTCTTGGCCACTTGTATAGATTTGGCAGCAGGCAGATGGGTAAGTTTCAAAAGGGGTTCAATTTATAATTTTCCATAGTCTAAAAGAAAATGTGTGTGATCCTCCTTTGTTGTCTATACATATATTGTAGTTGTTCATGCCGTCTACAGTATGTAGTTTCAATGGTGCATAATTATTTTTGTTATACTTCAAATTTCAATGATGCATAATTAACATAATTAGCAAGGCTTTTATTTTCTTTAGAGAACTGTCAATAATACAAAGTTGCAATAACGCGAGATATCTTGGTTATATTAGAGCGCTTTTCCCATACCATTTTCATGCACATATACCTTTTCTTTTTGGCCTTTAATCAGTTTGTGATTTGGAATATTTTAGGATTTTGGGGGGTCGCAGACTATTAGGCAACAAAACGCACAATGGGAAACCATAAGTTTGATTTCAGTTTTCTAAGACTCAGAAATGCCATTTCTTTTTTCCTTATTTTCTGCTACTGTGAAAGCAATGAACCAATGATAAATTATGAATTGAGGAATGCTAAATGACTTCACAGGTCTGCAATTATTTGGTCGATAATCTAACCAAATAGTGTACAACGGGCTCACAAGGTTTGGTAGGATAGATGACTAGATAGCCATGGACTCTAATAGTCCGTGTAGGCTAGATGGCCATGGCCTGGCATGCATAAAAAATTGTCCATTTTGTTTGGCCAATTTGCGAGGCTAAAGTAATACATTGAACACATTTGTTAGGCTCAAGTAGCTTTGACTTAGCTACAGATAAAGATTTTATTATCTGTGTGGTATGGCCTATATTAGCCTGTTTGAGTGGTCAATTTAGAATTCTAATATTTGCTAATGCATGGGTGGATGTAATTTTATTGTAACTTGCTAATGTAATTATAAATTCATTGGGAAGCAGCTCTTCTAGGTACCGGCTGAGCGCCTGGTCTGCTGGATGTCCTCTAATCAGAACATGTTATTAATATTTCAGGAAATTTGTAATATGTGCCAGATCTGAAATGCTCTCCCCTTAGATTGTTTTCAGATTTTATTGAAGGAAGAAATTAATTAGCCTGCAAGACGAAATCAATGAGCCATTGCATTCCTCAACAAGCCAGGATGGTCACTAGAAGACTTCTACCATTTTCCAACACTGTTTTGTTAAATGGCCAACAGTTTTTAGTATATTTAGATAACTACATACCAGTGGGGATGAACTTGTTGGGGATTCTTTTCAAGGTGTTGCAATTATACGTACATTTTCTTGTCACTATCAAGTATTATAGATGGCTGTTTAATGATACTATTTGTGTTATATTATTATCTTCTAATTAGGAAGAGTTTTTCGAGAGGTTTTTTTACCCGTAGCAATTTATGTACATATACCTACTTGATAACAAAATATGGAAGAACAATTCAATTCCTAGATGGCATCCCACCAAAGAAAATAAGAACAAGAAGATATCATGTGTGATCAAAAAAAAAATTCCATAACCCATCCTAATAATGTTACCGTGAAGGAGTTTGGCAGGAGTACATTACTACCTAATTCTTCTTTATCTCTCTTAGGTAAATAATGCTATCTTAAAAAGTATGAATATTATAGTAATTTTCTTTAATTATATGAAATCAGATATCACCTCTGCTTTTAAACAACAAATTGAGCCATATGTTATGTAAAGAAAATCAAAGACAGCTGGATTACCAAATGGGTAAATCATCAAACAGTATAGGAGTCAAATCAAAATTTACCTCACAACAACCATCGAGATAGAGCTTGCCACTTGCCACTTCTAAGAAATATTAAATAAACTGGAAAAGAAGAAAAGAAAGAAGAGCTACAGAAAAATCATTGTTGGCTTCATTATGTGATTTACCTTGCCCCGAAGTATTTTTTTTCCTTCTCAAGCACTACACTTGATACTGCCAGAACACAATGCCCAAATCTGAATACAAATATTAAACAAATTGGAAAGGAAGAAAAAAACAAGAGCTCTAGAAGATCATAGTTAGCTTGATTATGAGATTTACCTTGCCTAAAAGTGTTTTCTTTCTTCTCGTGCACCTCATTGTTTCTCAGTACATTTACAATTTTCACGTGCGTGCTAATCAACAGCTCTATAGTCCAACTCAGTGGACCTAGAATGTCACTTGATATGTGTTTCTTATAGATCAATAGCTCTGGAATTCAAGTGGGTATCCTAGCCAACACGCTCAAGCTTCTTTTCAGCCTGCAGTCACAACAAGCGACATTCCATTGAACTACAAAATTGGAGTACTGAGTTGAGCAATTCATGCATGGAGATAGCCTTTTCAAATTCTCAAGAGCTCCATGCTGCATCCCCAAGGCTTTATTGAAGTTCACCATAATAACACGATAAATTTTCAGGTATGTTGTTACGAATGTCTAAAACACAACCTTCACCTCTCACAACAAACTCACTGACAGAAATGTCAAAAGGGAAGAAGGAATAAATATAGGTAGGCACAAATCAGATGGGATAGGAAGTGGCATTAGCATGGATGATGTTTTGCGGGTAAATTTAACATATTAGGATTTAGAAAACTATACTGTCAAGCTACTACTATTGTGTAGTATTTGGCACACTGTTTGGAACTGTGTGCCAAGTTACTGTTTGTCGCCAGCCGCACTGTAGCGCTAAATGTGGACCGTTCAGTAGCAAATTAGATGAGTTGGAGTAAGTTGCTACTGCATTTGATCTGAATCCAGCCTAATTATGCCCATTGAGGAACGCGTACAAAATTACTCCATGATTAGTATCACTCGCATTCCCAAAATGATTGATCCAATGGAATCTGTGTGAGACGAAAACGATCCGGTTCGATTGAGGGACTCGACTACGAGGAGTACTGCTCGCAAGTCCCAACGAAAAGAAACACGCCGAATGTGACGAACCGGATTCTCACCGACGAGAACCCGACTCCGTATACCCTTGAGATAGTCCCAGGAATAGCAGCTATCTCGTACAGAACTCATCTCAGTCGAATATCACATCCTTACAACGATAAAAGATCCATTACATGACATTTATATAAAACAAAGCGTCTGGTACAAGCCCTCTGGGCTAAATCGACAATGAGAAACAACTGCGCAGCGGTAGCCACAACATCAGGGACCTCTCCCCCACAGGCATCCTTGAGCGTAGCGCGCTCCCTTCAGTCGTACCATCCGTCCTGGTTGAACTTGTAGTCGGGATCCTCACCTGAGAACCCAAAGTCTGTCCCCAAGGAAATGGGACAGGTTCACGTCACCAACCATAATATGATGCAAGCTTTGAAGTGGCCTATTCTAAGGTATAGAAATAATCAAGGTTTGTGCCAGGGTTTTCCTATGCGAGCAGCAGCAATAACCCAAGTTCATCTCATCACCAACTCCTTTCCTCACATGCACATCCACTCCTCAGATCCACCCATCAGCCTCACATTTTTTCCATCGGGCTCGTCCTGCCACAGCAGGTTCCCGCAAACATTATCCACCAACACCTTTCTCTCTCTAGTCGACTCGGTGAGCTCCCTCCCCACCTTGTCTCAACAGCCTCAGCTGGACCTATCTCTCATAACCCAAATCAAGGATGAGGTAAGAAAGCAGATTCCCATGCTAGCCGGGGCTTCTCAGAAATGGGTCGTCCGTAACCGTGGACACGACTATACGTATAGTTTACACTCTGCAGAGGTGACACTCCAGGAATCCACCCGGGCTGCAAGGCTAGTCCGCAACCAACCTGAGACACAGCCCACAGCAAAGACCCTAAACAGTAACGGCGCCAATCCTGTCTCCCTGGGCTCGGGAAACATCCGATCTAACATCTACCCCAGGGTCGTGAAACCTTCCCACCGGGGCCAGTCGGGGGCCGTGGTAAATCAGGGAGATTACGCCGCAACGAATCCCCCCTACACATATCAAGCTCGATTCTCCTACAGTCTCGGCGCCGCACTAGAGTAGGCTTGCTGGAACCCTCCCCATACTGGGTAGATGGTGAGCACGGTATTTCCCAAGTCCAAAGTGGGGGCACGACTCGGTCCTTAATTATCGGTAAAGCGAGTATCTGCGTCATAAGCGATCCGCCGCAACGGTCCGCAATTGGCACCCATAACAGGTATTCCCGCCCAAACTCCTCAAGTAACCAAGTATCCAATATCCATGTACCCGCAACAGGTACTCCGTAGGGACTGCCCGAGTGCAGCCCCTCTGCACCTCGATCAACGATCGAGTTGTTATTACTCGCTTACACCGCCTAGCTGCACTACTCCTCCCAAACCACCCACAACTCACGCCAAGAGGATCAGATCACAACCATCCCAACACATGCATAGCATAGCATATTTCATAAAGTGAGTAGTAGGTAGCAAGGTAACAGGATAATAACAAAGGCAGTGCAGGTTTATCATGCGAGTAAAGTAAAGCGCTAGCATAGTAGTTTGCATGTCTAATAGGTATTTCAAAGATGGTCGGGCGTGAACCTGGGCAAAGGTCTTCGTCCTTGTCAAAGCAGTTGTCGTAGTCGACCGACTCCTCCTGACTCTCCGGAGCTCCTAAGGTTGCGTAAAAATAAAATAAGGCGCGACTACTAGCAAAGAAACACCGAACAGTGATGAAAGAAATCTCAAATAACACCAAACTCTATACTAACGCGTAGGTCATGATTTTAGAAAAATATAGAAACTGGTTTCATATTTTTCTGAGCTACAATTGATTTATTATTAATTTTTGAAGTTTAAATCATTTTCTAAAAATATTAAATAATTTCCGAAAAAGAAAAACAGATAAAAACTAGCCTGCTGACGTCATCATGACGTCATGCTGACGTCAGCAGTGGGGTCCGCCTAGGATGACGTCAGCAGTGGGCCCTGATGACGTCAGCGTTGACTGGTCAACGGTCAACGGTTAGCTCTGGTCAGTGGGCCCCATGTGTCAGTGACTCACAGAGTATGACAAGTGGGCCCCATACGTCAGCGCAGTTAAAAGAAAAAGAAAAAGATTAAACGCTGGTTGGGCTGGAATTGGGCCGAAAGTGACTGGGCCAAGATAGTTTAGGGGTGTGAAACAGACTTAAACGCGAACTTTAGGCCCACGAAGGGGTGGCTGCTGGTGCTGCTCCGGTGGACCATGTCCACCGTGAACCGAGAGTGCGGTTCACGTGAGCCGGGTGCACGGGATCGATCTGTGGCCGGTTCGGGATCGTTTGTGCGCGGCTGTGTGGCGTGCGGGTGTGGTCCAGCGTGTGGCCACGCCACGGCGCGACGCGAGCGTGCACTGGCGCGCGCTGGAGCACAGCCGGCGGTGAGGATCGACGGCGAAAGTTGCCGGAGATGGTTCGGCTCGGGTCTAGGACGACCGGATTAGCTCGGCTAGGGTTTGGTGACCACGTTCGTCAAGGAAAAGGCCACGATTTGGCCGGGCTTTGGGCCTCCCGACGCAAACGGCGGCGACGGGGCCATGGCGCCACGGCGGCCGGCGGTGTTCGTGCGGACTCAGGTGGCGATCGGCTCGGCTGGGGAGGATTTACGCGCGCGCGCAGCTCCAGTGAGCTTCGGGACGCGATTAGGCGCGCGTGCGCGGTCACGTGGTCGCCCACGGCCGCAGCACGGCCTCGGCGCACGCGCGACGAGCAGGGCTCGGCCTCGGCTGCAGGAAAACGACGGCGGGTTGCAAAGCTATCCTACGCGGCTTCGACAGCTCCTGCACACGACATGAGACGCAGCACGAAGGCTGGCTCCAGAGAAGGGCTGGTTTGGCATGGCGAGCACGCGCGGCGGCGCTCCACCGGAAACAAAGAGGAAGAAGGGGGGGTCTCCGCGGGCGGCTCACCTAGAGGCAAGTCGACGTACGATGCAGCTCGGGGAAGACTCGTCGTGGCTCGGCGAAGCTCGTGCTCCTCTTCTTGTTCCCTGGTTCGGCCTGGAGGCGGCGGTCCACGCGCGGCGGCGCTCCGGCCTTCGGCGGCGACGCGGGGACGGTGCTCCGGCTTCCTCTTCCTCTTCTTCGGTGCTTCTCCACCTTCCCCAACACCCTCGGCTGCTCCCTCTCCTCTCACCCTCTCGGATCGCAGGCTGGAGAGAACCCCAAAGGGGCGGCGGCGGCTTGGGGAGGAAGACGACCCCGGGGTCGGTTATATAGGGGCTAGGCTAGGGTTTCAGGGGGCTCGACGGCCGGATGGGGTGCTCGAGCGCCCGCGGACACGCGGCGCAATCGAGACGGGCCGCGGAGCTCGGGTGGTTGGAGGTCACGGGCGCTCCGCTTTTCGCCGGGGCAGAGAGAGAAGGAGGGAGGAGGAAGAAAGGGGAATAGTGGCGCGGGCCCACATGTCAGCGAAAGGAGAAGGGCGACGCGGCGGGGACGCGGCGGGGATGCAGGCTGGGCCGTAGCTGGGCCGAAAGGCCGGCTGGGCCGCTCGGTCGGTTGGCTTCGGGAAAGAAAGTTGGAGGGTGGTTTCCGGACTTGGCTTCGGGTTTAGGCCCACGAGCAGTTAGATAGGTTTGACAATTAGTTTAAAAGTTAGAGTTTAAATTCAAATCTAGAATTTGAATTCAAACCAACCAAAAATCCAAATAAATCCAAATAACTCCAATTCACACTATTTTATCCTTAGCACTTCAAATTGATTTTAAATTATTAAATTTAATTTGCTTAGGAATTTTGGGGAGCAATTTGAAAGCAAATTTAAATGTGGGTTTGCATGCACAACAATTCGCTAAAAATTTTTGAAATCCAATTTTTGCACTCAACAAATCCCTAGGAAATTTTAGGGTTGTTCGCCAGTGGACCACCACTTGCCAGCCCAGCCGACGCCCGCCAGCTGCCCAATCCCGATCCGTCTAAACCCAGGAAGAAACCCCTGCTACTCTCGCCGCCGCCGCCTACTCGCCCTCGCCCTCCCCCTCGCCCTCGCCATGGAGGAGAGTGACCAGAAGGCCGGCGAGGATGCGTCCGGGAGCGACAAGATGGCTGGAGCTGCGTCCGGAAGCGACGAGAAGGCCATCGACAAGCGTCCTCCCCTGCGTTCCCGCCTCTCCGCCGACGCCCCAGCGTTCATCCCGGGGGGCCACTTCCAGAATCGGCCGCCTCGCTCGACATCGCCGGTGACCCCCTCGACGCTGTCCCCCGTGGACACGCCGCCCAGCGTTCACTCATCTTCATCTACAAGCAGTGTCAGCGCGAGCTCCACAGGCGAGCGCCGGCGGCATCGTCCAGCCACCGATCCTCGCCCGCAGCATCGTCCTGCCGCAGATTCTCCGGGGAAAGGCAAGGCCTCCACCACCGGCAAGGCGGGCCCGCACGACCGTTCTCATCAACGGCCAGCCTCCAACTCCCCTCACCCCGCCTTGCCTCCACAGAATCTTGCTCGTCGCTTTGAGAGTTCTGCGCCCGCAAGCTCCAGGCCCCCAGTGCCTGCATTGCCTCAGAATCTTGGCCCTCGCGTTGAGAATTCTCCGCCCACAAGCTCCAGGCCTCCTGTGCCTGCATTTCCTTTGCCGCCACAGAATCTTGGCCCTCACTTTGAGGATTCTGCGCCCGCAAGCTCCCCAGTGCCCACGTTGCCCCAGAATCTTGGCCCTCGCGTTGAGAATTCTCCGCCCGCAAGCTCTAGGCCTCCAGCGCCCACAGTGACCCACAATCTTGGCCCTCACACTGAGAATTATCCGCCTGCAAGCTCTAGGCCCCAAGTGCCCGCATTTTCTGATGTCTTGCGGCACGGACCTGCTACTGCAGCAAAGATGATGCAATATAAAGATGCTATGCTAAGATACCTCAACCAGTGAGTACATGTTTACCTTTCTATGTCTTTCTTAAGTACATGTTTATCTTTATGTGTCTTTCTTCAGTCTTTTATTAGGGTACATTTTGGGTTTTGTTAATGGATGGATTCTTCTGAATGTGCCGTTAGAGTATAATATGGTGCTACAAATAAAGCTAAGCTAGATCATTTATTTCCTGCAAACGGGCAATTCATAGAAACACGTAGGTGTGAAATGAGATAACTAGCATGTACCATACTTAATGCTGTGCTTAATAGCCTTGTTCCCTAAATTATCCCAATATCCTAAAGAGAATGCGAAACCCCTCCATTTGAGCATAAAATAGGCACATGCTTATGTAGGGCGCTTTACCTTAATGTCAATAATCATGAAGCGCAAGAACTAATCTAGTGAGGAAATTTTATTGTCAAAGAGCTAAGCCAGCATGTGTTATATGTATCATTCACAATCTTAGGGTTTAGCAGATTTTGTCACTAAAATTATTTCATAATCTTCTTGAGAATATTTCATGTTTACAGTTTTTTTTTTGGTGTAGATGGAATTCAATCTTACTTTCTTTTCTGTTTGTTTGTGGCTTGTAGTGAGAGCTGTGATCACTACAAGGAGGAAGCTTCAAGATTGGGCCGTCGGCTTACCATTGATTTCGTTGATCTTATGTGGAAGGACAAAGATTTGGCTGAAAAATATTTGCAACAACAGAGGAACCAACACTTTTTGGCTTAAACAGGCTGCCAAGGCATTTTTTGACGCTAACAACCTACCATCTGATGACGTAACCTTGGATTTCAAAAATATTCCTTCACGGTGTGTTCCTATTTCTTTACCTTAGTGATTGCTTTCTATAAGAATGACTGAGTTCCTGCCTTCTAATAATACATTCATACTATAAATGCAGCCTCTTGTCGGCAAGAAAACACATGGAAACTCTGCCTTGCACACAGCGAAGGTCCATCTGTGGTGGAATCACAACAATCAATGAGGCCACGCTCCATGGAAGGAGGGGAGCTGATGTGATTTTGACCGGGATTTTGGATTGTATTTCTGCAGGGGTATCTTGGTGTGGACGGTTATCATTTGAAGACCTCTGGTTTGGGGAAGAACCAGATGGCACCTTGAAGCTGTATATAGCAAAACAGCCAACTTATACTGAAAATGCACCAACAAATTACAGGGTGCTGGATGTTAAAGCTATATGGCCTGCCATTAAGGGTGCTCTGTCCCTTATGGATGGCAAACTGCCGCTTTACTTCCAAGAGTTGCAAAGTGATCTGGAGAACGCAAGGGGACTTCCAGATTGGTTTTTCACATACTTGCGTTTCCACCCTGCTCTATATGCATCTATGCCCCGCAGTAATTTAATCATATCAGTTCAGAAATCATGCAGACGTTTCAAAATTGCATCAGACAAAAAGTTCAACCGAGTCTTTAGTGGCAAGCCTCTTTCTTCTGGTGATTGGCGTAGAAGAGCGAAGACAGGTGCTCTCAACCAGTTTTTGAAGTTCAAATTAATGGAGAAGAACAAAGGAAACAAGAACAGTGAGAACAGTACAAATCTGGAGAGCTCTGCAGGGAAAAAGAAAGAAACCGGTGTCACAGAGGAGGATTCTGCAGGCAAGGCCCCAGGGACTTCTGAAGGGCTTGAAAAAACTTCTGGCAGATCTTTGGGTAATGTTGTCATGCCAACCCCTATGGGAGCCTCAGAGGATGAGTGTCAATGTCCAGGCACACTTTATATTGACACCACCTCTTCTTTGCTGGATTACAATAGGAATGGTCTGTCACATCTAGACCAGTATGTTGAGATAGAAGATGAGGATGAAATAGAGCTGTATTTAGCCTATCATTTTCCAGAGATTCTTCCTGCAGTAATCAGAGGGCTTCTTGATGAGTGCGGCATGGGTGGATGGTAACTTTTTCTCAACTTAATCCATTCTGCTTTTGTCATTGCACATTTTTTTTGCCTTAAAAACTAAATTTGCTTTTGTTTGCAGTTTCCAAAGTGCGTGGGATACCTATAAGAAGACGAAGTAAAAAGGTCCTGTTTTTATTTCCTACTCAAACTACCTTATATGAGTCTTAGTTATAGCATTCACGTACCTTCGAACATCTCAAATAGTACCTTGATTCTGCTTTTGTAATTTTGCTGTTTTGCAGGAAGAGGATTAATTAATATCTCTGTTGGATGTTGCCCTTCCTTCCTTCCTTTTGTTTGGCTTTGGGATGGCCCACCGTGATCCTTTAATCTGTAGCTAGTTCACTACCTTCCTAATTGTTAACTTATATTATGTAAAGGGATTAAGTGGATGCATCATGATGAGCTACCCTGTTCTTCGTATTATTTGATATCTGTGCGACCCCTAGAGTCACTGCTATTGCTGATAACAAATGTGTTTACCAGACTGATCTTCTGAGAAAGTGACTAATGAATGGAATTATGGGATTGGATATAGTTACTTACTTGAACACACTCTCTAACATTTGTTGCTCAAGACAATGTGCTTCTGGAGCGAGATATAGTTTAATAGCTATCAAGTTAATGAAACACACTGTCTGGACCATAGGAGGATGATTGAATATTTATCGTCTCATCATGTTTGGCAGTTGGCAATCACGGTGTTAGTTACTACTGCTGTAACTATTGCTGAGGAAGCCATCCTCTCCAAGCAAAGTAAACCCTTGGGGCAGGTTACTTTTGCCATGTAGACGAATTTGGTTTGTTTGACTGTTTCTGATGCTTTCTCTCTCTGTTATGCTCATGGAGATCCTCCCAAGTTTGATTGTATTGCTTTGAGTTTACCTATAACCATTCAAGTCCTTAGAAGGTTTCCTTCTGTGGTCTTGTTTATCTCTAATCCCAGCCTAGCAAGGATTTTCAGTTTATTTTTCTGAATGATGGTGTAGTTTCTGCTTACTTTTAAGAGATTAATAATATGGATCCTGTGAGACCCTGGCTTTTCACATGTTATAAAAGGGCTGCATCAAATCACTTGAGGCTTGTAGCCTATTTAGAAATTGGGGGACTTTGTTTCAGTTATTCTGCATACAACTTCTAATTTTGTGTCATCAACAAGTGAACAAGGTAATATTAAAGGCGGAGTACTTGCCACGAGAGAAGCCATTAAAAATTTCTTGTCAATACTTGCCTAATTTCTTATCATCCTGGTGCCATTGAAGAGTCATGATACATGCTTTCTAGCTCCATAAATATAGATCATCAAATACTTTTCTCTGCTCTGCTTTTGATATGTCATGGTCAAATTTGTCATCACAAAGTTGAGGAAGTAAGCAACAGAGTATTATAATATCATACAATGTTGAGGCAAGACCAAGGCTCTATGAATAACCATGACTGAAGTGGCGGTGTTTTTCTTCATATGGTTGATAATCATGTGTGGAAATGCATTTTTCTTTTAAGTAAAAGGTGAATGCAGGATTTCTTTTAAGTAAAGGTGAATGCAGGATTTCAAATAAATCCTTCAGATTACCAGATGTTCTTTAAGACTAGGAGCTGTGGATGGTGTTGCTCCAGCAAATTATGTTAAGGCGCCATGGGTTCAACAGGTGAATCAAGCAAGTATATTGTTCTTTGCATGGCAAAAGTTGCCTTTTGAAAAATTTGCTTCTTACCATTTATCTGATTTTCTAGGTGGTTGCTTCCGTTCTATACTGTTCTGAAGCACAATGATTACACTCTTTTTTTCTTTTCATATGCAGTAAATGACACCCAGAAATCCAGTAGTTTATTTGCACTCACACATTTACATAACCTTAGTTTAAAATGGTCACATGTATGATGCATGACCAACCATGATTTGTATCCCATTCATTGACAGAAAATTTGATGAACATGAGCAATCGCTATTCCTATAGCATACTAGCGACTTGAGTTGTAAAAAGGCAGCATTGGTGCAAAACAGTAGAGATATAGACTTGATCTTAACCTAAAGGTAGTCTTTCACATGATTGTGATGGCAAGAAATTCGTAGCAACTAATCCAAGTTTGTCAATTGACCAAGTGAATGAAATTAGTATCATTAATTTAATATGGTATTTTCTTTTTTGTATTTTACTTATTTTGTGTTTAGAGATGCCTGCTGCTGAACTTAGTGACTTAATCTAATCTTCCAATTTTCTTATTGGATATTGAACTGTCATTGCCTGCAACATCTTGTGTTATGGACAATGCTCTTAGTTAACTCTAAAATGTATTTCACTTTTTTTCTCAGTTCATGCACCGTGTAGCTTACCATCTTTTGCTCTACAGATTTTGTGCTGTGGTCACTTCTTTTTCCACCGTTCCATATTTCCATATGATTTGGCTAATCGATGTGATTCAATCTCCTTTAAACCATGATTAACATGACTTCCTTTGTTTTTCAACTGAAAGGTACTTAATTACTTAGGTATTTTTTCTGCAAATAAATTGATTTGATTGGGATGCGTAGTGTTATCAACCCACACAGAGAATGGACCCTAATTATACAACGGCCCGGGTACGCAATTTGGGTCCTTCCAAGGCAATTTTCCTGCTCTATTGCGTTGTGATCACAGCATGTGTGCCGCCTTGACTTCTCTGATGATCTTCGTGTACTGTCTCAGTTCACCCATAGGGTTCTTAGTTGCTAGCTTTTCATCTAGGTAATGATGTTTTTGTCTCGTGCATTCTTAGTGTAGCTGCAACTGTTCATCTTGTATTGTCCAGCGCTGTCTGTGATTCGATATTGTCTTGGTCAAATAAGTTTGATATATAACTTATTATGTGGTTCTATGAGTAAATGATAATCCTAGGAATTAGAAGTTTAGGCTGGCTACTCATAATTTCCTCTTCTTTCTTCGAGTTTCTTGTCTCAAGAAGTATGCTGTTATATTTGTTCTTTCAGTGTCAATGAACTGGGTTTCTTAACTGCCATGCAGGAGTGTGTTCCTTTCTGGTCTGCTCCTGTATGAATGGCTAGGTCAAGAAATCACATTCTTGTATCAAACAGTACAAGTAATTGCATTTTTCTCTTTTGTGCAGTCACATCTTGTTTTCACCAGATCCATCGAATTGGCAGTCATGCTTACATTACTTTATTTGGATCCAATAAATTTCATTTACATGACTAACTTTTTTTCAGACTACTTATTTCCATATACCTACAACTATCAGTGGCCCTAACTCTGCATTGTAGGAAAACTAGATCAATATCATGCGCTACATTCATTGAATGTCACTCGTCTTAATGTCCTATAATAATCCCAAATAATCAGGAATTTTTTAGACTGGTATCTCGACTGTTAGGCCGTTTGCATAAATCAGCCTCGGTTGTTACTCAGCGATTTATTTGGGCTATGCACTTCATCAATTTATATATTGCTACCTCATAAACAGCACGACTGCCTGGTAATTAGAAAACTGCAATGTTGGATTTTTATCTATTGCAGCTTGTTATTGGTCATGCAATCTTTTATAGATTTATTACATATGTGGTGAATATATACTGCGGATCTGATTCTCTTTAGCATGTATGTCAGCGGTTTTATAAATCAGACTGAAACCTCCTAACTTCTCCGATTGGAAAGGCCTGCCGTGGCACCTGCTTTCCGACGGGAGTGGCTCGCCGACCGCCGTGCGGAGGACGCGCGATAGTCCGGTACATAAATACGATGATAAATAAATCAGTCACTCAACTCGTCGTCTACCACACAAATTGTCACTCAAATTGACTATCAGTAAGCTTGGCAGCAGCAATGAGTGCATGCCCGGGCACTACCTGGCCATCCCGGCAGCAGTGGAGCACTGGGCAAGTGCAAATCGTGTGAACCCAATGTGGCAATGTGGCTTATCAACGCCAAGATAAACTTCCACAGGAGGAAACAAGGTGTTCCTAAGAGCAACTGCGAGTCTCAGCAAAAACAATCTAAAATGAACTCTCAGAGAAACCACAACTCTGGCAGTACAAAAGAATGTGAACTACTTGTTGTATCATGTGCAGCTGCAAAGTTACATCATGTAGCGCATTTGGAACATACGAAAATACAGCAGAAATACCCTGTGCAGCTAGCTCTCATGTCTAGCTTTCAGGCAGATCGATCGATTGTCTGGAAAGTGAGATCCATTTACTAACAGCACATATGATATAAGCCTGAGTAAAAGAAGGCCAAAAATGGAACAGGAACAGGGTTGCCTTCCAACCCTAGTAGCGGCCTACTAAGCTGAATTTTGTATAATACCAAACACTAACAACTGAGCAATCTTCACGCCCTCGAGTACTTCGAGCTCCACATTGGTACCTTCAGGGGTTCATCGTCTGCAGTACTGCCCCCGTTTTCAGCAGCGCTTAAAGAGTCTGAGATCAATGGGTTTGACTCATTCTCCTTCACCTGCAATGTTGATGACAGGCGGCTTCTTGTCAAGAAAATTACTAGAAAAAAGTAATCAACAGCCACAATAATAGAGAAGCAGTTCAAAATTCTGCATATGAAGTAATCTGACAAAAGATTAATCAGACGACAACTAACGATTCACGAAGCTTCATTGGACTATTCAAACCTACCATCCTTAATTCATCAGATTAAAAGATTCCTGCTCAAAACATGATACTATCCATGGAATTTAGCTAACATTGAAGAATGTACCTGATTGACTTGCGTAGAGGCTTCTGCAGGTTTTTGCTGAGGCTCTCGAGTGCAGAAGTATGAATACAAAACCATTCCAATCACAGCAATTAAGATTCCAAGTATATTTCTCCAGCTAAATGGATCATGAAGCAGAACGTAGCCAAAGGTGAGAACCAAGCATGTTTTCAGATGCCCAAGGACTTGGTAAGTGACAGGAGATGTCTTCCCAATGACAAGGAAGGTACTGAAGTTTACTGAGACTGAAATCAGGCATGATAACACAATGAAAAACTGCAAACACGAAAAAAGTAAACCTGGAATCAGATGAAGTAACAAGAATTAACTTAAACTGCCGAAACCTAATTTAATGCCTATGCTTACCAGAACTTGAGTTGTGTAATCGAAAGCAAAGACATTTTGATTAGTCAAAAATCCATCGAGGAATGGGCCGACAAGGAACAAGGTCAATGCTTGGTATGGGCATGATTGATACAGCAGCTGAGTTGAAGATACCTTGAACTTCTTCTGTATTGTATTTGTCATCTGATACCTTGTTAAGTACTCAAGTTATACATCATAGAACACTTCAATACTCAAATTAAAGGGTGCTTTAGTTCTGATGGCCCTTTTTTTTCTTAAGAAGTGCTGAAAATATTGCATATCACCATATTAAAATTAATGTACCAATGAGCGATGAGTAGATGATAAATTGACAACCAGCAAAGTATGGCAGAAAGATGATCTTGCAATCATCGAAATGACAATGCTAAACAAGACACAACGTATCACATGTTTCAAATTTTATGTTCAATGGGTATACTAGATAACACAGTAGAGGAAGAAGTAGCTTCTCTTGTACTAACAACCCCAAAGCATGGTGCATTATTTTTTTGCGAAGTTTGCTGTTTGCAAATGATTTGTTGACAGAATGAAAGGAATCAAGGATACGATTTGGGCAATACAGGTTGTGATGATTGCCAGTAGGGACAGTACAGATCCAACAGCGTTGAGTTGCAGATCAGTCACAGTTGCGACACCAACACCAAGAAGGAGAACGCTAAGGGAGAGCTTGATATTCCGACTGCACAGTGAAGTCAGAAAATATTAGAAGATATGTTGTCGAGCTGGATAAAGTGCATGACATGTTACATACAAACCTAAATTTCTTCCTGAAGAAGAGGGTCTCCAATATAACAGTACAGGGAATAATAGCCAGCTTTGTCATCTGAACATGAAGAGTATTTCATAATTAGCTCAGTGGAGTGATTAGTATGCAAGATGGAGCGACACTAACGGTATCAAACTGAAAGCATAAGCATGTTCCTAAGATGTCCTTTTTGCCCACCATGATGTGCCAGTACAAACAACAGTACACCAGGTAAAATACATGATTAACAGTTCTATAGTTTATACACACAACCATTGGCTTCCCAGATAAGGAACAAGTGTGTAACCATGAATTAACTTTTAAATTTGTATTGATAAAAACAGAACAAAAGCAACAGCAATGCATACCTGATAGAAACCAACAGAATTGAAACCTAGACTCAAGTTCAAAAGTCCAATTGAGATGCCATTGAGCACTCCGAATCCCATGACAGTCCTTGCATCAAAAGGTTTGTGCTCAAAGAGCTTCATACATAATGCCACATGGAGAGAGCAGAATGTAACTAGGAGATGCCAGCTTGTCAAGGTAGTGGCTGCAAAACGAATACCACAAGTCCACAATTGATTAGCACTTGATGGAAAACCTTCCTTATTCGGTATTATTATCTGTTTAGACGAACTATAACTTCACAACACGTGATGATACAAGATATCTATGTACATTAATGCGATTGAATTCCAATACAAAAATTAAACGAAACACTCTATGTGTAATCAATTGCAAAAGCATTATGTGTTTAACTACAGAGTAAAGAGACCGTTTTGGAATCACTTAAGGTGACTTTAGTTCCTTTTCCGCAGCATTACCAATTCCAAATAAGGCGGCTTAGCTGTACCAAGCTCACGGTTCATCCAGTTTCCATTAACAGTGTTCCAACTCAACAGAAAATATTAAATCCACAGCAGTTCTCCTGAACACAGACTATTTTTCAATTCTCACTGAAATCTCTCGCAAGTCGCAACACCAATCTTCCCTCCTAGCACATAAATGCTGAGCAGCACTAATTCCCACCCTGAACATGCCTGGACTAAATTTTTGACCTCGAGTCTCAGCAAACAGTACATACACAAACAAAAAACACGAAACAGAAGAATCCAAGAATCAAACAGTTGCCGACTTTAGTTCCTTTTCCGCAGCATTACCAATTCCAAACAAGTCGGCTTAGCTGTACCATTTAAGCTCACGGCTCATCCAGTTCCCATTAACAGTGTTCCAACTCAACACAAAATATTAAATCCACAGCAGTTCTCCTGAACACAGACTATTTTTCAATTCTCACTGAAATCTCTCGCAAGTCGCAACACCAATCTTCCCTCATATAGCACATAAACGCTGAGCAGCACTAATTCCCACCCTGAACATGCCTAGACTAAATTTTTCACCTCAAGTCTCAGCAAAGAGTACATACACAAACAGAAAACATGAAACAGAAGAATCTAACAATCAAACAGTTGCTGACTTCAGCTCCTTTTTCGCAGCATTACCAATTCCGAACAAGCCGGCTTAGCCGTACCATTTAAGCTCACGGTTCATCCAGTTTCCATTAACAGTGTTCCAACTGGGCAACCCGACACAAAATATTAAACCCACAGCAGCTCCCCTGAACACAGAGACTATTTTCAAATATCACTGAAATCTCTAGCAAATCGCAACACCAATCTCCCCCTCAAAGCACATAAACGCTTAGCAGAACCAATTCCTAGTGCTCCCTGAACAGGCCTGGACTAAATTTTGACCTCGAGTCTCAGCAAACAGTACACGAACAAAAAACATAAAACAGAAACATACAAGAACCAAACAGTTGCTGACAAGCAAGGAGCCAAGCATCTCAGGCAAGTTGGATCTCATACCAAAGTTGAAGCCGAGGGAGCTCATGAGAGCCTTGTTGCAGATGACGATGGAGACCGAGGACACCACCGATAGGCTGAGCGCCCCCACCGTCCCCAGCTGGAACTTCTCCCCCGCCACCCCCATCTCCGCCGCCGCACCAGGAAAACGAGCAGAGGAAGGAGAACCGAAAACTCCCCGGCCCAACTCACTGAACCACGCCGCCTACCAGCACCTGCGCAGCACAAAGATTACATTTCGATCGAACAAACACAGCAAGAACACCAAGAAGCAGACAAGAGC
Organism: Echinochloa phyllopogon; assembly: GCA_033239725.1. Classification (NCBI taxonomy): domain Eukaryota; kingdom Viridiplantae; phylum Streptophyta; class Magnoliopsida; order Poales; family Poaceae; genus Echinochloa; species Echinochloa phyllopogon. The sequence continues at coordinate 5,156,184 of BTCW01000014.1, read as the reverse complement.
CGGCCTTCCCCGGACAAAACTACCTCTTTACTCGGAAGAACAGAATTCGGGCAAGCGAAGCTGGATCTGGGAGCCGAGCTCGTGAATCTGAGCAGAACTGGCAATGGCGCGGGGATCTGAGAAGCAAGCGGGGGCAGCAGGGCCCGGATCAGGTGGGCTTTGGCTTCGCGGCTGCCTGCCCTGCAGCGTTCTTGGCTCCCTCTTCTCCCTCCCCTCTCCTGCTCACCGGAGACTACAGGGGAGTTTTATGCCAAAGATATTGTTGTATGGTCGCTTCGGGTTGGTGGTGGCTGAGGGACAGATGTGCAATTATTATTTCTTCAGGGGTGACCACGGAATATTATTAAGGTCCATTAGATTGTAAAATGTAATAATGTATGTGATTATGTCCACGTGTTTCTTAAGATTTTTAATTTTTGCGTTTGGTGTGTTGTTTGGTGGGGAGTTTGGCGACACTGTTTGGTGGACTCGAATATGAATTGACAAGATTCAATGTGTTTCAAAGAAGATCCAAATACTTAGCATTTTATATTTTGTTTGCCTCGTACAATTTGATTGTTGATCTCCTGTTCTTTTTCCTCAAAAAAAAAACCTTTTGCTGTAAGCCAATATTGGTGTGTGTCGTGTCAAAAAAATACTGGTGTGTGTTTCTACATGTAATGGATGTCATGATCTCCCATTTGTTGAGTATTGTGGTGAGGCTATCTGCTTGTTGTGTTAGTGGTTAACACTAGTGGCCATCCTTGGTTTATATTTTAATTAAGTCCCTACAATTTAATAATTTGTAGGCAGCCCCACGGTATCCCAATCCATGTTGTCGTTAATAAGAGCATATCAAGTGAAAACAGTTGAAAGAGCCCACATCCATAAATACTAGCGACCAAGAAAATGGATTCACTCTCTTTTTTTCTTGCACAAAAGATGAAAAGAAATCTTTCTAATTCACTAATTTATGAGAAGATATTGGTCTATCAGAAACTTGAAGATATGGAAAAGATCCCAGTTTGAGACGACCGGGGTTACAACATTAGACAAAATTACAGACCCGCCGTCCCGGTCTACTGTCTCTACCAAATTCCACCCTTAAAATTCACTATGTAAAAAAAATTTTCATCACATCAAAATGTCGGCACATGCATGGAATGCTAAATGTAGATAAAATTAAAAAAAACTAATTGCACAGTTTTGTTGTACTCTGCGAAACGAACATTTTGAGCCTAATTAATTAATTTTTGGATAATTTTTTACAAAGACAAACAAAATACACTACAGTGACGCACGCACTAAAGGAGACAAATTTAGAGCGTAAATTTTGCATCTAAAGTTCTAACACGGTGAAACTTCCACTGCTGCTGAAATTTACCAGCAGCTCAATAATCCCGAGCAGTAGTACCGTGTCTTGTCAAAGCCTTTTGTCGCTTTCGCGAAAAGCTTGCAATGTTTTTTATTTTTTTGGTAGAGTACAGATTATAGGTGCGTGGTTTATGGAGCACAACAGATAGGAGTGCGTCCTTGCTGCCTCCTCTCTTTTCGCCGTAGCACAGTCGACCAGTGACACGAATAGTATGCGTGAAATTCAGCAGTCAAGGCTCTGACAGCTGATTGCACCGGGATCTTGCGTGTTTGCGGGAATCTCAAAGCAGTAGTGCCCCGTACGAGAGTACCAGTGCACTACAGTATTGGGCTATGAAAGTTGAAAGCGCCCCTCCTACCAAATTGAGTTCTTGATCTACCTCAGGTTCATGAATAGTGATTTACCGTGAATACAGGTCATCATAGGATTTGTACTAGTCACGTTTGATTAGCACTATATGAAGAATTTTCTTATTTTAGATATCAGGTCGGGTTCCGATCCTGAACAATGAATTCTAGAGTATCAGTCATCTTAGGATTTGTACTGGTCACGTTTGATTAGAATTATAAAAAATATATTGTTTCAGATATCATATTATATTCTCATGGAAATTTCTAATCAGAGTTATTTTTATAGACTTATTACCGATATCTTAAACAACTTATAGTTATGATGATGGGGACTAGGAATTAAGTGCGTGAATAAATACTCTGGAATCCACCACGGTACTATATTGCTGTCCTCCTATTCATGCATTTATACTTATATGTTATGCATAAAATTTTATTTACCTCTAAAAATAAATTCCTGCTTTATTCACCTTTTTCATGCAATATATAATTTCAAACAAAATGCACATGTATATATATCACGCCCGTCACACTGGCTGCATTTCCATTTTCCCCATGTCAGAGACAAAACAGTAGTACTACGCTGGATGAGCAAACACGACACAAAATCATAAGAAACAAACAAACAAAAAAGGACGCGGTGCCACGCTGGCATGATGATCGTCTTGCTCCCTCCCCCCTCTCGTCGCGTTGCTTCGAAACAAAGCTGATGCTTTTTTTTCTGAAAGTAGACAAACCTGATGTTATTCTCTCTCTCTCTCTCTCTCTCTCTCATTGCGTCTGTGTCTGTGTTTGGCCCTGTGGATAAGGAGAAAGCAGCTGGGGATGTGGGTTAGGTGGCAAGGCATTGTCGCTGCGAACGGGAAGATTACTTTGGGATTAGTTAATTATCTAATTAAAGGGCGCGGGCATGGGGATGAAGCCAAGCCGCTGCTGGTTGGGTTGGGATGGCCTCCACCTTCCCATTCCCATTCCTCTCCTTCCTGCATGCACGATCTCATCTGCCACAGCAAGAACCAACACACACCAACTAGCTAGCAGATGCAGGTCGCTTTCGAGGGCGCCGAACCCACCGACACTCGCTGTTCACAGTGTGGGGGTACTGGCCGGGTGCTGACACTGACACCATCCAATTCCAATCCAATCCGAGCTAGTGATCGAGCAATCCAATCGAATCCGAGCTAGTGATCGATATATATATATATATATATATATATATATATATATATATATATATATATATATATATATATATATATATATATATATATATATATATATATTGACCGTCAGCATAATATGGTCTCCATGCTACATACTCTCTACAATGCTACGTATATGTACGTACAGTACAATCCCTGGCAGCTGGTCGATCTGAGAGTACTCAAATCTCAGTAGCGATCGATCATGTGGCTTGATGCATGGTCTGAAAACACGCATTGTCGCTTATTTTCTGCTTGTATTTTTCCCTGTACATTATTTTTTTTTACATTTCTTCAATATATTCAGTTCTCTCAGAAAAAAAAATCTCCTCCAATCCCATATCGCCCTCCCGTCGGCCCAGTGATCGATACAGACTACACATACAGGCATTATTTCTAGCTAGCTCGCTGCTGACGTGGATGATGGGGCTATCGATCAGCAAGCTCTGCATGCGTGTACGTGCTCGATCTATCAAGGTCTGGGGGACCTTATTATCTTTAGCCTTTAGCTAATTTGCTGGTGACTCTGAAGTCTGATCGGAGGCTAGATTGGCTCTATGTCTATATGCTCATACGAACTAGCGTAAAATGCTAGCTGCTCGCTCGCTAGTAGAGCTAGCTGATCGTGGTCGATGATGGAGGAGTCACTAGCACCGGTCGAATCCCGTACATGTTCGTGCGTGGCGTCCATCATATCCTTCTATGATCCGGCCTTGCAACGAACAAGCCGCCATGAGACACCCAAGGAAAAGACCGGGACGGTTATAGGGTGTGTTTAGTTTCAAAAAAGTGGTAGGAAAAGTTTAGTAAAAATGTCACATCCGACACTGTAGTGCACTGTAGCACTTTTCGTTTGTTTGTGGTAAACATTGTCCTACCATGATCTAACTAGGCTCAAAACATTCGTCTCGTCATGTACATCAAAATCATGTAATTAGTTTTTTATTTACCCACATTTAGTGTTCCATGCACGAGGAGAGAGATTTGACGTGATAGGTAAATAGTAAAGTTTAGAGAGAGAATTTTGAGAAATTTGATGATTTGATGGGAAACTAAACACAAACACAGCCAGAAATATGAATCTATAGACTGAGCGACGGTCGACGGAGACCATCATCAGGCCGGTATGGAGGTGCCAGCAGCTAGCATGCAGCAGCAGCCCCAGCCAGCCGGCCCCTAGCTAGGGTTTAGACTAGAAATGGATGCCCATTTGCTGGTTGGTGACCTTTATGTCATGGATGGCCACCATCGTGGCATCGTCCTTTCCAAACACGTACTGTACCAAAAGTTTTTCTTTTGAGTAAAGTCCATTTACCCCCCTATATCATAGACCTCCAACTCTTTAAAACTGGATAAATTACCCACCTTGAATAATGTAAAGTGGTTTTGAAGGTGGTTTCGGTATTTTTAAGTTGAAAAACTAATTTGATAAATACAAGATAGGTTTATAAATCAAAAAAATTATCTTTATGCCTCCAAAATTTCCAGAAAAATCCTAGTGATATATTAGGATGTAAAGAACCCAAATAAAATAATTCGAGGTCATGAAAATGTATCTAGAAGCTTCTAAAATTGGAGTTTGGCACTAAAATAATAGGAAAATATCTATATAAATACATAAAATTCCCAACACATTCTAATGGACGTCTAAATTCATTTTGGGAGCTTACAACAATGAAAACACAAGACTAATCCAACATTAATGCAGCCAATATGAATGCAACAATGATCAATGTGTGTTACATTCATGTTGATTGCATGTCATACTATTATGTAAAGTTATTAAAATCCATTTAGACATTGACTGTAATGTAGTTCTAGGATTTTTCTAGATTTTTCTAAATTTTTTCCTATTTACAAGGGTAAAATCTAATTTTTGGAAGCTTCCATAGATATTCTCACAAGCTTCAATTATTTTATTTAAGTTCCTCGTATACCAATGTATCACTAAAAATTTTCTCAATATTTTTGGATAACTAATGATAATTTTTGTGATTTAAAAATCTCTATTATGTTTGTCAGATTTGTGTTGAAGTAAAAAGGGCCAAAACTACCTTCAAAACTACTTTGAAGTATACGAGGGGGGTAATTTGTCTGGTTTTAAAGAGTTCGGGGTGTATGCTGTCCGGTTTTGGAGATCAGGGGGTCTTTTAGATTTTGTGATATTATCAGGGGGTAAAATGAACTTTACTCTTTTCTTTTTCCTCTTATTTTTGCTTTGTCCATTGTTGTTTCTTTTTCATTTGCAATCCACATTTCGCCTTTTGCAGCTCTTCGGATCATCCGTATACATAGTTTAGGGTGAGGGTGAAAACTGCTTAATTAATTAATGCATCATTCCACGCATTTTGTAAGTACATGAAGAGCTTAAATTCTCTTCATGTGGGTTATTAAGTTGATTACTTATTATCATGGTTGCTCTGAAGGGAGATTTGGCACTTGAAATTCTCTCTCGTCGTCGGCCTGATTCGGCTTCATTTTTCTACGTTCATGTGGACTGCTTGACTCTGAGTCTGCACACAGCACACCTGCCGAACCAAGCGACCCAATAATCAGACACGGATCCGAACGAAGCGACTGGTATAATGAACGCATGGGGGTAGGGGTCCTCCGATTTCAACTCCTCGGCCCCGGTGCCCACAACTTGTCTCGCTAATGCTCGCACTAATTAATAAGCTTCGCGACCGCTCATGCATGGCAGCATGGGAGATCATCAGGGCGTCGCTGCGATGGAATTATTCAGTTCAGCTCTGCATCGTCATGTATCAGGCATTCAGGCGTCAGGATGCAGCAATAATGTCGCCGCGCGCTCGACGGTTTCTGATCGTCGTTGCGATGCGATGGAATTATTCAGTTCAGCGCGCATCGCCATTAGGACTGGTGATGTGCTTTCTGGTCAAGCTCGACAGGGTCAACAGTCAGTCAGGTGTGCGCGTGATACGGGCGTATGCGGCGTTTTTCTGGTTTCGGTAGGCAGTTAGGCGTATTCCCAGCCGCTCCCGCTCATGTGGACGCCGCTCCAAGACGATTAGTCCCGGTTGGTGTCCCGGGAGGCCGGGACCAGGTGGACTGGCGGTAACACAACAGTCGGGACTAAAAGTCATATTTATTTTGGGTCAAAATGCATTAGGATAAATGTAAGAGAAAGATTATTTCTCTACTAATGCACCAATGTAAATATGTAATGAAGGAGATATAACTTATTTCACCTTGCAACTTGCAATGAACCGATCGGCCATGGCTTCAATAGTCTTTCTTACTTTGGTGTAATACACTACCCTCGGTCGGGTTACCACATTCTACATTCAACGATCTAAGTTGAGATTATTACAATTAACCACATTAAAAATGAAAGACATTTTTAGAAAAAAAATACTTGAGAGTGACAATTAGAATTATTTTCTTGGGAACACAATATAGACATGGACATCCACATAGACACACGCATTGATGCACAAGGACCTAAGTGGATACAAGATTTGTGCTTAGGGCATTCCTAACCTGATGACTACTCCCTCCGTCCCGTAAAGAATGCAATCCTCACTTTTTGAGAAGTCAAACCATTTCAAGTTTGACTGAATTTATACAAAAAGTTACTAACATTTATGATGCAAAATAAGTATCATTAGATTAATCACAGATTATATTTTTATATTAAATTGATTTGAAGATATAAATATTAGTACTATTTTGTATAAAGTTGGTCAAAGTTGAAATGGTTTGACTTCTCGAAAAGGGAGAATTGCATTCTTCACGGGACGGAGGGAGTAGGATAATTTCTATAATATTTAATAGCCTGTCATGTAAGCAGTTTGATGAGGTGGCAGGAGAATTAATGATGCGAGAGAAAGAAATAGTTTCTCATGCAGGAAACTATGTTATGCAAGAACCAAGAAAGAAAGGAAGATGATTAGGCGAGGAAAGTAGAGAGAAGGAAGAGAATTGACTAATATTTTACTTTAAAGAAACTTTTTTTTGAGAAGGTAGTTTTTTAAAGGTAGTGTCTCTATATGATATAGCAACTAAAGAAACTATCGATTAGTGTCTGGCTTAGGACTATCTTTGTATATTGATCTTTAATGATTAGCTTCGTCAATTGTGTTGGATAAAACTTTTAAGGATTTCGCTTGGTGTATCTATTGCCAAGTACTCCAAATTTCCAATATGTGATTCGGTATATAGCATGATTCAACATTTCTCCGTCCAAATTACATGCCTCTTTGGTAGGATTTTGGACTCAGCTCGTGGAACCATTTTAGGTTCGGAGGAACTGTGATTCAGAATCGTGTGGCTCGTTGGCTGCTTTTCTATTTCACAAACGGGCCCACGTAAGTGCTGTGCTCCTCCGTGCCTTTCTTTACATCGGACGGACCAGGGATGCGTTTAGTTCCAAAAAGTAGAAGTGAAAATGTTACATCGGACACTGTAGCACTTTTCGTTTGTTTGTGATAAACATTGTCTTATCATGACCTAACTAGGCTCAAAAGATTCGTCTCGTCGTGTACATCAAAACCATATAATTAGTTTTTTTAAACTATATAATTAGTTTTTTTATTTACCCACGTTTAGCGTTTCATGCACGAGGAGAGAGATTTGATGTGATAGGTGGACAGTGAAGTTTGGAGAGAGAATTTTAAAAATTTTGATGATGTGACTGGAACCACAGGCCAGATCTCCAGTCACGTCCCTGTCGCCTTCCGCCTTTCGCCTCTTCGACCGTTGCCACAGGAGGAAGCAGAGCCGCGGCGCGGCCGAACGACCCCATCCCCCCGTCCTCATGGCGGCGGCGCCGCCCGAGCCTCCGGCGTGGTCGGTTGCCGTGCGTCTGAAGCACCGCTGCGGGCTGGAGATGCGCGCCGCGGCGGAGAACGTGCTCCCTGGATGGGGCCGCGGCGGGGAGCGCCTGTCCCTGCTCTTCCGCTTCCGCCGCCGCCTCATCCTCACCGTCACCTCCCAATGCGGTACGCAGCCCGGGGCGCCGCCGCGCGGCTGCAAAATCCTCCGCTTCCTGCGGAGTAGGTGGGCGCGGCTACCGCGGATCGCCCCCATTTGGCGGCGCAAGAAGCATCCCCCGGCGCGCGCCGCCGCGGGGTCGCCGCGGGGTCGCCGGGCTCAGGTGATCCGGCCCCCCGCATCCTTGCTTCGTTGATCTCTCGTCCGAATGTCCGATCCCATTCATGCCTGGTCTCAGACTTCTTGGCTTCTTACCTTCTTGTCTGTGTGGGTGCAGCAGCAGAGCCGAACGCTGACGCGGCCCGGCTTCTTGGCAATTGCATCGACTCCGGTGTCGGCGGCGACGCTGCGGTTCGCCGTCGCCGCCCTCGCCGTGGTCTTGGTTTTCATCGCGGTGTTCCGCATCACGGTAAGCCGCCTTCTCGCGCACAATGGCGTTCTCTTCCAGCGTATGATCTCGTATGATCTGATCAGATCATGCTGTGCAATGCTATCTGGTGTCTGCAACTGCAGAGATTTTGAGCATGGCTGAACTCTGAACTCAGCTGAGCACGGGATGCTTCTTGCAGGGTGGCCTCAGTAGCCGGAGAGGAGGCTGCGACGGCGACCGGATTGCGCACTGGGCGAAGCTCTTGGAGTTGATGGAGAATCCTCCTCCCTACCGCAAGTACAAGTGGCTTCTTGGAGTCCCGCAGCGAGGATTGGAGTGGATCTTCAGCTAGTAGAGCTTTGATTTTGACACAGGTCAGATCAGATGGAAGCCAAACTGGGAGGTAGGAAGAGTTCGTGCTGACTGCTGGCGTGCAACCTAGGTTAATTTAGTGCTTGTGCTATATCTATGATTGGGGCTTGTATGTTGTTCTGACGAGCATGGCAAACATTTGAGCAACAATTGGTCATAGCCAGTTAGCCACTTCAGTTTGATCAACAGAATCCAATGGTATCCACATTAAAAGTAAAAGGGTTTCCACAGTGCACATAGTGTGAGAGTAGAAAAGGCCTGGGACATTTTGTTTGCGTAATCAATCATATAGGCTACAATTCTGTGTCTTTTGAGTAACTTTACTTAACGTTCAGAAATCTGTAATAGATTAACACTGTATAACATCAGACAACCCTCCCAGAGTTACTAACAGCCAAAATATCTAGATTTCCACAGGTGTACAGCTTGTCGAGCTTACAGTGAAAACCAACACTACGAAACTGATGGACATGGAGGAGCTCATTAGGTGCAGGTAGGTGCTTGCGAGCATTTCACGGGCGCCAAATGACTTCCTCCCCTACATTGTCATTCCTGCCCCCTGATTATCACAGGTTGAATCAGTAACATGGATACATGTTGGATACTCTTTAACTCTGATTCATGACTCACTCAAATCAATTGAAACACGAGAAAACTGAAAACGGAAAGGCTACTGCTGTTTACCTGTCAGACACTTTTTGGAAGGACGTGAGATCCATCCTCCACTATCCTAATGCGTGTATCCTGTATAAAAAGCATATTGAGACTTCGTTATGTGTAGAAAGAGCGTGAGCAGAATATGGTATTCATAAAAGGCTATTCTGATAACATTAGAGAAGTTTGCCACAATGATTATGCATCAAATGACATTACACATCACCAAAAGTATGAAATTATACATCACCAAAAGTATCTTTTGGAACACTTCCTACCGTTTTCAAAATGACACAATAGAACGGCATCCATAGGATATGTGTAATTCAGAATATTGAAGTAGTGGAAAAAAGAGAAACAGAGAATTGTTAAGGCCTTGCTGGTCTACATTACCTTATCTAACTTGTCCTTCATTGGTGTTGGCACCACTACCTTCTGAACACAAAGCCGCCGGAGAACAAGCTGTTCAAGCATGAACTGATACTGAACATCACTGTTGTCTGGTGACACGCTTGCTATGACCTTCTTCTCAATCCCCACCTCCTCTAGATAGCAGCAAAAAGTATTGACATAGTGACGTAAATGATTTTTTTCTTTTTGAGAGAGAGAGAGAGAGCATGCTACAGGGACATGAGCAACGAACCTCCAATGAAAGGAGACTGGAACATAGCATTTAGTTTAGAATGATCTCCAACATCTTGAATCTTGCTTCTCGAATGCATTGGAGCTTCGAAGCCAACACCAGGATTATCTCTAGTAATGGACAATGAGAGAACCTTCAGTAAATCTATGAAACATACAACAATTTTGAAGAAAGATGATTGAGGGGACACACTACTTACAGCTTTTCCCTCGTTACAGGTCTAACATGAGTACAGACTTGGAACAATTCTGCTGAGGTCTCCTGAAAGTTTGCAGGAATTTGTGTTGCTGCTGCTGAATTTCCCTTCTGTGCTTCAGAACAATTAGATACTTCTGAACCATCAGAACTTAATTCAGTTCCATTCACCTCATTTCTGTGATCTGCAGAGAGCCGGCATGTTTCTGTCAATATCTTAGTATCTGGTTTCTCAGATGCTTTAATCTTGACTTCCTTCTGGTCACTGTTTTTTCTTGCAAGCAGACCACTAAACTTAAGATCGTCCAGAAAAGTGCCATTACTAACATGGTTATCCCCCCAAAATGTGTTTGATTCTGACTCCTGAAAATTGAAACCAGGACTGAACCCATGCCTGAAAGAATCCTTGCCAGAAGGCTGTGAACACGTACTGTGTCGACCAACTGTTTGTCTTACCGGACTCACTGCCGTCTCTGCAGGGAAGATGTCTGCACCACGATTTCTGAAAGTTGGAAAATAATCTTCTTGCTTCTTGTCCACCTTCTTCCCAAAGAAACTGCTCATATCAATGTCACTCTGAAGATCATTGGTCCGAAATGGGTTTGATAATTCAATTTTATCGCCAAACATATTAGAAACAGGCTGCTGCATGTGAATGTCATCATCAAAAATGGCATTATCAGGTACGTGGAAAACAGAATGGGCTTTTGAAGCAGGTCTCTTATCAGTTGGCTCCACAGTCAAATTTGGAGCAGCATTGGATGAAGGTTTATCTTTATGCATTATGGTGCAACTCGATTGGTTAGTCAGTCCAGTGCTACCCTTCAGATGGGAAGTAGGAGAACCCCAATTGGAAAATTTCTCCTTAAGTGATAAACGGCAGCTCGGTTCTCGAGTTCTTGGCTGCTCAGTGACACTTTCTGGCCAATAACTTGTTTCAAGCTTCTTCTGATCTGTTGTTCCTTTTCTATCCACCTTTTCTGGATTATTAAATAATGACCCCTTATGAAGATCTGCATCCATATCTGGAATATCTAGCTTATCCAAGCTTATTTGAAATTCATCCTTCTCCTTAATCTCATTCTTTACTGATGGTGATGGTTTCTTGTACATTCTATCCTTCATTGCTTTGAGCCAAAAAAAAAAAAAGAGGGATACATCAAGATATAAGTTTTCCACATGTAACCCCTAATCCATTAGGGAATGCACCCCGAAGGGAGTCTTTGATGAAGATAGAGTAAAAATTACCGACCTGCAGCAGATGTGCATGATTCTTCACTGCAAAAGAACAATTTTCAAGGGATCAGCAAGAAGATTCCTAATAATTTGCATGGCATAAGAATATTAAGGAATCGGGAGCCTAGAATCCATTCAAACACAGATACAAGTAGATCATCCAATACCTTATTGGGCTCCTCCTTTTCTCTGAATCATCTATCACGTCAAAAGACCAAGCAGAAGGACCAAAATCGTTATTTGAGTTGGATATTTTCTTACTTGTTGGGCGCCTGACAAGAATGACAAAAAGATCAGAGCTATTGCATAAATATAATCTGCATGGGGCTTTATTAATGCTTACCTTTCCCAATCAAAAAGTTCAGTACCCTCACCATCATCCACCAGTGAATGATCAGAAAAGAGGTCGTGTGATGATGGAATTCCTTCAATGAAAATAGCAATTAAGAAGCACAAATATCTCAGAGCAGAAAACAGGCAGTCATGATTTAATAACAGTAAGACAACTATGCAACCCAAGCATAATGCTAGGCTGACCTACAACATTACAGAAAAAACAAAGAGAATACACAAGAAATTCCAAGTATTTAATAGGTGTCTGACGAAAAGAAGAACTACATGAATGAAGAGCACTGTTTTACAAGTCTGCTAGATGGCCTGGTGGCTGATGAACTAGGAGCAGGAGAAACAAGTTTCCAACCCAAGTTTGGGACCTTGTGCACAAATCCAAGCATTTCAGAGATATCATGAGAAAAGCAGAACTGCATGATTGTAGAACACTGTTTACAAGCCTACTTTGAACATGCTAAGTGGGCCTGTCGCTGATGACTAATGTTCTACTAGTATTGGGAGTCTGGTAGATATAAATCATGATCACTTCAGGATCACAGAATAAGTGCACCCTAGCTAGAAATCAATTGAAAGTTGAGTAAAAAAATAACATGGAATGTCCACTGCCTTTTGTTTTGTTACTCGAGTGTCACTGGTCTGTGAGGTATGTGAAACAAAAAAGATAGACCAAATTCAAACCTGTATTCTCAAATCCTTCATTAAATCTTGCTGAGTTTCTGCAGGTAAAGACTATATTATTTGTGGCTGGTAGAGCATGTTAGGCCTTTTAATCAAACCTATATATAAGTGGAGAAGTAACCTTCGGTCTGGAGAGTGTCTATCTTTAAATCCATAGCCACTTGTATCAAAATGTTCCTCTCTTCGAGTAGGAAAATGATCCTCTTTAAATTGATCTATCCTCCAGAATCTATCAGAATTCTCACCAGTGAGATTGCCATCTGATCTCCTATGCTTTGCTGTCCAGAACAAAAAAAAAAGTAGAATCGCGAATATATTAGTGTAATCTTTTCTTAGGTCACAAGACTTGATTCATTACTCATGAAACTCGGTAATAAGATCGCACAGGAGAACTTACATAGCCAATCTTTTTCAACTTGAGGTTCATAAAACATATCTTCATCCTCAAGATACAGGTCAGCATTAAGGTTCTCGGATGAATCCTGGAAATAGCAGTTAAACTGTTTCCTCCTTTCATAACCTGATTCATCCAGTATTCTGCCCATTTTGGCTGATAGCCTTTGCTCCTTCAGCATATCGATACTCTTCATAGAATCCTGTTAAAAGTGGTAGAAAACCATTTGAATTCTTACATAAAAGGGTATAATTCAATTAACACATCTAGCTATGACGAGAAAATTGGTTATAAATTTCTCATCTAGCGTAATGAAAAACGCTCTCTCCTAAATTTGGGGTCTGGTTTCAAGGAGGAACACATCTGAAATTCTCACCAATGACTTTGTGACATCGAAGGGGATAGATCGTTTTCCTTTATGTGTGAACCTCATGGCCTTTGGAGGCAAGGTAAAACCCTGCATGGCCACATTAAATGCAATATAGTTTAGATTTGGATGTAGAACTAAACTTGTGTGAAAGCTAAAGGCATGATTTGTATCACATATTCACATGGCAAGAAAGTTCGTTGTTCTCAGACTATTGTGCTTTACCTTAGCTTCAGCCATTAACTGGACAAACTAGATCATTTAGACAAAAGTAAGATTATGAAAATTGATTGCCGCACACAAACAAGCCTCTAAGGCTAAAATAATAGTTTAAGCTTTAAAACTCAACCTCTTGGTTGGTCTTGGTGAATGGGGAGGTGTTTCCATCTTGATATGACCAAGGCCTGAAACAGAAGCAGATGAATGTCTAATAAAAAATTATAGCATGCTGTTAGAAGAGATTGGAGGCAGTGAACTAAGGTGATCAGGGACAATAATAACAACAGGTGGACACAAACTTCACAACCAAACACATTTGCTATCAAAATCTACTATGATCGCTGAAACCTGAATGAAACAAATGTTAACATAAGGATGCAGTTTAGGTGCAAATCCTTCCAGAAAATACATATAACAATAAATCAGTAATATCAAAATATATACAAGACAGAATTTGAAGTGTTTTTGTGAAGTCTGCACAGTATTTCTCCCAGTCAGAACAGGCAAATTGCCTATTTTCACAACTAACAGGCAAACTGCCTATTCTCACAACTGCTGTAAAACTAGTTCTAACAACAAACAACTAAACATAACATGAAAATTGAAAACAAAGCAGTTAAGCAGATAATGATTGCGCTGGAATCTGGACAATAAAATGACTATGATCTGTGGGGGCTGGGGTTGTGTTGGGGCTGTAAATTTTTTCTTTTCTTCTTTCATGTAATGACACGCAACTCTCCTGAGCGCTCGAGACAAAAAGAAATGTGATAGAAACACACACCTTTAACAGAAAATGAAACGTGAGGCTCACGGGTAGTTTGCGTGGTAGACTTATTTGGTCCCTCATAATTGACCAAATCAAGAAGTGAAATTTCTGAAAATAAAACCACAGTTGAACCTAAGATTCAATGATATATAACAAGTACATCAATATCAGCCATACAACTTATGAATTGACACAATTTATTTTTATTTTTACAAAATTATTCAATTACAAAGCTGCAGACATCACCTGCTCCTTCACCTCTAGTTCCAAGCAATAATGGCTTACGAAAATAAGCATTTCTATTAGGCCATACTCCCTCCCATTACAAATGTATGTCGTTTTAGGATTTCTACCAGTCAAACATTTTAATACAATAAAGAATTACATAGATTCATAATGTAAGATATACTTTGATAGATTCATCATGGAAAGTGATTTTATAATATCTATCATCTTTATTTGAAATGTCATGCTCTAACAGAGGTTACTAGTGAAAGTGTTGTCTTGCAGTTGTAGACCATGTCAATGTCCTAAATGCCATACAATTGTGATTGAAGGGGTTATTATTTTAACATTTTTTTCCTTTTTTCAAGTAGTTGCACAGACTTGAGCGGTAACTCAATAAGTGGGATAAAATAAATGATTGGTAATAGCAAAGGAAACATCACCACTTTGGTTTTCCAGACTTTGTTTTTGCTGCCTGGTGCTATAGTTTATGGATGGGGATATTTTACAACCAAGAGGTTCTTCATGAGAGTTAACAGCTGCTGCAGCATCTTGATGACCAAAGGGTGATGACAATCTGCCAATGTACAAGATTGACATCTCATAAAACAAGACAAATGCAGGTAGTTTCTTACCACAGTGTGTGGAGATACTGACCTTGGCTGAGAGCCTGCAGAATAGAAGAAAAATTATGTTATTGTAAGTGTACTGTAACAAAAGGGCTTATTACTCACTTCACAAATCAATACTAGCACAAAAGATCATCCTTCTTTCAGCCGCTACATATTCAACAAAGGAAGACACATATCTACAACTACCTTCAGTCCAAATTTGATATCATTGTATAGATTGTGCAGGAAGCCTTTTCAAGATAGTGCATTGAATGCTTCTTTCAAAAAAGAAAAAGATATGCCATCCAACATTTGTAGTACCTTCTGCTACCATGTGATTAGGGAAAAGTAAGAACAAAATTATGCTCTGAAGGCCACAACAGGTTCCTACGCAACATGTAAAAGATACCGGAGGGAGTACCTAGCGTGTTAATTTTTTGGATACATATGGTCTTGTCAACATGCCTATGTTGAAAAATTGAAATATCTCACCTGCTTCCTTCATGTTGCTATTGCATGAAGAATTGATCTTCTTTATTGCCTCTGTAGGGAAACAATCTGAAAGAGTGCAATCCACTTGGGGTATAGCACCATCTGCATCTGATATGATGCAAAATAATCATAACAAGAAAAATCTGCCAAGAGTGACTTCACTTGGTTTGCTTGGCCAGAAATTACAGATGATATGCTAGAAGGGTAAAATGACGAACCACAGAAAATAAATTTCCCCACTGAGACCTCAAAAGTCAAAACATATAAGAAACTCACTTGCGGATCCATGATGACTATTTGGAGTCGCCAGATTGTTCATGTTTAGAACATCAAGGGATCGAGGCTCCTGATCACGTGAAGCTTGACCACCTGCTACATTATCCTGGTTCTGTAGCTCTGGCCTCTGCTGTTGCCGTCTCTTTTGTTCGAAGTACTGCCTTTGTCTGCCAAGCATTGTTTGATCAAGGATGGTGCACTCAGTTTCATCAACATAAAACAAAAAGTATATGACAAGCACCACAGCAGAAACTTGTACTAACTGAAAATTCAGTCAAAGCACCAAAGTTACCTGCTCTGTGTTGACTTCCTGGACTGCTTATTTCAGGGCCAAAAAAGCAGAATCCGAAGCCACCCAAACATAACCAGATGTTAGCAGCATGTCACAATTTGCTAAAACACCGCTACACGCAATTACCATTCTATAGCTTGAATGTCAACCCTGAACCACCGTTGCAACAGTGATGCACAAAACAGTCGAAACTAGGGATGCCAGTTGCCTAGATTAAATGCCGTGAAGTACAACGCAGAGGGGATTTAGGGTAGAGATGCGGATACTCACGGCGTACACCTTCCGCCTCGAACCGCCCATCCATTGCAGCATTGCGAGGAAGAGATGAGCAATCCCCCAACCGCGAAATCGGCACACACGGAATTGATCGATCCCCAGTACTGGCGGGTCTCCGCTTCACGCAAACCCAACACCGGTAGGGGAGCGGCCACAGGGGCGGTGGCGGAGAACGGGGTAGGCGGAGACGGAGGAGGACGGGGTGGGTGGAAGCGGTGGCGGAGGGGCGGCGACGAGGGAAGCGCTCCGTCGGAGTGGCCGGGGCGCGTGGTGGAAGGGGGCGGGCGCGGGCGGCGATGCTGTGAGGACTGAGGAAAATGCTCTATTAATATTTCTCCAATATGTTAGTACTAGTCAATTTGAACGTTTGAAGTTACAAGCAAATGGGGGAAAATATCTCTGAGACAGAAACAGTCTGTCTGACAGAGTGGAATTCTTGAGTAGGATTAACTCACAACGATTATGGGGGCTTTCTTTAGCCAAATGGGTCTCAACATTTTACGGGTTCATAGTTTACTGATGTCCTGTTCGTTTGGTATCGGCCACCAGTCAACAGTGTTTTTCTCTCACAACGAATCAGCACCAGCCAACCACCGTATGGCCAGCTATTTCCGTGCCTTTTGCTGTTGGACATTCCAAACGAAATGTGCGAAATACTCATGAGGATGAATTTCAGAAGCAAACACATCAGTCCCCATGAAGGCATGAACGCCAATTCGTATTGCGCATTCTGAAAAAATGGGATTGCGTGCCGTTGATCTCAACAGATCGTTAAAACAACCACACACGACTAAGTAGATGTATGTCGCATTACATAATCGGTGCTAAGAATGCTACCATAAAGACAGGCGACTTGCAGTTGATATCTCCATTTAGCAAGAAAATGGCACTGAACTGAACATTCTCTCTGTCTTCCTTTTCAGATGATACCGAAAACAATAGCAGCATTGCAGAAGGTAGCAGCAATGCCGATCTCTAGAACTCAACTTGTGCAACTGCGCTCTGCAGATTCATCATCCTCGCCTCTGCTAGTATGCTTCAGTTCTTCTGCAGCTGCGCTGAACAAGCAAAGCCAACGAAATGCCGCGCCACCAGGAGGAGTTCCTCGTCTTCCAGAATTCTGCCGTCTGACGTGAAGCGTCAGTGGCATCAAAGGCTTGACGCAATGCATCAACCCATTCCAGCCTGAGCATCAGGATGCGAGAAGCAGCCGGAGTAGATGCCGAGCACCTTCTTCAAGTCCGCGGCGCTGGCCGTCCACACGTGCCCCGGCGACGCCTCCGGGAGGCCGCCGGCCACGTCCTCGCACCTCTCCTCCACCTGCGCCGCCTCCCGGAGCTTCCCCTCCCGCCACAGGCTCTTCACCAGCAGCGCCTTGGTGGGCGCGTCGGGCGCCACGCTCGCCGCGCGCATTTCGTCGAACACCCTCAGCGCGAGCGCCGCGCGCTCCCGCTTGCAGTAGGCCCTCACCAGGACGCTGTACATGTACCCGTCGGGCTGCAGCTCGCACTGCCGCACCAGGCCCAGCAGCCGGTGCACGCCCTTGAGGTCCCCGGCGCCGGCCAGGTGCTCCATCAGGCCGGAGAAGGTCTGCAGGTCCGGGAGAATGCCCCGCGCCATCATCTCCTCGAGGAGGTCCATGGCGTCGGGCGCCCTGCGGCATTTCGCCATCGTCCGCAGCAGCGACGAGCAGAGCAGCGCGAGGTTGGGACGGGAGATGGGGCCGCAGATGGACTCGGCCTCCCGGAACACCCTGGCGGCCGCGTCGGCCTTCTTGGAGAGGCCGTAGAAGTCGATGACGAGCCGCACGGTGGCGAACGGGAGGAGGATGCCGTCGGCCCGCACCTTGGCGAGCAGGCGCTCCACCAGCTCGACGTGCCCGGCGCGGGCGAGGATGGCAACCATCCGCGCCACCGTGTGGCGGTCGTGCGCGAACCCGCCGGGGCGGCACGCCACCCAGCAGAAGAACTCCCACGCCGTCTCGGCCTTCTTGAACGCGCGCAGGAGCTTGCATACCAGCCGCGGCGTCCAGACGAGCCCGGCGGCCTCCAGCTCGGACACCGCTCGCGGGTCCCAGCCGTCCAAAGCCCTGGCGAGCTCGCGCGGGTCCAGCCATGGCTTCAGGGTCTGCTTCTCACTGTTGCCTCTGTCCCTGACGCAATGATTGGCATCGCCGTTCTCGTCGTCCTCATCCTCGCTGTCTCCCTCTCCCTCGACGTCATCCACGGCGTACCCGATCCTCGCGTTGGGTGAAAGCTCCTCAACGAAGTCCTCCGTGCCGTCAGTATGACCAGCTTCCCGCATGGCAGCGATGGCGGCGCGCATCTGCGGCCCGGGCATGACGCCATCGATGACTGCCATCTCGCGGACCAGCCACCGGAGCTCGTCGAACCTCTCCGCCGCCGCGAGCGCCTCGGCGAGCACGTTGTACTGCCGGGTGGTCCGCCGCACGCGCAGCGACGGCAAGATGCGGAACACCTCGAGCGCCTGGTCCACGAACCCCGCGGAGGCGAGGTGCGCGATGATGACGGTGTATGTGCGGGCGTTCGGGAGCGCGCCCTCGCGGACCATGCCGCGGAACGCCTCGACGGCGGCGTCATGGCGGCCGTCCCGCGCGTGGAGCTCGATGACGACGTTATGCGCCTCCGCAGGGCGGCGCGGGAAGGCCGGGAGGGAGCTGAAGGCTTCGAGCGCGGAGGCGCGGTCCCCCGCGGCGGCGAGGAGGCGGAGGCGCGCGAGCGGCGGCGCTGGGAGAGGGAAGGAGGCGAGGTGGGCGCGGAGGTCGGGGAGCGCGGCAAAGGAGGCGAGGCGGGAGGCGAGGGCGTGGTAGAGCGGGAGCGGCGGCGGCGGCGCCGAGGGGAGCGCGCGGAAGAGAGAGAGGGCGGAGGACGGCGTGGGCGCGGCGCGGATGGCGTGGAGCGCCACCACGGGGTCGTCGGGCGGAGGAGGAGGAGGGGAGGAAGGGGAAGAGCGGAGGCGGAGGCGGAGGGAGTCGATGAGGCGAGCGCGGCGGAGGTAGAGGGATACACGGGTGGTGGTGGCAGCGGCCGGCGGGGGCATCGCGTCGGCGGAGTGACGCAGCCGGCGGCGGCAGAGACGACAGGCCAGGAAGTACTGCAGCAGCGGCGCCACTTGCTTGCTTCGGCGCCTGCACGGCCCATCAGGCCGTTGGGCCGTCCGATAGAAAGGTTGACGGTATTCAAGTGGGCTTTGACTCTTAGAATTTCAAATCTCAAACAACAGAGCTAAACTTTCAGACTTTACCTTCAAAAAAGCTAAACTTTCAGACATTGTGAGATCCGCAAAATTGCACTTAGTTGCCGTCTTGTCGATCGATCCCACATTGTCTTCTACTATTGCTGGTTGCTCTCAGAAACGAAACCCTGTAATGAACAGGGACTCCTATGTGCAACCGTGAAGTTAACCACCTGTAATTTTTGCATCATGAAGTTAACAAACAGGGACTTTACCGTGTTACGGTTCATAACCGTAGTTATTAACAGGCAAATTGAAAAGTAACAAGCGCATACACACAATACAGAAACAAGACCAGATTTAACAAACAACTGGAGGGGCGCGACCGAATATGGATCAGCATAGCACATCATGTACAGTACAACCGACGGCTCAATTTTATTTTCTCACTTAAGTAGTCACCAGATGATAGCTCTGCCAGCATAACACCTTTCTCAATATCTTCCACCAGTCCTTGCATTTGTTCCGGATCTTTTCGTAGCACATCGTACAAACAAGAACAGAGCAACCGAATAAAGGGATAAACATATCATTCATATGAGCAGTACTGCCGAGCCCAAAAACCACTAGTAGAAAAAATATGTTGCCGCATAGAAGCCCTCTTTTTTTTCTGTGAAAAAACCCTCTTCTACCACCAACAAGTATTTCCGCGGAGAGCGACGACTGGAAGAGCATCACCATCACGAGACCAAGGGAGTAGGTGAAAACAAAGGAGTTTAGCAAGAAGAAGAACCGTTCCTGATAGAACAGCTGAACTCGATTTTGAGCGCCCATGATCTGTAAAAAACGGCACTGTCAGGTTGTGTATTGCAGAAAAGGCAGCTGAATGCTACCACTGGATATATAACTACTTTGAATAACTTTGCCAGGGCAGAGAATAAGCTTACTACATCAGGCTGGAATTGTCGCGGGGGATTGATCCCAGCTTGGAACGTCATGGAGGTGAAAAGGGATGAAAGCACCATCATCCAGCCACGCAGCTTCTCCATGAACTCCTCCTTAGTCATTTCTACCATCGCCACTGGCTCCTCTTGTGACACATCAGAAGGCGGTGGTGAGTCTGCAGCTGCAACACCCGCAGGCTGTGGGGGAGGCGCACTAGCACTACCCTTCTGCTCAAGACTAGGGCTGATGCAAACATTGAATGATTTTGATCCTTCTTCATGTTCTGGTGTCATGAGAAGGATAGTGGTTGTTCCAAGCACCAATTTTACAACCTGCAATGTGAAGATGGAATTATTTCCACAATACTCCCTCCATATCGGTAAAGAATGATGTTTTGGACAACATTTTAGTCAAACATTGGGAATATAAATCATGAATAACTTTTAAGCCATTGAGTTTGGAAATGTGAAAACCATATGAATAGATTTGTCTTAAAAAATATTTTTATAAAAGCATACATATATTATTTTTTAATAAATATTTTTGTAAAAATAAGAAGTCAAAGTTACGTTTTGGAGACCGTGTCGTTGTCCTAAACATCATTCTTTACCAGTATGGAGGGAGTACTAAATACATCCAGTCAACAGCTAAATGCAGTAGCATTAAGATCTAAACCTTAATGTCACTTGCTTCAAACAACGTTTGGGTAGCTCGTCTGCCATCAGCCTCAAACTCAATAGACATATCTCTTGAATTATCTAACTGGATGCAAATGTTACACCTTTGGCTCACACAACACTATTGCTCCCCAAAAGCTGTATTTATAGTAAACCTAAACTCAGTTCCTTTAACAAAAAACAGAGGAGATGAGGGCGGAAAATAAAATCACGAGGTGAGCTTATCCCGCACTTAAAATGTAGTTTCCACGCAGTTTCTATGATTGCGACTAAGCTTAACCTAATAACGGTAGACCTGAATCACAGATAAGCTAAACACCTGTTACAACTTGATTAGCCTGGTCCGTATTTATGTATCCTAGAACGCAGAACGATTTCATATAATACAATAGTGTCCATGTACCAGGACAATTCAAACAATACACTAATATACAGTCAGAGTCTGCACTTGTCCAGTGTCCACATGAGAAAACTGATAGCAACATTTTTTTTAGCTGTAGACAAATAAAGTAACTTTGGCAATGTTTGCCAGCTCAGCACAGCTGACATCAATTTTGGATTATATCCCATCTAGGAATATTGTACTTCATCCATCTTGTGTACAGAAACTGATAATGTTTTTTTTTTCATTCAACATTGTGTTCCCACCAACCAGACCATAATGCACAATTGATGGAAATACAATGTGGGTCTATGAAGAGCAGCTAAGCATAATAGTTTTTTTCCCCTGAAAACTGTTATCATGACAAAATTGTAGTTTATAAGACACTTGCCAAGTATTTCTTTGGTTTTACAAGATGTGGCTAATGAGAGTAGCTTGCGGTGCTTAGCTGGTGCTTCAGCAATGAACTGCTCATCAGGTTGCTTACCCTGGACACTTAAGCCATCCCAGGGTAATGTTTGGTAGCTATCAAGGCTCTAGTGTGTGTGGCATGTCCGTAATTGGGGGAGTAGGCCTGTTGGCCTCTCCTTGTACATTTTTTACACTCTTAATGAAATGACAAAACAGATCTCCTGTGTCATTTGAGGTGAAAAATACTCACCAAGTGGTAGTCATCTTGGACCAGATCTACCCCTCTTCGCCGTGCCTGATAGCCTTGAAGGGGTCGTTCTTTTGGCCTGTTCGTGAATATTGTGGCTTTGAGACTGTTTCTCCAATTGGGGCGCTGCCTCGGTATCCTGATCAGGCACCAAATGATGATTTATTTCTTCCTCATTATCCCTCTGGTTCTCCACCTCCATTTCATCTGCAGCTATTGCTGCGGTTGATGGGCATGGAATCACATCAGCAATGTCGCAAAGTGATGATCCACCAAGTTCCCCAATAACTTCTATGCAAGTTCTAGTGATTCTCTCAACAAAAGCATGACATTCACTTCTGAAGCATCCTTTTTGAGCGGCTGCATCTTTTGCCAGGATAGCGAGTTTGTCGGTCTGGAGTGAAAGATGGATGCATCAGACATATACATGAGGCTCGACATTTTCTTGATAATACAAAGATTTTTTTCTTTTTGAAAATATTGAACCAAATCATATCATACCAGTAAGATGCCTTACCACTGAGTGAATCAAATGAGCCCTGGGAGTATACCGAAGCTGAGAAGCATGAAAAGGACCTTCAGAGTCAGCAACTGCAATTCCCCCAGGTGTCCCACCCTTGTGCCCATTACTTATTCTCCTTGGTGTGCAGAGGCGGATGCGTGTTGATCGTCTGTACCACTTCAAATAATCCATGTAGTTAGCATGATTATATGGTTGTTCTTCCAAGATAACATGCTGCTCTTTTGCTTCCCACATATCTACAAAAGATTTGTGCTTTTGTGCCCAATCATTATGAACTCTTCCACGACGACACCTGCACAACAATTTTTTTTGTAAGTTTATGATCCTCTATTGCTTACTGGTAAGTGATCTATAACTTTGCAGGAAACAATATATTTTTTAGAAAAAAAAATTGAACACACCAGTGAAGTTCCACACTAGTGTCCCTTAGTGGCGGTGGGCACACCTGATTGAGACCAAATTGGCGCATCACTCTCTCAGGCGTGTAAATCTCCACCATATAGAAATAAATTAGAGGTGCTTGGGTCAACCATAAATGAGAATCCTGGGTACATATAGGGGCAAGCTGCAGTTCCTTCACCCGTTCCTCCCTATATGGGCACCACACAACCTGGTCATCAGTTAACAAGTCAAATTCATTTGTGAAGTGCTCATAGCAACGAGCTGGAGCTGCTCGACGCGTACACATGCCCGCAACCCAGCGGAGACCAACTGTAGGTCTATCCCTCTCATCCTCCAGCTCCTCTACATTTGGGTACTTCAGCTTTGCCATATCAGGCCTGCCAATTGGAAAACGCTCCCATGACCAAAGTTGCAAGAGCAAAAGACAACCAGTCAGATTACTTTGATCCGACTGCCTCCTGCAAGCAGCACACATTGACCTGTAGAGGTATGCCAGAGTAGCAGAACCCCAACTGTATGAACCTATATTCTCAAGATCAGCAATCAGCGGAAATGGATAGAAGGTGTACAGATCACCAGATGCATCAGGAAACAACACGCCACTAATCAGGCTAAGGATGTATGCCCTGGCATACTGTTTGATAGTCTCTTCATCAGCTTCTTCTGGACAGTCATTAAACTCAGCCCTGACCCATGAAACCCTCAACCCAGGACGGGGCCTATCCAGTGGAGGTGGTGACCTCCCAAGGTATCGCTCAACCAACTCATTCTGGGACTCTGTTGGGTTTACAGCAACAGCATGACCGGCAATAGGAAGCCCAAGAATCATTGCAACATCCTGTAGTGTGATTGTGACCTCACCACAGGGCATGTGAAATGTGTGGGTCTCGGGTCTCCACCTATCAACTAGTGCAGAGACAAGCGCACGGTCAATGGAGGGTAGCCCAGCCTTACAAATGTTCACCAGCCCCATTAGCCCAGCTGGCCTAAGGTATCCTTCATACCGCTTGTCAAACCGAAGAGGTTCACGGGTACGTGAGTTGAGCTCAGTTAAATGCTGTACGAAGATAGACATCAGTGGTTTGTTATTAGATGAAAAAATTACAACATAAATGCTGTGAGTTCTCTTAGATATACCTGCCCTGATGCTAGAGCACGAGCACGATGATCAGCATCATACACCCCAATTAAAGGATATGAAGTTGTATCAACTGTCTCTGAAGCTCCATTCTGATCCTGACCGGACTGAACCTCTGTGCCTACAACTCGTCCACCATTGTTTGCACAGGTCCTGGTGGTGCTCTTTCTAGGCTTTTGCAGTCGACCATGCCGAGAATGCTGATTTGGTGGACTGGCGGTCGACATCGAAGAAATAGCAAAAGAACCCCGTTCTGAATGTTGAGGTTGGGCATTTTGGTATTGCACATCAGCTGGTTCAATAGCCATTAGTGCCGGCTCTGAGGAAATGGCCTCTGCAGGGGAACCTGTTTCTACTTGAACATAAATCTCCAGACAATTCCACTCAGTCCCGTTGAAAACTGCCTTGACATAGCTACTCCAGGACATCCCGTCATTGATAGGAACCATGATGAAGTGCCGATGAGCACCCCCGCCAACATTCATCCTTCCCTGCGCACGGATGCTGTGCGTCTCAGGTCGCCAACCAAGCTTCTTGTACACAGCATCAATCAGATCATCAAATGTGGGCGCCGTCTCAAACCATATCCCCTCTTCAGGAAGGTTCCCAAACTCCACCCCATTCGGCCCCTTCACTAGCTCCCCACCACTGTAAACGCGCACAAATTTGTCCATTGCTCCTGCCAGACATGAATGCACCAGAAATTGAGGTCAGCCACCGGATTAAGTTTCGGGAAAAGCTAAACTATGCCCGAGAATTTTCTGGCTCCCCACACCCGAATTTTTATGGGCAGCGATGGAGCGCCAGCACCTCCTCCTTCAGCGTCGGCAAGCCTCTCCAGCGAGTCTCCGGCGTGGTTAGGGCTCTGGGTTAGGGTTCCGGGATTTGGGGTGGGTTTGGGTTCGGATGCCAGGGAGCTGCGGGGCTTAAGAGGGAGGGACCGCGGCAGCAGGCCGTACAGGCGGTGGTGGTGGGCGCAGGGGCGGCGAGGCACGGTGGCGGTGGCGCCGCCGGCCGGGGCAGTGGAGGATGGCGGTTGGGCCAGGTAGAGGAGGGGGCACCAAAGCGAGAGTGGTTAGCGTGGCGGCAAACTGCAGCAGCGGAAGCCACTGGAGATGGGGGCGGGGGGCGACTCAGAAGCTCGCCGCCGGTGGAATCGTGGCTTGTCTGGAGGAGGAAGAAGAGGTGGAAAAGAAGAACGTGGGCCGTCAGATCTTGATCCGATGGCCACGAAGTTCTAGTGAGGGAGGGGATGTTCCCCCCGAATTGGACGGTTCAGAAAGGACGACGAGGTAATATTTTGGGGACTTTAGGCGACACAAATCCATGTGAATTTTTAACACTTCATGCTAAAACACAGAAATTGGACTGAATCCTCTTTAGTCTAGAGGTCTTAGTGGTATCCAGAAGGTGAAATGGTAATGGCAAACTCGCCCCGGCTGGTGCTGATCTGTTCATAAAGAAAAGTACCGCTGGCCGGTGGCTGATAAGCCAAACGAACGGGCGTACGAATCGGAGCAATTGGATGATCGGGCAGGAGCACGGACTCTAAATTGAATGGATTGATTTAGGAGTGTTCGAAACGTTGCACAACCTCTATTTGCAGATAACTCAGACATGACATGATCCGGAAAAGGTAGGGGAAAAACACATTAAAAAAAGATACGAACAAAGCAGTATTAGGACTGCGTAAATGGCAACATACACCAAATGAATTGGGACTGAACTTGCAAATGCAGCATGGGCATTTTATTGCCGAGGAGTATGTTCAGTGCAATATCTCATGCATCTCTCTCAGTACATTACCACCATCCATCACGTCGAAAGTAAAAACTCAGTAAGGACGATGGAAGTACACTGATGTATCGTAGGACTTCTTAATTTCGCATGATGGTATATGTATGGAAAAAACTAAAATGTTTCTAACTGCTAAATTCTAGGTAGTGACATTTCTGACAAAACTTGGTTACTCCACGAAAATGCTCCTTCCCCGCCCCACAACTTGCTCCAAGTCTGCGAACCATGATGTCATCGACAATTTTTCTTGAGCAAGGCTCTCAATTCTGGATTTCAAAACTTCAATGCTCTGCTGCATTGTGAGGATCTCAGCTTCATGCCTGAACTTCTCCTCAGAAAGCCTTTCAGCATCTTCAGTCAGTTCTCGACTGTACTTGTCAGCTTCAGCATTTGCTTCCTCCAGCTCCTTAACCTGTTTCTCAACTAGTAATTTCTCTTCAGAAATTCTCTCCAATTTGGACCTGATGTCTTCAACCAATTTTTGCAGCTCAGATATCCGCGCACCATTAGTGGACTTCTCTTGCAGCAATTGCTCAGAAGCATCAGCAAGGTCTTGCTTTAACTTGCTGATTTCTCCATCTCTTACAGATAATTCCTCTTCATATTGCCGTCTTGCTGAACCCACTTCTTCCTTGAGATCGATAATTTCAGCTTCCAGCTTCTTGTTTTGTTCCAAGAGACTAGAGTGCTCTTTGGACAAAATTGCACTGCTTTCAAGGTTCTTCTGAAGGTTCCTGATCTCCTCCTGTGAAGATTGCATCTTCTCCCTTGTCTCCATTAGTTCCCCCTCTATGTCTGAAATTTTCTTTGTCTGATCAGCAGCATTGCCATTTTCTTTATAATCGCAATGGCATCTCAAGCTCTTCTCCTCCAAAACCTCAAGTTTTTCGTTTGCGTCGTGCAGTTTCTGGTTTGTCATATTGAGCTCATCCTCAAGTTCAAGAACTCTCTGATGCAATGTGTAGGCAATGCCATCATCCTCGCCATCTTCGGATTTGGCATCAGATTCAGACTGTGAAGTCAGGTCCTCGGTCTCCTTCCTTGATGCTGGCGAGTCATTGTTCTTGTTGCTCAGGAAGAAATCAAAGCCGGCAGCTCTAGGACTCTGCTCCCTTGTCCATGACCTCTGTAGTGGCTCAGGAGATGGTGAGGGTGACCTCTGGAGCTCAGAACCACATTCTGAATTGGTTAAAGATCCTGTCGTCTGCAGCCTTGTTGGGATATTCCTACGCAATTCACCGGTGACATTGTCATAGCGCTCAGCAAGAGCGCGGTACATCCGGTAGAAATTCTCCACATGAGTGATGAGCATTGGACGCCTCTGGTAGTACATCTGTGCTTTCTTTGCAAAGGAGTCACCATCCTCCTCAATCAGCTGGAGCATTTCCTTCACTTGTTTGTCCATTTCTGCACGTTTCAGTTCAGGGAAAGATTGATAAAACAAAAACAACAGAGGCAACATGCAGTTTAACATTAGCTAGAAGCCTGACATAACCTCTAACACCAAGGGTTGAATCCTTTGCTCATTACTATACGGTGGGAAGCAAAAGAGATTTCTTGTATGCAAATACTCAAATACAAGAACACTAGAGCAGCAGCCAGCAGTACGTACTTGTTTGGGAAAATATTAACAGCATTGTTTTTCTGGAATTTTTTGGTTAAAATGAAACGTGTACAAACTGTACATCTTTTTTTTAACCATGTCATCAGGAACATTTAGAAAAGCTATTACACTTATACAAATATGAACTGATAAGCAACTAGTAGGAACAAAAAAGTATTTGGTAGTACATCATGTAGATAACTACCAATTCCTGGTCATCGGTTCAGTGGAATAATCAGACGATGCTACTGTACTGAAGATACAGTATCTACATACAGAGAATCAGAGTACTATGGAAAGTTTAGATATTGCATCTCCTTTGCTTTATTACTCATTTATGGTTATCTGAGTGCATAGACTATTAGAAAATGGTACTGTACCAATACATACATTGAAACTATGAATGGTACTCAAGTACTGAGAAGAGCCTGTGATCAAGTTTGCATGTATGGTCTACTCACCTTCGAGATTTTCGGCAAGCCATTTCGAGTTCTTGGGGCTGATGTGACTGTCCCACCACCACGAATGGCGCTTCTTGGTAGGGTTCCTCTCCAAAGGTGGCTTCATAGTTCACAAATTTTTCAGGGAAGCTAGAAGTATCGGATTGAAGCACTATCTGAGAACTGAAAAATGTGCATCGTCAGGATTCAGGAACGATAACTATAGCAGCCAAAATATTAGAGCTGAATGTTTAATGCCGCAAAATGAATACAGTATACAGGATCATGGTATTATTTCAAAAAAAAATACAGGATCATGGTTTCCCGCAATGGAAACATTTAAGATAAGCTCAACCTGAAATAACCTATACATCACTAGAATAGTGTGGCATCAGCATGCAATTGACAACAGTGTCAGCAGCCTGTTTTTCGAGGTAGTCCATATCAAGATATTAGTGTATCTACTCCTTAGAAGGTACCGAGTCTATTCTTGATAACATAATGTTTTCCAATCCAAAACATAGCTACATGCAATTAGCCTCAGTCTATTCTTGATAAAACAAAGGAACCAATGGTATCACTGAGAGAAACAGATGGCTCAATCTCAAACGTCAGGCATCAAGAAGGAATGAACGATAGATACATCAAGTGAGTTCATCAGCGCAATGAATGATTCAGTAAATTGAGCAATAAAGACTCAATGGCCAGACGTCCTATTTGACCATCCTACTGTTTCACGAAAGAACAGTAATATTATGGTGGTAACACTAACAGCAGCATTCAGAAAGATACAGAGGTGGCCACTAAACCAAGCAAGATCAGATCAAAGGATAACCAATCAACCATCGCTTCGGAAATGCACAAAGATCTAGCTACGAAAGAAAGCCCGTCCGGAGACGTAACTGGATACATCAAGAAACCGAAACATACAAGCTGAAAAGAAAGAAGCGGGACAGATTCTGCATAAGCAGGCAATAGCAACAACCCAACCTATCTCACCTGAGGGATAAAAAAACAAGAGGGCGGCGCCTCCGGAGCCAGAGCCCAGGATCCCGCGCGCGCCCAAGATCTCCGCCGCCGCACCCGCGCGCTCAAAACGCTACTCCTGCAGAGAGAGACAAGCCATGGGAGATGAGGAGAAGGGGTCAAGAACCGGCAGCTGGATTCGTTCCCCGGTCAATGCTTGAAGCAAACGCGTGGAGAGCTGTGAAACATGCAGGGCACCACGAGGGCGGTGATGCCCACCAACTCTGCTACTGCTACCACCTGCAGAATCCAAGATCTGCTACTGTGCCTACTACTGTTGCTTTTGCGGTGCAGGAAAAAAGAAAAGGAAACGAAATGGGGGGAGAAGCATGGACCTTTTTGTTCACACTTGAGTAGTGTAACCGCAGCCGCAGTGTTCTTGGATTGGATGGAAGGCCAGAGGAGAAATGGGGAGAGGGATGGAGAGAAATGGACAGGGGATAATATATTGCCACATGGTGTCTCCAGCCATGTGGTGTGGTTTGTAGTCAAGATTGCATTTTTTTTAATTTTCTTTAAGGGAAGAAAAAAGATAAGAAGATGTTGCGAGCTGGCAGGGCTACAGGAGATGAGGTGTGTGTGAACAGCCGGCATTGAATTGTTGCCGTGGAATTGTACGAATTAATGAATGGGTAAAACGATATATAAATTTTACTTCTAGAAACGGTACCTTGTGAAGAAGCTGCCTTTCCTCAGAGCTTCTGGGCATGGAGTTGACTGAAAACAGAATCAAAGCTTGCAAAGCTCCCACAATCTCTACGAGAACTCAGAAGATCAATGGAAAGCAGCAACGCATGTGTAGCATGTGTGACCCTTATATATATATAGGAGCAACAGCACTCGTCCAAACTGAAGGATAAGCTTCAGGAAGGGACGGGAGATTAATAAGGAAACGTTACACATGAATGAGGAGGAGTTTAGACATGGTTAGAAATCTTTTTTGAAGGGTGAGAGTTTGCTAATTGAATGGGCAAGAAACTGAAGCCTGAAAACTTGCAACCGAGCAAAAGTTGCAGGTTGGACACACGGTCGCCATGTGACGCCTTCAGAGCTACTGATCCCCACGGCATTATAAAATGCGATCGGTTATCTGATACGGCTCATGGATCCCGGTGAGATTATTACAATATAAAGTACTCCAGACCCGGCACACATCTCCTTGCAATTTAGGCCTTGTTTAGTTCCAGAATTCCCGCACCTAAATTTACTATGCAAAAAGAAGATTCCCATCACATCAAAATGTCATAGCATGCATGGAGTACTAAATATAGATAAAATCAAAAACTAATTACACAGTTTTATTGTACTCTGCGAGACGAACATTTTGAGCCTAATTAATAAATTTTTGGACAATTTTTCGCACGTACAAACGAAACGCTACAGTGCGCATTTATGGGACGTGTCAGAGGGCCAGACCGGATTCGGGGGCACCGAATCTGCATCTAAACGCGGCCTTAGCAGATGTGCTGTCTGGCCTGCCTGCTTGTGCTGAACGGGATGGCCGGGGTGAGCATTAGCTCGTGCTTAGTTGTGATCAGGTCACAAATCTCTTCCTTGAGACGCAAAAACACTGACCAGGTCGGAGAGCAAATCATGGAGGAAAGCATGGGCATGGAGCCACGGACGGGTCAGACTGACCGAGACAGCGGCTGCTGCTGCCCCTCCCATCAATTCTGCCGTAATCTCTGAAAGAGTGAAGCATTTTTTTTTCAGGCTCGTTTTTTTTCCTTTTTTTCTCTCTCTCTCTTTTTGCAGAGACATGAGGCGGGTTTAGTGGGCCCAAAACTATTGACTGGGATGGACCGCAGCCCAGAAAAAATTCAAGCCTCATCTGCCTCCCTCTCTCCCCTTAAAGGCCCAGTACAAAGAAGCCCTCGCTGTGTGGGCTTCCTTAATTAACGAGAGATCCGCAGCCCAAACAACCAAAGAGCAATCAATCTCCTCTCTACGCTGAACCTCCGACGTCGTCAGTTTCCCGGCAGCGACATGGAATCGAAGCCGGCCGGCGATGATCCCAGCCCGCTGGCGGCGGTGGCGGCGTCGTTCCCGCTGCTGGTGTACGACCACGGCGAGCCGCCGGAGATCTACCAGACCGTCCTCTCCGTCGCCGACGGGTCCATCCGCACTTTCCAAGTCCCCGAGATGTGCAACTACACGTGCCTCGAGACCCCGCAAGGGCTGGTGCTCATGGTGGACACGACCTCCTTCCACTGTTGGCTATGGAACCCGCAGACCGGGGAGAAGACGGCGCTGCCCGCCATGGGCGAGGAGCTTCCACTGCACTGCCAGTGCCTGGTCTCCGACGCGACGCCGCCGCCAGCTCATCTCCTCCACCGGATCGGGCTCCAGATCCCCTCGTCCTCGTCTACGACCTCGAGCGCCCGCGGCTGCTGTTCTGCCGGGCCAGGGGCGGCGCCGCGTGGGCAAGGAGGTCCTACGACATGGGCCTCGAAGAGGCCCCGGGCCAGCCCACCACCGAGAGGACGATCGGCGAGATGGCCGCCGTGCAGGGGGTCTTCTACTACCTCGAGTCGCGAGACGTGGTCGGGGCTCTCGCCGCCGTCGCCGGAGCCATGCCTGAAGCTCGCCACCTTCGGCGCCACGCTGCCCACCCTCGACACGGGAGAGGAGCTGACGGTGACCAAGACGTACCTCCTGGAATCCGCCGAGGAGCTCTTCCTCGTCTGCCTCTTCTACCTCGGCTGCGGCATGGAGCGCGTCGAGGAGGTCGGCGCCTACACCATGGATTTCACCAAGAAGAAGTGGGTCAAGGTGACGGACATTGGCGACGCGGCGTTTCTTCTTGGTGCTGGGGGATTTGCGGCCTCGTGCAGTGCTGTGGAGCATGGGCTGAAGAAGGGGTGTGTCGTGTGTGTACTTTGCCTTGGATTATCTCGGGGACAGCAATGATTACCACATCTTTGATCTCAAAGAAGGCACTCAGGATATTCCCACTCTGTCGCTTAAACCTTTTTGGCTAGTTCCCGTACTCCAGTAAAAATCTTTGAAAAAAGTCTACTTCACCCCTAACATACGAGGGTGGAACACATCACCCCCTAACCTATGAAGGTGGATTTTTTACCCCTGAACTTTCTAAAACTGGACAAATCACTCCCTGAAGCAGTTTTGAAAAATCATAATAAATCACAGAAAAATCATAAAATAGAAAATCAAATTGTGTTGGACTCCAAATGAGTAGATCTACGCAGTGAACATATAATATGGTAAGCTGAGGGTGGAACACATCACCCCCTAACCTATGAAGGTGGATTTTTTACCCCTGAACTTTCTAAAACTGGACAAATCACTCCCTGAAGCAGTTTTGAAAAATCATAATAAATCACAGAAAAATCATAAAATAGAAAATCAAATTGTGTTGGACTCCAAATGAGTAGATCTACGCAGTGAACATATAATATGGTAAGCTTTAGTACATTTTTTTACAGCTATGAAGAAACTCATAGATCTAAAGTTACAGAAAAAAATGTACTAAAGCATTCCGTATTATATGTTCACTGCGTAGAACTACTCATGAAGTCCAACACAATTTGATTTTTCATTTTATGATTTTTCTGTGATTTATTATGATTTTTCAAAACTGCTTTAGAGGGTAATTTGTCCGGTTTTAGAAAGTTTAGGAGGTAAAAAATCTATTTTCATAGGTGGGGGAGTGATGTGTTCCATCCCTCGTATATTGGGGGGTGAAGTAGACTTTTTCCAAAATATTTCAACGTTCTAGTTTCAGTACCTCAGTTGCGAGTTTGTCCACTACTAAATGATAAATGTTTTAGTGGTTTTAGATCCTTACGAGCAACCATACCCGTTTATGCAACAGGTGAAGGCAGCATAGGTATATACCGTCAGCTATTTTATAATACTCGAAGAGTTAGCCACCGGTAACTAAAAGTATCTCGTGTAAATTAATAGTTGTATCTGGTCTCACGAATTTGCTTACCCATTGATATCTGTATTTAAGTACCTCTAGGTACTCTATTTGTTTTCACCGTCTGATTTCTCGAAAATGGATGGCTTTAATTAACCCAAGCATTTTCAAAATCCTCTCTATATAAATGCCAAGATTTAAAATAAGGGTTTACATGTGGTAAATAACCATGAATAAGGTAACCATGGCCAGGGGCAAGAAGCCATGGTGGGGTCACTCATCGGTCTTCGGTATGGACTATGCAGGTGTTGTTGTCGGCCGTGTTTCTTTGGGGTGGAAAATTTTTCCACCCCGTTTGACCAATAATTAAGGATATTAAATAAGGTCAGTTTACAAAACTACCTTCACAACCTCGGATTAATTACGAGACAAATCTAATGAGACATTTGACCACACGATTAGAGAATGCTTACTGTAGCATTATTGTAGTAAATCATAGACTAATTAGGCTCATTAGATTCGTCGCGCAAAGTTACACTCGTCTCTAAAAAGGTTTTACAAATAGATTTTATTTAATACTCCATGCATGTAAGATTCCCTTTAAAAATATATTTTCCGTGCGAAAGAAACGTGGTCGTTCTACCATAGGATGGTTGATGAGTGCGGATCGAAGCGCATGCCGATCGGCTTTAGAGTTGGACAGCACATCAGCCATCAGCAAAGAGCAACGAACAAAACGTATAAAGTACTGCCTCCGTTCCAAATTACTATTCATTGTTGACTTTTTTTCATAATTTTTTACCATTCGTCTTATTTAAAAAATTTGTCCAAATATATATACCAATAAGTTATACCTGAATCATATACGATGATAAAGCAAGTCACATATAATATAAATGATATCTGTGAAATTTTTTGAATAAGATGAATGATCAAATATTAAGCGAAAAAGTCAACAACAAATAGTAATTTGAAACAGATGCAGTAGGTAATAGCAGGACTATGCATAGCTCGTTACATCACATTAAATTACATGCCAAAGTACGAGTAGCTCAATAGCTCAAGCAGCTGCAGAGCCAAGTTTCGCTCAAATTATATAGGAAGAAGGGGAGGGGGGGAAAGGAGACTCAAATTACGACAAATCACATTACACCGAGAGATCGATTTTCAACATCTGGGAACAAGGATCCCTCAAGGCACAAGCTACTCAGTCCAGTCAGGTTGCCATCACCATGGGCCTCTTGTGGCCCTGCAGCAGCTGCCGGAGCTGCTCGTACCCATGGCGATAGTGATCAAGCGAGAAGCACAGCTGCCTGATTGCCTCCCGCTTCCCCTCTGCGCTGTCTGATACCATAAGCTTCTGCTTCTCAACCTCTTCCTCAAGCTCGCACACCCGTGCACGCAAGTCTGACACAACCTTCCGTCCGACCTCTGTCTCTTCGAGCAGCTTGACATGCTCCAGGTGTAGCTGATGCAAGTGGTTGTCCATCTCCTTCAGCTTTTCATCACGAGTAGTGAGATCAATCAGCAGAATGGAGACCTTGTTATCGACTGCAGATTTCTCGGAGGACAGCAGCTCAAGTTTCTTCTTAAGATCGGCAATAGTTTCATTCAGTTCAGATATTTGTTTATCACTCTCAAGGGAAGATTCTGCCTTCTCAGCATGAAGTTGTTCGAGCTGTGCCTTTGTAGCTGTCAAGTTGCCCTCGAGAGAAGCAACCAATGCATTTGCCTGTTCCAGATCCTTCACACGGTCCTGAAGCAGTGCTTTCTCTTGCAGAGTTTTTTCAAACTCATCTTTCAGGTTCTTGATTGTAGCCTGTAGCCCCCTGACTTCAGTCCTTGAATCCTCCAACTGCCTAATAACTTGCTCAAACTCCATAGCCCGTCCCTCAAGTACACTCTTTTCATTTGAATCATTTTCCAATCTTGCTTGCAGATCCTTGATTATTTCTTGTAACTTCATAATCTCTGCAGAAGAATCATCTAGGCTGTGAGAAGCTTGTTCGAGCTCCTTTACCCTGACCTCAAGCTGCAATTTCTCTCCTGTAACATTTGCTAGGTCTCCTTCAAAATTCTTGACAGCTTCCTTGAGCTTTTCAATTTCAGACTCAAGAGCAGATTTCTCATGGAGATAGTTTTCAGTTGCTGAGGCCATGTCTTCTTTTAGACCCTCAATCTCATTCTTGTTTGCCAGAACTGCAGCTACCAAATCTTCCTTCTCATTGCTAACCTTTTTGAGACTCTCCTCAAGTTTTTCACATTGGCAGTGCCTGTTCTTGTCCTCAAGTGCCTCAATTTGTTGCCTTGCTTCCTGAAGCTCCTCTTCTAGCTCAGTAATCCGTCCATTTATCATATAAGAAATCCCATTGCCGTTTTCTTCACTTGCCTCATCAACCTCTGAATCAGAATCTGAAGAAGAAGAAGATGATGATCCATCACTCCCCTTCTTGGAAATGTCTGAGCTTCCACCAGAACCAAGGAACACATCAAAGCCAACTGCTCTATTTTTGCGCTTCTGTTTTGGTGTCTTCTCTTCCATGTTAGGCTCTGAAGATGGGGAAGTTGATTGTGTCTCAGAATCAGTTTCAGATATACCAGAGCCTTGAGACTGAAGTGATGAAGGAAGATTCTTGCGCAATTCCCCAGTCACGTTGTCATAACGCTCAGCAAGAGCACGGTACATGCGATAGAAGTTCTCGACATGGGTGACAAGCAAAGGCCGTCTTTGGAAATACATCTCAGCCTTCTTTGCAAAAGAATCACCTTCATCCTCTATGAGCTTCAGCATCTCCTTAACTTGCTTATCCATCTCTATTTGTTCAGAAAAAAAATCAGGAAAGTTGTCCTTTGTATAATTATTTTTTCAGGATAAAGCAATAAAAACATATACAGCACATATGAGCATTGGACAATTTACTGCAGATTGCTCTGCCTGGAAAATAACAGACTAACAGTGTCTCAGTGCATACTGCCATTCAATAAACAACAGAGTTGTTACCTTCCAAATTATCAGCTAGCCATTTGGAGTTCTTGGGGCTAATATGGCTGTCCCACCACCATGAATGGGACTTCCTTGTTGGCATTCTGTGCATGCGCTTCATTCTCACAAATTTTTTATAGTCCTCTAAGTAGACCTGGTCATGATTGACAGAGAGCATAAATGAGAATATAAAACAAGTGGACTAGTTTTAGTCTTATTTGGTAGGGTAATAAAATTTAGGAAACAGGTAATAATCTCTCAATGTCACGACTAGACAACTGTTAAGAACATTGGAGACAGTAAACAAGAATCAACAGGAAGTAACATCTTCAGGGATTTCAAAAGGAAAAAAAACAGAATGCAGAGAAGCCATGCATATTATGAGGTTAATCTGCTTTGGATAAGCTGAGAATCATGTCAGTAGGAAGCAGGTCTTGCCCTGCCTACCTATAGAGAAGTACCGTTTGCATATATTACAGAGTCATGAAAAGGGCTCAGCATCTCCGCCTCCAAAATGCAGGGACCAGAACATTGATTGGTTATCAATTATTATTTTATCAGCTAATCGATGATTCTCCAGAACACCCAGGACCACAAAACTGATTAATATCAGCAACCTAATGCAGAACTGAGGAGCAAAGGGGGGAAAATCTACAGTAACTTATTGAAGTCTTTGATGTGCGAAAGAACACAAGTACATTCTTTTATGGCTGATGTGACAGCTATAGACTAATGAATTTCGACTACTTGGTGCTTATTGTATACATTTAGCTGCCCTGCAAAAATCAGTTAGGCAAACATGTAGTTTGACATAGACTGCATATCCCACAGGTTTGGGATAGACTGATGAAGATGAAGTTCATCAAATCTTTCAGGTTCGAATATTAGTTGGGAAATTCCTTCATGGAACAGGCATGGCTATGACTTGGTTATCATATGTCATGGCGCAAAAGATGTGGCAGCTACCTCTCATTTATTAGGTAAGAGCGACAACCTAATTCAATGAACTCGAATAAACTAGCACAGCCAAGATAATTGACAGAAAATTTGTTCTGTCCCCCACAGGGATCAGAAGTTTGGGGCTCCAGCTGAAACTTGCATTATCAGAAGCTCTTCAGTTATTGTCAACCTATATCCATCCAATAATTGAGTGATAAATTAGACTAATCAATTTAGTATAGAAAAAATAAATGTTTGTGATCCACGTAACATGGCCGCCAGCTTACATCTAGATGGACACATGCAGGCATCGGGTGAGGAGGGGCAAGGGAGGATCACAGGAGGAATAATCTAGTACATTTTGATGTCAACTGTAGTTTATAAGAAAGGCCAAGAATGATACACCTATAATGGTTCTCTCGGATTGTATTATTTATTCATCTCTTGAAGATAAGCATGTGAAATTAGCAATATTTAAAGAACGCAGCGCTAAGCATGTAACAATAAAAGAAGTAGAAAAAACTTGCAAGGAAATACACAAAGGATTCGAGAAGCCCAATTATCAGTACGAGTTACATATTTTTGCAGGAAAATTCTTTTATGCAACCAACTTCCAAAATTAGTGGTCATAATAGATCTAATATCAGTCAAATAAACAGCTAAAAATATTTGCAGGTCTCCTAATCCTAACAGCTGTGAATCGGCACATGCCCCAGCTAAGCTGGTTACCACGTACAGTATGCTCTAGAACCAACCTGGCAAAAATATCATGAAGGGTCTTTAAAAAAAATTGTATTGCCCCTCATCCCACTGATGTCCCATGGGAAGTCCCCATCTACCCATCATAGATCATACAGCAGCGAGCAGCCACAAGTCGAATAGGGGCCTACACATGCCACATGCCAGGAACCGCTACCCTTGAGCCTAGCAGCTTCAGGGAGAGACGAGAGGATTTGTAATGGTGGCATGTGAGTAAGTCAAAGCAATTTTCCTCATGAACGGATTACGAAAGCTCGGTGTAATCAATGAACCAACTACTTTTATGTTCAGATGAAAGCGATGGGGATTTAAAATGTCAATCTAAATTAAATCTAGGAGTGATTTTTTTTAAAAAAAATGGCTTCAGGTAGAATCAGCAAGATGAATCTAGAAATCACACTTTCGCACAAAAGCCTGAAATCATCATGCCTTTTTTTCTCCTGGCCACCATCAGAAGCCTGAAATCATCATCCTTTTTTTCTCTCCTAGCCACCATCAGAAGCCTGAAATCATCATCCTTTTTTTCTCTCCTAGCCACCATCAGAGTGGAGTGAACAAGGGACAGTACTTGAGTACTACATGGCATATGTGAAAGTTTGAAAATTTTCAAAAAAAAATCGCGGATGGAATACAATCCCAGCCTAGCCTAGGGACACATGCGAAACACTCAGCACAGAATTCCCGAAACTAAAAAGAAAAAACAAGGACAGAAGCACACTGCTCCTTGCCAGGAACAATGAAACGAGAACACCGCACCCTGACCACAACGCAACTACAGGGAGAAAAATGAACAGGGGGAATGGACTTGAGAGCATACCGAGGAGGAAGGAGATCGATAGGTCAACCAGGTCGTCTTCTCTTCCCCTCGCCTGGAGAGGAAGCAGAGGCGAGAGGCAACCCTGCGACCGCGAGCGAGAGTGATTAGTAGGCCTTAAACCTAGCGCTGTGAAGAGCGCTCTGGCCACTTTAAACAGCGGGGAAGATGGACACCCGGATGGGCGAAATGACGGCGCTGCCCCTTGGGCACCGGGTGGATGCATGGCGTGGGGTGGGGATGGTGACTGACCGGTGGGCCATCGGTTTCCGGAAACGGAGCGGGGATGGTGAGCTGGACGCGTTTAGGCCCCGGGGGGCAGGTGGGTTACCAGGGTGGTTGCAGGTTATTAGCGGGGTGTGGTTAATTAATCCGTGTGCAAGACACCTGGGGACGGCAGCGGGACCCACGCGGCGCGGCCGCGAGGTTTGAATTTTGCTGCCGCGTCTTTTGCCATCTCGTAGACGCGCAGGTCGCATCGCAATAATGCATTGCATTCTCCGTTAGCAATTTGTTTTCTTTATATTTTTTCTAACTTACAGAAATAAAGATTTTGATGAAAAAATAGTGGAGGAAAAACTCCAACGAGGTAAGTCTCGGGCTCCAGAGACTATGAAGAAGAACTCTACATGGATTAATTTCGAAGGATGATTTTGGACACTTAGAGCATCTTCAACTTCAAGAGACTCTTTGTATCTTTTTTAACTTACAGAAATAAAGATTTTGGTGAAAAAACACTCTCCAATAGCATCTTGAATTAGATATCCAAATATAGATATTCTCGAATTTTGGATTTCTCGCTAGTCAAAGATGAAGAGCAAGATGACTCTCTAAATTAGGCACAAGATATAAAAAATCTATTGAAAAGTATAAAAATATAGAAAATAATGTTTACTCTCCAAATGATGATTTAAAAAATATTTTAGATATGCTCTTGAAGATGCTCTTATTTCTCGATCAAATCAAATGATACACCAATTGATGGTATGGTAGCTTATTCCGGAGTAGATCAACGGTGCATCAGTCGTCCTAGTCTTTTTTTTAACTAACCGCACAAGACAGTGCGTGTTTCATTGATATAGCAGAAAAAATACAAGTCTACGACCCTGGGAGCCCATAGGCAAGAAAACAGAAAAGAAAAAAAAAACAATTGTACTCGCCCAGTTGGATTGGGACATCAACGCGGGGTACCACTCTCAACCACTCACCGGCCGGTCGGATTGAGTCACCAACACGGCCGCATTCCTACATAGCGGAGAAAACCAAACCGCAGCTCCCACCCACGTGCCACACCCGTAGTCATCAAAACTCCGACGTGATCCGGCGCTGATAGAGGAACAAAGGAGGCAGACGCCTTCGTTGGACGTTGCAACAATGCAGGACCTATCCGGCGGGATGAAAAACACCGAGTCCAAGCAAAACAACGCGCGGGGGCCTCGCCTCATTATCCGGACTTATTCCTTGTGTTGCCGTCGAGATAGCGAGCATGACCACCCCGCCTCCAAGGAACTTATCAACAAACCAGACCGTCGCCGTGGTTTGACATCACCACGTTGCTTTCCTCCTGCATAAAGCCTGCCTTCAAACCAACGGACCAAGTTTGTCGCCTGTGCCGTTTTTCGACGTTGTACCGCACCGGGGTGGCTCAGCCATGCCGAACAACCCGCCACGATCCGCTACAAGCCGAGTCATCGCCCATTGCCGTTTCCGCAAGCGTCCTCCTCCGACGAAGTCCCACACCGCACTGACGACCAGCTAAGCAACGTCGCCCGCCGTGGTCCGCTGCAAGTAGACGAACGACAACCAAGAGACGACTCTTGGCCACCAACAAGAAGACGCCTCGGCGCGAGGAAACCAACACCCATGTGCATGCCTCACGACGGAATTGCCACCACAGTTGGGGTGCCATAGACAGTGGACCGCCCGTGCTATCAACCGCGCGGGATCTCTCGAGACGACACCTCCAAGGAGGGTATGACGCCAATGGCGCCACCGTCGCTCGTCCAGAAGCTGGACTGGGTTTTCACCCAGAGATCTTGTGTGGCATGGTTGTAGCTCCATAATGGCGCCCCCAAGAGGGAAAGCAACGTCCAAGGACGCCGCCGCCATCGGCCAGCAAAGCTAGCGAGGGCTTTCACTCGGAGCATCCAATCCGCACTACACGCGCACGGTACAGCACATCGGCACCACCGTCACGGCAACCCCCATCCGAGTGACGCTTCCGCCGAAAACCCACGAGCCACGCTGCGGCAACATCCCTCCGCCATCGCTCCGCGTAGCCGCCGCCCGTCACACCGTCAAGCTCCCTGAGCCGGCCGCTCACCGTTGCCGCCCTGCTCGCCTTGGCCGCCGCCTCTCTCCCCGCACTCGGCGCGCCGCACCTTTTCCTCAGCGCTGGCCATCCGCGCCACCTCACGCAGGCACCCTCTGTCGCGCACGCCCAGGCAGGACGCTGCGCGGCTCTTCGCGGCATCGGTCCCCCCGGACCTCCACCGCGCACGCGCCCAGGCAGGAGAGGCTGCCGGACAGAGGAGGGGGCCGTGCTCCCGCGCCGCTCGCGGGAGCGCCTGCCGCCGGCTGCAGCCCATACCTCCGCTGCTGGCACCGCCTCCGTCCCTGTTGTCGGCCGCCGGTCGCAATCTACCTGCGGACTCACCCGACCGCCGGCCGCTGCCGGCGCAGCCTCGCTCCTACTGCCACCGCCAGCCTGCGCATGGCCTTGCTGCCGACCTCGCAAGCCTACCGCTAGCCTGCTTGCTGCCGGCGCCGCCTCCGCGCCGCCGCGTCTGCCGTCGCCGGGTCTCGCCTCGACTCCCCGGTGGCCTCCCAAATCCGCTCCGGGGGAGGCACGGCGCTGCGAAATCGCCCCGCCGCCGTCGTCCTAGCGACGCGGACTTTCAAATCCCTGCTCAGGCGGCGGCGGGGCCTGGTGCCGCCCGAGTCACCCAGGAGGAGAGTGACGCGAGCGTGTTTTTTGTCATACATGTGTTGAATCTTTTCCCATGATTTCTTCTAACTAACTTAAGCGTATGTTTACATGTGCAATTATTTACATGTGATTCCGCCGCGCGCGACCGATGATATACCTACCGCTACCATTCGTCAGTTCATCTGTTGTTGGCGAACTGTCCATTCCATCCACGATCACATTGAGGCTGTGTTTAGTTGATGAAAAGAGGGGTGAAAAGTTGGTAGAAAAGTCACATCGAACACTATAACACTTTTCGTTTGTTTGTGGTAAACATTGTCCTATCATGATCTAACTAGGCTCAAAAGATTCGTCTCGTCGTGTACATCAAAACTATGTAATTAGTTTTTTTATTTATCTATATTTAGTGCTCCATGCACGAGGAGAGAGATTTGATATGATTTGATGTGAGAGATGAATAGTAAAGTTTGGAGTGAACTGTGAGGAAACATGGCCTGAGTGGAGTCATCATTGTTCGGAAAAAAACGATCGCATCAAGTCATTGACCCAACGCAAGCATACGCACGTGGACCAATGGGCCAACAGCTCATCTCATACTCTAGAGTGTAATCTGGTGCTCAAGATCCAAAAGTGTGAATGCATGGATCAAGGGATCGCTCTCATAATCTGCAAATTAAATACGAGTGAGGTTGAATAATACAGCCCCCCAGCCATATACATAGTATATGTTGTTTATTTGTTTCGTAAACAATGTTGCACGATATCTTTTTCTCTTTTCTGTTCCTACCAGAGCCGAATTATCTAGTTTTATCTTGAGGGTTTTCTTTTTTATAAGGTTGGTAGAGATGTAGGTGTTGACCGTATTAATTGGAATACTACCATCTTATATTATATTAAAAACAATTGCCATATTGTCTTGTCAAGTTTATAATTGAGAATGATACCATTTATGTATTGACTTTGGAATCTGAAATGACACACTTAGGCAGATTTGTGTTGAAACGGAGAAACGTACTCCGAAACATATTCTTGCCACGATGTATAAATATTATTATAATAAAAAATATCCATTAATTGTATTTTGTAGACCATGTCAATGTTAAAAACATCGTGCAGGCCATTTTTAACTCTCGCATTAAGACACGCGCAGCTCTCCAACCAGATGCTTAATTTTGAGTACAAACATGGCTACCACTGTAATTCTTTATTTCGTAGAGGAGGAATAATTATAACGCGAGCACACGAAGCACGTTGTCATACGATGCCGATGGACGACAGGCAAAAGCCGCGTACGACGTAGAAAAGGAGGGGGCGCGACATGACAAAGCGTAGAGCGCACGCGCCTACGGAACGTGGCAGGGGCAGTTTCGGAAACACGAGCGGGTGGGTGTGGGCCGGGAAGGGCCGAGGGGGTGGGCCCCAGTGCGTCGTACTCGCTGGCGAGCCGCGGGAGGACCGGCCGGCGCGGGAGAGAGGAGGGGTGGGGGTAGCGAGCGGGGCCCATGGGCAGCGTCCTAGCGCGGAGGGTAGCGCCGGGCCCACGACTCGGTGGGCGCGGGCGGGCCGCCCGGCTGGATCGCGGGATATTTCGAAATCCATGGCGGGAGACGGTGACGGTGAGGGCACGGAACGAGATCCCAGTTTTACTCTCCACAGTACCTCCCAGGACGTAGAGCTGCGCTCTTTTTATCCTGCAACCAACGGCACTACGGGAAAAGTTCATAGCAACCACTTGCCCACAAAATAACATAGCTCAGTTAACTGCAAAGGAAAACGAGAGCTAACGACGGCCTTGTTTTTATTAAAAAACTAACACG
Organism: Echinochloa phyllopogon; assembly: GCA_033239725.1. NCBI lineage: Eukaryota > Viridiplantae > Streptophyta > Magnoliopsida > Poales > Poaceae > Echinochloa > Echinochloa phyllopogon. The sequence continues at coordinate 5,112,998 of BTCW01000014.1, read as the reverse complement.
ACCGAGTAAGCTACAGGAAACAACGAGAGTTAACAATGACGTATTTAGAATATCCACGCTCGTCATACTCTAAGTTCATCCCTTAAAGAGAATATTCTATCCTAGTCATTGATATTCTCTCCTCCAAATTCAGTTTTCCTGCCCCCGTCATCCTCTATTTTCTATACTCCATACCAACTACCAGACCCACATTTTTTATCTATTCTTCACTCGCTCCCACGCCCTCCATCCTCTCTCTCCCCCCGTCGGATCCCCTCCCCTCCTCCCGCACACCCACCGAAGCCTCCCCCTCTCTAGGCGACCAGCGGTGCGTCGGCGAAGGGGGCCCGACCGTGGGGAGGCCGGCGGGCAGCGGAACAACGACGGCCCCACCCCCGCCCTCCACCGCCGCCCCCTGCCCCGCCCTCCACCGGCCCTCCCCTGCCCTCAATCGCCGCTCGCCCCGTCCCTCTACCAACGCCCCCTGCCCTGCCCTCCCCCCAACCGCCCGCTCCCCCGCCCCCTGCCCCGTTCTCCACCGCTACTCCGCCCGCTCCCCCACCCCCTGCCCCGTTCTCCACCGCTGCTCCCGCACCGTGGCGGCCAACGGCGGCGTGCGCAGTGGCGCCTCGGGCTCGGCGCGGCGTGGTGCTGGACCTGCGGGCGAGGTGGGTCCAGGAGTGGAACCGCGCCTACCTCCTGGCCTGCGCGACGGGGCTCATGGTGGACCCGCTCATGTGCCTCTTCCTCGACGGCGGCTCGCCACCGCGGTCACCGGGAGCGGCGACGACGACCTCCGCGCTCCATCTTCGTCCTCCGCACGGCGACGCCTCCTCTGGCGGGCGGCGGCATCTCCTCGACGCGGGGGGCGGCGGCGGTCTGCGATGGGCCTGGAGGCGAAGGCGGTCTTGCGACGGGCCTGGGGGCGGTGGCAGTCTGCGACGGTCTCGCGGTCGAGGCGGAGGTAGGAGGCCGGAGGCCATGGCGCCGGCGGAGGTCTTTGTGACGGACAGCGGGAGGGAAGGAAAGGGGGCCGGGCGGTTGGGATGGCACCTCGTCACGCGGGCCCCACGGCCACGGTGGCTGGTTTCGGACGGGATGGGGCGCGGAGCGTGGCGTATGTGATTGTGTTCCCCACTGCGGACGTTTTTATGGTAAAACGATACGCGCGTACCGTTTCCCGCACGCCGGTGCAGATAGCCTTAAAGGAAGCGTTGAAGTACTCGTAAGACTAACAAAATAGGGAGCAACGATACTACATACATCTTTATTACTTTTGTCTAAAAAAGGTAAATTATTTTACTTTTGTCCTAAGGTAAACTTTAATAATCAAATTTATATAAAAATATATCGATATTTTTATACCAAACAAGTAAAATTACATTCAATCATGAAAAACATTTGCATAACTATCTTATATTTTTTATGTCGTGTACATTGATACCTTTTATTACTGGTAAGAACTTACATGTGGCACATACATTAAAGAAAAAATAAAACTGCATAATAAATAAATAAACTCAAAGGAATTAGAAAGTTCAACGTCCAAAGATCAAATCAGATTAGAAAATTTATAGCATGAGAAGGTAGGAGAGTACATGCATATGGCGTGTAAGTATTCGTAGCCGGTGAAAAAACTAGCCTCCAAATATTGAAAACCCTCTAAAAAGTTCTATTTTTTATTTGACGTCGTAAATTCATCACACTTTCCCTACAGATCCGACACGTGGGTCCTCCATTGGGGATGTGTAGAAAAATTTTAGGAGAAATTAAGATAAAACTAAAATAATTGTTTTTAGACGAAGGGAGTAAGCTGGAACAACGACGACGATCCAACTATCAAACTATCTTGAATATAGTGCTCCACGCAAAAATATTTATAGCGGAATAAAATAGAAAATGGACCAATGCATTTTTATAATGAAATAGGCCACCGTGAACTCTCGTTGTTCTTTACAGCTTTACTGACCAATGTACGGAGCCGTGTGTTGGTTTGTTGGGCAAGCGATTGGTGTGAGCACCTTTCCCATGCTGCCGTTGGTTGCGAATCGGAGTGCTGGGGCAGCTCTACGTCCCTCGGAGGCACAGCGCAGGCAGAGCAGTAGTCAGTTGTCACAACACCACCCGGGGTCCGGCAATCCGAATCTCATATGGCGTGCTCAGTGCTCCGTGTATTTCCTGCGGACGAGGACGCCGCACTGTTCCCGTGCACTGTTTCCATAATCTGAAAGCAACAGAGAAGGAGGGGGCGCCGCCGTGCCGTGCGTTCCGTTCGCTGGCTGCCAATGCCGCCTTGTAGGGGCACGGTACAGACGCACGGCGCAGTTTGTCCGCGAACAATATAAATGAGCCCCAAAACAAAGCTCTACCTCTACGGACGAGAACGGCTTGGAAAAAGGCAAAAAGCACATGAGGTGGACGTGGATGAGCATCGGCCACCGGCCGGCCGGCTTCCGTAGAACACCGCCAAATGTGTCGAGGCCGCGGCAGCGACGGGCGCCCCCAGCCTCCTCGCCCATGCCACGCGGCCATGCATGCTGCTGTTCCTTGGGGTTGGGGCCTTGGGGGCGCCGGATGTGCTTGGCTTTTGCCACCGCTCGTCCGCCTCCGCGGGGGCAACAGATTCCCCAAACCCCCGTCCCCCATCTGCGATGCGAGGGAGCTGAGACTCTGAAAGCGCCGCGCCGCCGTCGTGTTCGCTGCTCTCCTTCTCCTGCAAGCGCGGTGAAGATAAGCGCACGTGGTTAGCTTTTTCTTCTTCTTCTGGCCCGTACGTACGTTCGATGGAGCAGTTGGAAACTCTCGTCCAGCGGGTCCACCGTCCACCACGTCCGTCACTTCATTCATCTTGTCCACCAAATCTAGCACGCGGCAAACATATGTCTCTGATTTATCTAGTACTTCTTATAGCTCAATTTTATTTTTCAGTTTCTTTGAATTGTGTACCAGATTCACTACGTGGATTCTTTATGTAAAAGAAAACGACTCGTTCCTGAATGAATCATGGATAAGCTAGCAAGACAAGATGAAAATGAGTTCCAACCATCCATCAATCCAGTATAATTATTTACTAAAAATTAAGAGAATAATCAGATATTCAGTTGTAAGTCTCGCTAATCAATAAATCAATTCATTTTAGTTCAAGAGGTTGCAAACGCCGGTGGCAAAAGGCCGCACTGGCTTGCACATGCACTCAAGCATGTCTAGTCCTTGGACACCGGCTGCTGCTAGCACTCTCTCGATGCACCCATGCAGACCGCAAATACAAGGCCGCGCCGCAAACAATCGTATATTCATATCTCCACTGGCGTGCTCAGCATGGAGCCCGAGCAGTTGCCAGGCTTGCCGGGCCTGGGTCCGCCTATGTACGCAATAACGCCACACGTACTATGGCCAGTAGGGTGATAAAAGGCCATTCATTTCGATACTATTAGTTTTTAAACCAAAATTAATTAGAGTCAAGTTAAACTTCGAAGGAGAGAGGTCAGGATCGATTCCACTCTACGACGCGCCGTTGGCAGCAAAGTTCATGTGGAAGGCCTTTGGGCCGAATCGTGGCGGCCTCTTTTTAGTAATCCGGCCCATTATCTCTACACCGGCCCACTAAATCCTCTTGCCTTTCCCCGCTCAATAGCCAATATTACTACGGCACCATGATGCTCGTGCAGAATTCATGTTTTACGACCACCGGCCTAATAAAACCCAGCAAACTCATGTCTGTACTTCCCATTAGTTACCACAGAAACCAATACTTACACGATGTCACGATGACATCGTTTACCAAGGAGCTGTACAGTCTGCACAATCGGAGAATAGAACACACGGACAGACCAATGTCAGCTACACAACGGGCAGAAAGAAGCGCACGGATAGAAAGAACAGCGCAGGCCGATGATTGATGAACTGTGATATCCGCCGACGTTGTCCTTGTGCACTTGTGCGTCAGGGCTTTTCAGGCGCCACCGCGCCACCCTCGCCGGCAACCGCGGCCACTTTCTTCTCGAGCTCAGGCTTGTTGGCGCCAACCAGCTTGTCCACCTGCTGGCCATTCTTGAGGAAGAAGAACGTCGGGGTAGCCCGGATGTCCCACGACGAGCTGAAATCCTGTGGAGGTGAAAAGAAAGACAGGGCAATCGATTAATGATTTCGCCATTCACAGGCAGTAGATACGAAAGGCACTATAGAATTTCAGAGCCTATCAATTGTTCATATGCCGTAAGGGTAAGACTGAGCAGCCCAATGATCTGTCAGTACGACTATACAATATCTGAACAGAACAACAGTGGGTAGTTATGCAGAAACAGTTTTTACTTTTAGTTTACTTCAGGATCATAGGATGGGCATTCTAGATGAGGACACTGTTGATCTGAGAAGACATTAGTGCATTATAAATTCTTAAGTCATAACAACAGGGAGACCACATAAGCTGACACCACTTGCAGACGAGAACGAAGAATAAGGTCTAATGAAATGAAACATCAGTTACCATTAACTCGTCGACATCAACTGTCAAGAACATGAGCTGCGGGTACGTCTGCGACATCTCAGCATAAACAGTTGAAATGACCCGGCAAGGTCCACACCAGGAAGCACTGAAATTCGCAACGACCTGCAGAAGATCCGTAAAAACAGCATTTATCTATGGCTGTAATATCACAATTCGGTTTATAAGCATAAGTCCTGCTCATTATAAACAGTGTCAATAGGTTAATGTATCTACCCCCCCCCCCCCCCCCCCCCACAACACACACACACAGAAACCAAGATGGCGCCTAGGCGGACCACAGTGTCAAGGGTTTGAAAAGTGCATAGAAAAGTAGAGGGATATATTAGTTTACGTGGTAAGACCTAATCATCAGAAAGTAACATAGGCAAAGAATGGATATCGCTAAAATTTTTTTAAAACATAACCAAGGACATCGCTAACATTAGTTTTTGATATGGGACCTGTTCATAACTGAACTATCTGGATTATATGTGTCTGAAGGTGTACTTATCATAAAAAGGTTTGTGAAAGAAAGAAAAGCAGTGTCCGAGACTCCGAGTCCTATTTTCCAAATAAATAAGAAAGCAGCTTATAATCAAGTAAAATCAGATCGAGATGGGAGGAACCCACGGTTCAGATTATAGGCAATTTGGCACCAGTAGAAATGTCAGGTGTGCATTATATGCCATTATGAACATATATTTTCTATTATCACCTGGAGTAGGTTTTACTTACAATTTTCCCATCTTTGTTTGCCTCTGCAATTTTTTGGTCCCAGTCCTCTTTGCTTGTAACAACATGAACATTGCCACCTCCGAAATGAATCTTGTCGTCGTCATCAGTGTGCTGCAGTTGGGGAAGAGAAACATGAGAAGCAAGCAGCAAAAACAAATAGTGGATTTGAAAACAGACATAATATACTATGAACATAAAAACAGCATAGTGCTCGATTAAGCAGGCTTGAGTGTTTCTGCAAGAAAGTTGACCTTTGCAGTGCAGCAGAAGCATCTCATCAGGCGCTTCAGTACCATTCTCAACTGTTGGCACCTGCCAAAACCACAAACTCCATCAGACTCTTTCAAACAGGAACAGTGACAGAAAAAAACAATGAAATGCACACAATATAAGGGCGCCAGCTACCAGCGGCAAAAGGCCACTCAGGATCGAGAACATAAATACTACAGCATGTTCAAGCCAGTCCTAGTTGGAGATACCATCCTTACATCCATGATCCGACCTCCAACTATAGGACTGACTTTCTGACCAACAACTACTCGACATATAAACCACAGAAAGAGTTTCAGTCCTAGGATCCAGAGTCCGGTGCCACAGTGCAACACAGAATCGGATCCTCTGACATTTGAGCAGTGGTAGACCCAAAATGTGTAATCGCCTCTAAGACCACAAGAACCGGACACTTGAGCTCTCATCGTCATCTCATCTGATGGCAGTTGCAGTAGCGCGCATGGACTCGTTTCCCTCGTGGAATTGTGGGTGCAGATGATTTTTTTTAATAACATAACCCGGCGGCTTAACTGCAGAGGATTTGTTTCCCTCACGGCAACAACCTCAATATTTTCCCCTTTCTTTTATGTCACTACCGTACACTGATACAGGAGTGCAATCTGACATATGCGGAACCCACTCTTCAGGATAGCGGAACCCAGCCGAACTGGAGCCACGGAACCGCCGCCGAGTCTAGGCATGGAAAACATCACGAATCCATGAAGGCCTAACAAACTGGGCGTGGAATACCAGATTGGTGTGGATCTGATCGGAGTGGAGTCCGGAGAGGATCGAATCCCTTACCTGGAGGGATGGAATCGGAGGGTCCCGCGGGTGGATTTGGCGCCGAAGGAGAGGCGGAGACGGGAAGCCTTCCGAGCCGCCGGAGTTGGGGGAGAAGGGAGGAGGGCTGGCTGTACTGATGATACTTTGGTGGGTGATGTCTCATCAAGTAGTAGTGGTACAGGCACAGCAAAGGTCTCCCCGTGCCTGGCGTTCCACGTGACGTGCTGACGTGGATGCATTAGCGGGCAGTAATCGAGCCATCAATGGACGATTACGACGTGCTGTAAAAATCGTGCTGGAAGAAAACGATTTTTTTTGAAATAACAGAAGAAAACGAAATGAGTGTTGTCCGTTTCAATACGCCTGTCAGTGAAATGGACACCGGTGGGGAAAAAAAGAGGGAAAAGTCACTGGCATTGCTCCGTGAGTTCTTTTGATCTTTTCCATCAGTATGCTTGGATTTCTTGGATTGAAACTGAAACAGAAAAAAAAAAGATGTACAGTATATTGCACTGCACGACAACAATCTGGCGAGAATTTCCATACTTCGCAACGAGCAGATTCAGGAAAACAATGCAGCAGGCGCTCAGCAGCGACAGTTCTTCGATGGAGCTATAAGGCATGGCATTCCTAATTTTGGGGGGGGGGGGGGGGGAGCTTGCGCTGTTCGGCTGGCTGGTGACACATGACTAGTGCTGGTTTGTGCTGAGAGAAAAAATACTACTAGATTGGTGACGGTGCTGGTTTGTTCTGAGAGGGAAGTACTGCTGGCTGATACTGTAGCTCGTGCTGATTTGTTCTGGGAGGGAAGTACTGCTGGATGATAACGTAGCTGGTGGCTGGTGCTGATTTGTTCACCATTAATACGATACCGTAGCATTTCGTTTGTATTTGTGAATAATTTTCCAAACATTGATTATTAGGCTCAAAATGTTCGTCTCGCAAAGTACAACAAAACTATGCAATTAGTTTTTGATTTCATCTACATTTAATACTTCATATATATGTCGATATTTTGATGTGATGAGAATCTTTTTTTGCATAGTGGATTTTGGGGTAGAATTTAAGAACTAAACAACGAGGCCTAATAACTTAAGCGGAACGGCAACATGATGCCAAGAAGCAGGTGACTCGTAGCACCAGATGTGCAGCAAAGAAAAGATGGTTAACCATCAAGCAACGACTAAATTATAGTCTGGGCACGAAGTAATCGGCCTCTTCGTCTGGCTCGTGGCTGGTGCTAATTTGTTCTAAAAAAAGTATTGTTGGCTGGTGACTGATCTATTCTGAGAGAAAAATACTGCTGACCGGTGACGCCAAACGAACTGGGCGAAATCCGCTGATTGAGCAGCAGCCGAAATTACTACTTTAAGCAAAGCAACGGCAACTGGTGCTGGAAATAAAGCACACCACACCACACCCACACGGAGCGTGTGTGGCGAGCCGCGACCGCGCGTGAGCAACAATTGTGCACGTGCTCGTAGGGTCTCGTAGGCTCGTAGCAGTAGGTTCGCTTTCACGGTTCATCTTTGCAGCGATGAGAAGAAACGCACAGGAAAATAGAGTGATGCAGGCTGATCGATATGAACCCATGGCCTCTGCATACCTTGTCCTGCTGTCACGTGCGTCAACGATCTGTCCGGCGCCGGCGCCGGCGACGGCAGCGACTTTCTTCTCGAGCTCGTGCTTGTCTGCGCCGACCAGCTTGTCCACCTGCTCCCCGTTCTCCAGGAAGAAGAAGGTCGGGGTTGCCCGGATGCCCCACGACGTTCTCAACTCCTGTCACCGAAGATTCAGAAAAAGGTCAATTATATTAATGGTTTCAGTGGAACCGTTTCGCCACTCAGATGAAGAGCCTGCAGTAGCAATGCGTTCGAGACAAAGGCCTCGACAGGAGAAGCATTTGGATTTATGCATATCAATTGTTATCAGGAGATAAAACTGTGACCAGCCTCTGAAGTTCAAACTCTTAAAGACATGTCTGCGTGCTCATATTAACAAAAAGTCCGCCAAGCAGAGACAACATGCATACAGGGATGAAGGGTTGAGGGAAGACATCAATTACCTACCACTAAGTCGTCAGGATCAATCGCCAAGAACATGAGTTGAGGGTATGTCCGTGACATTTCAGCATAAACAGGTGCAATGACCCGGCACGGCCCACACCAGGACGCACTGAAGTTTGCAACCACCTACAGAAAAGATCGCTAAATCATTTGTAGCTGTGCAAAACATGTCAGAAATTTACTGTAGTAAGTGCAATAGTTGATTAAAAAATTAAAAGTTGAATATCCGTTTTCCCACCAATACAATGAGTAGGCTGACCACAATGACTAAGCCCTTGTTTGGTGTGTTTGGATCTTACGGACTAAAGATTAGTCCCTCGAATAAGTGATAATTAGAAGCATTAAACATAAACTAATTATAAAACTAATTGTATAAGTCATATCTACTCCGTGAGACGAACCTAACAAGTCTAATTAACCTATAATTAATATATAATTATCAAAATATTACTGTAGCATTATATTATCTAATTATGGACTAATTAGGCTTAATAGATTCGTATCGTAAATTAGTTCTTGCTTATGTAATGTATTTTTTAATTAATCTATATTTAATACTTCTAATTAGCATTCTTCCATTTGATGTGACGGTCCCTGAAACCAAACATTAGATGCAAAATAGGGGGTGGGGAATTGGGAGAAAGATGTCACTTCGTCATAAATGCGCTACTGTAGCATTTCGTTTGTATTTGTAAAAAATTATCCAAAAATTGATTAATTAGGCTCAAAATGTTCGTCTCGCTGAGTACAACAAAACTGTACAATTAATTTTTAATTTTATTTATATTTAGTACTCCATGCATGTGCCGACATTTTGATGTGATGAAAATATTCTTTTTGCATAGTGAACTTTGAGGTTGCTTGTTGAGAACTAAACTAGGCCTAAAAGTTCTTGAAGTGCCTAGCCATGTTTGCCTTGTGGTGGAAAAGTAGAAGTACTACTAGTGGCTTTGGTAGTACATCCTTGCCAGAAGGAAAGTCACGTACCAAACTACACGGAAACAGCGTGAACATGAAAGTGGGAGAAGTTTTATGCGTATTATATAAAAAACCATTTTGTATTGGTCATAGTCAATGTGGCCAATTCTGAACAATCAGGAGACTCAAAGAGAAAGCAAACGCAAACGACGACATAGACCCTTTTGCTTTGCACCATTACAGACAGACACGGCGAGAAACCTAGGTTAGATGCAAAATATGGGGTGAGGATCTGGGGTACTTCGTAATCATTACGTCACTGTAGCATTTCGTTTGTATGTATGAAAAATTGTTCAAAAATTGATTAATTAGGCTTAAAATGTTCGTCTCGCAAAGTACAACAAAACTGTACAGTTAGTTTTTGATTTCATCTATATTTAGTACTCTATGCATGATCGACATTTTGATGTGACGTGAATTTTTTTTATATAGCGAACTCTAGGTTGCTTTTTTTTGAGAACTAAACGAGGGCCTAGTATCATACTGCACCGAACATATGATTCTCGGTTAGTCCGTTTCACTTATGACCTCCTGTAGGTTTTTACTTACGATTTTGCTATCATTGTTTGCCTCCTCGATCTTTTGGTTCCAGTTCTCTTCGCTTTTAACGACATGGACATTGCCACCCACCCCCAAAATTTATATCTTCGTAATCGGTCTGCTGCAGCCCAGGCGGAGAAACATGAGAAACTTGCAAGGAGCAAAACCCAATCGCGGATTCGAAAACAGACATGCTATACTATTCGTATACGCACACAAAAAAAAAGACAGGTAAGGTGGTGTTGAGTGTGTTTGCAAAATTGCAAGAAGGCTGACCTTTGCCATGCAGCATAAGCATCTCATCAGGCGCTTCAGTACCATCCTCGATTGCTGCTAATATAACTCCTGGCAAAAAATGCAAACACCATCAGATTCTGTTTCAGGAAGGAAACAAGGACAAACGAAAAAGGTGTGAAACGCACACAACACATAAGGGCACCAGCCAGCAGAAGCAGCAGCAATGAACTCAGCTTGAAATGAACCGCTAGGAATCGACAACCAGTCGAGAAACGGAAAAGATCACGAAGTCAGTGGATGGGTAATGCTACCAGCACAGCAAAGCACTCCCGTTGGTTGGCGTTGCATGAGATGTGCTCGCTCGCGTGGACGATGCATCAGCAGGCAGTGATCATCAGACCAGACTATCAACGGTGATCACCTGCTCTAAAAATCGCGCCAAGGGAGTCGTCTTCTGGTTCGTTTGGAACTGTTTCAGGTTTTCTGGAGTTATTTGTATTTTATAAGAGCGGTGCGTTTTTATTTGAATTCACTTCTATATAATTGCTTTGTTTTATGTTGAATGCCTTGAATTTCAGCGCGCCTGGCAGTGAAATGGACAGCTAGTAAACGGAAAAGGTCAAAGTAAAGTCCAGTCAGTGGCATTGATGCAGATTTGGATCGTGTATGTTGCGAAATTTCTGTCATTTTTTTCCCTCAATTTCTTTTTAGCATGATTGAATTCATTGGATTGAGTCTGAGACGTTAGTGTTCTAGTGAACAGAAAGTTGCATATTGGTACGATTGTGTAGCCCGCCAGCCATTCGGTGAGCATTAACGCGCTTTGAAAACAAGCAGCGTAGCGTTGATATTCCCCTTTAGGCGCTGTTTGTCACGGCTCCGGCTCCATCCAAGTTCAGAAAATTTACGAAGTTCTTGTAGCCGGGTATGAGGAGCTTCAGAAAATCTTAAAGTTGAAGCCGGAATCATATAAAGAGTACTGAGATGAATCGTTTTGTTTATAATATGTATTAAATATTAATATTTAAAGTATATTAATTTAGTATAGAAAGTATAAATCTGGACTGAAGTTTGGAGCCGTAGCTATGCAAAACAGGCCCTTATAGTCTTTTTTTTCTTTTTTGAAAAAGTTTCCCTTCGGTCTTGAAAGTGAAATCTATTAGTTACACCCATGGCTCTGATACCACTGTAATAACCCATGGCTTACCGACGAGATCAAGCCGAGAGCGTAAGAAATCAGAGGAGGATAAGATCTCAGTTGCTGGAGGAGGAAGACTTCCTTTCTCTCTTTCTATTTCTGATGAATTTCTTGTTACTGCTACTGCTGTGTCTCGACAACTGGATTGGACTGCCTCGGGCTTCTCCCTGTCCACGGCATCACGCTGTCGCCATGCCACGAATAATTTATATTTACCAAGACTTTAGGAAAGTGAAATATTTGTAGGCATTCAGCAGCGACAATTTTAGAGCTTATTCGCTTAAGCATAGCTGCAAAACGCCAACATGCCAAGAAGCAGGAAAACTGGCTTAAGCCATCTCATTACCCATATCACCAGATGTGCAGCAAAAAAGGTTAACGTTCAAGCAAAGACTAAAATTACAGTGCAGGCCCGAAGTAATCCGCTGAGGAGCCAAAATTATTACTTTCTTGAACAAGCTGTGAATGGTGACGGTGAATCGCCTACCATGAACTCAAATTCTGAGCCAATCTTCTCTTTGCTGTGGAAACGCTGATTGCTACATTCTGGAGTGAAGTTATCGAAAAGGTAGAAAACAATGCACAAGGTGGAAAATTGGTACAGTTAATCACGTCAAGTAGATTTCTCCAGATTCTCAGCCTCCTCCCGCCGCCTCCGCTCTTCAGCCTCCTGGCGCAATCTTTCCTCTTCGCGCCTCAATGCTTCAGCTTCCTCTCGCTCAGCCTCCTCGCGTTCCCTCTGTTCATCCTCCGCATCCTCTCTTTCGTCAAGGTAATCAAACTCCTTCTCTGCGGCCATAGCTTTTACGATTGGGTCTCGCAGTTCAGATATCAAACCCCCGCCCACCTTGTACTCTTGCTCATCGCCGATGAGGAATATCCGTTGGTCAGGCCCTGATGCCATTGGTATGTCAACAGCTAGTAGCTTCATGTCATACTGCAAAGGGTTTAAGAAATAGGTGAGAAAAGAGAGAACAAGCTGTTGTAGAGAAAAGGGCAAACTTCAAGGTTATCTCAGATGTTTTAAACAAAGGTTATTTCCCATATTCACATGTTATGTTTCTTCAAGTAATAATAAATGTAGTGCTTTCCAGATGAATAATTCCATGTGCAAAAATTTGTTCATAACTCTATTGTTGTCATTCATTTCAGCAAAAGAGCTCTCAATATTTCTCTGGACACAAAATAGTACCAAAACACTTGAAGAAAGAGCTATGTGCTCTACTTATATGAATAAGGAACAATCAGGAGAGGATGCTTCATTTGACTCTGCTTTTGCAATGTTTGTCCAAACTTTTTGTTTATTCACTGAGATCTCAATCATACTATGAATATGAACAAGCAGATGTTTAATCTAGCATACTGACATACTGTTTACTATAAATAGATAAAGAAAATCAAATACCTGTCCCTTTTTCTTCTTGACCTCAACACTTACGAGACCCTTTCTTTCTGATCCTTTAATGGGGAAGATGAGGAAGCACCGTTTACCACCAAGCTTAAACTTAAAGTCCTTTAATTTAGGGCCCCCTCCAGACATAACAAATGCTCTGACATCAGTACCAGTTAAGGGTGCACCCATGACCTCAAGGACTGCAGCAGATGTATTGAGCTTTGTCATAGCTATCCGGTAAACCTTGTCAGGGTTTATGGTCAACCTTGCTCGGGCATACATACCCTAAATAAGACAAAAATAGATAATTGAAATCATTTGCTCCCCTTTAAAACTGAGACGTCATCTGTCAAGAAAAGTTGCTCGGATGCTTAGATTATCAATGACATCATTTAATGAGTGCTGAACATGGTAAAACATCTGAGAGTGAACCCAAATACTAGTCAGAAAAAAGTAGTAACAAGCTATATTGTGCGGAAAAAGACTATTCCATTGATAATCTCCAGTTAAAATTAATTCCACCCTCTGCAGCAAAGCTCACACTTCCCAGACATTTCATGTTCTGCTTCCTGCAGCCAAGCAGTCTTTGCAATTTTTTTCCACAAACTAATAGGACCTAGGCCACACACACCAAAAATGGCATAAAAATGATGGATGGTAACATGAGAACACATAAGGCATGATCATCTGCTATTAATATAATCATCCAGCCGGGTGTATGCTCTCTGTTTGTTTCCCAACATGGTAAGCTGCTACCTGCATAATAGCTCTATTAATATCCACATGATGAATTGCCATCTAATACTCATAGCATGTAAGAATTACAGGTCTTGTTGGCAGCCTGAAACTTGAACGAAACAGTTGCGATATTTGATATAGTTAGCTTGGGTAATTGGTGGTTATCAAGTAAGATTAAGTTCAAAACCAAAGCAGTTGCCAAAAGAAGTTTCAAAGTGCAAATCCCTGAAGACAATATCAGCATGTTTAGAATAAATGTAACATTTGGGCATGATGCTTGGTCATATGATCCAATGTATTGCTTCATCAAAGTTCAAAGACGCCATCCATATGATCAACAGAATAGTTGCCTAGTGCAGTTCACTAAATCTTTACCGTGTTTATATCCCTGTGGTCAATTATAGTTTTAATAGTCATGAATTCATGATGTGGGCATGTGCAGCAAGCTGAACCATCTTCTGAACCACAGTAGTGAAACACAAACAACAGTGCGGCGTCCCAACTGTAAACAACAAGAGACCATCAACAGAACAGAGCAACATTCCCAGTTCATCACATACACACTAGTGTATCATAGATCCATAGTTAGGTAAGGGTGAGAAGAAGGGAATGCATGCTACTCACGGCGAATGCGACAATAGCGGTGGCTAGGGCGAGGAAGCCGTACTTGGCCATGCCCTCGGAGAGGCCTACGAAGGTGCTGGCGATGCCGAACATGATCCTCCACAGCGCGACGCAGACGATGACGCCCCCGGCGCCGACGAGGATCATGTAGTTGCGCCTCCAGAAGGCCTCGACCTGCAGGCCCACGGCCTCCCGGTACCGCGCCGCTGCGTTCCTCGCCACCTCCACGGGCCGCCCCAGCCCCTTCACCCCCCGCCCCAGCGGCGCCAGCTTCGACCTGCCGCCGGTCGAAGCCGACCTGACCCCGCCCACGAGCCGCTGCGCCCGCTGCGGCGGCGGAGGCAGCAGCCGGTGCCCCAGCCTCGCATCTGCGCGCGCGGTGGTGAAGAAGCGGGAGGAGGAGGGAGTCGGGGAGTGGCGGGGGATGGGAAAGGGAGCGGGAGCGGGAGTGTGGGGTGAGAGCCGCGCGGCGGCGGGCGAGGGGGCGGGGTGGAGGAGGAGGCGGCGGTGGAGGGTGTGTAGGGCGCGCCGCGAGGAGGAGAGGGCGGCCGCCATGGAAGCTGGGGGGGATCGAATCGAGATCGGGTTCGCAGTCGCGGGCAGATGGGGCAGCGAAGTCAGAAGAGGGATTGAATGGGCGGCGGCTTGGACCAGGCAGAGACTTACGGTGAATTTTCCTCGCTTTTTTGGTCACGCTTCGATCGGTACGGCGTTGCTTCTGAGGTCTTGATCTAGTTTGTGCGAAGATAAAAAGGGAAATGTTTGAGAGAGGTTATGGTGGGCTATTTTACATAGCAACTGTGTAAATGAATTGTGATCAATTGGCTGTCCAAAAATCCAAAATATAATATTTTTTTAGTTGTTTCAAGACAAATTTCTTTAAATGACTAAGGTTTATTGAAAAATACATTAATACTCCCTCCGTTTCAAATTATAGTTCGTTTGACTTTTTTTACTTTAAGTTTAACCGTTCGTTTTATTCAAAATTTTGTGCAAATTATCATATTTTTATGGTGACTTGCTTTATTAATAAAAAATCTTTAAAATATCTTAAATTTGACTATATTTTTATGATTTTTTGAGTAAGACGAATGATCAAATTTGTGGTAAAAAAAGTCAAACGACCTACATTTTAGAACAGATGTAGTACCTATCTACCACAAATATATCATGAAAGTACATTTTGTTACTATTGTATATCTTAACATATTTTTCTACAAATTTAATTGAATTTATAAAAAAATACTTAAGACGGAATGGAAACGGATCTTGGGATGACGGAGGTGCAACTAATCTATATATAATAATATAGCATGCTATTTTACATTTACAATGGCTCGGTACATAGCATTAATTATACATTTTGAATAAAACTGTGTTATAAATTAAACTATTCGACAAGACACCAACAATCTTCTCTATACAGCGATCGAGTTGTCACCAGTGACTAGTTTTTAAATTTCTGACTAAATGTTTTCGTGACTAGAAAAATCAATGCGACGTGCCCATTATGCAACGACGCACCAGCAAGATCAATACAGCCAGTGGAAGCTTACGGCAACGTGGGTCCTAGTATGGTAATGAGTACATGAAGACCTGAAAACGCAGTTATATTATACTACGTGTGCCTAAATTTGGTTGCTAAATAAACTTCACTGCGGTCGACAGAGAAAAATGCGTTTGTTAATCAAGAAGAGAAAAACCATGGGCCTACCCCGCACCCGCCATCCGTGCTTCTCCGTCGCTCCCGGCGCGTCATCTGCAGCAACGACGACCGTCCCGTTCGTTTGACCGGTGGCTGGTGCTGATTCGTTAAAAAATATTGTTGACTAATAACTAAGAGCTGATTTATTTTTAAAAAATATTATTGATCGGCTAATAAGGCAATCAAACACGACGCGATCTCCCGTTTCATGCTGCGCCCGCGCGAAGTTGACCGGGTAGACGCCGCCACGCCAGCCGTGATTTGCACGCGCAGGTTCTACGCCGCGCGCGGTGTGCGGTGCTTTGTGTTGACACGAAACTGCGCCAACGAAGTTGTCGATGCCTTGGAGCGAAACCGGTCAGACCGCTTGGTGAAACCGGTCAGACCGCTTTCCTGGAGCGAAACCGGTCAGACCGCTTTGTGAAGCCGGTCAGACCGCTTTTGATGGGGCGACGATAAAACCTAGGATCTCGAGCTCGGGAGGGACCCCGTCGGAGCTTGAGAGTCTAGGATTGTTCTAGGATCGGCAGGCCACCTAGAACGCCCTCAAACGTCATCGAGACGAGAGAAGAACAGAAGATATGGGGGTTGGAAGAGCTAGGAGTTGGAGATAAAAGTAATGCAGAACAATAAAGTAAAGAAAACGATAAATAAGATAAAAAAAAGATAAATTCGATTGGATTTGATATTGGATGATCTCAATCGGCCATGACCCTTTATATTTATAGGGTGGGATGGTCTTCCCCGTCGAGTTGGTTTACAATATGGGATAAAACTCTAAAGTTCTAAACCTACTCCATCATGACAGAAACCGGTCAGACCGCTTCTAGGAACCGGTCAGACCGGTTTGGCTGTTGCCAGATCAGCTACAGTAAAACCGGTCTGACCGCTTCCTAGAACCGGTCTGACCGGTTGCCCTGGTCTGATAGGCAACTGCCAATTTTGGTCGTCAACATATGCCCCCCTGTTTTTTAGCAAAGCTTGCGTGCTAGAAAACAATCTTCTGGACCAAAATTATCTAAGGACGACGATGAATAATACATCGGCCATATATAAGTTCTAAGGGCGATATATAAATTATCGGCCATACCTTGCTTTATCTCAAGTTGATGATGAAACAACTTGTTTTGGCTTCCATACTTGCTTGATTGTCGCTGATCTTGTTGGCACCACCTTCGCAAGTTGCTTCAATGATTCTTGTTTGTTCATTGACTGCTTCTGACATGGCTTCACACTTCTGACTTTGTTCTGAAGCTTCTTTTGTTCCTGAGCAGCCCCTATCTTCTTATATTTGGCCAAGAGCTCTTCAAAGCTCGGCCTTGCCTTGTCTTTGGTTTTCCCGTACCAACCGGTCAGACCGGTTTTAAAACCGGTTAGACCGGTTTACGCAGAACCGGCGTTTTCGCTCTTGTTTTGCCCCCCGAGTGTTTGAGTCTTCGACTTGAACCGAGGGGTCTTTCCTGATGATATCATTGAATTTGTAGGTCTTTCTTCACCAATGATCACATTTTTCCCTTTAGCTTTTTCGGCTTGATGCGGCCGAATCAACACTTTCGGATTCACCAATTCAAGTGTGTGCATAGGAAAAGGGTTCTCATCAACCTTCATTACATTAATCATCAATCGTCCTTGATTTATGGCCGATTGTATTTGTCTACGGAAAACATTGCAATCATTGGTAGCATGAGAATAAATATTATGGAACTTGCAATAAGCTCGCCGTTTCAACTCATCATTCGGCGGTATAGTATGAGAAAATTTCAATTTTCCAGCTTTTGCAAGCTCATCAAAGATCTTATCACACTTGGTTACATCAAAGGTAAATTTTACTTCTTCGTGCCGATTTTTTTGAATCGGCGTGAGAGAAGAACAAGTGCTAGGATTATCTTTAGAAGACCATACAAATTCAGCAGCATAAACCTCTTTACCCTCATCGTCTGAAGAATCATAATTGACAGTATGCACACCAAGACGATCGGGTTTAGGCTTAGAATCCTTACTTCGGCTTTCCTGAGCCAAAGCTCGTTGCATCACTTGATTAATGGTTAGAAACTCATAGCCTTCTAATTTCTCTTTGATATGAGATCTCAAACCATTAAGACATAATTCAGCAAGATCCTTTTCAGAAATAACCAAACTATAACATCGGTTTTTTGTATCTCTAAATCTTCTAATATATTCAGAAACAGGCTCATCACTCTTTTGCCTAACCGATGTTAAGTGAGAAAGTCTCGATTCATTATCACTATTGTAAAAGTGTTCATGAAATTTCTTCTCTAATTGAGACCATGTATGAATGGAATTAGGGGATAATGCTGAAAACCATGAGAAAGCAGTACCAGATAATGACAAAGGGAATATTCGGATTTTTAAATGATCAAGATTACCATGAATGCCCATTTGTGCATTAAATTGGCTAACATGCTCCCATGTAGTTCTACTATCCTCCCCAGTGAATTTAACAAATTCGGGTACCTTGAAATTGTGAGGATATGGTGTAGCATCAAAACTCTCAGGATATGGTTTTCTACACACTAGAGTTTTGTCTTTAAGTTCTACACCGAAAGTTTCTTTAAACATAATGGCCAAATCCCTTTTATAATTTTCAAGCAATTGATCATGATAAGGATCATTTGGCCTTTGTACACTAGAAGTATTCGGTGTATGAAGTGGTACCTGGTTCGGCTGTACATACGGTACTTGTTGCGAATAAACATTGTTTGGCACTGTACCGTATGAATAACCTGAACTCTGGGGAGGTATAGGATAATATGTAGTTGCATATGGAGGAACAAAATTACCAGAAAATCCATTTGTTCGGCTAGGATCAGCCTGAACAGGATATATACTAGCAATTGGTTCAGGAGATGATTGATAAGCAACTACAGGACCAGAACCGGTCTGACCGGTTTGAACCGGTCTACCAGAACCGGTCTGACCGGTTTGTAAAACCAGTCTGACCGCATTGTGTGGTTCTGAAATCGTTTGACCTTCAAAATAATTCATCGGCATGCCAAGTTGAGGCGTGGGTGTTGCCGATGATCCAGGAGGCATTACATGATTTTGTGAAGTACTAGCAACATCAAACTTAGGAGTATTATTGATCAAAGATTGCTTGCCTAACGAGCTATCAATCATGTTTTGGACAGTAGCAAACATCTGTTTTTGACCATTGACTAATAATTGATTAATTTGCTCCAAAGCAACAGGTGGTGCTGTAGTACTCACAGTGTCGTTTTCTTCATGACGTTCGTCTTCGCTTGAAACGAAGACGATCTCCTTGTCCTTGGAGATGCCACCCTTCCGATTCTTGGAGAAGTGAGATAAAAACCACTGAGTGGCTTTTTCATCTTCTGCTGCTTTGCGTCGGGCTTCCTTCTCCTCACGGTCCTTC
The DNA here is from genome assembly GCA_033239725.1 of Echinochloa phyllopogon. Taxonomy (NCBI): domain Eukaryota; kingdom Viridiplantae; phylum Streptophyta; class Magnoliopsida; order Poales; family Poaceae; genus Echinochloa; species Echinochloa phyllopogon. Next base: position 5,093,869 of record BTCW01000014.1, on the reverse strand, counting down.
ATGAAGGCCTCATAAGCTTGACGATCCTCGGCCGATAATTCATCAACAATCGGCTTAACAATATTAGCAGAATCAACATCACTAGGTTTTGGTAGATTAACCATAGTAACAGATCCCTTTGCTTTCGTCCCCAGCGGAGTCGCCAAAAATATGTTGACACGAAACCGCGCCAACGAAGTCGCCGATGCCTTGGAGCGAAACCGGTCAGACCGCTTTCCTGGAGCGAAACCGGTCAGACCGCTTTGTGAAGCCGGTCAGACCGCTTTTGATGGGGCGACGATAAAACCTAGGATCTCGAGCTCGGGAGGGACCCCGTCGGAGCTTGAGAGTCTAGGATTGTTCTAGGATCGGCAGGCCACCTAGAACGCCCTCAAATGTCGTCGAGACGAGAGAAGAACAGAAGATATGGGGGTTGAAAGAGCTAGGAGTTGGAGATAAAAGTAATGCAGAACAATAAACTAAAGAAAACGATAAATAAGATAAAAAAAAGATAAATTCGATTGGATTTGATATTGGATGATCTCAATCGGCCATGACCTTTTATATTTATAGGGTGGGATGGTCTTCCCCGTCGAGTTGGTTTACAATATGGGATAAAACTCTAAAGTTCTAAACCTACTCCATCATGACAGAAACCGGTCAGACCGCTTCTAGGAACCGGTCAAACCGGTTTGGCTGTTGCCAGATCAGCTACAGTAAAACCGGTCTGACCGCTTCCTAGAACCGGTCTGACCGGTTGCCCTGGTCTGATAGGCAACTGCCAATTTTGGTCGTCAACACTTTGGATGAGGCTCGCCGACGTGCCGATCGAGTTCAAGCACGAGCCAGCAGGCCGCGAGATCGAGATCGTCGTTAGCAGCAGCCAGAGGTGTGACGCTGCGCACGCGTCATCAGCAGCAGCCAGAGTAGTGACGCGCGTAGCGCAACAGACTAGCGTCGGAGCCTGGAACGCTGGCTTCCTGTGCAGGTTGCTGGTGCAGGCAATACAAGTTCAGGTTCCAGCAGCAGCCTGCCGACTGCCGAGGGCCTCGCCGAGACGCAACTCCAGCAAATTCACCAAGATGCGATACGACACTAGTGTGTCGATCTCGCTGCAGCAAACTACGCCATTGTTTAGACGTATAAATGTCCAGAAAGCCTGGAGCCCGACAGCCCGCCCGAAAGCCCGTTTTTTTGCCCAGCCCAAGCCCGGCCTGGCCTTCTCCGGGACCGTGCTGGCCCGGCCCGGCCAGCGTGCCCGGGTGTGGGCCGCCACCCCAGCACACCGGGCAGCCCGGCCCGACACGGTAATTTACCAGCGGCCCGGTAAAGGCCCGTGGCCAGGCCAGCCCACCAAGCCACCCCCCCCCCCCGCCTCACGGCTCACCGGCCACTCCAACGGCTCCAAAGCCCAGGCGGCCATATAAAAACCCTCCCCGACTGCTCCCCCCAACCCTAACCCGACTCGCTCGCTGCCTCGCTCCCGTCGCCATCGCCGCTCCTCTCTCTCGCAGCTCGTCTCGTCGCAGTCTCGCTCCCGAGACTCGCCGGCGCCTCCCCTCTCTCGTCTCGCCGTGGTCGCCGCCTTGCCATCGCCAGCACCTCCTCTCTCTTGCTCTCGCGGTCGTCACCTTATCCCTCAACGCGGTCGCTGTCGCGAACTCGCGGCGGCGCATCCTGCTGCCTCCGCTGTCCTCTCTATCTCGCTCTCGCGCTCGAGGTCCTCGCTGTCGTTGTCTCGCCGTCGCCGTCTCGTTCTCTCCGACTCTACTCCGGGCTCCGGCTGCGCAGGTACAATCCCTAACCCTAACCCTAGATCTGTTCGATGTTGGTGTTGTTCTTGGGTTTTGCTCTAGATATCTCTCTGATTTCTATCATTTCTGTCTTGTTGCAGGTCTCGCCGTCTCGTGGGGCCGCGCACCGTTGAGGAACGGAGGCGGAGCCGCGGAGGCGGACGCAAAGGCGTCGGGATGGCGGAGAGCATTGAGGAGTACACCATCAACGACGACCTGAGAGCTTGTGGTTTGCCCGGCGATGACGAAGATGACCTTGCTGCTGGTGCTGAGGCGTTGTTCGGTAGCGCTGCTGCTCCGATCACCGTCGATGCCGAAGCTGGTGTCGCCGCGTCGGGAATCCAGATGCCAGGTTCGACGCCGTCCCCTTCCTTTACGCCGCCTCATGCTCAAGCATCTTTTACCATACAAGCAAACTTTCTCGACCTTTATTTCTGCTAATTATGGTTTGGTTAATGGTGAGCCACTACTCACTGAAGGTCATTGGGCTGTTGCTTCAAAAATTATGGAGTTTCTTGGAACCTTTTATGATTCAACTGTTGCTTTATCTGGTGTTTACTATCCAACTAGTCCTCTGATGCTGCATCATATACTTGATATTGCTAGTCACTTGTATGGCACAGAGAATGATGCTATGCTCATGTATGTTGTGAATCCTATGAAACTCAAGTTTTCCAAGTATTGGCAAAACATCCCTCTTTTGTATTCATTTGCTTTTGTTTTGGATCCTAGAGCTAAGATGAGAGGTTTTCATAATGTTCTTCAGCTTCTTTCTCAAACTGTTGGTGTTGATTATTCTGCTTATTTCACTGAGGTAAGACATGAACTGTTTAAATTGTATAACAAGTATGAAAATAAGTTTGGTGCAGTTAGGTTTCAGAGGCCACCAACATCAACAACATCTTCAGGTAAGAAAAAAAATGCATGGGTAAGATCTATGGTGCTCCTGGGAGTTCAAGTGCTGCTGGTTCTTGTTCATCTGTTCCATCTACATCTACATGTGGTCCTCTACCTGTTGTTTCTGAGTTGTCTTCCTACTTAGATAGTGACAGCACCAATTGTTTTGATGATGATTTCAATATCATCAGTTGGTGGCATGAGCACAAACGCACATATCCTATTCTATCTATTCTAGCTAAAGATATTATGTCTGTTCCAGTTTCTACTGTCTCTTCGGAGTCTTGTTTTAGTCTTACTGGCAGGGTGATCGAGGAGCGGCGAAGACGGCTGACACCTAAGCATGTGGAGATTTTGACATGCGTCAAGGATTGGGAGGCTGCTGATGCAAGGGCACAACATGATGTTGAGAAGGATATTGTAGAGCTGGAGGCCAAATTCTACATCAAGCATCATGAAGATGGGCACTCTAATGAAAACGAGTAAGTACTAAAACTCAAGTTCAAGTAATGTTTGTACTTCCACTAAATTGAAACGGCTCATGATCACTCTCTGTCTCTCTGTTGTTACCTTGTTAGCCCTGCCCCTTCCATTTCCAGTGGCAATTGATGAAGTGGTGATGGACTGATGCTTCTTCCTGAACCTGAAGTTGTGAAGGCTCAGGCCCTGATGCTGCTGTAGTGTTGTGTTGTGTCTTGTGTCTGTCTTGTATCTTGGAGTGTCTGAAGTCTGAACTCATGTGAGTTTTTACCTAGGAAGGTTTTTAATGAGGCAGCCACACTTGGTCACATAGATCAAGTGTTAAAACAGCCCTATAATTCTGTTAGCATTTATGTTACTTTGGTGAATGTTTGATTTGCTTGCTTTTTTCTGGTGAATGTTTGATCTCCTTGATTTTTTCTGGTCATTTTGAGGTGTTTCTGAACTTGCGGGCCTCGGGCTGCCCGAGCACGCCTCGGGCTGCCCGAGCACGCCCAGGCAACCGTCTTTTCCGGGCTGGCCCGGCCCGGAATCGGCCCGGGCTTGGGCCGACACCGCAGCCCGTGGGCTAGCCCGGCCCGGCCCGCAGTGTCTTAGGGCCGGGCTTGGCCCGGCACGGTGACTGCCGGGCCAGCCCGGGCCCGGGCCAGAGCCGGGCCGGGCGGCCCGGGTGGCCATCTATATTTAGACGTAAAATTCCACCCTTAAAATTTACTATGTAAAAAAAGATTTTCATCACATCAGATGAAATCAAAAACTAATTGCACGGTTTGGTTGTACTCGGCGAGACGAACATTTTGAGCCTAATTAATTAATTTTTGAATAATTTTTCACAAATACAAACGAAATGCTACAGTGACGTATTTATGGTGAAGCAACATATTTCTCCTAATTCCTCACCCTCAAAATTTACATCTAAACAAGGCCTAGATCTCCATATGAAATCATACTTCTCCCTGGTGTACATGTATATATGACCTGTACCTGTCATCTCAACGCTTCTACCGTTCTGATTATTGCTTCATTATCAATTACTGAATGAATGCTCCTGGTTGGCTGTTGGCAAGAGCTCATCGATCCTCCCAACCAGCCACCAGCCTGTAGAGTATAGGCACATGCCATATCACTTGCTTCCTTTGGCGGCGCGCCCAGCTGCTTGACGCGATCCCCGTGTACCCCGCCTGATCGATGAAGCTGCCGAAGCCGAACCAATGCCTTCGAAGCCGCACGGCCTTCAGGGATCGTAGGGTTTTGGTTGTATGGCTAAGTCTAACCTGGCTAGAATTCTTAGCCAGGGTAGAATAAGTCTGGCGTGAGTAATGCATTGAGGTCACGTTTGGTTCATTGACTTAGCCAGGGTAGAATAAGTCTGGCTTAGCTAAGTCTGGCCAGTGTATGCGTGTGTTTGGTTGGTTTAATCAAGTGGCATCATCTCTTCTTTCTTGCGGTGAGTTATCACCTCTGTGTCTGTCTCTCTAAATTTATCATAAAAAGAAAGAAAAATAAAGAGAAGTAGCAGAAAGGGGAGATTGATTCCCTCGCTGCTCCGATTCCACCAAACTTGACCATGATTTGCATCCTGGGAAACTCGATTTGATAGCAGAAAGAAAGAAAAATACAGAGCAGTAGCAGAAAGGGGGAGATTGATTCCCTCGCTGCTTTGATTCCACCAAACTCAACCATGATTTGCATCCTAGGAAACTCGATTTGATAGCAGATCGAGCAAAAGAAGCTTCCGTCGGTGATGAACTTCAACAACGTGAGGGGAGGCTCAACTCGTGGACGAAATTCCTCCGATTCTTCCCGCACGTTGCAAGCTGCAATGCTGCCAGACATACGAGCGCCTAGGGGGGCAAAGAGGAGTAGCCCTCGTGGAGCTCACCGGGGCTGTCGCGTGAGCCAGGCTCGGGCGTTGCTTCAATCGCGCCAGCCACCAGATCTGGGACGCACGAGTCTTCGGCGGATGTTGGGGCGAGCTCCTCCTCGCGGGCCCTTGCCGGCCAGGGAGGAAAGCGCTGGCGCGTGGGCCTCCGCCGGCCGTGCGGGAGAGCGTCGTCGCGCGTGCCTGCGCCGGCCGAGCGGGAGAGCGCCGTAGTGCGCCAATGATGACGACGAGGAAGAAAGAGCGGTGGAGAAGGAAGACGTGAGCCATAACCGGAGGTGAGGGGAAGAGGCAGTTTTGGGCCGATGCGGCTTGTGCAAGCCTGGCTCGCTCGAAACGCTCACCCACCACGTCTCCTATGCATAAGTGAGGCCTGGCTAAAGGGCCTGACCAGGCAACCAAAAATGAATCGATTGGCTCTGTGGAGCCTGGCCAGACATTAGCCAGGTAACCAAACAGATCCGTAGGGTTTGATTGCAGGCATGGGCTAGCTTGTTCGGGGAGGGATCTGTGATCTTCTTGTTGCTGGCTTCGACGCCGACGTGACAGGCAACCGGTAGTTGGCGTGGGCGGGGACAGGGGCAGAGGAAGCTGCGCGCGCGCGCCGACGGCGTCGCGTCATCAATACACGCGCGAGGGGTAGCTGAGATCTTTGCAAGGTGGTCTGTCCCCTCTGTAAGTTGTAACACGACAGGATGTTACCATACCAGCCAATAGGTATCGTACTGACGTCGACCTTCTAGATTGTACCCATCCGTTTCAAATTTAAATTATAGGTAGTTTGACTTTATTTATCATAAATTTGACCGGTCGTCTTATTCGAAATTTTGTACATATTATTATATTTTCTATGGTGGCTTGTTTTATTAATAAACATTATTTAAAAATAACTTAAATTTGACTATATTTACCTAATTTTTTTGAATAAAACGAGCGGTCAAACTTATAATAAAAAAAGTCAAACGACATATAATTTGGAACGGAGGTAGTACTACTATATACTGCTCTGATGTTAACCGGCGTTTTAGAATGAGCTAGCTATTTTATTTTAAACTATTTATATATCTTGTCATCATGAAGGTCATATATATGTTTCTTCCTACCTCGTTTTTGAAATGATAGCGAGATTTTCCGTTGAGCTAAAAAGGAAAACACTACGGATTCAAAACTTTGGACACTTTTTGCACTCGTGCTGTCAGTAAACACTTAAATGATACTACTGTTTGTCATATAATATCTTAGATCTCAAATGAGAAAGTAAGTAAGGTCTTGTTTAGATGCAAAATAGGGGTGTGGATTTGGAGGTTTGGGGTTACTTCGTAATCATTGTGCCACTGTAGCATTTTCGTTTGTATGTGTGAAAAATTGTCCAAAAATTGATTAATTAGGCTCAAAATATTCGTCTCGTAGAGTACAACAAAACCGTGCAGTTAGTTTTTGATTTCATCTACATTTAATACTCCATGCATTGGCCGACATTTTGATGTGATGATAATCTTCTTTTTGCATTCCACGTCATCATCCACTATGCGCCATATCACTATCCACTATAAGCCATGTCATCATCCACTAGACCATCTATTTATTCTTCAATCAATTTTCCGTGGCCACATTTTTGTGAGTAGCAATTACAAATTACAGGAGTAAAAATTACATGTATGATCAGTCATACTTCAATGTATAATGTTTACTAAAGGACGTTGCAATACAATCACTTTGGTGTTTATACTTTTACATTTCACTTTAAATTTGTTTAACAAATTCCCGCAGCAACGTACGGGTATCACCGGTTCTGGAGAGGCCCGTGTTAACATGCAAAACGTCGAGTAAAAAAATGGAGATAATATTTGCCTCTAAGCAAAGTTTTAGCAGAGATGACGCAGCAGGCTAGGGAACCTTTGTTGTCAGAGTTGTCACAAGTACCGGTTTGATGGTACGGCATCGGCATGGCCGTTAAGGGAAAGATAAACTAGATTGGGTTAATACAGGCTAGTAGATTGATTAGGTCAATATATAGGCCAGTGGTTCTAGACTACTTCTAGTACGAGCGAGTATGTAACGTAACCATATATGAAACAATATATACAAACAAACAGACCGTGTCTTAGCATTCGGCTGTCAAAATCAGGTTTGTTAAAGAGTGTTTTTTGCGTGGCAAGTCTGGTTCGTTTCGGTTTACAATTAGTTGGATGGTTCAGTCGTTTCCACACTTGACAGGCGACCGACCTACCATTGATAGCTAGGCTCATCTGCCCACATGTTGACCGCTCGTTAATACACCCATTCGTTTACTTTTTAACTTGGAGGAGTAGGCTACAAAAATTTGCACGAGTTTTTTTTTGCGGGTAAAAACTTTGCACGAATTTGCATAAATAGCCATGACAGTTCGTTTGGTGTGTAGCAAATAACGCATACCATTTAAACATTAATTATTCCGCCGGGCCAACATGATATACATATAGTTACTGAATTCGAAAGTACTACAGTGTCACCAATTCACGTGTTACCATTGATTTTGCTACGCGTCACAAATTTACATAAGTGGCAGCTAGAGATTTTTCTAATTTTCTACACAAATCGAATCGAATAGTCTTATTTGAGATTTACTTTTTCTGAGCCTTTTACAGTGGGATATCTGATATGGTTCATGGGTCAGGAAAAAAGGGCAAAGAACAAAATAGTAGTACTACCATTAGAAGACAGAAACAAGTAGATGAGTAAGAAACACCTCATTAATCAAAGCTATACTATAGCTTATCATATCCTTTTATAAAATTTTATGGAACATACTCCGTATAAAATAAGATAGAGACAAATATTTTGGCGCAACACTTAGATGCCTTTGTCCTTGCTACGTAGTATCATCCTATGATCCTATCCGGTGCTGACGCCGACAAGTCTAAATTAACTGCCCATTTTATCAGAAAAGAAACCGCACCAATGAGAGGATTAACGAACGAAGCAACACACGAGCAAACCAACCACGCAAGCAAAGCGAAGGAAACGAGATAAACAAAACCCATGCCCGGAAAAAGGAAGAAGAGAGATCAAAAGGGCAGACCACAAAAATATCCTATAAGCCTCCCAGAAATTCCTCCAACCACGACCGCGACGACGACGGCGACGAGCACGGGGACTCTCCACCGCCTCCGCCTCCGCCTCGCCGCGTGCGGCCTGCGCGCGGCCCCGACGTCGTCCCCTCCGCCATCCCCCTCCGCCCCCGACGCGGCGCCGCCCGGCCTCCGCCGCCGCCGCCGCGGCGGAATCCTCCTCTGGAAGCTCCACCCCTCCCGCGCGCCGTCCCGCCCGATGGACGCGCAGCAGGCCCAGCCGCCGCGCGCCCCGTCCCCTCCGCCCCCGCCCCAGCCGCCCGCCCCGTCGAGGAGGTACGGCGTGCACTTCTCGGCCTCCAGCTTCATCCAGGCGCCGCTCACCGCGCTGCTCGAGTACTCCGGCATCCTCCGCCCCGATCCCGGCGGCGGGACGCACCAGGCGGGGGCCGGGGCTGGACCAGGCGAGGTGTCGATCCGGATTGTGGCGCCTGGTGAGGCGGGGACGTCGTCCGAGAGGTCCGAGGAGGTGATCGTCGAGGAGGAGGAAGAGGAGGGACACGCAGCGAGGGCGCGCACCGCGGAGCCGGCACCCGCGGCTGGCGGCGCGGAGAGCGGCAGGGAATCCACGTCGTCATACCAGAGGTATGACATACAGCAGGTGGCGAGGTGGGTGGAGCAGATACTGCCCTTCTCCCTGCTGCTGCTCGTCGTCTTCATCAGACAACATTTGCAAGGTCGTGCTCACTTATTCCCCTTATTAATAGAGCGCAAAATGATATGCACATGGCCAATTTGATGCTTAGAAGATAGCCTCATGCTGTTTGCGAATTGAAGTAATGTGATGTATGGGGAATGTTGGCTAAATTTGTTTTGGCATTTGCTTTTGGTTGTTTTACACAGGTTTCTTTGTGACAATTTGGATTGCTGCTGTGATGTTCAAGTCCAACGACATCCTGCGTAAGCAGACTGCTCTGAAGGTTAGTGATTGTTTTGTTGAACTTTTGGTGTAGTTTAGTTTTACTAAGGTCTGCGTTGCAATTCACAAGAGCATTGAGAAGCAAATATTGTTTTGTTGTATGCCATTATTTCCCCAGGGAGTTCATGCCATTAAATAATTCTGGTTTTGCTGAATGCCACTCCCCTGCTTAGAGTTGTTTCTGTTAATCCAATGAATGTTTTCAAGTGCTCTAAACATGGAAATATTTCAGTGCAGCAAACATAGTGAACTTTTTGCTATTTGGTCACGTCACCATTGTGTAAGCAGTTTTTTATGGATTTCCTGCACATGAAGCCATGAAGGCATTGTAATTTGATGCATGCGATTAGCAATCACCAGGGCTATGCAATGCTTTCCTTTAACTGCTTTGTACTTGCGCTATTTTCTAAGGATGAATTAGGTGGATTTCTAGGATGGCTTAACCACTGTCCCACACTCAACAATTGTCAAGGATGACGTGTGTGTGTATACAATAGAAAGCTTAGTCTGTCCAACATTGGTTTCAACTTTACTGCACCAATTGATTAACTTCTGATATTAATTGAGACTTGAGAGTTCTGTTTCCATAGGGAATTTGTGATACCTTCAAGTTGCTAAGGCACACCGTTAAATTACAAAACCCTGCAAACCTACTTGCTTTCAATCCTTTTATACAAATTTTCTCTGTTATTGACAATATGTTGCTTACTGACTATCCATCTACCATAATACCATATTGACTAATTTTGATTCTTTTTGTCCATGTAATACAGAGGGAGAGGAAAATTCCAGTACTTGCCGGCATTACAATATTATTTGCTGTTCACGTATTTGGATTTTACTGGTGTTACAAGAATGGGGACCTTATAAGACCTCTCGTGATGCTTCCACCGAAAGAAATACCGCCATTTTGGCATGCAATATTCATCATCTTGGTGAATGGTATGGTGCTTTAGCATATTCAAATTGTCTGTGGTATGGTTGCAAAGTGATACTGCTGGCACCATTTGAAGTCATACCACCTGAACAAAATTTAGTATTTGGAGCTGGAATCACTCCATTTTGTCAACTGGGCCTAGATGTTTGCTTTGACTTTACTTGACGTGCATAAGTACTTGCCTTCTACAAATAGTTAGGTTGTTACTAGGTTGGAAGTGGGTAACCTGTCTGGTGTCCCCTGTACTTCAACATCGCTGTCATTTTATATTTGCGCAACCATCAATACTGTATTACTGTCTTCAAGGTGATACTTTCCTGTATAATTTTTAGTGACACTGTCCTTAATCTTCCACAGATACAATGGTGCGCCAAACTGCTATGGTTGTCAAGTGTTTACTGCTGATGTACTACAAGAACAGCAGAGGGCGAAGCTATCGTAGGCAGGTAAACCACTCTACAGTTCTTATCCGACATTTTCTGTGATATATCTTGGTGATTTTCCTGGATAGCTCATATTGTTTTGCGGTTATTTATGCATAATAATAGATGAGAGAAGATATAACAAAAAATTCCTCCTGTTCAGGGCCAAATGTTGACAATTGTGGAATATTTTCTACTTTTGTACCGTGCATTATTGCCTACACCTGTGTGGTACCGTTTTTTCCTGAACAAGGAGTATGGAAGCCTATTTTCCTCTCTAACCACTGGCTTGTATCTCACTTTCAAGTTGACATCTGTTGTGGAAAAGGTGCTCATACCTCCCCTTATCTAAACTTCAGAAGTTAATAAGCTATACATACTGAGTGGATGCCTTCTAACTCTTAATTGTATCTGTCAGGTTCAATCGTTTTTGACGGCATTGAGAGCGTTATCTCATAAAGACTTCCACTATGGTTCATTTGCAACGAGTGAGCAGGTAGCTAATATGCTCTTCGTTTGTCTCGAAACGCCTAACTTTGTCTTGAGATATGCACTGCACACTGGATGTTTTAACACACATGTTTACTATACTATCTTGTGTTTGTTCAGGTCATTGCTGCTGGAGATATGTGCGCGATATGCCAAGAGAAGATGCATGTCCCCATTCTTTTGCGCTGCAAACATATCTTTTGTGAAGACTGCGTATCTGAATGGTAATCCACACGCATCTTGCTTCTTGTCCTCTCCCCCTTTAACCGCCATGTAACCTTTCCTTGCTGTTTTGACACATCTTTCATTGATTCCATTGTCTTAAAACCTAGAATGTCTGGTACCAATTCCTCGCTAACTTCTTTGGACGGTAACAGGTTTGAGAGGGAGCGGACATGCCCGCTGTGCAGGGCCCTGGTGAAGCCAGCAGACCTCCGGTCGTTCGGTGACGGTTCAACAAGCCTCTTCTTCCAGTTATTCTAAGACGGCTGAAAGAGCGGCAAGTTTCAGTCCTCTACTCCATGCTGATGATAGGGGGTGTGTGCGTTCGTGTGTTGCTGCTCGCAGCGCCTGCGAGCAGAGCGGCCCTGATGCGGTGCTGAAAGAGTGTACACAAGTCCCTTGCAGCTGAAGCTGAAGGCGTACATGAGTGTGTATTTTGACTGTGCATATTGCCATCCCCTGTATAGGCTCTCGCGGGATGCTTGAGCACCTGAGGATAACCTGACCGTATACGTACAGGCTACTACTACTATATATATAAATAGAAATGGTGAGTATATACAACGTTATGCTGTGCTCCTCCATCTGGGAAATTCATAAAATTAGCTAATGCTCTATTGGAACGCGTCGATAATCCTTATGACCCCTTGTTTATAGCCATGTTCTCCATGGCAGTACGCCACCGTTGGCTTTGCGTAACGTGGCTACTCCGGTGAGCTATTTTTCCACAGACAAGATTACTCTTAACAGAGTCCGACGTGAAAGGAACTCACAGAGAACACGTGCCAAAATAGTGAAGCGAACTAGCGACGAATGTTCAGGAGAATCTCGACCGTGACCGATGGTTACCCTGACAAGAATCTGAATATCCCGGGGGACATGAGCCTTCCTGCGATTCAGATCGCGCCGCGTGCGGTGCCGGCGCGTCCGGCCATTGCCGACGGGACCTACTCGCACAGCCGCACCCGCACACCAGCTACTCCGTGACGCTGACGCTGACGCTGTCAATGAAAAACACCCGTGACGAGAACAGCGAACATGTCTCCATACTTACAGCGTCAGAGAAATAAAGAAAACTAAAAAGTCTCCCTAATGACGATTAGCGATGGGATTAGCACGGACGTTGGGTGGAGGAAAAGGTTAATTGCGGCGCACGCATCCGTCGGAGGAACGCTTCCCGAGCCCCGACTCCTCCTCCTCCTCCTCCTCCTTCCGCCCTCCCCGTTCCGTTCCCTCGTCGCTTGCCCCACTCCCCCTTCCCCTCGCGCTTCTCTTCCGCCGCGCACGCGTCCTCGCCTTCGCCTGGTGGTCGTGGTCTCTCTCCGCCTCCACGCATCGGCCGGCGTCGCCGCGCAAGAGGTAGGGAACACTCGCTCGCTCGCTCGCTTCGCCTCTCGACCCCCCACGCTCCCTCCTCCCCCCTGCTTCCCCGGAACGCAATTCCCCCCTCGTTGGGATTCGCGCCTTCTCGAACCCTCCCGCGGCGGTCGATCGCCGATCCCGTTCCCCGAGGAGCTCCGCCGCTCTCCTTGCTGCGGACGGTCCCTCCGCCCAGATCCGATTCCTCCCCGCGTAGGCCTCCTCGTTCCTCCCTCCCACCGGAGCGGGTAGTGGGGATCGGAGATCCGCCAGGACCGGGACTGGTTTCTCCAAGCCCTAGGTCTGTCGGACGGATGTTCCCTCAATTCTGCATCCTCTCTCCACAATCGCCCCCGGCTCGTGGATATATGGATGTATATGCTGTGTAGTTGAGTACGATTAGCAATCAGCTTTTGTTTTCCAAATTGATGTATAATCTGAACCCCTATGCGCCACCTTGATGCCACCCCTGATTACAATGACTAATTAAGCAGGGGTGCCGTCGATCTCCATTCCCTCGCTTTTCCTGTCCAAGCAAAAAGAATGAGTGCCCAAGCAATGCCTACTAGGCTTGCCATTGCAATGATTAGCATTATAACTTACTTTTCCTGTATGCCTGATTGGATTATTAGCTATTTAACTGGTGGCACCTACATATGTTTTTCCCCTTAGCTTGCTACTGATGCTTTCTGCTTTCCGCAGGATCTCCAAAACTTTGTCAGTGGCAACAGCCTTTCACATTTGGTTTAGCTGAGCTTAACATTCAGAGACGATTGATTTGGCTTCACTTCCTACCTCATGAGCTCACAAGTCTCCACATCACGGGGGTTACTTCCCCCAGGCAAGCTTGGGACATTTGGGTCCTCTCATGCCTGGCCACTGTCGGCCCCAACGAGCCAGCCCGACGCAGGTCCTGGTGACGACCAGGATGTCAGGCTGTTGTCAGTTGCTTGGAATCAGGATTGTGGATGCTTCGCCGCTGGTACCAGCAATGGATTCAGGATCTTCAACTGCGAGCCTTTCAAGGAAACTTTCAGGAGGGACCTTAAGAGCGGTGGGTTCGGGATTGTCGAGATGCTGTTTCGTTGCAACATCCTTGCTCTTGTAGGTGGCGGCTCCAATGTGCAGTATCCACCGAACAAGGTGATGATCTGGGATGATCATCAGAGCCGTTGCATTGGAGAATTCGCCTTCCGCTCTGATGTCAGGGCCGTAAAATTGGCAAAGGACTACATTGTGATTGTCCTCGAGCGGAAGATATATGTCTACAACTTCACTGATTTAAAGCTACTCTACCAGATCGACACCCTGTCAAATCCTAAAGGACTTTGCTGCCTCTCCCATCATTCCAATACTTCAGTTTTGGCATGCCCTGGGGTGCACCAGGGGCATGTTCGGGTGGAGCATTTTGGGCTCAAGATGACGAAGACAATCCCGGCTCACGATTCACACATCTCTTGCATGGCACTGACAATGGATGGTCTTCTACTGGCAACTGCAAGCACGAAGGGCACTTTGATCAGAATATTCAACACAATGGATGGCACTCGCCTACAAGAGGTGAGCATATTTTCTTTTACTCTCTATCTTTGCGGATCTTTTTTTTTTTGGTTGCATGGCATTCTTCTTTGTGAATAGAAAGCATGGTCTTCTTTATTCTGTTGCCTCTTCAGTTGCAATATCATAATCAATAAATGGTTAGGATGAGCTCATAATGCTCTATTTTGTTTAAATTATAAATGACATGTAGGTACGCAGAGGGCTTGACAAAGCAGAAATATATAGCATTGCACTATCGCCCAATGTGCAGTGGTTGGCAGTGTCCAGCGACAAAGGAACTGTTCATATTTTCTCGCTGAGGGTCAGAGTTGCTGGGGAGGATGCAAGCAATGAGCAACACACTCTTGAAGGTCCACGGATGGACCACCAGAACTCTTCCAGTTCTATTGATGCTCTTATTCAGACAAACACCGGGTCCAATGCAAGTTCATCACTGTCTTTCATGAGAGGTACAAATGCTACTCTGGTTTGCACCCATTCTTATTTGAGTCTGTTCTGGATATCACTAGTAGAAGTTGTGCTGTTATAAAAACTTACTACAGTTGTGAAGTTAGATAGCTAGATGAAAATCAGTGCCATACCTCTGAAATTGTTAATCCGTAAATTAGTTTGAACTTATTGATGACTATTATCTTCGCCTTCAATCTCAAGGATCTTAGATGATCTGTTTTTATTTGAATGCCAACTGGAGGCATGTATTCTCATGATCTTGTAATTTTCTGACCTGATTGGAGGCAATTGTGCTCTTTCTGGAATTGGGGGCCATTTTGCAGTTATTATTCTTATGCTGATTGTTTGTCATATCATTAGAGTGACATGCATGCACTCATGGAGCATATGCTCTATTGCCCGCCCTCACAATTAATGAAACATTAAAGTTTGTTTGCTAGCATATGGCTTGCGATGATCCACTCATCCAGCATTCATTTTAAAAGAGCCATTCTACTCCCAAGTTAGCTAACAGATCACTTTCGCTAGCTGTAAATTTTAATGTCTCCTGGAAGTGTACAAGCTCTGGGTTTGCTCTGAAGTGTGGAAGTACCGAGGGAGGATCGACTCAAAACATAAAATCATGGAGCTCCTATTCTGCTATTAACATGAAGAAAATAGGGACGTCTGCATGGCTGCCCTCACTTTGCGGCCTAATTATGAGTTTGCCCTCCTTTTTATTTGCACAGTTGCCCCTACTTTGCTTACGAACCAGGGGCAATGGTGCAAACATTTCAGAAATAGTAGGGGCAGTGGTGAAAAGTGAAGATAAGGAGGAAATTCTTGTAGTTAGGTCTCAAAGTAGGGGCAGCCATGCAATTATCTCAAAAAAATATGAAACAAGCTACTTCCTCTGTTTTTAAATATATGATGTTTACGACAAGTTAATTAGTTCATGAAACCTCGTTTATTTAAAAACAGATGTAGTCCTTTCTAGCAGCTGAAGCATGTATAGCCATACTTCTTAACCCTAGTGAACTATTTACGTCCTGACCAAATCCTTTTGTCTCATCATTTTATAATCTTGAGATAGAATTTAGGTTGGCTTCTCATATCGCATAAGTCATTAAGTTATTCCTCTGAATTTTCTTCAGGGATCCTGCCAAAGTATTTCAGCTCAGAGTGGTCATTTGCTCAGTTCCATTTACCAGAAGTAACACGCTACATAGTAGCCTTTGGTGCACAGAACACTGTCATGATGGTTGGCCTGGATGGCAGGTACCTCACCTCATAGAATTATATTTTATTTTAGGATTGTCCTTTCAGCAAATATCTACATTTTCAGTGCTCATTATTGCCAAATCTTTCTCCACCTTAGTTTGTTCTTGCAAAAGGAACACATAAATAAAATATAAAATGTGGTGCCTTCTCTGTTTTGGATGAAGACATTATTGGCCTTGCCAACTGCATTATTGCATGCCCTGTTTGTGATTTGTGCACGTTATAAACAGAGCCGCTGAGGTGGCACTGGAGCCCATGCTATTCACTAACCTTTGCTACCAATAGTCATTGAACATGTGTACTTGTCATGTGGTGTTTTTATATGGAGTACTTCAAAATGTTACAGCAGTTGCCGCTTATTTAGCTATGGAACAACATCAGCTGATAGAAACAGCAGTTAGGCATATTTTGTTCAGGTGGCAATATAGTTGATTTTGGAGATTAATTCATAGAAAAGTTGAGTTGGCAGTATGGTTGATTGTCCAGATTTTTTGTATCTATAAGGTGCCAGCATCTTCCACCCCCATTTGCAGTGTACGGATCATCGCTTATTTCATTAATCGTGTCAATTTTGTCATCATCAGCTTCTACAGGTGCTGCTTTGACCAAGTGAATGGAGGGCAGATGCTGCAGAAGGAATATTTCCGGTTTCTGAAGTCTGATAGCCTGCCTTTCAGGACCTCAGGCAGTTGACCTGGATGATGATCACAGCACCCCTGTAAATATTGAAGATGCTCAGTCCATTGTACATATCATCTTCTCGCCGGCAAAGTTATAGGCAGCCGGAATAAGGAGAGCTGGCTGTTGGATCGCAACCTACTTCCTCTCGACTCTGATTTCTGAAGCAGTTGGCCTCTCATCCAAATTGCCAGCATTATTGGCCATTTCTCTTCTCTCTGCAAACAAGAGCACCCATTGGTATATGACATAAAGACCTTGTGTATCTGCAAGGCTGTAACAAATCTTCGACTTGTTCTTGCCTTGTGGGTTATCAATTTGACTGTTACCTTCGTACGAACTTTGGATTCTGCGACTGCAACCTGCATGCTGTGACATTGTTTTGCTAGTCGGTCTGTGCTGTTTGGCGGATTGTTTAGTAGGCGTTGCTCAAGAGCTGACCATGATTTGGATCTGATTTCCTGATGGCCCGAGAGTATTTTTTGTGTTGTCAGCAATAGTGATTCGATAGGATTTTATTTGCTGCTTGACGTTGCTACCTACATTTTCAACGATTTGGGAATGGATGGGAATGGCATCTTTCCAGTGTGCAAGTCCTTGGCTTATTAATGCACGAAAGGCGGCTAAATAATCAAAAAGGAAAAAAAAGAGAGGAAAAGCCACGTTCGTACAAGATAACGCGATCCCGGATACGTAATTGTTACTACAAATTTTCATGAAAACAACATTTGACCAGTTGCTTTCGGCCGGCCCCGGCCTTCTTATCCTTCTGAATTTTGATACATGTCCACGGGCAACCCATTCCAGCCACGTCCACTTCCTGCGGGTGTTAAATGTTAATATCGAGTCGGCTCGGCACCACTCTTCCGATGTGCTGATCATATCATTTGTCTGCGCGATGAGAGGCCAAAAACTCGCCGGCGCGATCGAAGAGCAACGTTTTTCTATCATAATTTTTAGGATGGCGAGTCACCAGTTATGGTTACGAAACTGACTGACAATGACTTGTAGATGCAACCTCGCACCCCTGAAGATGGGGAAAGATCAACGTGAAGATTAAGGAACAAGCAAGCACAGTACACATCTGCGCCTGGGGATGCCAACCGTGGCACACTTGACAGTTGACACTTTTTTGTTTAGGTACTGCTTGTTCAGCTCCAGGGCATAGCCACATGAAGCTACAACCGTGGTGTAGAACTCGAACCTACACATACGCAACCTGTCTTAGCGGCAACATGAAATTCATTTTAACATAATTCAACTCTATCATGTGCTAGTTGAGGACTTCATCCCTTGTTTTGTTCCAAAAAATGGGCTATGGTTTTGGATACCATACATTATCCAGAACGTAACCTTGACCATAAATTTCGTTTTTCTTTTGCGGATGTCGACAGTGGATTTCAACCTCACCATGTTTATAAAAAGGTTTGGAAAATAAGCACTTATGAAATTACTGCTATTTCGTGAATGCAGTTTTGATATTTTGAAATATAGCCAATATCTGCACATATATAAAAGGCTACTTATATATAATCCAAACTGACGTTTTCCTTGACACTGAGGATTCCATTCGATCCTAAATGGTCAAGATGTCCCTTTACAATTGCCTTTAAGTCAAATGTTTCAGCTTTGACCATCTACCTAGAAAGCTAAAGGTTGATGACATACATATCCTATATTATACGCAAAACACATATTCTACATAGAAAACAATACTTTCTGTGCAAAATAACATTCCATATCGATTATTATATCAAAAGCAGTGCTACATTAGAAAACTGTGTCGAATACTCTCACTCAGCGTATGGACACCAGAGCGACTTGTCACACTCCTCACTAATGGCCGTTCCATACGATCCAACCGATCAATCAGTTCTTGATTATTATTAATCGCCGTGTTTGAGGGCAGAGGCTACGACTTACCACCCACCGAAGCGTTGCGCCAAATGCTCACGTCGTGCCTACCGCCGCTCGCTCACACGCGCCCGTCTCGTTTCGTCTCACTCCTCGATTTCTTCTTCCTCCCACCGCGACGCCCGATACGGATTCCGCATTAAACTAATCATCGCCCAAAAGCTTCCCTAATCGGCCCCCCCTCGCATAAGCGCCGTTGCTTCCCTCACTAATCGGCCGCCCTCCCCTTTTCGTTCGCCGGCGGCGGCTCCTGGTGGTGGTGGTGCTGCTGCTCCCGGCTGGTGGTATAGCGCTAGCGGGGGTGGTGGTACTGGGTTGGAGGTGGAGGGAGGGAGGAGGCAGGTGGAAGGCCGCGGCCGCGGGATGGTGGCCGTCGGCGGAGGGGGGCGGCGGAGGCGGGCGTGGCGGTGGGCTATGCGGGCGGCGGCCAGCGCCGTGCTGTGGACCGCGGTCGTGCAGCTCGCCTCCATCGCCGGGCTGTTCCGGCCGCGGGTCCTCGCGGACTGCGGCGGCGGCGCGGGGGGCGCCGCCGCGGGGCTCGCCGCGCTCGCCGGCGAGGACAGCGCCGCGGCGAGGCTCTCGCCGCCGGCGCTCGTGCCCAAGAGTGAGTGGCTCGGTCCTCTTGCCCCCCCGTGGCGCGTCTCTTCTCCTTCCTTTTCGTACCGGTGATCTAGTGGGGGAGCTCCGATTCGGGCGGCGGAGGAGTCAAATGCGGCAGTTTTTATGGTCAGAGGAGGCGCATTTCCGGGTCGATTCGGCTCGATCGTGAGCTCGAATTGGCGGTTTTATAGGCGAATTTGGTGCCTTTTGGGATCTCGGGCCTTGCGATTGCTTGGTTCATATGACAAAGCATAGTTGATAGTACGTTTTCTCCTTTGTCAAGTCAAAAGGGGATGTCAAGTCAAAGTGAACTTGGCAAAATGTGGTTTCAGGGCTTGATCCCTATCTTGCATATGCTATATTTAGCGCTTACCTGACGCTTAGAAGGAGCTCTGTAATTTCATACCTTGCGACGATCAGGAGGCTTCTTCGGTACAGTGAAGATTGCTATAGACCCTTAGTGTAGTTCTGTTAGGACATGCAGTGATCAGGCAACCTTGCAACACTAAGATGCCAATTGGCTTTTCGTGTTGTCTCAGCACTCAACTGATCTATTCATGTTATTTTCTACAGGAATTTATAAAAGCAATGGTTATCTACGAGTGACATGCAATGGTGGCCTCAATCAAATGCGAGCCGGGGTTCGTATCTCAATTTTAGTAGCTTCATGCAGTTTATCATTTGGTTTCATGGTGCGAGCAGATACTGCTGTTTATTTGTCA
Organism: Echinochloa phyllopogon; assembly: GCA_033239725.1. Classification (NCBI taxonomy): domain Eukaryota; kingdom Viridiplantae; phylum Streptophyta; class Magnoliopsida; order Poales; family Poaceae; genus Echinochloa; species Echinochloa phyllopogon. The sequence goes on along the minus strand of BTCW01000014.1, from coordinate 5,074,196 downwards.
GTCCTTCTGAAGTTCATATGAAATGATATGCTGCAGATATGTGATCTGGTGACTATAGCACGCCATTTAAATCTAACCCTAGTAGTCCCTGAACTGGACAAAAGATCTTTTTGGACTGATCCAAGGTATGATTTTCCATATAACATTGTTTTGATGAGATCAATGTTTTACATGTATGACGAGCTGTTTGCCTTTTGCTTCCGGAAACTACTTAAACATGCCATAGGTTTTTGTGTGTAGAAATGTTACTGAATTGGTTGTAATTCTTTTTTTCCTGCTCCTCTAAAATTACTGTGTTATTTTGATTTTGCAGTGATTTTGGAGATATTTTTGACGTGGATCACTTCATTAATTCCCTGAGAGATGAGCTGGTGATTGTTAAAGAACTGCCTCTGAAACTCCAGTTAAGAACTAAGAAGAGACTGTACTCGATGCCTCCTGTCAGCTGGTCAAATGAAACATACTACCTAAAGAGGGTAATCTTTGATCTTTCATGTTGCAGGTTGTAGGCCGCAATTAACACCATTGGAAGAGTGATAACAAGTGAACTGAAAGCACTTCTTTTGCAGATATTACCTCTTGCAAGGAAGCACAAAGTGATCCATTTTGATAAATCAGATGCTCGCCTTGCAAACAATGGCCTTCCAATTCAGCTCCAGATGCTGCGTTGCCGCGTAAACTTCGAGGCTTTGAGATTCACCCCACAGGTTGAGGCCCTTGGCAAAAAACTTATCTCCACCCTACAGAAAAGTGGGAAATTTATTGTGCTTCACTTGCGCTATGAAATGGACATGCTGTCCTTTTCAGGTTGTACACATGGCTGTTCTAGTAAAGAAACTGAGGATCTCACTAAAATGAGGTTTGTGTTTTGCTTTATTACATATTTGTGCTACTTTGATCCTTCATGAGATATAAACTAGTCATGTTTGTACTACAGATACGCTTATCCATGGTGGAAAGAGAAGGAGATCGATTCTGAAGTGAAGAGGCTTCAGGGACTTTGCCCCCTCACACCAGAGGAAATTACTCTAGTTCTTAAAGCTCTAGGATTCACAAAGGATACACTGATATACATTGCTTCTGGTGAAATTTATGGTGGTGAAAGGCGCTTGGCTGCGCTCAAGGCTGCATACCCTAAACTAGTGAGCACTTTTTTAGCCTTTAAATGTTCCAGAGATCTTTAACTTGGATGCTAAGTTTCAGTTTTATCTTATATTAGGTAAGGAAGGAGAAAATTTTATCTCCTGATGAATTGCGGCCATTCCAGAACCATTCAACCCAAATGGCAGCACTGGACTACATGGTTTCTCTAGCAAGTGATATTTTCATTCCCAGCTATGATGGAAATATGGCAAGGGTTGTTGAAGGTCACCGCAGGTCTGCATCTTTGATTCTGATGGGAATTTCACTTTCTTTTTTGTTTTTTTATCATATAGTACATTATTACAAGGCAATAAAAGTAAAGATTATGTCAGTTTTGAATTCTTTGTGGAAAAAACCCATCTCTACCTTCACAATTTCGAATCTACCGCTGCTATGATTGTAAACATCTCTGCTGATCCATTTCAGGTACATAGGTTTTCGCAAGACCATTGCATTGGACAGAAAGAAGCTTGTTGAACTCTTGGACCTTTTCCAAGGAGGTGCACTATCTTGGGATGAATTCTCAGAGGCAGTGAAGGAGGCACACAAGAGCCGCATGGGCCAACCTACAGAAAGGAAGGTCATCCCTGGCCAGCCCAAGGAAGAGGACTATTTCTATGCTAATCCCCAAGAATGCCTTGGTTCCAATGGAGGATTAAGATATTTTTCCTGACAATGCTTCCTGGAAAGGCATTGCCAATGAATAATGGCGCCTCAACCTGATAGCACACCGTGCTTGTTCGTCGACACCATCTCTTTTGTACAGCTGACCAAAGGCCCTCTCTGCTTACTAAGCATTTTACTTCAGGTACACGCAGTTTCACAAATCAAATGCTTACAGCCAGATTTCCTCACAGAATAAAGCAGAAAAAGAAGCTGAAAACATAAGGTTTCAGAAAGAAGAGATGCTGCTCGCGCATCCAGTCTGCTCCTTTTCCACCATCTGTTATAGTTGTTTGTAATCTTTTTGTTAACCTGTCAGTTTTTTTCATATGTTGTTTTCCACTCCCTTTTGCTGCCCCTTATTTTCATTTTTTCAGGGGCAGCATCCCTGATCATGCCTTGGTAGAAGCTCAGTTTCCTGTACTAGCCAGTCACCAAAACCGTTGAAGATTCTCAACTGATACGGACATTTCCTGACAAATTACTTTGGATTGATGAATTATTGGCAATCGAGCAATTTTTTTCCAGCATTAGATCCATAGATTTGATGAGTAATTGTGCTATTTTTTTTATAACAAGATGGTGCAATGTCGGTGTGGCCGTTGCCTTCATACATGGACGTCCAACTTGGGATGGATAGGTTGATTCCTACTTGGCTTGCACGCCCCGTTTCAACCAACCGGCATTGATCATTTGGCAGCTCGGTACGTAGCACCAGGAAAGAATATGCTTTGCAAATCTACAATATTGTACTGCTGTCATTGGACGTGAGCATGAGAGTGCAAGACAATTATTTTCTTGAATAACTTCACGAATCTTACCATGAGCGATAACAGTTTTCATTTTGTCTTAGACGGTGGATGCGGTGAAACTGGCGTACATCCGAAACAGGCGGTTTGGATGGAAGGGGCTAAAGTTTAGTCCTTTAAATAAATAACAATTAGACGTAGTAAACATAAATTAATTATAAAACTAATTATATAAGTCATGTATACTTCTCGAGACGAACCTAACAAGCCTAATTAATAATATATAATTATCATGTAATTACTATAGCATGATATTGTCTAATCACGGTGTACTTAGGCTTAATAGATTCATCTCGCAAATTAGCCATCGTTTATGTAATGAGTTTTTAATTAATTTATATTTAATATTTTTAATTAACATCTTTACATTCAATACGACGAGACTAAACTTTAGCGAAGGAAACCAAACACCCTTCTTACGATGAGCGATAACGGTTTCCACTTGGTCGCTCAAGTTTTTTACGGATGATGAAGCCCCCAGCCACCAGACTTGGCTCCGTCTCTGAAAATTCCCATCAATATTTATCTTTAGATACCCCTCCTCTGGTTTCTGCCATCTCGACTAATTCAGTCTCCCATTGGGTGGTCGTTTTGAATTCTTCCGTAAACCTCCTTATGCGCCAACAGACATGGCTTGCTTGATGTTGTCACCTGCATTCACGTCATCCCTCTCCGTCCAGAGGTCGTGATGATCATCATTTGCATCTCCTCCGGAGCAATTCTCTCCACACAGCACGCGAGTCTTTGCATTTGAAAAATCAATGCCCACCATCCTCGTCAAACCTATGGGCATCGTGTGTCAAATCTCCATCCCTTTTGATTTAGCCCTTGTTTAGATACAAATTAGGGGGTGGGGAATTGGGAGAAAAATGGCACTTCGCCATAAATGCGTCACTGTAGCATTTCGTTTGTATTTGTAAAAAATTATCCAAAAATTGATTAATTAGGCTCAAAATATTCGTCTCGCCGAGTACAACAAAACTGTGTAATTAGTTTGTTTATTTCATTTACATTTGGTACTCCATACATGTACCGACATTTTGATGTGATGATAATCTTCTTTTTGCATAGTAAACTTTGGGGGTTGCTTTTTGGGAACTAAACAAGGCCTTGATCTTCCTCTCATCATAGCCAAGCTGTTGTGGGCCATCCTCCATATAAACCTTTTGACCTTGTTTGGGCAGCAAAGCTTCCAGAAGGGTATGACATTCACATCACCAGGGTGGAAAGTTTGTCTCACCAGCTCGATCTGTAGATACAGGGTCAATTTGCTCACTAACTCTTCGAGCAAACTGCCACCTAGCTTGTGAAGAACACGGCAGGCGTGTAGCACCTCTTGGCAGCTAGGGATTATTCCATATACTAGTATCAATTATCTCTCCATTTCCTATTCTCCAAATCATCAACACCTTGAGGACGCTCAGCCAAGCATAAGACATGCCATCCATGGATTGAGCTGTGAGGTCCCAGTGTGGGAAATAAAGTGTTTTGCCAATTTTCACGAAATAAAAAACAAAAAAGCAGCAAGATCTTTTTATTATTATAAAAAAATACAAAAGGGCCCAACCGGGTTCGAACCGGTGACCTCTTGATCTGTAGTCAAATGCTCTACCACTGAGCTATGGACTCATGGTGAATTATTGATCAAAGATATCAATTAAGGACTAAGATTTAGGCCTATACTTATCCAAAGAGCTTCATGGCGCATAGCAGTTCACCTAAGACATGACGTAGCCCATGTTCGCTCGGCTTATCAGCGCCAGCCAACAGTATTTTTCTCTCTGCACAAACCAGCACCAGCCACCAGTCACCAGTCAGCCAGCAGTATTTTTCTCTCAGCACAAACCAGCACCAGCCACCTGTCACCAGCCAGCCGAGCGGTGTCGTAGAATCAAAGCCTAGCTGCAGCAGTGGCGACGGTAGTGCTGTCATTTGAGGCGGAAGATTGCAGCAGGAACTCGAGGAGTACGTGGTTGAAGATCTTGGGCTCCTCCTGTGCTGGTAGGTGCCCTGAGTTCGGTATCACCTTCACCTTAGCCTTTGCCCCAAGTTTCCTGCATGGATATATGCATTCGGATTAACATTTTTACTGTTCATTTCACTCAATCAACCATGGAATATTCAAAATGCTAAACAAATAGAAGTTCTAAAGAGGAGACTGACCAATTACCAAAAGAAACTAATTGCAAGTAGAGCAGAACTTACTCTTTCACTTTGTATGCTTTCTCCAGTGGGAATATCTGGTCGAACTCTCCCCATATGACTAACATCTCCTGCGCGTGGTTAATAACGATGAAAATGTATGAATGTAATATTTATTTTTCACTTGTACTTTCCCTTCCAAATTATAGTTTATTTTATTTTTGTTCTAGGTTAATTTTTTCCTGGTAGAGTTGAGTGTATAGAAAAAAAGACACTAACATCTGCAATAGAAAATCAGTTTTAATACACTATGAAATACATCTTAACAGTACATTTATTTTTATTATAGATGATATACTTTTTTATAAGATTAGTGAGAAAAAAAGGGAAGTAGTTACTATGGGGTTTTGCAATTTTTTTAAGTCGTCGGGTCAACAAAAAACTTTGTTAACCTTAGCGACTCACAACTATATATTCATTACGAGACTTCCACTATTTTCCAACAATGTTTTGGTAATGGCCAGCAGTTTTTAGTATATTTGGATAACTACGTACTATAACTGTGACTGTGAGAGATGACCTTTTCGGGGACTATGTTGTGGATAGTTTGATAAAATTGTTAGGAAATATATAAATTATATTATAAAAACTATCGGCCACTTATTAAAAATAATAGAAACACTAAAACTGTTGGCCACTTTTACAAACTATTGGAAATCCCTGTTTGTAACTGACTGTGAAACTCTTCTCGTGTGTGGGACTGTGGGTCAATGATTACTGCATGCAGTTCATACCAGAGGCAGAGGAGTGATAAGCTGCGAGGCTTTCGCTGTAGTCATCCCTTTGATGAGCTCGATCTTCTCCTCTCTTCGTCCTCCCAAATAATTCTGCATGCGGCAATACACTGTTATTTGCATCCAGAGCCGAGATAATTAATCCTAAGCCAATTATCCAAGAAACATAATTATTAGGCCTCCAAACTTTTGTACCGTATTCCTCCGTGTAGAATTTAGACGTTGTTTTAGACAAAAATTTAGTTAAACATTAAAAATATAAATCATAAATAACTTTTAAGTCGTCGAGTTTGAAAAAATATGAAAACCATAGGAATTGGTTTGTCTTAAAAATATTTTTATAAAAATATACATATATTATTTTTTAATAAATATTTTTATAAAAATAAGAAGTTAAAAGTTACGTGTTTTGGAGAACGTGTGATTGTCTAAGATGACATCAATCATGTACGGGAAGAGTATAGGCATAACGCATGAGAGAACACTGTCATATAGGAGTATGCGTGCATGTGTATACGGTGAACGTGCGTACCCGGAGGAGGTCTCGGGCGATGCACTCGGGCATGTACTTGGGCGGGCGGTGGAAGGAGAGCGCCGTCACCCGCCGCATCATCTTGGTGTCCGCCGGCACCATCAGCTCCGTCACCTCCTCCACGCCGCCCCTCGCCGCCAGGGCGCGGTCGTCCTCCGGCCCCTTGGTCACGTCGGAGTCGCAGAGCACCACCTTCCCCACCGCCACGCCGCCGCGTTGCTGCAGCAGCGCGCGGGCCAGGTGGTACGCCACGACGCCGCCGTAGCTGGCGCCCACCACGTGCACCGCCGGGCGGCCGGGGCCGAGGAGGCCGGGGAGGTGGCGCCCGCCGCTGCCACCGCCGCCGCCGGTGAGGAGCGCGGCGATGGCGGCGGCCTGGGAGGCCTCGGAGCGGGCCGGGGCGCGCGTGGTGGAGGCGCCGAAGAAGAGGAGCGTGGGGACCACCAGGTCGAAGTGCCGCGACAGCGGGCCCACCTGCGCCGCCCACTGCCACGTGGGGCCCGGGCCGAAGCCGTGGATGAGCACCAGCACCGGCCGCCGCTTCTGCTCCGTGGTCGCCGCCGTCGAAGGCATCAGGAGGGAGCGGTGGGCCCAGAAGTGGACGGTGGTGTCGGAGTCGACGGCGGCGGAGCCGGCGCAGAGGCCGGCAGAGGTGAACGCGCGCCGGCACACCGCGTCGAGCAGGGACACCACGCCGAACCCCATTGTTGCCAATGCTATTAGCTTGGTTTGCCTCTATCAAAACTTTGGCATGAATCTGCTGGCGATCATATCGTGTGACACGGCCGGGATATATAGGATTGCATCCTTTTTTTGGTGTTTGTTTTTGAAGGGAGCAGGTAACTGAGTAATAGGTGTTTATGGTTTCTTACTTTCTTATTATCATGACAGTGGTTTGAGAATTTGGTGTAGCTAGTAGTATGCTACTGCATGTTAGCGGAATATAAGGTGTGAAAACGTTTGATCCCAGCAGTAAGCAGCTGCGTTATATTTCCTCGAGTTCCCTTTTGTCCAATCAACTTTATTTGAACCTCTCGATCGTTTAACATGCATGCATGCACGCATTTCTAAAGATGGTCGGCCGGTCGTTCCGCTTGTTGACCTACCGGTCGCAACGTTCAAACCAAAATACCATTTTGTTGTCTTTTGGTGCTTCATCAGTTTCGTTTTGTTCGTTTTGCGGCAGCTGCTTTGCTTATAGTATTATATTTTGTCTTTTCGTCCAAAAGATAGAGAAACCCGTCACGCATCAACGACTCTTCGAGCTCCTGGCTGCTATAGGGCTCTAGTACGTACCTGCTCTGTTTATGAAATGCTCTTCATGTCGTTCTGTTTACTTTTTAAAGAAATTTATGCTGTACATATACTATACTATCTATCTTTTATTGAGACCAACCAAATTTTTATATGTGAGATGATGGAAGGTAGGAATGACGAGATGTGTACATGCGAACGATACCCAGTACTAGATATGCGCTTTTCTGACGAATTCTTTAGCTGATCCCACAAAAGGCCAAACTCCATCGGAGAAAGAGCAAAGGGAGTTGCATATATGTATATATGCTTGGGCTTGGCTATGGTGGACATGCCCCAGCTGTCATACCCCAGGCTAGCACACCTGTTCAAAGAGTTTCAGCGCCGTCATGGACAATCTGTTAGGTTATCCATGGTCTTCCTAGGATGTTTAGATTGTGGGAAAAAAAGAGCTTGCAGATTGTAATAATAATCTATTTCCATCCTCCCATGAAAATATAATTCTACTTCAGACAGATTAGTGCCATAGCCAAATGACTATGCTATTCTCAATAGTTGTGTCAATCTGATTGATTTAATCATCATAAAGGCTCTACAATTTTCACGGTTAGTTTATCTATTTGAATGGATAAGACAGCTTATTATCATTAGGATTGTATTTCTTAGGATTTTTTTAGTCTGCAATTGCACCTTTTGACGCATTAATTGTAAGGCGAAAAAATAGATTGTTGTACTATGTGGATTGTTATACCACGAGACGAGAAAATACCTGTTTGTTTGGTCTTATGATCATAAAGGTGTAATGCAAATGGATCGCGAATTAGTTTAGTAAAGTTTCCTATCTAATCGGGTTTGATTGCTCGACTCGGTGCGGGTCTTTGTATTTTTCTGAATTTATTTCAGTATTTAACCAGTGATATTTTTTAGTGATAAGTGACATGCCCATTAACAATCAGACACCCATAATAATAATAATTTTATCTAACTTCGAAATCTGTCGGTCCAGTCTGTGCTCATAGGCATGGGCGGATCCATGATTCATTTTCTCTCTAATATTTCTTAGTTTTGTAATAAGGTTTCTGTGGAGTTTTTAGCCTTGAATTAGGGCTGCAGCCCAGGCAACCCGAATTGTAGGTCCGTGACTTCCTCAGATGGGGTTTGTATGTGTGGTTTTATAGGGATGTTATATTTACTGGTTGGTATGCACGTGCCACAGTCACATGTTTTAAAAAGGGCATGGGAAAAATCTTGAATTCAATAAAAAGTTGATTGTAATTTAAAGAAAATGTTCAATTTGTAAGACACACGGTACAAGTTCTATAAACTTTATGCTCAACGCTTCTTCTCCTTTTGCGAATTCACAAATTGGAATCACAAACTCACAAACATTCGCTTGGAGCTCACCTTTCAGTGGCTCAGTAATCAACTGTTTCAGCACTACGTCAAATCAAAGAAACCGAAAAGAGAGAATAATGGACAAAATATCGAACTTAAGTGTATACTATAATATATAAATATAAGTAAATATTGCAAAGGTAAATAAGTAAATATTCGAGACCGAAATGTTCCAAACGACAATATAAAATAGAGACTAAACGTGCAATTGGCACATCTACTCTAACTCATAGACTTCCGGAGGAGGAGGTACCATTGTGTGATGAAGATCCAAATAACTATTTGGAAGCAGGTGAAAATAGTCATATCTACAGAATTTACCATATTGTACACTGCAAAAATGGAAAGAAAATGTAAAATTATTGGACTTAAATCCAAACGTAATCACTAACTACCGTCTATTTGAAAACTTGCTTAGGCTATACGTACTAAATATGGCAATATTAAGGATACGGCATTGCAAGCAGAATTTACCATATTTTACACTGTAAAAATGGAAAGGAAATGTAAAATTATTAGAGTTAAATCCAAACATAATCATCAACTACCATCTATTTGAAAAATTGCTCAGATTATACATATTAAATATGGCAACGTAAAGGGTGCGGCATCGCAAGCAGAACTTACCATATTGTACACTGCAATAATGGAAAAAAAATATAAAATTACTGGACTTAAATCCGGACGTAATCATCAATTACCGTCTATTTAAAAATTTGCTCAGATTATACATATCAAATATGACAACATAAAGGGAGCGACATTACAAGGAGAACTTATCATATTGTACGCTGCAAAAATGGAAAGGAAATGTAAAATTATTGGAGTTAAATCCAAACATAATCATCAACTATCATCTATTTGAAAAATTGCTCAGATTATACATATTAAATATGGCAACGTAAAGGGTGCGGCATCACAAGCAGAACTTATCATATTGTACACTGCAATAATGGAAAGGAAATGTAAAATTATTGGACTTAAATCCGGACGTAATCATCAACTACCGTCTATTTGAAAACTTGCTTAGATAATGCATACTAAATATGGCAACATAATGGTCGCGATATTGCAAGCTGAACTTACCATATTGTACACTGCAAAAAATGAAAAAAATGTAAAATTATTGGACTAAATCCAAACGTAATCATCAACTACCATATATTTAAAAACTTGCTCAGATTATACATATTAAATATGGCAACATAAAGGGAGCAACATCGCAAGCCGAACTTACCATATTTTACACTACAAAAATAGAAAGGAAATGTAAAATTATTGGATTTAAATCTAAACATAATAATCAACTACCATATATTTGAAAACTTGCTCATTATATATATTAAATATGGCAACATAAAAGGCGCAACATCGCAAGCAGAACTTACCATATTGTACACTGCAAAAATATAAAGAAAATATAAATTATTGGACTTAAATCCAAACGTAATAATTAACTACAATCTATTTTAAAACTTGTTTAGACTATATATATATATATATATATTAAATGACAATATAAAGGACGCGACATCGTAAGCAGAACTTACCATATTGTACACTACAAAAATGGAAAGGAAATGTAAAATTATTGGACTTAAATTCAAATGTAATCATCAACTATGATCTATTTAAAATCTTGCTCAGATTATACATATTAAATATGGCAACATAAAGGGAGCGGCATTGCAAGCAGAACTTACCATATTGTACACTACAAAAAATGGAAAGGAAATGTAAAATTATTGGATTTAAATCCGAACATAATCATCAACTATCATCTATTTGAAAACTTGGTCAGATTATACATATTAAATATGGCAACATAAAGGGCGCGACATCGCAAGCAGAACTTACCGTATTGTACACTACAAAAATAAAAAGAAAATATAAAATTATTGGACTTTAATCTAAACGTAATCATATACGCCAGTTTTGCAAGTATACTGGCAAATTTCTTTTGACCATGATGTATATATGACAACATACGTACTGTATATATGTTAAGAAATGAAGTATGAGCTGCCGAAAAAACACATCCAAACAGTGCCGCAAATCACGTAAACATGCGGATCTAACAACTAATTAAATCAATTCGATAGTTGCATGTGCCGCGGTCGACGCAATAAGTTCATCCTATCAATAAGTTCATCAAACTATCTAGTCTAGTATCCCATGATACCGTGGCCGACCCAGGAGAACCTGACATGACCGTCGTGCGGCACCAACTTCGACTCACCCAACCATCGCAAACAACCCCACCATCTGCTTGCACGCCACCAGGTAGTACCTCTCACGCCGGCTCAACGCCGCCGCCGTAGGGCTCTTCATCACGTCGGACATGGCGAAGCTGCTGGTTCTGACCTCGTCGTCCTCCTCGTCCGACGTTGTCGTATTGCTGTCGACGGCGCCGACGTTCTTGCCTCTGCCCATCATGCACGACGCCCTGTAGTACGACCTCTGATGCTGGAGACGCTCCGGCGTGCAGGTGCACATATGTGTTGAGCCGACGGCCATGGGTGATGGTGGAGCAGCGGATCTCTCTGCTGGAGGATTTGTGGAACAACCACGTGTCGAGGGGGATAATGAGAAGTGACGGCTGATTGGCGTGATTTATATAAGTCCTAGCTAGTCTAGTATGGTAATTATGACTTTAATTTGGACACAATCATCAACTAAGGAAACCTATCATATGTTTGAAAACCTTCTCAGATTGTATATATTAAATTTGGATAGTATAGTATGGTAATTATTAGATTTCAATCCGGACACCATCATCAACTAAGGAAACCTATCGAATGTTTCAAAACTTGCTCAGATTGTATATATTAACTATGGCAACACATTGGACTTAAATCCAAACGTAATCATCAACTACCATCTATCTGAAAACGTGCTCAGATTATATACAATAAATATGGAAATCTATCGTCTGTTTAAAAACATACTCAAATTATACATATTAATTATGGTAACAGATTGGACTTAAATCCAAACATAATCATCAACTACCATCTATTTAAAAACTTGCTAAGATTATATATATTAAATATGGCAACAGAAATGGCGCGTGGGTAGATTTAGGTGGACCCGATTTAGGTGAAAAAAGTTATGGGTTTTGGGGGGGAATTTTCTTCCGAAGAACGACAAAATGGGTCTCCCCCTCCCCTTTCGTAGTCCTTTTTTCATGACAGATGAGTCCTCTGTGAGGTGGGGGTGGGCCTAATCTTGGTGAGAAGTGTTTCCAAATCTAATTCTCTTTATAGTATAGATGTGTGAGCGTCTGCGTTTGTATTTGTCTTTTGTAAAAAAAATTATAACCCAAGGGGGTTCAGTCTGGAACAAAAAAAAAAGATAAACTAGATCGCATCCTCATCCTTCAAACCTCCTTAGAAATCATTCGACCTTTTTCTTCATTCTTGAGTCAAATTGCCCAAATGCCCCGTCACCGGCAAGTGGTATATGTATCCAAAATATTATACTGCTTGAAAAAAGAGATTGAAACAAAAAGGCAAGGCTCCACTGGCCTGTATCCTTGAACCTTGCTACATACAGAAATCTGCTTTGCCTCTGAACGCAACTCCGGGTGCAGGCAACAGCAAAGCTCGCGGGAAGATAACTTGTGCCGCACAAGTTGTGCGCAACGTACAGGAAAACCAGCGCACCGGCTATTTTGCGGCGGCGCTGCCGTTGGAGGTGGAAGGGTGCAGCAGGAAGTCCAGGAGGATTTGGTTGAAGAGCTTGGGGTCCTCCTGCTGCGGCAGGTGCCCCGTGTTCGGGATCACCTTCACCGTCACCTTCTCCCCAAGCTTCCTGCATATGCGTGCAGAACTCAGATACCTATTATTTCATCTCATTGGCCTTTCGTTAACTAGCATGTTTTACTAGGCTAATCAACGTTAAGTTGTGTTGAAGAACCAAATGTTCAGTACTGACTGACTGACTGACTGATTATACCGAAGAAAAAATGGACTGAAATCTATCAAATAGGAGCAACAGAAACTTACTCTTTCATCTTGTGCGCTTTCTCGACAGGGAAGATCTGGTCGAACTCGCCCCAGATGACCAGAACCTCCTGCGATTAGGATCAATCGATTCATTGTCTGATCGGCGTGCATCTTCAGTGCTGTCAGTAGTTTGGTCATCAGACAGTACCTGAGGCAGGGGTGTCAGCTGGAATCCTTCCCCGGTGGTGATCCCTCTGATGAGCGCTATCTTATCCTCCCTCTTGTCCGCGAAGTACTTCTGCATATACCACGCGATTCTATTTCATCACAATCGAACAAAATAGCTCTCTCTCTGAAACGATATGCTCTTTTCTCTGAATCTCTGATAGACTGCAAATCACAGGAGGCGAATGGAGTCGATGCATGCATGACGCCATGCTTGCGCCAGCGCCACAGTGGCGAGCCACTTCTGTCTTGCTTAGATGCAAAATAGGGGGCGAGGATCGAGGGGTTTGGGGGTCACTTCGTAATCATTACGTCACTGTAGACTTTTATTTGTATGTGTGAAAAATTGTCTAAAAATTGATTAATCAGACTCAAAATATTTGTCTCGAAACTGTGCAGTTAGTTTTTGATTTCATCTACGTTTAGCACTCCATGCATGGACCGATATTTTGATGTAATGAGAATTTTTTTTTGCATAATAAATTTTGGGGTTGCTTTTTGGAAATGTTTCCGGTCGCGGATGCTTTGCACCCGGGGACATGATTGTTGGGTTGGTCATGGATGTGATTCGCCGCCAAATCTTTGCTCTTTTGCAACAACTAAAGCTCATCACCAAACTTGGGGCATCATCATGATGGATCATCGATGGCCTCCACTTTGGATGGGCTAAATCAAATGCCATTGCCATGCGAATGGGAATGTCCTTTGATCTTGCGCCATGCCCACTTCGCTACGGTATATATACGGTGTACGTAGGTATCGTATACGGTATAACGTACGCAGGCATTGATGTACGTATACGTATACGTACCCGGAGCATGTCGCGGAGGAGGCACTCGGGGATGTACTTGACGGGGCGGTGGGCGCAGACGGCCATCAGCCGCCGGAGCGCCCGGGTGTCCGCCGGCGCCAGCAGCTCCGTCACCTCCGCCACGCCGGTCCTCGCCGCCAGCGCCCGGTCGTCCTCCGCGCCCTTGCACGCGTCCGAGTCGCACAGCGCCACCATCCCCGCCGCCGGCGACGCGCCGCCGTGCAGCTCCCGCGCCAGGTGGTACGCCACGAGCCCGCCGTAGCTGGTGCCCACCACGTGCACGGCGCGGCCGGCGCCGAGCCCCGGGAGGTGGGCGCCGCCCGTGAGGAGCGCGGCGAGGGCGGCGGCCTGGAAGGCGTCGGAGCGGGCCGGGGCGCGCGTGGCGGAGGCGCCGAAGAAGAGGAGCGTGGGGACCACCAGGTCGAAGTGCCGGGAGAGCGGGCCCGCCTGCGCCGCCCACTGCCACGTGGGGTCCGGGCCGAACCCGTGGATCAGCACCACCACCGGCCGCGGCGGCTGCTCCGAGGAAGACGAGGGCTGGAGGAGGGAGGGGTGGGCCCAGAAGTGGATGGTGGTGTCGTCGGCGTCGACGGTGGCGGAGGCTTGCCGGAGGCCCGCCGACGTGAACATGCGCCGGAACACCGCGTTGAGCAATGACACCACGCCGAACCCCATTGCTCCCCAAGAGATCAGCTCTGTTTTTTTTTGATCAACAGAGATCAGCTCTGTTGGTGCAGAGTGGCAACTGCTCTTCTCTCTGGTCTCTGCACTACGCCAGAGCACTCTATCAGCTGTTTCTCTTGAGCACTATGGCAGGTGGTGCATTCTTTTGTACTATCACATCAACTTTAATTTGGTGGTTATATTAATTTTTCTGGTGATGATAGAATAAAGGAACTCGCGAGCACAATCATATTTGATCCAAAGATTGACTGTATAAATACCGGCCGTGTGTGTCCAGGGGCGGACCTAGGAGAAAAATTGACTGGGGGCACACTCTTATATTTATTGATGTATGCGACCATAATACTTTATTGGAGTGGGGCACCCATGGTAAAAAAGAATCAACTATCACTGTTAACAATTTTTGAGTGGCGGCCCGTGCTCTCACTCGCTATTACCTGGGTCCGCCCCTGTGTGTGTCCCACCTGTCATGGAGCCTACGGCTTCAACTTTCAGCACCAAGAATCATGGGAAAGTGCAGTAAAGCTTCTAGAAGGTCTTGTTATGTTGCTCCTGGTTTAGTGGGTGCTCTAGCTCTAGTGCCATGGGTGGGTTTCTAGAAGGTTTGTGCCTGTCAGTTCGTTGCGACGTCGATTTACATGGTGAGACGAAAGTGGAAGTGAAGTGTCATCCACTCCTAATCCTATTGGTCGTCGCCACCTACCGCGCGGTTGGCGAGAGCAAGCTATCATCGATTCCTCACTAATCTCTGGCGACCAGCTTGCTATAATGCAAGTGTACACTCTCTGTGTCTCAGGCTTGACACCTATGTTTGCACCCCCAGTCAAACAAATTCCAATTCTTTGGGCGCTGGATATGCGGTGGCATGAGCATGACATCACTAATTAGGTCGCGTCAACTCACGGCAGAAGATCAGCTATTGTTCGTCGAAAACTGACGAGCTTTCAATTCTGAGCGCGCAGCGCGCTAACGGTTGATTTTGGCCCATCTGCTTGTCCTCTCGAAATTCGGCCTGATGGTCTGCTCATACCACTTCCATTTTCTCTTATAGCCCAACAATGGAGCCCAGTACCCCCCGTTTCAGCCCCAACAGGCCGCCGCCGGGGAAGAAGTTGAGCAGCGGAAAAGCCGCAGTTATTTTAGGATCTAACCGGTGGTAGGCGACGTCCCGTCGCCAGCGGACACATGGGGTAATTTTATAAATCTCAAGATCGGATCTGCTGACCCAATTTTTTAGAGGTGCTCATAGGGATAAGATTTACGTACATACATTTATAGAGGTAAGTGTACGTACGTGTGAGTGTGTACTAATGTGCTGGTCATTCTTAAAAAAACCAGTTAACGGCGGTTTTCTTCTTCCATTATAGTTTGTGAGATTAAAAAACAGACATATTTGAAAAGAGAAAAAATCTGTCACAAAAATAAATATTCTTTTGGCACAGGCAGATAACGACCTATATATGATATATTCACGTGATTTGATCTCTTCTACGATCCTAATTAACTGTTAATTAACGGCGAAATAGCCATAAACCAGATGTTAGAATAGGGGGCACAAATTAGTCGACGTCGTTGTGAGAACGACCGCACGAGAGGTGAGCTGAGCTGACAGTTACTGTGTATCAACCTAGTAAGTACTAGGGTTAGTCATTGTTAATTAGTGCTCTAGGCATACACCGGTGACTACGACAATATACCCATGTGAATTGTGATTTGATCCCTGCTACGATCTTAGGGTTAATTGACAACCTGTGCGGCTAGACTAGGGCTATAAAAGTTTACGTGATCGACGTCAATCGAATACGAATGCGATTTGACATTTAATTGCTGGTATCATCTACCAATTCTCCACAAACTGATGGTCAGCTTATTACATGTGTTTGTATTTTTCTAAATTTTGTTACAGGATTTAACCGGTGCTATATATCTTTTTACAGTAGACAACATGTTCATTAACACCAAGACGGGTGAGTGTGGATGCATGCACGTGAGTATTTGTATCTGTATTCCTATACATTCCAAAATAATTACTGTGTTTCATATGGTTATCGCAATGTTTTTACTCTCTATCTGCAATTAAATGTTTTGAAAGATGGAAAATAGATGTATCATGTCATTTTACAGAGCTATGATGACCGTTTCATACCAACTTTTCTTTGGATCCCTAATGGTTCCTTAATTAGCTAGCTAGCTGGTACGGCGAGTTATGGACAAAATACTGGTAGCAATTAGTGAAATGAAGGGAGTACCAGTGTACTAGTCTTTGTTAGTCCTATCTAGGCTCCTATAGCTAGCACCTAGCTTGTCATCATCATTAGTCTTGGTCATCAGTCATTGTTAGTAGCCATACGCGTATGCAAGTATGCAGTGTAATTGGACAAGTGCTGCTCCAAATCAACAGTCAAGTCCAGCAGGGGATGTAGCAGGTAAGCACATATGCTTGGCATGGAGCTGGGCATATACATGCATGCAGACCTAGCTAGGTTTGCTTTCCAAAATTTTCCATATACATGCATGCATGCAGACCCATGCATTCAGATATAGCTGCACCTGCAGGAAAATAGCTACTTGTCTAGGCTGGACAGATCTTGCATCTGCTGCAAAGGGAAGCAAAGTCACGGGGCCGTATGCAGATAAACAGAAAACATTAACTTTGCTGTCGCCCGCTAATACTGTCGTACTGTCTCGTGCTGCATGTGCGCGACTTTGCCAAATTCTTTTTTCTGCAGGCGTTGCCATCATCATCATATCAGCCATGCACCATCCATCATCCATGGTCGCGCCGACGGCAAAGACCAGCTCAAGCAAGCTCCCGGGGGCTACTATAGAGCGTGCGTTGCTGTCGACCAATCAGTGTCAGGAATGCCAGCGTATATGCTGACAAAGCCGTCGGTTAATTGTATCTCAAGCTGCATCTATAGACAAGGGGAAAGAGTTCAGGGTGGAAATTGGAGGAGTAACCGGCAGCCGGCAATTGTACGCTTCCACGCAGGAATGACAGAAGGAAGGTGATGCTTCTAGAAATTAAGTAGCTTGGAGAAGGTGAAAAACTGTGTGTTGACCACTTGGTTAGGGAGAATTACTCAAAGCATTCGAGTAAAATATGCAGAAAATGCAATTCTTTCAGCAAGCATATAGACATATTATTCAACTCTCTGCTGATGAATTGCATATCAGCTTTGACTTGCTCTGTAACTAGCTTGTTTCTTACCCGCGAAAACTAGCTGTCCCAAATTTCCGATACCTCTTCCAACCTGTGATTGCCGATTGTGTGTAGTTCAACTGAAGAGAGAAATTAACTTCACGTGACACAAGACAAAGGAGAACAGTCTCTTGTCGATTAACTGATCTCGAACAAACAGTTGGTTGACGGCTTGACGCTAGGCACAAAGTAGCCAGGTAAATATTTCTCAATAAAAAGAGGTACTCCGTAGCTAGGTAAATACTTACAATTACCTTTTAAAAACATCTTTAAAGAATATAAACGAGAATGAGTGTACATTTTCCTTGCACAGGGCCACAGGGGACTGATTCAATTTTTTTACCACACCAACAATTGGCTACTCTACTCATCTTAATTCAGCTCGCCTCAGGCTTCAAGAATCATGAAGCATTTGTTCTCTTAAAAACTTTTCACATACATAACTGATACGACTTATGATTTTCGGGAACCAAAAACTAGGCTGTGCAATGCAATGCTTGTTGCCAATGAATCAATTCAGCGAGCTCATCGAATTCGCAGGGTACAGTTCACTCTCCCATGCGTCCATGGCCGCCGGCACATCCATGAGCAATTCAGCAGGGTAATCCAGATCATCGAACGAGAGGAAATGGATCATGTCGCTGTTGCCGACGCTCGCCTCTTTCTCGTCGCCGGAGTTCTGCTGTGTGCTAGTAGTAGTAGTCGACGGGGTGCTCTCGCCACAGCCGCCGCTGCCGGCAGAAGAAACGCCGCCGCCGCCGACTCCTCCGCCGAGCAGCTGGCACCCGAACACCGGGAACCACGCCGGCGGGATGGGCATAGGCGCCGCCGCCGCGGTGACCGCATTTGCTGGCTCCACTTCCACCTTCTCTTCGGCGGCCGGCGCTGGCTCGGCGGCGGCGCCGTCGCGGCCAGCGCCAGCCTTGGCGCCGGCGGCGGCGTTGAGGCGCTTCCTGATGCGGGAGTTCCAGTAGTTCTTGATCTCGTTGTCCGTCCTGCCCGGCATCCTCGCCGCGATCGTCGACCACCTGTTGCCCAGCGATTGCTGCAGGGAGACGATGATCTCCTCCTCGCGCTTGGAGATGGGCTCCTTCTTCAGGTCCGGGCGCAGGTAGTTCATCCACCGCAGCCGGCAGCTCTTGCCGCTCCTCCTCAGACCTGCACCATTCACCATTGACGATGCAGTGTAAGAACAGATTATCACACAGATATACGTTTTAATTGATGCAAAATTTAGCTCTTAATATTAGTAATTCGAAAGCTTTGTTAGTCTTGCCTGCAAGCTGCGCGACGGAGCTCCAGGTGGAGACGCCGTGGTAGGTGATCTGGGCGAAGAGCCGCTCGTCTTCCTCCGGCGACCAGAGCCCCTTCCTCTCCTTATTGGCCTCCGTCGTGCTCCCGTTGCCGGCGCCGGCATCGCCATGGCTCGGCTTGCGCACCATTGCTAGCTGGTGGTTTAGCTCTGCCCGGCCCCTGCTGGCTGTAGGCCTGTAGCTACTGCTGCTGAATTGGCAAGTTCAGCTTGGATGGCTGATGCTGCTAGCTTAGCTACCCGCGCGTGTGTGACTGTCTGAACTGCGCTGCCTGCAGTTATATATGCTTCTGTACATCAATGTCGTCCCAGCCTGCAAAAGGAGCTAGTAGAGTGCATGCGACCAAAGAGCATGCGTGCAGCAAATACCAATTCATCGATTCTATTCGTTGTGTGCTCTCCATGAGTCGGTCTTATACTACTCTGATATAATGTGTGTAGTTTCAGTGGAGGTCACCATCCATTGTTACTGTGTACACTGTGAGCATGTGCTTATGTATGCATGTTTATGTCACTTTGGCTACTCACCATGTACAAGCAAGAACTTATTAGGTGCTGCAAGTGATGACTGATGAGGAATATATATACTTGTGATATGACAAGGTTAATTATTACAGCGTCCACACATAAATGTTAGTTGATGTGGCAAAGCCACATATTACCATGCGTGCAGTGAATGTCATAGCTAGTAACCTAGCTGGTGCTACATTACCCACATGACGACGCTGGCTCTATATCATGCACATGATTATTAGTTATAAAAACGACGATGGGAATTATTAGTATAAAAACCATTGGCCAATAGAGCAATTAAATACAGTCAATCATGACCAATAAACCTGGATTTTTTTGACTTTTTTCAGTTTTTTGGCATGTGTGCTTTTTAATTAAAAAAGCTAGACGATATTAATGGTATCAGCATCAGCTGCCAATGTCATATGCCCTTTGTTGCTCTGCGATTGAATACCTATGCAGGAAATGTACATTCAGGGGAAGGTGATGAGGAGACTGAATTAACTTGGGTCTAAAATTATTATTATTCCCTGAATTAACTTGGGTCCTTAAATGTTTAGCTATGTGAACAAATGTTGCGGTTTCAGCGGCTAAATAAAAAGAGTGCTTCCGTAAATCACTTTGTTTTCTCTAGCAATTGGAATCATTTTTCCTTGGTAGGTTGTTTTCCCTTGTTCTAGTTTTACCCATTTCAATTACAACAACAAACATGCATTCTTCAAAATAAAATTAGAGATGATTTTTCTAAGAAATTGCTTGATAGTACATTGAAGAGAATGTACTGGAGCTCATAACAGATACACTTACTAGTACATCTATGATATACGACTAGAATGAAAAAAGGTTAGATGTTCTACTTCTAAATAGTTTTGCCCTGCATACCACTTCCTTTTGTGTAATAGAATTATCATTTTTACTGTAACCATATTAGGATTTTATATACGAATGCGGTGAAAATATATTCAAATTCCAAATTTATCTGCTGACAATGTAATTATAACTATATGTTGTTCACGTTTAGCCAGCCCCCCTAAACCAAAATTCCTGGCTCCTCGCTAGTCTGTCTTGACTGCTATATTTGCCCTTTATATAGATGTACAGAGGAGGGAGTTGGTAGTTTATTTTATCCATCAAAGACTAAATATAACCAATCATGAATCAACGGATTATATATATATATATATATATATATATATATATATATATATATATATATATATATGTGTGTGTGTGTGTGTGTGTGTGTGTGTGTGTGTGTGTGTGTGTGTGTGTGTGTGTGTGTGTGTTGTGTGTGTGCAGGTGATCTAGCACAGGTGGTCGTCAATCTTTTTTGCTGAGGAAAAATCTAATAGCTAGTGGTCAAAACTACAACAGTAACATGCATGAATCAAATGTGTTTGCTTCGTTGAAAGTGCACCTAGATAAAATTATGACCCTTACCCTAGAAAGTTATCCAATGGATGATCATAGTCACAAACCTAAGACCGTGAACCTTTGTCAACCACCCATTGCCTTTAGTGTGGTGGTGATATTTTTGCGACGCTTATGTTCACAAATAAACTGAGCCATTGGCCTTAATTATGTCAGCTGCTACCTTAGGAGGCCAAGCATTCCATCCTATTATTCCCGCTACCCAGCTCGAGGAAGAGACAAAAAGCGTACACCCTGAGAGCCAAGTTGCTTGGCAATTAATGCAAGTTCATAAAAGGCTAAAAGCTAGGCGGCCATATCTGCATGCATACTTACAACGCAATCATCAGGTAAACAGTACGCATCATGCATGCATCTCACAACTTTTAATTTGCAGCACTAGATAGTTTGCTACAAGTTGCTACTAGCTAGTATGAAACTATATATGTATACAAAAACATCAGGTGAACATAACATAAGTACGAAGTTAATAAGCTTGCATTAGGTCCTAAACTGCGGCCAATAGATAGATATATGCCTGTCACCACAATTTTATTTGTAGATGCAAGAAGTGTCATGTTTTTTTGAAAAGGAATAGTACTTTCCGGCTTCTGCGACCGCATATATAGAAAACAAGAAGTGTTGTGGTACTAAGCTATTTCTACTTTTTTATTGTTGTTATACACCGTATGACACATACTTTCATTGCCACAAAATTGCCGTAGTAGACCACATTTAACACGACCTAACTAATTTTGGCAATACCATATCTACTAATATTACAGCATGTTACACGCCCTTGCAATATGTTTCATGGAAAAATTACAAACTCGTTGACCTTAATATATTATAGTAGTAGATATATAGACAGTATTGCCACTACAAAGGTTAATGACGACGACCACCAAACATTCAAGCACATCTGGACTATAAGCCGTATTATTACTTGGCATTTGCAAATTTTACTGTATGCAAGTGATACTCTACCGAGAGCACAAGTGATCAATCAGGCAGGTAAATATTATTGAGCAAGGGAAAATTGATCCTCTGGCTCTTGGGTAAGAGGTAGAGACAAGCAAAGACACAGTTGTAACTTGTATATATTTTTTATGTGAGACGTTCCATTCCAGAAGGTTAAATTAAATATGCCCAGAAATACCAATATTAGGAACTGCAATCACACGGTTGCTAGCTAGCTATATTCGCTTGACCTATGTTCCTCGATTATTAAGGTGTGTGTGTGTGTGCTCAGTTAGTTAAATAATTTAAGCCTGCATTATGCATGTGTGGTGATAGGGTTGCATATACGACAAACTTGTGGCGGCCTCTGTTTGTACTCGACTAATTTAAGATGCGAAATTATTAAAGGAAAACCGTGCTAGATATAGTCAAGGTTTAGGTGCATGCATGAGATAAAATTCTCCAGTGCACAAGACCCAACCATAGCTAGCCATGATGAAAAGAAATTTCCTATTATGTAATGCAAATGCAACTTGCGTTCGCCTCAACAAATTATATATATGCAGCACCTGACGTATGCATATGATGCACCTCGTCTGCAGTTCTGCAGCCTGGTGGGTTGCAGTGCTCTGGATCTGGTGCTATATACATAATTATTAGCCTGTGATTAACTGACAGGAGTAATACTTAATCATCAGCTGGCAGAGATTAGTAAGTGCATTAGATGCTCAACATGGCCACTAGCTCGACAGCGAATGGCTGACATATCTGCGTCTTTTTGTCTCATGCTGCTGCACGCTACTGTTGCCCATACTATAGACGACATCACTAAAGCTTAGGCGCTTAGCTACCTTGGGTGCGTGGGTTTGTTAGATTGTTGGATAATATATATGCACATACATTCGTCTTCAAATGCCGATAATTGTTCCCTAAAAAAATACCGATAATTGTTGGTTGTTTTCTGCATGAATTAGCCTACTACCACCTTTTTAATTTTGGGACGCTGCTCAACAATGCAAGTTGTCAACATATCTCTTATTTGTTGGGGCTGCAAAGTTGAGCCATTTGCTGGATTTTAATTCTGAAAGTTGTTATCGTTTTGTTTGCTTGTTGTCCAGGGGTTGTCAAACATTTAGGTTGTTATCCATAACTTTTTCTTAGGCCTTGTTTAGTTCTCAACTTTGGCATGTCAAAGTTGGGACTCTGCCATAAATGCGGCATTGTAGCATTTCGTTTGTATTTGTGAATAATTAACTAAACATTGATTAATTAGGCTTAAAATATTCGTCTCATAAAGTACAACAAAACTGTGTAATTAGTTTTTAATTTCATCTACATTTAATACTCTATGCATGTGCCGATATTTTGATGTGATGTGAATCTTCTTTTTGCATAGTGGAATTTAGGGGCGAAATTTGGGAACTAAATAAGGCCTTAGGTTGATTTCCTTTGAAGGTTATCATTGTAGCTTGCAACTAAGCTTGCCTGTTGTCAAGCTCTCCCTTCATAAGTATTCTGGAGAAGGTGTGTGTGTGTTGGGAGGGGGGGGGGGGTGTTTGTAGAAAAATACTATAACCGATACGAATGACGGAGGCGCTCGACACCGCGCTTTCCATATGAACATACTTACATTCTTCACTCCTTACTTAACTTGGGTGTACATGTGAGCACCACGAATTATCCGTAGCGCTACTAACGATTCTACATATCTATGCCTCAACGTCAACAGATTCAAATCAATTCCTAAAAAAAACAGATTCAAATCAATGATCACATTGTTTTCTTCCATCGATATCATTGTTTCCATCACCTTTTAGGGTGAATTGATTATTGGATGAAGGAGCAAGTTGCCGGTGGGGAGTAGGATAGTTAAATTCATTTATTTTGGCAAAGAGAGATACATAGGATAATTAGTTGAATCTGACGATGCATGGTACGGTAGTAGGTAAACACGGATCTACTTGTTATCAATTGTCAATGATATATAGCCTAGCTACCTGGGTTAGAAAAGTTTCTCTGTGGGGAAGAAACAATGCCTGGAATAGTACCATATATTACGTGGTTGGTGTGTGACTGGGCTAGGGGTGTGGTTAGATGGTACCAGCAGGAGCGTGTACTCAAATTTATCTCCTTGAAGCAGCAAAGCATTAGCTAGATTTTCATTAGATTGGACTGGTATTGTCGGTACTGTCCCTTTGACCGCAATAATACTAATCTTGACTCCTCTGTTCTTGTTCCTGGTTGATTATAAACAAGGATTTGAGGTTGAACGTTAGCAGCATGCATATATGATGAGCTCAAAGGTAACTTGAAACATCTATAGCTTTGGATAGGATTATTAGTTGGAATCAAACTGTCATTTTAGCAACACAATTAACACGCTATCACTCATATGCAACGATATAGGGTGGTTGTCCACTCACTAGCTGGTCATCGCTTTTGACTTCATCATCTATATAATTTCGAACCTATATAGTGTAACAATCTCCAAAAGTTCATGGATGCTATTTTGTTTCATATGCTAAATTCATTATTAAGTAATGGAGTAAACCCTCATGAAGCAAGAATTATGAACAGTTGAGGACACAATATGTATGTCCTCGTATGTGTGTTTGGATCAACATGTGTCAATTCTTTTGAGTAAAGGACACCATGCTTTTATAGAACAGGCTATCTATGGAATATTCAAGTGTCGTTCTACTGCCTCCCAACACTCAAATTTTGCGTCCACCAGATAAAAAATGGATAGATGTGATGAATTTTGTCTCCCCCTCATCTCCTTCATTCCAGGGCATACACCCCCGCAGCCACCCTCCACTGCCGCTAATGCTAATTGGTCAAAATATGACGCCCCTGCCCCTCCACCGGCCTAACGATTGTTCGCCGCCGCCTCTCCACCCCGCCGATTCGACCCCTACCCTGCCACCCTATAGATCGATCTATCTCTAGGTCCACCGGACACACATCATGTACCCCTAGACCCCAAAATCCCGAACCCTAAAAAGCTCACCGAAGCTTACCAGAGGTAAAGAAGAAGGGAGAAGAGGTGGAAAAAAATAATCGGGTGTGTGGGAAGAAGCTAGTTTACACTAAGTGTAGTATAGTAACTCCGTTATAGGAAGCATACATGTCTATTTTAGTTTTAACTCCAAGATGACACATTGGCATATGAAATTGAAATATGGTAGAGTGTAAGTACCTATCAATGGATGTTTTAAAATGATAGGTAAAATTACCAAGGATTGTCATGCATGAAAAACAATCGCCTGGTTGGCTTCAGCTTCATGCATTTGGACAGAGCCGCCAACATCTTGTTAGATTGTGATGACCTAATTTGATAATCAGAGTGTCAAGTTGATAGGCAGATCGAACACATATATTGCCGTTGGCATTTCTCACCATTGATTGCTAGTCAAGGCAAGGATATTATTAGCTGCTCAATGCTCGATCAATCTCTCCACAGATCACCATAACCTAATCAATTAAACAAATCTCATCTAGATAATAACATGATACATTGGAAACTAATGATTGAATGAAGCTTTCATAATAATCCTTTTTCGTGGTTTTGATAATTTAGAATCAAAAGTAATGGTGTTGAATACTAGTAGTGTACAAAATATTGTGTCCATCTCCATTCATGAAATCACAATAAGAACGTGAGTACACTGCAAGTCTGCAACAACAGCAACCTAACATTGTTTAGACACAGCTTACAAGCTGTTCGCTACCTAGTGGGAAAATACTATTGGGGTTGCATGACTATCCGCATGAATTCAAGTTTCACTAGTACAGAAATGGTTTGTGCTGGCGGTGGCAAATTACCGCGCTGACGGTTGAAATTGGCTGGCGGGTGCTTAAGTGGCCCGCCCGCACAAATGGCTACAATATATATTAGCCGAGCCTTTCTTCCTCCTCCAGCCTCCTCCATTTTTCTTGCCCGAGAGGAGCTCGTGGCTTTGGGAAAACGAAGAAAAACAAGGGGGAGGTTTTGTTCTTGATTTTCTTGAAGGAGGTGGTTCTCCAAGGTGAGTTCTTATCATTTCTACTCTCTCTTCTAAGATTCTTACCTTGATTTAAGAGCTTTAGGGAGACAATAATATTTCTATTGTAATGTTCATGGAATATCGTATAATTAGACTTTAATTGAAGTTATTAGCATGGGCTATTATGGATTATGGATTATAAGAATAATATGTTTCTCTACATCGACCGTCCACTGGCGTCCACTACCAAGCCACTGGCGGCCACGACCAGGCCACGACGCATGGTGCATCTATGCTGGCGGGCGGACAGATGCACCGCCCGCCAGCATAGATGCACCATGAGCCAGCACAGATGTAGCGTCCGCCAACACACATGTATCTACGCATGAAAACAATACTTATTTCTGCTGGTAGAGAGTTGCTGGCAGGTGGGAAACCTGCTAGCATAGATGCATTTTGACCGCCAGCAAAAACGTTTTCTGTACTAGTGTTTGTCTGTGTTGTTTTCATGCGGGGCTTTAGGTTGCTCGCACTGCAATTTTGTAGTCCGGTTGCTTGACAAGATAACGGGTGTAACGAGCACCCTCCCTCCCTCTAAAATCATTGATGTCCGGATCTTCTTGAGGAAAAGAAAGAGACTAAATTATCTCGAAGTTTAAACCCTCCGGCCTCCAAACTAAACAATCAGCACCTTAACTTTCAAAACCCGGAATTCTGTTTTTTCAAGTTTGTTTTTTATAGGTAGAACGAGCTTTACTAAAAATAATATTTTCGTTGGTCATACATATTTCAACTCGACATACTCGCAGCAGTACTCTGCACTGTAGGCATGTATACAGGGCTCCAGCTATTGGGGTGTATTTATTAAATTAGTACATGTGAGTACCATGAATATTTGTCCCATGGAAAGCTTATTTCAAAACAAACCAAGAGATGCGTCAGATTCCTTGCAATGATCACAGCCTTTTCCTCTCTGGATCTTGTTGTCTCATCGCTTTTTAGGGGAGGAGTACGTACTGATTGAAAATTTTAAATAACAAGTTGCAGGTTTTGTAATATGAAATAATTGAACTGGATCTAATAATGCATGGTAGTAGGTAATAACGGATCATAACACTTGTTCTCGATTCTCATTGGGGAAATAAAACTACTATTACTAACACTATTGGCGAGATTGAGATCACACAAGCCTCTTCACCTGCTTCATGAGCTGAATGCTTTGATTATTACGTGCCAAACTGATCATGCGAACCAAGGAACGTGTACTATGAAATCACTAGCTACGTACTACGTACATGCAGAGATAGGTCACATCATGAGCTATATATCACTGGTAGAAGACCTTTCATCCCCTATCTTTAGTCCCGATTAGGTTTTAAACCGAGACAATAGGCCTTTAGTCCCGGTTCGTATTTTTCTAGGTCCAAAGAGGACCTTTAGTCCCAAACGGAAACACCGACCGGGACTAAAAGCCACCCTTTAGTCCCGGGCGGTGGTTTCACCCGGGACTAAAAGAGTGATTTTTAGTCTCGGTTGGTGGCTCCAACCGGGACTAAAGGGTCTTTAGTCCCGGGTGTATGTGCTTCACGGGTTACAATAAAAGAGAAAACATCCCACTTTCTATCATATATATTGTGTAAGTGGAGTGGCTAGGTAGGTATGCATGAGACCATGCAAGAGGTTATGGGTTTGAATCCTCTCGGACGCAACAATTTTGTAGTTTTAGGGACTTTTAGTCCCGGGCGTGGGGACCGGGACTAAAGGCCCGAACCCTTAATCCTGGCCTTCTAGTCCCGGGCGTGATTCTGTATTAGTGTATACACGTTTAGGACTAGGGGTGGATGTCGAGCCAGCTCAGCTCGTTTGAGCTCGTTAGCCAAACGAGCCAGCTCGGCTCGTTAAGGAAACAAGCACAAATCTTGGCTCGGCTCGGCTCATTAAGCTCGCGAGCGGGCTCGTTAAGCTCGCGAGCTAGAGTTAAATTTAAAATTACCATACTAATATATATAATATAAAAATATAGTATTTATATGGTCTTAATACCTTCAAAATCTATTGTATCATACTATAATAATAAAGTATAACTATAACATCATCTAGAACTACGCATATAGTATACATATATTATTATTAATTAATAATTTGCTCATTAGTCTATTAGGTCTTCTAGCTCATTTGGCTTGCGAGCCAGCTCGAACTCGCTCGTTATACTAGCGAGCAAAAACTATTGCTCGGCTCGTTAGAAATATGCACCGAACCGAGCCGAGCCGGCTGCGATCCGAGCGAGCTAACGAGCTTCGAGCATTTTATCGAGCCCTATTTAGGACAACGACATGATCTCCAAAACGTAACTTTGACTTCTTATTTTTACAAAAAAAAATTTAAAAATAATAATATATGTAGACTTTTATAAAAATATTTTTAAGACAGATCTATTCATAAGATTTCCACATTTCCAAACTCAACAACTTAAAAGTTATTCATGATTTATATTCTCAATATTTAACTAAAATCTTATTCAAAACGTCATCTAATCCCAATATGAAGGGAGTATAGTATTAGGCGATTCCTAGGTCATCAAGCAATTAGAGCTAACTTCTAGCCATCGATCATCCATCACTTGTATTGTAATTCATCATTATACACACATATGTACCTTTGAGCTCAAAGCAACCATGCATGCATCAACAAAAGTTCATGGATGTTATATATTGTGTGTTTCATGCTCAATTATCGCATAATAACGAAGTAATAACTAAATCTCACGCAGAAATTAAAATCCCCGTCGATGCATACGCGTGTCTTGCTGTGATTGGAACAAATTAATTAAGCATCTATATCCCTTGTTTTTAATTAAACTCCCACATGGCACATTAGCACGTGAAAATGTGGTAGAGCGTCCCTATCAAGGCACGGTGTTTTATATACTTGCTCTCGTAGTTGATGGCCCATGCATGCATATGGAAAATTCCCCGGTCGGCTGCATCGTCGATCGTCACCATGGATCGGAAGCACCGGCGGCCGCCGCCACCATGTTGTTGCATTCTGAGCTCTTACTCTTACTGCTTTGTTAATTAGTTGAATCAAATTATTTCCAATTGCAAGTGCTAGTGTTTCTAACCATTTCAGTCAAGACATAATACACACGTGATTCATTATATTTTGCTCTATATTTACTTTGATTCAAAACATTGATATGTGTATGATAATATATAGAGGCCGGGAAATGGTGGTCAAAGACAGGAGACCATTTTCATGCATGTGTCCCTGCATCAAGCCATCTAATAAGAACATGAACAACGACTAATAATTAATATGATGGAGTGGCCTTGCTATCTAATAAGAATGCCACAGCTTTCCCCGAATTTCAGTGGATAATATCGTCACGGGACAAAGATGTGTAGGCCAGCGATGTTTCTTATCGATCTAGTATACTCTACATCCATGCATATGCATGCACCCAAAACGCTTCATGCCATGATGTGATGGAGAGGTTAGGTAATAACGGCCCTACACTTATTATACATATATATAAACCCTACGCGTACTTCCAAAGGCTTAACCCGTCCTGCACAAAGAATAAGAGTCAAAGAGACGAGTCAAGACTTTCAGGTAATTCCTACCTCAGATGAGCACGCGTCCATAATCAACCATGCATATATATGCAGATGCAGCCCGCCTTAAATTAATTAAGTAATCCAGCAACCCTGAAAATTAGAGAACCTTTTTCACTGAAAACGTTAAAGAAGAATTAGGATGACAAGACTCCTCCTAGAGCATACTCAGCTCGTACATAGAACCTTGTTATTGGTGTTTCTATAGCGGTTTCGTCCTACTTTGATCCTCCAGCATCTTAATTATCCCTAAGGTGTTTCTAAGGTGCGTGCTTAGAGCATCTCCAAGAGATTAGCTAAAAAGACTAGTCAAATTTACTGATTTAGCTACTCTCAAAAATAGATTTGACTAACAAATAACAAAGTAATCCAACAGATTCTGTAAAGATGGCTAGTGAGATAGGCTAGCTAAAAATAGCTAGCGAATGAGGTGGGATAGAGAGTCACTAAATTTAGAGGGTCATTTACAGAGTCTGTTGGAAACGTTTTTTCTCTAGCAATAGCTAAATTTAACTTTAGAAAATGATTTGGTTAGTCTTTTGGATATGCTCATATATATATATATATAGGGACCGGGGCATGTATTTGCTATGTGCCTATATGTGTATCTGTCCTCTTAGGGGGCATGGTGTAGTTATCTTCTACTTTAAATGAATGACATAACTCATGATCTTGTCGCTTTTCCAAAAATAAAATGACTATATAAAACTGTGGTCTACTCTTAATGCTTCTTGGCCATCAAACGGACACATAAACGTGCTATATACCAGCACTGCGTTAAGAAATAAGTGATGTTTTGAAGTTGTTTTAACTCTAAAGTCAACAGTTGTTTTTATGTGTCAGTTTTGGATATTTGAAAATAAAATGATCAGATTTGTCTTGAGATTTAATTTAACAAGAGTATACCTGATGTTTTCTGACAATTAAATAAAATGTAATTATACTTCTGACATGCATATTTTATTTTTTTATAATTAAAAAGGTCTAATCCAATCTATATTTATAGTATGTGCCAATGTCCAAAATGGCACCCACTTGAGACCAGAGGGAGTACATCCATTATGAATTAAATGTTTTTACTAAGCAAATAGATGTCGCTAGCTTTAGATTTTTCGTATAGCATTTCCCAATAAATATCGCCATTAGACTGTTTTATCAATAATTGATCAGAACAGAGATGATAACCAATCAACTCATGGCTGCGGCATTTCAAGAAAAACTAAACAAAAGAGTACGTCGCAACGCCTGTATAAAGGATCATGCAGCGTGTCTGAAGCCCATCAAGCATCATTATGAAGGACGCAGCTAGAGACATGAGTGTGGCTGCTTTTGAGATGGCGACAAGTGCATCTGCACGTTAAACTAGCTAATTGCCCGGCTGCATGCTGCCTCCTGATTTGTGATTGAACATGGGTGCTTTACAGCAATTATCACCCAATTACATAAGACTCCTGCATATAGTGTAGTACACTATGCATGGGCCATTGCCCATTGGGGACATGTAAACAATGATGCAAGATGCAGCAGCAGCCTCATTTTCCTATGCACGTTTCTATCAAAAAGACAGATTGTCACCAGAGCATCTCGAGCAAGTACTTAATTCAGTGTGAGCTAGACTTTTATCTAGTGTGCACATGCCATTGTGATATTGTGAGAGCTAGCAGTTAGCCTTGCTCTTGCTCTCGGACTCATCAAGATGGGGAGGGTGCACCCTTCTTGCTGCTCGGAGGAGAAGAAGGTGAGGAAAGGGCTCTGGTCGCCGGAGGAAGACGAGAGGCTCGCCTCCCACATCGCCCGTTTCGGCGTCAGCTGCTGGAGCTCCATCCCTGAACTTGCAGGTACCATGATGCTGCATTGTTATTGCTTCAGCTTTCACTATCAGCATCAGCTTAGTAAGCTTTTAGGTGAGCTGGCCAGGATTACAATCCACCATAGTTCTTGATTGCTCATATGGAATGTGTTGCTCTGATCTTTGCAGGCTTGCAGAGGTGCGGCAAGAGCTGCCGGCTGCGGTGGATGAATTACCTGCGGCCGGACCTCAAGCGCGGCCGCTTCTCCCAGCAGGAAGAAGACCTCATCATTGCTCTCCACAAAGCACTTGGCAACAGGTAATTTGAGCTCAACAGCTACGCCATTGCTGCATGCCGCCTCAACTTATCACCTCTCTTTTTGATAAATTGTGTGCTGATCTTGGTCATGGTCATTGTCTGCCGCAGCTGGTCCCAGATCGCGGCGAGGCTGCCGGGGAGATCGGACAACGAGATCAAGAACTTCTGGAACGCGCGGCTGCGCAAGAAGCTCCGGCAGAAGGAGGCGTCGTCCACGGCCGGAGACAACAAAGACCCAGCCGCCAGCCACCGCCGCCGTGGCGGCGATGACGAGCGGACACCGTCGGCGGCGGCCGTGTTCAGCCACCCCTTCCTGCAGCAGGCTCGCGAGGACCAGCCGCGCCCTGCCGGATATGTCGCCGGCGGCCCTGCTGCCGGAACCAGCTGCGACAACGCCTCCTCCTCCCCCGCCGCCGGCAGCTCCGTCTTCGTCGATGCAGCCGCCGCGGCGGCGGGTGGCAGCGCTGCTCTTGCGGCTCCGGACGCCGATGACCGGAACGCCGCGGCGGCGGAGTCGGTGACGCCGTCGCCGACGAGCACGACGAGCGCGTGCACGGAGGCGCGAGGCTGCGACGACGGGTTCCTGAAGGCGATGGTCGATGACGCCAGCTTCCTGTTTGGGGATTTCTACCTCGACGGCAGCCATGACGGATCCACCACCAGCTTCTGGGAAGGCCATGTCTTCAGTTGATTTCTTTGTTTATCTGCTTCTTGTTTTCCTTTTCAGTTTCCGGCTCCATTCGTTCCGGTAACAAAAATGCAAAGTTTCTTCGTGCAGTGTTCGTGTCAAATTAAATGTGAAAAAACCAAATGAAATAAAAAGAGGATCCGATCGAGTCTGTGCTTGTTTTAATTTTCAGATAAGAGAAGAGCATGTGCAAGTTATTTCTGTTTGAGCAATACAATCAGTGTGAACTGGTTTCAGCCGGAACAACAGTAACAGAGCAATGTGACTTGGAATTTCAGATAAGTTTCATGCTAATGAAAGTGTATCTACTACAGTTGGCAATTGTTCGTCCTCCCGGACGAGGGTTGCTGACGACGGAGTGTTGTGTAGATAAATTGCTTTGATATAATATAATCAGGGGTAGTTGGCGCCTAATTTTAAATCACGAGATGGCTGGCGATCGCTGACTCTTCTCTGTTCTAGAGAGTCGAGACCAGACGACCAAGTTCTTGCAATCGATGGCTGGTACTTGACCTCCTGTCTGCAGAATCAAGCGGGTCATTTTTTTAGACGGTGTAAGATGGAACAATTTAGTGGGCCCTTAAGAGAAAATAACTAAACCAAGTGGGCCCAGCAACGGTAGAAATAATATTACCCATTTGGGCCGACTCCTATGAAGTAAATGGGCCCTCGGTAACAGCGGGACGACGCTGCGTGGGCTTGCTGCAAGGGAGAACGGACCGGGCCTTGCTGGTCGAATAGGCCTTCCCATCTACACGGCTCGTCGATGGATCGAACGACGGGAGCCGCGCCGCCGTCGTCACCAACTCCGGCCTCCGATGCTTTGCACTCGCGCGCGTGGTGCAGTTCGAGGTGCCGAATCGTTGATGCATCTATACGCATGCCGTCACAACCGGCGACAAGTCGAATCTCCCCCCTTATCTTTTATATATATCAAGGTTTTAAATAACCGGCTATAGCTTCGCTAGCCATTTGAAACAGAAAACCGCTATTTGAAATCATGTACAATTTAGCCGCTATAATCCGCTATAGCCTCATTTAGCCCGCTATTAGCTGTCTTGTGACCCAGCCGCTAAACCAATTAACCCGCTATTTAAAACCATGATATATATAGATCATCGATGATGTTCACTATATCTTGTATGCATCCTGCTCGCGCATCTCGAATGTCACTGTCTGGCAGGCACAGCCATCTACGTGGTGAAGAAACTGACCTCGGCATCAACGCAGGCGTGCAGACTGTCGTCGGGGACATCGATCGAAACAGCGCCGACAAGCCGCCGGCCGTTGCTGCCTGTGTACGATACGCTGTGCGGCTCCAGGTGAAGAGAACGAACCCTAGCTTATGCTCTGTGGATCATGGCAAGTGGAGGTCTCAGAAAGCCGCATCTAATGGTTGCTGCAGGTGCAGTGTACTTGATTTGCAAATGCAATCTTGGTTCGCGCCTATAAATACTCGCAGAGCAACGGAAAATCCTTCACCCTCCATTAACCTGCTGAACGATTTGCCAGAGCCATATAGCTAGCGAGATGATCATGGCGGCCTCTGCGACGAGAACATCATCTATGCTAGTGATCGCCTTACTACTTGTCCTCATCTCAACTACAGAGAATGGCTCGGCAGAGGCTCGCAAATCATCATGTCTGTACTAGTTTTATTTATCATCTATTTTTTGTCAGGTTATATTAATTATCCAACTGCAGGCTGCAGCATGAGTTTTATTTATCTGTTTTTAAGATATCCTAATTGCAATAAGCTGCTTGTGCCCTCCATGAGTTTAATTGAGATCCATGTCACTCTATCTATATGTAGGTAATGTAGACCTCACCGGCGCGCTGCACGGTGCGCGGAAGCTTCTTGGCCGCGCCGCGCCTCCGCCGCCGGCGCCGGCGTCACGTCCTCCGTTCAGCGCCTCTACCGTCTTGCCGCCGCCGCCCCCAGCGATATGATTGATAGCTGCACACGGAAACGTGCGCGCGAGCCTACTGAGATTATTCAGTCACACTCAGAGTATGAGTCGATCTGAATCAGTACTTTAAGAGTTCAGACACAGGCTCACCGAGGAAGAGAGGCAGATGATGAACTGGTGGACATAACTTCAACTTTTTTTCTTGCTCGTAACAATCTGGCAGTTTTGCTAAGACATTGTGTCTGTATGTGGTCAAGTTCGTCGCATCCATATCAGCTGTTTGCGCCTAATTTCGAATTGTGTCTAGGCAACAGTTTTTTTTCCTTGAAAAATCGGGTCTGTTCCTTTTTTTTGAAGGGGAAAAAAGACGGACGGTCTTACTAGTAAGTTGGGCCGACATCTCGTACATGGGCTTTAAATTAATAGGTCTTGTTTGGATGGGCTAAGTTCCGTAGAAATGGGCTAAGTTCCGTCGAGATGGGCCAGAATATATCGAACTAAATCCCAGAAAGGAAATTAGCTTGAACACCTACCTCTTCTTATCTTATAAAGAAGAAAAAGAGAGAAAACTCTATCTTAGAAAAAATCAGTTACTTTGTTTGCCCTATACGTATATGAAAATCCTACCCTATAAGCATCTTCGAAGAACTGAGTCGTCTGATCCTGATATTGATAAAAGGCATAGGTGCCTACTACCAGCTGGAAATATACCTAGGTAGACAAGTTCTACCACTATAAACCTAGCAGGTGAGCTATCCTTAGTTCGCTTGGATGAAGTATTCATGAGAGCTATAAAATCGAAAAAACTAAAAAAAAAATATCGGTGTGATAAGCATATTTTTTTAACATGAAGGAAAAATGAAGGAATAGCTTTATTCTGGCCTTTTACATAAGTTTTATACACAATCATCCGCTATTACAATGTCCAGCCAAAGACTTTAAGAAATTAGGCCCGCAAAAAAACACAAAAATGGCTAGAGATGATAGAAACTAAAGCGTAAAGGTAAAGCCTACTATCTACTCAACATCCACCCATAGCCGACTAAGGTGGTTGTTTCCAAGGTGTGACTGTGTGCTTCATTTTCAAAAATTGGCGCTCTCCTTCTGTAGTAATATTGTATGTGCATAACCTGGTCCAGTGATAATCTGGTGTGATCCACACAAGTGGGGCCTAGTATGGTGGAAGGAGCATGCATGATGCATGTTCATGTACATGGCCACCGCACCACACAAGTAGTGGCGACAAGTCAAATCTATATATAAGTTGTTTTATAATTCTCTTGATTCGGCATCAGGATCAGCGCCCCGGGAGATAAACATGATCGAGGCCATCTGACGGTTTGCGGTTCAAGATTAATTAGAGTAGTGCGTTGCAGGCCGTTGGAAAATGGGGCCAAGGAAACCCTAGAAGAGGCATGATCAACCAGATCATATCGCAAATGGGTGTTATATACCATGCTAGGGTTTTGGGTTAGGACACCAACAAAGGCAATGTTGTAGATGTGTGTTTTCCTCAAGATTATTCTTTTTTTTAAACACAGTACAGACAATACACTAACACACAAGCGCACAATGAACCCTATGAATACATGTACGTAAACCCTATTTTTGCGAGCACCTCCAAGTGACTGGACCAGCGTATCCGATCTTAAGATAGGGACGTCGCGTACCACTGAAAGAAAAACGCCGGTTAATCTGCAATAAATCCAGAAAAATACGAACACACGTACCGAATCGAGGACTTGAACCCTGATGGATAGGTTACTCTACAAACAACCTTACCAAAGGACCTACGATCAATTAGCTACAAGATATATAATTTTTCCATACAGTTTTATATAAGTGTCCATCAATTTTTATGCCTTTGTTATTTTTCTTGATGTAACACCCCGCCCTCCAAAGCCGCACCGCACAGCCCTTCCGAGGGGCGTGCACGCGTACACATAGCACCCTGCTTACACTTTCGTCCTCGCTTCGTGTAAAAGGGTTAACCCGAAGGTGCTATGGCTGGAAGACAAAGGCTTATAAGTTGCCTCCACCCTTGCTCAACTAGCAATGTGGCACTAAACATGTGCATCCCGCACTAATGGGCCACTACCGGGCCATACAAACTGGGCCGGGTGTGACACTTGAGTGGCTGATAATTTCTCCGATATAATTTGTATCTTTCACAACAATTTTATCCAATCATTTACAACATAATTCCCGACAAAATCATCTCTCATAGTTATGGTATGTATTACCTAAATATAATAAAAATGTGTCGGCCATTCATCAAATCACTGCTGGGAGGTAGGGATCTTAATTATAGTGGTTATAGTATCTTCATCAACCTTCTCTATGTTTTAGACAAGGTAAGTGGCCGTGCATTACCACAGTATAATACACAAGGAACGATAAACAAAACACATACGAGAAACGATAAATAAAGCACATTGGAAATCTCTACAGGAAGCTCACAGTTTTAAACTTTTACAAATAGCGAAGTCCACAATTACTTTCTTTCAAATATGTATATCTGTGGTGATGGTAAGATAGCATTGCTACGGCCTACGGGTGCTATACACAAAGGATGATAAACGGAGCACATGGAAAATCTACTATTGAAGTTCACAATTTTAGATAATTCAAAAATGATGATAAATCATGCTATAGAAATCAACAACTTTCTTTAAGATGGGTTTGACTATCATGCTTCATAGGATAAGATAGTGTTGTATGCTTAAATAAAATCTGTTTCAATATGCATTCCTCTTCGACCAAAAATGCATCAACCAAAATGTTTTGCGGCAATGACTGATCGATCATCTTGTGTATAAAGAATGTATATATAAATAAATTTCTAACACATAATGTGTAGTTTAATTATTATGAAAGTACTTATTACCGTACAAAATATTTGTTTTGAATAACATTTGACTTTTCTATCAACATGAGTATTTATTAACACCCAAAGACAGAATCGATTTATCAACTCACTTCTCAGATATGAGACTAAATAATGCAGATCAAAGATCCATAAACAATACCAAAAGATCAACGGGTGATAATGAAAATATAAAGAATTAGTCACACAAGTACAGGATATGATGAGTCCAAACCTGATCTAAGGTCACGCACTATAATCATTTAGCAATGCTAACATGATTATTTTTAAAAAAAAAATCTGACGGGCCTAGGACGATTGCGCCATGTGTGTGTGTGTGTTTGGCTCCAGTACAGGCTCTACTAAAACCAGGTATCCGACACCATTAGCTACTGGAACTGGACAAATAAACCCTTCCAAAGACCTGCTTCAGAAGCTGTTTTCATCTGTCGCTAGCTTGTGGCAGCAGCTAGCAGTTTTGACTTTTGACACACGGCAGCTGTTTTCTTACGCGGGATGCATAGGCAGTGCATGCACGCACGGTCGACGACAGCGAGCGCTGCGTGTGGTGCATTGCATATATGCAGCTCGATGCCTTCCAATGCTTGCATTGCACGCGTGTAGAGGCCGTTGCTGAATCATGCATTCATGCGCATGTTGCCATTAGCATCGGGAAAAGAACAGGATCGGGCGATCTGAATTTTTCAGGCTTTTTCTCAAGTGACAGGTATAGCCAACGGCGACAGGTCGAATCTTCGCCTTTTCACATCTCCACGGTTCCATTTCGATTCTGCGCCCACTGGATCCGTGCCCGGCCGCGTGTAGTTTCACCCCAAATTAAAAAAAAATTCCGATCACATCAAAATATCGACACATGTATGGAGTACTAGATCTAGATAAAATTAAAAACTAACTGCACAGTTTTGTTGTACTTTGCAGACAAACATTTTGAGCCTAATTAATCAATGTTTGGACAATTTTTCACAAATACAAACGAAATACTACAGTGACGTATTTATAGCGAAGTGACATCTTTAAGCCAAATTTAGCCCCCCAAATTTACATCTAAACAAGGCTCTGGTGTCGGAGTTGTTTGCTATGCAATCTCCTCTGCTCTATATAAAGACACTGAGCAAGGGCGACCGAACGCATGTATCCTTGTTCCCTTGATATATATATATATATATATATATATATATATATATATATATATATATATATATATATATATATATATATATATATATAAAATCTCTCGGCTCGCCGACCTGCCCGGCTTACGCTAACCTGATCGATTGGCGACCCTGTCCAGCTAGAGGCGATGATAATAATGTGGGGCTCCTCTGCAACAAGGGCATCTTCTCGGCTACTGCTGCTAGTGTTCGTCGTAGTATTACTTGTCTCATCTCCAAATTCTTCAGAGGCTCGAACACCATCAGGTATGTACTAGATTTATTTGCCGATCGATTTCTCTCTAGGGTTCAAGTGCAGCATGGATTTTATTGTCTGCTTTTTCTGTATTAGCTACCTCAATGAGTTTAATTCTGATGATCTGATCATCTATGGCATTCTATCTACATGTAGACCTCGCCGGCGGAGCGCGGAAGCTTCTGAACCGCTCAGCGCCTTCGCCGCCGCCGCCGGCATCAGGCACTCCGGTCGGCGCCTCCGTGACCTTGACGCCTCCACCTCCATCTCCAGCAATATGATGCGACGACTGCGCGCACCTCCATGCACGTATCATGCGCTTCATGGACAATAAATTCATGCTTTGCATGAAATGGAGATACCTAGCTAGTTCCAATTACTTCCAACGTACACTAGACACTTTAATTTCCTCACATATCAATATACGAATATGGGAGCAAATTGAATGAAATGGGATCCATGGTGGAAGCATATACTGTATGTGCTCGTGCATATTATTTATTTTAATAAAATGTTTAGCTTTTGGATAGAAGACGAATACGGGTTGACGTCATCCTAAATGTATTTTGCTCCGAGGCCAAATTTCAGATTTGTTTTGAGAAAATATGGGATTTCTTCAATTTTAGAAACTACAAAGTGACTATGAAAACTATAATGTAAAGTATGCAAACATTTGAAATTTTCCTTCCAAATTGACACTCTCCTATATGTTTGTTTTTTTATATATAAAGATCATTTTTACAGCACATGTAATTCAACCATGAAGTAATTCCAATAAGTAGGTAGAAATACATTTACATATCAAAAAGGACATATTATTGCAAAAATATTGTAATTAAATCATTCTAATGAACAAGCATACTAAATAAGGGTTGTATTAACTTTTCATTCAAAAAAAAGATTTACCTATTAACCACCTTGAATCCTACTAAAGTGAAGAACACTAAATGTAAACATATGATCTCAAATGAACACCAAATGAACAAAATCGGTACCTCAATTTGATTTTCTTGGTGAAACTTTTTTTAGAACATTGTAAGGATGTATTTTAATCTGCAATCATATTTCAAATTCTTTTATAGAAAATCTACATACCATTAAATTTCTGAAACTATAAAGTTACTATGAAAACTAAAGTATAAAGTATACAAACATTTGATTTTTTCCTTTATAAATTGAAATATATAATTATACTTGCATATATATATTTGTTTACACTTTAAAAGTTATTATTGCAACGCATGTAGTTCAAACATGAAGTAATTACAATAAACTGGAAGAAACGAATTTAAATTCTCAACATATATATTATTCCAATTATATATTTAGCTGTTAATTAATCATCATGAATATTGTTAGAGTGGATGCAGGAGAGAGAGTTGACATAATCTCACACACTTGTTTCTTTGTAAAATCCATTTGTGTTTTTCTTCCCGTAGAGTGATACAATATTTCGTGAAAGTTTATGGGACACCCTCATGAAATGTACACAGATTTTGTGAGAGTTGACCTCCACGAAAAATGTGAAATCTACATAGATTTCATGAGAATTTTTGCAATACCTTCACAAAAAACAATCATTTTCATGGTGGTCTGTATATACCTTCACAAAAAATACATTTTCGTGGTAGTTTTTGGATCAATTTTCACGGGAGTTGTGAATTCCTCTCATGAAAATGGCATGCCCCTCACGAAATCTCTATTTTGTGGTAGCGATCTCTATCTTTCAATTGAAGATCTTTGAATGGGTTGAGCACATCTTTCCATTAAATTTGTAAGCCGCATCCATGAATAATAAGATTTTACTATATCTCTCACTGGAAAATGAATGGGTTGAACACATCCTAAACAAAACTTGTAAGCGGCTTTATGTAATTAAGATCTTCAGCTTCAAATAGAGGATTTCCGCACAGAGGAAACAAATTTGGCGGGGTGTTGATTAATGTTTGAAGACAATCTATATGGGCCTCGTTGTACAATATATTTGATGTTGTGGTGGGCAAGATGGGCCGGCCTGTATCAACTTTCATTGTACGCGTCATATAGTTGCTGGATTACGATTACGATGAGTACTATGGGATTTTTCTTTTCTTTTCTTGGCACGTACGAAGTTTCTTGCTTGGAGAACCGAGTCACTACTCTCCCCAAATTCGGCCAACATTTCGAGAGAGGAAAAAAAACTCGATCGCCCAACAACACGGCGACAAGTCGAATATGAGAGCCCTTGTTTGTTTTCTCCATCACATCGATCTCGAGCATGTTTAGTTTAGATCTGGGCCTGGATCTCGAGGATTAACGTGTGCACTGCCTCTCTGCCACGTGGACAAACTGAGCTCGGCCACTGTGCAAGTATATGCACCATCTGAAGCAAGTGATTCCATAAACCTGGGAGTAGCATCGAGATTAACGTAGTAGTAGTGTCATTAAGGCCGACGATCGATGCTCCGATCAGCTGGAAGTGAAAACCAAGGAAAAGGAAACCCTAGCATTCGACCCCCACTACGGGAAACCCGACGTATGCCGAGTGTTTAAACCTTTGCCGAGTGTATTTCTTCGGACACTCGGCAAAGAGCTTCTTTGCCGAGTGTATTTTTCTTGACACTCGGCAAACAAAAAACATTCGGCAAAAAGCTTGTTTGCCGAGTGTCAAAATAAGACACTCGGCAAAGAGCTTGTTTGCCGAGTGTCAAAAAAACACACTCGGCAAAGAAGCTCTTTGCCGAGTGTATTATGAAGGGCACTCGGCAAAGAATTAAGTATTTTTGTTTTTAAACCGCAAGTTATTCAAATAATAAAATATAATTTGTGGAAAAATTGTACGCAAGTTGTTTGCCGAGTGTCAAAAAAAACACTCGGCAAAAAAGCTCTTTGCCGAGTGTATTATAAAGGGCACTCGGCAAAGAATTAAGTATTTTTGTTTTTAAACCGCAAGTTATTCAAATAATAAAACATAATTTGTGGAAAAATTGTACGCAAGTTGTTTGCCGAGTGTCATGAAAATACACTCGGCAAAGAAGCTCTTTGCCGAGTGTATTTAATCTGACACTCGGCAAAGAATTATGTTTTTTTGTTTTTGGACCTCTTTGCCGAGTGTATTTTATTTGGCACTCGGCAAAGACTTGCGTACAAAAAATATTTTTCCCTCTTCTTGTCCTAAAACTTTTTCTACTATCTACATACAACATGTAATATTCAATGCAAAATTTTGGTATTTTTTGTATTTGTTTGCTATATTTAACTAATTAGTTGCATTTCAAACAATTTTTTGAATGAAATTAAATTTAAACTATAAGTGATTTAAATAATAATATTAAATGAGTTAAAAAAATATATTCATGCTATATAACCCAATTTAAGACCTTACCCATGAAATAAAAAGAAATTTAACATATCTTGTTTAAGAATTATGACGATTAACATGTGTTCGAATGATTTTTAAATTCTAAAAAAAGCAAATAAAGTCTAAAAATCATGAGATTTGTCATGACATCATTATATCATACGTAGAATCTGTGGTAAAAAATTGAGAATGTTTCGGATAAGTTGTCGTGCACATCGCTTGTAAATCGAAGAATCTCTGGAAAAGTTAAAGAGAGTAGAGAAGTACTCGTTAAGATTTGAAATCAAAGTGATGATTGAATTTGAATTTGAGTACAATTCATTTTATATAGGTCATAGATTATATAATTTGTGTCATACCAAAATTTCATTATTTTTATAATTTGTTTTATAATTTTAAATTTTTTTTAACATACTGAAAAAAATTGTTTGCCGAGGGTATAGAAAAACACTCGGCAAAGGGACTCTTTGCCGAGTGTTTTCATAGACACTCGGCAAACCTGCCATGTCACCGATCCAACCTTTTGGAATGCTCGTTTCCTATTGGCTCCCAACCCTTCAGCCGGATCCCCCCTCTCTCTCTCATCTCTCTCCCATCGCGCGCGAAAGGATAAGCTCCCCCCTCTCTCTCTCATCTCTCTCAGCTCAGCGCCTCTCTCTCCTCTCCTCTCCTCTCCTCTCTTCCTCCTCTCCTCCAGCGCCGCGCTCGCCTCCATCTCCTCTCCTCTCCTCGCAGCAGGCGGCCGGGCGGGCGCGGCGGGAGCGGCGGCCCCGGCCATGACGCGGCGGCGGGAGCTGCGCCCCCAGCAATAGCGCGGCGGCGGGAGCGGCAGCCCCGGCCATGGCCGCGCGGTCCGGAGCGACGGCGAAGCGGGAGCGGCGGACGGCCGGGTGGGCTCCCCGCGGCGGCGGAGTGGGGCAGCGACGGGAGCCCCAGGCGCGCACGTGGCGGCGGCCGACCGGGGAGACGGGACGGCGCGCGCGCGGCGGCAGC
The DNA here is from genome assembly GCA_033239725.1 of Echinochloa phyllopogon. Lineage (NCBI taxonomy): Eukaryota > Viridiplantae > Streptophyta > Magnoliopsida > Poales > Poaceae > Echinochloa > Echinochloa phyllopogon. Next base: position 5,031,467 of record BTCW01000014.1, on the reverse strand, counting down.
AGGGACCGGGCGGCCCGGCGAAGCAGTCGGGCGGGCGGCGGCGACCGCGGGCGACGCGGCCGGGCGGGCGCGGCGCGGGCCGGCGAGGCGAGGCGGCCGGGCGGCCCGGCGAGGCAGTCGGGCGGGCGGCGGTGAGGCGGCCGGTGCGGCGGCGGCGGCGACTGCGGGCGACGCGGCCGGGCGGGCGCGGCGCGGGCCGGCGGAGGCGCGGCGCGGCCCCCGGCGAGGGCGGCCGGCCGGGTGGCGCGGGCATGCGGCGGCGACCGCGGCCGTCGTTTTTTTTTTATTTTTTTGAGATCTGTTTGCCGAGTGTCGGCCGCATTTTTTTATATTTTCTCAAAATGTGTTTGCCGAGTGTCAGATTTCGGACACTCGGCAATAACTCTGTGTTTGCCGAGTGTTGGGTACTTCGCCGAGTGTATTTCAGGCTTTGCCGACTCTAGCTATGCCGAGTGGGCTTTGCCGAGTGTTACACTCGGCAATGTCTTTGCCGAGTGTAAAAGGGCTTTTGCCGAGTGCCCCAGGCACTCGGCATACGTCGGGTTTCCCGTAGTGCCCATGTGATTATCGACACGTAGCAGATGCCGAATACGAGTTCAGACTTGAGAGAGTGCATGGTTTACTCCAGCTCGATCGGTAATTTCCATGAGGTTAATTTATCTCGCGGCTCTCGGCTCGCCCCTTTCTCCGGTTAACCTTAACTTCTCCACACGAACGCCGCCCTATAAATACCACTGCAAAACAGTAGTGCACACGTCTCTCACTCTCACTCTCAGCTCGATCATCATATCCCCAGCCGGCCATTAATTAACCTGCTGATCTCGTTTAGTTATCAGAAGTAACAGCAATGTCGTTGAGCGCCTCATCTGCAGCTCCAAGATCATCTCTGTTCATGATCGTCCTAGTGCTGCTAGTCCTCGTCACATCATCTCCACGATCCTCGGAGGCTACCAGTACAACATATTCTGCAGGTAACGTTCATGTACTGCAGTCTGCATATTGTTCTTATATATACTGCACTTTACATTCTATATGTCTATATATTATAATATATATGCATATATATGTAGGCTTCGCCGGCGTGCATCACGGCGCACGGAAGCTTCTCAGCGCCGATAACCAGGTGACGCCTCCTCCGCCGGCGCCGGTGTCGGCTCCTCCCATCGGCCCAAACCCCACCGTACTGCCGCCGCCGTCGCCGCCGCCGCCGCCGGCTGTGTGATGACCACGCCCTTCTGTACGCATCTGTCACTGCTAGCTGTGTGCGTGCTGAACGTAACTGCTGGTGGAGTGCTGGTGCATCGTCTCGATCTATCCCTTGATTAGTGCTGCTCCAATTCGAATAAATTTACTATTCCGCAAGTAGGGGCAAGTCATGTTCATGTGCTCTCAGTGGGAGCTAGTGCGCATGGGCATCTTGCTTCGGCTGTTAAGGAGTTTAATTTTTATTTTAATAGCATGATTGAAACCATGCATGATGGCATTTGGTAGGGTTGCAAGTGATTTGCTGCTGTACTGTATATGCTGCCAGTATTCGGCTTCGGAAATAATCGAGCTTAATTAATTACTTTGCATTCAACAAAAATGCGTGCAAGAGTGGTCAGAAACCTTGGATTATATCGTTCTAAAATTTTCAGTGGAGAGATAAGCAAATGGATCCTTATATGATCAAGCATGTGTACGTACGCGATCAATTAATGTGGCAATGCTGCAAGAGCATCTATGCATAGCACAAATACTAGTGACTCCAATATATTTCGGCAATGTGTGTAGTAGTACACCATGCACTTGGAAAAATTATCAGGAAAAAAGGAAAACAAAATCCACACATGTACTCCCTCTGTCCGTTCTTAGCAGGTGCATGCATTAGGATCAGAAAACTCTTTAGAGCTGAGTAGTGCTTTGACCACCGGTTTCTCTTACAGTATATATATGTCATCAATTATCACAAAATCAATGTCGTCATATTAAAAGTAATATATTGAAATACGAATATATTCATATAACTTGTTTACACTAAGTATGCATATAATTTGACTAACTGTTGTTCGCATACATGAAAGTAGAAAATATACTTTTTCCAATAATATAAAATATGAACATATTGGCAAAAATCTTGGAATCAGAGCATAACTCGAGATTGAGATTATGCTGAGCATCATGCTCAAGATTGAACTCTTATTTCCAAGTAATTATATAAAAGCTCTCTTTTCTTAAGAAAGTATCCAGGAAGACAAAGCAACAAAACCTCTAGAGCGAGAAAATTTAGTCTTACTATAGGCTTTTGCGAGCTTAAAATAGAGTACAGTAAGAGAAATAGGAGGGGCTTAACGTTAGAGGGAGCGGCATCAAATTCTCTTGTTTGGCTATATGGTTTTGCTTAGGATGCTGCCGCTGTGTTCTTTCTTTAAACAAAACGAAGGGATAACACCTTCGCTAGATAACAATAGAGTGTAACACCAGATTGTTTCTTCAAACTTGTACAGTATAAACCATTACTAGAGAAAACCACATCCGCCCTTCTCACGTACATAGGTCAATCTGGGCCATGGCCCCCTTGCCGCAGCCTAGAAAGCCCCTTAGCATAATTATTGGCCTTGCTTCTGCGTGTCCGATTGCTTCTTTAATTCCAAATCCATTTCTGATTGCATCTTTCTTTCTATTTTTACTTACAGTTTCCAAATTCCTGATCACTAATTAATTTACATGTCCATAGGCTATACTGGAAGTAACTACAATGATAGTACTGAACTAATCCAAGAAACTATTTTTTTTGTTCAATGTTATAAGATGCTAATTAGTCCCTCGGCGCCATTAAAACCTGATGCGGGTTCAAAATTCGCAAGCCCTCATGGACCCTTTAGCACCGGTTGGTAACAACAACCGGTTAAAATTCACCTTTAACCAACATAAAGGTGACTTTTAGCACCCGTTGTTGTTACCAACGAGTGCTAATGCTCCCGAACCTTTAGCACCAGGTCATAACACCAATCGGTGCTAAAGGGCCACTAGTATCGGTAAGTGTTACGATCCGGTGATAAAATGGGTCACGTGCTACTTCAAAAGGAAATCATTTTTTATCTAGACACGTGTGTTGCGTAGTTGAAATAGAAAAGTGGGTACGCACGAGCAGATTCCAAGTTCGAATCTCAGCAACACTCATAGTTTTTAGCGAGTGTCCAACTTTAGCACCGAGTCGGGGGTTCCAACCGGTGCTAAAGACTATTTTTCTACTGAACTTTGCCGACAGATGTATCTCCGACTGAATATTTATATATGACTATCAATATATAACCATAGGCTTATAGTGTGTATCAAATAGACAACAGGTACATGCCCTTAGCCGGTGCAGAGGCGATAAATAAATTTCATTTATTAAAAGAATTAACTCCCTCTGTTCAGCTATATGGCTGTCTCTAACTTCGGCAGAAAACGCTTCACCGTATTTGATGTTTATTTTAAGAGAAGAAAAGTGGCTGTATTACATACGTGCGCTGCGACAAGTACTGGAATCTAGCTCATAAATCATGTACGTAGCTCGAATCTCAACGACCGCGCCACAAATAGCAAAGTACTAGGGCATGCAGGATCGAGCAGCTACCTCGAGCTTGTAGTAAGCATATGCATGCACGCGCGCACATGGCCTCCGAACCTCGGCCAGAACGAACTTCCATTTGCAACTTGTTGTAAACCTCGGCCAAAACAATAGAAAAATTAAACAACCAATGCAAGTTGACTTGCCTCCTTGATCAATTCCTTGGCTCTATAAGTACGCTACAGTACCTAATTCCTTCCTCCATCGATCGCCCAGGTTCTCTCTCTCTTTAGTAGTAATTAAACAAAAACCATTGAAGTAAACAAAAATAGTCTAAATAGGGTACACATCAGGATATATAGGAATCCTGGTGTGGTGAAGTCCTGACTCGACTTCTATGGTCTAAACCAATATAATAGTGCTTTTGCATGAATAATAATTTAAATTCAAGCACTTGAAAATATCTTTTTTTAATTGTTATATACTGTGCTTTTATGTTGTGCATTCACTTGAAAATGCTCGGCAAAAACTAAAGGTTGGCAAATTTTCATGATTTTTTCAGTTGCTGCTTGTTGTTGTCTGAGCTTAACACTTCGCGGTTTGGATCGGTCATATTCTGTAGATAGTTTTGGTTCTTTTCAATAATATACTATTGAACCACAACCCTTTTTTTTCAAAAGGGAAGCTTTCCACAAGCTGATAGTAAAGCAAATTCCAATGTCTGAACCAAGTACACCTACCAGTCCTGCTCAAACTCACTCTGCACATCTTTTTTTTCTTTGAATCGGGAACTCACTCCGCATAACTAATTATGCATACAGAATTCGACGCAGTGCAGTGTTTCCCGTGAACTTATTAACCGATGGTGCGCGACAAGTCGAATCTGCATAACTTAATTCTCCGTATATAGTTAAACTCCCATCGTTCTGGGCCATGTCTCGAGCATAGTGTACGTGCATTTACATGCCTCGCTACAATTAATCAGGCAATCAGCAGATGTTGATCTTGTCGGTTAGTTTGGGGTTAGAGCTCCATTTTGTACTATTTGACCAGCAGACTTAACATGCAGACAAAAGTTACCGAAACGTAGTTTCCTTGAAGTTCACTTTGTTCATACACTCCACTTCATTTTGTACCCTATGTCTCTAAATGCTAGAGAGGTGTAATGCATGTGCGGGGCTTACCGGCGTTCCGCAAGGTGCACGGCAGCTTAACCAAGTATCGCCTTCTCCTCCAGCTCCGACATCAGACACCACAATCGGCACCCACACCGCCGCAGCCATCACCATGTCCCCGCCGCCGCCAAAATGACCGGCAGACCGACCACGCGCACGTCGTCATACTCCTAAACAGAATGTTATCGTGGGACAGAGGGAGTTCGTATCAATATATCATAGTGCATTATTGGTGTTCTTAGCTTTGACGTGGATGGAAATCTGGCATAATGCATCGAGTTGGGAGTAGGCAGAACTAATATCCTGACATTTTTTTTCTTTTTCATTCTTCATTCGTTGAGATTAAGCCATGGAGGAGAGAGGTGATGAACCGACACAGGCAGTCACTTGGAAGGCATTCATATGAGAGAGAGAGAGAGAGAGAGAGAGAGAAAGAGAGACTCTGGCGTTATGATTTTTACACTATTCATTGAGCAAGATATTATTCTTTTGCTGGCTACTTTGATGCTGGTTAGAGACGCCCTTACTAGTAGTACACTGTTTTAACGTCTTCTCTAGTAGACTACCAAGAGCCCACCCTAAATATCTCCAAAGCATGTCATGTATTGGTCAATAAATTTGTTTATCTCTCTTTCTCCCTTCCCTCTCACCTCCCTTCTCAGGATGCTCCGTCGTCACGAAGCATGCGTCCTAGCTTATTTAGCCCTTGTTTAGATGCAAATTAAGTGGTGGGGAACTGAGGAAGATGTCACTTCGTCATAAATGCGTCACTGTAGCATTTCGTTATTTTGTTTGTATTTGTGAAAACTTGTCTAAAAATTGATTAATTAGGCTTAAAAATGTTCGTCTCGCTGAGTACAACAAACTGTGCAATCAGTTTTTTATTTCATCTACATTTAGTACTCCATGTATGTGTCGACATTTTGATGTGATGGAAATCTTCTTTTTACATAGTGAACTTTAATATTGCTTTTTGAAACTAAACAAGGTCTTAGGCCTTCTACCTGCCGACCTTCCCCGCCGGTCTTCCTCTTCATTCACACATGTCTGTCGCTGAGACATCACTTCCAAATGTGATTCAAATATGATAACAGTGACATCCACTAGCTTCATCGGCGGCGTTAGCATGATGTCAAGGGCGAAGAGGGTTGGTTTTGCGGGAATGAATGGTATGACATGCATCTTCATGATAGACACGCACATACATTAAGGCCCCAGATTTCCCTCTGCAGAGTAATTAATCTATATTTTTTTACTTTTTTCAAGTTCTATAGAAATAATTGTTTGAACAAAAATGCAAATATATAACATAGCCAAAATGGCTATAGCCACATAAATAGGCAGAATCTCCATTTCCCCCAATTGAATAGGCAGTGTCTTACTCCGAGCAGAGTATAAAATTATTTTTTAATATAAGATGGAGATAAATTTTATAAATTGAAAGATAAATGAAGATCTACAATTTTGCAGCTCGAAAAATTCCTTTAGCGTCACTAAACAAAGGACACTAGGTGCTCAATGGGCGTGTTTCTTTGGAGGTGGAAAATTTTTTCCACCCGTTTGACCAATAATTAAGGGTATTAAATAAAGTCAGTTTATAAAACTATCTTCACAACCCCGGGTTAATTCACGAGATAAATCTAATGAGACCTCTCACCGCCCGATTAGAGCACGGTTACTGTAGCATTACTGTAGTAAATCGTGGACTAATTAGGCTTATTAGATTCGTCGCGCAAAGTTACACTCATCTCTAAAAAGGTTTTACAAATAGACTTCATTTAATACTCCATGTATTTAAGATTCCCTTTGAAATTTTCTTTCCGGGAATCAAAGAAACACGCCCATTGTATCTACGGCGTCAAATGGCCATTTTTTGTCTCGTCAGGGAGAAGATTCGTACATATGGGCCTCCACACAAATATGACCCAAAACATTAGCTAGCTAGCTGTTCATTTCAGGTCGTCAACCGGCCCATAGTATTTTGTGAGGCCGAGTGACACATGCAGGCAAGGCCCATTCATAGACACAGACGAGGTTTGGATGGTAAACATGGAGTACTACTGATGTCTAATAAAGTGCTTTCCTTCCGTTGACCCAAGAAAAACAAACTGGTAGAAAAGGAATTGCGGGTCAAGTGATACGATGTCTAATCTTTCAAGAAAAAAAAATAGTGGTATATACGATGTCGAACACAAAATCCAACCTGTCACTGTCACGCTGGCTTTCATGTTGTTTACGTCGATCGATCGATCCCGGTGGTTTACTATAATCGCACGGCATGGCAAGTGACAAGCAAGTACGTAGCGCCAATCTCGATGGCGCCCAAAGGCTCTCGATGCACACGGCGGCGAAACCTCGGCCAGAACGAAATTGTATTTATTCAATCAACGATCGATCCAAGCTTTTTCGGTTCATGTTACTCGTATTAATTACTTGCACGTACTGACATTGCACAAAATAAACCTTGGCTTCCGAATATACAGTCCATAAATACGGTGGCCTCTCTCCACCCTGTAGTGTTGCAGTGCGTACTGGTAGTGTGCTACGTACTGATCGATCGCTAACGGAGATGATGTCATCTCCCATGTCATTGTCGTCGCCTCCGCTCGCGCTTCTTCTCCTGGTAGCGCCGCTGCTGCTCGTGGCCTCATCGCCGCCGAATACGTATTCTCTGGAAGCTCACGGCCACCCACAAGGTACGTATTCATGCTGCCGGTGGCGGATTGCTGTGACTTTGTTGCGATTATTAATTTATTATTATTGATTGACTTGGTCGATCGCTTGGTTACAGAGGCGGGAGCAGCAGGTGCTGGTGCCGACGGAAACCCGGGCGGCGGCCGTGACCAGCTGCCGTACGGCGGCGGCCGGAGATTACTGGCTGGCTTGAGGGACACGCCGGCGCCTCCGGCTCCGGCGGGATCACCTCCGCTCGGCACTTTCCCAGCCGTCATAGTCATCGCCGACGATGGCTTGACATTTCGACGACCGAGGCAGGCTCGGGCCAAACGCGCGCGCGCTCGCAGAGTTGCTGAGTGGGCCGATCTCCGTGCCCAGGACTCAACAACTGGGCTGACATTGGCCCGCTGAGTCGGCGCGCACGGCCCAGAACACCGAATAGCTCTGTGTGCTCTCCTCCTCACCAGTCACCACCATCTTTTTGGTGGAGAAGCCTGCTAAACGATTCCAAAGAAATAAAATGGGCGCTTTAAACTTTTCGGCCCAGATCTCATACCCCAACTCCTTTTCACGTTAGTCTTTTCTCCTCTTCCTAAAAAAAAAGCAAGGCTCTAGTATTTACACGGCTCACTGCTGTGTATAAGCACACTGTCTAGTGACTATATATATGGAGGACGTTCATTCCATCGAAAAAAATGCAACTGTCGTGTATAATCACACTGCGCTAAAAAGTGAATGCCGTGGCCACGATCGATTGCGTGTGCTAAACCTATCGCAACTAAGTAGGTACTAGATAGTAGATGTAGTGTAGCGCTAGAGTATCGAGGCGATCGTGAGGCAGCATGCATTTGCCGGGCGCCAGCAGGCGATGCATGTCTGCTGATACGCGTGCAGGGAAAACCATGGCAGTCAATCCAAAGATCTCCTAGCTTGCATTGCTTCTTCCATGTGGATGCATATATATCACGCGTCTAGTATGACGAGATCCTAGCTGCTACTAGATGACAAAGAAACGTACCAGTGATAAGCATGCAACGTGTAGGTTCTTTAGAAATGTTTATATTAGCGCTTTAGCAGGCAGCTAGTGTGTAGCATAGCTAGCTGATCGAGAGAGCTAGCTATATATATATATATATATATAGGCTTATGTAGCTAGCTTTAGTAGGAGTAGTGTGAGCTCCCACTTCCGGAAGTGACTAGAAAGATCTGACAAAGATTGCTGCGTGCTGCTGATGAACATCGCGGCCGGCCCAGTCAAAGGAAGAAACTGTTAGAGCCGCGGCGTCGCCGGCTTTCTGCATATGCTCGGCGTCGTCGTCGTTGTTGTGGCGGCACCGCTAGAAGACAAGCTGAAAGTGATCTCGACCTTCAGATTTATCAGATCTGTCGCCCCTTGTTAGCTGTAAAAGCAGGCCTGCTTGCTGTGATCATTTGGGTATTACCTCGATCAGTCTGTGCGTGCGTACTTGATAGTACGTACTACCAGGTACTAACTCAACAGGTAAACCTGTCCTGTGCTCAGGGCTTGCTTGGTTGGACCCACATCCCGTCTAATTAGAACTATACATCTAATTTTGTCTATCTCTAGGTAGGTGAAAACTAGCCACTAGATAGTGCTAGCTAAGAGTTATTATCTGAGATTAATTATATTTAGTTTAGATTAGTTAGAGCGCTATCTAGGGTTGGATACTGAGCTAGCTCTCGGCTCGTCTTGGTATGTCTCACTAGCTTAACGAGCTAGCTTTATTCGGCTCATAAATAAAATGGGCAAAAAGCCTAGCTCTACTCAACTTGTTAAATAGGTCAAAACCAACGTGTTAGGTTGATGGTTTAGATGTAAATTTAGAATAACTTCCATATATATAAAGTGTAAAAATATAGCAATTATAAAGTTTAATTGTTCAAAATCCACTATGCATTGTGTCCTTCTAGAAAACAGGGCATATTTGAATTAAGAGTAAAATGCACCGCAGACCCCTTAACTTGTCAAGCTGTGTCATCCAGGTCCACAACTTTGAAAATGCATTTTTGGGTCCCCAAACTTGCTAATCGTGTCAAATAGGTCCAAATCTTGATTAATCATGCTAATTTATTCTAAGAGAAAATTCCCTATTTGACATTGAAAAAATGACCCGTTCTATTTTTGGCCCTCAAAAACTTTTTGTTTCCTATTTGACACCGAGTTTAATTTCCGTTCCCGAAATGACATTGTCGTCCATCCCGTTAGCATTTACCGTGGAATAGAGATATAAACGTGTCAGGTTTTAGTGGATAGACAAAATTACCCCTGGCCAATATTACCTTATGCTAGAGCCAACTCTGCGTCAATTGACTCATTCTCCTCCGCCGGACCGTTCTCAACCCTATCTCCTGGACGGCGGTGGCGGCGGCGCCAATGCAGGAGGCCTCCCGCCGCCAGTATGGAGGGGTTGGCGTCAGATCTGGAGGGAGGGGCCCCCGACGGCCAGGAGGAGGCGGCCATGGCGTGCCCCGACGGCCATGAGGCAGCAACGCCCTCGACGACCAGATGGCGGCGGCCGTGGCGCGCCCAGACGACCATGAGGCAGTGGCCGTGGCGCCCCCGACAGCCAGTCGTACATCTTCCTGACGCTCTCGCTCCGCCTCGCACCGTCCCCGTGGGGCCCGCGCCATGCGGGAAGGGGTGCAATCAAAAAGGATTAGAAATAAATTAGCATGATTAATCAAGATTTGGACCTATTTGACACGATTAGCAAGTTTGGGGACCCAAAAAAACGTTTTCAAAGTTGATGGACCTGGATGATACAGCTCGACAAGTTAAGGGGCCTGGGGCGCATTTTACTCTTGAATTAATTAGGAGAGCGAAGCGGCTGAGTGTGGATTGATCCCGCTCGACTCAACTTTTTTTTATTGGGCCTTCTTGCTAATCTGGCTCACCAAAAAAAATTCACGCTTGAGCTGTAACCAAGCTAGTTCGTGAGTTTTAAGTTTTCGATCCAGCAATCCATTAAGAAAGCTGTTATGTGAAAAGAAAACTAGAGACGGACCGGATTTTTTGTTACAAAAATAAACTAGGGGGACCTGCATTTTTTTAAAAAATAACCTCTGATCATCTCAGGGTGAGGACGATCAACCACAAACAAACACACACATGCATATGCACACTTAGGGTGGTAAAAGGTCCTTAAATTTAGTCTAACAATTTTATGGATCATGCTATATGAAGATCGAGTCAAAATATTCCTAATTTTTTAGCTAAATGATCGAGCTAATTAAGATCAAATGATTATGAAATGACCACGAGGGCCCTGATCCATTACCACTGCCACGTACACAGCTACAACAACCGGGGTCATCTGTACCTACAGCTAGAGCCGCCTGTGCAGTGCGCCATGGAAGAGCGAGCAGCGAGCTAGCAACTAGGACCCGGACGAACAGTCGAAGAACACAGCAACAGTGGCGTCGAACTGGAGGGGTCAACAGTGCAGGGCAAGGCGAGGCCGCCGGCCGGCGACCCCATCATCCGGCCGGGGCCGATGGATGTGACCTCTACTGAATTGCTTGTGTTACCTGCTCTATCGGCGCGTGTGTATGTACATGTCGCTGTCGCCGGCCGGCCACGATCGATCGACTCCGAGACACTGAAAGGGGCGGCTAGCACGCACGCTGCTGCTGCTGCTGCTGCTGCCGCGATAGTGTGCCATGTGCAGCATGTAAGCCTATGGCTCTACTACACGGCCTATGGTGGCGACTGCTACAGCGTGATATTTGTAATAGTTGGAGTATGTTTTTATTTGCTGGTTGGTGTCAAAAAGGCCATGTACCTGGACCTGTCACATCCATATATGCGATACATGCATCTACGGTAATGTGTATAGTTGTATATTGTATATATATATGGTTGCGTGGTCGATCGAGACCGGATCCCAGCATCGGGTTGCTGCTGCTCTGTAGCTACTTGTTGCATTGTTACCTGACGGTAGCCTCTTTCAAAAAAAAAACCTGACGGTAGCATACGACGCCGACTAGCTACACGCGCGCCTACTACACCAAAGGCATCCACGCAAATAAGGATGAGAGAAAAAAAAGGATGAGCGATAAATCGTCTATTCCACTTTCAAGCTCATTTGTTTGTTTTTTTCTTAAAATAAAAAAATAACCCGTCCTTGTACACAATAACTACACTCGTTAAAGATCGATAAAGAGCTAGCTTTGTAGTATTTTTTTTAATAAATAAATCTACCTGGGTAGTTTATTAACACTCTCCAAAAAAAGAAGCAACTCTGGCGTCTCGAGAAGTCAAACAATTCTAAGTTTGACCAAATTTATATAAAAATTTACTAACATTTATGATATAAAATAAATATCATTAGATTAATTATGAAATATATTTGCATACTAAATATATTTAGAGATGTACAGATGATAATATTATTTTGTATAAATTTTATCAAAGTTAAAGTTGTGTGGCTACTAAAAAGCGAGAGTTGCATTTTTTTTTGATCGAGGGAGTAACTCAAAGGAGGATTCTATCAGCAGGGCACGCTCAACTCAAGTGCATAGCTAGCATACATGGGGATGGCGACGGTGGGTGAGCATGCGTTAATAATAATTGATAAAAAAATCTCGAATAAACAATATTAGCCGAGCGAATGGGACTGATTATTTGGCGCACGCACGGCCGCGGACGGGAACTGGATTTGACGTCCGCATCCACATGGCGGACCGACGACGACAGAGTTATTGGGCCGGGCCCACGTCGCAGTGTGGGCTGGGCCCCACGGCCCTCGACGAGGAATAGGATGGGTGATGGGACGCCTCGCCTATCCCTCCCACCACCACCACCCCCTCCCTCCTGCTGCCTCTCCGCCCTACAGTGCCCTGCCATGCACTCGTACTGCTGGTATTATTCATTTATTCTATAGCTTTTCTTCTCTTCTCTCCCCTTTTTCGTAGGCAAAACGACTCGTGTGTGCTATACCTGATGTCGATCTCTGCAGCTGTGGTTCACTAATATATATTGCTCATGTTGTCATGTCATGTCATGCGTGCTACGTATTATTAACACATGCCCTACGTGGTCCTCTATTTTCCATTCCAACAAAGAGAACGAATCGTATATGATACTCCCTTTATAAGGCACGATTTAACTTGACACGGTCTTCTGAGCTATACTTTGACCATCATTTATCTTATATTATATTATTTACAGTTATAAATTTATAATTATTGAAGAGTATATTTGATTACAAATCCAATCATATAAAGTTTACATTATAAAAGTTAAAAATTGTTAACTAAATTATTGATAAAAATTGTAAAGTTTAAATCTAGATATTCCGTGCGCGCCTTAGAAAAATAGACGGAGGGATTACCTCCGAATAAAGCAACAATTGTGTATGAAAAGGACATGTTTATGATATTTTCTTCTGAGCAAAGACATTGTTGTGGGAGTGTTTGTGAATGCTGCGGCAGGGGTTGCTACACATGACTAAGGCCTTGTTTATTTCCTGAATTTGGGAGCCAAATTTTGGTCTTTTGGGTACGTGCGCCCACTGTAGCATTTCGTTTGTATGTGTGAAAAATTGTCCAAAAATTAATTAATTAGGCTTAAAATGTTCGTCTCGCAGAGTACAACAAAACAGTGTAATTAGTTTTTGATTTCATCTGCATTTAGTACTCCATACATGTGCCGATATTTTGATGTGATACGAATTTTTTTTATATAGTAAACTTTGGAGGTAGAATTTGGGATCTAAACAAGGCCTAAACGGGGCGTAGAAAATAGCATGTGGAATTACAGTTGCAGAGACCTAGCTAGCTCCTATTCCCGTTGATCAGTCGGTCTGTACTGTATACTACTATAAACCAGTAACCACTCCATGTACCTTTCGGTCGGCCGGTCCATGATATTATTAATCATTTGCATGCATGTAGTCCTACATAGCTACATACTCCCTACGTTTTCAAATTATTAGCTTAATTTAATTTTATCTTAAGTCAAACTTTGTTTAATTTTGATCACGCTTATAGAAAATATAATTAAATGCGTGCATAACCAAGACAATTTTGTAGTGAAATCAATAAAAGAAATCTAATGATGTAAATTTTGTAGATGTCGAAATCAATAAAACAGCCACAAAGTTGTCCAGCTTATTACATGTCAGTGGGAGAGATAGGACTTATGCACAATTTCATGACACAATTACTTAGACTAAACTAGGTAACCAAGCCGGATGAGTTTTATAGAAATAAAACTCCTCTCGCATGATATAAAAACTCCTTTGCCATACAAATTTAATGACATGAAACTTTTCATAAAACCCCATTAAGATTAGCCTTACAAATTGAGAGTCATATATAGAAAAAAGAAAACCTATCGAGTGACATATTTTAATTTTCTTTTACAGAAGAACACAACAGATTTCAGCCATAAAAGAGGAACAATCAACAGGATTTTTTTTCGAATATAGCATAACATGCATGTCAGATATTGATGTTGGTTTCAGACTTGACACGGAGGAGACGGCTGAATTCCAGCCGTTGAATCCATTGTGAGGCCGAGACAGAAGGACAAAATGCAAGTGTTTCTCCCCCAGACCCATATCCATGACTTGGCACGTACACGTACACATATACCGATCGTGCGTGTGATTGGCCTTTGAAATTGACGCGTCAAATCGGAGCAGCTACTCCCTCCCTCCCGTAAAGAATGCAATCCTCACTTTCCGAGAAGTCAAACAATTTTAACTTTGACCAAGTTCATACAAAATAGTACTAATATTTATGTCTTCAAATCGATTCAGTATGAAAATATAATCTATGATTAATCTAATGATGCTTATTTTGTATCATAAATGTTAGTAACTTTTTATATAAATTGAGTCAAACTTGAAATGGTTTGACTTCTCAAAAAGTGAGGATTGCATTCTTTACGGGACGGAGAGAGTACGTTTCTAAAGACAAGGTACCGACTCCATCTTGTAGCATCAACTGTTCTTCATGTACCTTCTGGAAGAACTGTTCCGTGCGTACAGGCCGGCCCGGCTGGCCGGTGTACTGCAGCATGCATAGTTCTGCATGTACACATACATGCATGGATGCTGGATCTAGCTACTTGCTTTTTGCTTAATAGGAGGGACACATGCATGTACATATGCAGTGTGTACATGTTTTTCTACAGGGCAGCTCCAATACGAGGAAACATATGGCATGTTATAATAATAATCCGCCGGCGTGTATGCATGATGTCCACTAAAATTGCTATGGGATTTTAACCTGATGTATATTGAGATATGCCTAGCTAATAAGCTAGTTGTATGCGTATAATATGCAAGTTTATGGATGTTGCTGTCCTAGATGCATGTCAGGCAAGCATGTGTACCTGCGTAATTTTTTGTCAGTCTTTTTTTTTGCCGAGGTAGTCAGTCTTTATTACTTGTGTGCTATAAATATTTGTGCTTCTTGTTCCTCTTTTGGATTATGATTCAACATATGAAAATTTAGATGATTTTTTGTGTGTAATGCATATAGATGAAGCTTAGGTACTTATTAGTCGCTTCATCAAATTATTATTCGGCAACTTCGCAATTCACATTTGAGTACCACTGGATGCATCAAAAGTACACATTAGGTTTAACTTGTATATTTATCTACTTGCTTAAATATTTGTAGAAATAACGAATAGTCAGACTAAAAATAAAGTTCAATTGTAGCATCATATATTTTAAATTGGAGCTAGTAGTTCTTTCTCTTCTGCTTATTAAACATAACAAAATCTCTGTGGTCCTTGCAAAATGTAACATTTATGACATTAACAGTGCTCCAAAACACAATTTTCACTTACAACGTACATTATTTTTTTTAAAAAAGGTTGTGTGCACCATCTAATGTAGCTAAATGTTTGTGAAAAATAAATGGTAGGAAAATGTTGAAGTAGCCAATACTAGATTTGCAATGTTTTCGAAGTATTTTTTACACCATGGTTATTGGTCTTCTTTAGAAAGGGTTTTTGTCTATTAGTTAAGACATGTTCCTAGAGTTATACGGAGTATTTATTAAGTTTTCAATAGTTCTTTTTTAAAAAATATTGGTCGGGATCCCTCTCGAGCCTTATCCAAATTCTACAATAAAACCCTCCCGCTTGAGAAAAAAAATAAAGAATAATAATAATAACCCTGGACCATTAGATAAAAACACTCTGTAACACCCAAAAATGCTCAATTTAAAATTTTTGGCATTTAAATAATTAATTAGAGCTTGCTCCTATTTATTATAGGCTAAATAATAATTTTCTAAAATTTAAAATCAAATATAAGTGATAGAAACATTTATTGTTGCATTCATGCTGCTGCATTTATTTTTGTATTGCTTGTGATTCAAACAAGAATTTAAATTTATTTAAATTCAAATTTGAATCACTTTGTTTGAAGCTCTAGAAAAGTTATTAGGCCCATAGTTCGGTTTCACTCCCTGAACTCTTTCTCTGATCCACTTTTGCCCCATCTATTTCTCCCCCAGTCCAACCCAGCTCCCCTCTCCTTTTCTTTTTCCGCGGCCCAAACCAGCGCCTCGGCCCAGCCTCCTTTTCTCTAATTTTCCCCGACCAGGCCCAGCCCGGCTAGCCGCCCCCTCCCGCACCCGCCAGCCCACCACGCGTGCTCGGCCCAACCACCCGCGGCCTCTTTCCCCCCCTCCTTCCTCCGCTGTCGCGTGGGCCCTGCCCGTCAGCCACTGACGCCACGCTGGCGTCACTTTCCTTCCCCGTCGCCGGTAATGGCGCGGCCCGCCGCAGCCGGGCCCGCACGCCGAGGCTATTCCCCCGTGCCTACTTAATTCGACCGCAGCGCCGCCCGCTCCCCTCAACCTTTCGCCCAACCCTAGCGCCGCCGCACCTCTCTCCAGCGCTTCCCGGCCGCCGAGCACGCCGTCCGCTGCTCGCCGCCGGCGATTTCGCCACTCCGGTGCGCATCCGCCACGGCCGACCCTCGGAGCTGCTTCACCGCTCCGCGAGGACCCCGTCGAGCCTCGGCACGGCCCTTCCCGCGCTCCGGAGCTCCCTCGCCGCCGTGCACCGACGACCGCCGTCCGCCGCTCGTCGTCGACCCGCTGCACCGCCTCTCCTCCGCTCAATTCCTTCGCGCAGGTAGACTCGCCATCCACTCCTGTTGCTCCCAAGACGTATCGCCTACCTGTTGGAGTCCCGTAGCCCCTACGCCGTCGCTCGCCGACGCGCTCACCCGCCGGCCATCGTCGCGCGCCACCCCGGCCGCGCCATAGACGACTTGTTCACCCTAGGTGGACTCGCCTTTCTCCCCTGAGCTCGTAGCACCCAACCCCGTCCCAAATGGAGGACCGTAGCTCGAGTTAGGCCTCACTCCGGCGAGCTCCCGCCGTCGGCCGAGCAGCGCCGCCGCGTTTCCGTCCGCCGCCGGCGACTTAACCCCCCCCCCCCCCCCAATTAACCCGAGCCGCCCGATCCCGATCGCACGGCCGCCACGCGTCCCTGCCTTGAGTCAAACCTAGGTATACCGGTCAGCGCCGACCCCTTTTGCTAAAGAGCCCCCGTGTTTTATCAAAATTAACCCGCGGTCCTTTTCAATTCAAAAATAATTACGGATAGGTCCTGTTTTATTCGTTTTAGCCCCTGGAAATTTTAAAACTTTGCCAGCAAGCCCCCGAACCTTAGAAACGCTATAACTTTCACGTTTTAGCTCCGATTTGCGTGATTTTCACGCTCATGTGTTCGTAGTGAAGCGTAGATTATTTCTAGCTCCTGTTTTTGTACTGTTTTCACTGTTTGGTGTACTGTTCTAATAGAATTACTTTGTTTGCATGTAATGTTCGTCTCGGATGCTTGCGTGATGATCGTGTCCAGTCGGCGAGCCCGTAGCTTTGGACTTCGAGTACGTTGAGGACGTGCCGGAGCAGGACTCGCAGCAGCAGCCGTACTCCGAGGAAGGCAAGTTATAGCACGGACAATCCTTGCTACCTATCCCACATTTAATTCACTGTACTTTACATACGCATGTGTCTAATATTGTTTACCATTAAGGTTTTACCTAGTATTTACTTTCCCTGTCCTTGTACTCCTATGGGTTTTTTCATATGGGTAGCATTTTGCTAGGTGCAACTACTGTCACCTTTGCTTAACTGTTAAACTTGTATTAATAGTCCACTTCAACCGTAATGTTAAAACTTGCTTTTTAGCAACTTGGATCAGGGAGCTGGGGCTTGAGTGTTTTGCCTGGCCCCAGTGTCTCTCCCTAAGGACTGGTTCGTAAAAGCGGCAACCTGGGAGCCTGTCGCCACCGCCGAAACTATAATGGCTCTGGTCTTGGACAAGTAGCTTGTACGTCTCTAGCTTGGCAGTGGTTACCGAGGGGCCAACGGCGTTGTGGGAGGTACGGTGCTGGGTGTTCTCCGATTCCACCGAGGACGGTAGCCCCATCGGCTAGGTCACGTTAGACCCAGTCCCGTGTTGGGAGCCCCCGTGAGTGCGGGAGCTCCGCACGTTGCGCCATTTACTTTTGTTGGCATGATTTGCCGGCGCGTGGACGCCATTGACCCCCTCACGTTGCGCCCTGAGGGTCAGTCAATCTCGGTGCCTAAGTTTTCACCGCCGTATAGTACTCCAGCGGCTACTGACTTGTTAGGGTGTCTTGTGAAAGCCTCATAGCGTCCCTATGCAGTCACACCTCGGAAGTGTCGATGTGCGTGGTTGGGTGCAAAGTTCCTTTGAACTTTTACGCGACTGGTGGGTAAAGGGCGAAACCTCTGCAGAGTGTACGATCTATCATGATAGCCCGGCTCAGGGTCACGAGCGGCCTGGATCCTTTTATGATTAGAAGATGACATTTATTACTGTTTAATGATGACTTACATTAATTAATTTGGGATACAACTGGGATTCATCTAATGTAGTAGATATGATTAAAACGAACCAACTAAAAGTGCTAATGCAGTTAAGCCAGTGTCAAGCCTTTTGAGCCTTCATAACCCGTGCTATACTTGCTAAGTAATTTTCCATTACTTACACTTGCTGTTATTATCATTTTGGGCAAAATCCCGGACGGGTAACAGATTGGAGTCAGGCTAACTATGAGGTGGAGTTTCCTGAGGATTTGCCATACTTCTGAGCTGGCGTTCTCCCAGTCAGAGTCCCTGTGGGATTGCGGCTACGCTAGAGAGATGTATTAGTCTTCCGCTGTCCATGTTTTCATTTATGAAGCACTCTGATGTAATCGCTACTTTATGATGAGAATAAAAGCATTGTACTCTGATTTTTACCATATTTGTTCGCTATATGTGTCTGTGGACTTCCTGGGCACACATATGGCCGCATTCGGGTTTTGTGTAAATCTGGGTGTGACAGATTGGTATCAGAGCCGTGCTGACTGTAGGAACGCAGCCTAGATAGTACGGTTGACAAACTACTAGGAGACCTCCCTGTTTTTAATTCAAAAATCTAACAGTCGAGTCTTGCGTGAATTTATGTCTTTACATGCTTGTATTTATTGTTATTATGCATATGTTTGATTTGGTTCTTTGTAATGATTGTGATGGGCGCAGACACCTGTCTGCTACCATCTAGATATAGGTA